>CM031936.1:47207435-49615335 GCA_018703725.1 Brassica juncea | reverse complement strand
CGGGGGGCCACCGGCGCCAGGCCAGCCCGCTCCCTCGTGCCGCCGTCGCCAGGGGGGTGCCGTGCCCAGGCGCCAGGCCAGCCCGCGTCCCGCGTGCCGCCGGCCCAGGCGGTGCCGCCGGCGCCAGCCGGGTGCCACCGGCGGCAGCCAGCCAGCCGCGTCTCCCGCGTGGCTGCCGGCGCCAGCCACCGGGGTGCCGCCGGCGCCAGGCCAGCCCGCGTCCCGCGTGCCGCCGGCGCCAGCCGGGTGCCGCGGGCCAGGCAGCCCGCGTCCGAGTGTGGCCGCGCCAGGCCGGGAGCCGCGGCGCCAGGCCACCCGCGTCCCGCGCCGCCGTGCCAGGCCGGGTTCCGCCGGCGCCAGGACAGCCCGAGTCCCGCGTGCCGCCGGCGCCAGGCCGGGGGGTGCCGCCAGCGCCAGGCCAAGCCCGCGTCCCGCGTGCCGCCGGCGCCAGGCCGTCTTGCCGTCTGTGGGTTTTTCGTTGTTCGATCTTTCCCTCGTCAGTCGTTTGCGGGAAATCTTTTGAGTTTGGGAAGGTTTTTAGCCGTAGATTTCGAGATAATCGTTTTTAATCCAACAAGATTCCGCGAGTATCGGGATTTGAGATGGACTTGGATTTGTAGATTTTCCGTCGTCGAGGATGCGAGCAATGTGGCTTCGAGCTTTAGATGTGTTAAAAGATGAATCTTTTAAACAATCAGGAAGGCTTTACGGAAGACTCATTGTAGATCTCGGACGATCCAGACATGGGTTTCAAGGGACCAAGATGCCGCCATTGCCCGAGATCATGAGATGATCGCACGGATGGGCGCCAGGACCCTCGCCGTTGGCGCCAGATGGGAGTGGACGAGCCTTCCGTGAGTTTTATCGAGCGACGACCCGTTTCTCGGATTTGATCGTCGCTTGGCTTTTCTTTCGAGGATTTTCGGGTGACGATTTCGTCATTGACCGATTTTGACCCCAACAGTTAGCCCCCCAGCTAGCTAGGAACCGTAGAGCCTGTCGGATCCTAGCTTGCGGTATAGCCGTGTGGGAAGGTGTTGAGACGTAATCGTTTGCCGAAAATCGGGGTAAATAGTGATTTTACCTCCTTTATATGGATGGAGTAAGAAATCTCATTCTTACTTCATTTCAAGATTTTAACTCTCTCTCTCAAGAATCCTTTCTCTCTCTTTAAGAACAATGTCTTCAAGATCCTCAAAGAGAAACTCTTCTTCCCATTCATCCTCGGATGACTCTCCTGCCCATGTGACGGTGAAGCAGGAGGAGTCGGTCGAGGAGGAAAAGAAGAATGCGTATTACCGAGTCCTTGTAGGTTCGCCCCCAACACTGCCAGAGATCCCTGTTCCGAGGAGGCCTCTGAGGCAGCCCGGTGCTTCTTTTGCGCCGAGCTCGGTTTCTCGTAAATATCTCAAGGTTCTTCGAGATTTTTACCAGGTTCCTGAAGGAGTCAAATTCCGGATTCCCGTTGGTCACGAGAGTGCAAGGAATCCTCCACAAGGTTTCTTTACATGTTACGAAGCTTTCTTTACGTACTGCCGTATGTGGTTCCCGATCCCTGGTGCCATTGTTCGTGCGCTTCACCGCTTCGAACTTTCGATCAGCCAACTCAGCGTTCCTGCCTTGGAGAGTTGGCTTGGCCTACTGATCGCTAGCTACGAACTCGGGATTGATCTTGATCCCGATGATTTCGAAGGTCTTTGGGGCACTCGGCCGACGGGGAGTGACGGTTACTACTCCATGCTGCCTAAGAAGGATATGGCCGTGATTCAGGGGACTACTTCGAATCCCAAATCGTGGCAGGAGCGTTTCTTCTTCGTCCAAATAGATGGCGAGTCTGTCGAGGAGAGCTGCCTCCATCTATTTCCGCGAGCATGGAACTTCAACCGAGGTAATACGACGAAAACCCTGTTGTCTATTTCACCTTTTCGGAAGTGCGAGTTTTAGTGAAAAATTTTTGTTTTGTAGGAAACAACCCTACTGCGCATTTGCCTGGTGACGTCTTTGTCAAGAGAGATCTTCTTCGTCAAAGGCCGTTTTTCTGGAAATCCTTCACCCTCGAACGGATTCGAGATGCGGTTAGACTTTATCGGTCCCGAGATCCTGTCCCGTCGTATGATGCCGAACCTGTCACCGCAGCTCCTACTCGGAGGCGCAGACAGAGGTCTCGTAAGGGGAAGGAAATTGATGATGGGGAAGGCTCGGAAAGTCCTTCACCGCTGGGGGAAAAACCTAGTTTTACTCCAACGGAACAAGGCGGAGCCAGCGGTTTTCCACCTAACAACTTCTTTGATGGCCTTCCTCCGGAGTTTACTACTGATGAGTCGCTGGAGGATGAGGAAAAACAACGGGTTTTTGCCGAGGGCTCCCAACGTGTCAACGAGGTTTGGCCCTTCGAACTTCTTAACCTTGCGTTCGAATCTGTATATAAGGCATGCTTGCTGATCTTGAGTTTTATGCAGGGACTAAGAGTGTTTAGCGAGGCGCTTGACTCGAGTTTCCGCAAATCCAGGATTGCTAACTTCAAGACCACAGAAGCGGAGCGAGAGCTTTTCTGGTTCCGACAAGAGGTAAAGGCACAGAACGCGAAGCAAGCTGAGCTTCATGCTCGGGCTCTCGTTCGGGCGGAAAGGATAGGAAGAAGGATGGTCGCAGCGGAGGTGGCAAGACGGGCGGAATCGTTTGCTGCTGAGTTTCAATGTTTTAAAGAAGCTCATGAGTTAGTTGGTGATTTCCGCGAGTGCCGGGGTTCGGTCGTAAACCATTACAAGTCTCAGAACCCGGATTTCTCCTTCGATTCCGAGATTGCTGAAATGAAGGATTTCATGGCCGAGTGCGCTCATGCTGAGTCCTTGGTTCCTCCGGTAGAAGAAAGATTCCGGAGACTATGGGAACCTATCGAGGTTTCCGAGGATACGGTGGAGGCCGGAGCCGATGAGAACGCCGAGGGTGGTGGGAACGCTCAAGGCGTGAATGAGGAAGTGGACCAGCCTGCTAGTTCATTTGGGATTTCCGCATCCGGATTTCTCAATGTTGACTTCCTTTTGTGAATCGTATTTTTTGGCCGTGTTTGGCCGTTTTTAGTAATTTTATTCTGCGACCGTTGGAGGTTGCATTCTTATGTTTTGGGACTTGCCGTTGGTGGCTTTGAATCCTGCCGTCTTTTGCGGCTTTTATGAATATGAAAATTTGCGAGATTTCGTCTTTTGTTTTGATTTATACTTTCGTCAAGTGTAGAAGGAAGGATGCGAGTAGTCACTTCGTATCCTAACTCTTTTTTTTTATCGCTTGGTCCGTATGCTACTTTTTAGCGAGCTTTTTAGGTGTAAGCGATAAGAGACATGTTTTGGGATGTCGTATACGATACTATGTCTGTGAGATGTCAAGATCCAGCAAGACTGGGTTTAGGGCAAGACCTAGGTTTAATCTCAGCTTTGAGGCTGTGCGATGACTGATCGGCTTTCGTTTTGCCTGTTAGTGATTTCTTCCTGATTCTTTTCGTTTAAAGTCCGCGACTAGTCGCCGGCTTATATGACTTGTGTTAAAAGAATCGAGCTATCTTCGGAGTTTATCCGAGACGCTAAACCAAAATTTTGGGTTTCTTGTATAGCGCGCTATGATATCCTTGTCGGATGTAAGAGGACCTTGTAGGTCTGGCTACGAGTTTGTATTGAGTGAAACGTTTCTTGTGTGCGTCCGTCGGGGCCAATCGAGGGGCGTGGGTTATTTTTAAGTCGCTGGTGGACTGTCTTTTGCGGATAATACGAGTTTTGTTATCTTTTTAAGAAGTTGCGACATCTCGCGTTTCTTTTGAAGATATGATTTTCGTTTTTCCGAAGCGTTGATGCGTTTAAGTGAGCATGAAAGATAGAAAGAATTTTATTAAAAATTTCGAGAAGTTCGAGTACATGTGCGGATTTTTCACGTTTTTGTGGGAGTATAGGAGTATACGCACCCAGTCCCCCCCCCCTTTTTGGTGAGGGGGATAGCTGAACTCGCCGGGTTTCGACGAGCTGCCTACGTACCTCTTTCGAGGATCAAGCCATCTCGTAGTTCTGATAGTTGCCGCAGACATTTTTACTCCCCGTGCGTTGCCGTTTCGACCGTGCTGGTCGGATCGGTGGTTTGTGCGGGGGTCGAGCTGTCTGCTTTCACGGCGGTGGACTCAGAGGCTTTGTCGCTGTCTTGAATCGTTGCCTGTTCGGATGATTCTGGATCATCTTTCTTCGAGTCCTCGGGAATGTTGTGTGATTCCTTTGCTCGTTTCGGGTTGGCCGCAGGGGCGTTCCGATCTTTTCGCAGTTTGAACTCGGCTAGGTAACAGAGTCTCGATTGTTTCTGACTACCCCAGATGGCTGCGGTTCCGGTCGGAGTCGGAAACTTGATACCGAGGTGATATGTGGATAGTACTGCCTTCATGGAGTTGATCCAAGGGGTCCCCATGATGGCGTTGTAGATGGCCGGGTTGTCGACTACTGCAAACTCGACGATTTTTGTTACTTCCTTTGCCATGACCGGGAGTTTAATTCTCCCGAGGGTCATGGTAGTGACGCCCGAAAACCCCGTCAAAGGTTTTGGCTCAGGGATGACTTCCCCAAGTGGGATCTTCATCCTGTAGAGGGTGTCGCGGAAGATGACGTTGACCGTGCTTCCTGTATCGATGAGAATGCGGCCGACTTCGAGATCCTGGATGACCAGGTCGATTACCAAAGGATCGCAGTGAGGTTTGTCGATTCCGACGGTCTCATGTTCCTCGAAAGCGATTGTGTGGTTAGGAACATCACTGTCTGGGAACCAGTTGGAACTTGTCTCGGCTTTTCGCCCGTAGGCTTTTATCGATGAGACAGAGTCTTGGTAGAACTGTGATCCTCCGATGATCATGTTTACCCTCTGGCGACTGCTGTTGTTCCCTTGGTCGTCCTGTCTTCTTCCGCGCTTTTCCCCCGATTGGTTTTCAGTCGCGCGGTCCTCGGAGATAGTTTTGTTGGTCTTTGGGCGGTCGGAGTCCAGGAGCAAGTCCTTTATACTCTTGACCTTTGATAGTTCGCTGGTGAGGAGTTTTGCGGTGAGCCGGGCGCCGAGAACCTTGCAGTTCGCAATGGAGTGACCTCTGGTCTCGTGGAACTCGCAGTAGGAGTTATCCTTGTACTGGCTCCTGGTCCAGGTGTTTCCAGAGGTTTTGCCTTGCTCCGAGTTGATGGCGTAGTTATGCTCGCCTTTGGCGTCTTCCCCTTCGTGATGGACGTACTTGTCGTTACGAGAGGGTTTCTTCTTGGACGCGGTTTTCTGCGGTCCGTGCTTCTGCGATAGAAGCTTCAACTCTTCTTCCATGATGATGAAGTCCGTTGCCTTGTGGAGAGTATCCTGGATTGTCCGCGGCTTTTCCAGTAGTATCCACTTTCGGAACTTCGACTTGTACCAGAGAATTTTCCTCAGGGCGTCGATTGCGACATTGTCGCTGATGCCCGTTACTCTGGCCATCACCAGTTTGAACCTTCGCATTAAATCGCGGAGTGACTCGTCTTCCTTCTGAGCTAGACTCCATAGATCCACGTCGGACGTTTCTCTGTCCATGAACATGGAGTATTGTTTGAGAAACGCCGAGGCCAGTTGGCGGAAGTTTCCGATGGAGTTCCTTTTGAGCCAGAAGAACCACTCGAGCGCAGCACCTTTGAGGTGCTCGACGAAGAGAAGACAATGACCTGCGTCCCGTTCGCGCTCCGGGAGTTTGCACCTACCCATTGCGATCTGGAAGGACTGCAGGTGCGACTTAGGATCCGTCGTACCGTCATAGACCGGGATTTTGATCTTCCCTGGGTCTGAGATGCGTGTTTCCGTGATCCGAGTGGTGAATGGCGTTTTCCGTGCTTCCTCGAGAAGCCTATCGATCTCGGGGGCGGAACTGGTCGCCTGATGGATTTGCGATTTAACCGCTTTCACTTCGGCCACGGTCTTTTTGAGAGATTCGCGGAGATCATGGATCTCGCTATTGCTGCCGGCGTTCCTCCGAACCTGTCGGCGCTGGTCGCGATAGATCCGAGTTTGATCTTCCGCGAGTTCTTCTTGCTCCATCCAGTAGAGTTCTTTTCCTCTTCTGTCATGGGCCTATCGAAGGATACCGTCTGCCGAGCAGACTGGCTTCGGGTTCTCCTGGGGTGGATGTCAGCGTCTTCATCGGAAGGATCCGATTGGTCGCTGATATCTAGATTGATGCGCTCGACGTCGCTTTCCTTGTTTCCCGTCGCCGGGAGTGGAAGGTTCTGCGAGGTCGTTTGCTGTCCTTTCGGAGCCGTTTCCTTGGGAGTTGGCTCTTTCGGGGCATCTTTTTCTCGTGCTTCGGGAGATCCGAAGTCGAGTCTTCTGCCGCGGCGTGCCTTGGTGGATCCACGCGGCAACTTGCTCCTCGCAGTTAAGGTGTCGACCTGTTTTGCGAGCGAGGTTATCAGCTTGTCCTATTGTTCCGCCCGCGCCTGGGCGGAGGTAAACAGTTCCTTCATCTGCCTGAGCGCCTCAGTGTTTGCATCAGCAGTGAAATCGGACGCATCTCCAGCTGGAGTCTTCTCAGCGTTGGCGTCGACGGGTGTTCCGTCTAGCGCTGGCTGATCTTTGGTGACGTCGGTAGACATGATCGAGCGTGTGCAGTTGCGAGATGGATAGATCCGTAACCCACCCTCCTTCTAGCGCCAAACTGTGGGAACCGAAATTCACACCGTCAATTTCCGATAAAGTTTTATGGAGGAAAACCGAGTTAACCCGATTTTCCTTGAAGGTCCCGGATATCTGCTGGGCCGCACACGAAACAATCAAATAAAATTGCGAAAATAGAAATCGTAAAAGTTGAGCGAAAGAGATCTTATTTCTGCATTCTCGTTTGAGCGTGTACAACAAGAAAAGAAACCGGCCGTAAGGGCTGTCGAGGAGTCCGCTAGTCTGGTTGCCTAAGTCTATCCTAGTTGAGTCGCAGCTCGCTAGTGAAAACAGAAAAGAATGCTAAATCGCTCTAAGTGCTAAGTGCTTGAAAGTTTGTGATCTGGTTTGCTTCTTGCTCAAAGCTCTCCTTATATACTCCTCCTAAGACGGTCTATCTTCTCGCGGGCTGAGTCGGGCTTTTTCCATTTTCGTCCATCTTCGTGTTTATCGGGAAACTTGACATTTATCTTCGGAAATCATGACATTTATCTTCTGGAAACTTGACATTTATCTTCTGGAAACTTGACATTTATCTCTTATGTGAGGATAAAGATAAACCGTCATAGTTATCCTTCTTTTTCGGAAAATCGTAAGTGGGCCGTTTTGGCCACGTTGGGCCGTTTAGGCGTTTTTACGGTTTTTCGAAAGGACGGTCTTTGAAGGTTTCGGTGTTTCCGAAGGAACCTCAATTCCTTGTTTAGTCGAGAAAGTGGCGTTCTAGAGTAACCGTGATCATACCAAACTTGCGTAGATTGATCCGAACAAGCTAAGATGGGATCGAACCGGACACGATAGGACCGAGACCGGGACGAGGGCCGCGGACCGACGCCAGGCCGACCCGTGCGACGGGTGCCGCCGGCGCCAGGCCGGGGTGCCGCCGGCGCCAGGCTGGCCCGCGTGACGGGTGCCGCTAGCGCCAGGCCGGATGCCGCCGGCGCCAGGCCGGGCCGCGTCCCGCGTGCCGCCGGCGCCAGGCCGGGGTGCCGCCGGCGCCAGGCCGGGGTGCCGCCGGCGCCAGGCCAGCCCGCGTCCCGCGTGCCGCCGGCGCCAGGCCAGCCCGCGTCCCGCGTACCTCCGGCGCCAGGCCGGGGTGCCGCCGGCGCCAGGCCAGCCCGCGTCCCGCGTGCCGCCGGCGCCAGGCCGGGGTGCCGCCGGCGCCAGGCCGGGTGCCGCCGGCGCCAGGCCGGGTGCCGCCGGCGCCTGGCCGGGTGCCGCCGGCGCCAGGCCAGTCCGTGTCCCGCTTGCCGTCTGTGGGTTTTTCGTTGTTTGATCTTTCCCTCGTCAGTCGTTTGCGGGAAATCTTTTGAGTTTGGGAAGGTTTTTAGCCGTAGATTTCGAGATAATCGTTTCTAATCCAACGAGATTCCGCGAGTATCGGGATTTGAGATGGACTTGGATTTGTAGATTTTCCGTCGTCGAGGATGCGAGCAATGTGGCTTCGAGCTTTAGATGTGTTAAAAGATGAATCTTTTAAACAATCGGGAAGGCTTTACGGAAGACTCATTGTAGATCTCGGACGATCCAGACATGGGTTTCAAGGGACCAAGATGCCGCCATTGCCCGAGATCATGAGATGATCGCACGGATGGGCGCCAGGACCCTCGCCGTTGGCGCCAGATGGGAGTGGACGAGCCTTCCGTGAGTTTTATCGAGCGACGACCCGTTTCTCGGATTTGATCGTCGCTTGGCTTTTCTTTCGAGGATTTTCGGGTGACGATTTCGTCATTGACCGATTTTGACCCCAACAGTGAACTTTCTAGAACTCATAGGGAAAGAGGTTTGAAGGTGGGAGCTCATAGCCAAAAGAAACACACATAGCACTCAAATCAACATCTAAATTCAGCATGAGAACACTCTTTCTTATTATACTCTAGCTTCTCTAGGCCTATCTTAGATCTTTTTGTCCTTACACTCATCATCATGCATTCACACATACAAATCAGCCAACTTTCATGTTCATTAAGCATAGTATCAAGTGAATTCTTGCAAATGGTCAATTGGTCCAAATCATTTGGGTAAGGGTAGGCTTTTTATTCAAGTGAGTCAAGAGGTTCAAGAAATATGATCTTTAAGGTGGTAAACTCTCAAGACTAGTAGCCTTGATATTGCACATAATATATCTAAGAAAGGGATCAACTCATGCATACAATGCTCAATCTCCATTGTTCTACCCTTTTCCCAAACATATATGATACACATTTATTTCCCAATACCAATCCCAACTCACATCTCTCACCCAAAGATCTCAAGAACATTTCTCAACATAAAACTCTTTATTCTACAAGGGATTTATCACACTTTTTGAACACCTCTTAGCTCGTACTAACTTTGCTAGCCCCCTTTCTTTATTCTTTTTTTTAATTAATTTTTTTTTCTTTTTTTATATATTTGGGGGCTAAGACTTTTCACAGCTTGAACTAGATGTTTCGCTACTTATCCCATAAAGACTAGTCAATTAAGCACAAAGAGTTTATTCTTTTCCTTCAACTTTTTCATATTCCCAAATCAAACTTTACAACACTCACCCCCATCCTACGGCTAGACAATAGTGTGTCTAATCTAGCAAGAATGAAGATCAAGCATTGTCGTTCCCAATACTCTCAACATTATGTGCATGTAAGACTTTCCTAAAAATGCCTCACTCATCAATCAATGAAGGCTTAAAAGGAGGAAAGGGTTTTGGGAGAGGTCTACCACTAGAGGTTGTCAAAAAGATTGGCATAAAAGATGTGACAACTCAAGTGTGTATAGCCATGATTCAGTACACAAGGGACCATGAGCAAGATGCGTTAAGTTAGTCCAGTTCAAATATGGTTGTAGTTGGCTTCAAAGACTGAGTTTCAGCAATTAACAAGTTTCAGGAAGAGTTTTCAAGGCTCAAAGCATACAAGTCTTTTTGAGAGGTGCATAAGCTACTCAAGCGCGAGGTAGTTTCTTTACAAGGCATTTTAAATCATTTCTCCCAATGCAAGTGAATGCAGCCTATATGCTCTAGACTCTCCTAGAAATGCAAGTGATGCAAACTAAATGATTCTTTTTGTATTTTTCAAATTTTTCAAAAAAAAATTTTATGCAAATAGATATGTACAATGTAAGACTCAATGCAAAAACATCAAAGCAAACATGATCAAATACTCGTACCTCCCCCAAACTTAAGTCACACAGTCTCTGTGTTGTTAAGTTGAGAGAAATACCCAAAACAGAGCTAATATGCAAAAAATAACTGGATATACAAGGGAAAGGCGGTGGAGTGGTACCTCAAATGGAGAGTGGAGAAGGGGGATCCTTCCCACCTTCAAGAGTTTCTTTCTCACTAACAACCACTGCAGCCTTGATCTTCTCAATGGAGGGATCTCCACAAGTGATGGTTCCACAATACTCAACATCCAGGGGAGACTGAATTGGGTAAGAGACAACTTTGTTGACATTGAGGAGTGTGACCTTTTTGTTGGCAAAATCGATGCAAGCACCCACAGTAGTAAGGAATGGTGTGCCCAGGATCAATGGAACTCTCTTCTCAGTAGCCATCTTCAAGACAGTGAGGTCTATAGGAATGGTGCAAGGTCCAATCTTCAAAGGGAAGTCCTTGATGAGACCAATAGGGGTAGTAGAAGAAGAATCCCCAAACGTGAGAGAGGAAGTATCTGGCTCCATGTGTTCAATCTCAAGACTCTTCACCATCTCCATTGAGATCACATTCACACTTGCACCAGAATCAACAAGAGCATCATCAAAGGTGAGCTTACCAAGGGAGCAAGACAAGGTGAACTTCCCTTGGGATTCTAGTTTAGGGAGAGACTTTGGTGTGACTGGTGGATCAAGTTTCAAAGTTGAGATGTTGAGAAGCACTGCTACTTCTGCTTGGTGGTCTGTGGGAACCGAAATTCACACCGTCAATTTCTGATAAGTAAGATTGCGGAGGAAAGCCAAGTAAACCCGACTTTCCCTGAAGGTCCGGATTCTCTGCGTTGCCACACGAAATCGACAAAGTAAACAGAAGACAAAAAATAGGAATTGAATTATTTGCCCGAAGGCGTTTTATTAGATAAGAGAAACGAGTACAAGGATTCTCCGAAAGACAAAGAGAGTTGCGATTTAAAGAAAAAGATAGAGTCGCAGGCAGCCAAACGTCCTAAGCCTTGCTCCACTAGTCTAACTACCTAAACCCTAGTTTTTCTAAGCTAGCAGGATGCTCTAAGTCTAATTATCGGATTTTTGGGATCTCTTTCTCTTCTGCTCTTGTTCTCCTTATATACCCACTTCTAGGTCGGTTTGCCTTAGGGTGATGGGCCTCGCCTTTGGGCCCAAGCTTATCTCTTCCGGAAATGTTCCATTTTCGTCGGTTCTCGTAATTATCTCCGAGTTTTCCGCTATCTTTCGACGACTTGATGTTTATCCGATATTTCGTGGAATCGGGTAAACTGCCATAGCCTGATTGGACCAAACTCACGAGGGCTGATCCGAACAAGCTAAGGCGGGATCGAACCGGGCACGATAGGACCGAGACCGGGACGAGGGCCGCGGACCGACGCCAGGCCGACCCGCGCGACGAGTGCCGCCGGCGCCAGGCCGGGTGCCGCCGGCGCCAGGCCGGCCCGCGTGACGGGTGCCGCCGGCGCCAGGCCGGGTACCGCCGGCGCACAGGCCGACCCGCGCGACGGGTGCCGCCGGCGCCAGGACGGGTGCCGCGGCGCCAGGCCGGGGTGCCGCCGGCGCCAGGCCGGCCCGCGTGACGGGTGCCGCCGGCGCCAGGCCGGGTGCCGCCGGCGCCAGGCCAGCCCGCGTCCCGCGTGCCGCCGGCGCCAGGCCGGGTGCCGCCGGCCGCCAGGCCAGCCCGCGTGACAGGTGCCGGCCGGCGCCAGGCCGGGGTGCCGCCGGCGCCAGGCCAGCTCGCGTCCCGCGTGCCGCCGGCGCCAGGCCGGGTGCCGCCGGCGCCAGGCCAGCCCGCGTTCCGCGTGCCCGCCGGCGCCAGGCCAGGGTGCCGCCGCGCCAGGCCGGCCAGCGTCCCGCGTGCAGCCGGCGCCAGGCCGGGGTGCCGCCGGCGCCAGGCCAGCCCGCGTCCCGCGTGCCGCCGGCGCCAGGCCAGCCCGCGTCCCGCGTGCCGCCGGCGCCACGTCAAGTGCCGCTGGCGCCAGGCCGGCCCGCGTCCCGCGTGCCTCCGACGCCAGGCCGTCTTGCCGTCCGTGGGTTTTTTCGTTGTTCGATCTTTCCCTCGTCAGTCGTTTGCGGGAAATGTTTTGAGTTTCGGGAAGGTCTTTAGCCGTAGATTTCGAGATAACCGTTTTTGACCCCAACAGTTAGCCCCCCAGCCCGTAAGGTCGGAGACGATTTTGCGGGCGAGTGATCTGAATTTTTTTGAAAATCGAAATCTTTGGCTAAGGATTTTTCCGCAGAGAACCTGTGTCTTCTCCTCCTTTTTTCTTATAAGTAGCCAACCCTCCCTTCTCATTCTTCACATCTTTCCAAATTCTCTCTTCTTCTCTCTCAAGAAAGAAAATGTCTTCATCCCAAGTTGAAAAGAGTGGTTCTGATGTTGAGATGAGCGAGGCCGGCCAAGCTCCGTTGATTCCGGCCGGCCAAGCTCCGTCGATTCCGGCCAGTCAAGCTCCCGCCGTTCAGGCCGTCCAAGAGGCTATTCCGTCCCTGACTGATGGGTTTGATTCTTTCAAGGCTAAGCTATCCCGGCGTAGTGCTGCGAAAGGCTCAAAGCGGGCGAAGACCGAGACGCCCGATGTTCCTTCCGCGGCTCCAACTCCTTTGCCTGCTCCTTTGGTTCCTAGCGCCGAAGTCCCATCCGATGCCCTCCCGTCTACAGAAGGGGTTATTGTTCCTGAACAGACTCTCGATGTTCAGATCCATCCATCGGGTTCTTCGACTGCCCCGATCGTGATCTCCGGAAGAGATGACGCGATAGAATCTGCACCTCTTCCCCCGGCGAAGAGGGAACTCGTCTTGGGACTGCCAGCGGCTGGTGCCGCGCCGCTGCCCAAGGGAAGGGCAAGAGCTGGCGCGGCGTCCGGAGCGAAAAAGAAGCGAGGTGCGAAGAGCGAGGAAAGCGACCTCGAAGAGCCGTTGGCGCGTCATCGTTCCAAGGTTCGATTTTGTCCGTAATTCTTGCATCGTTGGTTTTTTTTTTTTTTTTGCGATGATACTTACTCTTTCCTTTTTGCGGACAGTTTGTGTCTCTGATCGACGGAATGCTTGGCGAGTGCGGGTCGGAAGTCATTCGTCTATCGAAGAAACTGGAGTCGTCGTAGGAAGCGCTGAAGCGTACTAAGGCCGCATTGCAGACTGTCGAGGACACCCATGCCGCCCAGACGTCCCAGCTTGAGGTTCGTATCAGCGATCTTGAGCGCGACCTTGGGAAGACCGCGAGCTCGTTACTCAAGGTGAAGAAAGAGAAGAGGAGTAAATCCTCGGAAGTCCGCTGTCTTCAGAAGAAGGTTCAGGCTCACGAGGAGATGAACGCCCGTAGATCCTCGGAGGTTGCCGATGCCAGCGACGACTTCTATGGTCGTCTGACGAGGATGGCCATCCTTTTTGAGTCCTTGATAGCTGTCCGTAAGAGGGACTTGGCTTTAGCGGGGATCGAGGGGAGTCTGAATGAGCTCGAGTTGCTTCGAGGTAATGAGGCCCCGTCTTTGGACTTGGAGAAAGCCAGATTATCGTCCTGTAAAGGAGAGTGGGCGGCCACCGAGGGAGATTTTGATTCGATCCTCGCCGGTCTGCAAGCCGAATGCACCCTAGCTCCGACCTCCGAAAACTCAGAAGATCGGGAGCGCGTGGGAGAAGATTGCGAGGTTGGCGCGGACGAGGCGGGTAGTGGCGACGCGACCGAGGGAGGCGACGGCGAGGCTGTCCCTGTCGCGAGTGAGGATGAAGATGACGCTCCTGGGAGCGCCTAGGTTTATCAATCCCTTCTGGGATTTCGTGTTTTATGTGTTTCGGCCGTTTAAGAGGCCATGATGTATTTACCGGGACTGGCCGTTGGTGGCTTCGAATCCCTGCCCCTTTTTTGGGGTTTTGTTTGAATTTCAGCAGTCTCAATCTATGAAACGTTTTCGATTATTTATGAACTTCAGTTTTTTCGAAGTATGAGAAAGAGGGTGTGAGTTGTCGTCTCATTCCTAGTTCCCCAATGATCACCGTACCTATTGTCTGCATAAAGCGAGATTTTCCGCGGTTTACCGATTTACGCGAAAAACTCGTGAAACGAATAGGCTTAAGTGAAGAGACAAATTTTTGGATCTCGTATACCATACTATGTCTGTGAGATGTCAAGATCCAGCGTGGCTGGGTTTAGGGCAAGACCTAGGTTTACTCTCGGACTGAGGCTTTGCGATGACAAATCGGCTTTCGTTTTGCCTATTTGCGATTTTAACCTGACTCGTACCGTTTAAAATCCGCGAATTGTTGTCGGCTTATATGATTTGTTTTGGCGTGAGTCGAGCTACTTCCTTTACGAAGAGCTAGACCAAAATTTTGGATTTCTTGTATAGCGCGCTATGTTTATCCTTGTCGGATGTAAGAGAGCCTATCCCTTGAAGGGCGGCTATTTGTCTGTTTAGGACGTTAGAGTTCGTTTGTTGTGATCAGCAACAACGAAATGATACCGTTTTGAGGTGCGTTTGTATGTTCAGAGACGAGGATTTCGTCTGCAATGTTTTGCGGAAAAAAATGTCCTTCAAGCGTTAGCGACGTCTCGCAGTGCTGAAGGTCGAGTTTCCCTTGTGCCGCATTTCGTGGTTGAAATGTTCGCGGGCTTTGGAGATGTTTTGCGAATGTTCGCAGACAGAAACTGTTGTTTCGGTTTAGACGCAGGACCAAGAGGTCGCGTAAGTTCGACTCAGGGAGAAGCGTCTACATTCACAGTGCTTCGTGAAGTGTTGGCCTTCCGGGATTTGTTTGTATATATTAAGGATGACTCGTATAACTCTTGGAGCCTTGTCACGAGTGTTTCTTTTCATGCAGTGTTTACGGGGCGTATAGAACTTAATCGATTGACGATGAGTTTGAATCTTCCGTTAACCATATGGTTGTTAGGACTGAGTTTTGGTATGGAGAGTTTATCGTATGATTTCCGATTCTGGGTTATGCGACAAATTGCTTGCGTAATAGTCACTTGGCGTTCTATGAACAAATCGTGGATTGTTGTTTTTAGCCGTTAAGTGATTGGAGCGGTGGTCGCTCAGTAGCTTTGGATTGGCATGGAGGCTAGATTCAGCCGTATCGCCAAGGAAGTTGTTTGGTAAACGATCAGACCAAGACCCTTATTAAGGTCATGTTAGTTTACGATTGTCCTTAATGCGGATGCCGAATTCAGGTCCGGGCTTTACGGAAGGGCGTAGTTGGCCGAGGGCCAAATAACGTTTGCCGAGATAGACATGCCAAGCATAGCGGAGTTTTCTGAATTATTGCTGATGGTTTTTAGAAACGATCTTCCACTTTAGGTCTCAGTTATACGATGAATGGTTCGTACAAAATTTTTTTTTGTTGCATGAAAATCGTTTCATTTTATCCGAGGGGGACAAAGTTTAAGGGATCGACGCAGGACACGTGCGGGTTCGTCTGCGTGATTATTTCCTGCTCGGACGTAACCGCGGGGAGTGAAAGCAGAAGCCAGAAACCTTGTGGAGCGAAAACTGTCTATGTCAGTTACCCGTTGGACCCATTATGTTTATTTTACGAAAGTTGCTTTGTATGAATTGACTCGACCATACAGATGATTTTTCGTAAAAGTGATGTAAGGGGGTTTTCGCAAAGGTAACCGGAGAGCGTTTCTCACAAATTACTTGCGATATTCGCGACCACAGATTATGTTTTCCTCATTCACTTTTGCGTACTGCGAAATCGTTTTGCATGAGACCGATCATGTTTTTTCCCTAGGCTGTTTTGTTTTAAAACGTTCTTGTTATACGAAAGTAATGGATGACCGGTTTCATGGAGATAGAAAATCGCAGATTTTTAAGTAGCGATGTTTCCGCGGATTACACGGGAGATGTTTCCGCCGGCGCCAGGCAAGCCCGCGTCCCGTGTGCCGCCGGCGCCAGGCCGGGGTGCCGCCGGCGCCAGGCCAGCCCGCGTCCCGCGTGCCGCCGGCGCCAGGCCGGGGTGCCGCCGTCGCCAGGCCAGCCCGCGTCCCGCGTGCCACCGGCGCCAGGCCAGCCCGCGTCCCGCGTGCCGCCGGCGCCAGGCCAGCCCGCGTCCCGCGTGCCGCCGGCGCCAGGCCGTCTTGCCGTCTGTGGGTTTTTTCGTTGTTCGATCTTTCCCTCGTCAGTCGTTTACGGGAAATATTTTGAGTTTTGGGAAGGTCTTTAGCCGTAGATTTCGAGATAACCGTTTTTGACCCCTACAAGAGCAAAGTGAGGTTTCCACAGGCGAGGTGACCTTGGTGATGGTTGTTCTCTTCCACAGGCGAGGTGGCCGGGAGAGTGATTTTGTTCCCTTCGTAAAATCTCAACGGAAACTCCGATTGAGACGAAACGAAAGCCATTTTGACCTAGACACAAAGGAGAACAAAGTGGGCTCTTACTAAGGCGAACTGGGAAGACTGATCTTACCTTATGGCAAGTCGTCCTAGTAAGATCAAGCTCCGACCTCCTTTCGTTTTCCCGTTTGTTCCTCGAGAGTTGTTTGTAAGAAGTATGGCAGTGGGAATCGGTGAACCGATTTGCCATGCTTCTGTTCCACGAGTAATATAGGGTTTCCCAAAGGTTTCGAGGAGAATAAGTTTTATTTTTCCGAGAGGTTCTCGAAAGAAACGTTTTTCGTAGAAACCTTGCTCGTTGCGATTTCTCTAACTTGGTAACAAGACGAATTTTTGGGGTTTGATAGATTTTATCGTTGCCCTTTCTGTTTAGATAGAGAAATTGCGAGCTCGTTTTTGTGCTCTTCCTGTGGCGGAAAGCCGCGGCTAGGTTTTTGATTTGTTCGAGCACCGTGGCGTTTGCGTAAGCGTTGGCCATAGGAACAGTCGCTGCTGGAGTTGTTTTACCATCGTTGATGCAAACTGCAAATTTTTTCTTTCATATTTCTGGACATTGGTTCGATCAAGCGCTTTGCGGCCGTATGAGTAAGAGTAATCCGTCCCCCCCTCCTTCTAGCGCCAAACTGTGGGAACCGAAATTCACACCGTCAATTTCTGATAAGTAAGATTGCGGAGGAAAGCCAAGTAAACCCGACTTTCCCTGAAGGTCCGGATTCTCTGCGTTGCCACACGAAATCGACAAAGTAAACGAAGACAAAAAATAGGAATTGAATTATTTGCCCGAAGGCGTTTTATTAGATAAGAGAAACGAGTACAAGGATTCTCCGAAAGACAAAGAGAGTTGCGATTTAAAGAAAAAGATAGAGTCGCAGGCAGCCAAACGTCCTAAGCCTTGCTCCGCTAGTCTAACTACCTAAACCCTAGTTTTTCTAAGCTAGCAGGATGCTCTAAGTCTAATTCTCGGATTTTCGGGATCTCTTTCTCTTCTGCTCTTGTTCTCCTTATATACCCACTTCTAGGTCGGTTTGCCTTAGGGTGATGGGCCTCGCCTTTGGGCCCAAGCTTATCTCTTCCGGAAATGTTCCATTTTCGTCGGTTCTCGTAATTATCTCCGAGTTTTCCGCTATCTTTCGACGACTTGATGTTTATCCGATATTTCGTGGAATCGGATAAACTGCCATAGCCTGATTGGACCAAACTCACGAGGGCTGATCCGAACAAGCTAAGGCGGGATCGAACCGGGCACGATAGGACCGAGACCGGGACGAGGGCCGCGGACCGACGCCAGGCCGACCCGCGCGACGGGTGCCGCCGGCGCCAGGCCGGGTGCCGCCGGCGCCAGGCAGGCCCGCGTGACGGGTGCCGCCGGCGCCAGGCCGGCCCGCGTGACGGGTGCCGCCGGCGCCAGGCCGGGTACCGCCGGCGCCAGGTTGACCCGCGCGATGGGTGCCGCCGGCGCCAGGCCGGCCCGCGTGACGGGTGCCGCCGGCGCCAGGACAGCCCGCGTCCCGCGTGCCGCCGGCGCCAGGCCGGGTGCCGCCGGCGCCAGGCCAGCCCGCGTCCCGCGTGCCGCCGGCGCCAGGCCAGCCCACGTGATGGGTGCCGCCGGCGCCAGGCCAGCCCGCGTCCCGCGTGCCGCCGGCGCCAGGCCAGCCCGCGTCCCGCATGCCGCCGGCGCCAGGCCAGCCCGCGTCCCGCATGCCGCCGGCGCCAGGCCGTCTTGCCTTCCGTGGGTTTTTTCGTTGTTCGATCTTTCCCTCGTCAGTCGTTTGCGGGAAATGTTTTGAGTTTCGGGAAGGTCTTTAGCCGTAGATTTCGAGATAACCGTTTTTGACCCCAACATGGTCTACAATGTCCTTGATGAGCATCATTTGGACATGAGCCTCACGCATACCCGAGATCTCTGGAAGCTTAACTCCAATAGCACCTAGGTCTTTTCTGAACTTGGAAATCACCTTCTTCTGAGCTTTGGTGAGGACCCTTTGTGGAAATGGGAGCTTGTCATAGGGTGACTGCTCAACCTCGGTGGTGTCCTCCAGCTTGACCTCTTTCAGATTCTGGTCAGCTCTCTTTGCAACTGGTTTGTCAGCCATGGTTTCATCTCCCTTCAAAATCTTTGCTTCAACCATCTTGTCAGCTTCCTCCACAATCTTTGCCTCAGCTGTTGCTGCAATCAGATGCTCAACCTGTCCAATCTCAGTTCCAAACACCAATTTTTCAATTTCATCTACCTCTTTCTCTTGGTTACTCAATTCAATCCCTGAAGAAGTAGTAGAGAGGACAACATTGCAATACTCCTTGGGATTTTTCTCAGATTTTTCAGGTAGAGACCCTTGCTGGCGATTCTGGTGAGTGTTCATGGAAGCAAACTGGTTTTCCAAAGCCCTGAACTTGTTGTTGAGCTCATTGTAACTTCCATCAATCTTGGAGTGAAGGTTCTTCAACTCATATCCAACCTGCTTCTCACTTCTAGTCTGAGACTCCAAGATCTGTTTCAGTAGAACATCAGTGCTGCTTTCCTGAGGAGTAGAGGTAGAAGGATTAGCTTGTTGGTGAGAAGATTGGTTCCCTTTGTTGGAGAAACCAGGAGGAGGGTTTTGCTGAGGCTTATAGTTGCCTTGCTGGTTGTTCCTAGGCTGATAACCACTATGTTGGTTGTTAGGATAGGATTTTTGTTGGTAGTTGTTGTACTGAAAGTTGGGCTCTTTCTTTTACCAACTGTCATTGTTGTTGATGAAACACAACTCTTCTTGACCTTCCAAACCTTCAACCTCATTGACCTTAGGTGGTGGTTCTTGGTTTGGGTTACCAACAAAGTGCAGCTGCTCTTGGGTAGCTTTATCAGCAATGAGTATGTCTATCTTATCTTGTAGAGCCTTTAGCTCCCTTCTTGTGTGCTTGTCATCAGTTCTACTACCTCTGTCGTGATCTCCATTGTAGACTGCGTCACTCTTCACCATGTTGTCAATCAACTCCTCTGCATCTTCCTCAGTTCTTCCCAAGAAGAACCCATTGCTAGCAGTATCCAATCTGGCTTTGTACTTAGGGAGAGCACCCCTATAGAATGTGCTTAGCAAGCTTTCCTTGGAGAAACCATGGTGTGGGCATTGAGCTTGGTAGCCTCTGAATCTCTCCCAAGCTTCATTGAATCCTTCTAAGTTCTTCTGTTGAAAACTAGAAATCTCATTTCTCAGCTTAGCAGTTCTTGAAGTAGAGAAGAACTTCTCCAAGAATGCTCTCTTGCAGTCATCCCAGGTGGTGATGGAATCGCTGGGTAGAGACTTCTCCCACTGATGTGCCTTATCCCCCAAAGAGAAAGGGAATAGCTTGAGCTTGAAGGCATCCTCGGACACACCATTAGTTTTTGACAACCCACAGTAACTGTCAAAATTGTCCAAGTGATCAAATGGGTCTTCTACAGCCAAGCCATGATACTTGTTGTTCACGTTGAGGAGTCCTGGTTTGACCTCAAAGTTGTTGGCTTCCACAGCTGGTGCTCTGATCCCAACCTATGCCCATGAATGTTAGGGCGGTCATAGGTTCCAATGGCTCGAGCTGGGCGATGTGGATGTTGTGGCCCTTGTGGTGGAGGGTCGTCAGCACCTTGACCGTTCACATTTCCACCTTGTGGTAAGTTTTCCATGTCTGTATCCAACCTCTTCAAGTGAGCCTATTGTTCTTCTGCTTGTCTCCTTCTTCTAGTTTCCCTTTCAAGTGCTCTAATGTCTTCAACTCTTGGAACAAGGTTTGTTGTGCCTCTACTCCTCAAGTTCATACACCTGAAATGCCAAGGGAGATGAAGATGGAGAATCAGTAACAAGATAAAAGAAAAAAGGACTTAGTCTCAAGCAAGTGACTAAATCTCAATGTTTAAATCTACTCAGAATTTGGCAACGGCGCCAATTTGATGTTAGGAGTTTTCAAGGCTCCTAAGGCAAATGTTTGGATGGTTTTAAACTACTGCTAATGATAGAATGCAATAACAGAACAAATAAGCAATAAAAGAGGAAGCTTTCTTTGATATGATAAAAGGGAACTCATGGGTATAGGAATTAGATCTTGGGTGATCAAGTTTCGAACTAAGGATGGCAAATGATCAATCAAACTATCAACCTTAAGCTTAGACACAATCTTAAACAAACTCTATGTCTAGATGAATGTTCATTTACTAACACAATTCAAACATCAAATGTCTTTGGTTGAATAATATGAAAGCAATCATTACTAGCAAGTCTATTGGCTATCTTAACACCTTTAACAACAAATGTCTTTGGTAAAGTATGTTAAAATCTTAGGAGAGTTGTCTCAGGCATTTCATTGAACACTTTGTGGGTGGGAAATGCCTAAAGATCAATTTTTTAGTGGCCAACCCAGAAGATGCATTATGAATACTCTACTAGCAAGGAATGAGAATGATCTACACCTAAACATCCTAGATCTAGCCTAATCACCCTTAATCTCCTAACCCATGAATTCAAAGGAGGATTACTCACTAATCTCCATGATTCCTCTTAAACCCATATTGGATTTCAGATTAATCATGTAGAGAAACACAAATAATAAACTAGAATTAGACAAAATGATAAGAACAAGAGATCAATTGATTCATAGAGATGAACTTTCCAAGAGGTTATTTGGTGGTTTTTCAAAGAACAAAAGATAATCTGCCACTCATGGCTTACAAAAGGTACTTAAACATAGGTTTAGGAAGTGTAAAACGTCCAGATAAATTGCCAAAAGGCCCCTGGAAAAACATAAGTTTCGACTGAGTAAATGACGCGGAGTGAGGTGCAGGGGTCGCTCCAGGAGGTAGCTCCAGGCCTATTTTTCGACCTCCAGGGTGGTGAAATGCCGAGCTACCTCTGCCCCTCGCTCTGCAGGTCGCTCTGGCTCGGGAGCTACGTCTAGGGGTCGCTCCGGGAAGGTCACTCTGCGATGCTCGACCAGGATGGATATGCCTCTAGTAAATTGATCACAACTCCTTCAATATAACTCCAAACGAATTGAAACCACTTGCGTTGGAAAGCTAACTCAATTTCCTGTGTCTCCACAAAATCTTAGCAATAGAAGATTTCTATAAGGCCTCCATCCATGCTCATCTTTCACCCCCTTTTGGATCACAATGCTCCCAAACATCTCCAATCATTCCTTAGCACTCTCCAACACCTAGTAAAGACAAATGAATGCAATATGGACCTAAAGATGTCTAATGTCCTAATCTATATGATCAAAATGTACAAAATGGGATGCTAAAACTATGCAAATATGCAAGATATCACACCATTTAGCATCTAAGTAATAGATGGTCTAAATAATGCAAGAGCTGATGGATTCATTTAATAGTGTCGAGCTCTGATATATCATGCAAGCAACTTGTTAGCATTTATAGTATTTATAATCCTGAATTCCTGAATACCTACTCTGAATTTAACTACTTTTCTTTATTGTCTTAAAACTAAATCCTTTCATCTGAGTAATCTTACCATTACTCAACAACCTGCAATTTACTTTAAACCATTTTCAACCTAGCATAGTCACTAAGATTGCATCTTATTTGTACACTAGCTCTCTGTGGATTCGATCCCTAAGTACTACAACTGAACCTCTTATTTGAGAGAGTAAAGTCACTCCTTAAGGTAATTTGAGTGATATCAAATTTGGCGCCGTTGCCGGGAGCTTTGATACAATAGGATTTAAACTAATTACGTCTAGGTTATTTTTACTTTAATTTGTTTTCTGACACAAAAATTTTTTTTGTCTTTTCAGGTACATGCCCAGCAGTACCAGAAGCAACAAGGAATCTCAACTTTTGTTCTCAGAAGACCCTGCTAGTTTGGAACGATCAATCCGAAAGGAAATCAGTTCTGCATCGATCGACATCAACAACTGTCTGTCGACCGATACCGACGCACCCCTGCCGACCGATACCGACGCACCCCTGCCGACCGAGACACCGTCTTCATCGACCGATACTCGCACCTTCCCGTCGACGAACACTACTTCACCGTCGACCGACATCTTTCATCCGACATCGATCGATACACCTATTTGTATATCGATCGATACTGTTCCGCGAGTCATGGTTGCGCCTATTATTCTCATACGAGATGAGAATGGAGACTTGCGTGACCAAGAAGGTCACCTTCGTAATGAAGCAGGTCAGAAACTCAATGCTCAGAATGAAGTAATCCCTGAGCCAGAAACTGCACCTACAGGAGCTGTTCAACCTGTAGAAGAGGCTGCTCGAACACTAGCTGACTACAACCGTCCAGATCAGTTCTACACCAACAGATCAGCCATTCGTCCCCCTGCTATTCAGAGAGGCGATTTCGAGCTCAAGCCGCAGTACTACACCCTTGTGGGACAGACACCCTACTGTGGGATGTCCAATGAGCATCCCATGGACCATCTGGAGAGGTTAGAGGATCTCATATCTGCTATCAAAGCCAATGGAGTCCTTGTGGACTACCTTCTCTGTAAGCTCTTCAAACACTCTTTATATGGAGAAGCTTTACAGTGGCTTAAGCAGCTACCACCAGGATCTCCTACATCCTGGAGCAACATCAAAAACGCATTTTTGCGTAACTTCTTTGATGATGCGCGCGCTGAAGACTTAAGGAGGAAAATTGCCACATTCAACCAGGAGCCTTGAGAATCATTCAAGGATACCTGGATCAGATTCAAGTCTTACCAGCGAGATTGTCCACACCATGGATTCAACAAGGTGCAACTGCTTTGCACTTTCTTCAGAGGCATCGCGCTTAAATATCAGATGGCTCTAGACACTGCGAGTGAAGGCAACTTCACCACAAAGAATCTTGAAGATGTTGTGAAGCTAATAGACAACCTAGCATCCAACAACAGCACGAAGAACATTGTAAAAGCAAGATCTGCAGCGGTCCTTGGGAAGGAACAGATAAATGAGGTACAAGCTACACTTGACAATGTTCAGAAACTGCTAAACAAGCAAATCTGCTCAGTGGAGGATGCAGAAGCTGATGAAGAAGATGACTACATAGAAGCAGAAGTCAACTGGATCAGTGGAACTGGATTTTAGAGATCTGGAAACCAAGGAAACAGAAACTTCTCAGGATAGAGAGGCAACTTCAACAGCAGCAACCCCAACACCAACAGGAATTATGGAAACTCATCTTACATGAAGCCACCCACACCAACCCCAGAAGGAAAGCTAGAAGACATGCTCAGCAAAGTTCTTGAAAGCCAGTAGCAGTTAGAGGTGAACTTCAATGGCAAGATCGACGCTGTCTACACCACTTTGAACACAAAGCTTGATGCTTTGAGTACCCATGTGAAGAAACTAGAGACTCAGGTGATTTAGACATGAGAAGCTATTAAGAAGCAAGAAGCTTTAGGAAAAGGGACTGGAGAAGAAGCAACAGGACACAACGTCAATGCTATCATAGAAGATGATTTTTGGAGAGTGGTTAAGCAAGAGAAGCTGCAAGAGGGAGACTTCCAGATCAAAAGTTCCATGAGTGTTGGCGGCAACCACTGGAATCGACCGATGTCACGACATCTACATCGATCGATGTACGCCAACACCAATCGATCGATGGAATCAGACGAGCATCGACCGATGGATCTTGAAGAATCCACTCACGAGTGCAACGCCGTGAAGATACTTACTCACGAGGAGTTCGCAGCAAAGCACCCACATCCGCCCAGCCCTTACAACATCGACCGACAGAACAGACGTCCCATCGATCGACCGAAGGATAATGAAATCGATCGACACACTCCAGAACATGTCGATCGATATTCAGTTATCACACGCCGAGTGCAACTTCCCAAGATAGGTGTTGCACGACTTAATGCACTCCGGGAGCAGTCTAAGCCTCCCAGAAACCCACCAACTGCCATAATGAAGAAGCCCACGGATATCATTGATCCAATGGAGATAAAAAAGGAAAAAGATGGCAGAGTTCTCAGAAAAAGGAAAGAGAATGTTCTTAAACACCTTAAAAGAGGAGTTAATGAGAAAGAGTTGGCAAGTTTCAGAAAGAGAGTTCTAAGAATACCTACAGAGAAACCCTTTGAAGAAGCTTACTTTTCACACAGATTGTGGATGTTTTTCAGAGAAACTAAGGAGACAGAAGAAGACATCAAGAGGATGTTCAACCAAGTCAGAGAAAGTACGAAGAAGAGGATCCAACTTGAGAAGAAGGGTGATCCAGGGAAGTTCGTTGTTCCTTGCTCAGTGCATGGGATCAACTTCCCACGTGCCCTATGTGACACAAGATCTGGAGTTAGCATCCTACCCAAGGTGATAGCAGACCATCTAGGTCTGAAGATAGAGCCTACTGAAGAATCGTTCATCTTTGTGGATTGTTCTCAGCAGAACTCTGGAGGAATGTGGGAACCGAAATTCACACCGTCAATTTCCGATAAAGATTTGTGGAGGAAAACCGAGTTAACCCGATCTTCCTTGAAGGTCCCGGATATCTGCTGGGCCGCACACGATACAATCAATGAGAGTTTAAGTCGAAAAGATAAAATCGTAAAGTAGAGCGGAAAAATATCTTATTTCTAAATTCGCGTTTTGAGCGTGAACAACGGGTAAGAAATAAGCTACAAGAGCTGTCGAAAGGTCCGCTAGTCCGGCCGCTTAGATCTAACCTAGTTGAGTCGCAGCTCGCTAATGAAAACAGAAAGAGAAAGCTAAAACGCTCTAAGTGCTAAGTGCTCTGGAAGTTTTGTGATGATTTGCTCCTCGCCCAAAGCTCTTCTTATATACTCTTCTTAGGACGGTCTATCTTCTCGCGGGCTGAATCGGGCTTTTTCCATTTTCATCCATCTTCGTGTTTATCGGGAAACTTGACATTTATCTTCGGAAAACTTGACATTTATCTTCTGGAAACTTGCCATTTATCTTCTGGAAACTTGACATTTATCTCTTATGTGAGGATAAGGATAAACCGTCATAGTTATCTTTCTTTTTTGGAAAATCGTAAGTGGGCCGTTTTGGCCACGTCGGGCCGTTTAGACGTTTTTACGGTTTTTCGAAAGAACAGTCTTTGAAGGTTTCGGTTTTTCCGAAGGAACCCCAATTCCTCGTATAGTCGAGATGTTTGGTGTTTTAGAATAACCGTGATCGTATCAAACTCACGAAGATTGATCCGAACAAGCCAAGATGGGATCAGACCGAGCATGATGGGACCGAGACCAGGACGAGGGCCGTCGACCGGCGCCAGGCCGGGTGTGCCGCCGGCGCCAGGCCAGCTTGCGGAACGCGTGCCGCCGGCGCCAGGCCAGGCGTGCAGCCGGCGCAGGCCGGCCCGCGTGACGCGTGCCGCCGGCGCCAGGCCAGCCCGCGTGCCGCCGGCGCCAGGCCGGCCCGCGTGATGCGTGCCGCCGGCGCCAGGCCGGCCCGCGTGACGCGTGCCGCCGGTGCCGGGCCGTCTTGCCGTCCGTGGGTTTTCCGTTGTTCGATCTTTCCCCGTTAGTCGTTCGTGAGGAAAATCTTTGAGTTTTTGGAAGGATCTTTAGCCGTAGGTTTCGAGATAACCGTTTTCAAGGGTTTGAGTAATGTGGCTTCGAGCTTTAGACGTTTAAAAGATGAACTTTTAAACAATCGAGAAGGCTTTGCGGAAGAATCATTTATAGTTTGCGGACAATCCGGACATGGTTTTAAGGGAGCAAGATGGTGCCGTTGCCCGAGATCACGAGACGATTGCATAGATGGGAACCAGGACCCTTGCCGCCGGTGCCAGACGGGTGTAGATGTTTGCTATTGTGGAGATGAATACAATTCACAAGACGCATACGAGATAGAGACCGCAGAATCGATCGATAGCAGCACTGTCTCATCGATCTACTATAGTGACCTGACATCGATCGACACACTTACATGGTCATCGATCGATTCACTATTCAACCAGATCGAGGAGGAGTTTCCAGATGGTGACTTCAAAGTAAACGAGTGGGAGAACGACTACTACATCCCACCACATGCTGCAAATACTACTCACATTGAGGAGTATACTAATGATTACGAGGAGGAGAGAGCTATAGAGTGTCATAATGATATCACTCAAATTACCCTAAGGAGTGACTTTACTCTCTCAAATAAGAGGTTCAGTTGTAGTACTTAGGGATCGAATCCACAGAGAGCTAGCGTATAAATAAGATGCAATCTTAATGACTATGCTAGGTTGAAAATAGTTCAAAGTAAATTGCAGGTTTGCTGAGTAAGGATAAGATTACTCAGTTGAAAGGATTTGGTTTTGAAACAGTAAAGAAAAGTAGTTAGATTCAGGGTAAGTATTCAGGAATTCAGGATTATAAATACTATAAAGGCTAACAAGTTGCTTTCATGATATGTCAGAGCTCAACACTTATTAAATGAATCCGTCAGCTCCCGCATTATTTAGACCATCTATTACTTAGATGCTAAATGGTATTGCGGTCAGCTACTCCCACAAGTTGCTTTGATCGATGGTTCGATAGGAATATCGACCGATGGTTCGATAGGAATATCGACCGATACACCTCTAGCTACGTCGATCGATTACTCTATATGAGTATCGATCGATACGGCTCTAAGAAAGCTTTATGCGCGAGTTGATACAATGCTCACCATGATCTTAGATCAGCTTTCGCATATCTCAAGAGGGTCATAGCATGTTTAGGATGTTGTCAGGTATTGCATGTAATAAACAATGCAATTCAAGTTCATGTTCTAGGTAGCTAAGCTAGAAAAAGCATTAGTGAACAATCCTAACAATAAATATCACAACTATAGCAATTATAGGTTGGGGCTAATCCCTCATATCATATTTAAACCCTAAATCTAACAAATAAATCTACTCAGACATGGCTAAGTAGTTCATAGCAACAAGGTAATAATAGAAATTCATAGACCTATTAGAGGGTGAACACTTAGGTTCCAATCACAAATATCTTTGGATCTCTCCTCTAGGTCTAGAATTATATAACCTCTGTTAACAAATAAAGAACTAAAAAGAAATAAGTAGAAGAAGGAGAAACTCTTAGAAAACTTATAAAAACTTATTGTAACTTTTATTATTCTCTCTTTCTGTTGTGTCCCTTTTGCCAAAACACTTAGGCATATAAAAATATGAGTTCATTAGGTTAAAAACTCGTCAGGGGCATTCTTGTAAAATGTGATATCTTGGGCTTCAAGTTCGGCCATGTCCAACTTGTCTTTCTGCCGTCTCAGTATCGATCGATAGTACAGGGTGTACATCGATCGATTATAGTCTCGACGTATCGTCCTTCGGCTATTGTGTGTCGATCGATTGTACAGAGTGTGCATCGATCGATGTGTAACTCTGGTGTCGACCTCTGGTCTTGATCACGGGTGAACTCTTCTTTAAGCTCCAAAAAGGCACCTAAAACATCACTTTTTTCCAAAATGCTTCTGAACCTGAAAACTTACCTAATAGACTCCAAAACATAGATAATAGTAGTAAAAACACTCATATACCATGGGTAAAAACTGATAAAATCCATGGTATGTCACATAACCTTCTGGAAGATGAAGATCGACTTCTCCACCACAACCTCAGAATCAAGACATCGATCGACAGGGCCTTCTCCCCATTGATCGATACTACTTACCTCGCATCATTCGACAACACAGTCAACAACAAGCGAGACGGAGACTACTCAATCGGGAGCAGGGCAAGCGATTACCAGCACGAGAGCTTCGCGGTCGAGACCGCAACGCCAACATACATCACCCAACCCGAAGAAGTCTCATCGATCGACATGGCACATGCACAATCGACCGATAGGCCTGAACAACCATCGACCGATCCCATTCCTGTGCCATCGACCGATACATGCATCAAACCATCCCAGGTAACAAATTCAAATGTACTTGATTTCGGTAATCTAATCTCGGATGAGTTTGGTATTTTCAGGGATTCACAAGGTTTTGCACGCTCAATGGATGGACGAACACTCCACATATCCAGAGAGGACATTGCAGACGTCCTACAGTTAGCCAACGGATCCCAAAACCTATTCCAGCAGCAACGCTACAGACCAGACCACCATCATCAGCACCAGGAGGCAGACACAACAACCGAGCCAAAGGAAGCTGAGGATAATCATCTCAACACGAAGGACCCAGATTTTCAACGGAAATCGATCGATACTGAGTATACGACATCGATCGATAGGCGTCCTGAATTTGGAAAAAGAGCCTTTCGATATGGAGTTCGAATATTCTTTTGGGAGCAGAGAGATGAGTATGGGGTCTACAGAGACGAGAAAGGGTTTGCTAGAGGAATAGATGGTGACGTCATCAGAGTTTCTAAAGACGACATCAAGAAACTACTTCACAGAACTTCAATGGACGAACGTTCTTACATCTGTCTACCAGAGCACGCTAGTTCATTTACAAGAAGAGAACTAGTGCAAGAAACCTACACCAAAGACGAGATCAACGAGATGTTCACTGGTATACTTGGAGAACGCAAATGGGAAAAGCTCTCCATGGAAAAGAGTTTAGAGGAGGCCACAGACAAGCTTCGCAGTGAGAAGAACTGGATGTTCAATGCAGACCAGGCATTACTCAAGAAGGTTAAACGTCTTGAGCTGGAACTTGAAGATCTTCGCAACACACAGAACCATAGCCACAAAAGTTCAATATCGATCGACGGTGTTACACCCACATCGATCGATACGAAGCTTGCACCATCGACCACTTACTCAAAACACGAGGTCGATGAGTCTCTTGGAGATATCTGGAAGGAACTGAAGAAAGCAGAAGCTCGTCGCAGCAGCAAACTCACCAAGACCTGTGAACCTATCTTTCACAACCTAGGGGATCTAAGCATCTGCACAGAAGAGATAAAGAGATCTATCCGCCTTATAAATGAGGCACATGCAGATATGAACCCCGCAGCACCTTGCAATCCTTTTGGGGGATTCACTCGTCTGAAAGCAGCTGAGAGGAAAATTGCTGATATACACTTCTTAGTAGACAAAGAAGTGCAGGAACTCGCACTACGCATGGATACTATGCAGCAGGAGGCTGAGAAGTTCCAATGTCAACTCGATTATCAGGCTGCATCAATTGCATCGATCGACGAGCTCAACCTCACATCGATCGATAGGCGACTGACTGAAATCGACAGCCAGATGAAGCTCTTTGCCGAGAAGCTTCACGAGAATCTGCAGAAGCAAAAATCGACCGATGAACAATATGTTGCATTGATCGATATACTGACTTCAGAAATCTGCACCAGAGCTGATTTGGATAAGTTAGCTGATGAAGTCTACACGGCAATCACAAGCGTGGATGATTCACAAGACAGACGTCTAGAGCAGACGTATTTCCCGCTAATCAACGAGGTTGGCAGCATGGAATCAAGCATAGAAGGGATGCAAAAAGAAATCGAAGCCGTTCAGAGGCAGCTTGCGAGCAGACCTGCACCCTTAGCATCGATCGACAGAAGAACCAGCGCATCGATCGACGGACTTCAACAGCCATCGACCGACTATTCAACCAAGCAATCGTTCGATACCAGCTCCATCCACGACAAAATGATCAAACGCCTTGATTCAATTTAAGCGGAGTTCAGTGATCTTTCAGAACATGCCTACGAGAAATTAGGATGGCACGAGCTCAGCATTGAAGGTCATGAAGAAAGGATTCAAAGGATCAATGATGAGTTGATTGAGTTAAAGAAGAAACAAACCAGAGAATATGAAGCCACAAGAAGCCTATTTGACGCATGGTTCGGTGAGAAGAAAGATACATAGGATACTTGTTTCCCAACAAGTACCTGGACTTCATCTCAGTAGCTCATTCCATCTAAAGTCAAGCTAGATGAGTATAACCAAAGCGCTGAGTGGGAGGCAACCCACTGTTAGGTAGTTTTTCATTTCATTTTTATCTTTAGGATTTTATTTTTCGTATTTGTTTTTCTTTGCAGTTACGATTAGACGATTACCACTGAAACCGACCGACATGACACTGTCGATATCGATCGACATGCACCAAACAATAGCGATCGACGAAGGTGACTCAACATCGATCGATCCGCATCATGGTCAGGTATATCGCTCTAACTTTTTTGATATCAATATTTTATTTTTGCATATGCCTTAACCGGACTGGTTATACACTAAGGACAGTGTATGATTTAAGTCTGGGGGGATGATTACTGATGTTGTATACCTTTTGACTTCATCTAAAAATGTTTTCAAAATGGTTTTTATTGAGTCAAGAAAAGGATAATGATAATTTAAATTTTCACTTTTTTATCTAACCAATCTTTTAGGCACTATACTTAGATTTGTTGATGCAGAATGTACTATAGATGCTAAAGTTGATCACCTATCAGCTATGACAACGCTTTCATTGATTGTCTGGAGGAAACAAAGCTGATTTCCAACCTAACCTGACATTCTTTGCTTGTCTTGGGGCTTGGTATACATGGGATCGGATGCTTCAAACAAGTCTGGAAGGTAAAGCCTTGTGTAGATAATTTTATCACCCTCTCTCTCTCTCATTTTCGAAATTAGATTTAATTTTATTCAGTTAAAAAAAAATTCGAAAATTAGCTTAAACATATGTTCTAGGAGTAGTTAGTTATTACTTAGGAAGGAATTCGAACAGAGCTTGGCGGTTACCCCCCTCAAGACTTGATTCATAAGAGTTCTATAGGTAAAGGATTCGAACAAGATTTGGTGGTTACCCCCTTCAAGACTTTCTTCGCAATGAATCCTAAGATATAGGTCAAAAGAAGTGAACAGGACTTGGTGGCTGCAACCATTAAGGCTTGATTCATGGAAGCCTGTCCAATCTTGGTCAATGTCTTGCAAATAAAAGCATACTTGACTAGGAGAGAAATAATAGAGAGAGAGGATAGGAACTAATTTTTACCTGCAGGTCCAGATACTTGTTTGAGCAACCTTGCATCCTATGATCGATCCTCCCAAGGTAAAGCCTGCACTTTTATTTTTATGTACAGAAATGAAATCAGTAGAGGGGTTAGTCAGACATGATTGCTAAGTTGTTGGCTAGATGATCAAGGTTGTTTAATTAGGATATTGCATAATGTGCTTCTGTGATTGACAAGATTCTTAGATGTGGTTTGCAACAAAGTAGAGGTTATGATTCTAAGTTTGAATTTGATTTAGTCTCTGCTTTTTAAACCTCTTTCATAAAGACTGCCTATGTGTTTGCTTGAGGACAAGCAAAAGGTTAAGTCTGTGGGAGTTGATATACCATGGATTTTACCCGTTTTTACCCATGGTATATAAGTGTTTTTACTACTATTTTCTATGTTTTGGAGTCTATTATGTATGTTTTCAGGTTCATAAACATTTTGGAGAAAAGTGATGTTTTAGGTGCCTTTTTGGAGCTTAAAGAAGAGTTCACCCGTGATCAAGACCAGAGGTCGACACCAAGAATTACACATCGATCGATGTGCACTTTGTGCTATCGATCGACACACATTAGCCGAAGGACGATACATCGAGACCATAATCGATCGATGTACACCCTGTACTATCGATCGATACTGAGGCGGCAGAAAAACAAGTTGGACCTGGCCGAACTTGAAGCCCAAGACATCACATTTTACAAGATTGCCCCTGACGAGTTTTTTAACCTAATGAACTCATATTTATATGTGCCTAAGTGTTTTGGCAGAAATATAAGTTTTTAATAGTTTTAAGTCTCTATAAGTTTTTAGAGGGTTCACCTCCATCTTCTTCTACTCATTTCTTTTACTGTTTTCATTACTTTGCAAGTTCTTAATAAAGTTCTCTTCAGTTCTTTATTTGTTCTTCTTAACAAAGGTTATAGGATTCTAGATCTAGAGGAGAGATCTAAAGAGATTTGTGATTGGGACCTAAGTGTTCACCCTCTAATAGATCTATGAATTCCTATTATTACCTTGTTGCTATGAACTACTTAGCCATGTCTGAGTAGATTCATTTGTTAGATTTATGGTTTAAATAGGATATGAGGGATTAGCCCCAGCCTATATCTGCTATAGTTGTGATATATATATTGTTAGGATTGTTCACTAATGCTTTTCTAGGTTAGCTACCTACAAACATGAACTTGGATTGCATTGTTCATTACATGCAACTCCTGATAACATCCTAAACATGCTATGACCCTCTTGAGATATGTGAAAGCTGATCTAAGATCATGGTGAGCATTGTATCAACTCGCGCATAAAGCTTGCTTAGAGCCGTATCGATCGATACTCCTATAGAGTAATCGATCGACGTAGCTAGAGGTGTATCGGTCGATATTCCTATCGAAACATCGATCGATACTATCGGCAGAGTAGCCGACCGCAACACCATTTAGCATCTAAGTAATAGATGGTCTAAATAATGCGAGAGCTGATGGATTCATTTAATAGTGTTGAGCTCTGACATATCATGCAAGCAACTTGTTAGCATTTATAGTGTTTATAATCGTGAATTCCTGAATACCTACCCTGAATCTAACTACTTTTCTTTATTGTCTTAAAACCAAATCCTTTCATCTAAGTAATCTTACCATTACTCAACAACCTGGAATTTACCTTGAACCATTTTCAACCTAGCATAGTCATTAAGATTGCATCTTATTTGTACACTAGCTCTCTGTGGATTCGATCCCTAAGTATTACAACTGAACCTCTTATTTGAGAGAGTAAAGTCACTTCTTAGGGTATTTTGAGTGATATCATCCCACAATCCTATCTAGGATCTGGGATACTACATTTTATTTTTAGATAAACCAACTATGAACAATTATTTATGTGTAATTTTTCTCTATAAATTTACGGAATTTTTTTGACATAAGCAAATATTTCATATTTGCCTTATTAGTCAATTGAGCTCAAATAGAAAAATAATTATATATGATGAATCTTACTTTAATAAATAAAATTATTGATCAATTTATCTCCAGTTTCTGTGTATCTTGTGAAATTCAACGATGTTTTTTTTTAGTTCTCTCTCCAGCATATTCCAATAGGAAAAAGTACAATGGCGAACAAACTTACACGAGGTGTTTGAATTTTCCTTTGGTTCTTTTCCTCCGACTTGAACTTTCGAATTGGTTTTATTTATAGAATAGGTTTTTATTAAGTTTTTGATGTAATAAGATTACCTTTTCATATCAGATTACTATAAATCAATGTTTTCAGTAGAAGACTAGGATAAATTAAATACTAGAACAATCCATCTCAACTATCGTGTCCTACAAGAAATCCAGGTAAACGTTATACCGCGATTAAGAAAGCTAACTCTTCGCCCACAATGTTGACTGGCTCGTTCTTTGTCTGTTTCTTTTTCAGCCTTTCCAGCTAGTTATTCCTATTAGTTAATTATTTTTTTTGCAACAAATATATAAAACACAACAAAGTTACAACCATCTCATTCTAGACGTTGAATCAGTTTCTTTTAAAAAGACAACAGTTAATTGGTCGATCCAGTGCTAATCTTGTCATTTTTTTCAATTTAGCTTTGTGTTCCATGCATGTAGCTTATACAAGTTAGTAAAGCTCTAAAAATAGGCGGACTTCATCATATATAGGCGGATTTTGGGGAGACCCGGATTCGAAATAGCTCCATGACATTAAACTTATGTGACCAGATAGATAAAAGGTTATGTTTTATGTCTCATTTCAATATACGGAGAGAAAATATCATTGAACTGCACTTTTTTTTGGAGATTAGTATGGATCATTTTATAGGTTAAAGATATTCCCAAATTAATTTTTTACTGTAACAAGAGCCTTTTCAGTATAATTTTGGGCCTTGTTCAAAAATATTATCGATAATTTTAATAATGTAGTGACATAGTTTTAACTATTTGTACAATTAAATATTTTTAAAACATTATATGTTCTAAATTTTAGATATATATCTAAAAATTAAAGTTTTATACTATAATTTGTATATTTATTTTTAAAATTTAAAACTATTTTTTTATTTATTGATTTAGATCTTGTTCAATTGCTCCACTTGCACATGCTATTTGATGGTTCTGCTGTAACTTAAACAAATTGTATTTTGTGACGATAAACCATATTAGACAAGTAAAGCTCTAAAAATGAGCAACCATAAAAGGTCAAAAATGCTTTAAACCATATAAAATACTCGAATATACGATCATGTAAATGTACTTGCACCCCCACTTGTCTTTAAGAAGAATAGAACTTTCACTCGCTATACCATATTCATACGACTCAAATTGGTACGTAAGCTTCTAGTCAATTTCCTATTCCCATGTTATAATAATAAAAACTATACAGTTTTCTTTGAAAATCCTTAGACTTAAGGCTGCAGCTGACTTTACCGAGTCTATATAAGACCCACACTTTTTGCAATTCCAGCATATTTCAGAAAGCGCACACACAACAATATAAAACGTGGAAATATCCCGTCAATACAAATTTATTCAACAAGAAAAAGAGAAAGAAGGTATTGTATTGTTGACATGGCAAAGAGCAAAGACGGTTCCCTACTAAACCGGTTGAGACAAGCCGTGAATAAAGTGAAATTCGTGTTGAGTTTCAAGATAAACAGCCTCTGGGGTCTCGTACCAATGCTTGGTTCTTCTTCTTCCTCCTCTCTTCGGTTTAGTTTCAACGATAGACCAGGTTTAGCAGCGGCCTGTGCAGAGGAGAATGAACAGGACTCAACCGGTTCTTCAAAGGGAGCGTTGTATAGAGCTGGGAGTTATGATCCATCTTCAGAGGAAGACATAGACAACAAAGCTGAGATGTTCATAGCTAATTTCTACAAGCAGCTTAAGATTGAGAGACAAATATCTTTGGAACTTAAATATTGCTTGGGTAATAATCAAAGTTTCAACTATAGGTCGCCTTAGTTTTCGTACTTTCATTTATTCTTTTGTTGTTTATTGTAATAAATAAGATCCTAGAAATTTAATTGGGGTCTTAGTTGATAATCGGCCTGCTATTTTTTAGTGGCAGGCTTATCCATTATCATTATCATTAGTGAGTCACGTTTTTTCGTTTACATTTTATAATTTATGAATGTAATGAACTCATGAGAGAAGGATGTGATGATTCATGCAATTAATGTCATTTCGTTAATTTGAGTAATTAAAGCCAATTTTCTTAAACTGTTTTGGATATACAGGATCATCGATCAGAAAAGAAAAAGCGTAGTCCACTTAATTTTAATTAGTAAGGTGAAAACGTTTTTCATATATTATAACTACAATATTCTTTTTAATAACTATTCAGACTATGCATGGTGCAAAAGTATACTTAAATCTAAGTTGTACCAAGACATTTTCAAGTTTTGTTCATTACTTAGAGCATCCGATACCCGGATCATATTTAATATACCAAAATCAAGTTTCTTGCAGCCATCTTTTTTTTTGTCATCAGTTGAATTATATTAAAAATATGAATTTTTTACACATAAACCATCAAAGAATAAAATCTATACTATTATTTGCGGAGTGATTTTTCGGATTCGAGCTCTAATGTTAAAAGTTAGAGTGGTTAATATCGTTTATATCCTTAATGAATAAATTATATAAAATAGCTAAAAAAAATTCAAATCTATTTGATTAGATGAGTGATTAAAATATACTGTAAATCTAAAATATAGATTTTAAAATAAAAATAATTACCCAAAAAGAGCATAAAATCAGTTCATTGGATAATAAGAATTACCCAAAATCTAAAATATATATTTTAAAATAAAAAGATAATTCTTATATATAGTGTATTGTTATCCAAAAAAATATATTTTGATAAAAAAATTAAAAATTCAAAAATATAAAACACATAACTAAATATTAATCAAGTATTTTTTTTTAATTTTATATAATTAAAAGAGAATATTGAGTAATTTTTAAGATTTATTTATTAATAATAAATATAGTATAAAAATTTTAAAAAATATAATACTTAAGAATTTCCAAATAAAAACATAAATAAGAATTTATTATTATAATATTTTAATTAGTAATACTTATACTAATAAGTAATTATAAAATCTTTAAGTCTGCATGCACGGACGAAATACATATTTTTTGGAGTTATAAGCCAGCAAAACTCACAATCCTTTCTGGAACCAAACGATTTACAACAATAAGAATAAACTAAAAAATATAAGATGAATCGAAGTATCCTAAATTTAGCCAAAATCTTGTTGAGAGAACTGAAGTAGGTGTCCTGATGATAGAGATCACCGGGGGAAAATGCTCAGATCTTCAAATTATGGATATAAACAAATTAGGAAAGCTTGTTTATGGACTTGAAGAAACTTTCTATCCCAAGAACCAAAGAATCAATTTGGTGAAACTTCAAAGCTCACATAAATTTACGCTAGTACTTCCATCAGCTCCAACCATATCGTAACACTAATAAAAACATTTAGATATTCAGATGAAAACCGTATAAATGTTGTAAATAAGATGCTCTGAAGGTTTATTATTTCCTCACGACCAGAAGGTCTATTTATACAAGAGTTTAGACCTCATAAGATAAATGACAATATACCAATTCCTAATTTATCTAGGAAAAGAATAAATACAAATATGGATAAACACCAATATGGAAAACATCTATTATAGATAAATGTAAACTCCCAATCGCCCAAGGCATTGGCGAGTGGGCCGGATGGACATGTAATGGGCCGGACGGTTTGGGCCTGTCATGGGCTGGTCGATCACTTGATCCTTAACACTTCCCCTTGATTGACACATCCGATCAAGGTTCGTTACATGCTTAATGTTACCTCATTAAAACCTTTCCAAGGGAAAACTCAAAACCCAATGTGGTAAAAGGGAAACCAAGGATAGGGAAAAGAGTACAACACATGAACTCTTCCTTGGATGTCATAGTCATATAGAGCTAGTGATACACTTTACCAATATTGATGTTGCCTCATTAAAACCTTACCAGTAAAACCCAATTGGGACAAAACCAGGTGAAGGGAAAAGAGTACAACATGTATCACTCCCCCTGACTTGTACCTCCGTACATGTTCTTCAAGTCTGGCGCATGGACACTCTGATGGTTTTGCTTCATGGGCGCCAAGTCTTAAACTGGTCATTCTATTACCACGTCCCAAACGGATAGGTAGACTTCATGGACGTGTAGTTGGTGTAGACATGGTGAAGAAGTCAGCTAACATATCACATGACTGAACTTGTAGTACTTTGTGCTTCTTCATCATTCTCCAAACGTGTATAACCTATTTGAGACCTTGTATGGACCTGTAACATTTATCAAAACCAAACAATCTTTTCTTTTGGGTTTGGTTAGTATAAATCAATCTCAAACATTTAGTTCCTTAGAAGGTAACTTAGGATATATTGATCATGTCCCATTGTCTCATGTTCGGACATGCTAAATTTATCTAAGTAAGGTGCCAATAGCACTTATGGCAGGGGACGTATATGACTTTAGTATCAATGTCTTATGGTCTGAACATATCCATAAAACTTATCCGACCTAGTATGGCTTGCCATATCAAGGTGCCAATCATATCAATACATTGCACTTTTGGTCGGATGTGCATAAGCCTTAAAAGTACTTACGTAAAGTCTTTCCTGGACCAAGGACACATGCCTTGTCCATAGCCATACCACGATCTGAATATAGTGGTCACTGGAACCGGTTTAGTCGGAACAAGTCCGGACATGGTCTTTTATTGGTATGGACCCTTTTGGCGTGGATCTAATGTATCCATTTTCTTTCTGTGACCATCTCATATTCCATCTTTAATTCGTTGGATCATGGATCTCAATGCACATACAACTTGTCTCTTGTATGTCTATGATCCTTATGTGATGCCACAATTTATTGCAGTTCCATCATCAAAACAATTAACCTTCTTTCAAGCTGATTTATTATAAACACAAAGGATTTCTTTTATAAGAATATATGGACTGATTTGGATCGTTCTTATAGAACTCCTTTACTAAGTTTTACTTAGTCTATCATATAATGCAGCTGCTTTTGCATCAGTCCATGAACTGCTTAGGAACAATGTTGTTCTTTGAGAATTTCTTTTCTCATCTTTCAGGTACCTTTATTATCTTTATCCAGTGATCAATGTACTGCTTACTACATCATTATTTCTTTTGTTTCCAGACCTCATCAATTTCGAGTTTGTGTAGTAGCATCCACCACATAGGAGTATATCTCCTTATAATCTGTTCCTTTGGTCTATGTGAGTATCCTTGTGTAACAAGCCATTCTTTGAATGCTGTAAGTAGTAATGTGAACGACCTCTTGACTACTTGGTCACGTTCCACATCTCACGATTTTCTTTTCATCACAAGACCCATTTATCCACTGGTTTATATCATCAGATGGTGTTTCTATATGTTTGGCCAATATGCCCATCTCTTTCTTTGAACTCTTTAAACCTCACGTTTTCCTTTGACTTAATTTAGTCTATGGATGCATTCTTGTATTCACATGGGTTCTGATCCTTGCTTATATCTTTTAAAACTCAAGTGCTCTTTTCTTATGCATCTTTATCATTTGTGTGTCGACACTCTTGTGTATGGTTCCATTGTGTTCCAGACATGTTCTAATCGATTTTGAGATTTCATTCTTATCAAGGACCTTCATTACCTTACAGCTTCGCGTCCCAAGATTACATGGTCTGGTACCTTAGATGTTTAGCTGCGCAGCCTTTTTCAATGTCTGGTCTGGTTTCCCTTATGACCTCGGATCTGTCATTCTTTCTATGCACCTTTTTCTTTTCTTTCCGAGGTTCCTTATCTCATGGAACATATTGATCTATCTTTAATAGACTTTGTAGCAACTTGATTATGTCTCTTCTAGGACATTAATTTCATGGTGCAAGCTGGTTTTTCTTTTCTTTTCTTTTTGGGTCTAATCTGTCTGGCATTCAATTAGCTAGCTTTTGCATAATCTTTTTCTTTGGACGTCTTAGATTATATTCTCTGGTCCGAGGATCTTGCCAAGACATAGATGGTTAATACCATTCTATTCCTCTTATTAATATTTTATTAATCTTTTACCAGCTTATTACTTTCTCCCCCTGATGTTGGATAGTCGGATTCATTAGTCATGCAATTCGTGTACCTGGGCATTTTCTGATCACCCATGTTTGGCTCAAGGTCACTTATTAAGAATTCGTGGGAGAAAGACATGTTCCTATCCAACATATATTCCCAATCTTTTTCTCATCCTCTTCTGAGGTTCCATCCTAGACGGCACATATGTTTGTGGTGGTTTTTTCAAAATCTCTTAGGATGGTTTATGTCTGGTTTATGACCCGTATTCAATCTGAGATGGGAATATCTATGGTCACTTATATGGCCTGATGCATATTAACCTTTTATACATGTAAATCTCGTGATGTCCCCAAGCTTATAGACTTTTAGAGTCTGGACCTTATAGGTAATGGCCCGAACGGCCAATCTGTCATATTCATGTTTATAGTATCGTCATGGACCACGGGTGTGTATTTTTTTCCCCTCATGAACATGCTATAATCTTTTAAATGCTTGGGACATTATAGCCTAATGAGTTTCCCTTGTGTAAATGTTACACAACGTGAGATTCTATGGGATAACTCTTTGTGCCTTTTTCAATATCTTTCTTTGCATCAATTTTAGACTCGGATGGCTAATCCGGTTATGCCATTAAGTGTAATCACGTGGTATACTATTCTGGTTACCATGGCTCTTTGCCTTTTATCATACTGATCTTTGGCATAGTCTAGATCAATAGAATACACAGGTATAGTCTTGCCATTTCTTATAAGGCATTTAGGCGATTTTTTTTTCTTAAATCTGTGGGAACCTTTTGTTCTCTTTTGCCCATTGTTTCTATTTGGAAACTATTTCTTGTTATAACTCAATGGGCCACGAAATTTGGGTGTATGTAATGCCCTTTAGGCAATGCCTTAGCCATATGTCTTTAACATAGGCTACTATACCGGTCAAATGTGTACTCATTTTTAATCAATCAAAATCATTATCAAGCAAGATGAACTCAAAACAGTTCTTTATTATTATAAATAAATTCGTGAATGACAAAAGATTGAAACAAAACATAAATCAAAATCATAACACAAAATCAGGATGTCGGAGTCTTTCTCATTCAATAGACAAGCCGGCCACACCATCCCTTATTTTGGACACGGCTGCCTCGGATTCATTCTGCATCTCACTGCCTTTCTCTAGCAGTTTATTCTGCTCCATTATCAATAGGCATGAAAGCATCTCATTGTAGGTGGTGAAACCTCTTTCTATATAGATCTGTCGTGATAACAGGTCTCCTGGATGGAATGTGGAGTATGTCTTGGATAGTAAATCCGCATCTGTTATCACTTCACCACATAGTCTCAATTTGTAAACTATCTTGGACAAAGCCAAGTGATATTCATCCACGGACCCAAAGTCCTGGAATTTGAGACACATACATTCAGGCCTGACCTTTGGTAATAACACCATTGTGTATCTGGACTTTAATTATGTCCAAAGGTCACGAGGATTCTCAATATGTAGGTACTGATTTCTCTGATCCTCAGTGAGATGATGGCGCTGCACTGATGTTGTAAGTAACAACAACAACACGAAAATTGCTTTCAGTTTTTGGCTATTTATGGAACTGAAAGACTGCTGATTTTGTAGGGGGGATAAAGGGGAGAGTCTAAGAGCCACTTATGTCCACACGGTGAATCAAACCACATCCGTTGGTGCAGAACTGATCCGCCACTTCTCAAGTCATGACAACAGCTTTACCATCAAAAGCTCTTATTCTCTGGATCCATTCACAATGGTGAAGGCCAGACTCTCTAACAATGGAAATGCTGGGATGGTGGTACAAAGTGAATGGTGACCAAAGTCTCTCATAACTCTCTCAGCTGAGTATGACTCAAAGACTGTGACCTCTGCACCCAGGCTTGGTCTCGCTCTTGCCCCAAAACCATAAAAGAAGGAAATGGTTGTATCAGTTTGGAATACAAATTAAACCGTTTAGTTTTTCACCAAGTGCTAAAAAAACCACCCTTCCCCCCCCCCACCCCCCCCCCCCCCCCCCCCACCCCGAAGGAATGTCTGTTGGGTTATTAAATCACTCAGAGCACTAATATTTTTTTTTCATTGTTATGTGTAAGAAAAATGAGCCGTAAAACCCAACTTGTTATAGATAGAAAGCTGTTTTTGTTCCTTTTAATTTTGGCTATTACTTGGTGACCGTAATAAAATAATGAAAAAAAAATTGACGAAATGAATAAATAAAAGGTAATATTTTGCTAGTTTGTTCTTCAACAACTTTGAAAAAAAGAAATCATAAATATTTTCAAACATGAAGAAATGAGAAGAAAATAGTAAGATCCATGTGAATTTGACAAAGAAAAATTTGAACTAGTGAGTAAAAATTTACAAGAACAATGAATTCATGATTAAAAAAAAAATTAGTGTAAATGACAACAGTTGTATTATGTAAAATGGATTTCATTGGGCTTAGAGTTTTATTCAAAGTGTAAATGATATCAGTTGTATTATGTTTAAGAGAAGACAAAAATTCGACCACCGAAAACAGAGAAAGAAAATACTAAAAAAGAAAAGAAAAATCTCAAAGAAACCTTCACTATAAATATAAATCATTACAAATCCAGCAACCACATTAATAATACGCTTAATTTAAATAAAACTCCAAAATCCAAATTTGTTTTCATTTTCTCATATTTATACACTTGTCATCTTTCAATGGCCCCCACTCTTTGCCTCTCTCACCATTACCAGGCTATCTACCAGCCTTTCATTTATTTTCTTTTGTAACAACTCCTTTTTATTTCATTTTCCCTATAAAGTTTCCTTGAGGAAAAAATTATCAAAAAAGTAAATAAAAAAGAAACTCTCATCACCTCTATAAATTGAGAGAGACACTTCTCTTCTCTCTTCTTGATCTCTCAAAGCTTTCACCGTTTTACTCTCACACGCCACGCCGTAAAGTTCACACCTTTCTCCAAAAACCATCCTCTGTTTTCTCTTCTCCCTTAACATGAAAGAGTATTGGACATCACTAGCATCACTCCTCGGCGTTCTAGCCTTCTGCCAAAGCCTAATGCAATCCATCTTCCCGCCGGAGCTCCGCTTCGCCTTCCTCAAATTCTTCAACCGAGTCTTCCACCTCTTCTCCTCCTACTGCTACTTCGACATCACAGAGATCGACGGCGTCAACACCAACGAGCTCTACAACGCCGTCCAGCTCTACCTCAGCTCCTCCGTCTCCATCGCCGGCAACCGTCTGAGCCTCACCCGCGCCGTCAACTCCTCCTCCATCACCTTCGGCCTCTCCAACAACGACTCCATCGTCGACACCTTCGACGGCGTCACCGTCCTCTGGGAGCACGTAGTCACCCAGAGACAGACCCAGACTTTCGCCTGGAGGCCGTTGCCGGAGGAGAAGCGCGGGTTCACTCTCCGCATCAAGAAGAGAGACAAAGCCCTGATCCTGAGCTCTTACCTCGACTACATCATGGAGCGAGCCGGCGAGATCCGGAGGAAGAACCAGGACAGGTTGCTTTACACGAACTCGCGAGGCGGGTCGCTGGACTCGAGGGGGCACCCGTGGGAGTCTGTTCCGTTCAAGCACCCGAGCACGTTCGAGACTCTCGCGATGGACCCGATCAAGAAGGAGCGGATCATGGATGATCTCAGGGACTTCGCGGAAGGACAGACGTTTTATCAGAAAACGGGCCGGGCCTGGAAGAGAGGTTACTTGCTTTATGGGCCTCCGGGTACCGGTAAGTCCAGTATGATCGCGGCGATGGCGAATCATCTCGGTTACGACATTTACGATCTCGAGCTCACCGAGGTTCATAGCAACTCGGAGCTGAGGAAACTGTTGATGAAAACGAGTTCGAAGTCGATCATTGTGATCGAGGACATCGACTGTTCGATCAATCTAACGAACAGGAAGAAGAGCAGTGGTAATGCTGCGACGAGGAGCTATTACGACATGGAGACACGACCAGGGGGGACTGGGACTGGTTCGGGTGAAGAGTCTGGTAACGGGAACACAATCACGTTGTCGGGTTTGTTGAACTTTACCGATGGACTTTGGTCTTGTTGCGGAAGCGAGAGGATCTTCGTATTCACGACGAACCATATCGAGAAGCTTGATCCCGCGTTGCTTAGGAGTGGGAGGATGGATATGCATATACACATGAGTTACTGTGATTTCCCTTCGTTGAAGATTCTGTTGAGGAACTATTTGGGGTACGAGGAGGAGGACGTGGCCGGCGACGTTTTGAAGGAGATGGAGAGAGTTGTGGAGAGGGCGGAGATGACGCCTGCTGACGTCAGCGAGGCTTTGATCAAGAACCGGAGGGATAAGGAGAGGGCGGTTAGGGAGCTGTTGGAGGATTTGAAGAGTAGAGGGGAGGGGAATGTGAAAGATGGGAAGTTGAGGGGTCAAAATGGAAATTTGACGGAGTTGGAGATTGTGGAGGAGGAAGAGAAGAGGGCTATAGATAGTCAAAATGAAGAGGAGGATACTGATGAAGAAGAGATTGAGGTTGAGGATAATATCAGTAAAGACTAAGAAAAGATCAACAATGTTGTTTTTGTTTTTCCGAGTCTACAATGTAAAACAAAAATGGTGAAAAGTTGTGATCTTTCTTCTTCTTTTTTTTTCTTTTAATTTGTTAAGTTTACTTTTTATTTTGTTTTTTTGACTTTGGTTGTTGAAGAAGTAGGTGAAAATGTGAAAAAGACAGAACAATAATAAATTAGGATTATAAAAGTTTAACTAAAACAAAGTGAGAGGAAAGTTGTAGAAAAAGGTAAATGGCTGATGAGGATCTTGTATGTGGGGAATGGGAAATGCCAAAAGGTGGATCTCACTGGGTACCATTAGCGTTACTAATTTATAAAATAATACTGGACCAAATATTTGTCTAAGTATAACCATGTGCGGTGACCACCCTGTGGTCAATAATTGGGTCCTAATTAAAGTAAACACTTTGCTGCACATACAATCACACACATATACGATTCTTAGAGCATCCACGATGGTGATACCCATTGTGGAATCCTTAGGCTTTTTATATTAATTTTTTTCTTTTTTATTTTTTGTTTGAATAGTTAAGGATTTCAATCCAAAATGTATATGCAATGGTGTACTCCACCTTAGAATCCTTATCATTATATCATCTCATTTTTACATCTTTTTCATGATCAAGGAGAAAAGTTGAGGAAGAAAGTGAACGGTTTCATCTAAGAGCGTGGCCACTAGTTTCTGAATCGTGAAGATCACATCAACCAAAAGAAACAAGAAAACAATAAAGAAGTGGAGTTTTGTTTTTACATACGAACGAGTTATCCATAGGAAGATCTCATCGTGAAGATCTCATCCACCAGTCCCAATGGCGTTCTGCTTTCCGTTATCCATAGGATAGAACCTTCAGTCAAAGGACTATGCGTTTCCATTCCTTCCACTATGACTTGTGCGCTCATTACCTGGAATATAGAAATCACATGGAGTTACATTAGCTAGCAGATTCCAAAGACACCAAACAGAGAAGCATATAGAATACAAGTAGAGGCTATGTTTATGATACCGAAAGAACAACTCCAACAGGAAGCGTGACATGATGAGGTTCCAGAGAGACATCCACAGCTGGAACTGGAGGAAGCTCCTGCAAAAATTAAAAACAGAAAAGAAAAAAATTTCATAATTTACTCAACACAAAGAAGGCTTATATGCTTAATGAATAATGTCAGATAGCCTGAGGACGATACACTATGGTGGATGGTACTTGAAACTCTAAAAAGGTAATGAACTGTACTTCTTTCGAGTAAACAAAAGGTTGGGCATTTGAGTTAGCTACAGTTACGTAAGGCTTAGATGCAGCAAAAGAAGATCAAACATTAATAGCTATGGTTATGAAGGGATGTGAAAAGCTGAAGCATAGTACCTTGAGCTCATTCTTTGACCTTATAGGGTCTTTTGTTTGCAAACCGAGGTCCTCATCCTCATCATTGCTCCAAGCAATCATCTCATTCACTTCATCATCATCGTCATCATCTTCATCTTCTTCAACCTCATCTTCACTCTCTATCTCGCCCTGTTCAAGTTCTCCTGCTACACCATCCTCTTTCACAATGACCATCTGATCTTCACACTTGTCCTCTTCTTCACTATCCTCCTCATCACTCTCTTCTTCATCTTCACTGCTACTACTAGCACTAGTGCTAGATGAAGAAGAAGAGTTCGAGGTATCGCTCTCAGACTCAGCAATACTAATACTTTTCCCCTTGGCATCATCCCTCTTCTCATCATCACCCATGTTTAAACTAACCTTCTCCAACCCTAAAACCAAACACACATCTGTTTTCTTCAGCTCTGGTTCATCCAACTTCACGGTGGGACAATCAACAGACGCAGACACATCTTCCATTGGCTTAGAGTTGTCAGAAACAGCAGTATCTAACTCCTTCACAGCTTGTTCAGCCACCACGTCATCACAAAGCAGCTTGGGCTCTGCCTCAATCACCGAGTCAGACACGATATCCTCAGTCACGCCACCACAAAGCTCAGGCTTTACCTCAGACATCGACTCAGACAGAACCGAGTTCTGATTCTCAGGGACACCTCCTTGTCCGATCTCCTCCATCTCGTCCTCTTCGAAAAAGTCAAAGTCGGTATCTTTAACGCCAAACTCCTCGATGTTGGGATTGTTCCCGAGCCAGTTGCAGGAATCGAAATCGAGATAGGAATCGATGGAAGGGAAATCAACATCGTCCTTGAAAGTTCTGACCTTGGAGTCTTGATCGATTGGTAGCTTTCTTCTTCTTCTACAACGAGTTAAAAGCTCTGACGAGTACCAAGCTGCCACGTACACTAAGGACTTGATCCTTGGAAGCCTTAGTTACGGATTTATCCGTACTGAATCCTTCGCTGACTCAGTCCAATTAATATTATTTATATTTCAAAAAACTTACGGACTCGGCCACGGACCTCCCGTTGTGGATGGTCTTACCAACTGTTCGTTTTATACCTATTATGTACGATCGCGGTTCGATTATCGAGATATTTATAGGGTTTGGATTGGGTAAGATATGAATATAGTATCACGTTACATACCTCAACTACATCACTCGAACTATTTTCTTCAATTTTTTTTTTATAATCAAGAGCTTCCAAACCAGAACTTAAACAGTATCCAAGTTCACCGATATAACTATAAGAAGAAAATTCAAACTCTATTAAATATGTATCAAACTTCCTGAGAATTTGAAATCTCCAACCAAAGTTTGAAAATTTTAACCTTTGAAAAGTCGTTCATACAAATTCAAATTCATTGACATTTTAATACGTGAGTTATCCAGTTTGAAGGATTTAAATATCGAAACAGTCAATCTCAGCTAATAAAATATTAAAACTACAATAACTGTCTGTGATTGTCCTTTCGTATAAGAAAACGGATCGAGCTGGTTATTGACATCTTGCTACTTTGGTGTATAGCATGCACTTGCCAATTATTAATACTGCGATTGTTATAATTGGTACTCTCCTGTCGTGGCAGTACAGTTGTCATTTATTAGGTATGGAGTTCAGAATCATCCTTTCATTATTATATTACTACGAATACGTTCTTATATGTCAACGAACACTCAAATTATATGTTTTTAAAATAAAATGCGAAGTGTTAAAGACTTAAAGTTGACGATTTGGTAGATCAAGTTGCTCAAAATCTCGTTTTCATCTCTTTAGAGGTCTGTGTTTAGGATTCCACAGTTTGTACTTACTTTTAGTTTCTAAAATAATTTCTGCTATTAATCAGTTGATTTATATATTATAATAAACTTGGCCACTAGACATATCACTCTACATTAAGAGACAAATATGTAAATTATTTTTATTATTTTATTTTTGTGAACCGTAGTTAGGACGGATTGTAATTGGTTGCCTAATGTCCACACGACATTATTAATTTATTTTAACTAAAGATCCGTCATAGTGGAAACTTGACCTAAGAATGACATGTTTCTTTGCTTTCATTCGGCTGGTATAGTGCAAAATCATAATTTAATTTTTTCATTTACTCAACGCAAAACGCACGAGTATTTAATGCACTGTAGAAACACCACGGCTTAGGGCCCGACTGATTTTCCCACTACCACCCACAAACGCAGCTTTTGCGGTTGCTGGCGGTTGACAGCGTTTTGAAACAATCATGCAAACCGCTACAAATCGCCTCAAACCGCTCATAACCTCTGAAAATCAAAAGCTGGTTCCAGCTAGCGTTTGCGGTTGCGGACAGTTGCGAGAGGATAAGAAAATATAAAAAAATTTCAATTTTTTTTTAAATTTAAAATTCAAAATTTAAAAGTAGAAATATTATAAATAAAAATATAAAAATATTTTTAATATTAATTTAAATCCACAAACTTTATCATAATTTGTTTTATAAAAACTTTAAACTAACTATTCATATGACTTTTTAAAAATTTATATGTACATACATATATAAAGATATACACTTATATAAAACGAAATAAAATATTCTCTTCTAAAAATTTTAATATAAATCTTCAAAACAAATTTTATCAAAATTATAAATTTTTACTAATTTAAAAATTAAATAAATAAGAATAATATTTTTATTAATCATATTATATTGATAAATATTATATTTTATTACAATAGTTTTTTTATATATTTTTATAGTGTTATAATATGTTAATATTGGTAATTTATTATTAAACCGCTGCAATATCTTATAATCAACCAGTCACAAATATCACGCAAACGCAACAATTTTCAAAGTTGTGCCAGTCATACAAAACGCTTAATAACGCTTGAAACCGCAACCACCCGCATCCGCAAACTCCCGCATCCGTAACCACAACCGCTGCGTTTAAACCAGTCGGGCCCTTAATGAATAAAGTTTAAAAGCTTTTACATCAAGTTTATGGTTTGATTTCCAAAAAATACAATTTCTAACTACTGATCTCTCCATTTCATATTAGTTGTCGTTCTAGATTTATGTACACAGATTAAGAAAACATTTAATTTTACTTATTTTCAAAATAAAAACACTATTACCAATAGACCTAACCATATATCAACCAATAGAACAATAGAGTAGAGAATATTGTCAATAAATTTTGCATTGAAAATCGAACACGACACATATTTTGAAACAAAAATTCTACTCCAGAACGACAAGTAATTCGAAACATGGGAGTATTGGATACAAAGTTTATCAGAAGTTGTATGTAAAATCGTTCCTTGTGACCATGTGTTTGGGAGCATGCATAATTATATGTCCATCCAAATGTTAAAGGGAGCACTACATCGGGAAAATGTTATCTGTAAAATTATATTTTAAATTTTAATCAGTGTTAGAAAAAAGTATCTGCAGGGGAAGTTCTTTCTAATTGGTGACCAAAGAAATGAATGGAAATAGGTAATTTTTCTTCATTCCTCAAATTCGATATCATTTATAAAGTATTTTTTTCCAAATGTTCCTTCTCATTCTTTTCAATTTAGAGAATTACAGAGCAAAATTATTCCTTATAAAATCCGGCAAGGAACAATAAGAAACAAGTATTCCTATTATTTTGTTCCTCTTCGTTCCTTTCCTCTTTGGTTCTTATTATTCTTATTGTGATCACTAGTTAGAGCATATCCCATACATTATCCGAGAAGTGATTTGTCATATGTCCTTTCTACAACTACTTTCACAAAACAAATGTGACATGTCTACTAAAATTGATGACATGATTTATAGTTAAATATGATATGGACAATTACATTCAATGTTGATTTAAATTTTAAAAATTTGGTAAAAACTCATACACTACATTTAATGTTGATTTATACTTTTGATAAACTTTTTAGAATATGGTAATAACTCATATATCATCATTAAAATAAATATATTCAAATATGATTTTAAAATTTCAAAATTATATTTAATTATATATTTTAAAAATAATAAAAATTTATTACTAAAATTTTCAAACATTATTCTTTTTTAAAAAAAAATATATAAGGTTTTAGTTGTAAACTTTCTTATATATCTATAAATTTAAAAAACATTGTTTATTTTTAATTTTTGATAATTATACAGTTTTTTATACCAATTTTTTTAAATCTTATACAAGTTGATTTAATATATTTAACCAAATAGATAGAAAATCTATCAAGATTATAATTTAAAATATTTACATACATATTCTTAAATATAATTTAAAATAAACAGAATTATTTTTATCTTAATTTTATGTTTAATTAAATCAAATTTATATTAAAATATTGATAAAAATAATAAAATATACAATATTAATAAATTTTCTTTTAAAATACAATTTAAATTTAAAAAATTTTAGTGCACATGGTACAGGAAAACACATAGTATGTTATGAATTATGTAGGAGAAATTGTCACAAATACCACATTTTCAATACTACTTTTCATTTATACACAAACCAACAATACCTTTAAAATTTTAATAGGTAAAGTACCATTGTACCGTTAATTAATCAAACATAAACATATCCTCTATTCTCCCACGATCTCTATTCTCCCAAATTGTCCGACGAGATTTTAACGTTTCCGGCGAGATTCAAAGTTTCCTGCGAGATTTGACGACTCTGGCAAGATTCGATGACTCCGACGTTTTCTCCGGCGAGATTCAACGATGCTGACGTCCGATGAGATTTGGCGAAGACTACAAGCTCAAACGAAGAGAACATGACGATCTCTCACCACGAACGCATAACAAAGGTGAGAGGATAATATATGGTGATTTTCTTCTCTTTCTGTAATTTTATCTTTGATTTTTCAAAATCGATCAGTTTCTGGGAAGGGAGACGAAGCTTTTCTCATGAAGTTTTCAAATCTCAAATTTATAAGACCTTATAAATTTATCGATGAAGAACATAGTGCTTTTGAATGAAGACGACTAACCACGACCATCAAGTTTTCTCGATTGTGATTATGAATTCCAATGGAAGCTCCACTTCCATTGTTTCAATCTCCTTCTTACTTTCTCGATTCAACTTAGTTTTCAAATCTATGCCAAAATCCCGCAAAAGCAATCACTAAATCTTTTGGATTTTGTTTTTGGTTTCTGCTTAGAGTAATCAGAAGAATGCTGAAAGACGCTCTCTTGGATCACGAGGTGGTTCGAAGATTGAATCTTACTATGGTCTAAAGATCCCTCTTTTATCCACTTGTAAGTCTAAATGAGACATATACGCTTGTTTGGTAGTTATCTCAGTATGTGATGCTTTTCTCTTTGGGTTGCTTATGAATTGTTAGTTTAGTATGTGTCTCTTGCTTCAATTTATCCATTGATGTTCCTTAATAAAAAAAAATGGGAAAATTTTGTTAATTTGGTGAATATCTTGTAGTTTCAGAGCTAACTGCAACTAGATCTGTGTATATTTACTCTTGTAGTTGCATTTAACATGATCTTAGGACCTTTGGTGATATGCCAAAGAGCATGTTTTTGATATTCTAAAACAGTGTGTGAATATGATGCTTTGGAACCGTATATGAGTCGAAGAACACTAGAAATGCATTGAGGAAACACCATCGAAGCTATGTGGATAATCAAAATAAACCTTTGATAGTGTATACCATATAGTTCAAGACACTATTTTTTTTTGTTTCTTTTGTATATGAATTATTCTTTCTGACAGGTTTCATGAACCTTTTTTTGTGATTGCAGTGTATATATCTTTTTAAATGCCCTTAAGAAGTCTATATTTGCACTCGTAAATGGTATTTCAAACTGGTTGGTGCTCAGATTGGCTTGCACTCAAGGCAGAGAAAGTATAAAGCGCTTACGTGTTAATCTTTTAAAAGATAACAGTGATACTTGAATTATAGCTATTTTACCTTATGGTTTTACAGAAGATTGTGTTTGAATGCATTAAAATTTTCAGAGTTTTTCTCATCATCCGATGATGCAAAAGTATATGTTTTGCAAAGCCTTTTTGTGTTGATTGTCTTTTTGAGGGACTTTAGAAAAACTAACTTGTAAGCATAAATCAGTTTATAAACATTTATAAATCATTTTTGAGTTTCTTATACTCAGTCTGCCTAGTATTCCTCACAAAACTTCTCAAGTTCACACATTTATATATCTTTTATAGACATATGCGATCAATGCTTGTTTAAAAACTTTTTTATAAAGACATCTAAATCGTCGAGTTGTAATTTTAACAATATCCTGAAATCCAGACTTATAAGGAATTATAATTCTGTAAAAATGCAGTATTCACTATCTAAAAATCTTAATCTTAACCAGAACTATTCAAATAACAAGTCCAAATAAGCCTTATTTTCTTTTTGGATAACAAAAAAAGCAATTCCTAAAATAACTTGAACTCTTGTTTGAAAACTTCTTTATAAAGACTTATAAATCGTCGAGTTGTACTTTTAACAATATCCTGAAATCCAGATTTATATTTTACAAATGTGTAAAAAAATTTGGAACAAATTTAAATTTTAGCAAATAACTGTATGATTAATATTGCAGAGAGAAACTCACACACATCCTAAGACTGAATTGAACAACATTTAAAGAGTTGACGAAGTCGGTTGTTAGAACATATTCATATATATTGTTTTTATAAATGTTTTATAAACTCTGATAAATTATTTACATACCTTTATAAATCCTAGAAAATTATTTTATTAACTCTTGTTACTTGTTTAATAAGCCTTTCTAAATGGTTATAGACTCTTATAATTGATTTAAGATCTTCTATTGATTTCTAAACCTGTATATACCTCTATAAACCTTATAAATTATATACATATCCTTTATAAACGATTTATAAACTTTTATAGTTTTTGAAATAAACATTTAGAAATAGTTTATATACTATATAAATTATTTTATAAGCCTTTATAGATGGTGTATGGACTTTTACAAATAATTTGTAAACCTTTATAAAATTTATAAATATTTTTTAATAAAATTTTATAAATGATTTATAAACTCTTATTAATTATTTATATATCCTTATAAAATTATTTTACAAACTTTTACAAATTGTTTTTATAAGTCTTTATAAATTTATAGACTCTTATAAATGATTTAAGAAACTTTCTAAGTGATTCATAAACCAATAAACCTTATAATTGTATACATACCCCTTATAAATTGTTTATAAACTTTCATAATGTTTTTATAAACAGTTATAAATGGTTTATAGACTTTATTAATTGTTTTATAAATCTTTATAAATGGATTAGATACTTTTACAAATAATTTATAAACCTTTATAAATAGAATATAAACTTTACAAATTGTTTTAAAAACTTTTATAAATGATTTATAAACTCTTATTTGCTCTTCATCTTTTCTTTGCTCTTCATTTTTATCTTCTTTCATATGTTATTGCCTTATATCATATGTTGCAAAATGTAAATTCACAAATCCTTGTTCCCGTTAGCTTTTCTTCATTTTATATCCTTGTTGAACTGTCAAAATCCATGTCATCAAGATCAGGAGGTGTTGGGTTCACAAAATGTTTGTATTCCTTCGATTATCCAAACATTGTATTAACCACAAGATGTAACAAAGAATAAACAATGTTTTATAAGTCTCTACAAATCTCTAATTTATAAATTTATAAACCCCTATAAAACTATATTTATAATCTTTTCTTAGGATTTCTAAACTCTTATAGTTATATTTATAAACCCTTATACATTTATTTATAAACGCTTATAAATAGATTTATAAACGCTTATAAATAGATTTATAAACGCTTATAAATTATTTATAAAGATTATAAACTCTTACAAATGATTTTATAAAATCTTATTAACTATTTTATAAACCCTTATAAACAATTATTACTACCTATTAATGATACATAATCACTTGTAAATGGTTTTATAAACCATTATAAATAAATTTTTTTATTTCTTAGCAATGATTCATAAATAATTATAAATGAATTACAAAGATTTCTAAGAAATTATAAACACTTGTAAATATCTTTATAAAGATTTACTTATAATTTTTTATAAATATTTGTGAATTCTTCTAAATGATTTATTAACTCTTATAATTGTGTTATGAAGATTATTAAATTCTTATAATAGTTTTATAAACCTTTATAAATAGATTTATAAACTCTTATAAATGATTTATAAATTCTTATAAATGATTTTATAAACTCTTATAAATAATTTTATAAATATTTTGAAGTGTTTTATAAACTTTATAGATGACTTTATAAAAATTTATAAATAATGGTTCATAATTCTTTTTATAAACTATTATAAATGGTTTATATACAAAACTGTTTTTGTATATTCATATGATTGGTTTTATAAATCTTTATAAACACACATAAATAGGTTTATTAATCATTATAGATACTTTTTTCTTGCAAACACAATTAATCCATCGAAGAATACATAAATAGATAGAAAGACAAATTATACCAAATGATGTATTTCTTATGAATGATTTAGGGACTTTAGGAAATTTATAGAGGCATGAAAAAACAAATTTTTACATATCCTTTATAAAAGGTTTATAGACTCTTTATAAATGATTAATAAGCCGTTATAAATGGTTTCTAAACTTTCTAAAAACTTTTATGAACTTTATAAATATTTTATAAATCCTTATAAATTATTTACATACCTTTATAAACTTTATAAATTATTTTACAAACCTTATAAATTATCTTATAAGCCTTTCTAAATGGTTATAGACTCTTATAAATGATTGAAAGACCTTCTAACTGATTTATTTTATAAACATTTATAAACGGTTTATAAACTTTATAAACTTCTTTATAAGCCTTTATAAATAGTTTATATACTCTTATAAATAATTTATAAACATTTATAAATGAATTACAAAATTTATAAATGGTTTAAAAACTTTATAAACTGTTTTTATATAAACTTTACAAAATATTTATAAACTCTTATTAACTCCTATTGATTATTTACATATTCTTGTAAACCCTTATAAATTATTTTAAAAACTCTTATAAATTGTTTTATAAGCCTTTCTAAATGATTATAGATTCTTATGAATGATTTAGGAACTTTCTAATTGATTCGTTAACCTATATAAACCTTATAAATTATTTATTAACTTTAACGTTTTCATAAACATTTATAAATTGTTTATAGACTTTACGAAATTTTTTATAAGTCTTTATAAATTGTTTATAAAATCATCTAGAACCTAATCAGACAACATTCACCCTTTAGTTGCAACAGAGACTAGAAGAATGCAAATTGTGTAGAGATACTGACTCAGCAAAAAAAAAAATCAGAGGACAGGTTGGATTATATCCTTTGAAGGAAATTCAATACGGCCACAGAGACGCCAGCAAGCTCCTGTATGGAATAGAGACTTCTCAAAGACCCAGATGTCACGTAAAAGCACCTGTAGAAGCAACAAACTTGTAACTCACGTACAGTTCTTAAAAGAAACTCATCAAATCATAGGAAACAACTGACATATGAGACAAAAATGCAAGAAAGAGCAACAGAAACTGAGTTATTTAACACACCGTTTTCAGCAGCTGAGGTGGAGCCTTCACTTGCATTGCAGCATACCTTTTATCACTGCTAAAGGGAACAGACTCTGCACAAGAAGAAACATAAAAAATATCAATGATAGGTCAATAAGACTTAAGAAAAAAACAAGAGCCAATGATGAATATGATGATTACCATTATAGATCGAAGCAAATGTGTGATGGCAGGGTTGTGGCTCTCATATAAGCTTGAACACACGCTTCTTCCATGAGTGTCGGAAACTGAATATGTCAATTACATTACTAAATAAATTAGATTTACAAAGGGTTATAAATTTTCAAAAACTCAATGTTCACTATCAGAAATCTTTCTCTTAGATCCGACTATTAACAGATAACTCTTTCTCTTAGATCGAAACAACAAAATCTGAGAAAATTACTTACAAGTTGTGATTCTTGCTGAGGATTCAACATTTTGAGGTTTTGAATCTCGATCTCGTCTTCTTCGTGAGAGATGATACACTCGATCTTGTCGCTCGATCTCATCGCCGTCGTTGTTTGATCTCATCGCCGTCGTCGCTCGATCTTGTCGCTGTAGTCGCTCGATCTCGTCTGCTTCGTGAGAGAGGATACACTCAATCTCGTCGCCGTCGCTCGATCTCATCGCCGTCGTCGTTCGATCTCGTCGCTGTCGTCGCTCAATCTCATCGCCGTCGTCGTTCGATCTCTCGCCGTCATCGTCGCAGTATTACCGTTGCCGTCGAAGCTTTCTCTCGAGAGAGAAAGAGATGAAATTAGGTTAGAATTGTGAGAGGGTAATTTTTGTCTTTTACCTATTAATGATTTAGGTATTTCTGAAAATGTCCTCTTTCTAAGTGTATATATGAATAGTGGTACTAGACAAAGTGTAAAAATAAAATTTCCCCGTTACGTAATCTATTGAGTTTTAATCAGTGTTTTTAAACCCGGACCAAACCGGCGGTCGGACCAGGTTTAACCGCAAACCGGACACAAATCCGGATTGGATTAATGTCAAACCCAACTAAAGTTGAACCGTGTAAAAACACATATTGAACCGTTAAAAACCCGGGAACCAGCGACCCAACGAACCAATCAAACCCTGGTTCTTAAATAAACCAAAAACTTATTAATAAAACAATTAAATTTCCTTTTTAAAAATAAAATAGAGTTTTAGATTTATAACGTAAAGCCGTCTCCTTTTTTTCTTTTGAGTCTTTTATGTCTCTGCAAAACAGCAACTCACAAGGTATTACCTACTTCTCAAGGTATTGTTTTTGTATCGAAGATTTTAAGAATTGAAAACTTATATTTGTGAAGTTCGTATAATTTTTTTAAGGTGATGAAGATTTAGAGTGATAAAGACCTGGAGAATAATGTTTAAATGTGTTTTTTCATTTTGATTTTGGATTTGAACTATTAAATTGTTTTATTACTTTTATTAGATTTTCAGTTTGTTACTTTTAATTTTTTTTTAAGCATTATGGTTATTGAAATATATAATTTGATATAATTTATCTTTATAAGAATATGCAAATTCAAAATATTATTAAATTTAGTTAAATCCAATCAAACCCGGTTCGAACCCGGTCGAACCACAATGACCTATGAGGCTATGACCCAAAATATTTCCGGTTCGTTAGCCCGTCCGGTTTTAAAAACTTATATTTGTGAAGTTCGTATAAATTTTTTAAGGTGATGAAGATTTAGAGTGATAAAGACCTGGAGAATAATGTTTAAATGTGTTTTTTCCTTTTGATTTTGGATTTGAACTATTAAATTATTTTATTACTTTTATTAGATTTTCAGTTTGTTACTTTTAAAAAAATTTTAAGCATTATGGTTATTGAAATATTTAATTTGATATGATTTATCTTTATAAGAATATGCAAATTCAAAATATTATTAAATTTAGTTAAATCCAATCAAATCCGGTTCGAACCCGGTCGAATCACAATGACCTATGAGGCTATGACCCAAAATATTTCCGGTTCATTAGCCCGTCCGGTTTTAAAAACACCGCTTTTAATCGAGATGTAATGTAAAGCTAAACAACATGTGATTTGCATATTTAGAGAAAATAAATGTAGATCACTATTGGGGTTAAGGCCCATTAACGAGGTCACATCATTATTGTCATGATTTTGTTTTGTTCTTACGCACGCTGACACGCACACTAGTGTATAGGATTACTAGTGCTATTACAAAACATCAGCACACTAGTTTATAGGATTACTAGTGCTATTACCAAACACGACGCTACATGTTCCTGTCAATGTTCATGATATCTCATATTAATATTTTGCATATACTATGCTTGTTTTGTAATGTAATACTTACTGCTTAGAGATTAACATATCTCAAAGTTGTTTGGGTTTTGTCTTTATATGATGAAATAGATTTTCTTTCGCACAAAGCTACAATATTTTTCTATCAACCATCATTTGCTAATGAATAATGAATTTTGTTTTGATTAAATATTCTAACTAAATATTCTATTTCTTATTCCAATAACACAGTATGAAAATCAAATGTAAAACAAAAGATGGGATAAAAACAGATAACATAACAATGTGGAGATGTCAAAATACACAAGTACACAAAACCTTACATGACAGAAAACCAAAAAATAACTTCCATAAAAGGCTCAACTCAAAAATAACATATTTAGAAATTTATAAGCAAATGAAACTCTTAATGAGAAAAACTGTATCAATTGCACATATAAACTCCAGTTTCGAACCTGTGATCTACCTCATAGAAATCCGTATTCCCCTCAGCAGCTGCACGTAGACTGATACCAGAGAGAGAGCAACTTCCCTGAACCGAGAATTTCACATAGCAGATGATCTCTGGTTCTTCCTCGCCGTTCTCTGAATCGAGAGGCATCCGCGCCCTTAACCTCCCGGGACTTCCATTTAGAGGAATCTCAGGGACTTGCCATTTAAGTTCTCTATCGGTTCTGTTTAGAATTGCTTTAGGAGAAACCTTAAGCAATGTGGGATCAACAGGGAGTTTCAGTACAAAGTCGACGTTTTTAAGAGGTTGAGGCAGGTCCGGGCTCGAGACGTATTGTATCATTAGCGAGAGTAAAGTCCCACTGATTCGTTTCACCATCCGGACTCTAAGAGGCAACGGGGTTAGTTTAGGTTGTAAACTGTACTTAAAGATAGGGATTGGTTCTTCAGATGGAGCGGTTCTCACGTGAAACAAACCGTTCCCTAAGCTACTGACCCGAGAACTCTGCATAGCGAATCTCTTAACCGGACTAGTACCTTCAACGCGGAATGAGAACTCGGTTTCTTTCTCTTCACCAGAGCCTTTAGGTGGCATTGTTTTCAGATATACCACACCCATTAGTCCTACTCTAGCAAGCAATGATTCTCTAAACTCGGTTCTAATTTCCTCAGAGATATACATCTCTGGACCTTTCATCTCAGGCTTTTTAACAAAGTTATCGACATTACGTCCATCTTTGCCTTCCACTGCCTTGGGATCACTCGTGTGCAAAAGCTCAAGCCCTCCGAGTCCTTCCTTCTTGTGTATCTTCTTCGGTCCCATAAACTCTGAAGGATCCAACCCACCTCCCCAGGCATCACTAAACGATTCAAAAGTTTCTCCAATCGTAGCCTGCTCGTTGCTGAACTCAATCCCACCATACTCCCCTTCGAATCCTTCCACATTGATGTGTGTAGACTGCGTCGCTTCAGCTGGAGGCAATGTAGTCACCTCAAGTCCAGCTAAAGCCAACGTCAAGTCCTTTGAGGAAGGATCTTTAGTCTTCTTGAACCCGCCCACGAGTTCTTTCTCCTTGTTAACCGTCTCACTCGCCGCGAAAGGATCCAAACTCTCAGCCTCCGCCTCTTCTTCCTTCAACTCCTCTGACTCTTGCACCACCACAGGAGCTAAACTCGCCGCCATCTCATCGCCAGCAGCAACAGTCTCCTGCGGCAGCTCGAATCTCGTGTTGGAGAAGGCCTGCACGGAAGCCAAATGCTCAGCTGCGTGAGACTCCACAGACGCCCAGCTGTCCCCTCCTCTGATCTTATTCTCCGTGTCCAAAGCGGAATGCACCATCTTCGCGATCCCATCTCCGTGCATAGAACCGAGCATCGCTGCTAAACGGATATTGCTGACGCCACGCAAGACGATGTCGAGCGCCATGTAGACCTCCGCGTACTTCCGCCCGAGCTTCTCCGGAGTCACGGCGACTCCGCGGCAGGCGGTTACGATGACGCTAACGGCCTGGTTCACGATGTGGATGCACTCGAAGACGTTGATCGAGTTGTCGTCGTGATCCGCGACGGTGACGCCGAGGATGTAGATGGAGTTCACTAGCCGGTAGACGACGCGGTACTTGCTCTCGACGCCGACGATGACCTGTCCGTTTGAAGCGGCGAGGGGATCGTCGCCTACGAATTCCGCCGCGGTGGCATCGTCGGGGTCTGTGGCGGAGGTGGAGGAAGGAGGTTGTTTCTGTTTCGGATTCGGGTGTGGATGGTTGGAGGGAGAGAATGCTTGGCGCGTTTGGCGGAAGAAGGAGAGAGCGATCAGGGCTCGTGCCGGCGGGAACCATTCTCTTGTTTGGAGTAAAATGTCAGATCCGTTTGATGGTTGGAGAGCTAGGGCTAAGCATGACATGATTGCGATTGCGATTGCGATTTGATCTGTGAGATTCTAATGCTCGTGAATGTTCGATCTTGATTATTGGCTTGATTCAGATTAATCGTTCATGGGATTGAAATCGATCTGATCTGACAAGGATCGCCGGAGAAGAAAATCGAAAAAGAGAGAGGAGATCGTCGTTGTGAAAGAGTGATATTCATGAAACGACATCGTTTGTTATGATGAGCAAAAAATTATGCTTTTTATGTGACCCGGCCCAATGAGAAGACGCGGCCCATATCTAAGGATCGTAGTCTCATTGTAAGCGTATCACAAACTCCAACTAGATTCGATTCGTTGTCAGTCACAGTGTCGTCTCCAAGAAAGTAGAACCCACTAATCGTAGATCCATCGGAATCGTAGTGTCAATGTCGATTCCCGCGACCGACGGCAGAGGATCGATCACTCACGTGATCTTCGACATGGACGGTCTACTTCTCGGTAATATCTGATCTCTTCTCTTTATTGGATCGCATTACTGAGTTTCGTCTAAAAGTCGTTTTGCTCATGACGAGGCGTATTTTGATTGTTTTGGATAGTTCATTGTTCTGATGAATCGTATCGTGTTGTTTGAATCTGATCTCGAACCACTCGATTCTCTTATTATTCACAGTGAAAATTTTTGGCTGAAATTGTAACCACTTGTATAATCTTCTGCTCATAATATTTATCATCAAGACTTTCTATATGTGTCACTAGTTTTTCATCTATCAAATTTTTGTTTCTATCAAGTGAAGATAAGCTAATGCCCCCATTTGGTTTGTGTTGCAGACACGGAGAAGTTTTACACTGAGGTACAGGAGATCATACTTGCTAGATTCAACAAGACTTTTGACTGGTCTCTCAAGGCCAAGATGATGGGAAGAAAAGCTATCGAAGCTGCCAGGATATTTGTTGACGAAAGCGGGATCAGCGACTCTCTTTCAGCTGAGGACTTTCTTGTCGAGAGAGAGGCCATGCTGCAAGAACTCTTCCCTACTAGTGAGCTTATGCCAGGTACGTTTTCTGCTTTTATGTGTTCAGTACCAAGCCTTTGTGTTCACATCGAATTTTCTTGTCATGAACCAATTTTTATTCCACTGTTTCAGGGGCTAGCCGGCTCATCAAGCATCTCCATGCTAAGAACATTCCAATTTGTATTGCCACGGGGTATCTCTTTTCTTCATCACCACATCTTTTTTTCTTAATAATAATACCATTGAGCCGTGCGTTCAAATTTTCAGCTTTTTCTTCTTTACAATCCGGAAACTTGACTTATAACTTGTGAATACAATGGTTGCAGTACTCACACACGTCACTTTGATCTAAAAACCCAAAGACACAAAGAGCTCTTCTCACTGATGCATCACGTAGTTCGCGGTGATGATCCTGAGGTTAAGCAAGGAAAGCCTGCCCCTGACGGCTTTCTCGCTGCAGCGAGGAGATTTAAGGTAAAACTACACAGCGATCTCCTAGATGCTTCAATACTAATATATATACAAGACCATGTGCTGTAATCGATTTCTCTAAATTCAAGCTTTAATTTGGATTCCTTAGGACGGTCCTGTAGACCCACAAAAGGTTCTGGTATTTGAAGATGCTCCATCCGGAGTTCTTGCTGCTAAAAACGCCGGAATGTAAGTGGATCTCTCCTCTTGAATAAACCAAAACAGATGAGTTTAATTGTTTAGTTTCAGACACACTTATTACGTCTACATCAAGTTTATGTTTATTCCTATTGATTTTTCTCTACAGGAACGTGGTGATGGTTCCGGATCCTAGACTAGATATATCTCACCAAGACGTTGCAGACCAAATCATGACTTCTCTACTAGATTTCAAACCAGAGGAATGGGGTTTGCCTCCATTCCAGGATTCAAACTAAAGCTCTTCTTCAAGGTAATGATAAGAAGTCAGAATCATGAATGGGTGAGAGAGGTTTGGTTGTTTGTCTTTTTATTATATTTGTTTTGGCACTTATATGACAAGGCCATGAGGTTTTATGTCGTCAAGGGTTATGATGTTTTTGGCTATTGAAGCAAAAAAACAGAAACTAAGTTGGTGACATGACAAGAGACCAAACAAAGAACTGCCTTAGCGTTTAAACAAAAAGATTGTACAAACTCTTACTCTCAAGTCCATACATTTGCTCTTGTTTTTTGTCGGTTGCTGAATTGATTTCTTCTTCTTTATGGTTCGAATCTCCGTTCTCTACGCATCACTAACATGTGTCATTTACAAACTTCGAATCAATCCTCTATTCAAACATAATCATCACTTCTTCAAAAGAGAGAGAGAGAGAGAGAGAGCAATATTGCGTGAGTTGTGTATCACTTGTAGACGACAAAAATGCAATAAAGATAAGTTACTTCTGTTGTATTCTTCTTCATTTTGCCATTACATCCACACGATTAGTGATTTTAACATTGTTGTTGTTCCATTCATTTCGTGGGAAGATAAGCGAACAAAGAAGCAAACACATATGATAGTAATTTTACAATAATGCCGTTGGGAATCACCGACAAAGCTAGGCTGCAACAAAACATCTTCTGACATCGTTGGCAAAACGTTATCTCTACTCACTCGCTCAGTCACTCGTTTCTTCTAACCTTTCTTGTGTTCCCTTTCACCGGCAAGATTCGAATTCTCTTCGCTACCCGAACAAAGTCCCTGTGTCCTCATAAAACCAAATCTCTCATTAACTTGCAAATATTTACATATAATCAGTCACATAACTTCAAACACACGAAAGCAAGCTAAAGTTGTTTAATGTCATGGAAATCAAGTAAACCAAACACTGAGAGATCTTAGTTTTATAAAGAAAAGAGTATGTCTTTATCTTCGTAAAAAAAGTATATGATTGACTTGCATGAACGCTCGTACAAGCATAACCATGTTTTAGCATGTATGCATATATGTCGGAACTCCTATAATAATCATAAGAAAATTAAATATATGATTCGTAGAAAATTAACACGCCTTGAAAATAGTTTAAGATAGTCTAAATAATTATAATCAAATTAGTATTATATAATATAAGAGATTCTTTTTAGAGTTGGATATATTACTTCCAATTAAGATCACCAGCAAGAAGGAGATCGTTCTCCATGTCTTCATAAGCAATAAGATGGCCAGGAATGGCGTTGGACAGATCAAGATCGTCAGTCCCTGAAGTCGAATCAGCTCCATCTACAAACATTTGCCTCAGAACCAAAGCCAAGCTTTGATAACTCTCATGCTTATCTAAGCTAACGCGTTGGCAGATGGAGCGCCCCTCGAGCACAACCGTAACCGGAGGAACCACGGATGAAACTAGATCGTCGTCGACGTTGAGGCCAAACCTTGGGAATCTCCCGGCGGCTCCGGAGCTTGAGCTATTATTAGGGTTTCTCTCGAGAGTGTTTGGTATGAAGGATGGTGTTCTTGTCGTGGTGTCACGACGTTGTTGCGTTACGTTGTCGTGATGAAACATTCTTTTTGGAGAGTCTTGGCTTTGTGGCTGGTGAGATTAGGGTTTTAGGGTATTTGTAACTATAACGGTTAATTATATAGGGAACTCAAAGTGTTTCGTTTGTTGAAAGAGAGAGAGAGAATGAGTTTGCGTTGATGAGATTCTGGTGAAAGTGAATGTATGTACGTATAAATAGTCAAATAGATAGAGAAGGCGTAAATTGTGTGCCAAGAGGTGTCTTTTATTTTTTGTTTCATTGTTGTCTTAAATTTTTTCACTTAGTTTTAATTTTAAAGTACATCTGCTCTTTTGAGTTTCCCGTTAAACAATGGATCCATAATTAACAGTCAATTTACCATTTCAGTTATTGAATGAAAGTATGAAACATTTGGATTCATGAAGATAAGTTTTCACTTGTGCATTTGTATTAAAATATATTCTTATTACAAATTTGCAATTCGATTTCATAGAAATGCTTTCTCTGCTCTATTTTGAAAAAATCATATCCTATCAACCAATTTCAACCCAATTTTTTTTGTTCATATTCAATTCAATTTGTGATGACAGTATATATATATATAGAGAGAGAGAGACAATATTGGCAGATATATAATAAAAAGGTTTACGTGGACAATAAGCAAGCTGACAGAAAAACATAAGTTGAAAATCTTCGAGACATTTTTACAGATCAATTCTTCTATACATTATATGAGAAATGATTTTGATATGTGTCTCACTTCTTTTCCCTGAAAATGATGACATATCACATTAAAAAATGACATTTTGACATGTGTCATCACCACATTCTTTCTCCCTAAAAATGATAACATGTCACTAAAAAAGATGACATAACATCAACACAATTATGACATGTAAAATTTTCTATTTTAATATTTATATTTTTGATAAAAATACTTATATATATTGATGACTATTTTCTATATATGAATTTATATTTTTTGTATAAATATTCATTTTGTCAAGATTTTAGAAATATAGTAAAAGCTAATAATCTTTTTATATCAATTTATAAATCATATATTTTATTATATATATACTATTGAACTAAGTGTAGTTATAATTATAAATTTTATCAACTTATATATGTCATTTATATTTAGTTTATATATATATTTATTAGAACTAATTTTTATATTTAAAAATACACAAATTTAAAATAAAAGTAATTAAATAAAGTATAATATGAACAAAAATTGTTAAAAATATAAATTATTTTTATTAAAATTTAAATAAATTAAAGTTTAAAGTAAACTTAAATAAACAAAACTACAAATAGCATTATGTTTTTGTTTTGTAACTAACAAATTTAAAATTGAAAAATTTATTTTACATAGAATAATTATTTTTTAAAAAGTAATTATTTTTTAAGAAAATTATTATTTTTGCACATGGCAAAGAAAAATACTTAATAAAACGACACGATCAATTAAATAATAATACATAAAATGAATACGAACTAGGAACCTCTGAATTAAAAACTTAATAAAACGACACGATCAATTAAATAATGAAATAAGGTATAGAAAAAGAGATCTTGTAAATTGTAACGCATGGACTGCGGAGACGACTGCGCTGCCGTCGCCGAACGCCTCGCTTCCTTGACTCGCGCCTGGTCGGGAGCTCCACGTCATCTCCTTTTTTCCTTACATACATACACCACCAATACATATGAAGCAGACCAAGAATGTAAGCGAAAAAGTAATAAAACACACACAACAATTCACACGTCCATGGCACATACATACCTAGCTACCTTTTCTTTACAATTTATCTCATACGCTACACCGATTTTGAATCAGTATTAATAACAAAAAGTTAGTGTAAACTAGTTCAGATACATTTATCTTCAAAAGTTTATAAATAAAGTTCGACCATGGATTCAAAATTTTCCTGTGATTGTAATTGAGTGCAAACAACCTAATCTAAAAACTACCGTTCTAGATTTTGTCCCCGCGCTCAATTATCCAAAGATTAAATAAAACGATACGTTCATTAACATTGTAGCTAATTTAGTTGGAGGGGAGACCACTGATTCCAAATTAATATATCAATAATAAAAGTGAATATATACTACGCACTAGTTTTGTAACCATAAGTACTATACGAGTGTCTATAGCATAACGAAAGCATTTTTCAAAGAGATTATTCTATTCTGGTCTATTTTTTCACACTAATTCTTGTTTGAGTAATATAATAGACTTTTGTTAAAAAAGTAGAGTATACATTTCGTTTGTCTTTTGTTTGTTAAATACAAAATGAGATATGTTTGTAGAAGTTTGACCCCTCCCCCTCCCACCAAAAAAAAAAAAGAAGATATGTTTGTAGGAGAAACAACAAGTAGCATAGTTCTGAACTTATGATATAATGGCGAAGTAGTATTAAATTTTTGTTAGGGAGTGGATCCAAGAAGCCAGAGGTGAATGACCTAAGCAAACCCAAGAAGACATGAAAACGAAGCACAAGAAGCATATTTTCTTAGGTTTGAAGCAATCAATAATTTATTTGGTAATAATCATGGTGATAAGTGATGATATAAATTCACTTATTTTATAACTTGGGATTCGAAGAAGAAGACTCGAAGATCCGACATGGAGGCATGGAAAATGTTTAAAACTTACCTCGGTTACATAGTTTTCAACAGATTTTGATCAAGTTTCACTTTATTTTAATCTTCCAATTCATTTGTCTCGATTTTTGTTTTTTCGATTCTACAGACATACGTTAATGTTTGCTTATTTCACTCCCCGATGATAAGTAAAAATTAAATAACAATCAAACAATCGCCCGCTGATTTTGGTCTGTTTCTAACCAAACACAATGATAATCATCATTGTTCGTTCATCTACACTCGCCAGCTGATTTTGGTCTGTTACATATAAGCCCCCAATTAATTATACTCACAAGGCCCAATTTAAACGGTATGGAACCATGTTTCTCCTAACTCTCCGTCAATATCCAGTTATGTATATTCAGCTTTTAGTTTTGTCACTGTCACTTTTATCAGAGATTCTTCCAGGTCTGGAGAATCCAATCTTATTCTATTTATGATCACTGAAGTGTTTGTACAGTACATCAAAACTCAAAGATATAAGCTTGTTTTTGTTGTGACACAAACAATGTAATTTCTTTTCAAAAACTCAATATGTTATCTTTAAATTTAGTAAACCAACTAAGTACGAGCTCAATGAAAGGCGAATATCTTGCAAGCCCAACCTAAATGAAGAGCACGTTAATATAAGACAACACATATATAACGGAGTTTTAACAAAAGAGAAGATACATATAAGGAAATCAAATATTTTATTTAGATAACTAGGAAAAAACATTTGAGCCTTTCTCTATAAAGCAATTTACCGCAGTATTTCCTTAGTGGAAAAGATGTGCAATAAATGTATTTCTCTCTATAAAGCAATTTACTGCAGTATTTAATTTCCTTAGTGGAGTATTACAATCAAAAACATTTATTGCATTAAATAAATGTGATATTATCTTCAACTAAATTGATGAAAACCTCTAAACTACAACTAGTTTGATATATTTAAATAAAATAATAAATCGTTTATATGATAAGAAAGCAAATTCGTCTAATAGATACACATTTTCAGGTGCACAAGCAGCCAACTAAGTCACCAAAGAAATAAGCAGCAGAGGCTGTTAGTATGAAATAAAAGTCATACCCTTGCTATTAAGATGATATTATACACATAATGATCAACCCGTTACATGTAATAATAATATGCGTCTAAGATTCAAATAATAAACCCTTCCAACCTTAATATGTTTTTTTCTTGATAAACCATTCTTACCCCATTTACATTTGATATGATCTCTGTCTTTCCTTAATTATATATGCGTATATTTTCATTTTTTATCATCTCCATAAATCTCAAACGTCTCATATCTTCTATGATTCACCCATTAAAATACTCACACATTTCTTCTCTCTCGTCTCTATCTATTCACACAAACATTCATCATGAATCAAGAACACAAAAACACAACTCCAACACCAAAAGCTTCGTTATTGTTGATGGAGGATAACTTATGCAAGAGAGGATCAGAGATCTCAAGAAGCTCATCGGTTGGAGTTTCCTCTAGACTCTTTTATTATTACCATCATCGGAGTGTTGATGATGGAGTTCCTTTCAAATGGGAAATGCAGCCAGGAACTCCGATCAATCCTCCTCCTGATGAAACCGTTCCTCCGATTACTCCTCCTCCGGCACACCTCAGCCGTAGCCTAACTAAACCTACATTCGTAGAATCAAATAAACGTTCTCTTTTTACGGCGAACGTTAAGCTTTGGAAGTGGAAGAATATTCGCAAAAAATATTTCTCTAAATGGTCAAGCCAAAGCATGCTTAGTCGAGGTACTTAAGCGTTACGTTTATAACAAGTTTTACATATTGGTTTGTAGTTTTTTTTTATTACATGGATCATTCAAAAGATATATAGTATATTGCTTTTTAGATCAAATATTTATCATTTCAAATATGTCAGATTATAAGAAAGCTCGTCACGGTGGTTCAAATTCTTGTGGTGAATTGGAGATAACTGAGAAATCCGAGGAATACAGATCAAGCTGCTATTCTTCTTCGTCAACGTCATTTTCCTCCAAAGATAGGAGATAGGTTAAGGATTACGAGTGATTAGATGAACGTTGTCGTCTTTAACTTTGTGAGATTCTTAATAGTAAGCATTCTGTTTCAATCACTCGTTTATGTGTTCTAACAAATTAATCTTACTGAATAAATTCTTACTTTCTTTTACCAAAATTTGATCCGTTCTAGAACTAGTCCAAGAAATCGTCTCATTGAAAAACCTTTCTTGGTGTTTGCCAAATTCTGGAGATAACGATGATAATCTTTGTTGGCAGATGAAATGCTAATATTTTTATAGAGCAATTAACACGTTTTTGGGTGAACACGAGCAATTAAGCTATATCATCATTTGTAGTATATATAGGGTAAAAGACTTGGGTCATATAGTGAAGACCATTAGATGTTTAGAGCAGGAAGGGCATATAGACGAGAGTTTTAGTGAAAGGTTATTGACATGGTATAGCTTAAGAACTACTCATCGAGAAGCTAAAAGTTGTGAAGGTTTTTGTTGAGAGATTCATGGATGATGATCTGTCTTCTTTGGGACAACAACTTGTGGATACATTCTCAGAAAGCATACTGAGCAAGAGATCATCAACGACTGGTGTTGTACCTGCTGGAACCTTCCTCAAGCTCTGGCATTAAATCTTTTGAAATCCCCCACTTTGGTTCTTGTTGTATAGTGCAAAACTCAACTAAATCATAGTCTGAAAGTTTAGAGCCGGGAGATTACACACACAACAACATTGACAACTTGTAAACCCCTCAAAAAGAGATGACTCATGAGAATGCTTCTAAATTCAGAGAGTGCATGTTTGCTCTCTGAGGACATTAGAACAGAGTCTGGGGAAGAATTGCAGTAAAATAGAACCTCGGAAATGCAGCTCGAACTCTCATCATCTGACCTCGTGTTGAAGGCAGCAATGACAGGAACCTGGAAGAAAGGTTTAAAGGAAATTGGGTGAGGCAAAAATATTTTTATTTGATAACAGATGAACAATTAGACTACAGAAGTAGCTAAGTCAATCAAACTACTACAAACTATACAAAGAAGACATAGCAACATCAGAAAGACATAAAACTTGGGGAAGGGTTTGTAAAGAAGGCCCTAACCTTTAGCGGTTACGCTCAGCCGGCAAAGGACGGTTAAAGCCACCGCGACGGTTCATGTACTGCCTCGGCTGTCGCTTGGTTACAGCCCTAATCCCACTGACGTCAGCACCTTCAACAGGCTTCCCTTTCGTAGAGTCAAAACGGATCCCTAACAACTTCATCATCTCAATGTCGTTCACATCCATTCCTTCCTCCCTCGTTTCTCCTCCTCCGCCGCCGCCGCTTGGTTGTTGTTTATCCTTCTTCTTAGCTTCCTCCTTCTCAGTCTCATCTTGTCTGCGACTCCTTTCCTTGTCGCCTTCAGCTGAGCCATGGCGAGGTCGTTTCCGCGACGGGGGATCTGGAGAGGGAGTCCTGCGCCTGTGGTGGCTATGGTGACGGTCAAGGTCAGTGGAGCGGGAGCGAGATCGGTACCTCTCAGGAGAGCGCACGTGGCGAGGAGGAGGGCGAGCGTGGTGGTGGTGGTTGTCTGGAGTACGAGATCGGGACTTTTTGCTTCGAAGCCCACGGTCACGGGCCTCTCTGTCACGGCGTCTATCACGGTCGAGTTCACGGTCTCTATCCCTCTTTCGTTCGCGACGGTCACGCTCAGACATGGTGGGGATGTGACTGAGAGACGGTGGTTGTGTTGGGTTTTTAAACCCCCCTCCTACTTCTCTACAGTGATTTTGTGTTGGGTTACTAGGCATATATATAAAAATTCAAAAGTGAAAAATACTTCCACGAAATTTTATTGAGATTTGGCAAAGGGGAACAAAATAACACCTGTTAGAAAAAATGATTATTCATCTAGGACACATGTCTTTTACATAATGATCATAGGTGATAATCCTTATCTTAATATTTGTCATTTTGTTAAAGTCAAAATCGGTCTGTCTATGACACCGACTCTTGCTCCCCTATATAAAGACTTCATGCAATGATAAATAATATATGAGATACAAGTCTTATTCTCTCTACCTCTCGTTTGATCTTCTTCACCAAACATCATTAGAATCAAAGTTTAATAATAATCAAATCAGTCTCTCTCTCTTGTTATAGTAACACAAGTGATCTCGCTCTCTTTTGTTTAACTATAATTTACAACACGTTATCAGCACGACGAGCTCTCTTATACTAATCGTTCTTATACCAAGCAAGGTTATATCGGTGAGGTAATGTTTAAATTTATGTATTTCAATATAAATTTAAATAATTTTAATTATTTTAATTTTATTATTGTTACGGAGTGAGAGGCTAGACCTTCTCCGTTTATTTTTCGGGATAATAGGCGTTGCCTTCTCCGAGTGGTCGTTATGGTAGGCTATGCCTTCACGATCAGAGAAACACGTGGTAGGCTTTGCCTCCATGATTAATAAAAAGAAAAGGTTAACATGAAGGACTCTGTCTCCTCGGACCTTGAAATAAGAAAAGATCAACATGGTAAGCTTTGCCTCCTTCGATCTTGAAAAATGAGAAAAAGTCAACATGGTAGGCTATGTCTCCTCTGACTTTAAAAAGTGATCAATATGGTAGTCTATGACTCCTCGGATCATATGGTAGGCTGATCCCTCCTATTTTATTTATGTTCTTTAAATTTATGCAATTTATTTTATGCATTTAATTATTGTCTTTACTTTATGCTTTTAATTTCTGCATTTAAATTCCCGTCTATATTATATTATTATTCTATGATACAGTTATCATGTCGAATTTGACAAAGCTCGATATTAATGCCCTGGATATTACGGGAAATAATTATATGACCTGGGCAGTGGGTGCAAAAATGCACCTGAGAGGAAACATGCTTTTGGAAACCATCGATAGCTCGAAAACGGTGTCGGATGAGAAAAAGGCTAAAGCCATGATATTTTTACGACACCACATACATGATGGTTTAAAAGATGAGTATATTACGAAAGAGGATCCTTGTGACCTCTGGAACTCATTAAAAGAGAGGTTCAATCACCAGAAATATGTGATCTTACTGAAAGCTAAACACGAGTGGATCCATCTCCGGTTCCAGGACTACAAAAGTGTAAGTGAGTATAATTCTGCTATGTTCGGAATTATATCCAGGATGATGCTATGTGGAGAAACAATAAGTGACTATGATATGATCGAGAAAACTCTCTCCACGTTCCATCCTGAAAACGTAGTCCTGCAGGAACAGTACCGAGTGAATGGATTTAAACGTTATTCGCAGTTGATGCAAATCCTGCTTGTAGCGGAGCAAAATAATCAACTCGTGTTGTTAAACCATCAGGCTCGTCCCACTGGAGCTGCACCATTCCCCGAAGAGAATGTTGCATCCAGTTATGATAATTGGAGAGGATGAGGACGTGGACGTGGTCGAAATCAAAATCATGGACATGGAAGAGGACGAAGAAGAAGATTCCGTCCGTATGACGAAAGAAACAATAAGGACTTCCATGGAAATGAAAGGGGCCGGGATGATAAAAGGCAAACAGAAAAGGTTTGCTACAGATGCGGTATGAAAGGTCATTGGGTACGCAGTTGTCGTACGCCAAAACACTTAGCCGATCTGTATAGAGAATCCCAAACGCAGTTGTCGTACGCAGTTGTCGTACGCCAAAACACTTTCATGGGTTAAATGATGATACTCATCTCGATGTATCAGATTTTCTGATTGAGCCAGAAAATATCGATGAGTGATAGAATCGATGTGATGTAGTAGTTACTGTATTATAGTATCTATATCTTTTGTTGTAAAATAGATGTTATGTTTCATGTTTTATGTTTAATATTAATGCATGTTTATGAATATTTTAAATTCAGAAAGAATGCCAGACTTTGAGACTTTGGATGGAGATATGTGTTTGGCAGATAGTGCGTCAACGCACACGATAATCAAAGATAAGAAATATTTCTCCAGTCTCAAAATAAAAGATTACGCTGGAAGCGTAAGTACAATATCTGGTAGTGCAAAGATTATTATGGGCTCTGGTAGCGTGAAATTTTCAATGCCAGGGAGAACAATATTTGAAATAAATGATGCATTGTATTCCGAAGAAATGGATATCCGAAGAAATGGATATCATATTGAGACTATGAGTAAAAATGGCATTGAATTTCTTTGCATTAAGTCCGAGAGGAACCATTTATTGGAAGAGTTAAAAATGCTATCCTCTGGACTATATTGTACAAAAATAAACATGACTGAGTCCTATGCCGTGGTAAACATGAAGTTTACTGATACGTTTAAAATCTGGCATGAGAGGCTAGGACATTCTGGTTCAGTCATGATGAGAAAGATATTGCAAAATTCGAATGGCCATCCGTTGAAAAACGGAAATTTTTTGCAAACGGGCGAGTTTACATGTAATGCATGTTCTCAAGGAAAGCTTATAACTCGGCCATCACCAACAAAAGTAGGCAATGAATCAACAATATTTTTAGAAAGAATACATGGTGATATATGTGGGCCGATTCACCCACCATGCGGGTCATTTAAGTATTTCATGGTTTTGATTGACGCATCTACTAGATGGTCAAGTGTGTGTCTTTTGACAACACGAAATACGGCTTTCGCAAAGTTCATTGCCCAGATAATAAAGCTAAGAACGCAGTTCTCAGAGTATGCCATTAAGAAAGTAAGGCTTGATAATGCTGGTGAGTTTACATCGCAAGCCTTCGATGATTTTTGTATGTCAATGGGGATTGATGTAGAACATCCAGTGCCCCATGTGCATACACAAAATGGCATGGTCGAGTCATTAATAAAACGGTTGCAGTTGATTGCAAGACCGTTAGTATTGAGAACAAAGCTCCCAATTTCTGTATGGGGTCATGCTATATTGCATGCGGCTGCACTGATTCGGCTAAGACCAAGTGCATATCATAAGTACTCCCCATTACAATTGGCATCTGGGCAAGAGCCAGATGTATCCCATCTCCGTGTCTTTGGGTGTGCGGTCTATGTTCCGATAGCTCCGCCACAAAGAACAAAAATGGACCCACAAAGGAGATTGGGAATATATGTGGGTTATACATCACCAAGTATAATAAGATATCTGGAACCGGTAACTGGTGATATGTTTACGGCAAGATTTTCCGATTGCCATTTTAATGAGGATGAATTTCCAGCGTTAGGGGGAGGAATTAGAGAAATTCCTAAAGAGATTACATGGTGTACACCGTCGTTGTTACACTTTGATCCCCCTACGAATCAAAGAGAGCTGGAAGTTCAGAAAATTGTGCATTTGCATAAATTGGCAAACCAGTTACCAGATGCGTTCACAGATACGAAAAGGATGACGAAGTCTTATATACCCGCTGAAAATGTTCCATCAAGAGTGGTTGTTCCTAGAGAACAAACTGATGGAAACAAAATGAATGAACCTGGGGTTCAGTTAAAGAGGGGAGGCCAGCGGGTTCTAAAGACAAAAATCTCCGGAAGAAAAAAAAATTGGTTGAGCAAAGTGGAAAGGTTCAAGAAGAACCTGATACTGAAAATTTTCTGAAAGAAGGCATACGTGAAAAGGTTCAAAAAGAACCAAATAAAAATAAAGATCCAAATGACGAGAAGGGAACAGAAAAGTATGAGATTTCCATCAACTACGCCCATGATCAAAAGTTAATGATCAGAAATAAAATAAAAGATGTTGATGGAATGTTCTCCTTTTCTATGTCCAAAGAGATCGATCATGAAAGTGATGATCCCGATCCAAGGTCCATTTTAGAATGTCAGAAAAGACATGATTGGAAGGAGTGGAAGAAGGCCATTCAAATTGAATTACTCTCCCTGAATAAAAGAAATGTTTTTGGACCTATTGTCATAACGCCTGAGGATATAAATCCTGTTGGGTATAAGTGGGTATTCGTGAGAAAAGGAAATGAAAAGAATGAAGTAACACGATATAAAGCCCGATTAGTAGCCCAAGGTTTTTCTCAGAGACCGGGAATTGATTTTGAGGAAATGTATTCCCCGGTAATGGATGCAATTACGTTTAGATTTTTGATGAGCCTAACGGCATCAAAAAATCTTGAAATGCATCTCATGGACGTTGTGACAGCATATTTGTATGGATCGTTGGATAGTGATATATACATGAGACTCCCTGAAGGATTGAAAATGCCTGAAGCATTGAAAGAAAAATCCAGGGATGTTTGTTCGGTCAAGTTACAGCGATCACTATACGGATTAAAGCAATCCGGACGCATGTGGTACAATCGCTTAAGTGAATATCTTTTGAGTAAAGGATATGTGAATAATGCGATATGTCCATGCATTTTTGTTAAGAAATCATCATCTGGCTTTGTGATCATTGCTGTATATGTAGATGACCTGAACGTAATTGGAACTCAAAAGGAGGTTGATGATGCTCGAACTCATATGAAAGAAGAGTTCGAAATGAAAGATCTCGGAAAGACAAAGTTTTGTCTTGGGCTCCAGATAGAGCATTTCCGAGAAGGAATATTTGTGCATCAATCAAACTATACGAAAAGATTATTAAAGCGCTTTTATATGGACAAAGCGACTCCTTTGAGTACTCCAATGGAAAATAGATCTCTCAATGTTGAGAGAGATCCTTTTAGACCCTGTGAAGATAGCGAAAAGATATTAGGTCCTGAAGTGCCTTATATGAGTGCTATCGGTGGGCTTTTATACCTTGCAAACTGTACCAGGCCTGACATTGCTTTTGCTACTAACTTACTAGAAAGATATAGCTCTGCTCCTACTCACAGGCATTGGAACGGAATAAAACATATATTCCGTTATTTACAAGGTACAGTTGATTTAGGGTTAATGTATTTTAGAAAACCCGAGTTTGGTATGGTTGGTTTTGCAGATGCAGGATACTTATCAGATCCTCATAAATCTCGATCGCAAACCAGCTATGTTTTTACAATTGGTGGAACTGCAATCTCTTGGCGTTCCCAGAAACAAACTCTGGTTGCAACTTCGTCGAATCATGCAGAAACTATTGCACTTCACGAAGCATGTCGAGAATGTGTTTGGCTTAGATCAATGAGTCAACACATACAAGAAGCAAGCGGAATAGTTAACAAGAAAGAGCCGACGAAAATATTTGAAGACAACTCGGCGTGTGTCGCTCAACTCAAAGAAGGCTATATAAAGAGCGACAGAACAAAACACATCCCTCCAAGATTTTTCTCGTACATTCGGGAGCTCGAGAAAAATAAAGAAGTGGACATCGAGTATGTACGGTCATGCGAAAATCCAGCCGACTTGTTTACAAAGGCTCTTCCGACTACAACATTCCGAAAACACGTTGATGGTATCGGAATGCGGCGTCTGCGTGACCTATGAAGAAATTTACGTCAATGTACTCTTTTTTCCTTGTCATGGTTTTTATCCCATCGGGTTTTTCCGTGACTAGGTTTTTAACGAGACATTACGTTAATGATCATGGGTGTTAGAAAATATGATTATTCATCTAGGACACATGTCCTTTACATAATGATCATGGGTGATAATCGTTATCTATTGAGATAATGCTTATCTTAATATTTGTCATTTTGTTAAAGTCAAAGTCGGTCTATCTATGACACCGACTCTTGCTCCCCTATATAAAGACTTCATGCAATGATAAATAATATATGAGATACAAGTCTTATTCTCTCTACCTCTCGTTTGATCTTCTTCACCAAACATCATTAGAATCAAAGTTTAATAATAATCAAATCAGTCTCTCTCTCTTGTTATAGTAACACAAGGGGAAAACGGCTAATTCATACATCAACAGCGGGGTGCGGTCCCGATCAGTATATGAACTAGAGACCTGTGCAAAAACATACATCAACAGTATTTTTATTCAAAATTCATACATAAACTAACACTCTTAGATCAATACATACATAAACTGTGATTCCGTTAGTTTGATTCTAACGGTGTATTATGTGGCATTAACGTGGATTACGTGGATTAGTGAGTTTATTACGTGGATTATTAGACCGATATTAACTTAAAACGACGACGTTTTGGGCTCTTAAAAACGACGTCGTTTTGTGTGTTTCTGAAATTAAAAGACCAAACCCCCTTTCTTCTTCGTTAGGTCGCGACAGAAACAAAACCAGTCTGAGAAAGAGAGGAAAAACGAGATTGAGAGAGAAGAACTACAATTAGGTGATAAGGAACGATCGGAGGAGTTGAAAGCCCGTATAGGAGAGATCAGTTGGAATGAGGTAAGTTTCATCATTTTTTTGAGTAAAGAGAAGAAGAAATCCGAGAGCACAGAAGGTGTTCGACGAAATGTGTCAGTGAATTTTTTTTCATGATTTCTTATGTAACTGATGTGTTGTGTAATTGTTGCAGTGGGGATACGACGTTTATAATAAACTATGACGGAAAGTTTGAGAATTTGGAAGAAGGTCTCACCTATGTTGAGGGAAAAATTCATTATCTTGAAACCGCACCTCAGTCTCTATTTGGTGGGATAATCTCGGCAAATATCGTTGATATGTATGGGCAGAGAGTTTGGTACAAGCTTCCCAACGAAAGCTTTTCAGATTTGAAGGTGTTGTGTGATGGTGGTATCAACTTCCAAAACATGTGCAATGCTACACAATGGGTAAGGAAAGTGGAAGTGTATCTTGAACACGAGGAGGTTAACAATGAGACTGAAGAGGCTGAATCTATGGGTGAAAATGTTGCTGATACTGGAATAGGCAGGAATGAGGCTCGAGAGAACCCGGAATCAGATCCGCAGGCTGAGAGTGTGGAAGAAATAGTTCTCGGGTTTGTTGATGAGGAAGAGGACAATGAAGCTCTTAGAGATACACCTCTTGCATCAGATGATGAAGATGACATGGATCCCGGATATGAAAGATGGCGAAGAGGAAGTGGAGAGTTGAAGATTATGCATTGTTTTGAAAGTATAAAAGAGTTCAAGGAAGCTGTGTTAGAGTATGCATTAATGGGAGGTTGGAATGTCAAATACACAAGATGGGGAAATGACATTTCAGAGGCAAGGTGTGCTGTAGTCGGTGAGGTTCCTTGTACTTGGCGAATCTACTGTTCTTTTGATAGAACAGTGCAAGCCTACCTGGTGAAGTCATTCCAAGATGAGCACTCTTGCACCAAGGACGGGTATTGCAAGTTACTGACTGACAGTGTCATTGGTAGGCTTCTACTAAATGAGGTTAGACACGACAATGCATTGATGCCAAGGGCTATACAAGACATCATTCAAGAGAGATACAACATGACAGTGACACATGATATTGCTAGAAAGGCACGGAAGAGAGCATTGGATATGATAAGTGAAGAGTTTGATGAGCAATTTGCAAGGATTAAAGACTATAAAGAGCAAATCCTAGAGTAAGTTTCTTTTAAAAATGTTTTTGTTAAATTTTTATTTGAGTTTAGTTTTAAAGTATTGCTTTCATTTGTTTGACAGATCAAACCCGGGGTCTACGGTTGATCTTGTAACAACCATTAGAGATGATGGTGTTGAGATCTTCGACAAGTTCTATGTCTGTTTCAAAGCTCTGAAGACAATATGGCGAGCTTATTGTCGACCCATTTTTGGGATTGATGGATGCTTTATGAAATCTACCTCAAAAGGACAACTCGTAGCCGCTGTGGGGAGAGACGCAAACAATCAAATATACCCTGTTGCGTGGGGCATTGTTCAAGTTGAGGACGCTGACAATTGGAAGTGGTTTATTGAAAAGGTTAAGTCTGATCTAGACCTCAAAAATGGTGAAGGGTTCACACTTATCTCTGGCAAACAGAAGGTAGCCTCATTTTCTCATTGTTTTAATAAACTTTTTAATCACATTTTCTTATTGGACTTGTCCTCATTGACAGGGGCTTATAAAGGCTGTGGAAGAAGAACTTCCTCACATAGAACACCGGATGTGCGCTAGACACATATACGGGAACATTAAGAAGCTACATCCCAACAAGCCTAAATTTAAAAAGTTGTTTTGGGCAGTGGCAAATAGCTTCAACGAGGGTGATTATAAGGCGGCACTTAAGGAGCTTAAAGACTTCGATTCTCAGATCTATGATGACTTGATGGTGAGAGATCCTACAACTTTTACTCGTGCATTCTTCAGCACCACTTCTAGTTGCGAAGATGGCCTCAACAATTTCTCAGAGTCTTACAATAGCGGTTTGAAGAAAGCGCGTGCTCTGCCTTTAGTGGGAATGCTTGAGACCATGAGAAGACAAGCTATGGTTAGGATTGAGGTGAGGAAGAATAAATTGGTGAAGTACAAGGCTAAATACAGTTTGAAGGTTGCTAAAACCATCGCAGAAGAGACAAAAAAGCGGAAATGGTGTAAGAAAAGGACCCCTGGTCCTAATGGTGTTTCAGAAGTCCAAGAAAATGGCATTTCTCACACAGTCAATATGGACAGAAGAACATGTACCTGCAGAAGATGGGACCTCACCGGGATTCCGTGTCATCATGCTTTAAAGGTGATTCAAGACAAAAAAACTTAATTCTGAGAATTTTGTTGCGGATTGTTACTTGACGACTTTGTGGAAGCAGCAATATAGTGATTCAATTACTCCAGTAGAAGGAATGAAGTTTTGGAAGGAAACTCCTGGTTCTCAGATTCAACCCCCACCAAGACCTGTTGAGAAAGGTCAGAAAAAGAATCCAGAGAAGAGGAAGAAGTCGATTTATGAGTCCCCTACTAAAGGGAAGAAAGTGTCTAAACATAATAGGAAGATTCAGTGTTATCGATGTGGTACTTTTGGCCATAACTCCCTATACTGCACGGTTGATGGAGTTCCTAACAAGCCGAGGAAGAGTTATCCAAGGAAGAAGAAGACCCAGCCATCGCAAGGTGAAGCTCAGGGACCAAGTCAGCCATCACAAAATGAAGCTCCGGGACCAAGTCAGCCATCACAAAATGAAGCTCCGGGACCAAGTCAGGAAACAACTTAAATTCAGGTTTTCTCCTATTTATATTTCATTGGTCTTGTGATAAGATAATCTTCTAACAGCAACTTTTGGCTATTTTTCAGGTCTCATGTTATTAGGGAATGTTATTATTATCGGTTTCTTTTGTATTTTCAAGAACAAGACAGCCTAGAAGTTGGAGGTGGACGTTGGTTTTTGGTGTTTTAGGTGTGTCTGAGAAAACATTTAAATCTTCAGGTGCTTTAGGTGTTTATTGCGGCTAAGATGTTATAAAACTATCTCTTTTGTAAAACTTAATGATGTTCTAAAACTTATCTCTTCTGTTAAACTTGTTATGTTATCAATATCTTGTTTTAAGATGGTTCTTATGTTATAACAGAATCCATAAATTCATAACATAAATTCTAATACAAGCCGTTAACCCCTTGAAAAACCAACAATCCGAGAAACATATTGTACCCGAAACTGAAAATATTCCTTGCAATCTTTCACATTACTACATAGCAAAATAGTAGTACACAATCATCATTCCAACTCCACAAACTACCATCTTCTTCAAGCTCTTCACATTTTTCTCATACCTGTGAACCAACTCTTTCATCTCCTTCATCTCTTTTTCAAACCCAGCCAAAGCATCACCCAAATCTTCAATCTTTTTTTCAAAGCTTCTCACTCCATCTTCACATCTCTGTGACTGAAGCTCCAAATGGCCGATTTTTTCATCATACAAGATCTTCATATCATCAATTTCCTCCACAACAGATTCATCCGTCCATTTGAACAAATGATTCTTATCCTACACAAGAACAGAATCAGTTCGACTAAAGCTTAGAACAGACACAAGAAAATAAATAAAATCAGATTTTTTTACCTCTTCACTACCATTAGGACAACCATGGAAAAGTTTCCCAGGGTTCTTGGCCGTTTTCGATGTAAAAATCTCAGCAGCCGCTCCACACTTCTTACAAGCACTCGGAAACCCTCTTTCAATCCTCTGTCGCCTCCAATTTTGCCTCCAATTTCCACTCATAGCTGCTCAGTGATAACTCAATTAAATATCCTACATATAGACCCAAATATTGATTGAAAACAAAACAATATTGTTTACCTGTACCATATGAGGAATTAGGGTTCGATGTGGTAGACATTAGTGGTTATCTCTCAATCTCAGTTTCTGTCGCGACCTAACGAAGAAGAAAGGGGGTTTGGTCTTTTAATTTCAGAAACACACAAAACGACGTCGTTTTTAAGAGCCCAAAACGTCGTCGTTTTAAGTTAATATCGGTCTAATAATCCACGTAATAAACTCACTAATCCACGTAATCCACGTTAATGCCACATAATACACCGTTAGAATCAAACTAACGGAATCACAGTTTATGTATGTATTGATCTAAGAGTGTTAGTTTATGTATGAATTTTGAATAAAAATGCTGTTGATGTATGTTTTTGCACAGGTCTCTAGTTCATGTACTGATCGGGACCGCACACCGCTGTTGATGTATGAATTAGCCGTTTCCCCAGTAACACAAGTGATCTCGCTCTCTTTTGTTTAACTATAATTTACAACAACACCCTTATTCTCCATTTGGTATAAAATCATTTTTGGTCATTGTTTCTCTTTTTATCCTTTTTATTTATGAAAATTAATAAAATAAATACTTTTTTTTAAATCCAAAAATTATTAAAAATATAAATAATGAATAAAACACCTATATACACAAGCTGGTAATTTTTTTGTTCAAAAACTTGATAAATAATTTTTTTGAAATACGTTCTACTAAAAGTAGATTGCGTCTTCTACAAAAAATGAGTTAGTAGAAAACGAATTCCAGAATAAACATGGTCATCTATTTTTTTTAGAACGCTCTTCCTACTTTTTGTTAAATTTCTAAATTAGAGGAATGTGAATTCTACTAATGGTAAAGATAGACACTTTCCTTCTGAATGCATGTTCTATTTTTTATTAAGTATTCTAATGTTTCGGGAATGCAAAATCTACAATCTACTCTAACATCTACTTGATGTAGAAACTGCATTCATGATTTTATCATTGTTCTAAACTATTAGAAGGCGATTTCTACGGATAATCTTACCTGATTTTTTTCGAAAATTAATGAATTTTCAGTTAAGGAAATATTCTAAAAATCTCCTAGAAATATTCTAACTTCCTAAAACGTATTTTGATCGATTTTACTTGACAAAAATTAGAAAAACGATTCTCCCTTGTCTTCTTTATCAATCTATGGTTTCTCCATAGTTTTTCTTTTGATTTTCACAAACTCTTGTTCTATGATGCATATCTATACAACATGTGGTGTTTGGGTATTAGGTACAACTACTGGATGAATTTTTTATGCTGATGATAAAGGGGATACGCTAAAAACAATATTAATTAAGGGTCTTTTTCATTAACCTTTTAAAAAAACAATAAAAACATATTAATTGTCTTTAATCTTTGATTAATTAAGGGTCGTTTTTGGGATTATGAAAAAGTTTATACTATTGGGACAACTTTAGGATGGGTTTATACCATAGAAACAACAAATGTGTTTTTTTTTCTCTATTGACAATTTTTCCAATTTTATTTTATATAGAATTTAAATAGAAATACACCTATATTAACATAAACTAATACTTTTGTATAGGCATGTTAGATATAGAAATGTAAATATGTCCATCTATCCCATATATTAAGTATTTGTCACCATCAAAATCATTTTTTAATCTTCATCCCAGATTTTAAACTTATAAAACTTTACATAATTGGTAATATCTTCTCAAATTGTATATTTAGAAATATTCAATGTATTCACACTTTAAGCGTTTACTAGATTTTAACCCGCGCTTTCAAAGCGCGGAATTAGTTTTGTTGATAAAATTATTAATTTGTTTGTTAGTTCATAATAGAAATAAAAAATCTAAATCTTCAACTCATTTCTACTTGATAAATATTTTGTATATTCGATGAATTAACCTGGAAAACAGTAATTGTAAAAATTTCAACTCATTATTATAGGTTGGTTTCGAAAATCAACTTTATTTTAAGTTTTTAAATATTAATTTAAAAATAATTATAAATTGTTAATTATGATTTATGTAAAATTATAGTTTTTGTAAACACATACATTTAGGAAATTTAGGTAAATATCAATTTAGAAAAAATTACATTTAATTTTAAAATAGAAGATAAAATTTATTCTAGTATAATCAATGGTTCGAGTATTAAATGTTTAAGTTAGATGGAAAGTATAGATTTCATAGAAATTAGAACTATTTTTATTCACAAAATATGGAAAGATTAGTTACCATAAATATATGAAATGTTCAGTTGTTTATTTTAAATAAATAATATTTATATTTAAATTAAATATCACTGACAAGTTTTGTAATTAACTGGAAAATTCAGGGGCATAATACTAAGAAGAATTCTGCTTTAATAGTATAGATATACATTCAAATACTAATGATATTCAAACTTGAAACTAACTAATTTTCATATCTTTGATCAAAAAATTAAAAAAAAACTAATTTTCATATCAGTATATGCCTAATGAATATTTATTTAGTTGCTTTCTAGATTTGGCTGATTTGCTACTCAATATAATAACTAACAGAAGTTTTTTCCAACTATATCTATATATATATATATATTTATTTGAATAATAAAATATATTGTTTCTAAAAATATAAATAGGAATATGCCAATATTCTGATCTCATTAGTTTATTTAACAGATCATCAGTATGAATACTTATCTTTCTTAGCCATCCTTAAATGTAACTTTAGTTATTAATGTTTTTAAAGGTTTTTTTTTTGTATTCCAAGCATCATAATTCTTATGGACAGCAGATTTATTAGTTTTAATTCAATATACAGTAAATTATTGTTAGGATATTTTGTTATTTAGAAATTAATATAATTAATATTTGTAAGTATATAATTTGTATATTAAAAATTCAAGTACACATTTTGGTTCTCGATGTGGTTTCAATTTTTCGGTTCTAGAGATAAATGACCTAATCGAATATTTACGAAATTCTGTTAGTTTTGGTTTCAATTTTTTCAAATTGGTATAGTTCGGTTTACTGTTCCGGATAAATGTGCCCAAACCTATACATTATCCTATATAAATTCACTTTAAAATAATATGTTTAATTTTGAAAGAAATCTAATTTTACAATATAAAGATTCTAATGATGATTACCAAATTTGAGAAAACCTTAAACAAAAAAAACGTCCCCAAATATAAAAGACGCACATTTCAGTGCAGAGCATTAAACCGGAATAAGTATTTTAACCTAGCAATGGAAATAGTCTGAAACTCATCAAGAGAATTAACACAAAGGTTGGAGATCAAACCACGTATGGAAACCAATCTATAACACTACTAAAAGGAGAATACCAAGCTCCCTTAGAGTGTCCACGTCACCTAAAAAAATCAACCAATAAAAAAGTGATTTCTTGCCACGTCAGATCTGATTACTCAAATATTAGAAAGGCTCATAACGAAAGTGGTCTATGTTTCAGAGAGCCCATCCCTTGGCCCAAACATATTCCAACGCAAGTGATCTCCGACGACTCCGCTTCACCTTCACCCTTTCCAGTTGGGAAAGTCAATCATCTCTGCAAAAAGCCGATCCTGAGTAATCAAGTCAACCCACTCTTAACTAATCATTAAATTTCTTTTTACTTCTTTAATCGTTATCGATGCAACTCGCTTTGTTTATTCCATTATATATGTTAAAATCAATTAGTTATGTCAAACCACTAACGTGGAAAATAATTTAGTTTTCATCGTAAGCTCAATCGATTTCTGATTTTACCACCATAGTTCGCAAGAAATCGCCGGCTTTCATAGAGAAAAATCTCACTCTGCCGGCGTTTGATAGTAGAGACGTTGCCGTTTTCACCGGATTGCCTAAAAGCTATGCCACGGCATCGATGGATAAGTGTATTGGTCTTGATTGCTGAGTCCTCATCATTATCACCAGAAGAAGACCCTAAAACTGATGAAAACGTAAGCTCTTTTTGTTTCCAATCTGGTCTGCTCATTTTTTTTTAATTTCATAAATAATACAATCAAGCGAGATTGGCGAGACCAGTGCCACCATACAGCTCAGAACAATCTGATTAAATCAACTGATTCTGATTAACACTCTTCAAAACTTAAGTCTTTGTGTTTGTCTTCTCCGTATTAAAATTCACTTATGTGGTTTACTTTCAATATTTTTCTTTCTGTGAGCGATTCAGTTTTTTTTACAGGTAACTGTGTCAAAATCTTTGGAAAACCATCCGGATCATCAACATCATCTTTGAGAGCAAAAAAGAGTCTGCAAATCAGCGTCACAATGTCCATTCGACTTATATGTGTCTTTACTGGCGATTTAATTGAACACCTCTGCTTCTAATTACAATTGGTCAGCTCTCTATGATGACCAAAAATGGATCACAATCTACTCTTTTTAAAAAACATTACTTATAGTTTTTGGTATAATCTTCCATCAATCACGACTTTCAATAAGTATTGATGTTCAATAAACTTTTGAAGTATCATGTGGGTTTCAGTTTCAGGTCTCGGAGGCTGCATCAGATAGAATTAATGTGGGTGTGCTCCAATTCTATAATAGCTGTTAAGAAGAAGAAAGCCACCAGAGATACAGAAATATTGCATTATTTCATTATTGCGGAAAAGACGTAAACGTGGATTCATCGTGTCTCGAGTTGAATCCTTGAAGGCTATTGGGGGTTTGCTCCAGACGGTGATGGTGATAGATAATTCACTGTAAAACCTTGGATTTTGGCCACAAAATACCTCAGAATCAGAGTTACCTAAAAAAGTTAAACTCTCCCTCTTTTTTTTTTAATTTGGTTAAACTGTTTAAGGTGTTAGTGAAGAGTTCTATGGAACCAAAGTCACTAGATCAAGAAGGTAGCAACATTTTAAGCGGTTACTAAAAAAACTCAATATATGTAGGTTCCCTCTAGGCTAATCAGAAGAATCTTTGGCTTTTCTTGAAAAGAGAAATTGTGTTTCCAGGCAACTTGGCTCCAACCGGTTTAGAGTATGGCACCCTAGCTACTACACTGGTTAACCTCAATGATTTGTAAGTTGGAAATGGGAGTCTCTTTTTTTGTATACCAAGGGAGAATGCTCATCTTTTATTAGAGTTAAAGATTTATAAATTCGTAAATGTCCAGATGACAATGATACATTTTGTCAAAAGCTTTATGAACACTTGAACTGAACTGAGATCTTTTTGGTAGGAAGCTTCCCTGTTCAAACAACTAAGCTAATTACATATCATCGAGTGAAGATGTACAGAGAGTGAGAATAATAAAGAAAGATGGTCGAAGAGGAGAGATCAGAAGGTGGAAGAAAATTTTGGAAAAGTTGATGATGGTGCCCGCTTCATCCTTGAATATAAGGGTACGTGTGTGTTATACAGATTAGCAATAGATCCGTGTCTGTTATGAAGATCGTATCAAACTGAGTACCAGACCATCTAATCAATTGATATGTATTCAGATTTAGAATATATGTATTGACAAAGAGGCACATGGTGGAACTGTGGATTCCACTTGACAACATCGCTAACGGCGTCATCGCTACTGAGTCTTCGTACACTCTCAAATTCTGAAGATGGGCTGTCTGTATATCGTGTTTGGTGGGAGAAGCAGCCGTCACGTTTTACTCATACAGCCTTCTCTCCCTACGTTTTATTCAGTGGAAAGCACATGGAAATTGATGTCTTGATTGTTCTCCTTTTTATTCTTACAGATTCAATAGTTCTTTTTTAATGTTTTTGGTATACCATCCCCTATTTTCATGTGAGCTCCATCTTTCTTCTTCTAACTGATGGGGCTATGGCTGTCTAAAGTAGCGTGACTAGGTAACTCTGAAAGTTATAAGCGTATAACTTAAAACTTACAAGCATGGTGTCTACAGAAAAAAAAAGAGTCGACAAAAAGAACTTACAAGGGGAACCAGCTGTAGATGATGATGACAAGGAAAAGGCTAACAGGGAACAGGCTGAGAACGGAAACTCAGTTATCGAGGGTCTAGCTTCTGAGAATTTGTGTTGTTATAAATTGTGTGGGAAAATGTATAGAAAATTTAGATAGGGACTGCTCAAAATCTTTGTTTGTATAATGATGTTATTCGTTTGATCTTTTAATATGTTTTGTGGTGACCGAACAAGTTTTCGAGAGACCTTATTAGAGAATCAGTGAATCCCTCCCTCCTATTGAGACATGGCGTTATCTGCACCAAGTGTGCAACTGTTTCATATACTAACTCGAATCCAAGTTTAACTAAACTTGGACTAATTAGTCAATTGTATGTTCTAATGAACATATTTTAACTAATTCTTAGAGCACAAATAGTTATATAATATATTTATTTATGTATTATATATATATATTTGTATTATTCAAAATAGTTATATAATATAATTGTTTTTTTAAACAGATACTATTTAACATAACAAAAATTAAAAATAAAAAAAAACTAGCAAAATTATTAAAGAAATACGTTGATTCTATTAAACAATACCATCAAAAGAGAATACTAAAGTTTTTGTCTAAAATTTTGTCAAAACATCAAAATAATATATATAAAAATAATTAGGTGACTATATCAATATATCTCAACTAATAAAATTGGAAATCTAATCTATAAGTTTGTTTATTTATTTAGAAAGTATTTGTATTAGATATAAATAATTACATGCATTTATAATAGATTACACAAGATTATGAAATAAACTAAAACAATGGATAAGTAATCTATATAAATATAGACTTGAAGATGGTTTTTAACACTTTATGTCAATTAAAAATATTTAGAAGACACGGTCTACAAGATATAAAAAATAAAATATCTAAATAAACTCATGAAATAAGTTACCGAAAATTTATACCAAAATTATAAGAAATATTAAAAATAAAAAGAAATATAAAACACACAAAAATAAAATATAAATCTGTAATCCGCGCGTAGCGCGGATAAAATCTCTAGTATCATTAGTTACTGTTCAAATGCATTCCTATTGATTTATCCAAATTTTCCCATGTGCAATTATTATGTTATCCTTGCAGAATCCTCTCAGTTTTGAATTGTCAATTTCCCAACTTATGTGGAATGTTTATGACAAAAATATATTTTGTTTTATCTACAATTTCATTTGATGAAGAATTTCTCATAATTAAAACATATACACTAAATTTGTTTAAATATAGCTGAAATCTATTTTCGTATAACTCAGTCCTTATAAAAATTAAGATAAACAAAACTACATATAAGACTTTATGTTGAAAATTGTAGTTTTGATGAATATTTTATTATATGAACGTATAAAAATATTTTAAGATATTTCGAAAAATTGAAAAAGGATGTGAAAGACGTGGTTTTGTTCGGTCATTTCTTTACACTTTTGCTTCTTCGTTTATTCATTTGTATTTTTCACGTTATGCTAAACCTCCTTCCCCCACCATTATATTACTAAGTTTGGTTACAATCTGCACTTTTTACGAAATAAACATTATGTGTATAGATTATTTTTACATATATTTTTTGTTATATATTCATTCACATATTATCAAACAATATATATATATATATATATTTGATAATTGAAAATCTAGTAATTATTTTGTAATATAACTAAATTGGAATAAGGACATAAATCAGAAAATCATTCTATTTACTTACAATAATTTTTATTGGTAAATAAATCAAAACAGTCATTTTATTTATTTTATATGGTATATAATTAAATTTAAATGACATTGACATAGAGATATATTATATTTTAATATGAAAATTTATTAATTAGGACTTTCTACTCATATGATTTTATTAACATTTGTCTATTTTCTGTAACAAAAAATTTTAAATCATTAATCACCAAAATTTCAGTGTAAATTTTTCAATAGTTATAGTAATTTATAATCGTTTTTAAAAATTTTAATGAAAATTTTAAATAAAATATTAAGGTCTTAATACAATTTCAATGCAAATTTCTAAATTAATTTATTTATGTACTTTTATATGGTATATAGTTTAATTTAAATAATAATAATATATATATATATATCTATTAAATGAGATTTCATATGTTTATGACTTTATGATTATTTGTATCTTGTTATAACAAAAACTTAAACCGTTGTTCACAAAATTTTTAATGTGAGATTTTGTAACAATTTTAGTAATTTATAGTAGTTTTAAAAATTAAAAATATATGATATAAGAAAAATATAAATTTTAATTATATGGTTAATGTGATTGTTTAGTTTCTTTTAATAATAAAAAATTAAACAAAAATGATGACGAATACAAAAATTGTTATCAAAACTTTATTATTTAAAAATAAATTGTCATGATATTAGGTAATTATTTAACTTTTATTTAAGAAAAGAACAAAAAATATGTTTTTTGCACAATACTAATCAATTCTAATAAAAATATTATATATGTTTAGATGTACACTACAGGAAATGAGGGTAGTATTAGCGGACGGAAAACGCTATGCGTTGAAAATCATAGCGCTCCCTTCCCTGCTCTGACAGTGGCTGTTATAATAGGTCTGGCACTTGTAATAGCGGTTTTTATTTATGTTATAGTTAACCATACAACAATAGCGTTATTTGTTATGCAATTGTTAATATTTATAATAACGTTGTATATGTTATTAAAATCTATTAATTTTATTTTTCCTGCTAGCATAGATAGCAAATTAATGTTTCGTATTATTAATTATCCGTAAATTTATTAATAATAATTACGAATTTGTTTTATTTTTTAAATTTAATATTTAATTCGAATATTTGTAATAATAAATTAAAATTATTAAAATTCCAATTAAAATAAATTGAAAGATAATTTATTATTTAATAAGATTTATTCATTAGATCATTTTACAAATTAAATCATAACATAACCAGAATTAAAACATTAAACCAAAAAACTAAACCTAATTAACCATAAACCTAACTAAACTCCGGCTGTAGTGAACAGCCTCCCTCAAGTTCATTGTTTCTCTTGGACCTTCCTCAAGTTTCATCTGTCTCTTCCACCTTCCTCAAATCCCGTATGGCTTCTCCACCTTCAGAAAGCTTCCGCAATATCTAAAAAGCACACAAAACAAGTGTTGCTAAATACAATGATTTGAGGACATACACTCATACTTAAGACTGGAATCAATCAGTATAAGATTAACAAACAAGATAACTTATCTCAACACCCATACTTAAGCATATGATTGTCTTCAAGTATGCTGTATAGAGAAACGTTTTAGCTGTATAAACCTTCAAAGGCAATGAATCAGCAGATATAAGCAAAACTATAAGAAGAAGAAAGTCTCAGTTTTTAATATCACAATACCTTCAAAGTCTCAGTCTTTACTATCAACCTCGTCTTCCATGGAACTGAATCTAAACCGTTACCGGTTATCATTCGCCGTCAAGGAAAAGATCCTCCGAACATCTGCTCCTATGTCTATTTGAATAGGAATGGAGAGGAGCCACGACTGCAGAGGAGCAGAGAGGAGTCTAGACTGTGGAGGAGTATAGAAGAGACTGAATTGGAGAAGAGGAGAGCCTGAATCGGAGAAGAGGAGAAGAGAGATGAGGAGATCGACAATGGAGAGAGGGGATAAAAATATAAAAAGCAAAGCATTGTATCCGTTAGATCATCTTCTATCAACAGTTCAAACTGAAAACTGAGCAATCCTTGTCTTCTTATTTCATTGGCCAACGAGAGTTCACCTTTCTTAATTATTTTTATCCCTTTTTAATGATCTTACATATAAGTGATCTTATTTGATGAAAAAATGAATGATTTTAAATATTTGTGTATAAAAACAATTTTTATATTTTGGATTTCTGATTATGATTTAGTTTCAGTAATTAAAAAGTTTAAATTTAAAGGTAAAGTTTATGATCAATCTAAGGTTTGGAATTTTAGGAATATGGTTTTGGTTTTTGTAAGTAGGGTTTGGGGTTTGTTGGATAGGATTTGTGGTTTAAAACTAAAGGTCATAGTTAAGTTTTCAAAAATAAAAGTTTAGATTTAAAATTTAATGTCTATAATATAAAGTTTAAAGTTTAGATCTAAAGTTTTTAAGTTTAAAATATATTTGGAGTTTGAGGAATAGGGTTTGAGGAATAGGTTTGGGGTTTAGGGTTTAGTTTTTTTGTTTTTAAATTACAAAACACAAAAAAAAAAAAAAAAATAAATTATAAATAAAAATTTGTATAGGGTTCAGTTGACGAATTACATAATTTTGCATAACTCTATTTGTTGTTCCTCGGCTTTGTGATGGTTGTTTTCGTTTCGATATTTTAAAAACTTAGTTCTCCTTGACCTTACTTTGCATTACTTTATTTTTATAATTAAAAAATACAAATAAACAACAACAAAAACTATAAATCCATATCCATCCATAAAAAGAAGATAATAATCATGTATCCATAAAAGAAGATAATCATGTATCCATATCCTTAAATTCACTCGAATTTAGTTCTCCTTAACCTTAGTTCTCCTTGAGCTTAATCCATATCCATAAAGAAGATTCAATATATATTTAAAGAGATAATCATGTATCCACTCTAAACTTTGTCACAAAACAAAATGTAAAGTTTCCCTGACATATATTATATTACTTAAAGAACGTCTAGAAGAAATTTTGAGGTTACGGATTCATATGGAATCAACGTCATTCTTCTGTTCAGTCAAACCTGCTCTTCTAGAACATTATTGTAACCCAGAATCTTATTTCTTTCATCTCTTTCCATGAATTCAATCCTACTTCCAGCTTTCAAACCACCAGCATAATCACTTTGTTCATCATATATGCGGTTCTCCCTATAGTCTACATCTCTGTGATAATAGAAGATACAAAGCCACAGTTTAAAGCATGGAGAAACCATCAAATTATCGAGCGAAGGAGAAGGCATACCTTCGCTTCTCAAACACTTAAAATTGTAACATAGAGCATAGAGGTGAAACAAGAACAGAGGAAAAGCCAAACTTTAGCCAAAAACAGGGCAAAAAGATAAATTCTAGACAAGAACAGAGCAAAGACAGAGACTTTGGTGTTTCTAAGACTTGGAAGATGAGAGAACAAACCATGATCATTGTCTTCCGGCCAGACTTAGAAACTAGCAAGCTGTTCTTGGAGAATTATGTGTCATCTGAAACTTAAAGACAAACAGGAGATGTTCTCGATGAATTCTGGATCCTTCTTTCTTCTTGTTATTAAGTAGAGCCATTACCAGTCCACAACCACTCTCAACACTGCTTCTCAGAAACCTAGTTGTCCCATAGTTATATCTCTCAAAACTGGTTCACATTACAAAGAAAAACGACAGGAAGTAGACAAAATCAAGGGATTTGAGTAAAGACCACACAAAAACTTTGGTAAGAGATGATTGAGAGATTTTACCTGCAACTTTTGGAGTAAAGTACCACAAGTAATCTCCCCCAAGATGAGGACTTTCAGCATCTATGACAGACATTTTCGTGAACTCAGAAGGTTTGCTGCAGAAAATATCAAAACAAATGCAAGTAAGAGACCATAACTATAAATAAGAGTATGGTCACAGAACTTCACAGTAATTGAATTCCACAGACCAAACAATCAAAAGAGAAGACGCAGCAATGTAACAAACAAGACGGAGATGACGGTGTGAGCTTTTGTGTCTAACCCAGTGCTATCGTGAAGTGAAGAAAATTGGAGTCTTTATCTATTGAATCACTCACAAGCTTAATAGCGATGGTGAGGCACGATTCCGGTGAGCTAAGATTCCGACGATGAGACATGATTCTGGGTGACGACGAGAACGGAACAAGACGGAGATGGATTGCCATGGATGAGAGCTCCGACGTGACAACGACGGCGAGACTGTTGCTGTATGAAGCAGAGCACGGCGGATTGATGAGCAGAACACGGCGGTGAGGCTCGAGAGTAGACAAGAGACGCCACCGTGGTCGATTGCGGGTGAGTGGAGACCACCGAGTGGTGCGGAGATCGAGATCGTGCAAAGAGGAGGACAGAGACGACGAGATGAGAATGGCCATCTCAATCGAAGAACAGAAGAGAAGAGAAACAAAAAAAGTAAAATAAAATAAAGTCTCAATCGAAGAACATAAGAGAAAAAAAGAGTGAGAATGAAAAAAAAAAAAAAAGAGTGAGAGGGAAGATGAAGAAAAAATAGACATTTGGCTTTTGGCTAATAATATCTGGCGGGAAAATGAATTATTTTTTCTACGTCAATTATGTATAGTGTTTCAAAATTGATATTGATATATATACTCATTTTTTTAAAGGCATTTGCAGAATTAAAATCAGAAAAACCAAACATAGCGTTTCAATTTTTAAAACCGCTATATAAAATTAAGAGGTAAATCAACCATAACACAATAAAAAAAAACGCTATCCTATTCTGCTATTAAAACCAAGATTTCATGTAGTGGTACCAACCTTTTTTTCTAATGATTCTAAAAATCATCTTAGTGATGACACATGGCTGCTTCAAATATTGTAATGCTTCTAAATTAATACTAGGATAGGAATCGCATTTAATTTAGAATAACATACATTTTATGAGAAATGACTAGAGTAACACACCCAAAAAAAGAAAAGAAAAATATGATACTAAAGTACACAAATATCCCCATCTTTCATTAAACACGTAAAAGAAAAACCCTTACCCAAAAAATATAAGTTATCAGTTTCCCCTTTCTCATTATTTTTCCACGATTCCCCTCCCCCTTCTCATTAGAAATGAACCCTAGATCCTAGGACCTTCTAATCTCCAACTCTTTCTCTGTTGTATGTATTGCAGATAGCTTTAGGAGGCCGCTACTCCAGGGATTTATTCAACAGGCATGGTGATCTTCGACACATCAGAAGACTGCGTTTCTGGCCCATGAACAAGAAACGATCAAGTGTGTCTCAGTGTCTTTTACATGCCTGGATTAACTCTGCTCCTCGCTCCCTAGAACCTTCTCTATCACCTCAAGACCAAAAACCCGAAACACAGCTCGATAGAGAGAAAGAAGAGATAAAACGAGGAGCAAGAAGCCGTGTTTAAAATGAGAAACCAGAAGCTCCTCTCCGGTTTGATATCTGAGTTCTATTCCGTGATTGAGCGATTGAAAATATAATATAGTGAGAGCTTTGAGCCAGCAGAACCACCTGAATCGGTTTTATAGTGAGCTCTCTATTACGTGACATATGTAGAGTGATATATTGTTTGTGTACTTATAAGAAATAGAAACTGTTTATTATTACAGACCAAAATTAAAAACATTGACAGAACACACAGAAAAAAAATATAAAGTTTGCATAAAGTTACCCGCAGAGCTTTTTTCTTGTTTTGTTTGATTACAACTTCCCTTTGAACTCAGGAACCATCGTGAACTTTTCATGCAACGCACCTTCTGACTTAATGTACAAACAAGTAGATAGAAGCTATTTTCTAGGAGAATAGTTTACTCAAATGAGTTGTGGTGGCGCAGAAGAAGTGGCAGAGTCAGAGTCAGAAGTTGCAGGGTTTGACGAAAATGGTTACTCAATACCAGGAACAGCTGAGAACTCTGGAGGTGAACAACTATGCTCTCATGCTTCATCTAAAAGAAGCACTGCAGAACAACAGTTCCATCCCTGGCTGGTACCATCTGTTTTAGACAAGAAACAATATTTACATAAAACATGTTTGCCAAGTTAAAAAGTTTGTTACTACATATAATTTGTAAAAGTCTGCTATAACGTACATAAAAATATGCTATGATATGGAGTTAGTTCTATTATTAATTTATAAGTCTGCTAAGTATATTTATTCGAAAAGTTTGTCGTTTATAAACGAAGAAAATATATGTCTGCTACCTCAAATATAAAATAATCTGCCAAACAAAGAAAAGTCTACAAGAAAAATTTCATTGGATGTGGAAAAGTCTTCCACATATTAAAAACCTGCTATCATACAGAAAAAATATGTCATATAAAATCTGTCAGCCAAAAACAAATCTGTCAACGTAAATAAATCTATTGTAATGTATGGTAGACTTCTTTCTGAAAGTATTTAACTATGTTTTGATAAGTGTGCATGCCAGTATAAAAGTCTATCACATATTATAAGCCTGCTATCATAAGAAAAAAATCTGCCATAAAAAATCTGTCAACAGAAAACAAATCTACGAACGTAACTAAATCTGCCATCATGTATGGTAGACTTTTCTATGAAAGTCTGTTACGATATGAAGTCTGCCACAATAAGTTTGTGTGAAGAAATAAATCTGCCAGAGATTAATAAACCTGCCGTCAAATGTAGCATACTTTTTGTGGCATACTTATTTACCTATTTCGAAAATAATTAATATTTTTGATGATATGACAAAAAATATTAATGGCATCTTCTGTAATTATGTTTTTTGTTAACAAATGAAATAAGAACATTCTGGGTATACAAAACAATCTAGTAATTAAAAAAAGTTATAGGTTATTCTAGTAATAATAACATGATTTCATGTTATTTTAGTAATCTTCCCTAAAAAAAAACGCTATCATATTCTGCTATTAAAACCAAGATTTCCTGTAGTGGTACCAACCTTTTTTTCTAATGATTCTAAAAATCATCTTAGTGATGACACATGGCTGCTTCAAATATTGTAATGCTTCTAAATTAATACTAGGATAGGAATCGCATTTAAAAGTGCGGGATTATTTTTGTTGAAAAAATTATCAGAATTTTGTTTGTTTACTAATATGTTTAGGCGTTGTCATTAATTTTCGATCCATTTTCAAATTGTATTTTTTTTCGTTTTGGTCTTGGTTCAGTTATGTTTTTGGTTTTCAGTTCAACAAATATAGGAAAATTTCGGTTATCTATGAATTTGGATTTGGTTTCGGTTTATTTATTTTGGTTTTTGGTTTGGTTAAATAACATTGTTAAGAATCCGATAAAATTTTAAATTCAGTCTGTACACGTGAGTCTAGATAAGGATATGTAATTTTTGATCTTGATTCTCATTTAGATAGCTATATTTTTGGTTACATGTTCTAGTTTTTATTTTGTGTTATTGATTGTCTTTATACTTTAAACATGCTTAGGAAATCAGTATATCTGAAGGTTATATACAAATATTATTTTAAAATAGTAAATATTTTTAGTTTAAACAAAGATTAGATAGATATTTTTTGGTAATATGTCGCTTATATATTGGTGATTGTTGAAATTAATTATTGATATTATTAATCTGGTTAGAATATTCTGGATAACTATTTTATGTAGATAATTAATATACATTATAGTATTTGAAATTAAAAATATCTAATCTATTAATATATATAAATAAACATCTAATTTATTAATTTATAGCAAATATTGTATAAGGGTATGAATTGTGTCTTCGGATTTAATTTTAAAAAAACATATGTGACGTAAATGGTGAACATGATCTAATCTCTACATGATTGAAGCTTATTTGTAGACAATATTGTGGCCATAACTTGATTTTTTTTATTTCTTAGAATTTTTCCTACGCTGAAAGATGAACAAAATATGAAATAATTTGAAATTTTTATGTTGTAGTTAGTGATCTGAAGAGAAGCAAAGACGATCATCCATGTCCAATTAGAATTATTGTATTGTTCTTATAATAGTAAATAACCTGTTGTTTAGTTTTTATTTAATTTCAGATGATTTTAATAGATTAGATATTGGTTTAGTTTAAGCAATATAATTCTATTATCTATGTAGCGTGTAATAATATTATTGTAACAAAATTGTAAGGGTCTAAAATATGTGTAAGTAGTAACAAATTTAAAAGGGTCCAAAATTTAAAGACAATTTCTAACAGTAAATAAAATAGGATCCTCATCTTCGTTATTTGAAATTTGTTGGTTTCATGATGCATAAAATAAAATTTTCAAAATAATTATATATATATATTTTATCAATTTATAAAAAAATTATAAATAATTATTTATTATTTATTTGCTGTTTGACTTAAGAATATTTACAAAAGTATTTGTTTAGTTAAGTTAAGTAAAATTATGTTATACTATTTTCTGTTAATTATATAATGAACAATTTTATTTATCTTATATTTATATATTTAAAACTATAGTTTCGAGTAAATTTTTCATTTAAATTTTTAATTCATCAAAAAATGATTTATTTTATTTATCTCAATAAAATAATCATCACACATAAATTATTATATAACATTCAAATCTAAGTAAACTTAATTGATTAAAAGTAAACTGATTATGTGTAACTTGAATGTTCATAAAATTTTAATCAAAATTTTTATAATTTATTTTTTAAAATATTTTTATAATGATTTTTGATGAAAATATAAATAGTTATACAAATTATTTACTTACTTTATCATAAATTTATTTTAATAAAAAATTATATTTACCATTTTATTATTTTTAGAATATTAATAATAAATATAAATATAGCTTACGTTTATTTTTATTTTTGACTGATATAGCTTACGTTTATGGTATGTAGTTATATTCTGTAACTATCTTATTTAAAAAGTCTTACCAAAATTACAGTTTTATCATTAAATTTGTATATGTCATAGTTAAAGGGAAATCATATCATCATTTTTCTTCCAAAATGGATAAGGTGATGATAAATAAAGAAAAAAAAATTTTAAAAAACACTTTTTATGGGTTGTGAAAAAATCCATAGAGATCCTGAAAGTTACAGATATTCACGTATTTACTAGAAAACATTAAAACTATATAGTTTTTTTTCCTTAAATTAAAACTATATAGTTAGTTACTATTGAGAATAAGAACATTTAAAAAGAAATGAGAATAGGAACATGAAATCACAATCAGCGTTGGTCCAACGATGTTCCAACAAGCACCTTGCATGTCTCGATTTCATCATTTACTCACCACCTCACCTTTTTTTCTCCTAATAATCCTTCTCTCCTTTATATATACTTTCATTTATCACCTGTTTTGTTTTGCCCATTTAATGTTCTAGTTTTCAGGCTGACTTTGAGCATGAGAATTTAACATTTTAATTTTAAAGACGTGAGTGTAGCCGTTACAAAAGAACTAGTAACCTTCACCAGTCTTTTTGTTAAAAAGCAGCCTTCACTAGTTAGGATGAGTTTCTGAGCTAAAGGCAAAGTCCAAAGCAATTACGTCGTCATTGTTAGTGAAATGTGTGTATACCTGAGGGTGTACGAACAATAATTGCACGCAACATATGTTGCGACGCTCTATAATTTGTCCCACCCCATCTTACTTATTTTGAATTCTCTTTCACAATTTTCATTTGTATCTTAACTACTGAGAGCACCATTAACGGGGAGAGGGGCGCTAACCCCGGTGCTTAACAACTTAAAAAAAAATGAAAAAGAGGAAGCATCGACGCTTAAACAAGCAATCACAAGAGTGTCTTAGAGCGCTGCCATTGAGCAGCTTTTTTTTTTTGTCTCAACACCTTTTTTTTCAAACACTTTTTTTTTCTTTTTCGAAACACTGTTTTTATGATCAAAATAACACCCAAATATGAAAATGATATAACTAGCACCAATTTTTTTAAAAAATAACCAAAATGGCACCCAAATATGGAAAAAAAACAAATTCTTTTGTTTTTGTTATTTTTTTTTTCTCTCACGCTATTTTTATGACCAAAATAACACTCAAATATGAAAATGACCTAACTAGCACCAATTTTTTTTGTTTTTGTTCTTTTTTTTTCCTGGAACACTGTTTTAATTTTAGAATCTATGTTTAAATGTTTTTTATGTTTTATTTAATAAATAAATTGCATCTTTCAAAAAATAATACTTTAATTTTTTTAAGAACCCTAAAATAAGAACCTCCCATTGGAGCAGGAAAATGTTCGGGGTGCTTAGCGTTGTATGTTAAATCACTTTTACAACTTAAAATTATTAAAAAAGCAATGTTTTGAAAACCAGACCGAATACTGGCTCGGTGTAGCTACTGGTTGACTGGTTGGACTGGTTCAACCAGTCGAACCGGGTTTTCTATGTATGAAAATTATATATATATATATATATATATATATATAACTATATATTTATATTATATGAACTTTACTTCTACATATAATACATTCTCTATAATTAACTAAATATAAACAATAAACATAAATCTAACTATATATATAGTAAAAAAAACTGAAAAGTGAATACTATGTAAACTGAAATTGATAAAATCATTTACAATTAAAATGATCATATTTATTTATTTTTACAACTAACATTTCAAATTTTATGAATATGGTAAAATAAAGATAGTAGATGAAATTCAAAAATATATATTTTACATTGTTTCTTAAGAAAATAAAAAATTAATTAAATAGTGATAGTTGAATACTTATTATAAAATATTAAATTTTAGCTAGTAATAATTGAAAACACTTAATTATATGTTAATTTTTAGGAACCGAATTTTAAAATTGACCTGGGTCACCGGTTTTACCGGTTTTCAGCCGATTTTACTGGTTTTTCACAAATGTGGGTTTTAATCCGAACCGGACTCGGCTTCTTCAACGAGTCACGGTCAAACCGGTTTGACCGGCCGGTCCGATCCGGTTTTCAAAACACTGAAAAAAGAATAAGCACCCCTATTTGGGATTTTGGGTTAATGATGCTCTGAAACACCTACGATGACAAAACTGTATTAATTTGTACATATGCATGATTCTTTTTCTAGAATATATACATGATTGTTCCCAACGAATTTATTTTGTAAACTTCATATTTGTCTAATTAAAATACTCCTACATTAAAATAATTAACTTCGATATGATTTCACAATATACTTAGCTTAGCTACCAACCGTTCTTAACGAGGTGAAAACAGTATAGTTAGGTATACATGAAAACATATTGGTTAATGCATATTCTAGTAGAAGGTTTGATATGAACGCATTTTCAATACTTAAATGCCCGTTCGGGAAGGAAAAATTATATTATAATTCACACTGTTACAGGAAACATTAACATATGTCAACTAAATCTTTTAAATATAATTTTTAGGATTGGGCAAAAAATCCAAATCCGAATAACCGAACCGAGCCCGATCCGAAAAAGTAGAACCGAACCCGAACAAAAATTGAATAAATATCTGAATGGATTCAGAATTTTGGTATTTAAAAAACGAAACCGAATCCGATCCGAACCGAAGTATTTCGGATACCCAAATGTATCCGAAATAGATTTATATATCTAAATATATTACTCCCTCTGTCCCACTTTAAATGGGTTTTTAGGGTTTTTCTTTTGTCCCATTTTAAGTGATGTTCTCTTTATCCTAGATACAATTTATTGTTGTTTGAAAATTTTGACCAACTACAAAATACTATATCTTTTTTTTTATTGGTTGAATTAGTTTAATTTAATACTAATACATAAAAATTTGTATTTTCTTAATATTTGTGCAAAAACCTAAAACACCACTTAAAGTGAGATAGAGGAAGTAATTATTTTTAGTTATAATGTATATTAAAAACATCTAAAATATATAAGATACTTTTAGGTTTTCCAAAATACTCGAAAAATATATATAAATAGTCAAAAGTAAATGTATAAAATAGCTAAAGTATACTCAAAATACCAAAAATACTTAAATGTCTATTGATTTTCTATCCAAATATTCAAACAAAATCAATTTATATTTTAGGTCTACGTATTTTGACATATGTTTTCAAATTTATATGATATTTTGTTTATAGATTTTTTAAAAATAAAGTATATAATGAACTTTAAAATTTTTAAAATAATTTAAATGGGTTATCCGAACCCGAACCAAACCCGAACCAAAATTTAAAAATACCCGAATGGAGCTTAAATCTTTAATCCCGAAAATCCGAAACCCGAATAGACCCGAACCGAACCCAAATGGGTACCCGAACGCCCACCCCTAATTAATAATCTTATTCTGAAAATCCGTCTCTGGTAAACTAGCAACGGAATCAACGCATCATGCGTGTAATGCTATGTGTTGGGGTCAAAATCGGTCAATGACGAAATCGTTACCTGAAAGTCCTCGAAAGAAAAGCCAAGCGACGATCAAAGCCAAGAAACGGGTCGTCGCTCGATAAAACTCACGGGAAGGCTCGTCCACTCCCATCTGGCGCCAGCGGTGAAGGTCCTGGCGCCCATCCGTGCGATCATCTCATGATCTCGGGCAATGGCGGCATCTTTGTCCCTTGAAACCCATGTCCGGATCGTCCGAGATCTACAATGAGTCTTCCGTAAAGCCTTCCCGATTGTTTAAAAGATTCGTCTTTTAACACATCTAAAGCTCGAAGCCTCGTTGCTCACATCCCTGAAGACGGAAAGTCTACAAATCCAAGTCCATCGCAAAATCCCGATACTCGAGGAGTCTTGTTGGATTAGAAACGATTATCTCGAAATCTACGGCTAACGATCTTCCCGAACTCAAAGATTTCCCGCAAACGACTAACGGGGAAAGATCGAACAAACCCACAGATGGCAGGATGGCCTGGCGCCGGCGGCAGCGGCGACGTGGCCGCCTGGCGCCTGCCGGCACCCCGGCCTGGCGCCGGCGGCACCCCGGCCTGGCTCCGGCGGCACCCGTCACGCTGGCGCGCTGGCGCCGGCGGCACGCGGGGACACGGTCGGCCTGGCGCCGGCGCACCCCGGCCTGGCGCCGGCGGCACGCGCGGAAGCGGGCTAGCCTGGCGCGGCGGCACGCGGGACGCGGCTTCTGCTGCCCGGCCACGCCGCCGGCCCCGGCACTCTGGCTCTGCGCCTCGCACCCCGGTCTCGCCTGCAGCACCCGTCAAGCGCGCCGCCGCCTGGCGGGCTGCACGGGGGCGTGGCTGGCCTGGCGCGCGGCGCACCCGGGACGTGGTTGGCCTGGCGCGGCGGCAGCCCGGCTGCGCGGCGCCGCGGGACGCGGGCTCCTGCCCGGCGGCACGCGGACGCGGGCTAGCCTGCGCCGGCGGCACCCCGGCCTGGCGCCGGCGGCACGCGGGACGCGGGTCGGCCTGGCGCCGGCGGCACCCGTCACGCGGGCCGGCCTGGCGCCGGCGGCACCCCGGCCTGGCGCCGGCGGCACCCGTCACGCGGGCCGGTGATGCACCCTAAATTAGGATCACTCGACCGGACTGATAAGGGGATATGATCTCAGACAGATTGAATGAGAAATGATGGATTGAAGGGTCGCACAACAGTTGCGGAAGGCTGTTGATATTCCCGAACTCCGATTGTTGCTTGATATGACGCACAAGTCCAACAAAAAGGAGATATAGATGGATCGAAGGGTCGCACAGCAGATGCGGAAGGCTGCTGATATTCCCGAAGCCAATTTGTTGCCGGATGTGACGCACCGGTCCAACAAAAGGGCAGTCTCGATCTGTTGCCGGATATGACGCACCGGTCCAACGAGAAAGAGAGAGTTACTTGGAGCTAACCACACCAAGAACAAGAAAAGTGAGATTCCCTCTCAAGGTTCTAAAAATAATCACTCAAAACTTATTTTATTTCATTGATCAAATGGCTTTTATATAATAGGCAAAGCATACAAAAGGTTGGAATACAAAATACTAGTCAAACATAGAAATTAGCAACTTATAAAAACAAGGAAGACTTGACCAAAGACTATGAATTGACCAAAAATAATAAATGCCTTGACTTGACCGAAATTGAAAGACTGTGGTCGTAAAACTCTTCGGTTGGTCGTGTCTTTTTGCATGGTCGACGGTCTCTGCATTGCCGTCAGATTGATATATTATTCGACCATGACTTGTATTTTCTTGTTGGGCCCTTCTTTCTTTGGGCTGAAACATGTTCATAAACACATTTTCATAAATCGTCAAGCCCATCTCGTTTAAAACTCAAACCGAAAAGCCAAACTTTCTTGATTTGTTTCTGCTGCTGATTCAGGGCACATCATTCCCTCCTTCTTTAAAAAGATTTGCCCTCAAATCTGTCTTTCTTTATCTTCAGATGGAATGATCTTTTGGCTTTTCGTAGAGCTCTCTCTTTTTTTTTTTTTTTTATAAACAAAAGAAGATGAAAGGTAGAAGATGGATGAAGAAGATGGAAAGATGTGAAAAAAATGAACAGACAAGTACCGGTTGAGTGGCTCTGATACCACTTGATGCACCCTAAATTAGGATCACTCGACCGGACTGATAAGGGGATATGATCTCAGACAGATTGAATGAGAAATGATGGATTGAAGGGTCGCACAACAGTTGCGGAAGGCTGTTGATATTCCCGAACTCCGATTGCTGCTTGATATGACGCACAAGTCCAACAAAAAGGATATATAGATGGATCGAAGGGTCGCACAGCAGATGCGGAAGGCTGCTGATATTCCCGAAGCCAATTTGTTGCCGGATGTGACGCACCGGTCCAACAAAAGGGCAGTCTCGATCTGTTGCCGGATATGACGCACCGGTCCAACGAGAAAGAGAGAGTTACTTGGAGCTAACCACACCAAGAACAAGAAAAGTGAGATTCCCTCTCAAGGTTCCAAAAATAATCACTCAAAACTTATTTTATTTCATTGATCAAATGGCCTTTATATAATAGGCAAAGCATACAAAATGTTGGAATACAAAATACTAGTCAAACATAGAAATTAGCAACTTATAAAAACAAGGAAGACTTGACCAAAGACTATGAATTGACCAAAAATAATAAATGTCTTGACTTGACCGAAATTGAAAGACTGTGGTCGTAAAACTCTTCGGTTGGTCGTGTCTTTTTGCATGGTCGACGGTCTCTGCATTGCCGTCAGATTGATATATTATTCGACCATGACTTGTATTTTCTTGTTGGGCCCTTCTTTCTTTGGGCTGAAACATGTTCATAAACACATTTTCATAAATCGTCAAGCCCATCTCGTTTAAAACTCAAACCCAAAAGCCAAACTTTCTTGATTTGTTTCTGCTGCTGATTCAGGGCACATCAGCCGGCCTGGCGCCGGCGGCACCCGTCACGCGGGACGCGGGCTAGCCTGGCGCCGGCGGCACCCCGGCCTGGCGCCGGCAGCACCCGTCATGCAGGCCGGCCTGGCGCCGGCGACACCCCGGCCTGGCGCCGGCGGCACCCGTCACGCGGGTCGGCCTGGCGTCGGTCCGCGGCCCTCATCCTGGTCTCGGTCCTATCATGCCCGGTTCAATCCCATCTTAGCTTGTTCGGACCAATCTACGCAAGTTTGGTACGATCACGGTTATTCTAGAACACCAATATCTCGACTATACAAGGAATTGGGGTTCCTTCGGAAACACCGAAACCTTCAAAAACCGTTCTTTCGAAAAACCGTAAAAACGCCTAAACGGCCCAACGTGGACAAAACGGCCCGCTTACGATTTTCCGAAAAAGAAGGATAACTATGACGGTTTATCTTTATCCTCACATAAGAGATAAATGTCAAGTTTCCAGAAGATAAATGTCAAGTTTCCAGAAGATAAATGTCAAGTTTTCTGAAGATAAATGTCAAGTTTCCCGATAAACACGAAGATGGACGAAAATGGAAAAAGCCCGATACAGCCCGCGAGAAGATAGGCCGTCTTAAGGAGAGTATATAAGGAGAGCTTTGAGCAAGAAGCAAACCAGATCACAAACTTTCAAGCACTTAGCACTTAGAGCGATTTAGCATTCTTTTCTATTTTCACTAGCGAGCTGCGACTCAACTAGGATAGACTTAGGCGACCAGACTAGCGGACTCCTCGACAGCTCTTACGGCCGATTTCTTTTCTTGTTGTACACGCTCAAACGAGAATTCAGAAATAAGATCTCTTTCGCTCAACTTTTACGATTTCTATTTTCGCAACTTTATTCTCTATTTGATTTTTTCGTGTGCGGCCCAGCAGATATCCGGGACCTTCAAGGAAGATCGGATTAATTCGGTTTTCCTCCACAAATCTTTATCAGAAATTGACGGTGCGAATTTCGGTTCCCACACTATGATTGGATCGTCGGCTGTTTTACCATTGATAGTAATTGAACTGCCACCGTAAAAATGACTGTGATCATCTTTACCGGAGAAGAACACCGCTACTGTTTCAACGGCAACTCTCTAAAAGATGTTCAGATTTTTTTTAAAAAAATGTCTATATTCATATTTGATAAATATTCTGTCTCCTGGCTGGAAAGAGTTGCCAAAATCTAATATCATTCTATCAATGTTAAAGGGCAAACCTAAATATTATTCTGTTATCTATGCTAATAATTAAAATTATCGTACTATACCCTATTTTAGTTGATATTTCTTGTTTCAAGATAATCATAGTTGATTAAAGTATTTTGATTTATAAATGTCTATTTCATTGAGTGAGAAAGAATCGTTCTCTTTTTCCCTCAATTATATCTCGCTTATCTACGATTTCAATTTTCATTTTTTTGACTAGTGGCATCTCCGGCCGGTGGTTGTGAGGTGTGTTTTCATTTTCTGTTTATTTTTTCGTCTATATGTAATTTTCGCGGTTTGGATGTAGATCTAAACAGATCTAGCGACGGTCTCCGCATTGGTCTATTTGCATGTTTCGATTTATAGATTTTTGGAGGTGGTGGCTTTTTTGTGGTTCGGTGGCTATGAGGACGGCTTGGGATTATCGCTTCCTCAGGAACTTTCGTTACTTTTAGTTTCTTCGACGCTCTTAATGGTTCTATTCACAATTTTCAAAGATGTTTGTGGGAAAGTCTGCTCGTCGGTGTTTCTGCTGGTGTGGAGACGGTGGTAGTTTGTTCGGGGTGGAGTTCGTTAGATCTATTGGTTTTGTCTAGTAAAATTTTATTATGGAAGACGGAGGAGATACTTGAACATAAATCTGGCGGTGGATGCTTCAGCCTTCAGGTTAAGGATCCAGGTCTGATGTATTTTCTCTCCTCCGTCATCGTGTTGCTTCAATCTTTCTCCCTTTCATAGTGCTTTGCCTTCGGTTTGTCTTCTTCGTTCTCTCGATGAATGTATCGGTGTCAGTTTGGAGCACGGTGTTTCACTCCTGGCCGTTTTTTCTTTCACCGTCGTGGTGCTCCAAACTTGCATGGTAAAATTGGCGTTTAAGGTTTTCAGTTTTGGAAGCTAAGAGCACAATTATCCCACATACCCATTAAGGGTATCTTGATCATTTTTTTAATCATGTTTAAAGAAAAAGTGCACCAAGAGACTTAATCAAGAAATTTGAGATTTTGATCATCTACATTGCAAGTTTCTTATTTTGGGGTTCTTGAATTAAAAATTATATTATTAAATTTTATAAAATTTTGAAATTTTTTTATTAAATAAGACATAATTAAAGATAACATTTTAAACATTGATTTTTAAATAAAAACATAAAACAAAGATCATTAAAATTAAGAAGACTTTATTAAAACAAACATCGAGATCAGTTGTCGGCTTGATCACCTCCAAATCGTTGCCATATATGTTGAACCAAATCATCTTTCAGTCGTCGATGCAGTTGTCTATCACGAATTGTTGTTCGAACATTCATCATGTGTTCCATATTTGAAGGGACTGGAGGATTCGGGGGATGGACCTGCGAACTTCCGTGGTCTTCTTGCTCTTGGAAGTCTTCCATATTTTGAGCGTAGGTATCTCGTTCGTCTTCCACTATCATATTATGGAGTATGATACATGCTCGCATAATCTTCCCAATTTTCCTTTTATCCAAAAACCTGACGGAATTTTTAACCATGGCAAAGCGAGCTTGCAAGACTCCAAAAGCACGTTCCACATCTTTTCGGACAGCTTCTTGACGTTGAGCAAATAGAACTGCTTCCGGTGTTTGTGGCATAGTTATAGATTGGATAAAAGTCGACCATTTTGGATATATACCATCGGTGAGATAGTAAGCCATATGGTACTCATTTCCATGACAGAGAAAGTAACATTCGGAGCTTGACCGTTTATTATGTCATCGAAAACCGGTGAACGTTCAAGAATATTGATATCATTTAATGTACCTGGAGATCCAAAGAATGCATGCCATATCCAGATATCGTAAGAAGCAACCGCCTCCAAAACGATTGTTGGTTTATCCGAACCACGAGAATATTGTCCTTTCCAAGCGGTGGGACAATTCTTCCACTCCCAATGCATACAGTCGATGCTTCCAATCATCTCGGGGAAGCCACGATACTCTCCAGCATAAAGTAGACATTGAAGATCCGCCGTTGTTGGTCTTCTTAAGTACTCTTCACCGAACAAATTTATTATTCCATCCACAAAATGGTCAACACATAACCAAGTTGTTGTTGCACCGAGCCTGAGGTATTCGTCGACGGCATCAGCTGCTGAACCATACGCCAAGACACGAAGGGCGGCGGTACATTTTTGGAGTGGAGTGAGACTTGTCCTTCCGAGACCATCTTCCGTTAGCCGAATATATGGAACATGGGTTCTGAGTTGTTCAACAATCTTCAAGAACAATGGCTTGTTCATTCTAAAACGTCGGCGGAACAAGTTATGAGGATACGTCGGAGTATCACTGAAATAATCGTTCCATAAACGACTATGCCCATCTTCTCGTTCTCTTTCGATATAAGTTCGGGGTTGTCTTCTTGTTCTTCGTTCTTCAATTTCAAGTTGAATGATCAAATTTTCGATGGCTTGATCAACAAACTCATCATAAGTATCATTTAGAATGTCATCTAAAGTGTTTTCAGAAGAAGAAGAAGACATCTTGTGTTTCAAGAAACTAGTGTTTTTTAAAAACTTGTGTTTGTTTTTCTTGGAAACTAGTGTTTTTAAAAAACTTGTGTTTGAAGAAACAAGTTTTTAAAAAAACTTGTGTTTGAAGAAATGGTGGCAAATGAGATTGAGCTTTTGTCAATTGATGATGCTTGAGAGAAGAAGAAGAAGGAATGAGTGTGAGAAAATTATATTGAGATATGAGTGTGAGAAAATGATATTGAGATATGAGTCTTTATTTAATACAACTTGTCCGTGATACAAGAATGTTTGGACTAGCCGCAAAGTAAGCGGCTATCCTCTTCTAGAATGCTTGTGAACGTTGCTCATTTCCCACGACCGGATCTTTGCTTGTATTAAGCCAGGCGCTGATGAGTACGCTATCTTCTACGATCGTCCACATCCTGCGTGGTTGAGTAGCACTGACCTTAGCGGAAGCAGGACTCTCTTGACGATGGCTTGAAGCTTCACTATCATCTACTAAGTTATATACACCTTGTTGACTCATAAGGAGATCAACAAGGCCAGTGCTCTGCAAGACTGGATTGAAATCAATGATGCCCGAGACAGAAGATAGAAGGAAAAGAGAAAAGAGAAGAACTAAATCTTAAAGGAAGAGAAGAAGAAGCTGAGCTTGGATATAGAAGAGAGAAAGAACATTGAACACAATCATAAATACATGAACAAATCGATTTTTGACAAGACATCAACCTAACACATTCATAACACTTCGACAAAGCTTTCTATCTAACCAACAACCTAACCATTAAACCTATTTATTACTAACACAACTACAATATATCACTAAGCAACCATTAACTACCTAAATCAACATTAAAGAGCTCACAATAAATTATAGAGAAGTAGACGTTTACCTGTAAAGCTCTGCTTCGTCCTCCTCTGCTTTGTACTCCTCTGCTTCGTACTCCTCAGCTTCATGTCTCATCTGCGTAAGACACATACACAGAAAAGAAAATCAGATACTACTTACTAGAAGAAACACAAAAGAACAAATAGATATTGGAACTTATCAAAACGATTACATCAATGAGTTATCTAATAAGATCATTTAATTTTGAACATATCTTTATCAAATAACGATTTAAACAATGAAATTGATCTATGAATTTAATCTAACTAAGGAATTGAATATTTATAAAATGTAAACAACACCAAATCGAACCAAACAAAATCAATTAAAATTGCTTGAACCTTTACCTTCGCTTCGAGGAGAGCAACTGTGAAGAGAGATCAGTGGCCACCGAGAAACAGCTTTGTTGCCGTCGAGGACAGCTCCACCTCCGTGGACTAGAGCTCCGTCGCCATCCGCCACACCAAATCGAGCTGAACAAACCAAAAATAGACCAAGAGATACGATCAGTACTAGTTCTACAATAATCATTAGCATGCATAAACAAAACAAGAACAAGTTCAACAAGAGATTACCTTTCGATTCGAACGGATCCGAGGGAAAGCTCTGTCGCCGTCGCGGAGACACACCGAGAGACAGAAGGACGATAACTAACCGATCAAAACAATGGTCGGCTCAATCCCTTGTGATAATCGAGAGACGCGATTCAAATCGCCAGAAAAATCGCCATCGGCGACGGAGCACTCGAGAGAAAGAAGGAGAGAGAGAAGGAGAGAGTCGATTTTCACGCGTAAACCGCGTAACCGACCCACCATCCTCTCTTCTGTCGACACGCGTCCACCAGGATGCGTTGTTTGACGAAGACACAAACCATCCGTCTCTTTCTCTTTTTTGCTTTTTTTTTTAATTTTCTTTTAATGAAAAATTATGGAGGAAACTACCTCAGTTAACCACGATAATTGTGCTCTAAGTCTTCTTTTGGGCTTTTTAATTTAGGTCTTTCCAAAAAAATTGAATCTAATTTAGTTGGACTTAAACAATTAAAAAAACAACTAAAATCTGAAAATTTTCATATCTATAAACTTATTATTATCCAGATTTTTGACTATACTAATTTTATATCGGAAAGAAATAAAATAATAATTTGAAATATTGAAAAGGGTTTACTTATGCTAATTGGTTTACCGATTGAAACTTTAAATTTTTTTGTTTTGTTTTTTGTCAGCTTAATAAGATTTTGTGTTATGAGAATTGAGCTCTGAGTAATGCATGAATGTCTTTTTGAAATGACCTTCTGTTCACTGTCAGAACTTAGGATTATTGGTGTATATTTCGTAGTTATAATCCAATTGACAAAAAAAAAAATTGAGCGATACCTCTATGTGTAGCGTAGGAAATAATAATAAGACAACAATGACGAGACCTGGAAGTCAAATGTCAAGTTTAACCGAGTTAACATTAATGATATAAAAACAGAGAGATGATATTTGTCTTTTAAAAGATACTTCATTGACAAAGCGATAATAACTAAGTTAACAAAAGAAAAAAAAAATGATATTTGTCTTTTAATCACCTTTTCCGAGTGTTTCAAAAAAAAAAAAAAAAATCACCTTTTCCGACTTTTTGGGCTGGGAATATTACAAAAAAATCGAGAGACCTAAAACGGCATCGTCTGGCGGTGCAATGGGATATAAATAGAGCGACCGAATAGCCAACGTAAGTTCACCTTCCCTTGCTTTCTTTTCTCCTAAGAATCTGGTTCGTTTCAATTCAACTTCTCTATGTCCATTCTTTATATTTTCTTCTTTTTGTAACCTCGAATATATCTTCATCATCGTTACTTTATTTTCTTGCTTTAACTTTCAGCAGTTTTTTTTGAATGATTTTATAACGATCTTTTTTTTTTTTTTTTTTTTTTTTTGAAAAAAGGCTTCATTTTATAACGATCTTTCTGTGTTTTGATTCTGACGAAGGGCAGAGTCAAATCATGGTGGGTGGTGGTGGTGGTTCTCTTGAGGATATCAAGAACGAGAATGTTGATTTGGTATGAATGTTCTTTCTTTAAACACTGTAATAACTATATCTTTAAACTCCTTATATTCGTTGCTTCTGTTTAAGTCGTTTGGTGAATTATGAATGGAGTTTGGTGATATGTTTTCACTACTCAACGCTTTCGCTGTTCGTTCAAATTGATTCGATCCTGTTTTCTTTTCAAGTTTCACTCGAGATTTTTTGTTTGATAAATGAGAATGATAAAATTTATGAAAACCCGGAACTTACTTCGGATTTTCTGGTGATTTTCGCCTTTTTTTTTCTTTTTTTTTTTCTACTAGATTTTGAGTATCTATACAAATCATAGAATCACGGGAGCTTAACGAATTATTATGTTAAGTAATTACCATTTACCAGATAAAGTAGTAGTATTATTTTTTTTTTTTAAGTAGTAGTATTAGTAAGTAGTACTCTTTGCTTTGACATGATTCTTTTTTGGGGTTTACCTAATTTGACAATTCTTTCTTTCTTAAGAGAAGTTTTATTATTGAATTTGTTGGTATTCATTAATACGTTTTGGAATTTTTCATACTCACGGAAAATTGCATAATCATCTCTAATCATTTCCCCTAGATGAACCTAATTTCCGATATTCATCTGATTTTCTGGACTCGGTTAAAATATCCCATAGTATTTTGACGAATCAACCCCTATCATTATCTTCGGTTACAATGGACCTTAACTAGTAGACTACTACTAGGCCTTTACAACAGAATCTATTACACCTATTAAATTTAATCTTTTCAATTCTTATTTTTTTAAAAATATATATATTGACATCAGTTATTTTTTTTTGCTGGTAGATGATTTTTCTTCTTCTTTGAACATCAGTTATTTCCTATTGCCCATATTTTTTTTTTTTTGTAACTGGCTTACTTTATTGCCCATATTTATATGTAGTTTTGTTTTGTTCTGATGTAGTGTGACCGTTAAAGAAACATTAGTCAGCATATATAGATGAAACAAAATTCAACATAAATAAGACTCTGTTAATTATTTGTTATGTGCGTTAGAGATTTAATAACTTACAAACCAAGTCATGAGAGAATTGAATCGTGTCAATATTATTTTGCAGGAGAAAATCCCAATTGAAGAAGTGTTCCAGCAGTTGAAATGCAGCAGAGATGGACTATCTGGAGAAGAAGGAGAAAGCAGACTCCAGCTCTTTGGGCCCAACAAACTCGAGGAGAAGAAAGTAACCACTAAACTTGTCTATGTAGTTTTTGTCTTACTCATTAATGGATTATATAATGAGTTTGACTAAATTGTTAAGTGAAGTGACTAATTAATTATTTGAATAACAGGAAAGCAAGATACTTAAGTTCTTGGGTTTTATGTGGAACCCTCTCTCTTGGGTGATGGAAGCGGCTGCAATCATGGCTATTGCCTTGGCTAATGGCGATGGACGTCCACCTGATTGGCAAGATTTCGTTGGTATTGTTTGTCTTTTGGTAATTAACTCAACCATCAGCTTTTGGGAAGAAAACAATGCCGGAAATGCTGCTGCTGCTCTCATGGCTGGTCTTGCTCCCAAAACTAAGGTTTCCCTTTCAATCTCTCATGTTATAGCTCTCACTATTCCACTACTTTTCTTGTTCTGAAAGTAACAATATGTGTTGACTTGTGCAGGTTTTACGAGATGGCAAATGGAGTGAGCAAGAAGCTTCTATTCTTGTTCCTGGAGATATCGTGAGCATCAAGCTAGGTGACATCATTCCTGCTGATGCACGTCTTCTAGAAGGCGATGCTTTAAAAGTTGACCAATCTGCTTTAACGGGTGAATCCCTCCCTGCTACAAAAGGTCCAGGTGAAGAAGTTTTCTCCGGTTCAACATGCAAGCAAGGCGAGATTGAAGCGGTTGTGATCGCCACTGGTGTCCACACCTTCTTCGGCAAGGCAGCCCATCTTGTCGACAACACAAACCAAGTTGGACACTTCCAGAAAGTTCTTACCGCAATAGGAAACTTCTGCATCATTTCCATTGCTGTCGGTATTGTGATTGAGATCATTGTCATGTACCCTATCCAGCGCAGAAAGTACAGAGACGGTATCGATAACCTCCTGGTGCTTTTGATTGGTGGCATCCCCATTGCAATGCCTACTGTTCTGTCTGTGACAATGGCTATTGGCTCCCACAAGCTGTCTGAACAAGGAGCTATCACTAAAAGAATGACAGCCATTGAAGAGATGGCTGGTATGGATGTTCTGTGCAGTGATAAGACCGGGACGCTGACGCTGAACAAGCTGAGTGTTGACAAGAACCTGATTGAGGTTTGTGCAAGAGGCGTTGAGAAAGAAGAAGTGCTGCTCTTAGCTGCTAGGGCTTCAAGAACAGAGAATCAAGATGCTATTGATGCTGCTATGGTTGGTATGCTTGCTGATCCCAAAGAGGCAAGAGCTGGTATTAGAGAGATTCACTTCTTCCCATTCAATCCAGTTGACAAGAGAACAGCACTTACTTACATTGATGGTAATGGAGACTGGCACCGTGTAAGCAAAGGAGCTCCAGAACAGGTAAACTAGATTCTGACGTTGTGTTACTTGCAACTCAAGTAATGTCTCTAACCTTTTGATGATATATACAGATTCTTGATCTGTGTAACGCAAGGGCTGATCTGAGGAAGAGAGTCCACTCAGCAATTGATAAGTACGCTGAGCGCGGACTGAGGTCGTTAGCTGTTGCAAGACAGACAGTACCTGAGAGAACAAAAGAAAGTTCAGGTGGTCCATGGGAGTTCGTTGGTGTGTTGCCTTTGTTTGATCCTCCTAGACATGATAGTGCAGATACCATTAGAAGAGCGTTAGACCTCGGTGTCAACGTCAAGATGATTACAGGTGATCAACTTGCTATTGCCAAAGAGACAGGACGTAGGCTAGGGATGGGATCAAACATGTATCCATCAGCTTCTCTCCTTGGTAATCACAAGGACGCAAACCTAGCCGCTATTCCCGTTGAAGAGCTCATTGAGAAGGCTGATGGCTTTGCTGGTGTCTTCCCAGGTTGGTTAACTAGAGTTTTTCTTTTTGTTGTCTTGTGTTCATGATCTTGCTCTAATGTTTCTGTTTGAATCTGGCAGAGCACAAGTACGAGATTGTGAAGAAGTTGCAAGATTTGAAACATATATGTGGAATGACTGGTGATGGAGTGAATGATGCTCCTGCCTTGAAAAGAGCTGATATTGGTATAGCTGTTGCTGATGCTACAGACGCTGCACGTGGCGCTTCTGACATTGTTCTCACCGAGCCTGGACTCAGTGTTATCATCAGCGCTGTTTTAACCAGCCGAGCCATTTTCCAAAGAATGAAGAACTACACGGTGAGTGTGCTTCATGCATGCTTCTCTCTTTAGCTATAGCTTTTATAACACCTATACTAACTTCACTTGTTTTCAAACAGATATATGCAGTCTCAATCACCATCCGTATAGTGGTAAGTAAACAAACTTGTATGTTTTCTTTCATTATGATCATATAATCTCTATGTTTATGACCTCTCTCCTGTGTGCCGTTTCTTACAGTTTGGGTTCATGTTGATCGCTTTGATATGGAAGTTCGACTTTTCGCCATTCATGGTTCTGATCATTGCTATCTTAAACGATGGAACAATCATGACTATCTCAAAGGACAAAGTGGTGCCTTCTCCTACACCAGATAGCTGGAAACTCAAAGAGATCTTCGCAACCGGCATTGTCCTTGGTGGCTACATGGCTTTGATGACCGTCGTTTTCTTCTGGGCTGCTTACACAACCGACTTCTTCCCGGTATATATATCTATAACGTATAATCAAATTCCTTATCACACAAACATAACCTCTGTTTTTTGTTTTGTTTTTTTTTTTTCTTTTAGAGAACATTCCATGTGAGAGATTTGAGAGGCAATGAACATGAAATGATGTCTGCGTTGTACTTACAAGTCAGTATTGTGAGCCAAGCTCTTATCTTCGTCACTCGGTCAAGAGGCTGGTCTTTTCTTGAACGGCCTGGATGGCTCTTGCTTATTGCCTTCTGGATTGCACAAGCGGTAAAAGAACAGAACTCTGTTTCTTGCTTTCTTGAATCATAAAACTATCTTGACTGATTCGTATACTTTGATGTTGTAGATTGCAACAGGGGTTGCGGTTTTGGCGAATTGGGAGTTTGCTAGAATCAAAGGAATAGGGCTTGGATGGGCTGCTGTTATCTGGCTTTACAGTATTGTCTTTTACATTCCGTTAGACATGCTTAAGTTCGCTATCCGTTACATACTATCTGGAACTGCATGGAACAATCTCATTGACAACAAGGTAAGTTTTAGTTTCTTTGTTACTTGGTTGCTACGTTTTCGTGTTCTTTAGGACAAGCGTCTCTTTATGTCTGATTTTTTTTTTTTTTTAAACAGACTGCGTTTACGACTAAGCAAAACTATGGGAGAGAGGAGAGAGAGGCACAGTGGGCTCTCGCACAGAGGACTTTAAACGGTCTTCAGACTCAAGAAACGGCTAATGTTTACCCTGAGAGAGGTGGTTACAAAGAACTTTCTGAGATCGCAGAACAGGCCAAGAGACGAGCTGAGATTTCAAGGTAATTATAATAATATTCTAAAATTTCTAATTACAAATTAACAAAACTGCTGAGTTTTCTTTTTTTTATTTTATTTGGGTTTAAGCTCCAGGAATATTTGATTCCTTAGCAAGTAGAAACTCAATCCAGAGAAACCGACAATATCTGTGGGTTTCTTGTGAGCGACGTTAGGGTTTTAATGTATTGTTATTGTTGGTGGAAGGCTTAGGGAACTTCATACGCTTAAAGGACATGTAGAGTCAGTGGTGAAGCTGAAGGGACTTGACATTGAGACGGCTGGTCACTACACCGTTTAGTAAAAGATGGACTCAGTTTTAACCAGAACATGATTAAGGGAGAAGAAGAAGATCGTTTGTTTAAGAGAAAAGGGAATAAGGTTTTTATTTTTTCAGTCATGTTTGTGATAAATTCCTCTTTCCTGGAGTTTCTTTTCCTTCTTCCTTGATTTTAGACTTAATTATAGTTGCGTTTTCAGTTTGCTATGTATTGGACACAAAAATATATAAATATTATGATATCTTAGGTTTATACAATGTTAAACATACATAAATCCATACTATTATTTTTGCATTCGAAATCTGATGCTAAAAGTTAAACCGGTTAAAATCGTCTAACCTTTTAATAAATCATTTATATAATTCATTAAATAACTAATTTAATTTATAATTGTCAACATAATGTTGTTTTAGAAATAAGTTTTCTCACGCTATGAGTCACAAAATATGAATCATTATCACTATGAAACTTGTGTATTTGGATAAGTATAATATTTATATAACGTGCACATGAAATATTAGATTGTATTTGATTCACAAAACCAAGATGATATTTGTTACATCTTATTAATTTTTCTTATACCTACGGGTGGTGAAGAATTTGACCAATACCTTTTTATTTAGAAATGTTTGTTTCACCATCAGAAATAAGATTTTCATTTAAAAAAATTCAAAATATTTATCCTAATATGAGTGTTTTTATTTTTTAGAAATATTTGTTTCACCATCAGAAATAAGATTTTCATTAAAAAAAATTCAAAATTTTTATCCTAATATGAGTGTTCCTATTCTTTAATTTGATATTTATTTTAATGTTTTGATAGTAAAAATAAAAATTTATCATACTAAATTACTAATTTTAAAATTAATAATACATTTAATAATTAATATTCGTAAGATAATTATGTTTGTATGCACATGCAAACATCTAGTATGTAAATATAACAAAACTATTCGCTGCCTTGCAAATTATTTAAATTTCAAGAAAAATAAATGGTTTTTATATGGTCGATTAAGTTTAGTTTCATTATCCTTCTACTTATAAAAGTAATTTATTCTGAATTTCAAACAAGTACCAAAGACCCTTTTACCAAAAAAAAAAAGTACCAAAGACCTAATATACGATTTTATGGGATCTTTAAAGTGAACAGCACCAGTAAGAAAGATGAAAAGGCAATCAAAATAAACGAATAGAATAACATTCTCATCATTGTTGGTCCAAGAGCATATTGGCATCCGGTTGATGACACTACAAGAAAACACAACATTAGCGACGAAGATTAACGAAGAAAATAAAACCTCGTAAAATAACGTCGTCTTTACGAGTTACTTACGTGGAAAATAAAAAGCAACGTCATTTCGTCGTAAACTAACGAGAAAATCATTTCCACGTAAAAAAGACGTAAGGTAACGTGGTTCTTACGAGGAAAATAATCTTCCTCGTAAATTCCACGTAAAATTAGCGTGTCCTTTATGAGGAAAACATTTGCGTGTAAATAACGACGAAATTTCGAGTCTACCAACTTTGTAGGTGTAACACGTTTTTTTTTCGGCTACCTAACAAAATTTCGTGGTTATTTCGTAGTAAAATCTCAACTACCAGATTCGAAAGTTTCCTATAAATATGAACCTTTGAAGATCATTTTAAACACACCAAGAAGAAAAAAAATAAAAACGTGAAAGAAAAAAAATGTCGGGCTCCGGGAATATTTTTGAGTTGCGGAGGTGGATGTATATGCATAGAGATGCTAACGGGAGAGTGACGAAAGAATACCTTGCGGGGCTGGAGACATTTATGCATCAGGCAGATTCCATACCGCTGGCCCAAGAAAGCGGTAAGATGTTCTGTCCTTGTCGGAAATGCAACAATTCGAAATTGGCAAATCGTGAAAATGTTTGGAAGCATTTAATAAATAGAGGTTTCACGCCAAATTACTATATCTGGTTTCAACATGGAGAAGGTTATAATTATGATGAGACTCATGAAGCTAGTAGTAGTAATAGCAATTTTCAGGAAGAACAACCGGTTGATCATCATCATTTGAATAATGAACATAGTTACCATCAAGAAGAGCAGATGGTAGATTTTGATAGGGTTCATGATATAGTAGTTGATGCATTCGTAGCTCATGATGAAGATGAAGAACCTAATATAGATGCAAAATTTTTTTATGAAATGTTAGATGCTGCGAATCAGCCACTTTACAGTGGTTGTAGAGAAGGTCTCTCTAAATTATCGTTGGCAGCTAGAATGATGAATATTAAAACTGATCACAATCTACCTGAAAGTTGCATGAATGAATGGGCAGACTTATTTAAAGAGTATTTGCCGGAAGATAATGTGTCTGCTGATTCTTATTATGAGATTCAGAAACTGGTTTATAGTCTTGGCTTGCCTTCGGAGATAATAGATGTTTGCATTAACAATTGCATGATCTACTGGGGAGATGATGAGAAGTTAGAAGAATGTCGATTCTGCAAGAAGCCACGATTCAAGCCGCAAGGACGGGGACGTAATAGGGTACCGTACCAAAGGATGTGGTACCTACCAATTACAGACAGATTGAAAAGATTGTACCAATCAGAGCAGACTGCTGGGAAGATGAGATGGCATGCCGAGCACACTCAGACGGATGGTGAGATGACTCATCCATCAGATGCAAGAGCCTGGAAACATTTCAACAAAGTATATCTAGAATTCGCTAGCAATAGCCGGAATGTGTATCTCGGATTATGCACAGATGGATTTAGTCCATTCGGAATGTCAGGGAGACAATATTCATTGTGGCCAGTCTTTCTTACGCCATACAACCTGCCACCGGAGATGTGCATGCAACAGGATTTGCTATTCTTGACCATATTAATACCTGGTCCGAACCATCCAAAAAGGTCTCTGGATATTTTCCTACAACCACTGATAAAAGAGTTGAAGGATTTGTGGTCAACAGGGAAGAGGACGTATGACTGCTCAACGAAGACGAATTTTACGATGCGAGCGATGCTTTTGTGGACCATAAGTGACTTTCCTGCCTATGGGATGTTGTCTGGATGGACTACACATGGGAGATTAGCTTGTCCATATTGTAATGGAAAGACAGATGCGTTTCAACTGAAGAATGGTAGGAAGACAAGTTGGTTCGATTGTCACCGTCGATTTCTTTCCATTGGTCATCCGTACCGAAGAAACAAGAAATTGTTTAGGCACAAAAGAGTTGTGAGAGACACTCATCCTCCATATTTAACTGGACAACAAATTGAAGCGCAAATCGATTACTATGGAGCTCTGGAAGCAGTTCCCTGTGGTGGTAATTGGCATGTCCCCGGTAATATGCCTGATTTTTACGGATTGGCACAAGAAGAGTATATTTTGGGAGTTGACATATTGGAAGGATCTTCTTTTGCGCCACAACCTTGATGTGATGCATATATAGAAGAATTTATTTGAGAACATCATGAATACAATATTGAATGTCCCAGGGAAGACAAAAGACAACATAAAATTGATGATGGACTTGCCGGATATTTGCTCAAGAAGTGAGTTACATATAAAAAGCAATGGACAAGTTTCCGTTCCGATATTCAGATTGTCTTCAGAAACAAAGTCGGTGTTGTTCAACTGGGTGGCATCAGAAGTGAAGTTCCCCGATGGGTATGTTTCAAATCTCTCTAGATGTGTTGAAAAGGGTCAAAAGTTCTCTGGGATGAAGAGTCATGATTGTCATGTATTTATGCAACGACTACTTCCCTTTGTATTTGCGGAGCTACTTCCAACAAACGTACATGGAGCACTTGCAGGTAATAAATTATAACCCAGTAATTTTATAATGGTTTAGTTTGCAATAATATATGACTAATGTGTTTATTTTGTTTTGGAATTAGGCATCGAGTATTTTTCAGGGATCTGAGCACACACACTCTTAAAGAAGAAGTTGTGGAACAGCTTCAGGAGAACATTCCCATCTTATTGTGCAACTTGGAGAAAATATTTCCTCCGGGATTTTTTGATGTCATGGAGCATCTAGCTATCAACCTCCCATATGAGGCATTTCTTCGTGGACCTGTACATTACGGATGGATGTATCAGTATGAGCGAGCCATGAAATATTTGAAGGGAAAAGCCAAAAACCTCGCAAAAGTTGAAGGTTCTATAATTGCTGGAAGTTTGACGGAAGAAACTTCTCACTTTACATCGTACTACTTTGGGTCAAAAGTACGTACGCGGAAAAGGGCTCCTAGAAGATATGATGATGGTGGTGTCGCGCCAACATATGCAGTTGCTGGTGTTCCAGACATCTTTAGCCAGATTGGACGACTCGGTGGGAAATCAAAAGAGGTTTGGTGGTCGAGTGAAGAAGATGCCCATAGTGCACACACCTATATTCTACTCAATTGCGAGGATCCATTGATGCGTTATTTTGAAAGGTACATATATATGGACACTTCTAAACACACATAATAAATATAAATTATATAATTGTGAAATTAAGATTAATTGATATAAAATGTGATTTTACAGCTTATTTGTTTCTCAAGTCGAAGAAACATTCTCAGATATATCCACAAGTGACGTAGGCAAAAGGAAAGATCAACACTTTATTAAGTGGTTGAAGAATCATGTATTAATTTTTACAGCTAGCTCGATCAAATTATTTTTTCATACATTATATGTACTAATATTTCAATGTTCTATTTTTTTAAGGTTGATTATGACGACGATGCAGATTATCCTAAGTGGTTACACGAAGTAATTCAATCTCCACATGTAAAGGTCACCACATCACAGATGTATTTCACACGAGGCTATACTTTTCACACATATGAGTATGGTAGACAACGGGCGACCAGTAACTATGGAATATGTGTGAAAGGGAAAACAGATTTCTACGGGATCTTGACGGAGATTATTGAAGTCGAATTCCCAGGGATATTGAAGCTGAAATGCGTCCTCTTCAAATGTGAATGGTTCGACCCTGTCGTCAACAGAGGTGTTCGGTTTAACAAATTTGGTGTAGTTGATGTCAATGGTGGACGAAGGTACAACAAATTTGAGCCTTTCATCTTAGCTTCACAAGCAGACCAAGTTAGCTTCCTTCCATACCCTCGGATGAGAGAATCAGGAATAAATTGGTTATCCGTGATCAAAGTTACACCTCGTGGACGAATCATAAATGGAGAAGAACCACCATTGCAAGAAGAACAGATAAATGTCGTCGAGGAACCTGAAGCTGCCACAGACGACATACTTCTCATTGATCCGCATAATCATGAGTACGAAGATCTTACCGACGATGCGACGGACGAAGGTGTTGAAGACGAGTTTAATGAAAGTGATGATGTTTCTAGTGATGACGAGAATGTCGATGTATCCGATTGATGTATTAGTATTGATGTATTTCTTTTAAGTGTATGATTGATTTTCAGACTTAAGGAATTGTGGTTTTCGAATTTTGGAATGGAATATATATATTGAGGTTAAAGGGAAGATGGTTGGGGTTTGGAATATATGAAGTAGAAGATAAAGAAGATGGGGTTTGGGGTTTAGGTTTTGGATTTTAGGGATTTAAACATAAACCTCGTTATTTCCACGTAATATAACGTGGTTTTTACGACGAAAGTGAGAATTAAAAACACGGGCCTCGCGATTTCCACGTAAGCACAAATCGTCGTAAAGACCACGTTGCCTTACGTGGAAATAACGAGAAACATTTAATTATTAAAAAAAAAAAAAAACTCGTTAATTCCACGTAAGCACAAATCGTCGTAAAGACCTCGTTAGCTTACGTGGAAATAACGAGAAACATTTAATTATTAAAAAAAAACGAGAAACTCGTTAATTCCACGTAAGTACAAAACGTCGTAAAGACCTCGTTAGCTTACTTGGAAATAACGTGGTTTATATTTAAATACCTAAAATCCAAAACCCTAAACCCTAAACCCTAAACCCTATCTTCCTTATCTTATCTTTTACTTCATATATTCCAAACCTCAAATTCTAAACCAAAATCCTAAACCCTAAGCCATATCTTCCTTAGAGATTGATGGGTTGTATAGGTTATAAGAAGTAGAGGTTGAAGTTATAAAATTATAATAAGAAGGGGTTTTGGGTTGTAAGGATTTAGAACAAATCCTCGTTATTTCCTCGTGGAAATAAGCACGGGCCTCGCGATTTCCACGTGAGTTCACGTGGAACTAACGAGGAATTCGGGAAACGAAGAGACTTCCCTAGTTATTTCCTCGTTAGCTCACGAGGAATTAACGAGGAAAACTACATCTATATATACCAAGACCATTTTGTCACAATTCATAATTAAAAAAAATTAAAAAGAAAAAAGATTCTTAAAAAAAGAGCAGAAAGGTCTGGAATCACGAGTGCGAAGACACGGTCTCTTCCCACTTGTGATTCCAGTATCTTTCTTCTCTTTCTTTGAAGAATTCTTTAAAATAGAAGAAATATCTAGAATCACGAGTGGAAAGACACGGACTCTTCCCACTTACGATTCCAACAATTACATAAATCTTAAAATTATAATTTGGGGTTTAGGGTTTTGGATTTTAGGGATTTAAGAAATATCCTCGTTATTTCCTCGTTACTGAGAAACACGGGACTCGCGATTTCCTCGTAAAGGAAAACACGGGCCTCGCGATTTCCTCGTAAAGGAAAAGACGGGCCTCGCGATTTCCTCGTTAATTTACGTGGTAATGTATCCTATATATATACCCACGAACTCTCTCACTTTCTCATTTCCTCTCCACTTCCTCTCTAAAATCATGGTAAGTCCTCTCTCTTTCCTTTGATTAGTTTAGGGTAGTTTAGGTGGTTAGTGTAGGGAATTTAGATAGGTTTATGGATTTTAGGTTAATTAGTGTTGATTAGGTGATTAATTAGGAATTTAATCTATAAAAATTTGAAGTTTGAGTGCTAATTTTGAATTTTTTTTAATAGGTACGAAAGAACAAACTTACTGCCCACTACAGACAGATGTTCGGTGTGCCGGGTAGTCATTTACACCCCGGTTCTTCTTCTACAGCACCTAGTTCTTCGGGTCCGGATAGCGACCCAGAGACTCAGTCTTCTCAGAGAGTCTCTCATTCTGGTGTACAATCGGTTGCACCACCGGCTCCTCATGATCATCATGTCCCAGAGGTGCCACCTCCTATGCCACCTCAAGTGCCTCCACCGATGGCTGCGGAGATGCCGGCGGAGATGCCGGCTCCCATTCATCCCGATCTGATGGTGACGCCGAGTGCTCCTTACTCGCAGTACACTGTCGAGGACATTCTCGCTCAGCCGGGCAGAGAAGGTTTATCGGTCATAGACCCCGACCGACCGGACGGAACTTTGTGGTATGTTACATTTTTTTAGATTCTTTTAAATTTTTTTAATAACATTAGTATCTAATTTATACTTTAAATTTGTTTTTTTTTTTGGGTTTGGGGTCGACGGATGTCTCGCATCAGATGTAACCGAGATGATGAAGGGTTACTTCTCCATGCCACATCCGAACTGGAAGAAGACGCCCGTCTACATCAGAAAGACGTGGTTCAAGATTTTCGCTGTAAGTTACTATTAATTTTTATATATATACTATTATTTTTAATTTATATTTCAAATTTTAAAAAATACTAATTATTAACTTATTTTTTCTGTTAATTACAGCAAAAGTATCATGGGTCATTGGGGGTCAATGAGAAGGTGAGGAAAGCGTTCAATAGTAAGGTGAAAGCTCGCCTGTTGGACACGGTCTCCAACTGGAAGGGGGAGTGGATCGTGAAGGGATATGAGCGTGGTAAACCCGTTGAGCTCACCACGGAGGTGTGGGATGGTCTCATCCGTTATTGGGAAACTCCTGACGCCAGAAGAATCGCCCAGGCTTGCTCTGCCTCCCGTAACACGGTAGATGAGCACGGTCACGGGCCGATCCCTCACTCTACGGGCCAAAAACCCCACGCCGCTATCCGTTTGGAGATGGTACGTAATTAAATATTGAATTTAATTAATTTGTTTTATATAATATATTTATATATACTAACTCTCTAAAATGTTTTGTAGGCCAAAGAGACGGGACAGCTCCCGACTCTTATGGAACTTTACGAGAAGACCCACAAGAACAAGTCGGGTCGATTCGTAGATCCTAGGTCCGAGCAAATCTTCAATGAAGTTGCTGACCGGGTTCAAGAGCGTCAGACCCAGCTGACACAGCAGTCTCCCGACGGACTACCCGTCACCTTATCCACAGTTGAAGTGGATAGGATTTACGAGGAGGTAAATTTTAAAAAATTATAATTTTTAAATTATTCATTTAATTTAAATTTAAATTTTTACTAACAATAATTTTTTTTGGTTTTTAAGGTTGTCCCTAAGAAAAACGGACGTACGTTGGGGATTGGTTCCGTCAACGATGTTCCGAGAGCGACATCGTCTTATGGTCAGAGAGGGGAAGACGAGGTCACTGAGCTGCGTAACGAGTTGGCCTCGACAAAAACTGCGTTCACAGCTTGACAGGGTGTAGTCGAGGGCATCTTGGACGTCATAGCGGCCACAAATCCGGAATGGGAGTCCTTGTTGAGGAACTTGCGACGCCAAAATCCAATTCCAGGCGAGTCGATAAGCGAGAACCATAACGACGCGGATGTAGAGAGGAGGAGTGATGAGTTCTTCCAGGCGATGAATGAGCCATAATTTTTTCCCTTTTTATTCGTTGTAAATATGAATTCTAATTATTTATGAATAAATATATTTTTCTTTTTATTGTTTCTGTATTTTTTAATTCAAATTTTAAAATTATAATTAAAATTATAAATATTTTTCTAATTTTTTTTTTTAATTATATATATAAAAATCGAAGTAAATTCCTCGTTAATTCAAGAGGAAATAACTTGGTAAGCTTTACGTGTTCTTTACGAGGATTTATTTTCGACTACATTACGTGTCTTTCACGTGGAAAGTTTACGTGGAAATGACGAGGAAAGTTAACGTGGAATTTACGAGGAAATGTTTTCGTGATTTTTACGTGTAATTAACGTGAAAAAGTTTACGTGATGTTTACGAGGAAACTTTTCGTGGTCTTTACGAGGAAACTTAGCGAGTTCCTTACGTGGAAAGCTTACGTGATCTTTACGACGAAATATTGTACTTGGTCTTTACGACGAAATCATTTCCTCGCTAACTGACGTGGAATTGGCAAGGAAATACGCGTTACGACGAACGATTAACGACCAAACCGTTTTCCTCGCTATTTCCTCGTAATACCTCATTAACGACGAATTCACGAGGAATTCAGCCGTCGTTAATCTTGTGTTTTCTTGTAGTGTGAGTAGCGGTTCAATTATTTCTTTAGAGTTTAGACCGGTTATGTGTATCATAATCGGTTGATGCATGTGTTCTTGATTAGAAGACCACTAGTTGTAATTCACGTGGCAATCGCGTTATGACAAACCCAAAGCTAGAAAAGAAACCGTGAAGACGAGAAAGATCTTTCAGAACACAAATGAAGGAGAGAGACAACGAACAGGTATTTCGCAGCTATAGCTTTTTCACGACAAAGCTTCTTATTAATATGTTTATTGATTCATTCGACCCGCTTACAACTTATGATGCTTTCTCTTTATATAGAAAAGCTTATACAATAGAGACGCGACAGGTGTCGGTCTTATCACAGCTGTTTCGGGATTGCAGTACGTCAAATCTGTTGTGTAGCTTCATTGGCATCTTCTGGAAAGTTTCCCTTTTTACTATCTGGACAAGATATCTTTTGTTACCGTTAGGATTGAGAGGAAATGTAGACAATAAATTGCTTTGTCTAGCTTGCAGACGTGATCAGGATATCTAGGATCTTCAAATCCAGGAGGCTGATACATATAGATATCTTCATGAAGGTCTCCGCGTAAAAACGCACTCTTTACGTCGAGTTGAGTAATCTTCTAACCTTTGGCAATAGCAACTCCCAAGACTGTTCTGATAGTTGCAGTACACACTACAGGACTGAAGGTTTCTAAATAATCAATGCCCTCCTCCTATTCATTCCCTTTAACGACCAGACGAGCCCTAAACGATTTTATCGTGCCGTCTGCATTTAGTTTAATTCGAAACACCCATCTGCATCCCAACACGTGCATATCAGACTTTAAAGGAACAAGGTGAAACGTATGATTCTCGTATTGAGAATCCATCTCCTCTCCCGTAGCATTTGTCCATCTAGGATCCTTGAGCGCTGCAGAAACAGTCTTTGGTTCTATGGGAAGCTCTGCGTTTGTAAGAAGCACATATTTGGGATTTGGTTTGATGATTCCATATTTAGCACATGTTGACATTGGATGAGTACTAACTTGATCTGAAGCTTCCATTACAGGCTCATCATCACAGGAGGAAGATGAGGAAGAAGACGTAGGATCCAAGTGATCAAAGTCGTGATGTGGTTGCAGAGCTTCAAGATTTTGAACAGGAGCCGGATTTGTTGGGACCAGACTAGGGAGAAGAATAGGTTCCTGTCTCATATCAGATGGTATCTCAGGAGATGGTGTTGCAGATTTCCACTCCTGGAGAAGAGCTGTAGGATACTTAGGAATCATGTGCTTGAACTTATCTGTAAACGGAAAGATCTTCTCCTCAAAGATAGCATGGCGAGTTATGTATACTCTTCCAGTGGAGGGATAGAGGCACCTATACCCTTTATAAGCTGCATTATAACCCAAAAACACACACTGCAAAGATCTTGGTTCAAATTTATGAGCTGCATAGGGTCTTAGACATGGGTAACATGCACTGCCAAACACACGAAGATATGTATAATCAGGCTCTTTTTGATGAAGCATCTCATATGGGGTCTTAAACTGAAGAGTAGAGGACGGAAGCAAGTTGATGAGATGATTTGCAGTGTAGTATGCTTCAACCCAGAAATGTAAGGGGACCTGACTTTGGAAAAGCATCGTCAAACTTAACTCTGTAAGGTGTCTGTGTTTTCTTTCTGCAACGCCATTATGAGCTGGTGTGTGTGGACATGAAACCTGATGTTTAATACCACAAGATTGCAGGTGCGATTTAAACTTGTTGTTAAGAAATTCTCCACCACCATCACTTTGAAAGACCTTTATTTTTTTACCCAACTGATTCTCAACTTGTTTTTGGAAGATTATGAAGACAGAATAGAAATCAAACTTCAAGCGAAGAGGATATATCCAAGAAAACCGAGAATAATCATCAATAAACACCACATAGTACTTGAAACCTTGAACATACATAATAGGTGCAGGCCCCCAGAGATCACAATGCACCTTAGCTAAAGGTTCAACAGTAAAAGACTCTGAAACTGAAAACGGCAAACTAAGACTCTTTCCCATTTGACAGAGCTCACATATGACATCACGTGAGTTTTTATTTAGGGAAATAGCCTTTCGATTATCCAGATGCTGGAGAACCTTTGTGTTAGAATGGCCTAGACGATGATGCCAGATGAAATCGTCTGCAGCTTGCTGCCTTGAAGAGTAAAACGCTTGAAAATTCTGATTCTCCAGCATGTAGAGGCCTTCACGCCTTGGACCCTGAGTTAGCACTTTCATGGTTTGTAGGTCCAGAATGTAAACTTTATATGCATCAAAAAATACACCACAAGGATAATCCTCACACAACTTAGACAATGATAGCAGAGGCTTCTTTATAGTGGGACAAACCCCAGCAGCTTTTGACAGCTCAGAAGAGACTCAACCTGAGTCTTCCATAGAAGGTAGTTGGAATCCGAAAGATGTAATGTAACCGAGCTTGAGACATGAACTTTAGAAGGAAAAGGGTAGGTCTCAGGAAAATCAGCCATTAGAGCACTTGTTAAGGTTTAGAGAAGCTCTGAAACCATGATAAAGAACTGAAAAACAAGGGAGAAGATGACAAAAGACTGAATAATATGTTTATTGATTCATTCGACCCGCGTACAACTTATGATGTTTTCTCTTTATATAGAAAAGCTTATACAATAGAGACACGACAGGTGTCGGTCTTATCACAGCTGTCTCGTGATTGCAGTACGTCAAATATGTTGTGTAGCTTCATTGGCATCTTCTGGGAAGTTTCCCTTTTTACTATCTGGACAAGATATCCTTTGTTACCGTTAGGATTGAGAGGAAATGTAGACGAGTTGGGCTTGGTGGGTAACACTTGAGCGCTGGGCCTTTGCTCCTTCGACAGACCCATTTGTTGTTGCTCTGTTTTCTGAGACAGAGTATCTCTGATATCTTCTTTAATATTAAGCTAACTCGTCCGAAATCAATCTTTTGCAAAGCTCCATACAATGAAGATGAAGCTGTTTTTTCTCGGTAATATTCTTTACTTTTTAAAGAATTTCTTTTTAACCACTACTTCTTAAAGAATTTATATGTTCTAGTTTTTGAATTTACTTCACTCAAGATTTTTTTTGTTATTTATTTATTTATTAGAAGAAATGAGAATCAGCTGGCGAAATTTGCAATCGTGACGTTAGCGGTTAGCGTTTTGGCTTTGGGATCCGTTGGAGATGCGTCTGCGGCTAAGAGCGGCGGAAGAATTGGTGGTCTAGCGTTCCGGTCTTCCGCTCCTCGGCCTCCACCTAGAATTAAAAACGATCGAGGTAATTATATATCTGCTTGAAGCCTTAACAAGGTTTTAGTTATTTAACAGTACAGTAATTCAAAAGTATTCGATACTTGAAGTTGTCATCTCAATCTTTTTTAATTCAAGATCTATATTTTGTTGCCGGAATAATATATATCCAACTAATTCAATTTTTAATATAATTTTTAACTTCAATCTAAATTATTAATAAGTTTCAAATATTAATGAATCAGAAGATATAATCTACCTTTTTATTATAAGGCAACATGGATCATTTTTTGGCAAAACATTTATTTATTCTATCATCATACCAAACATGTAAAAAATATCATCGTCATAATAACCTAATAAAACTGTATTAATATTTTAAAATAACATAAATATAAATTTACAAATTAAACCATAATTACCAATTATCAGGAAAACCTATGAAATTACATTTTATTTGAATTTTCATCGTCATCAGATTTTATAATGACACATATTAAAAAAATATATAATAATCAAAAGCATATTTCTATTTAGTTAAAATTTTCTAAACTAAAAGTAATGAATTATATATATCTAAAAAGCTAGATTTTTTAAATTATAATAGCAAGAATTACAATTCAAAATTTATTTATTAAAGCTAATGATTTAACCTAAATCATAGAATATAACAAATAAGCTTTTAACAATAATAACATATATGAAAATAAATAAAATAACCTAAAATCATATATAACATGACACTTAATCAAAACTGAAATTATTTTAAAATATGTCAAATAAATAAAATAACCTAAAATCATATATAACATGACACTTAATCAAAACTGAAATTATTTTAAAATATGTCAAATAAATAAAATTATCAATTAAAATTATTAAGGTTATGATAAATATATAAATAACATATATTATGGAGAATACGATAAATCAACAAAATTAAAATTATTAAAAATATAACAAATAAGCAAATTAGCTAAAATTATAGAAAATATGACAAATAAACAATAAATAATGATAAATCATCAAAATTAGCTAAAATCATGGAGAAACTGACACATAAGCCAAATCACTTCGTAAATAAGTCATCAGATTTTATAATGACACATATTAACAAAATATATAATAATCAAAAACATATTTCGATTTAATTAAAATTTTCTAAACTAAAAGTAATAAATTATATATATCTAAAAAGCTAGATTTTTTAAATTATAATAGCAAGAATTACAATTCAAAAATTATTTATTAAAACTAATGATTTAACCTAAATCATAGAATATAACAAATAAGCTTTTAAAAATAATAACATATATGAAAATAAATAAAATAACCTAAAATCATATATAACATGGCACTTAATCAAAACTGAAATTATTTTAAAATCTGTCAAATAAATAAAATTACCAATTAAAATTATTAAGGTTACGATAAATATATAATTAACATATATTATAGAGAATATGATAAATAAACAAAATTAAAATTATTAAAAACATAACAAATAAGCAAATTAGCTAAAATTATGAAAATATGACAAATAAACAATAAATAATGACAAATCATCAAAATTAGCTAAAATTATGGAGAAGCTGACACATAAGCCAAATCACTTCGTAAATTATAATAGCAAGAATTACAATTCAAAAATTATTTATTAAAACTAATGATTTAACCTAAATCATAGAATATAACAAATAAGCTTTTAACAATAATAACATATATGAAAATAAATAAAATAACCTAAAATCATATATAACATGACACTTAATCAAAACCTAAATTATTTTAAAATCTGTCAAATAAATAAAATTACCAATTAAAATTATTAAGGTTACGATAAATATATAATTAACATATATTATAGAGAATATGATAAATAAACAAAATTAAAATTATTAAAAATATAAAAAATAAGCAAATTAGCTAAAATTATGAAAAATATGACAAATAAACAATAAATAATGACAAATCATCAAAATTAGCTAAAATTATGGAGAAGTTGACACATAAGCCAAATCACTTCGTAAATTATAATAGCATGAATTACAATTCAAAAATTATTTAGTAAAACTAATGATTTAACCTAAATCATAGAATATAACAAATAAGCTTTTAAAAATAATAACATATATGAAAATAAATAAAATAACCTAAAATCATATATAACATGACACTTAATCAAAACTGAAATTATTTTAAAATCTGTCAAATAAATAAAATTACCAATTAAAATTATTAAGGTTACGATAAATATATAATTAACATATATTATAGAGAATATGATAAATAAACAAAATTAAAATTATTAAAAACATAACAAATAAGCAAATTAGCTAAAATTATGAAAAATATGACAAATAAACAATAAATAATGACAAATCATCAAAATTAGCTAAAATTATGGAGAAGCTGACACGTAAGCAAAATTTTTGGTAAATAATAGTATAGACTGGTGTGAAAGCATTAAGTTTTGATTCCTCCAAATATAAGAAAAGGCTTCATATATGGGTCTAAGAGGCCTCATATCCACATTGTAGCGCATTTACCACTAAACTTTTAATGCACTTGTATTTGACTATTTTCTATACTTTAAACAGTTTAGATACAAAACAATCAAATGCAAACACAAACACAAAAATTGGCGTTCTTTAAATCCTTTACGCAGTTTTATTTTGACAGGACCAACATCTACGTGAATCCACCTTTGATCGGTGGCTATGGATATGGATACGGCGGTTGGGGGTGGTCACCGTTTTCCTTCTTTGGCCCTGGTCCTGCAGTGGCAGTTGGTGTCGGCGGTGGGTTCCACCTCCTCGTTCTCTTCATGTTTCTTGGAGCCGCTTCAGCCGTCGCTAGAAACGTTTTCCGATAAAGAAATGGAGAATACGACGAAGATTAGTGAATAAAAATAATGTTGCTTGTGTATATCTTGTGTTATTATAACATAGTCAGATATAGATTTTGTGTTAAAAAAAATTACGATGGTAGAAGACTCAATTAAATACTTGATGCCTTGATGGTTTATTTTGTTAATGGGTTTTTGGTGACAACTAAGAAAAATAATTAGAGCTAATACAAAATCAGTAAATCTGGTAGATAACAATAGTAACAAATAAGATACAAAAGAAGAAAATCAAGAAGAAGACGAATAAGGAAAAAGAAAGTCAGTGAATTAACAAAAATCATGAAGTCCGGTTAATACTAAGTCCCTGAAAGAGCCAATGAGGTCTCTTCTTCTCTCGGTCCAACGACGTTGTACTTGAGCTGCTCATAGGCGTGTTCGGTCCACTACTTTCTTGGTTATTATTATTGTTGTTATTAACGTTGCTGCTCTGATTATTACAGTTATCCGATGATGATTTGAATGACGTCGTCGACGAGTAGTCCACGTCCTTGTTCGTAGATGAAGAAGACATTCCAATGCTCAGTGTCAATTCTAGTTCGCTTTCTTCAATATGATCCGCCGTTGTTGTGTTCCTGGCTCTAGCTACATTTTCGAGGTCTATGCCTGACCAGCTTCCGGTTCTCTCTCTTGGACCGGTTTGGTCTTGGTTGTTAGTGGTACAATATTGGCTTCTATGTTTGAGTTGCTCCATCATCTTCTTTTGTATATTGTATACTCTATGCAGCTCCCTTACCTGCAATAATCACTTTGTTATATATACGGTCATTATGTAAAAGGTGTTATGCTTGATGTCGATAAATCAAATTGGTCCAATTATCTAAACCAGGCGGGCAAAATAAATGAAAGCTGAACAATTAAAATATCGTTAATAATCATAATCATATTTAGTTGGACCTGAAAGGGAAAAGAAATCTAAGGGTTCGGATAATAACGTGCAGAGCGGTCGGTTCTAATATTAACAGCATGTGTAAATGTATTTGGTTACTATTAACTGCGGTACGTACAATACAATTCTAATCGGTACCATTCGAATCATAAGCTAACTATATGCAAAACGTATATATACACATATATAAATGACATGGATATACTGAACTTGTTCAACCTAATATAATCATATAAAATTGGTAAATAAAGACGTTTCTTAAATATAATCATATAAAATTGGTAAATAAAGAAGTTTCTTAATTCGTTTTGGTACTCAAGATTGTCCTTATAGTCAACATATATTTTAATCTTTAAAATAACATCAGTAAATAGAAATCGAGTTTGAATCATTCCAAACTGATCCATATATATACTGTATTTACTTTTTTTAGTATGGCTACTTAAGAAAAAAATGAAAGATCAAAACCAAAACAGAACACGAAACCGGATTAAATAACCAAATCTATATTTATGCAATGTGTGCAATATATGCATGTGTAAGTGTGAGTATAACGCACCTGTTGCTTGAAAAGATCTTCTTGTGCTTGCATTGTTCGTCTGATGGACTCAGCATTTTGCTTTTCAAGAAACCTATCCATTGACCTTAAAACAAAAACTCCGTCCTCTTCTTTGTCGTCAGTCAATTTCTTCTTTGAAGATTTTCGTTGACCATCAACACCAAATCTGACGAATCCACTACAATCAACACTCTTTAAGCCAAATGAGTTTGTCGTAATTTGCTCAACTATCTTTGTTCCCATGCCTGAAACGTAGAGTCACACACTTAATAGCCATTTGATGATTGATGAAACGCACACCAAAAAGGAACCCTAATTTCACTTGAATTATATGTGTGCAGGTGTGTGTGTGCGTGTGCGTACATACATGCGATTATGATGTTGATGGAGTAATCGTCAAAAGCCACTAGTTCTTGAAGTGAAGGGTTAAAAGACAAAAGAAGGTTGACTAGTGGGACACACTTCAGAATTTGATTAGATTCTCTCTCATGGTCTTTTGACCCAAAGCCAAGTATTTCAAATAACCGAATCAAAATGTCTTTCTTATCAGTGATCACCACCATATCAATGGATATAGAGCAAGTTAGACCACAAAATATTGGGGTTCTAATTAAAAACTTTAAAGTTATTAACAATCATAGAAGTAGAAGATTTACAATTCTTCAACTGAAAATGACTAATGTAGTTACTTTTTGTTTGCTTATTCCAATTGAAATTTGTTTGTTTATTACATAATAGTTATTTCTAAGAAAAATTAGTGATAAAATTCATACTATGTTTCAAATATGATATAATAATCATTGAACAGATTATACAACTAATTAACCGAGCTGCATACTTTCTGTTTTTGAAACTTGGTTGAATGAGTCGGAAGCTACCCAGCTGAATACTTCGCTAGCAGTATCTAAGTAGTGCCCCCATGACAACATTAGACACTTACCATTTGTTTCATGAATATTGATTTACTTACTTTGATAACCAGTGCAAAATATCTAAAAAAATTTGTATTTAGTTATATATATTATCCATGAAAAAAGCATTGGTGTGAAAAGGTATGAAAATAAGATAATTTAAATCATGTAGCAAACGTAGCAAACGATTCGAAAATAATTTATATTTTAAGTAAAGATGCGAAATATTACCATAATCTTCATTTTCACTCCTTAGTTTAAAATATAATATTTCGAGCCATCGAATTGCTGCAATAAAGTGGAAATATGTGGTGAAGGTTGGCAAAGGACGAAGAGAGAAAAGACAGCATGCAAGTTGTTGAATTTTTTTTCGTTTTCTTCTTAATAAGAATCGCTTAGTTTGAGAATGATAAAATAGATATGAGAGGGAAAACATCAATAAACTCTAGTCGAGCAGTCATTTTACTATTTAGTGAACTTGATGAGCATGCTAATAAAGCATAATTCTTTTTATTAAAACGAATAAAAAATAATGTTAACATCATTAAATATGAATTTATATATATAAATAAATTAAATATGAATACGAATCGGTCTCTTCGTTCATAATGTTCTTGCATTCATGCGGAAAGGACGACTGTATCTAAGTTTCCACTTAAACTTGTTTCCTTCAATGAATTTAAGAGTTGTCTACACACAAATCATGTCAACAAAATGATCTCTGAGTTTTGAACAAAAAAAAAAAGTTTATCTCTGACTCATGTACTTACATTACATCTATCTATATACACACGCGCACAAGGGCATAAAAAGACATGAGAAGATCTATTTTTTTTGTAGATAACCAATAAGGATACTAATTTGATTAAAAGATAAGGTTCCTATTTAATACGTTTTGTGATATATATGTATATTTTCTAAACAAAATATCTGTTTCGCTATCGAAGTTTTGATGACTAACTTTACTCTTCAAGGTGTATGATATGATATGTTAAGAAAAGAATAATATAAATCTTCACGGAGGTCTTGAATTCTAAACCAACTTTTTAAAAAGCCAATGTGTGATTTTTTTTTTACAAACACACATATACACGTTTTCTGGTATACAGAATGATCTGTTCGATTATATATAAACACAGACACACATATACACGTATAGCAACTCTTTCTATAAATAGTTCATCACCTTCATCAATCCGTAAAATACCCACATAAATGAATATTATATATATGGATTATATCAATTCTATAAAACTTACCTGAAAAGAAGAGCTGCCAAGCTGTGATTCTCTCCAAAGAAGGTCATTGATCATGTTCTAAGGCTCTGCGTTCATGCCAGAAAACTCACTTAGAGAAGCTTATAGAAGTCCTTCAGGACGCACACGCTTATATGTTTCTTCACCAATTCGCTCCAAAGCATAACTTAATAAATAATCCAAAATCTAAGAGATCACTTTAGGATTTTGTCAACAATCACTATAGGAGTAAAGCAGTGTGGAAGCAGAGAGAGAGAGAGAGAGAGAGAGAGAGGGGGGGGGGGGGGGGGGGGGGGGGGGGGGGGGGGGGGGGGGGGGGGCGAGAGAGTCTAATGGGAATTCACAGCTAAGGAAATGCTTAAAATAATTAAAAGATTAATAAGCAAATACTCCATATATAGTGATGGAAGTTAAATAGTTTAAAGGGCTAATTTTGACAGGCTGTGATATTTGTGAAGGAGGCAAGGAAAATGCCGAGGGTTTTCAACTTTTGATATGCTAAAGTTTTATGTTCATCTAATTCTCCACTCTCTAATAGACAGACAAAACAACAACTACTTTTTATATAAATATCATGAATTCACTAGTATACCTTATTTTAGTCTCTAACCTGACAGTCCTTTATTCTCCGAGAAGATGAACCTTTTTCATTAGCTTATATGCCACAAATATAAGATAGTGAAAGAAAAGTTTTCACCATGTTGTAGTTTTAACTTTTCACTCAGAAGATGGATCAATTAATATCCTATTATCCCAAGAATTTAGGTACTACTGATAATATCGAATCCTAAGTCTTATGAAAGTCATTTGATTATGAATATTATATGTGCATAGTTATCGTGTATGCAGGGGTATGAAAATTATTGGATGTTATGATCTAATATAAAACTGAGAAGATCAAGAGGATTTGGACAAATGATGAACAAAAGAAAATAATTTTTAGCCAATATATTCAGACAAGTCCTCACTGGACATGATCAAGATATATGCATGTAACCATATAAAAACTAAAACAGATAAAATATTATAATAACAACCAATTGGAGACAAAGCTTATATCTTTTGTAACAAAATAATGTCGCTTTTTTGTATTATTTTGGAAATTCAAATGATTCCCATTTCTGTATATTCTTTTATCAATATAAATGAAAGCGTATATATTCTCCACCACCATCATCCGTACTGGTATAATGATATTATCCAACCATACCCAAAAAATCTCATGATTATCATTTTTTTATCTGACACCAAGTTTAATGAGATAGATCCACTTATAGTATATCACTTGTTGGCATCTTTATAAATGGAATAATAACTATTCAGTTTTCTTCTGCTTTCTCCTGGCATCTTTTTTTTCTCAAAAATAAAATAAAATTATATGGTTGATGTTCGCAAGGAAAATGCATACAATTTTATTTCGGTTAAGACTTCAACGTTTGCTGTCATTATTGGAATTTGAATTGATGAGATAACACCGAAAACGCAAGGTGGTGATAATTTTGCTTAAATTTCTATAAACACATGTTAAATAACTATATTATTTCTTGATTTACTGGATATGATTTGGAAAATGTAAACGATCTGAAGCTGATTAATTTGTATATAACAATGATTTAAATTTGAGATAATTGAGTGAATATAAACTTATGTGAAATGATTCACTTTTGTTCTAAAATCCATGGCCATCGACAAGAGGGACCATAACAAAAAAACTAGAAATATAATTAAACTAATAAAATTCCAAATTAAATCCCTCCAAGAAAAGGAAAAAAAAAAACTATCAGCACATGAATTTAGTGACATTTAGAGTTTCATTATAATTAAAAGATTATATTTCTATATTTAATCTGGCTTGTCTTCTACTTGTTTCGCTATCTCCTCTCAAAGAAATCTCGTGCTAACATGGGGGATTTCGATTACGCACCGACTCATCGTAGTTATATTATTAATGTTGTTATGCTGTATAATTATCTATATCATGTATTTATGTGTGTGTAAGTAACGAGTGTAAAATATAAATATCAACACATATTTTTTATTAATCCATTTATAAAAATGTAAATAGAATATTTAAATTTATAGAATACCAAAGATTTAGCATAATAAGATCTGCTATCAACGAGTTTAATTTGGTCTCCAGATCATCAGTCTGTATCTCAATCTCAAAAGATGGTATTGGTAACGATGCTAATTAAGCTATCTAGTGATTGTGATTAGTAACAATAGGACAAGCGAAATATAATAATATTTTATATTGGAGTTCATAGATCTAGCCTATCTTTCAAGTTTCAACTAATTGCCGGTGCATTAAGAAATACATCTCATCGTGTTTTGCTATTACAATTCTTGAATACAGATCCCAAAATGATTAATGTATCTCTAATATTATAAAATTCAACAATTTTGAAAACTATATTGATCTGGGGTTGATATTTAATTTCATGATGCTGTAATAGAAAAATCAAACGATTCCTTCCGCGGATGCATGCGTATGTTATTAAAATAAATAAGCAGTTTTTTTTTGTCAACAAATAAATAAGCAGTTAAATGTGATTATTATAGAGGAAAAGAGCTGGCTGGATTAGGCGGAGCCATGTGAGATAAGAAGCAAGGAGGAAACTCATATAAGTCATATTGAAACAATTAGCTATATTATTTTAATATGATATCAAGTACAATACTTAACAGTAATTAGGGGCACGATAATTGTTTCTATTGGCTTAAATAAAATCAGATTTGTTTAGAGTTCTAGAGTTTGAATCTGCAGGTCAACATCTAAGTTTCGAATAGTACATCACATGAATTATTGTCTGTTTATTCTGTATATATAGACCGATACATACAATGTTTTTGTCTGTGAAATAAATGAAAGATAAACTATAGATTTCTGCCACATATTGGATAATATTATAAGTTTTTTTTAGAAAATAATATTATAAGTTCTGAACACACGAATAAAAAATAGACATGGGTACTATACATGAACAGCATTTTGTTGCATCGTAGTATAACCAACATTTTCATTGTTGTTATTATACCTAAACAAAATCAACTATTTTTACTAAAACCTATATTTTGTTTTCTTTTTCTTGTAAATGAGCCATATTAGTTGTTTATTATTTCTAGGTCATAAAAGTAAAACTAATCCCACGTATTGAATAACTAAATGGTGAAAACAAGGGGGTGATTTGGTCATTATGATTTGATGTGAATAATGTAAAAGAAATAAGAAGAAGACTTAAAGTGAAGTGACGGCATGTGGAAGCAAAGAGAGAGTTAATAGATTTGAGATTAAAAATAAAAAGAGTTAGCACGCGTTGTAGCCTTTCTAATAGACAATGTGGGTCCTGCTCCTACCCCGTTATAGTGACTATACACACACACATCCAGATTTGTCTTTTTTTTTATTAGTAGTTAGAGTTTATGTATCAACGTAAAGAAAAACACCGTCAATTTAATTTAATTGTACCGTATAAAATTTACAGCTTTTTCTGCATTAACAATATTTAATTCACCAGTTATCATACTTGAATAAAGATCATAATGGATAAATTAGGTGAGTTAAGTAGGTTCGAAGGAAAAGAAAGGGATTGTATATAAAGAAAATCAACGAATAAACCGTGGTGGTATCAATATATATATAAGATCCGACCAAAGATCAGTGTAAAGAAAGAAGAAGATCTGACCGAAAGTTGTCATATTCACTCAAGTCAGAAAAAGCTAAACATTTTCAGGGAGGGATAATTAGCAAAATAAAATAAAATAAAACAAAATAACTTTTGCCTTTAAAAATAAAAATAAACAACATTTCAGATAATTACGACATCAATAGGGTTTTCTCAAGCGAGTTGTGAGTCCCAGAATACACGTGTCGAATACCTGGACACTAAAAGTGGACCTTCCTCATGTGGGTTATTTCTTCAAGTGCAGGTTCTCCACCTGTTAACTCAGCTATTAGATTAGATTTTATCTTCCCTCTACGATACTTTCTGCTTTTGGAGATTATTAGCACATCACATATCTATACTAGTATATAGTTCGGCTGAAAACGAAACTTAAAATAAACATTTCATGAAAACTTTGGATTAGCTCATATTCGTAATATCATGGAGTGATCCTACAGTTTTTTTTTCCCATATACAAAGTGAAAGATACTCTACTCTTTTACAGTGATTACATAATTATTATTTATTTTCATTGAAAAAGTTAGTTATCCGCAATCTGACAATTAAATTATATGTGTATAATTTTAATTTTGTATTTTTTTTATTTATACGGCTGCTTTCTTTCAAACCTTTAATCAACTCATCTCACTAAATACTTAACCCCAAGAAACTGATCTAATTAAACATTAGCAAACTGACAAATTAACTCGAGTTGGATATTATATTATATGACATATAGAGTACAATGTTTACTACGGATATGTTTTAATACTGTTTCTCTATAATTTTATAATAGTGATGATAACACTGGATTAACTAACTACAACCTAACCACGACTCAGTAGTCGGTGATATATGGCATTCCAAGATTTTTAAGGAACCTGAATTCGAATCTGTTATCACTTAAATTACTCTGATTTGTGGCCACGTAGATATGAACTAATGCTTTCGTTCCATTTAAAAATTCGGAAAAAAAATTATTTATGAACTACACCTTCTTTTAGAGATTAACTGGGCCTCGGCACGGAATACCCCAAATTAAACAAAAAAAACTAAGGACAACCTCAGCTCCCACATACAATGAATCAGATTCAGAATATGACAATGTAACCAATGAAAAGCATTAACGAAAAAACACCATTAATAATAATTATTTTTGTATAAAAATAGTTTAATCCAAAAGCTAGGGAATCTCTTGATGGTCGAGCCAGATGTAATCTCGTGTGGATCCAAAAAATTGCCTTATTTGTTTTCTTTTTTTTTCCTTTCTAGTCTTCCAGAGATATATTTTTGTCTGAGTTTTCGTTTTCACAGAACAGTATCTTTGTTAAGTATCACCAACATGGTTTATCTTGTACTTGTTGAGATCTGGAGTTACTTAGCAATTATTACGGCACTTCAACTGATGTCCATATCAAACCATTAACTTTTGTAAAACTATAAGATATGAGTAGTTTCCGAAGTTAATGCTCATTTGGTGTCATTTAGACAAAAGTGGATTATATTGTGAACTCAGGACAGAGACGTTAACTATATAACTAACACACCATAATCATACTCTAAAAAGTAGTATTAGATACTATTCTTTCGATTAGATATTCATTTTTATCAATATAATTTTTACAAGTTCGAAATACCATTGGACCTGACCGGACAAAGGCTAGAGTCGTTAGACACAAACACTGATTGGTCAACTACACCAGTTCATATAAGCAACTCTCCAATATGCAGAAACTAATCAACAAAGGTATGTATGATTGATTCTAGAGGGTTAAACACTATTATAGTGTACTTAAAAGAAATTTTAATTTCATTGCGAAAACCAAAACACCATATAATTCACGCCTTGCTTCACTCGTTTCTTCATAGTACCGCACAAACCAAATGTAAACTTGTATCAATTAAAGGAAAGACCCCTAACATGTTTACCAATATAAACGAAAGATTTTGTATGTTTTGATGTTTGGAACACACACATGTGTTCATGAGAGAGTTATAAACGGGAAAGAGTATATATTTTGAAGCTACCTGCAATCAAATAAGAAAAAGAGAGGACAAAGAGATTCATTGGAGGACTTTCTTGGGGTCAAGCTGCCCACTGGAGTAACTAGAAGGAACCGCAGAGAGCTCGAGTCTTCCTTTCCATTCTTCACCTGGTTTTAACGTGATCGGTCTTTCCACAGCTGCAGCTTCAACACAAAGCATATGCTTATAGTCTTCATCTCCCAAGTCCGATATCGTCTTTGACCTCTTATCCCATGGATTCCACACCACTGATCACATGAATGAATGATTCAGTTTTGCTTTGTAATTAGTAGTAAGAAACTAGGATTTTGATAAAAAACAACAACAGAGTTTGATGATTTACCTGCATCAGCAAGCCCGTCCTTGCGAACAACGAAAGTTCTCTTCTTCTCGTGGTCCAGAATAGCAATCTTTGTAGGAGTGCTTAGGTATATCTTGTCAATCTATTTTTTTAAAACAAGTAGCAAGTTTCTTCTTTTAATTGGTGATACTAAGACATATATCTATATTTCAGAAAGAAGGGAGAGATTGGATATATCAAACTTACTTCGGATTCGAAAGTAATAGCATCACCTTGCTCCGTAAACCGTTCTCTGTTCTTTAAGTTGTCTAGATAATCCAGCGTCTCCAATCCTTCAACCCGTACTTCACTGAACACAACCAAACCGATGCATATCAATATTTCTATAGCAAAGCTTACCGGAAAGATAGATGTAGGAGTTTAATAGAATGAAACAAGATCAAGTTTTTCAAACAAAACGACCAGTAAAATTGCAACAAGTTAGCAGGCAAATACGAATGCAATGAGAGTACCTGATGTCCGAGACAGAGAAATAGGTGTGATAAGCAAATGTGAATGTAAACGGCTTTCCATCAGTGTTGGTGTTCCTGATACGAGATGTCAGTGTCAACTCTCCTTCAGATCCCAAGTCCACCCTCATCCGGAACTCAAAACTGAAAACGGATACACCGAGATAAAAGTTAGTAAATGCGATTCAGCTTTTCTTTATGAGAGTTGATGAAGAAATTGGCCCAAGATCCAATGTCAGACAATTCTGGTTAAATAAGCGCATAATGTTATAAAGAGTGAGTTCTGAAGAATCTTACTTGTGAGGCCAGGTCTTCAGATCATCTTCAGTCGGCCTCAGGATCAGGTCAACGAAAGAGTTAGAAGAAGAATTCGTTGGCAAAGGAGGTGGGCAAGCATCAACTTCCCAGATCCTGTTTCTAGCGAATCCATGTGATTCGAGTGTACCAAGGTTACTGAACTGCACGTACAGAAAGAAAAAAAAAAAAAACAGAATTTCATTAGCAAATTGAATGCTAAAATGGAACAAACAAAGGCAGAATATATATAAAAACATACTTGTGGAAAGCAAAGCGGAATCCCTCCACGGATTGGTTTTGGAGGCTTGAATATAGCCTGCGCAATGCATAACAGATGCTCTCAGATCTCTATTGCTTGGAGTTCATACACTCACTTAACCGGGAAAAAAAAAACTACTCTAGTATAAGCAAGTTACTAGACTGCAAAACCATCTATTCTTTCACATGCTTCTTGTGGGTAATTAAACAAAGCATGGAGTAGAGATCATTTCCTTTAAAGTGCGAATCAATGTCATTAACCTCTTTGAGCCCATCAATCTAAATAAAGAGAAAAGATAGATACTCTTTTGCACACAACCAACCAACCACAGAGAAACATCTAATAGTAAAGGTTCAGCATCCAATAACAACTTCACTGATCTTATTTTCTCCACGGATTCAAGTTAAAAGTGACAGTACATTGAGCCCTTTGTCTGTTTCTAAAGTAGTATGACGCTTTTCTCATGAATCAAATGTCGCATACAAGATGGAAGATGTGGCATACCTTGCTGCTGAGGTAAAGTAACTCTTCTCCGTTCTCATTTTTCCACGAAGTCACATGACCACCATACAAGTATACCTGCATTTTCCAGAAATGAATTAACATTTAAAGGAATCTTAAACTGAGATGGAAAAGTGTGCAAAGATCACACTCTTCAACTGATGAGATCAATCACTCGGAATCAATTCATCTTCGTAAGATAATTCAACAGATCCATGGATTCGTAGACTACACTACTTAGTGGAGGAGGCTTCAGTGAGATAAATCCACAGATCTACAGTTCAAATCCACTACAGATAAGATTCACAATCGCAATCAAGCTAAAAAAGCGATCACAAAAGATGTAAAAATCTCAGATGAGTATCGGCGAGGGAGAGAGTGATACGAATACCTCGGCGGAGCGGTAACGAGACTCGCGGAGGACGATTTTGTCAAGGCCATTGATACCTTTGGCGAGCTGAAAAGAAGGATGCTCCGTCGCCATGGAAACTACCAGAATCAAAAAAACAAGATCTACTCTTCTCTTTCACTGATCCTTCCTTCACGCTGAAGGGAAAAAAAGGTATCGCCAATCTTTTTTTTGCCGTTTTTGTTCGAACCGTATCTCTCTCTCTCTCTCTCTTATTATGGCTCTTGTTAATGCCTTTTTTATTTATTTTAGCTTTACTCCGTTTTTAATATTTGGTTTATAACATAAATCAAAGAAAATGAAGATTGTTGAAGAAGATAGGTTTAATTTAATTTACACTCTTACTTCAAAAAATATAAAGCACCAGAGGAAAGTCGAGTCTACGGAATGCAAAGCCACACAGACCAGTGAGTAAGAATCCTAAGCATCATCATCTTTGAAGATTTGAGTTATGTATGTATGATAAAAATGTTATAATTTGATTATTTGTAAGCAAGCTCAAAAGGTGAAGGAAGATAAATGCACGATGTCCTCTCTTCTGAGTGTTTCTTGAACTGCAAACGAAAAGGAAGAAAGATTAACCAAGATAAGACTATAGCATAACCAACTATACTAAACTGCTTCTCTTGATCCATCAATATATCATCAACATTGCATCAGAATCTGAGTTCTCAGTTGAACCGGCTCTTCCCTGATCTATCAATAGGTTCAGATTCCGGGAAAAGGATCAGCTTACGGATGATGATGGTGAAGAAGAAGAAGCCTGAGGGAAGAGTTGGTTCAGAATAATTGAACTGCCATTTTAAGCTTGTTTTGTTTCCACTTGGGCAGTTTATAAAACTCTTTCTTTGTCATTTCAAGTTTCTCCTTGAACTCTGCTGCACTCATGTATGCCTGGAAACAAGAGAAGCTCTCTTCATTAGACACCAAACAACAATCTTAGAATAATATTTTTTTCAAGAATCTGACCTCTCTTCTAGCGAGCTCGATATCTGGAACAGGATCCTCCGAGTCCGTTTTGAGCCTTTCGTATGGGAATGTAGGCAGGCTGCTGTCTTCTTCTTCTGCTTCTTCTTCTTTTGAATCTTCATGAATGCTCTTCATTGATTCTTCCTCTGTCGCCTCTGATGTCGCCGGCTTTGGTGCCTCTGCTTCGTTTGTAGCTTCAGATGTACCAGGGGTAGTTGGTGCTTCTTGAGGAGTAGGCCTAAATTTCTCGAAAAGCGCTGTGCGGGCAGCAAAAGCTGCGGATTTTGGGGCGAGCTTTGTGAGGTCTGGTGCATGAGATTTGGGGTAAAGCTTCCGGACCAATGGGCTAACCATAGGTGGTGGAGTTGATTGGTTTCTTGTGCCTAATTTCTCAAAGTTTGCAGCAAGGGCGTTGAAAGCTGGAGACCGTCCCCTCACACGGGCTCTGTCTGGACTCGAAGTCATACTTCTTGACCGCGGCTGAGATTTGTCTGGAACGCTGGACCGGCTACTATACACTGGTACTCTCCTTTTAGGTTTCTGACAAAACCACAAAACATTATTATAAGACACAAGTCCAGATTGATTTTTCCAGAAAATGAAGTAAAAAAGCTTTTTACATCTAGAAGCGGCTTTCCTTTGTTTGTCAGGACTGCAAGCTTTTTCTGGAAAGAGTTTCCATGCATCTGAAACAAGTGTAGAGAGTTAGAGAATTCCAGGGAGCGAGTTTGGAGAGCAAGTGTATACAGTGGGAGAAATGTCACTTACTGCAGATTTAGAAGTGTCCCAGGTGAAGAACCGAGTAAAAAATGGAGGTTCGTTTCCTTCAGTTACTATGTATATCGGCGTCTCGCTTGCTAGATTCTCTAGAAGGAAATCGTGCTTAAGGAATTTCTGTTGAGGCAGAGAGGATCTATTAAGAACAGTTAACTGGTTTTTGCTACATTAATATAGAGTTGAATGAATCTTTAAAGTACCTCTCCAATGGCTAAAACTTGTGGCTTTTTCTTAGGGTCAACTTGTTGCCCCACCCAGACAAAGATCTCAGTGTGACAATCAAGAATGAAGATATCTTCAGTCATCAGATCATCTTGAGTGAAGCTGAAAATCTCTGTAACCTATATGCGGATAAAATGAAAGAAATAATTAGCCTACCCGAGATGTGGGATCATAACACGAACATGGCTTATAATGGAAACCATACGTTACCTTTAGATTTTCTGATGAGATAGCAACATCCACAAAGGGAGACCAGAACCCACCAGAGAATGCAGATGAGAGTTATATCAGTGCTTAAATTTTAGAGAAAAAAGAAAAGGGAACATATGTTGGTTTTTTACCGTTTGAGAATGTGCAAGAGAAGAGATGAGGATCACTCTCTCCATCCTTTTTGATCTTCTGGCTCGGATATTCTGATTTCCCTCCTAACAATTCCCAAAACTGTTCACACTCTGAACCTTCCTTTTGTGCCTTGGTGTGTTCATTTGGCTGTATACAAAAATAAAAAGACAAGAACCAGAGGTTAAGCCAAATGAGGAGGTAAGGTTCCAAATGCAGAAACAAAGCTCAATATTACTACCTTGATCAGATCCAACATTCTCTCCATGAGTTCTTTATCATCCGAGGAAGTTAGATTGCCACACCAAGTGAAAACAGTAGAGTCACCATGTAATATATAACAGTGCGAAGAATTAAGCCCTGTGGAAACCTGTTGTAACCAGATAATAACTGAAGTACATGTCTTAAACTTATGACACAAGAACGCTGCTTGATTATGGTTTTCAGTACACGTACCGCTTCTATCTGTATAGCTTGCATGTTCTCCGGTCCAGAACCTTGAACCCTAAACAACGCAACACCTGCTGCATCGTAAGTAGTATCAGGAACTTCGTTCTCTGTTATGTACTTCTTGAAAGCATCACTTAGACCACCCTGCGACAAAGATTAACGATTTTTAGTAGAGATTGTAATAAAGCATCAAAACTAACAAAAGAAAAACCTTAAAGGAAAAACTGAGAAATCACCTTAAATGTGATGAAGCTTTGCATTATCACAAAGAACTGAATCGGTTCTTTTCCCTCGTAAATGCGAGCCTGCACATATGAAGACTAATAAACTTCCATCCGAAATGTATATTGGCTTTAGAATATATATATAATGGAAACTACAGGTAGAAGCACCTGAGAGGCCATAAACTTCATGGATTCAACCATCTTACTTGCCATGGAAATAGCAGATTCTCTGTCTACCTATATATATATCATCATCAGTGAGCACATATAAAGAGAAAGAAGCTTTTTATATATGAGATGAGATTACCTCTACGCTTTGCTTTCCTAACCAAGTACCCACTAGATGTTCCTCCCTGTCTTCTCCTGGATATGAGTACTGGAATATATAACAATCGCCGCTATAGAACTTCGATTGCTCCGCTGCTTCGAGAAGGATTTTTTCCTCTCCATTAATACGCCAGACCTGCAAAATTTCATAGTTAACATTCAAATGACCATACTGTATTATGGTTATGTTCACTTATTTGAATATATTAACAAAGATATGGTCACTACCTGGAGATTTCCTGTGGCATCGATGTATGGCTTAGGTTCATCTTTAGAAGAAGAAGAAGAAGTCTTAACCAGGCCTTGCACGTTAATTCCTTGGCGTTGCAAAAGAGCTAAAGAAAGAACAAACAGAGTTTAGTATCTCATACTCGAGAGATTAAAAATTCAGCAATTTGATCAATGCAGCTACTACTAGTCTACTACACCTGCAACTTTGCCTCTGCCTTGCTGGGGCTCAGCTACAATACTTGTAGCCGGCCATGAATCAAACTTAGATCGGAACATCACTGTTTCAAACCCTTCCATCACACTGACCAGATTTGATTTTGGACGTTCAGACGAACGTAAAAACTCCTGAAAAAGCCAAGAATGACAATATGACATATAGCAAAACCCATCAAAAACAAGACTATTCCTTTGGTGCATGAGAAGAAATTTACTTCTGCAGCTTGACTTGCGCTCTTTCTTTGGTCGATTGAAGTACCTTTTCCCTTCCAAACGAATAATTCAAGACCACAATCGAGAAGATAACATTTGTTAGTGTCCAGAAGCTCTTTCTGCAAAGACTCAGCCTCTATGGGTTCTGTCTTTCCCTTCTCAACACTTGAAAGACCAAACATATCTCACGTCAGAACATACTAATCTGTTACAAGGCAACCTGTGTTAAGATCAACGGTGTTCTACCTGAAGAGTTTGATCCCGTCAGATTCAGCGGTTTGGTCATCATTGACTGCTGGTTTCTTAGGAAGCGGAGCAAACCCACCAAACAAACCCCAAAACTCTCCAGCTTCAGCATCAGCCATCATCCTCCCATCCTCTACAAGTAAGGAGACCACATTATAAAGTTAATAAAGTTAGCCTCCATAGCTTCTGACAGTTTAGTTCACTTACCAACCGCTGCGATCTCGCACTTTCCATCATGGTGAGTGTCTTTAATGTACTGAACAACCTCCAGAGCTTTTGCTCTTTCTTGAATACTTGATTTGGAACCACTGAACTGGAAAATTTTAGACTCTGTATCAAGTATGAAAACGTCGTCGTGGTTGAGAGTAGACCGAGCAAACGGCACCTGTAAATGAGAGCAAGTTAAATCTCCAGGCTGAGTGAAAAGAAATCTACAAGACATTGTTAAATGACTTGCCTCCTTCACACGGACGACATGTTTGCCTTTGCAGATGTACAGACGCGTCTGATGCTCCTCGGGCTTGACGTGGTTGAACCCGGAAGCAACGCCACCTTCCTGAGGTATTATGCAAGGTTTGAAGTAGGAAAGGAACTTCTCGGTCTCTTGGCCCTGTACTTCTCGGTACTGAACAGCACGCCCACCTAACGCTGAATCTAATTCAACTGTCATAACAGTAACAGAACCAGCTTCATCCTGTTTTGATCAACACACCACCATTATTCATAATCGCTGAATAATATGCAAAAAAAGAGAGGAGAATGAGAATATAGAGAGAGTGATACCTGACTGGAATCTTTACCGAGCCAGTAGTGAATATCGTGATGCAGGGAACCGCTTCTTGATGCTGTGGTCTGGAAGTTAGATGAAGAAGGTTTTAGACATTTACAAGAACTATTTATCATCAGCAACGAAAGATATAGACAACAAAGACCACCGACCTTCAAGACAATATAGGAATCCCCGGTGAAAAATTTACCATGGGATTCTTTTGGAACAGGGACAGGTTTGAAGTTCTCTATGCGCCATATTTCAATCCCACTGTATATGCAACAACAATGAGATCTAAAATATGCAGACTATTTAAAAGAGAGTAAAATAAATAAAAGGTATTAAAAGTGAGAGAAGATTACGATTTTTGGCCACATCCTTGAAGAGCCTGATCTAAATCTCTCATGGAAAACGTCATTCTGGTTATTTTCTTTTGCAAAGCTTAAACTCTCTCTAGCTTCTCACCAACCTGCAAAGGATAAATAACGACTATGAATGCAGATTTCCAGAAAGGAAAAAAAAAGGAGGTTTTCTCGATATCTCAGTGCGTGCAACCAGCATATTTCTACTCTACGCAATGTTCTTGAAAACAAAAAAAAAAAGAAGAAGCCTCTTGAATCGTGCAGAGGGTGTTTGATAGTTGGTACAATGTAGGTACTAGAATCGCTGTGACAACAACCATTGTAATCTGAGACTCGAAAGCTTCTATTAATTCATGTTTTTCTGAAACACCAAACATTCTCAACCCATATCTACTCAACCAAAACATAATAAAGGTGGCATGATCATTACAAGAGCTGCAAAGATTGAGAACAAAACGAAACAGAAAAAGTAGATTCATATCAGAGATGGATATTCATTCGTAAGACAAAAATGATTGGTCTTGAGGCGATCGATCCCACATGCATTTTGAACCCGAAAAAAAAATAAAAGTACGATCAGGACGATTATAAACTTATGCATAATGGTAAGATTATAGATCAGTTTGATTGTGTTGTCACATGGATTACAAATTACTTATCTACGTAAATTTACAACAACAAATAAAAGGAAAAGCAGGAATTATTACAAAGGAATACCTTGTTTTACAGAGTTTTTGTCAAGAACAAAGGTGCAATGCTGCGTGCATCATCCTTCTAAAATTCTGTAAAAAAAAGGAGAAAAAGAAAATGTGATGATCCGAGAAAATAAAATAAAAAAACGAATTTTGTGGAGAGTCTTCCCGCTGTTTCGGGTTTTACACATCAGAAAAATAAATAAATGGAGAGATAAGGAGAGAGTCACTTGGCTAAACAAAATGAAATGTTTAAACCGAATATCAGTCATCTTTTAATTAGTAGATTAAGCTCAAAAATAAATGCAAACATAAATTATATTCGTAGACTAACGAAAGAGAAGTAAAATTATCGGTTTCTGTGAATGGCTATTTTCAAATAATTTAGTCGTCTCTTTTAATTAAGTTTTAAGTTAAACGCATGGTTATGGGAAAACGAAAGCCAAAAGGTGAATGCACTTAACCTGTCGTGTATTCACTCGTCTCCTCGCCGCAAAATAACCTCCGTCGCAAGGTCAGTTTCTCTCTCTCTCTCTCTCTCTCTCTCTCTCTCTCTCTCTTCTCGCCTTCTTCATCTTCTTCTTCTTCCACACCGCGGATCCAAATAGTCCTGGAAAATCGTGGATCGATTTCCCCCATGCCCGTAGAGCCTTGAACGGCGGGAATTATGCATTCACGCGGCGACGGCGTAATTAGTAACAAAACCATGTTTTCATTCCTTCGGCTTCCTCGTGACGTCAGCATAGAATCTACCGATTTCACTCGAATGATCGAATATTTTCGAATTAGTGTTGCCCTGATCTTTTGGTTCATCTTCCATAATCAATTCCCAATCCCCATGATCTTTTTTTTCATTGGCCATTAAGTCATATGGGCCCGAGAACAGAATAAATGGGCCTATAGCGAATTATAAGAAGCCCAATGTTTACTCCTTGGAGTAATTAAACTTTGGACCGGTACCGGCAACGGCAACGCAACACAGCACTCGGATCCCCGGAGCTGTGAGTCGACGAAATTTGTGATTTTCTTAAAACTAGATTCATCGTTGGTTCTCGAGTCTAGAACGTCCCTTCTTCGTCAAGCTTAGTTTTGAAGGGTAGCCTTCAAATTAGGGTTTTGGTTCTTTGAGGTGTGTCGGTGAAGCATTTTAGGTTCTTGGTTCAGTTTCGCAACTGAGATTTTTCAATTTTTCTTCTCCTCTGCTTTACGATTTGATAGGTGAAGTGGTCTCATTTAAAACTGTTGGATTTGCTGCAGCCTTGCAGGTACAGAAGCTATGGCTCTTCGATCCATAAGCAGGAGGTTTGGGAGCAGAATCTTGAATTACCGTTCCTCTGTTGCTTCCCTTCATTCTCATGCCACAAGTTTTGGTATCATTCGCTCTCAAACATCTATCCTCTCTCTCTCTTGAATTGGCTGTATTGTGTTCTTGTAAAACACTTTTAATTCAAGATCGTGTTTATTGCTAAACGAAATGCTTTTTTTTTTGTATTCAGATTATGATTTCTCTTTTGGGGTTTTATGTTTTGAGTTTAACCTTGCCTGTTTTTTTGGTTTCAGGGTTTCAACAAGTAAAGGAAGAAGAGAAAAGCAAGTTGGTTGGTAACGTTTTTACCAATGTAGCTTCCAGTTATGATATCATGAATGATGTTATGAGCGGTGGCTTGCATAGGCTTTGGAAGGAAAGGTTAGACACTCTTTTTTCTCACAGCTTTTTTGACTTGCTCTTGTGTTAAAAAAAAAATCAACGCTTTTGGTGATTTCAGACTCGTTGGGAAGCTGAGTCCATTTGCAGGGATGAAGCATCTTGATGTGGCCGGTGGAACGGGTTGGTCCATACAATTTTTTTTTTTGTTTCATCACTCTTGGAGTTGTATAGTTTAAAATGTTAGGGGTTGTTTATTAATATGCAGGTGACGTTGCGTTTAGGATCTTCGATGCTGTTAACAGTGTCAAACGAAGAGCATTGAGGAAAGTTGATGAGGATTCACTTGAAGAAACTCAGATCTACGTATGTGATATTAATCCAAATATGTTAAACGTTGGGAAACAACGTGCTGCTGAGAGAGGTGATACATCAGATGTTTCTTTGTGCATCAATCAAATTTATAACCTTTTTTCTTTGTATGTGTGAGCTCAGGCTTCTTTTACTGTCTTGAATAGGGCTAAGAGATAACAAGTCACTGGTATGGGTCGAAGGAGATGCAGAGGCCTTGAGTTTCGATGACAATTCAATGGATGGATACACTATTGCATTTGGAATAAGGAATGTCACACACATCGAAAAGGCTCTTGCAGAGGCCTATAGGTATACATATATCTACACCTTTTTCTGGTTTGTGATATCATGCTTCTGTGGTATTTCGTAAATCTTATAAACTCTTCACTCTGTCAGGGTACTAAAACGGGGAGGAAGATTCTTGTGCCTTGAGCTCAGCCATGTAGACATTCCAGTTTTCAAAGATGTGTAAGTTTTTATGATGATTGTACATGCTTTAGAAGCAAAGTCCTTTTTTGTTTCCTTAATAGTCCCACTTTGTTTAATATGTTGCAGATACGATTTGTATTCATTCAAGGTCATTCCAAACTTAGGGGAACTAATAGCTGGTGACCGGGAATCTTACCAGTACTTAGTTGAGAGTGTTCGTCGGTTTCCCCCTCAGGTTCAAATATTCAATCTTTTGATCACATTTCTTGTAAACTTAACACTTAGTTTTCCTGTGTTGTAGCGATTTTGTCTGCATGGTTGGAAAGATATGGATAAAATAGTCATCATCATGTGGGTTTTTTGAAAAAGCATTAGTAGTAACAACATGCCATGATCAAACCTATAGTTGAAGGTTGTGCTAGGATCATTGCAAGAAGATAGGCGTTACAGTTCTGATAACTATATGAACACCATATGTTGATCGGGATATAAGACGTTTTACGTTGAAAGCATGTTTGTAATCACTAGATTCAATGAAACTGGATAATGCAGGAGAAATTTGCAACGATGATAGCAGAGGCAGGATTTGAGAAGGTGGAGTACGAGAACCTTGTTGGTGGCGTTGTCGCCATTCACTCTGCCATTAAGCTCTGATCTTTCTCTTTCTTTTTCCTTGAGCATTTTATCTGCTTCCCAAACTGTAAAAGTTCAAACGTAAAAAATAAAAGCTCTGTCCAAGAGTGAATTAATTTGCTTCTTAATTGTTAATTTTTCAAATTATTATTTATCAAACTTCATTAACGTTATTTGAAAACAGTCATATAAAATCACATAAAACTTCTGGCTTAAAAGTGTGTGTGATGTGAAGATTAAAAAGTTACAAAACGCAAAAACATCAAGAGACCAATTAAAAATATAAGCTTTTAATGGGCTATATATCGGGCCCATTAGGTTTTCGCTCACTCTGCGACGTGATCATATATAAAACGCATCAAGCACATCCTCCCGTCAGACCCAGTCTTGAAATCTCGCCGCCGTTAGAAGAAGAAAGAAAGAAGATGGGAGTATTCACATTCGTTTGCAAACTCAACGGCGGAGAATGGACCGCTAAGCAATACGAGGGAGAGCTCGAAGGCTCCGCTTCTTCCATCTACGATCTTCAGCGCAAGCTTGTTCAGGCTGCTCTCGCCGTCGATTCTTCCGGTGGCGTTCAGACTTCCTTCTCTCTCGTCTGCCCTAAATCCGCCGTCTGCCAGGTTTCTCAATTTCTTCCTCTCTAGATAGCTTAGATATGTGCCCTTGCTTCCTATTTGATTGTCTCGAATCTAAGACTTGTAATAGAATCTTCAGTTTACGACACTATTGATTTTTATTGCTTTGTTAGCTACATTGTTGAAATGCTTATTGGATCGTTGAGTTAATAATAGAAAATGAAATCGAGCAGGTGAACATTGGCGGTGGCGGAGGAGGAGGATTTGCTGCCGGAGGTAGTGCAGCAGCTGGAGGAGGCGGTGGTGGAGGTGAGGCCGCCGCGGCTGCAAAGGAGGAAGAGAAGAAGAAGGAAGAATCTGAAGAGGAGGAAGGTGACTTTGGATTTGATCTCTTTGGTTAAGTGTTAAAGACCAGAGACAAAAAAAAAACATAAACTCTTTCCAAGATGTTGTTAGTTTCTGTGGGTTTTGATCTCCAGATTATTTATTTTGCTTTTTCTGTTTTTCGTTTCGGAACGGTTTCGAGATTGAGCTCTATGATTATGCAATGTCAGAAATATATGTTTGGTTTCTGGTTTCTATGAAACTTATTTAGTCTCTAATTCATAATCTTTGGTCATTTTTGTTAAATGTTGATTCAACCATTATCATAATGTGAAAAATCGGCACTAATAAATGTCGATTCATCATAGAAATAATTGTTCTTAACTCCTGTGGTCGCCATAACTCTGTTTCTCTTTTTTTCACTTAATAATTTTGTTTCGATCATTAGAGATATACTAATTCTGTAAGAATTGAGACAAACAGTGTTTGTTAAATGCTGTATTGGAGAATTAAGATTAGCATAAACCAAATTAACTGTTTTAAGCGAGGAATAAGACAACAAGTATTATAGGTTTTAGGGTCAAACCAAAATAACTCGAACCTGGTATATGCAAGATCCCTGCTTGATGATCGTGGTCGGAACGGTTGGTTAGTTGCTCTTGTTGTTGTTCAAAAAAAAAGTTGCTCTAGTTTTCTTCCATTACGGGCCTAAGCTCATTGGGCCTACATTATAAAGCCTAGATAGTAAACTTTTTGAGTTGAGTTTCTTTTTTCTAATCTCTAGTTTCTTCTGATTCCACCATTATTGGGGGAGCAGAAAAGTCTAGTGTTTATAGCAGAAGATAATTAAAGAAGTATTTTTTTTTTCCTACTACCATCTCATCCATATAAACACTTGGCTTGATTTATTTTCTTTGAAAGTTCTTGTCTTCTCGTTCTTAAATTTTCGATATCTTTAAGGTAATCTGATCATCAAGCTTTTCATTTTTTTGAGATCTGGGTTCGGACAAAGATTCTATTTTTGTGTCTACCCATCTTTCATTCCCCCCCCCCCCCCCCCCCCCCCCCCCCCCCATTATCGGATCCTGCTCGAAATTTTTTACAGGTACTCTAATAACTCTTCATTTCCCTTCTCTGATAAATGCTTCTACTTTACTCTTTCTGTTAATATCGAGTCTAATAGTTTGCAAATTAATTCCACTTTGTGTGTGTGTGTTTATGGTAGCTTTAGATTTGGCATTTGCTTGGTGGTGAACAGAAAAGAAATAATCAGGAGACTTCCTTTAATTGTGTCGTACGTTCTGGTTGAGAATCCTTCTTTTCTTTTTGAATTCACAATAACAACGTGCTGTTTGCTCCCCTAAAAATCAGGTTTTTCTTGTCGGAAAATCCTTGTAATTGTTGCACCAAACGTGTGGTCCTTTGTTCATGTTCTAGTTGCTTGTTTCCGAAGATTGTGTTAAAAAGTCATAAAGTTTCATGCTTTCAATACAATTGTTTCTAAATCATTTCATATGGCTCTTTGATTGAAATTTACTTGCAGGTTTTGCTCTATGTAAAAATAATTAAAAAAAAAGATTCAAACTTTACTTTCAATGGGGGAGACACAGAACCTGCACTTGCCTCTGCGAACTCGGTCTTCTCTAAAGAAGCCCTTATTGGTTGTTCTGTTAGTCTGTATCACAAGCGTGCTCTTGGTCTGCACTTACATGTACCCACAGCACAACGTTAAGAGCCCCGCTTGCGAGGGTTTGTCTAGCAGAGGCTGCCAAGCTGCGCTCTCCGGATGGCTTGATGTCCACGTCAGGAAACACACTGACGAAGAAGTCGCTGCTCGAGTTGTCATCAGAGACATACTCAGAACACCTCCTGCTCTCACCTCTAGATCGAAGATAGCTTTTATGTTCTTGTCTCCTGGTACTTTGCCGTTTGAGAAGCTCTGGGATCAGTTTTTCCAGGTTCACAAACATTCTTGATTTCTTTGATTTATATTAAGTGTGGTGTTGACGACTGTTTGTTCTATACTTGTCAAGGGTCAAGAAGGGAGATTCTCGATTTACATACATCCATCGAGGCTACGACCGGTTCACATCAGCCGTCACTTTTCAGACCGTGAGATTCACAGCGATCATGTCACTTGGGGAAGGATCTCTATGGTTGATGCTGAGAGACGGCTTCTAGCAAACGCTCTTGAAGATCCTGACAACCAACACTTTGTTCTTCTCTCAGAGAGGTGATTGATTCATCATAAACTTATCTAGTTTGCACCAAATCCATTCTCTTTACATCTTTTTTTTTTTTAAACTTTGCAGCTGCATACCGTTGCATACTTTTGACTACACCTATAGATATTTGATCCACGGAAACGTCAGCTTCATTGACAGGTAAACTAATTGCCTCTCAGCAACCTTTTCATATCTTTCTACCATTAGATTTGATCTCTCTCTCACATATGTATTCACCAATGCTTGCTTCTCTCTCTCTCTTTGTCAAGTTTTGAAGATCCTGGTCCGCATGGGACCGGTAGACACATGGATCACATGTTACCTGAAATCCCCAGGCAAGATTTCAGAAAGGGTGCTCAGGTAAAAGTAGTCTCTAACTTACTCCCTAAGTTGTGGAATGTGGATAATATGGATAGAGTGTCTGCGAGAAAAATAAGCTATAACTCCAAACAACTTTTTCTCCTTTTTGGTGCAGTGGTTCACAATGAAGCGTCAACACGCTTTGATAGTAATGGCTGATAATCTCTACTACTCAAAATTCCGGCAATATTGCAGAGTGAGTTTCGCCTTTCCTTTGTAGTATTACAGTTTTCATTTGCAATATTGTAGCAAATGTTTTTTATGACTGAACTCTGTAAATAGTAGCAAACAAGTTTTAGATATGATATCTCTTTGCTAATAATATCGTTAGTACTCCTCAGATTGAAAAGTTTAAGTTTTGTCTTTTAACTTACTCTGGTCCTCCTGATTTTGAATTTTGTTTGCACCAAAATTTTACAGCCTGGGGTAGAATCAAATAAGAACTGTATTGCGGATGAACATTACCTGCCTACATTCTTCCATGTGAGTGGTTCAATTAATGCAACTCCCTCTCTTATGTCTCTCTCTCTTATACTCTACTTGGATTCTAGTCCCTTGATGAGATGTTTCTTCTTCTTCTTCTTCTTCTTATTAAAAGATGCTTGATCCTGGAGGAATCTCGAATTGGTCAGTCACGTATGTTGATTGGTCAGAGCGTAGATGGCATCCAAAGACATACAGAGCCCGCGATGTCTCACTCAAGTTCTTGAAAAATATCACGGTAATGTGCCCAGCAACACACTCTTCTCAACACATCTATTATATAATATCTAAAGATTCGGTTCCTCTCTTTACTTTCTTCGGTTTTTTAATGTGATATATACTTTCCCTCATCGCAGTTCGACGACATGAGCGTACACGTAACAAGCGTTGGCAAGGTACGTTGCTCGATTACCAACCGTTTTTTGAAAACACTGAAAATGTGAAATGTTTTTCTTCATTTTTGTTTTTGTTTTGTTTTCCTTTAGCGTGGAGATGAGCTGCATTGGCCTTGTACATGGAACGGAATTAGACGTCCATGCTATCTCTTCGCAAGGAAGTTCCACTCGGATTCTGTTAACAAACTGGTCAGACTCTTCTCAAACTACACGAGCACAGTAGTTTGAAAGAGAGAGAGAGAGAGAGAGAGAGAGAGAGAGAGAGAGAGAGAGAGAGAGAGGAGAGAGAGAGAGAGAGAGAGAGAGATAGCTAGAGAGAGAGAGAGAGAGGAGCCAGACACAAAATTCTTGAAACCTGGAACAATGCACTTGAAGATTGTCTTTAATCGCATATTTACTGTAAATTTTCTGTAGAATCTGAAAATGCATGCTTTTGGGATTTAATGTCTATTTAATTTGATGGGACAGGGTTGCTCTGCATTTTTTTTAAGCTGTAGTAGAAAGGAGGTTAGAAGCAGAGATTTTTGGTTAATGAATTTGTTATTGTGATTTTAGCCATGGGGGTGTACCCTGTTTATCATGTTGTAATTTGAGCTTTTAGTAGTTTAGTAGCACTTTTACTCCAATGGTGTAGGCTGAGCTAATTTCAAAGCGGCGAAATGCAAGCTATAGATGGTTAAACCAAGTCATTCAAAATGTACCGGTTTAATCAGAAGAGACCGGTTTAAGCAAACTATTGTATTCGTTTAGTTGCTTCCGTTGCCATGGGAGTTCTTCTGTGAAAGAGAGAAGGAATCTCCTTTTTGGCTCATCATGAAGCTCCATCCTCTTCCCTCTTTCTCTCTCCAATCCCTCCTGAAAAGCGGCTTCTCTCCCACCCTAACCTCCATCGAAACCTTCCTCCGATACCTCCACCGTCGCCACAAGTTCACCACCATCCTCCACTTCTACTCCCAGCTAGACTCCAACAACCTCCCAATCAACCGCACCATCTACTCGATCGTCTCATCCGCTTTCCTCAATCTCAACAGATACGAAGACGCCGAGAATTTCATCACCACTCAGATCTCGAAATCATCCCTTTTCCCCAGAACTCAGACGTTGGACTCTCTGATTCACGGATTAGATGATCCTGATAAATCCCTTTCGATCCTCAAAGATTGCTTGCGTAACCACCACAACGGTGCGTTTCCTTCTCCCTCGACGCTCCCCTCGCTGATTCACCGGTTCGTCGCGAGAGGAGAGATGGATAAAGCAGTCGAGGTTTTGGAGATGACGATGAGCGAGAAAGTGAAGAACTTCGTCTCTAGCTCTGTGGTTTCCGGGTTTTGTAAGATCGGTAAACCGGAGCTTGCGTTAGGGTTCTTCGAGACTGCTGTTAATTCAGGAGCTTTAGTGCCCAGCCTCGTGACCTACACCACGATCGTCACCGCTCTTTGTCAGTTGGGTAAAGCTGATGAGGTTAAGGGTTTAGTTAGTAGACTGGAGGATGATGACAAAGGGTCTGAGTTCGATTGTGTTTTCTTTAGTAACTGGATTCATGGGGTCCTTAAAGGAGGTGCATTGATGGATGCATTAATCCAAGATAGGAGAATGGTGGAGAAAGGTATAAACCGAGATGCGGTGAGCTATTCTATACTGATAGATTGGTTTTCCAAGGAAGGAAGCTTCGAAAAGGCGTTTGGGTTGTTAGGGAAGATGATTAAAGAGGGGATAGAACCGAGTTTGATCACTTTCACTGCTATCATGAGAGGACTCTGCAAAAGGGGTAAACTTAAAGAGGCGTTTACGTTGTTTGATAGAGTTCTGAGCATGGGAATGGATGTGGATGAGTTTGTGTATGCGACTTTGATCGATGGAGTTTGTAGGAAAGGAGATTTGAACCGAGCTTTCGCTTTGTTGGGAGATATGGAGCAGAGAGGGATTCAACCAAGTATTCTTACTTATAACACTGTGATTAATGGACTGTGCAGGGCGGGGAGAGTATCCGAGGCGGACGAGATTTCGAAAGGGGTTTTGGGAGATGTCGTGACTTATAGTACTCTGTTAGATAGTTATATCAAGGAAGAGAATGTTGACGCTGTTTTGGAGGTTAGGCGTAGATTCGTAGAAGCTAGTATCCCTATGGACTTGGTTATGTGCAACGTTCTACTGAAAGCGTTTCTGTTCGTTGGTGCGTACGGAGAAGCTCACGTGCTTTACAGGGCGATGCCGGAAATGGATCTGACTCCTGACGGGGTCACGTATACGACGATGATCGAAGGATGCTGCAAAACGGGTCAGATCGAAGAGGCACTTGAGTTGTTTGATGAGTTGAGGAAAAGCTCGGTTTCCTCTTCAGCTGTGGGTTATAATCGCATCATTGGCGCACTCTGCAAGAAAGGGATGTTTGAAACAGCCACGGAAGTTCTTACGGAGCTGTGTGAAAATGGTCTGTATCTAGACATCAATACATCTCATACCTTGTTACATTCAATTCATGCTAGCGGAGGTGAGAAAGGAATACTCGGTTTGGTTTATAGAGTCGAGCAGTTGAGTTCGAACATCCCTCTTGCGATGTTCAATGATGCTATATTGCTTTTATGCAAGAGCGGTTCTTTCGACTCTGCGATTGAAGTTTATATGGTTATGAAGAGAAAGGGTTTAACTGTGACATGTCTTTCTACATTTCTAAAAGCTCTGGTGGACAATCTCAGAGCATTGGATGCTTATTCACTTGTTGTTGATGCTGGTGAAAGTACTCTGCTTTCCATGGATGTTGTCGATTACACAATCATCGTCCATGGTCTCTGCAAGGAAGGGTTTCTGACAAAGGCATTAGATCTGTGCACTTTTGCTAAACAGAAGGGCATCATTCTCAATATCATCACTTACAATACACTCGTATATGGACTTTGCCAGCAAGGTTGTCTTGTGGAAGCTCTTCGTCTATTTGATTCGCTAGAGAAAATTGGTTTAGTTCCCTCTCATGTCAGTTACGGAATTTTGATTGACAGTTTATGCAAAGAGGGGTTGTTTCTTGACGCTGAGAAATTTTTGGAGTCAATGGTATCTAAGGGACTTGTGCCAAACATTCTCATCTACAATTCCATGATTGACGGGTACTGCAAGCTCGGGAGAACAGAGGAGGCCATTAACGTTTTATCTCTTAAAATGATGGGAAGGGTAACACCAGATGCATTCACAGTAAGCTCTCTGATCAAAGGTTACAGTAAAAAAGGTGACATGGAAGAAGCTCTCAGAGTGTTTGCAGAGTTCAAAGGTAAAAACATCTCAGCCGATTTCCTGGGGTTTCTGTATCTGATCAAAGGCTTATGCACGAAAGGGAGAATGGAAGAAGCGAGGAGCGTCCTGAGAGAAATGCTTGTTTCAGGACCTGTTGTTGAGCTGATTAACAGAGTTGATGCAGAACTAGTTGAATCTGAATCTGTCAGAGGCTTCCTCGTCGAGCTGTGTGAGCAAGGAAGGGTCCCTCAGGCTGTTAAAATCCTAGATGAGATAAGTTCAACGTTCTATCTGACTGGTAAAAAAAACTCAGGTTCTTATCAAAGGTTGCAGTTATTGAATGGTGTTGGTGAGAAAGAAGGCTATGTTAATGATTTTCACAGCCTTCACTCAACCGTTAGCTCACTCTGCTCCAGTGGGGAGCTGAAGCAAGCTAACGAGTTTGTCAGGTCTGTGCTCTCATGTATGCCTAAATAGAGAAATATATATATGCATCAGAGAGGTACAACAATAGGAGCTTGAGGAACTCTAGGCTGTAACGGAACACAGTCCCAGTCTTTACCAGCTCGAACCACAGAGAAATGCTTTGGAATCCATGGTTGTCCAGAAGCCTCTCTTTGCCTCCGAGACTCTCTCTGTTTCTCCTCCACATCTCTCTTGCCTTCTCTTGCTCTCTCCCACTCTTGCTTCATGATTCCTTCGCTAGCCTCACTCCACACCATCGCCGACTCCCTCTCACTCACCTCCTGCAGGTTCTTGACAATGGGTGTTTTGAGCTCTGCAATGTGTTCACCCGCGTTGTATATTACCTCAAGCTCTCCAGTCTTCAGATTTTTGGCAGTAACGGTTCTGAAAACATTATGTTACACACTAAGTTAATGTTTTGTAACTGCAATAAGATTGGAAAGATGGAGTTCTTTTTTTTTTGTTACCTGTCCCAATGTCCAAAGAGTTCATAGAGTCGTTTCCCAGAGGAAGATTCAAAGATCTTGCCTTTAATGGATCTCTTGTTGTTTCCGGTGAATCTACTCAAGAATGAATCAGAGAGTAGTTGCAGTTCGGCCTCGAGTCCAGTCTCCAGGCATTTTATCACGATCTTTCCGGCCCAGTGAGCTCCTGTCACCGGCAGAAATGTCATCACAAGTCTTGGTTGGTTCATTTCGTAAGTCTCTTTATGATTTAGAAGTTTCACCACTCTTTTGCCCTTTACCTCGACGTCCACATACGCGCCTTCATTTATTTTGAAAATGATAATCAAATCTTAAACTGAATTTGATTTCCACATATTAGACTAGATAAAATCCCTAACGATGATAAATTTGAATTTTATACCTATTATTAAGGAATAAAATAATAAATAAAGCGCCCAAAAAGAGAGGCTAATGAAGGATATAAAATGTGATTTTTGTACCACGAAATTTAGGTGTGAAGTATTGACAAAACGTTACGTCTATGTTTTCTTTCTCGTGGGTTGCATGAAGAGCAGACACTGGTGGATGATGCGATATCTGCACACAACAACAAAAAGCTAATGAGTAGACTTTTGCACTGAAATAGCAACACTTGTTATTAGTTTAAATATGATAGAAATAATACACTTGCCTGCTCTACGAGAACGTTAACGTGACCATTGGACACGTGATGAGTTTCGCCAACGATAGGATTATACGGGGCCAGGCCAAAGATCAATGGCCGGAGAGTAGAGATGTTCCACGTTACGATTGATTTGAGACGTTCGATTGGTTGGTCATGGCGACCACACTCTCCCAGTAAATCTTGACCGTTGAAACTGTAGACCATCTCGCCATAGCACTGTAGTTGTGACCTCGGTAGGTTCAGTTGAGGTGGAAGCTTTTCAGAGTAGATAAAAATTATTGAGTTAATTTGTAAGAAAAAGGAAGAAAAATATCTGTTCACCAAGGTAGACCATTGTATATATGTATATATTAAGATAATGGTAAAATATTTTTCTCATTATTTACCACAAAATATATATTTCCTTTTTTAGCAAACTATATCATCTACCACAAAATAGATTTTTTTGTTGGTAATTGAAATCCGTGGAAGATAGAGATTATTAGACCCAAAAGTGACAAACTGACAAACGAATAGAGCGAAAAAGAGAGTTGCACACCTGAAAGTTAGTGAGATCGGATCCTGGCCGTACGTTTTTAAAGAGACTTAGGATCCGTTGGATGAGATTGGAAGTTGTATGTTCAGAGTTTTTCTCATCTTCTAACGAGAAAGGCTTCGCCAACACAACCTGCTTTCTCATTCCTTCTTCTTCTTGCGCCTTTGTACATGTACAGAACAACCCCCAATGAAACATTATTATTACATAAAGTGAATAATCATATGAATTGAAGTTGAAAACACATACCATATGATAAAGAAAGACTGATTATAAGCAATTGTTTTTTGACGTTTGTTGATTTTAATGATTGTGTGAAGCAAAATAGCAGAGAGAGAGAATCAAGAACCCTAATGATCAAACAGAAAAGAAAAAAAGCAGAAACAAATGGAATCAAACAAAATTAGGCATAGTGGGTGCTATTAATAGATCAACATTCCCGAAGAGAATCATCTTACAAGGCAAAATCTTAAAATGGAAGACAAAAAGACAGGAAATTGTATATGGACTATTGCTCAATATGTGTGTAGTATATATACACACCATTAGATCTTTTAATCATAAATGGCGATATTTTTGTGAACCGTTTTTTATAATTTTAATTTTATTTTAGATGTAGTATGACAAATTGACAATTGCATAACCTTATTACTTACAAAAAATAGATTAATCATAATCATTATTTTTAAAAAATTATCTAAAAATTAAATTATCCTATATATATATATTCTCTCTTTTTAACAAATATATTTTTTAAAAGTTTCAGACATTAAGAAAAAAAATCCAGTTTAACCACACATATATAACTTTCTAAACTAAACAAATTCCTATGACTCTAAACTATTAATAAGAAAATATAACTATTGTGAAAAAGTATTTATTAATATCTACAATTTCTTACTGTTAATTAATAAAATATATTGAAAATCTAAAAATGTTATCTTTAAATTAACAAAAGGAGAAAGAAATTCAACACTACTCTGTGTCTCTTTAGTAAAAAATTTTATTTTAATATTTTTTGTTTGCCATTTTAGAATTTCAATGCATGCAATTTATACTTACTTTAAATTTTGATATTAATTACAAAATATATTAATTTTATAAATAATTTTATTTATCTCAAATGTTATTAGTTAAATAAGTATAAATAATAAATATATTTCATCTTATTAATCTGTGAAAATATCAAATTGTGAAACGGATGGAATATTAATAGTCCAAAGAAAAAGAAAGAGTTTTTTTTTTTTTTTTGTAAACAAAGAAAAAGAAAGAGTTGTTTAGCTAACGAAGGCCAAGGATATTTATAGACAGTTAGTTGATGCTAATATCTTATTGATTTACTATTATATTATATCAATGTTTTAAAGGATTGATTGTTAATCATTTTATTTTATTTTTCTCGTCAACAAAATCCCTAAACAATTTTTTTTTAATCCCTAAACAATGAAAATGAAGGAAAACAAAAACAATTATGTCAAACGGAACATTCAATTGTGGTATGGGGAAGTACCAGTAGCACTTGGCAGATCCAATGTTTGCCATTTTTCTTAGTATCAGTTAATGTTAATATGTTATGGTCCACCGATTCGATCATGGCTGAGTTAATTTATGGAGTACTAGACTGTTAGGGGAATGGCCGGGAGAGATGCATGCATCTTTTTGGACCATGCAATTTCTTTTCTGGGGATTACTTGTGAAATAACCAAGAAAAAGAGAAATTAGTTTTATAGAATGAAGGTAAAAAGGGATAAGAAGAGAATATGGGAAAGAGAGTGTTTTTTTGGTTACTTTGTAAATTACGTTTTTTAAAAAAAATTACTGAGTCCAATTTCTCTTTTTTTTATATATAACTAGGGGCGGGGACCCCGCGCAAGCGCGGGGTTGTGTACGTAAGTGGTTGCATTATGTTATTTGGATCGCTGAAGAAGAAAGTGATGTTTGTTTTCTTTGTGTTTGTATTGCCGAAGTTGATTTGCCGAAATTTGAATATTTAGCATGAGTTCGTGCTTTTGTGTTGGTCTTTTGGACGTCTGAACAGTTGACATGGTGGGTTGTTGTTGTGGTATTTAGTGGCTGCAACTTTTGATACTCCCAACATACGAACACATCGTTTGATTTTTCTAATATGTTATGGCTAATATTAGCCCGGCCGAAAGGCTTTTTTAAAAATATGGTTGACTTTTTTCGAATAATGAACTTGTTAAGATGCCTACATTTTATATTAAATTGTAGTACTGGTTGAAAACAATGAATTAAACTTTCTTATATATTCAAGTATTTGATTATATTCAAATTCAAAAGGAAGTAATATCTTGAAAAACAATAGGTTTATTTTTTTGCTTATTTTTTGGGTTTTGTTTTGAAATCCCAACATTCATTTACAAAAGATTGAAAGGAGGATGTTGATGTTGACATTTCATTATATGTTCCCACATGATATTGAATGGCATGGGAGTTAGATTTATGAAGAATATGTAGTTAAATGAAAGTGGTGACGGTAAAAGTGTGTTTATTTTAGTCATCATCTTGGTTAATAAATGTATAAGTTAATGGTTGTCGTTGGACACCTTTGAATTTTTTAAAAGTGATGGTGGTCTACAAAAAGTTGCTTCACGTGTGGATTATGTCTATCTCAGTACTTTTAATTTTAGAGTATGCCCATCTTAGTACTTTTAGTAGGTTATTTGGGGACTCATTAATCAGTTTCTTGATAACGTCTGCCTAAATTATATATGCCCATCTTAGTACTTTTAGTAGGTTATTTGAGGGAACATGCATTCATGCAATAACGTAAGAACATTCTCAATATGCAAAAAACTTGTCAATGTTGCTTTTATTAAAAATCATAGTAGCCAAAATGCAAGATAGGAAAAACATAGGAATGTAGCAATTTTAAAAGCGATGAAAGCTAAGTGGGATTGACAGTTTGTTCGACTTGAAACCATCACTCACGGGAGCGTTTGCAGCTTTTTCTTTGTCTTCAAAGTCGAGAGGATGTGCTTCGTCAACTCCCATAGCTCTCTTCGCCGCATCAACCTTGTAGCTGGGTGCTGCTGTTGCTTGCCCACCTTCCCTGTCAACAACTTCAGCTTGGTTGCTGCTGCTACTCTAAGATACAGTTGTACATGTGTTGGTTTCACCAGCAACTCCCAGTTAAATCTTTGGTGCATCACCCTTGTTGCTCGCAGGTTCTGTTGCTTGTCCAGATTCCATATCCACGACTGGAGGTGGGTTGCTGCTGCTACTCTAAGAACATGTGTTAATTTATATCAGCAATTAAAAAAACTGGGAATACATTACATAGATTATACTACCTCTGCCTAAGTGCCAAATAAGAGATCTTCACTAATTGCTGAGACGGTGAACGTACAGTGATTTGGAGTGAAATTATAGGGAGTCACACGTAGATGAGACTCCGTAGCTGAAAAACATATTCATTACCAGCTTGCTTCTCATAACATTTTGGTAGCTCCATTTCCTCACCGCTACTCATTTGAATTAGGCTGGGCGTTTGTGGGGTTTTAGAGTAAGAGAAACAATTATATACAAAATTTAATAGGAATTGTGAAAGGAAACATACCTACAAAAGAGCTAGACTTGCTGCCTCTGACTTGATGAGTTTTGTCATCTATCTGTCGAAGAACACAAAAGTGGCACTGTCCTTTCCGTGTCACCTGGCTCTGGAGGACGTGAATTATTAGCAGATATTTATATTAGGCTGTCACTTTGAAAATGGATCGGGAATTACAGTTTAGACGTGATGACTCTCGTCACACTGGAAGAAACACATTGGTTGCAACAGAAGGACGTGTCGGTCGGACTTTGTAAGCTTCATTTTGCAACTGGTGCAAGAAAGAAAGGACCATCCATTAGGAGTGATTTAATAAGAGATACGGGTCTCAAAGTTTATTTGAGGAACTATATGTGTTGACACCTGGATCTGTGATGATTAAAGAAGAACGGATTTTGCATAACAGGAAAGGCATCAGCTGTTTTCACAACTCACAAGAGAACTCACACTTGTCACACAAACTTTGGAGACATCATTTGCTTGTCAAAGCAGCATCTCTCATCACTTCTTAGCATAAGGGGCATTTTAGTTCAGGAGGAAGTTCCCCAACAGAACGTGTTGTTTACGGTAGTCCTTCCATTTGCTTCTCAAACGCATCCCTGAATTTTGTTAAATTGATACAAAACATTCAGACTGATAGTATGTAAAATAATGTAACATATGAGAACATCTCAAATGTTTATTTAGCTGAAACGTACTCATTTGGTTTCAAAACTGCAACTGCACCACTTGCACCAGGATAAACGTGGGGATAACAGTAGTGATTTGATCCTCTTAACATCATAGTTAGGATCGTCATTTGTGGGGCAGTGCTGAATAAAGTGACCAGAGTTAAAAAAAAAAAACTGATGCGCTTAGAAGAAAGGTTTTTGCTAAGGCAATAACCATACACACTTGAATCAATAATAGAACAATAATCAACAAAAATAACAAAAGATTCCACAAATATGAATTACCACTTACCAGAAACAAAACATTACAATGATGACAAATATAGCCCGGTGATGGCATTTTCCTTTCCGTTCCTGCTCAACAAAAATAAACTCTGTCTCAGTATCTTACATTATGACACTCGAACTCAATGCGAACAGACACCAAAAATTTTTTTCGTAAACAACTTACTGAAGATGCATTAGCATCAATTAGATTGTTCATATCAGTCTGACCATGCTCTACTTTCTCCTTGACTCTTAGCCTGAAAAAAACGTAGATATTTATTTAAGTCATTCACACCAATTAAAAGGAAAAAAAGAGATTAACAAATTGAAGATGAACAGTTCTAGATTTCATTGGATAAACGAAAAGGGGAACGCTTTGATTTATTGGTGGAGACAGACTAATATGAAAACCGAAAAGAGAGTTTACCCGACTTAGAATTTTATTGGACCAGAATGCGGGTTGACTAAAATGGCCTTCCATGATCAAGTGACGCGTCAAAGGTTGAGTGGCGGATGGCAATTTGGGCAACAACAACATCAGAGAAAGGCATGAGGCTTGTAGATTTGAGTGTGAAGATTAACAGAGAGATCATGTTCGTGAAGCTTGATTCCATTTTCAACCCTCCCCTATTTATAGGGTTTGAGGTGTTTATCAGTTTCGATACGCATAAGCTTTCATTGTAAAGGAAGGATACGGAGAGTTGTGTGAGAATGATTGTACTGAAGATTCAGTGTACAGGTTAAGAGAGAAACGTTCAAGGGAGGATAAGCAAGGGAAAGAGATGAAAAGAAACGGGAAGGTAGAACGGTGAGAGGAAGAAGTTTTTTTTTTTTGGTAACAACGGCGGAGATGGTCATATTGAATTGTTGAAGGACGAAATCAAACCTAATCCAGTCTTATCTTACACGCAGAGTTAGGCTTTTTTGGGCTACAAATACCATCGTTAATAAAACACAAATGTTTAAAAGCCCATACGGCAGAACAGCCCATTAGCTTAAAATCGGACACGTGGCACCTAAAAGGGAGTGATACTCGCTCATTATATTATAGATTACTTTCTGTTTTTGCTGTGTAAAGTTAAATATTCTAGAGAAAAAATCTGTTTCAAAAAGATCTATTTTTTTACATTTTCAATGTATGTTTTAATTACTAATTGCAAACTTCAAAAAACTTAACTGTACTTATTAAATTTTTATTGGCTTAAAATTATGGAAAAAATAATCACAAAAAATTATGCATATATAAATGAAATTTAACATATTTTACTAATATGTGCGAAAAGTCTAAAATATGTAACATTTTAAAACGGAGGGAGTATTATATTGTTGATTAATTATTTTGTTTCAAATTGATAAATATTTTAGGTTTTCACAGATATTAATAAAATATACTCTTTCTGTTTCAAAAATGATAAGTATATGTTTTAGGATTTTCACACTTATTAGTAAAACATATTAAAACTTAGTTATTAATGCATATTTTCTGTAATTTTAATATTTTCTATATTTCTAAACCAATAAGATTTCAAGAAATGTAATTAATGTTTTTGAAGTTTACAATTTTTTATTATTAGCTGACAAAATTTGTATGAAAATATAAAAATGGATTTTTTGAAACAATTTATTTTCTTTGAACATGCATTTTTTTGGAACTGGAGGAATATTAAATTTTAGTTTTTAAATACATAATTTTAATGATTATCTATTTTTCATAATTTTAAACCAATAAAAATTTAGTAAATGCAATTAAATTTCTTGAAGTTCATAATTAGTCATTATTAGTTGATAAAAAGTGCATTGAAAATACAAAATGTATCATTTTGAAACATTTTTTTCCTAAAACATGTATCTTTATGAAATGGAGGGAGTACTATATAATTGTTAATTTTGGTTCCATTTATTCTTATTAACAAATAGTAGTTACAAGAACAAAAGATATAACTAAGCTTGTTGATACTTTTCTTATGATATTCTATAGCGTTTTTTTTTCTCAAAAAAAAATTAGAGAGTTTGCTAAGGAAAATGGTTTGTCCTATGAATGTCATTAATGGGTATGGGAAACAAAGAGATAATATAAGAGACAGAGACGATGACACGACTTACATTTTATATCACTGATAACAAAGTTCAAAGCTAAAACATCACCCCTTCCCCAACTACAATCATTTATTTTTACTCTGACATCAAACTCAATTTGATATGTCCCAATCTAGTAATCAAAAGCATTTAATCGTAACGTCTAAATGTGAGTCATGACCTCTGAGATCAAGTATTGAATCGTTGACTCTATCTGCCAACGAGTACAAAACCTTATGAAGAAGTCAAGAAGCCAAGGTAGTTTGCTTCTTGTTGGTTATTTTATACCTAAGGGCTTAAGAATGAATTTAACCTTATACAATGTGTTGTGTATGAAGTCAAAGAGAGGCCCTTTTCAACCATTTCAAATTTTACTTATTGTGACTCATTGCAAATCACAAAACTTTATTACTTTTGAAGGAAAAGGGAAGTATATAGTATTACAATAGTTCTTAAAAGGTCATTGGTAGCTCATAGAAGCCATTGATACACTCAAAAGCTTTTTGAATATCCTTCAAGTTGCTTCATTTAGGATCTGAAGTACGAACTCCCTGGCGCTTGAAGAACTCTCTGAACCCATAAGGGCTCATATCATAGTTGTACTGCCCAAAAGAAACAAACAAGAACAATGTTTAGACTCAGCAATAGATTTATACGTGCATTTTCTTCGCATTATTTCAAACAACAAGGTAGATTTTTATCCCCAAAAAGGTAAATTTAGGATAGAAAATGTGATGGTTCAACTTACAGGTACGACTTTCACAGAGTATCGGGTGATATTTGGATCCTGGACCTTTCCTTCATTACCAGCCTGCGTCAGAAGGGATTTTCATTTTACAAAATAAACCGAAGGAGCATGCCTTGTTTCAATACAAGCGAGAATGAGAAGTATACTTGTTGTGGGCTATGGAATATTTCAATGAAGGGATATTCGCTTTTCTGGCGAGTTATGCAGAATCCAGGATACTTGGGGCACTCAACCTGACACAATCCAAACACACAACAGTCACTTACTGTTTTACAAACCCTATTTGTTATTGTCTGAGAAGTGAGAACTCACACGCATAAACTTGATGTTGGGATAGAACTCAGCAGCAGCTTCCTCAAGCATCCGGTCAAGATGTTGTGTGTAGTTACTTCTGTTGTACACAATGAGACAGAAATGTGAGTTAGCATATATCAAAAAAAAAAAAAAAAGAATGTGAACTGAGAGAAGTTAAGTTACAACCTAATGGTGAATGCGACAACTACAGGATAGCCCTGGTGAAGAAGCTGAACAAACTCTCTTTCTGATGTGAAATGGATAACCCGCGATTGCCCGAGATCCTTAGGGTAACCACTGTAGTACCTTCAAATTCAATGCAGCAGAACAAAACAAACAGAAAAAAAGAAACACACAAATTTTGATGTTCAGATGTGTCTATTGTATTTAAAGTTGTAGACTTTTATATGAAAACAAATTCAAAACTCGTTACTTGCAAGTAGAGCGAAGCTGGAGAAGCATTCTATCGAGAAATGAAGTATCTCCCATCTGAGAAGCAGAGACCAAAAATGTATCAGGCTCGAGGGAAGGGATGATGATCCTAAAAGTCAAAATCTTAAGCCAATGCTAAAATTATAGTTTTATTTTCTTTCGGGCATTTCATCGAACAACATAGGGGCATTCAACACTATGCGAATTTTATCACAAAAAAAGCACACTCAAGGCCTATCCAAAAACGTATCGCGAGTAATGGGTCTAGTGAAAGAGTGTAAATTGATTGTTCCTTTTCTTATATACTTGCTAGCAAACAAATAATTTCAAATCAATACGGATAAACTTCGATTACAAAAGAATTTCGAGGAGAAATTAAAACCTGAAGGATGATGTTGTCTGCTTCTTCAGAGTTGATTTCACTTCTCGAAGCAGAATCCGTAGGTTACAAACCAAAGATGTAAGTATAGATTCCTCAGGGTAACCGTGGGAAGGAAGTGACGATCTGCGAAGCGAGTATTTTGTTTTGAACTCTTGCTTGCTTGTTCCACAAATATTTGCTTCAGAGGCTTTTAGTTCTTTTGGGGATTGTTTTGGGTTGGGCTTTTTATTCTTTTCGATAAATGTAAAAGTTCTATAAACTAATAATGTTCAAACCATAATAATTTTAAATTTATAAAATTATTAAAATCTATTCTTTTAATAATTTATAAACTAATAATGTTCAAACTATAATAATTTTATAAATTTATAAAATTATTATAATTTATTCTTTTAATAATTTATAAAATTATTAAAAGAATAGAATTTAATTTTGAGATATTATATAATAGTTAAATGGGTTTTTAGTAATTAAAATCTCCAACTAAAGATGAATCGTAAAAAAACCCCTCAACTAAAGATCTTACAAAACAAATCCTCAACTTTAGTTACGTTAATGTATGTTACCCTCCATCTAAAATACCGTGACGGAGGGTAACATATATTAACGGAATTTAAGTTGAGGGTTTATTTTGTAGGATTTTTAGTTGAGGGGTTTTATTATGATTCATCTTTAGTTGAGGAGTTTTATCACTAAAATCATTAAATGTTTTAAAATATTTATTATGATTTATGCATTGTTTAAAATTGATTTATAAGCCCTTACAAAGATTTATAAATTCTTATACATTACTTTATCAATCTTATAATCAATTTATAAATTTCATAAATATTTTAATACTATTACAAATGTTTAATAAGATTTCACAATTATTTTATAAACTTTTACAATTCCTGTTATGTGTTAGGATAAAATAATATAAGATTATTCCTGATAATATAGAAACATGAAGTAATAAAATAAATCAAAAATAGTAGATCAAATATATTGTTTTACTGATTAATAGGATAAAAGTACAACATATTGGTTCAAAAATCTTAGAGAAGAAAAATAGCCCTGCATTATTTTTTAGGGATAGAAAAAAAAGTACACTCGAAAGGTCGGAACTCATATAAATAGGAAAAAAAGACTAGCGTCCTACTTTAAATGGAAAGATAAACTTCATGAATTAGTTATCTTCTATAATACTTAAGATTTAATATAGCTTAGAAATTTTAAATTATTTGATATTAAACAATGACATATAAGACACAGATTTTCTTATATTACTATTGCTAAATATCAGATAATTTAATAGTTTTAAGTTATATTAAGTTTTAAGTAGTGTTCATATTTTTTAATTTAGGATTAGACTGGTTACATTAATAAGGTTTTAGTAATTAAATCCCTCAACTAAAGATAAATCGTAAAAAAGCCCTCAACTAAATATTCTACAAAATAAACCCTCAACTTTAGTTCCGTTAATGTTTTTTTACCCTCCATCACGGTATTTTAGAGAGAGCGTAACATATATTAACGAAACTAAAGTTGAGGTTTTTTTTATAGAATTTTTAGTTGAAGGTTTTTTTTTACGATTTGTCTTTAGTTGAGGGTTTTTTTTACGATTCATGTTTTTTACCCTAGTTAAATTATTATCTTTTGATAATTTTTCAAGTATCAAAGTTACATAACTTAAAATATAAATACATTTCTATATGTAATTCTATAAAATAACTTCAAAATATTAAAATACAAAATAATCATAGATTAATTTATTTTTTAAAAAACAATACAATGTTATCATGTATCTACAATAAAATTTTATACAATTTTTATATATAAAATTATTAATTTATAATTTTAATGAAACCATGTATTTATTTCAGAGTTAAAAATATATTATTAAACTACATCGTATTTAACATTGGCTCAATTTAAACCTGAATTTTTCATTAATTTATTGATTATTGATTTCTAAAAATATTGTAAATGAGTTTTTTTTTGTCAATTATATGGTTTATTTTGTTGGGTACCATTATTTATTGATATTAAATTTATAAGGTATTAAAATGCTCATAAAACAACCACTAATACAAATAGAAGAAACTGATAGAGTGGAGAAGAATAACTAAGATGTTTCTATAAACTTCACAAGGGATATACTAATTTTGTTAATGTTTTATATGTAAATAATTTTTAATGGATTAGTAGTCGTAGACTGTTGTAAACTGCAGGAAAGTGCAGGCCATCTCCATCACTTCTTTATTTACTCTGTTTTGTGTTCTTGTTCAAGAAAAGAGAACGTTTTTGGACTTTTGAAAGCTTAGAGTGAAGTGGTGGAGAAACTGATTTTTCACTTGCTTACATTACACAACATTGGCCACTACATATTTATGGAGAAAATAGAACACTCTCGATCTTCTCTAGAGCACTCTTCATATATAGCCCATACTTTTTGACTTATACTTAGACTACTGCAACAAGCAACTTAAAGACTTTTACATACTAAACAACAGCTTGACTTGTTACTCTTCTTTTCCCACGTTTTTCTGTTTTGGGTTTGAGAACAAATATGCATCATTCAACATAGACTCCTAGCAAAGAAAGGCAGTCACCTTTCTCTTTCATGACCTCTGGAAAATAGTACAAGGTGCTATTTGTTTGCTTACCCAAATAATCCATGTAGATGAATATGCAAATCAATGTTCGTTGAGTGCATTATAATGCAATATCCAGATGGATAACCCAACTATATTTTTGAACACTCACATCAAATTCTCACTTAAATAAAGGTGAGTTTTATAGTGCATCTCGAGTTCAGTGTAAAATAATAAATGACAAAAATAACTTCTTAAACCAAAATATTCTTTTCAAATCAAAATTCTTATTTTTATGAAAATATATTATTCTAAACCAAAAAACATATTTTTCCGCCAAAATAGTAAAACACACTTTTCCACCAAAACCGCAAAAATTTACTTTTCTGTAAAACCCGTAAAAACATACTTTTCGGCAAAATCCGTAAACACACACTTTTGACCAAGCCGCAAAAACGCATTTTCCCGCTAAAACGGTAAAAACACATTTTCCCAAAAAATGGTAAAAACACATTTTCCCGTCAAAACCGCAAAAACACATTTTCCCGCCAAAACCGCAAAAACACATTTTCCCGCCAAAACCGCTAACACATTTTCCCGCCAAAACCGCAAAAATAATATTTTCCGCCAAAACCACAGATTCATTTTTCGCCCGAACCGCAAAACACATTTTCTTGCCAAAACGGTAAAAAGCATTTTTTCATCAAAACTGTAAAAACACATTTTCCTCCCAAACCCGTAAAAACGCATTTCCCGCCAAACCCGTAAAAACGCACTCTCCAGCTAAAAAATTAAAAACCGCATTTCCCGCCAAAATGGTAGAACCACATTTTTCCGCCAAAATGGTAAAAACGCATTTTCCGCCAAAAATGCAAAAACACATTTTCTAGGAAATATGTGAAAACGCATTTTTCCGCCAAAACGAAAAAACCAATTTTCTCGCCAAAATGGTGAATACGCATTTCCCACCAAAACAGTAAAACACACATTTTTCCGCCAAAACTGTAAAACTTATTTTCCCTTCAAAATGGTAAAAATGCATTTTCCCGTCAAAACATCAAAAACATATTCTCCCGCCAAACCAGCAAAAACGCACTTTCCCGCCAAAACCGAAAATGCATTTTTCTTGTAAAACCAAAAAACACATTTTCCTGTCATAACAACAAAGCATATTCCCGCTAAAGCTTCAAAAACACATTTTTCCGCTAAAATCGCAAAACGCATTTTTCCGCCTAAACCACAAAAACCCACTTTCCACCAAAACCGTGGAAATACACTTTCTGTCAAAATCACAAAATACAATTTTTGGCCAGAAGCATTAAAATGCATTTTTCGTCAAAACCTTAAAACGAACTCTTTGGTCAAAACCGTAAAAATTGTATTTTTTTTGTCATTACCGCAAAACGTATTTTTCCGACAAACCCGATAAATGGATTTTCCGCCAAACTGGAAAAAATACTTTTTCGTCAAAATCGTAAAAACGCACTCCTCGGTCAAACTTCAAAAACACATTTTTCGTCAAAACCGTAAAAAATGCATTTTTCGCCAAAATCACAAAAATCGCATTTTTCCACCAACCACGGAAATGCACTTTTCTGTCGAAACCATAAAAACATATTATTTCGGCCAAAATCTTAAAAACGTAATTTTCTGCCAAAAATGTAAAAATAAGTCTATTTTAATCATTTTAATAACAAATCTATCTGGATAAAAATATAAGTTAAAAAGAGAAAAAACAAACGAATATGATTGCCTTCAGATAATTCATCTGGATGCAAAAATGAAATACAAAAACAAACAATACCTAGATGGTTCATCTAGATAAGATATCTAGATGGACCTTCTGGATACATCTTGCAGATGTACAAACGAACAACGCCTAATTGTTATCAAAAGCTCTTCATTTTATTTATAGTATCAACAAACTTTCCTTCTTTTGTGATCCAATCTGTTTACAACATTGCATCTTCCTTGAATCTTACATTGTCTTAGTATCTTAAAAATAATCACGCCCAAAAAAAAATCAAACAAATTATAAATGATAGAAACTTGAACCAGTAATCACCATAGGGTGAAGAACCGAGTAATCTAAGCCAAAAGATTAGTCATAATGGGACGCTGATGACAAACGGCTCGCAACGACACGAGTTTACGCATAGCCATTCCAGGATTCTCGGTCATATCGATTTCCTCGCCGTTGACTTTTTCCCAGTCAAAGCATTGAATTAACGATCCTAAAACCAATGACACCATCCTCTGTCCCAAAGCCGCACCAGGACACGTCCTTCGTCCGTTCCCAAACATCATAAGCTTATTAGTATTGGCTGCTTCTTTGTCTTCGAACCGCTCTGGCATGAACTTCTCAGGCTCATCCCAAAGCCTTGGATCTCTATGGATGGCCCAAGAATTCACTAGTACGATAGTGCCACGTGGTACGTCGTATCCGCCAATCTTGAGGTCTTCAGAAGGAGAACGCGGGACCAAGAGTGGTGCGGCAGGGCACAATCGGAAGGTCTCGGACACTAAGTTTTGGAGGTAAGGGAGGTTCACAATGTCCGGTTCGTCGACCAACCGTTCATGTCCAATCTTATCATCTATCTCGGCTTTAGCTTTCTTCAACACTTCAGGGTTTTTCAACAAACTCGCCATCGCCCATTCTAACGTCACGGCTGCAGTATCCGTCCCCGCAAGCATCATACTCTATATTACATTCAAAATGTTAGTCCACACATATTTTGTAAACATATATCAAATAGTAAAACATAGACCATAAAAAAAATTAAATAGTACACCTTAAAAAATTAAATAGTAAAACACAGACCATCTATCAATTTTTTCATATTTGCACATCTATAATCAAATCTTAAGTTAAATAAAAGATTCCTCTTTAAAAATATGCGTTTTCAGAGCTTTTTTACACATATTAATAAAATAAAATAAATTTTTATTCTAATACTTTTTTATATGATTATATTTTGATAATTTTAAACTAAAAATTTAAATAGTACAATTAATTTTCAGAGGTTTGTAATTTATCATTGCTAGCTAATAAAAGATTCATTAGAAAATGCAAAAATATTGTTCTTAAACAGTTTTTTTTCAAGAAAATATATCTTCCTAAATCGAACGGAATAATATATTAATGTTTTTTATAATATATTAATGTTTGATGCGAAGAAATATTCATTCGAACTTGTAAACGCCTGCTGCAAACTAAGAAACACAAAGAGGGATAATTTATATGATTTTGTAGGTTTATACACATACGGATGAGAGAACTTACGAGCATGAGGCCTTTGATGATGACGTCACTGTAATACTTGGGTTGGTCTACTTGTAAAGACAACAAATGACTAAGCATTGTGTTACTCTCTCCATCTCGTCGGCAATCGTCGAGCAGTCGCTGCAAGAAATTGTCCATGGCTTCGCCGAGTGCTTTCACTTTCTTCTCGTAGCCGTGTCCGAAAACTTTGAGAATCGGTAGATAATCTCCTGGATGGCTCGCACCACTATTGTCGTTGATCTGCGTCACTAGTTTCTTGAATAGGTCCGCTTCTTCCTTGTTGTGAACCTTTAAGAAATAATTCATTTAATTAGCCAAAAATATTCCACATCGAATGGACTTTTTAGCTATTCATGCATGAAAAGTAGTAAACAAAATACAGTATATGCCCCATGTTAGGTATAATATTGAATATTTTGTACAAGAACATTTATAACTCTAGAAGACTAGTGAATTCATACGTATCAATCATTGTTGTATAATTATTTAAATGAAACGAACCTGGTCTCCGTAGTAACGTCTCCCAGTGACCATACGTACAATATTATTGAACGTCAAATCCGCAAGAAGAGGCTCGAGCTCAACGACACGGCCATTATGTTCACGTGAGAGTTTCGTGAGCAACCGGCGGGTCTCGTCTTTACGAACGGAGCGGAATCCGGTGAGACGATTAGAGGAAAGGATCTCCAGAGAGCAAATACGGCGGAGGTTACGCCAATGGTCGCCATAAGCGGCGGTCCCGACCGTGGTGTAGTCGTAAGCGACGTATTTGGCGGTCAGAAAATGCGGCCGGTTCGTTAAAATAACGTCGTTCTGACCAGTGAAGCATTCTCTGACGAGTGGCAAGGAAGAGATCACAACGACTTGGCGAGAGCCGTAACGTAGGGAGAAGATGTCGCCGTACTTCTCAGAGAAACGACGGAAGAGACGGTGCACCGGAGGTTTCACGAGGTGGAGGTTGCCGACGATGGGAAAGGCAGTTGGTCCTGGTGGGAGATTGAAACGCTTAGATGAGAATAAGAACTTGTAAGCTAATAGAAACAATACGAGTGGCAATAGGACCAAAATGTAATCCATGTGATTCTTTTTTTTTTTTTTGGTTTAGCTAACAAAAGGTTGTTTTTATTTTTTTTAGTCGAAGCTAACAAAGGTGTAAGTGATAAAGGTTGATGGTCTATGTATATATATGGGTTCGTTCTATAAATGATGAAAATATATAAAAATAAGAGTGCATGTTTGAACGTTGACTCATTAGATGTTTTTTGTGTTTTCTTCTTCTTTTTATTGTAGCGATACCTTGTTTCATACGACTTTTCTTTGACTTTGACAGGTTCTTTGTGTAATATATGGTTTTTGTTACGACGATCACTAGAAAAAGGTTGGTGGACACGATGTGCCCTCTCCTCGAAATTTCCAATATAGAGATTTTCGATGCACAGATGCAGTGAACATGATTGTTGTTCTCACTAGTCCGAAAGATTTATAGGGTGGTATTGAAAGTATATTTAGATAATTTCAAGATTTTAGATTTTGTGATGAAGTTTTCTTTTATTTTTCTTTGATTCGTATAGAAAAATATCCGCAAATTTATCAAAAAATATTAGTTAAACCATAAAATTTAGAATTTTGTATATTTAACTCAAATTTCTTAAAACTAATTAAAGATGCCAAAAAAGGTTATCTATGTTTTAGATATATCTCAAGCCGCATAACAAGTCCAAGTACAAGTACATACGCAACAAAACAATCAGACCAGGCAAACTACGGTATGTGTATAGCTAGAATTTCTAGTCGTTAATACCGACATATAAAGAAATAAAAGCCAAATACATTGATATTCAGGTAATTAGAAAACAAATAATCAAAACGGATAAGAAAAATTGGTGTGATCACTACCACTAGTTTCTTCCAAGCTGCTGTTAGTTACAAAGCTGCCCCCACCTCCCCACTCAACGACTGCTCAAACACGGCTGCTCGTTAAGTTTACGGTCTAATTAATAATCATAATAGCTGGGTCGAAGGTGATGACAAATGTTCGTTTTACTTAGAAATTAAATGCTATTTTATACAGAGAGTTGACAAAAAGAAGAAGACATAGAATATTGTCTTTTAGTAAAGTTTATAGATATATATGGTAAAGTCCGCGATCATGCAATCGGCTGGCGCCCGCCACTGCATACCTCGTCAACAAAATAATAATAATAGTATAGTTATTTTTACTTGACGGGATCATAACATAAATGCATAAGAAATCATTTAGTAATTTTTATTTACGGGATCATAAGATAAATGTATAAATGTGAAAGAGGAATAAGTTGTTCTTATTATTCCATAAGCAATGATACATATATATACTGATACAAAGTTAGAGTTTTAGAACTCTTTAGGAAATGGGTCTATGAGCCTAATGAACATCTACATAATTAGTTCATAACACTTCCCCTTGGATGTTCATTACAAAAATATTCCTAAAACGCATATAATGCTGCCTCACTGAAAATCTTACCAGGAAAATCCAATAGGAAAAACCATGGTTAAGAGAAAAAAGTGCAGTGCGCATCTACTTCTCCAGATGAGAACATAAATTGAAATATCTGAGATGATACAATCTTATCTGAAAAACTGTCTTTTTTTTTAGTCTTGGACTTGGTCCGGTCCACTTCTCTTGACAATTTTGACACTCTTCATTGAAACTTGAATATCTTGATGACCTTAGTACAAAATGACTTCAAACCACTTAGAAATAGAAGCTAACATCCATGTATAACATTAGACATCGGTCTAGCTCTGGTAAGAAAGAATATCGAGCAATATTTTGAATATCAGACGATATTACGTTTTCTGAGACAGCTTGTACATATCCCACGAAAATAGTCATATCTCGAATTCTATATTCTGGAATGACTTGATTCAAATCGGAGACGAAAATAAACTCAAAGATCTTTCTCTGGAAACCAAGTTCATATTTTTATTCTATATAGAAGGTCTCCTTTGATTGACAAACTTTCGACCTTTAATTTTGTCTCGCGAATGGAATGTGTCCTTGATTCTTTTTCAAGTATGATTGATCTTAATCATATTCTTTCCTGCTTCTCTCAATCTCAAAAACACATTGATAGATCTTCATCACTTAAATGATAACATTCCTCTTTATTTATCTATCATATGCGTATTCTTTGTTGCCTCGTTAAAACCTCGACATGGAAAAACCCAATGGAACAAAAACCATGATAAAGAAAAAGAGTACAACCACGTACATCATCATATTCTCTCCCTGGAAGCATCATCTTTGGGAGAAGTATTCTTATCATGTATATCATCCTTTTAAGAATTGATATAATCATATCTTTAGTGAATAAATTCGTGTAATTGTCAGTCTCATAAACCATTGGACTTCTTGCATATCATTTGTCAATGTGCGTCAACAATTAAAAAACTAAAATAACACTAATAAAAAAGATATTTAAATGATTAAAAGTTTATTTAAATTTATCTGTTCATCACGTTAATTAAAAAATTAATTTCCAAGTTTAACTTATTTTAACTAAAACAAATAAAATCTCAAATTTATTAGAATTTATATAAATAAATATATATATATATATGTATATATTTAAAAACAGATGATAAGATATATATTTCAAATAAATAATCAATAATATGACTAAATATTTTTTTTATAAAATGTAATTTTAACTTTATTGAAATTTAAATAAAATTTAACTGAAATAGTTAAATCAAATCAAAAACTAAAATACAAAAATACTTCTATGATTTTTTAAAACCATTGAAATTAAAATATTAAACCAACCGTGTTCAATTATAAGTTAAATTTTTTTGAAAAATATTATATTTAAATGATTTATTTCTACGTTTGGCGCAGGAAAACTCCTAATTTTAATTATGATGACAGTCATCTGTCCAAGATCTAACTATACGAGTTTCTTAGCAAGAAAAGTGGCTAAAAATTATCAGTACATTTACTACTAATATTGACATGATAATTTTTACACAATCACATATTTTGTTTTTCATGTTATTACTCATATTGATTCGCCATCATTGTGGTATAATATATCCACTATATTGTTATACATGTAAATGTGTCTATTATTTTGTTTATAAACTATTTTCAATAATTAAAAAAAATTATGCAGTTCATATTTTTTTAAAAAAAAATAGTTTATTCTTGGCCAAATTATTCAAAATTCATATAAGCACCCATTTCGTTTTTTAAAAAAATTTAGTCTTATGTATTGTGCTACTTATACAGGCTTATACACAGTTGATTTTGGGGAAGAAAATTGATACTTACACAGGTTTTTATGATATATTTGATCGAAAATGAAATTGATTACATTGGATTATTAGAAATTTTAAATGATTGGTGCAGATTTTTCTTCTTCCTTTCATTCCATATTGTTTGAGATGCATACATATAAAATGGTTTCTTTCTAAAGTAAACAAACATCACTAACCAATGGAATCATATATTTGCCGAGAAAAAAATTTGGTAAATAATGGAAATTTTTCTTGGTGTTCAAACAAAGGTAAAATCACAAATACACTGTGCATTTTTATTAATATACCCAAATATCATAACCCGTAATGCAATTGATTATTGAATATATGTTTCAGTTGGTTAGTTACCAATTAACATAAATGCACTCGTTTAAAAAAAATCAAGATTCAGAAGTTAACTAATAGGGAATTAAAATTGTTTTCCCTTACTCTACCAAATATTCCATTAGCATGTAGTAGTAACTCCGCATATCTAAATATTAACTCTGCATATTTATGTCATTAATATTCCGTTTACAAACATCCAGCTATTTTCTTTCAGCTTATCAGCTCATCATTTCTTCTTAGGCTCTTAGCATATTCAATTGTTTACGTGTTCTGGTTATATACAAAATCCACATTTTGACATAGCTAAGGCCAAAAATAGTGTTATACATAAATTCACAACTCAGGTCATACTAAACGTAATATATGCATATGATAAAATCAGCAAATGTACATTTTTATATAATGTATATTATAAATAATGAACTAAAATAGAAATTTAATTTTATTATTTTTCATATATTTTCACCCTGCGAAATGCGCAGGTCTCTATCTAGTTGAATATAGATTTGGCAATAGGAATCCTTATCTGGATATGTTACACATATTAACTTGTTATTTTTAAGTTTTGTTTTATAATTCAAATTAACTGATTTGAATGAAATAATAAAAATTTCTGGTCTACTTTGACTTGCAACATATTATATATAGACCACAATCTATCTTGAATATAAAACAACTGACAATGATTAAATTGACTATTCAATTTAGCGTAAAACATTGTGTTTATTTTTATCACTAGACATCTGAAGTGTGACGGTAAAACTGGACATGTAAAAAAAAGGACATATGTGAGAGTAGTCCATAATAAAAAATATATTAAAATATACATATTTGATGTTAGGTTAAGTTTTAATAGACTTTCAATTTAAATTAATAATAATCAGAACTTAAGCAATCATATTGAGTTACTTGTCACAATGGGTCGTGTTGAGTTTTTAATTGGTCAAATGGGTCGTTTGAGGTTTTTATTGGCGAAATAGGCCGTTAGTAAGGAGAGAAATAAATTGCTGCATATTTTGGCCTTTTGATCCGTGTAGTTTTGGCGAGTGACCCACGAAACTTTTAAAATCGACCCATAACAAACGATCCAAAGACTTAGCGACCCACATGAAATGCAAGTTTTCTCACGTGTGAGAGACGAATTTTTTTTTTTTTTTTTGTGACTGGTAAAAAAGGTTAAAGGTAAAAATTTATCCTTTCACCTTATCTTTTCCCGCCATTTACTGTTTTCTGATATTTGTGGTAATATTAACAAAACTAATATGTGTGTATGCTTACTCGTTAATGGTGAGATTAAATTAGAACTGGTGGACAACAAAAAGAAGGAACCCTAAGAGAAGAAGATATTTTCATCCTCTGAGGCCGTCGATGTGCATCCACCGTAACTGAAAAGGATGGAAACAATTATCGGTGGTCGGAGCGTCGGGTCAAGTAGTGTTGGTAAAGGTAAGGAAATCAGTACCAACACCGGCGAAGGTACAGTGTTCGAGCTCTAAGCTTCAGTATTTGTTTTTATAAATGTGTGCTTCCTCTATTTAGCAAATGACCCTAACGGGTCCCCATTGTTGGACCGTAGGTCTGTGTAATTCCTGCATTGTGGTTATGGCTGGGAGGTGGATAATGTTTGACAATGGAGCTTGGGATTTCAATATAGATAATGATATAATGGGTAGAGCAGTCGATTCCTCCAGAATTAGAGGTACTGACGAGTTAAAAGTTAGTATTTTAGCTGCGTATGGACTTTCGGGAAGGGAAGTCTCAGCCGAAATGTCCTATTGGCTTAATGATGGAGAGAGTGAAATGGTGGGCACAGGGGCTGCTCTCGTCGAGATAGCAACGGACAAAAATTTCAGGATTTTCAAGGCTCTTCACCAAGCAGACAAGTCTGTTAATCTCTTCGTAACATTCAGAGAGTGTGTTGCAGGAGAAATGATATTTCTAAGGTCCGAACGACTAATTAGGGTCCAAATGAATGCACCCGTTGGACCTCCTGATGAAGATGTAGCTTTTTTGATGCAAGTCGAGGCAATTGAAGCATGCTACAAACGTAACTCTCAGTCTGGTGGCATGGTTGCAACGTCAAAAGATCAAGATAAAAGCGGAGAATCTCTTGACGAAGAGAGTGGTGCTAATACAGAGAGTTGTGAGCAAGAAAAAGGAAACGTCTGTGGAGATGACATGCCAGTGGATAATGGAGAGAATAAGGAAGGCAATGTCGAAGAAGGATGCAGAGTAACTACGGCGTCAGATAATCTGCCTCAGCAAATCTGTATCGAAAAAGATACGAGAACGCTATGTCTTGAACAGATGGCAGTGGACAGTGGAAACAATAGGAAAGCTAACAAAGTAGCATCCACTGGAGATATGGAGGTGGACGATGTAGATAACATGGAAGATGTTTCGGCAGAAGATGAAGGCGATGATACCGATTACGAGTACAATGCATGGCATGATTATGTTCGAAACGATTGCGTGACGGACGATGAAGACGATTTTGAAGAAGGTCCAGGCAAAGGAAAAAGTGGTGGACAGTCTGGTGGTAAGGGTATTCGGCGTTCTGGCGCTATTGGTGGCAGAGGGTCTGGAAAATCGACATCTGGTAGGAAACAACGATCACGTGGAGGTGGATCTAAATCAAACAAAAACGATTCGAAGCGGAGACGTTCAAAGGATATTACCGATAGAGGAAACGATTATATATCATCCTCCAGATCGTACACCAAAGTAACAGAGACCGAGGAAGGCGTTGATGTTGTTCTTGTGATGCCACCTAAATAAAAAAACCAACACACCCGGGTGACTGAAGATGATGATGATTTTGTTGACCCTCCTATCCCCCCGGCGACCGCATTACAGGGTGGAGAAGCATTGATGAAAGCAGGAGATAATGTGAGTGGTACTCCTCCAGACGTTGGGTCTTCGCACAATCAAGCAGCAGAGCCAGTACAAAGTGGTGATGTATTTCTCGAAACTCCCCTAAAACAATATAAAACACACAACCGTGAGATCGAAGATGAGGACGATGTTGATCCTCCTGTCACTGCAACTAGACAATTTCAGGGTGGAGAAACATTCATGAAAGGGATACAAGTACCAGAAATGTATGGATATAATGATGTAGATGTTGTGTATAATGAAATGGATGGAAGCAGCTGCCAGCCACTTGACATTGACTTCAGCAAGGAGGACTCTGACATATACGTCGGAAGGACGTTCAAAGACAAAGCAGAGTGCAAGTTGACGTTGGATATCTATGCAATTGCGAAGGTGTGCACTTTTAACTTGAGGCATTGTAAACGCCGAATCACGGCTAAATGCTACGAAAAAGAATGCAACTGGAGAGTATTGGCAGTTCAACTCGGTGATTCTCCAACTTATCTGGTTAAGAAGGCAATTCTTAACCATGTATGCGTAGCCGATGTTCGAGGAAAGTATAAAAAACATGGTACAGCAAAAGTGCTTGCAGCTCTATTGCGCTCGAAATACGAGAGACTCTACTCTGGACCGCGTGCTATGGAACTTCCGGAAACGTTGCGAACGGAATTCAACTATACATACTCATACTGGAAAGCTTGGAAAACTAAAGAACTAGCGATTGCGGCTGCACAAGGAACAGAGGAGATTTCTTATAAGATGCTACCACAGTACTTCCATGCACTGAAGCTTGCAAATCCTTGAACAATCACCGATATTAAAACCGAAATCGATAAAGAAAGAAAAACAAGGTTCAAGTATGCATTCATGTCCCTGAAAGCATGCATCGATGGGTGGAAGCACCTGCGGAAGGTCCTAGTGGTGCACGGCACCCACATGTTTCGGAAGTACAAAGGTTGTTTGCTAAGTGCCAGCGGACAAGATGCTAACAGCCGCGTATTCCCGATTGCTTTCGCAGTAGTGGAAAACGAGAACACATAATCTTGGACATGGTTTTTCGAGAGGTTATCTACTATTGTAGAGGATGGTTGTGATTTAAGTATAATATCAGATAGATGCGCAGAAATTTTTGCAGCGAAAGAGAAATGGTACCCACGTGCACACCATGGTATTTGTCTTGTACACCTTCAGCGTAACGTGCAGGAAAAGTATAAAGGGAAGCAACAGAAGGCTATGGTTGGCAGAGCAGGGGACGCGTTCAGAGTTTCAGAGTTTAACGAGATAATGGAGCTTATTAAACTCACGGATTGGAGATGCTGGGATTATTTGGAGAAAATCGAGAAGAAGCTATGGACACGTTCACATTTCAAAGGGGAGAGATTTAACGTGATGACTTCTAACGCTGCTGAATCGTTGAATAAAGCTCTTCTGCCTGCTCGTGATAGTTCTATAATGGCATTGCTAGAGTTTATTCGCCGGAAGCTGTGTACATGGTATGAGAGTAAACGCTGCGAGATCAGTAAGATGAAGGGAAATGTTCCAGATAACATTGAGAAAATACTGGTTGAACAGCTAGTGCTGTCAAAGGGCTATCTGGTTTTGCCATGTTCCACTTGGGTATTCGAAGTTACGCACAAGCCAACTGGATTTGGTTTCACGGTTGATCTGGATAAACAAACTTGCAGTTGCCTCGAATTCCAAAAGCTTGGTTTGCCATGCCGACATGCCATTGCAGCTGCTTTTTTCCGTAAAATGCAGTACACCATATTTGTTTGCAAACACCATGTCAAAGAAACATGGGCTGAAACAGTTAGTGGTATCATACTTCCGGTTCCGGATCCAAAGGATGTTCAAGTGCCAGCAGAAATACTAAAGGTTGATCTTTATCCACCAACGACCAAATGAACCAAGGGAAGGCCAGGAATCAAACGTAAACTGTCGGCCGGAGAGGTTCCGGTAAGATTGCAGTGTTCACCTTGAACTAATATTTCAGTAACCCATAGTACATGTTCCAATTATATATACTTTATTGTTTACAGCAGGGGGCGAGTAAAAAGAATAAGCCGAACAAGTGCTCCAATTGTTTTAAGGAAGGTCACAAGAAGACCACATGCAAGGAAGCTAAGCCCTGAAGGCAATTGCTAGGAACTCGTTATTTTGAAAAAATCATCGAACCGTATTCTGGAATTGATTGTATTTTGGAACACCGATGAACCCGGGTTTGTTTGGATATGGTGTACCGCTAAACTTTTGAGGTGTACGAGGTTTACGAGGTGTACCACGTAACTTTTAAGGTGTCAAGGTTTGCATACTAAATATATTATAGTTGTAACACATATTTGTTGTACACCTATAGTTGATTTGAGATGCATACCTTTAAAAACAAAAGTTGATATTATATCCGAATAAAATCCCATTACAGAGGGAAAATACAGTACTTAGAGTAGCAGCCGAATACAGTACTTAGAGTAGCATAAAGTTTATCAAAATATTGCAGACGGAAACTGAAACTATAACATGAAACTAGATTTTGACCCGTGCGTCCCGCCCGGGTTCCGAATTTTTTTTAAAAAAATTTGAACATATGTAACTACCTTTGTAGACTGAAAGTTTAAATAGTATACTTTTTTAGGTTAGTCTTGGTTCATCTGTTTGAAAGCATAATCTTGTAAATATTACTATTCTGTGAACTTAAATATAATCATAATCTTCTAAATACTCGAGCGATTCAATTAAAGGTTTGAATTTTTCATTTTTTCGATCTTATTTCAGTTTAAGTGTTTTTGTAGGATTTATTAAACCATATTGACAAGATTGTGAGTAAAAGAAGATTAAACTACAATAATTATTTTTCATCGGCCCTTGAAAGAGCAGGCATTGTAAAATTGCAATGATCCATGCATTATTTGTAAAAGGGCAGACAATGTAAAATTGCAATGATCCATGCATTATTTGTAAAAGGGCAGGCATTGTAAATTCAATTTAAATTCCCTAGATTTTGATCCGCACAACCGTACATGTATTTATTTTCATGTATATATATGTATATATATATGTTTTATTTAATTAGTATATATTTTTAAGATTATTCATATATTTAATATTTTATATCGTTATTTCATATAAAATAATTTTATTGTTTTTATGCTGTTAATTAACTAATTATTTCAAATCATTACCTATATCATATATATATGTTGCTTCTTATTATGTATTTAATTTTTCCTATTGAATTTGATTTTGATGATTAAACCAATATTTTATGCATGAAATAACATACTTGAGAAATATTTTGGATTTAAATTATTATGATCCCGACCCGTTATTTTTTTATGCTGTTAATTAACTAATTATTTCAAATCATTACATATATCATATATATATATATATATGTTGCTTCTTATTATGTATTTAATTTTTCCTATTGAATTTGATTTTGATGATTAAACCAATATTTTATGCATGAAATAACATACATGAGAATTATTTTGTATTTAATTTATTATGATCCCGACCCGTTATTCAAAGCGCTAAATTTCTTTGAAAATTTTGATTTGTTTTTCCAGTTTTTTTTTTTAACAACAATGAATAAATTACTATACTATGTGTCCATGTTTTTTCAGTTTATATAACAAATTATTGTATATATAGCCTTAAGATTGTCGATGCTCCAGAAATGTCTCTCAAATATTTGTTTCGCAATAAACAATATTGGTTAAGGAAATCCCTAGAGTATTGGTCAAGTAAAATCTTTTTAAATATAAATTGTTAGCGACGGTATTATAGGAAAATAATATCTCACGGAAAATCTTTTTCAATTAAAATCTAAAATATGATATATATTGTGTAGTTAATACATATCCTTGATGCCCAAGTTAGTATGTGTATTTAATGCATAATGAGTTGCGTTATTTATTAAAATTTTAAATTAAAATTAATTTAAAATAATTTAAATGGTTATCCGAACATGAACCAAACTCACAAAGATCTGAATCGAATCCAGACCAAAATCTAAAAATATTTGAATGAGACTGAAATCTTTGACACCATAAAAAATACATATATAAAGTATATATGCCTCCACGAAGGAGAAGATTTCATCTCTGACTCTGCCATCGGAGTTTTCCATAAACACTTTCACCGGCCCCGGAATGTTCTCCTCCACCATTATGCTTCTTCGGTCTGCTCCGTTGTTTCTTCAACAAAGAAGCATCAATCTTCTTTAATACACCAACGAAGAACATTCATATATTTTTTTTTGAAAAGAACATTCATATTCTTCTGCCTTCCTATATCACAAAGACAAAAACAAAATCATAGTCAAAAAGAACACAAAAACAAATCATAGTCAAGAACATCATATTCTTCTGTTTTCTAATGGTTTGTCTTCGACCTCTTTCCAAGTGTTGTTATAATTTTGACATACATCCCAAAATCTGTTTTGTAACACATATATTTCTATTAAAATCAGTTGAACTGGACATAAAAATCAAGTGAGGATGAAGTGGTGGTGGAAGATAAACAAAAACGAACCAGTCAAAAAAAAAAAGATAAACAAAAAAATTAAAACATAAGAGAGAAATCCATGATACAACATGATGTCTCAGAGGGTAAAAATTAAGAATATATTTCATTAGAACTCACACAGTTCAAAACACATATAAGCAAAAGTTTTCTTCAAAGTTAAAAAGTGAAGCAGTATGTATATAATTTTAATGTATCAAAATTTTAAAATATGACAGAGAAATCTATGGTACCGACTTGATGTTTCAGGGAGTAAACTCGAGTTTCTTTCTTGCTTTGGTTGAACATTGAACTGTTTCCAGCTCTCCCAAATCCATAACCTGACCAAGAACACCTGCAATAACAATTTAAATTTTTGAGTGATTAAGCTCTTGCAAATATACTATGAAATCGATTTAATAATTACCAATGAGGAACATGATAAAACCAAAACTGTTACAGATCATAAAGAGTAAACAAATCGAAAATACAACAACAAAAATAAAAACTAAACGTATGAATTAAGCACTCATACTGTCATCTAATAAGAGGTGATTTTCATAATAGAACATTTTTTCTTGGAATATGGAGGTGAGAAAACTTACAGTCACTATTGATGTATATATAGCGGTTAGGCAAGTCGGTTTCAAAGTTCTTAAATGAAAAATATATTTGATAGAATATACCCAATTGATCATGAGATTTTATTGCATTATATTGTTAGAAAGATATAGTTACTGATATCTCCTGTACACATGATTGTTTTGCATTTAAAGAGGAGTAGTTTAGATATTTTTTAAAAATGAACAATCTATAGTAAGGATATATTTTTAGGAAGTTCCGAATATTAAGTGTTTTAAATAGATCATTTATAGTTGCCAAAATTATATTACTTTTTAAATGATTTAAATTTGATTGATTGAAATCGTAGAAATATAGTAGTATAATATCTTATGGAGAATCTTTTCTTTTAAAACCTAAATGATAGTGTAGTTAATACATATTGTGTTGCCCAAGTTCATATATAATATGTGATATTTTATTTTTCAGATAAATAGTACAAAAGATATTATATTACAAATTTATAACACTTTGGTAAAAAAAAATTATAAGTTTTGAATACAATAAGCTTTAAATAATAAATAAAACATATTTATAGTGAGTATATTTTAAAAAAAAAATTGCTGTAAATAGTTTTTTGAAAAATAAATATAGTGGGAAAAAGGAAATGATAGAAAATAGAGATTATATATAATTTTATCATTTTATTTTTTATTTTTTTGGACTGTTCATAAATTAATTGTTTGGTCGAAATTAATTAATAATGGAAAATTAAAATTAAATAGTTGCATTTAAACAGCTATATTTGTTTACCTTTAATTGTTATTAAAAATATTAAATAGTAGAGAATATAACAAAAAAAAATCTGGACAGAATCTGTAATCTGAAGAGAATATATTTTTTAATAATGAATTATTAGTAAATTAAACGTCTACTATAATCTTGAAAAATAGTTCATAAATTTGAAACAATTATAAGCTTATCTGTGTATAATCATATTATAATTTTATTTAGCTTTCATTATAGTTATCTTTATAGTATGTGTATAATCGTATGTTAAATTTTTAACATAGCAAAATAATATATTAAGGTACAAAATAATAGCATGGATTCATTTATTTATTTAAATTTTAGTTATATATATCTACATATTACCAATATTAATTATATTTTATTAAAATATTATAAATAAAGAATTTAGCAAAATTAAGTGTTTGTCTAAATTAAGTGAAATAAAAAATGTATTTAGTGATATTTGTACAATATTAATAATGATTAATATATGAATATCTATTTGCTTAGATAAGTTTGGAATTGTAATTACTTAATTTAAATTAATGTTAAATGCAGTGGTAGAATCTGTAAATAAAAAGAATTACAAAAAGGAAATACTTGATTTATTATAAATTCAATGACTAAATGTGTAAATATGTTTCCAAACAATTCTCGTTTAATATTGTTATCCATGTTTCCAAACAAATTTTTTTTTAACTGCAATCCATGTTTCCAAACAAAACTGAAATGTACTTCTGTTTTAATAGAATAGACTAGATTTTGACCCGTGCGTCCCGCACGAGTTCTGAATTTTATTTTTAATATTGAGCATATGTAACGACCTTTGTAGGGCGGGTATTATTTTTCACTTTTATGAAATATATTATTTGTTTGTAATTATTGAATGTATTTGTCTTAGTTAAATTTTCTTTATAATAAATTCGACACATAGAGTCTCTCTGGTCAACTATGTGTTTTTCTCGCTTTGTTTTATTCTCTCTCCACTCAACATATTTATTTGTTTTGTTGTTAAAATAAATAATTTTAGAACGCAAATGTACAATACTTTTATATTGATATTTAGTTTAAACAATGTGACATATTTCTATATTAATTGTATATTTACATTGTAATTTAAATTTTTATACAAATCAACATAGACGTGCCCTTCTTGTTAAAGAAATGATATTGAATCCAAATGTACCGTACTTTTATATTGATTTTGTTTGTTTCAGTTCATATAATTTCTTTTTTAAATAAATTTATTTCAATAATAAGCTATATAAAAAAATAGTCAACTAAAGAATCTATAATATTTTATGTGTTTGGCTAAATTAAGTGAAATAGACATTTTTATTTAGTACTATTTGTACAATGTTAATAATGATCAATATATGGATATCGATTTGTTTAGATAAGTTTTGGAATTGTAATTAATTAATTTAAATTGATTTTAAATGTAGTAGTAGAATCTTTAAATAAAAAGAAATACAAAAAGGAAGTACCTAGAAAGAAATTTCAAACAAATCTATACCCGAAAAAACGACCTGTACCTAAATGAGTACCCGAATATATATCTATACCTAACTGATTCCGTAAAAAAATAAAACTTTTAAACTATGTAATGATTTAAAACTTTTAGAATAATTTAAATGGGTTATCCGAACCCGAACCAAACCCGCAAAGATCCGAATCGAACTCAAACCAAAATTTAGAAACATCCTAATAGGACTGAAATCTTTGACCCTGAAAATCCGAAACGCAAACCGATCAGAACCAAACCCGTATGGGTACCGAAAGCCCATCCCTAGTATTATCATATATTGTATAGGTGTCATCATATAATTAATCATATTTTATACGTACCATCATATAAGTAATCATATAATTAATAGTATTTCATACGTACCATCCTATAAATAATTACAAATATTATATTTTTAAGATTTAATATGAAATATAAAAAACCATAATTTGAGTTGGTATTTAAAAATTGACTTTGTATTGTATTTTTCTTATATATATATTGAAAACATTTTTATAATGGTTATTGAAATTCATTTTTGAAAATTTGTATATTTTTGAATCAATTTTTAATATAAATCTACTTTGAATTATTATTTTGATTTGAAATATGTATATAAAGTTTAAATTTTGTTTTATGGTAAGTTTATAAAAAAAAGATGTTTTAGGCAATTAGATTGACCCAATTTCGTATATTTAAAGCTGCCCCAAATAGATAGTTTCTTATAGCATGATGGGTAAGCCCATTACATTTTTTTCTAAATACTACTATCCTTGTTTCCAAACAAAATTAAATTTTTTTAAAAAGACTACAATCCATGTTGATTTTTGAAGACTCTAAATTTATTCTTAAACATGACTAAAATTTTAAAGACTCTAAATAATTCTAACCCATAATATGATTTTATTTATTTGACCCGAAGTTAAACTTATTTTACACTGATTTTTTAATTTAAATAAAATATTCGAACCCTACCATATCTATTTTCATTAATTTGAATGCTATGCAACCCGTTTTGCATCCAACTCATACAATATATCTCCATACATAAGGATCAATTAGCTTTTGCAATACGTTTATATGTTAAGGGGAAAAGATTGTGTATCACGAAAATATATATGATCAATTAGTGGTTACCTAAAATATAGGAAGTTTAAATGAATTTGCCAATTTTATTTGGATAGACAAAGTTTCCAAAAAAATTTTTTTAACTACAATCCAAGTTTCCAAACAAACTTATTATTTATAAATGCTATCCAAGTAACCAAACACTCTGATTTTGTACTTGACTTTTAATAATATAGATGAACATAATACAAAATTAAAACATGGCCCAAATTTATACTAATAGTTTTTTCCACAAAAAAAAAATTGTTTGGAACCTAACTTATTAAAGTGTTGCTCTCTCTCTCTCACTCTAGAAATCAGCTGCAGATGATCTCTCATCTTCTCACCTTAATCTCGTCGGAAAATCATAAACTTCCTCTGTTATGGATTTACGTGATCCTCCCAAAGAGTTTCAAGTTTGTATCTCAAATGGTTTAAGATAAAAGGTTAGATTTTCTTTCTCCTCTCTTCTTATGCAAGTAGCATGCATTTTAACACCCTACACACAACAAAATAGCATTTTTAATTAGTGTGTGATCATAAATAAGACAATAATTAGAAATGTGGATCCGAGACCACGAGTCTACCAAGATCATTTTCAACTACACAAGACAACATAAGTGGTTCTATATACATACAATAATTTTTTACCATTACTGTGAAAACCTAAAAAGGACAAACATAAACAAATAGTTAAATACCACAAAAACATAAATACGCTTCCCAACCTAAGAAAAATTTTCCTCGAAATATCATTCTTATACTTTTCCTCTTCATCTTCTTTTGGCCAGGCATCTACCATTCACGTTAGTTTAGTCCCTGTACAAACAAAAAAACAAACACTAATTATTAGCTTATTTGATGATGAACAAATAATTAGAACACAAAGAAAAAAAAATTAAGAACTAAACAAAAAAGAAAAACAGACAGAGAACGAAGATGGTCGACTCAAAAAAAAAGGTTCAATGACTATTTATAGAGAAAGTAGTCGGCTAGTTAGGTTGGTTAGGTTAGATAAGAAGAAAATTCTAAAGTATCTTGATGATCAAGTTTAATCGAAATCTTTCAGATTTGGTGTATAATGATTCAATTATAGGATATTCTGATTTATTTTCCTAAACTAAATATATCGTTAAACTTTTATTTATCAGTTTCCCGCAATAAAAGGTAACTAATTAAGGTACAATATATTTAATTCGTTCAGTGTTTTTAGAATTACTTGCTAATTATAGAAGAATCATTGAGATTTTGAATGATTTTGAATTTCCTTGCGCAAGAATATCCTTTCTGTTTTTAACAAAATCGTAAATACTGCAGTCATTTTGCACAATAAAGGAAAACTAATTAAGGTAACATATATTTAATTCGTTTTGTATTTTTAGAATTACTTTCTAAGCAAATTTATAGAAGAATCATTGATATTTTTGAATTTCCTTGCGCAGGAATCGCTTGAAATCAGGGAAAATATATGCTAACTAATTTTTAAATTAGATTTGTTAGATATGGGTCAAGAATAATGGATATCGACGTACTATAAAATTAAATATGTTATGGGCTACATAAAATACGGGTCTGGAAACTAATGCTGTATATTTTTTAAAAAATATCTAAACATGTTTCCAAACATACTGATTTTACTAAAGGCTATCCAAGTATCCAAACATATTGATTTTGTACTTCAGCTTTAATAATATAGAAATAGTTATCCGCTATCGGAATTGATACGACCTCTTCTCCCCCTACGTAGTGAAAGGTCTGCCTCGACTCCATTAATATTAAGAGGCTGGCCAATTAGGGGTTCATCACCTGGAAGAGCCAAAATCTCCCTCTGAAGATTGAGAGTCTGATAGATCAAGTTGGGGAGAACAATTTTCTTGTCGGCATCAGAGTCACGAGACATTTCGATTACCTGGTCATACACCAATCGACCAAAGTCTATTGGCTTGTTTCTTACAAACGTGAAGAGAAAACGAAGACGCTTTTTGATCATTGCATCTACATGGAAACCAGAGAGCCAGTTTAGCTCACACAGTTTGTTGAGACAAAGATACTGCGGGAGGAGCTATGTTAGGGAGAATGTCTCCCAGCGAGGACAGCGACCACCGGTTAGGAACGTATTTGCCTGTGACAGATCATCATCCTCCCATGTGTGAGAGTGTTCCACATTTGGAGTCATAAAGAGTTGATTAATCACGACGGAGTCGAAATCGAAACGGCATCCCCTGATATAAACACCCACGTCCGAATCGTATAGGTTGGAGATGCATTCCCTAACCACCCTTGGACAGAAAGGCCGCACATGCAATACAGTATACATCCACCCAACATTGTCTACTATTGTGCGAGCTTCAGCAAAACCCGGATCATCTAACACTAACATCCCCTGAACTAAAAACCCTCGTATGAAAAGTTGTTGATACTTATGGAAGCTTACTTCAGTTAAATGACGATTAGACCATGGGTTTGCTAACGGTGTGCCGGCGATAAAGAATCCCCGACTCGCTTGTAGGCGAGCTTCAAATATCATAAAACGAGGCTCTTCCTCGCCCGGCTCAGTTGAGGAACTTCAGCGGTCATTCGAACTTGGGCTGTTGTATTCACGATGCCAGAGATGGCTGGAGGCAGATGACGAAGTCGACATAGTTAGGTTTTTTTTTTTGCTGTAATGGATCGAGAAGGTAAGGAAGAAAGAGAAATAAATACAGTTTTCGAGTGGAGTTAGTGGATTTCGAAAAGCGCAACCGTCAACTCGGTCTGTCTTCCTCATTAATGGAAAAGGGAATGAACACACAACGATATTAAGACCATAATCTTTGGGCCAGAGATGTCTAAATACTAAATTAGTTAGGCCCAAAATTGAATCCAGTATCGAGGTTAATTAAATATCGCACCGGTGTACAAGGATTTAATGCAAGTAACTTTATAATTATTTTTTAGTCGTTGGAAAGATGCCGTTGTTAGTGATTTTAAAAAGTCAATATAGCAGTTAGTGATTTTCTACAAATATAGCTGTTGTATATGGTTTGGAACAGATAATATCCGTAACGATTTTTTCCTATTTAAGCAGTTGTGCCTCTGTCGTTGTCTAATCGAAACACATCCAATATTTCTTCAAATTCAGCTACAAAGTGACCAATTGCTAAATGATGGATATGGCGGATCCTTACTATGCGGACATGAAGCAGCACAAACGGGATGCTGACTGGCTCTATGCTTGCATGTATGCCAACTCCTGCATTCCAAAGAAATGTACTTGCGGTGGGGCTATAACAGTCGAAACTGACGAGAGAGGAAGAAACTACTATGTATGCAAAGTTTTTGAGATTAGAATAGAGGTTAACCTAATCAATTATTCGAAATTTTTTAGTAAACAAACACATAAATATATTTTTCCTTCTAGGACGATGGTTTGCACATCCGACATGCCTGCCTTGACGCAATCGAGGAAGAGGTTGATATGTTAAAAAGTCAATATTGTGAGGAGGTCTCGCTCCACCGTTAGCTGCAATATGAGTTTGAGGAAATGTGTAAGGATATCCAAGAGCTTAAGAATTTACTCATGAGGGGTCACTGATCGAATCTTTTCTTCGATTTCAAAATTGTGCTGTGTTTTATCTTATGTTATTTTATATCTTTTGTAATGTATGTGGGGTCGTTAATCTCATCAATTGTGTCATGTATGGGGGTCGTTTTAAATTAGTCGCTTTAATATGATGTTTAGTTACGGTTGAACACTTGAACAGTTACATCATTACAATATTCAACGGTTGCATAAAACGAAACGGTGCCTAACTATGTTTATCTTCTTTCCCACAACCATATAAATAGAACGAATGGTTGGGTTGTCTATGAACACCCAACCGGAAATGAATTAAGGACATTATACAGTTAGAGAATACAATACATTATTCCTAAAATCTGGTCTGCATGAAAAACACGACGAGGAAACCTTGGTAAGTATGTATCGAGAAGGTTTACGCGATGACATACGGGCAGAGATTGGGTTTCAAGTGTTCTCGACCATTGACGACATAATGCAGGCAACTTTAGATGTTGGAAAAGGTGAGACCCCGTCTGATACCAATGGCTCTACAACAGAATCTGATGAATCGGGGAACCGCCCCAAGAAGAAAGCCCAAACCGGAGAGGATTTCCTTGACTATGTAGACGAAGAGGAAGAAGATGAGGCCGAGGCTGATGACACTCATGCTGATAACGGCTGTGACGGGTCTCTTCCGCAGCCGCTCGGAGGGAGTGATGATGAGGCCGATAGTAAGGTTGATCTTCAAGACTATAATGAATACCTAGAGGAACACCACATGACCGATTCAGAGTCAAGTCGAGAATCCAAGTGATTTAAAATATGGCAACCCATTTATTTATGTTCTACAATATGTTCTACATATTTAGCTATATTTACAATATGTATACCTGTTCTTATTTACCACAAATATAGTACACCTGGTGTTAAATATCGTATATTCATGTATAGGATATTCTACGAATCTGTATGCATGTATAGACTTTAATAGCAATCATTTTTTCTAGCACAATTGTAAACCACAAACAACGCACCACAAACAACGTACACCTGTTGTTAATAACCACAAATAGCGGACCCCTGTCGCTAGTTACCATATATTGATGCTAATGGGTTATTATACAAATAGGTATTCATATATAAACTTTCGTAGCAATCAGTTTAATTACCAAAAGACGTACACCGAGTAAAATACGTTAATCGACTAGACTATATGAGTATGTGTGCAGAGTTTTAGTTATAAAGTGTACGCACTTTTACAGTTAGAGAGTGAACTTTTCATTGTACACCTTGTGTTGTTTCGCGTTCTAGTTCGTTCTTAGATGATATCCACCGTCGAAATTAAAAATTCATAACATTATGACACCTTTAGATTCAAGTCAATACAAAATATCTTCGTCCAAATGTTTGACGATGTACACCAAGATATCTAAAGAAGAACACACTAAGATTACCACCATAGAAAATAGAACCAACAATATAAAAAGGGATCCGACCCGTTCAGGTAGCTACAGACCAAAAGACGTACACTGAGTAGAAAATAGAACCAACAATATAAAAAAGGATCCGATCCGTTCAGATAGCTACATACCGAAAAACGTACACCGAGTAGAAAATAGAACCACCAATATTAAAAGAACGTAACGGAAAGGAAGATATCTTATTTACCAGCGCTAGAAAGTGCGCCAGCGACAGCGGGGCTGGAGTCAGCGACGGTCCCAAATCCGCCGCAGCTAGAGCTAGAGCTACATACAGATCTTACTCCGGCGGAGCTGGACTCGGGGGCTGATACAGTGATGGTGGCGCTGGAGGAAGAGACGGATCCTACTACGACCGCCTCTCCAGTGACGGAGGCGTTGGAGCCGCGCACCTCTCCAGTAATGGAGACGCTGGAGACAGTGTAAGATCCCGCGAGTGAGACGTGTTCAGCGGCGGAGGAGTCATGGACAGATTCACCTCCGATGACGGCGCTGGAGGCACTTAAAGAGGCGTTGGCGGATACGGAACGGCGTTCGCCATGGGCGGTATCTTCATCACTTATCTCGTCAGCGGCATAGTCAGAGCCATATTCAGAGGTATAGTCAGAGTCGTCACTCATCCCGTCAGAGTCAAATTCGACCCGCGTATCTCCTTCATAATCAGAGCTCTCTTCCTCCTCTTCACTGTCTTCATCATCTTCCTCTTCCGGTTTTTCCCCAGGGTACTCATCTTCCGAGTCCGAGAATACTATCGTCTTCTTCTTACGGCGTCTAGGGCTTTTTTCTGGACTTTTCTCTATCTCCAGTATCTCTTCGACATCGGCTGCTTCTTGAAAGAGTTATCCAAGCGTTGCAAACTCTGTAGACTCCAGACCCTCACGGATGGTATCGTTTAATCCGTCACGAGCGAGTTGTATCAAATACGGCTCGTCTTTCGTAGTAATGATCTCATGACTGAGGAAAAATTCCTTGTATTCAGCTACGCTCAGGGAACCTTGGTTGATGTCTAAAACCATGTTTAGATCCGGTTTGTTGTGGAGATGAAGATGAAATGATTTGATTTGTAGGAGATGAAGATGAAATTATTAAATCCTCAGATCCCGTTTTAAACAATAAATGGCCGTAATTAAAACAAAGGACTTTTCGAATTTCCCCTAAGCAGTAGCTGCACGCGTGGCGAGTTTGCAACTTCTCGATTCTAGGTAACTTTATGATTTACTTTACGCAAGGTTGAGTGGGGATATCAGAAATTTATTAAGTAATTGTTTGTTATTTTTCCAAGTAATGATGATACGGAATAACTCACGCGTTCTAACATTCATTTTCTGTTATTACTATTTATTAGGGTTTAGGGTTTAGGGTTTAGGATTTAGGGTTTAGTATTTAGTGTTCAGGGTTTTGGGTTAAGGGTTTAGGATTTAGGATTTAGTGTTTAGGGTTTAAGCTGCACATCTAATAAAACAATTTATCAGACTAATGTACAACCAAATTATATACCAAATATGTTGGTTTCCAGCTGGACAACGCTGGTGTACGGTTGACAAAATAGCTGTCTTACGTTACTCTTTATATAATATATAAAACACAGTATCTACTAATTGTTATAAATAGAATTGGTGTGCAGATTTGTTTGTAGGTATACGTTTTAGTTATAAAGTGTACCTAGTTTTGCAGTTAGAAAGTGTAAACTTTTCATAGTACACCTTGTACTAACTTTAGACCTGAACACTTTTATCCCATAATTAAAGTAATTTTATAAAATAACACATTTAGATTCAAGTGAGTTCAAAATATCTCCGTCTAAATGTGTACACCATGATATTTAAAGTAGAACACACTAAGATTACCACCATAGACGAACTCTTACTGCCCAGTATCAAAGTCCGGATGACCGGTGGATGCCTTAAAGTCGCGTAGGAAAAGAGCAACTTCTTTTATCTAGAAGCAGCGGTTACACATGTCTTCCGCCTTGCAATCCTCAATGTGGTAAATTACCCATTCCCGATCCAAAATAGGAGAAAAAGGACAACTGTAAAACATCGGGACGATTGTTGATATAAAGACGTGTCTCTTTGTTAGAAAGTCCTCGTTATGATCGATATTCCATATCCCCTCTCGGAGTTTCTTACTACCTTCCTGATCTTAGCAACGGTTTCCCTTGTAAATCCACAGAAGTAGTCACCATCACCACTCCAAATCTTGGTTGTCATTGCATAGGTATACGAGGCTCGCTGGTATCCTCCATCTGCTGCTCTCTTTATCAAAGCAAGGCCCTCTACGTGACGATCTTGTCTGTAGAAAAACTCTACACCCTTGATGTAAAGTATACTTGGGTTCCCCTCCTGATAGAATCTTCTCAATAGAGGATGAAGCATAAACAGCGGCATCCTCCAAGGGTATCTCAACATATCCAATGAAGCATAAACCTCGGCATTGTCTGTCAACGCACGCATAGACTTGAAAGTAGCGCCGAGTCTGAAAAGATCTTCGCAGGAGTCATGTGCCACACGTCGCACGACTAAGCCCTGGAGATCTGTCGGGAGGCAGAGTATCGAGAATTATGGCATTATTAGGATATTTTTGATGATTCCGGTAGTTAGATGAAGGGATGTGGAGTATGTGCTAAAATCTCTGTATTTATAAGGACTTCAACCGTTATGAAATGACATTAACGAAGGGACGTCTACTTCGAATTGTGGTCTTCTCGATAAATCAGAACGGTTTCCAATGTAATAATTATTATTTTATTATGTTTTTGGGAAGCGTCTCCAACTCAAGACGTCTACTCCAAGCGTCTCAGCTCTTCGGCTCTATATATGCCACCCAATAGTACTTGTGTATGTCCATATTTCTCCAAATAATGCCAGAATTCCCGATACTAAGTGTCCCCACAGAGGTTCAAGCTTTAGTTGTGCAACGCGTGACACACAACTCTTTTAAAGATCTTTATAGACTCCGCGCTACCTGCAAGTCGATGCACGCGTTGGCAGACGATGGTGGGGTGTATGCTTCGTTCGATTTCTTCAAGCATCCTTCGAATCTCAGGGTGAGACGTAGATTGTTGGGAATGTGCTTTAGGGAGGGAAATCCAAGTACTCTATACATCAAGGGTGTAGAGTATTTCTACAGACACGAGCGTCACCAAAAGGGATTTGTGCTTATAAGGAGTGCGGCTGATGCAGGATGCGAGAGAGCGTTGTATACCTACGCAATGACAAGGAAAATATACGATCAGGATGAGGAATAATTCTGTCAATTTACAAGAGAATCACTTGCGGAGATAGGAATGGTTGTTAGAACCGTAGAAGTCAACTGGAATTGGGATCATTGGCCAGCGTTCCTAAAAAAGAATGAAGTGTTAATATCAACATTCATTCTGTTATTCTACAGTTGCCCTTATTCTCCTATTAATAACCGGCGATGGATTCATTGGGATGTTGAGCACACCAAGGCTGAAGACATGTGTAACTCCTGCTTCATGATTAAAGAGGTTGCTCTTTTCCTACGCGACTTTAAGCCCTCCACCGGTTTTCCGGACTTTTATCATTGGGAATAAGGGTTCCGTCTTTGGTTTCTTGACGTTTACCTCATAACATTGCCAAACCAGATATATTGTGTTCTCCATTTCTGAACGTTTAATTTATAACATTGGCAAACATACAGTATAGTGAGTATTATTAATATTTTAATTAATGGAATATTGTTAATTTTTAATTAATGGAATATTGTTAATGCACTAAATCATGGACGCAATAACGCATGATTTGATAGTGTTAGATTTCAAATGTGGGTGGGACAATAACTTCAGTATTAACCTCACACGTTTTCTCTACAAACTTCTCTATTAAAGTATGTATAATCGGTGTTATACCTATTCAATACAGACCAACCAAAAAACTCCTACCAGTAACCCAAATAGTATGGGACCTCAAGTACTCCCAAATCTTCTCGACGAAATTGTGTGCAATATCATTGAGCGTATCGGAGAGGAATCATTTTACAATCTTGGTGGTTTTCTGCGGGCTGGAAAACGCGGTTACGCACTCGCACACGAACCGCCAGTCTTGATGAAGTGCGATGTTAGAGAAATGGTCACCTTCGTAACATGTCAAATACGCAAAGGTGGTCAGTTTTGGGAGTTTCATCTCAAATGCGTCTGTGCTGGCAACACAAAGGCAATCTACTATGAAGGTATCCTTACAGCACCGAGTATAGGACTTGAGGAGAGTATTAAAATATTGGAACCAAACGTCCCAATGCATGGATTGTCAACCCTAGCTGTTGGCATATTCAATGTATGTCTCGGCAAAGACAAGGCAGCCAGCAAAGTGTTTCAGCAGTTCGCAGCCTATCACCATGACCTTCGATCGGAAGGGACTGTTGAAATGGGAGAAGACATATAGTGCCTATTGTCATCCTTTGGATCGGAAGACCTGAAGCAAAATAAATATGGGGAATCTTTCAAGTTTCCGGATGATGACTTAATCACGAAACCAAGGTACATTTATAGCCATGAATACACAGAAATCTTTGAAGGTTCTGGCAAAAACTGCAGGCTATTTTGGATTTGCTGCAACATTTCTCAAATCCTTTAAAAATTATTTACGGGAAATCTCTCAGTATTTCTCCTATGTCATTTCAGTACTATCATTTGCCATTTCCTCCGTTATGTTGTTTCCTCGATTCCACTTCCTCTCATTTGCCAAACTATTTATCAGAATAATGTACGGACAAATTATATACAAAATATTTAGTTGGTGTGCAGCGGTTTAACGACAGTGTAGGATTGTAAAAATACAATACTTAACTTACGCATTATATGATACTACCATATACAATATCTACTTATGATTTTAAAAAATTGAGTTGGTGTGCAGCTTTTGCTTGTAGGTATACATTTTCGTTATAAAGTGTATGTACTTTTACGGTTACAAAGTTTGAACTTTTCATTGTACACCTTGTGTTGATTCTACCTCTAGTTCTTAGACGATATCAACCGAAATTGTGTAATTTTAAATTATTAATTCAAAGGTTATGACACATAAGTTGTCACCAGCATTACAAATGTTCTACACGGTTACAACAGATGGTGAGATACCAAAATACATGCTTGGAGGACAAATCAGAGCTTCAGAAACCCGTTTATGATGTTTCTTCGAGATCTGTATTTTTGCCCAAATCACTTTGGAGTTTCGAAATGATCTTCTTCAATTCCATTATAGTCTTTTTTTCTGCCAAATTTCGTTTCTAGCTTAAATCAAAGCTTGCTTTTGCCATCCGAAAGGTTCTCCCTCATCGATCCATTGAAAAAAACCCACAATCAAGTGGAGTCTAAAACAAAAACCAAATGAATATCATTCCACAAAATTACACAACAATACATACAGTATACACAAATTAGCTTCTACCTTCCAGCGTTCACACCCGTAGAACCTTCGACCCGGATTTTTGTCTGTCCAAGCTTTAGCATTCTTCGCCAGCAGCGCACAGTTACAAAGCACATTGGTTTCATTAGCCTTTCCCTTTCCCTTTCCCTTTCCCTTTCCCTTTCCCTTATAGCTCCCTCTGCCACCGAATTCCATCTCTCTTTCTTTCTTTCTCTCTTTCTCTCTCAAACAATATGAACCCAATGAGCACTGAAATCGAATTGGGGAAAAGAATAAGTTATAAAACCTGGGTCGGGGTATTGGTTTTGGTTTGAATCCGGCCGGATATTTCAAATATCGGCACCGATATTTGAAGTTATCAAATTGAAATTTTGAATTAAAGTGCACAGTGACCATAAATGAGTGTTAATCGGTTGGTTGGTGACACCTATCTTCACTACTTTTAAATACTTACCCTCGCTTGTTTCTTCATCTTCGACCTAATTCCATCTCTCTTTCTCTTTTCGCAGAAAATTCTCTCGAGGTCGGATCCCAGCTACAGCGACTCGGATGGTACCTCGTATATGGAGATGGTATAGTTCGTAAACGACTCTGACTTTGGAATTCTGGAACGTTGTCCATGCGGAAGCCAGATTATCATTCAGATCTCTACAGAAGCGGAAGCCATTCCGAAGAAATACTTTGTATGCAAAGATTTAAAGGTAAGTTGTAATCTATTATGTAATTGTTCGCTTTGTTTGCAAAGATTTCAAGGTAAGTTATAATATATCATGTAAGTTATAATCCTATTTCCAGAATGACGGGTTGCACAGAAAGAAAGAATTGACCGAGGCTATTGAAGACGAAACCCGACGTTTGAAGACAAAAGTAGGCGACAACGAATCCAGGATGTGCAGCTTAGGTGGTCTTGAATATCGGATCGATGGAATCGACAATGCTTCCAAGAAAATCGACGCCAAGATTGCACACCTTGGTTATCAGATCGATGAAATCGACAAAGCGTCGAAGAAAAACGCTGATGAGATTGCACTACTCAAGGCAATAATTGAGAAACTTTACATTACCAAGATACAGTTTATATGGTATGAAGCTTTTTACGTTTCAGTTTATATAATACTATCAAACATTACATTACCAAGATACAGTATAATACTATCAAACATTACCCTTATCTACCAAAGATTAGAAAAACACTTGGTGTGCAACAGTTTAACTACGGTGTACGGGGCGACCAATATAATAATTACGTTTCACTTTATATAATACTACCAAACATTACACTATCTACCTATGTTAATAAATTGAGTTGCTGTGCAGCGTTTTAACGACGGTGTACGTATGTCAAAATACAATACTTGAGTGTCACTTTATATAATACAATCATACATTAAACTATCTACTAATGATTACAAATTGACTTGGTGTGTAACATTTTAACTATGGTGTACGGGGTTCAAATTCTAATAGTACCGTTTCACTTTATGTAATACTATCAAACATTACACTATCTACCGATGATTACAAATTGACTTGGTGAGCAACTTTTAAATAAAGGTGTACGGGGTTCAAAATATAACAAACAAACATAAACACCATAAATGAACAAAGTACCATTCGGGTCACACAACAATAGTACCATTGGGTACGCACAACATTCTGACAACGGAAACAACTTGTAGTTTACTCATTTGCCACTTTAACGTCACCCAGGAATTCTTCATAGCAGTCCATTGCATACTGCTCTCGAAATTTGTTCACTTCTTTGTCGGTAATCCGACTCATTTCCTCCTCAAGACCTGCAGCATGCATCTCTATGAACTTAGCAGCACATGGCCCACAGTCGCTACCCCTTTCGTTGTGATAAATACCTTCTGCGCGGCTCCAAGAGTAAAATTGCGCCCCTTCCTTAACCGTATAGCATTTTAACCCCTCATATTTTCCAATATATAAGGCAACAACTGTACAAGCGAACATAACTATGCATCCACTGCCTCGTTCGCAGTATGGGGGATGTAGGAATCAGGTACCGTCACATGACCTTCCTTCAGCTTAATGCAGTGACCAGCCCAATGATCTCCACCCCACTTCATCGGGTGTACACGGTGTCGACATCGCGGCCAAGTCCCAATTTCATTTTCTGGCCCTTGCTCTTTCCTGTCACATACTGTGCTACGTTCTTCCCCCAATTGAAATGCAGCTTATCATTCTCTGCGCTAAAGGCACTCCAGGAAAACTGAATGGTTTTTATAAAGTACTGATCGAAGATCACCATCCTCTCTTTCTGAAGATAATTCCCGCGACGCCTCCACAATATTTTCATTATCACATGCATGTGCTGTCCCAATAAAATATGTAACAAATATTAGTTGCAATCCCTTCTTGCTTTCTTAAAAGTTGAAAGAAAAAGGTAATATGTCACGACTATGCAGAGTTTAATAGTACCTCGTCAGACAGCCATTTCTTGGGTTCACCTATTTCAAGGAAGAAGCCATTGCTGACAGAGTGACCGGTACTGATTTTGAAAGTCTTGCAAATTTAAACAACCAAGAGGAACTTACGCACATGTGTATATAACCTAAAAACGAGATGAGAAACTTACTGCTCAGAGTTTTCCCTCAAAATTTCGGCAAACTTCTTATACTGAGCTCGATTTGTCTTCATAATGGGCTTATACTCATGCTTCTCCTCGTTATTGAACAACTTTTTCACCCTCGCGTCAGGAGTGTACACCCCCGTAATCTTGCTGGATCTCATGCGATGCCTTTTACCACCACTCGCCACAACATCAGAGTCTGCTTCCGGTTCAGATACCTGATTACCTCGGTTCTCTTGTATCTGGCTATCAGTTGACATGTCGTCTTTACAACTGTCATATCTCTCATCCTCCTCCGTCGCTGGGAATTCAGAGTTGATCTCCTTTACAATTGCCTCAACATCCGCCATAGGAGAAGGGACTTTTTCAAGCGTCTCTCCAGAATTTGGAACCTCCAAATTTTATATTTGACCGGACTCATGGCCGACAGATTGGGTTTGTTTTTTTGCCATCCTCACTTGTTCACCACCGTCATGATCCTCCTGACCATACTCTCCAGCGTTGTCGGTACCCGTTCTCTGGATGAAATCAGTCACCTATGTCAACAAGTGTATACCAATAATAAAAATTTGGATGTGTACACCAACAATAAAATCTACATCACCTGCGCGGTGTCATTCTTGAACGGTGGTGGCGTGCGGGCAGTGACCACTCATTTTTTTGTTGCTGTGCACCCACCCCACATTTTGGTGCACTTGTGTCCTGCATCAAATCCGTTAATTACGCTCTTTGAGAACTGTCCAACAATAACAGACCAAAACAAATGTCTAAGATATAACAATTGTCTATGATATAATCAGGAGCGGACACGTTTCAATTCCGGTGGATGCAACCTTAGATTTGGAGGAGTGGTTTCCATTCCATGAAGGATGAAAGGAACACACACTACCAACCAACCTGTAACAGTTAGGGTTTGTTTTCTCCCATGCGACTGGGGAGCCTACCTCATACTGGAAGGTAGAAGGAATCTGCAAATAGTCACAACTATTGTTATTACCACTTCTTAGTGAAACACTACACAACTAATTAAGATGCAAACGAACCTCTGGTGGTAACACATAGGACTCATGCTCAACATCTAATACAACTCCATACGGGACGAGCACATTCGATTGTGTTTCTTGCTGCTGACCATCCTCCCCACCGTCGGGTTAGAAGTGTAACCAATAAGACAACAATACAAGTATCTATCACATTACCTGATCGCCTTTGTTTTCGCCGGGTGGTGGAAAACGAGCATTGTCAGACTCGTTTTCTTTTAGCTGATCATCCTCGCGACGACTGGGTGTACGCGTTTCCTGCATGACATCCTTATACGACCTTTAGGAAATGTACATCAAAAACACACCAAAACAACAGTTTATGATATCACCTGAAGGGTTGCATTTCCGAAGAATGGTGTCGTAACACCATTATCAGACTCATTTTGGTGACCAGTCTCCCTCTGTGATGAAGCTGGGTTGTTTCTTCTGGTTCCCTGGTAAACGGCAAAAGTGTCATCACATGAATTTACTCTAAATTTGTATAATATGTGACATATTAACTTCGGTGTACAACCATTGACACGTCGTTTCCGCGTCCAGATAGGCGCCGAGATAATGTTTTTTTCTCATCAGGACGAGTGACAACCGTTTTTCTTTTTTCCCCTTCCAGTTTTGCCCCTCGGTTTGAATGCCAATACTATCAGGAGAGGAAGTCTGTCGAAGCTGCAGATCATCGCTGGCTTTCCTCTTCCCACTAATATGGTTGCTTCCCTCGGGCATACCCAAACTCCTGTAATTCATTGTCCGCAACTCTTCAAACTTGTTCTCCAACTTCTCAAACCGCTTGGACATCCAACGTTTAAAATTTTCATGCGTACACCTATCTGAGCAAGGAGGATCCCCTTCTTCGCTGTTTCCAGAAGAAGATGCTTCTTCCAGTTCAACAGGGACTGCTTTGCGCAGTCGCAAATTCCGCTGGTGTACGGGAATGGGACAACCTTTCTCGTCCTGCCCAGCGTCTCAAACCTCTAACTTGGGGCAAAACGACCTGTCACCGCCTGGAAAATCCTCAGTTTTGAATGTTTTCCCACAAAGCAGCTTCTGTACCAAAGAAGTAACTTGACTATCTTCAGCCTCGTCAACCAACAGGAGCCGTTCCGCATCAGGAATTATGGTGAAGTGGACAGAGAGCTTTAGACAAGCAAAAAACAATGGAAGAAACGTTAATTCCAAAAGCAAAGAACGTTTTACACTACGGATTTTTGCAGTCGGTGTATTTGAAACAAAGGGAAAAAGAACTTACAGCTGGGTCTTGCTCGACAGCGACTATGTCGTTGACTGTGAGAATAGTAACCGAACCAGCGCAAGCTGTGGGTTCATCCAAGAAATTGGCGGTGTTCGCTGCGTCGGGAATTTTCTCCAATAGCAGAGGCACATCCACAAAAGCGAACAACTGCAGAGCAAGTGGAAACCCATAGTAAGCTGTTGTCTTCTGAGATAGCCGGACACGCATGGCTTCCAGTGGGTCCTTAATAATCTCGCTGGCAGGGGGAGGCAGGAAATACGACAAGGTCACCAAGAACGACGCTCGACCCCATGGATACGCCAAAAAGCTCTCAAGGTCTGACAGCATTTCAACGTACCTGGGGTCAGTTTTTGATCTTTGTTGCTGCAGCATAGAACACCATCAACCAAGACGATCAAAGCCAAAGGAAGTCGTTTCTCCTCAGCTAGATAGCGATTTCGCAACATCTCCAGCACACTTCCCACTGTAATCTCACCGACAGCTGTATCAAAGAGCTTGTTCCACATGGTGGAAGGTACATATTCGTCAGCTTCCGAATCCTGACCATCGAAAGCTCCGCAGTTCAAACCTGTAACGTCGCGGAATTCATCCAGCGAGAAACGGAGAGGATGGGTTGCGAACATGAACCAGAGCTCGTATGTGCGAACTGTAACTAGCTGTCGGTAGAGGAGGCTGCCGATGAGCTTCGTAGAGTTGTGGAAGCGTACAACGGGAAGCTCAAACAGACTGCGAAACTGGGAAGCAAGCAAAGTGTCCATGGCAGGCAAACCCCTAAGAGAAGCCGCAATAGAATCGATGACGTTTGCTTTTGAGTAGATGTTCACTCGCAATCCTGTCGGGTATGAATCAGCGGAGAACAGTCTCCTGGAAAATACCGACGAAGGAGCACCGCCAGAGACTTGTTCCGTGGAAGAATCATGACCACCGGAGCCGTCCTCCGATTCAGAAACTACAAAACAGAATATATCGATCGGCAAATCAGGCTTATGAAATTAACAGTGAGGAGTAATTAGCAGACAATAGATGTTCAAACCCTATGTCATAAAATAAGTACAAAAGGATCTATGCGATGACATGCAAAGACAGAGTTCACATGACTGGAGGTGGACAAAGCAGTTCGGAAAAGGACAAAACAATAAATTCCAAAGAATAACCCGTATACTGCCGCTGTTTCGCAGGAGGGGACTTCACGACCTTCTCGGTGGTCGATCTCGGCCGACGAGCTACGCTACTCTGGCTTCGCTTCGCCTTGACCACCATTGCAGGATAAGTCTGGGCTGTATGGATCGCCGGGAAGATGAATCGACGGCGACGGAAAGACTACGGAGTATAAGTGGATCTAGGTCTTTCGGGCTAGGAGAATGGAGTAAGAAAGCCGAAGAGTCTTCTGAGTCTCTGCCAGTAAAGGAGATTAGCTAGAAGGTCGTTTACCGCCAATTGCAGGTAACACGACGAAGTAAATGATTCCTGTTTATCGGGAACTGGGAAACTCGACGAACATTCTCACGTGCGACATGGGAGTGGCACTTTCGTTATTGGTAAGCTGGAGAAGGGATGGTTTCGTATTTTGTGAGAGACTTGCATAGGGTCGTAAAAATCCGCGACCCATTTCTTCAATAAAAACCTTCCGCGGCCCGAAGACCCAATACATAACTCAAAAACAACCCATTCTAACAATTTTCTCCAATCATATTATCACATTATTATGCCAAGTTGCAAAAGCTTTGAAAAGATCTTGTTGATTAAAATATACATTTACTTTCTGATAGTTTTAAAAAGAACTTTGAAGGAAGAAGAAAAAAGTTATATACAGCCCTTTTGTCAAAAAAAGAAGAAAAGCGTTTGTATTTACATTTTCTGTACAAACATGTAAGTCGTCCGTTTTAATTTAGTTGTCGTTATAGAGTAGAATTTTCGTTTCAAAATATGTATTGTTTAAAAATTTCAATGCAAAATTTATTGTCAATATTTTATAATCTAATTTTATTGTTGAAATATGATTAAATGTATTAGTAATGATGTTTTTATTTTGAAAATATGTAAAACTAAATGTATTTTAATCAGTATTCATAAACCTAAAATGATAATTCTTGGTTGACAAGTTCACAGCTGTGTAATTGTTCAAAAAACTTTCACAGCTGTGTAGTAAAACCTGTGATGGCCGCTGATAATGCAACATCGAGGTAGTCGGATTGACCCGCCATCTTAAGCATGCCAAATTAAGATTTTTCTATTTGTATAATAATTGAAGGCCTCGTTATCATGGCCTAAAGTTGGTTGGTAGAGTCTTGCTTGGTTCAATTATTGCGGTCAAATCACTAATGTTATTTATATTCATTTTGGAATATAGAATATCAAACAACTTCTTTTTTTTAACTGCCTTTTTTTTTTGAAATTGAACAATTTTTTTTTAACAAAGAATATATAATATCAAACAATTTTAAACAATTTGACAAAAGGATTAGAATGCAAAAAAAAAAACAGATGTCGAAACATGGGTATGCTAAACAATTCTTTTTTACCTTTTAACAAAGAAAAATTATGATAAAAAAGTGTCTATGAATCTTCTAAATAATAAGCCAAATTAAAAAGGATGTTTTCTGTTATAACTATAGCTTTATGTTAACAGTATCGGACCTAATGAGAAGCAATGGAAGTATTATAGGCCTCGGACTTATTTTCCGGGATCCGGATTCGATCTGAGATCCGTTCCGGATTCGTTCCAAAAATTGGATATCCGGGGCGTCCGGATCCGAATCCGGATAGTAAAATCAAGGATCCGTCAAAACCGAATCCGGATCCGGATATCTTAATTTTTAGGTCCGGATATCCAGATCCATACTTTTAAAATATATTAAATTTTTTAAATTTTATTAAGAATTATATTTGATATATTAATATTTATTCAAAAAATTAGTTTTATAATACTATATTTTAAATTTGTAAATATTATATTCATATTTATATTTATAAATCTTGTATAGATATTTAATTTATATATTATTTTAGAATTTTCATATTTTTAAAAATATTTTTTTTATTTTATTAATTAGTTTTACGAATCCAGATCCGAATATCCGCGGATAGTAAGATAACTAGACGGATATCCGGAAGCACCGAATCCGAATCCGGATACTAAATCCACGGATCCAGCGAATCCGAATCCAGATCTGGATACCCCAAATTTCCTGGAAATCCGGATTCGTCCCACCCCTTGAAAGCATGTTTTTCCGCCCGTGATCATAATAATATTTTTGACCGCTAAGGTATCAAAATATTTAAGCTCAGTCGGATAATAACTTATGAATAATATGAAAGATGAAGGGTTTGATTGTTCCTTGAGTCATTTTTTCTGTTATAATTATAGCTTTTTAAAATTTTGACCCAAAATATTTTTCAGGAGTCTTCATTAGTTATCATTTTCATAATGACTTTTGTACGCAAAAAAACTTTTAAATAATAATAAAAATATTCCATCAATTTGTTGGTAAATTTTGCTTTAAATAGTGATTAAGAAAATGTTAGGTGGTCTTATCTGGAGATAAAAATTTTATCTGTTTAGTTTAATGGGATCTGTTGTTGATTTCATTTCAATCCAACAAATCTAGATATCCGTAATTTTTCAGAACTAAACAAATATTAAAATTAATATTTATTAAAAATAGAGTAAATAAATAACAAATATTAAAATTTTCCTATTTTCCAGTTTTTATATAAATAGATATATATATACAATTAAATATAGAGTTTTAAATATGTAATTTATAGAATATTATTTTAATATATAATTTTATTTAAATTAAGAAAATGTTCATAAATTTTGTGTTTTATTAATAAACTTAAATAATTTTGAATTTATAGAACATATGTATTACTAACTGTAACTTTTATTTATATTATGTAAAATTATATTCTTTAAAAATAAATTTATATAGTTCTTAAATTTGTTTGTATTAAATAAAATAGATGAAGTATCCAAAATATCTACAAATATTTATAAATATCTTAATAAATTTTTTATATCCGACAAATCAGATACCTTTATTTTTAAGAAAAACAAAAGCAAAATCAAATATCTGTAAAATATAAAGTAAATATAGATTTTTAGTATTGTTGTCTTTTTTTGAAACATTTTAGTATTGTTGTCTAATAAATTAAGTGTCCACCTCTAGGCTTTTTTTTTTTGACAACGCCACCTATAGGCTTATCCTATGACTTGCATCGCATCTATGTATATATATATCCGTATTTTAAGGAAATATCCAAATTAATTTATAATTTGTGGTCGAATAGAGAAGTCAATATTTTCTCTCTTTCTTTTGTATTGTAAATTGCAGTTTTCTTTCTTGACACTTTTATGATTTCACCAGGAGATAATTCTTACCGTGTAATGAATAAACGAATAGCAACATAACACGTTAATAATTCATCAGAAATTTCAACAAAGGGGCACTTTTTTCTTTAAATGATAAGTTTACTTTCTTTTTTTGAACCGATTTCTAATCACTGACTTCATCAGCGAATCCATCGTACTTATCCAAACATTTACGATAGTTGTGTCGGACGGACTTCACATTAGGGATACGCCTAGTTAGTTTTTTTTTTCTTTACAACACATGACATAGCACAAAAGATAAATAAACAAGTAAATTTTTCGGAAATGATTTTTTTTGGAACAAACCTCAACAAAAAAAGATCTATATTTACTGGAGAACGTTTATCAAGTAGACAATGATGGTGAATGCAATCTGTTATGATGCGGAAAAACACCTCGATTGTTAAAAAGTGCAAAACGAGATCTTTCTGATATTAATGTATTGTCACTGTCCAACAAATTTCGGTTTAAACTTTATCATTGATTTTTCTTGTAATCGTATTTGTAAGATCATAATTTCTATCGAGGTAGATTGATTATAAAAAGCTTGTTTTAACTTTCTTGGTGTAATGTATCATATTAACGATTATATTATTGTCTTTGATATCTCTATAATATTATTTGAGAAGTCAGTTTCCTATGTGTCGCGCTCACGTTAACTCTCACGATGGTTGATTACATTGATACCCTTAATGAATTAAAATACTATATTTAAATGCTATTAATGATTTTTATTTAGTTTCCTTATTAAAATTTTCCAAATAACATCTCTATAATATTAATTGAAAAGTCAGTTTCCTATGTGTCGCGCTCACGTTAACTCTCATGATGGTTGATTACATCGATACCCTTAATAAATTAATAATATTATATTTAAATACTATTATTGTATTTTTTATTTAGTTTCCTTTTAAAAAATTATAAATAACATATATAATAAAAAAGGAAACATTTATAAAAAAAATTAAAATTAAAACGAAAATATCTGTGTATATAATATGATTTCATTAAAAAAAGAAAGTTCACAAAATAGAAATATTCAAAATTTACAAGTTCACAATTTTTTTAAACTACTTATTTTAAGAGATATTGAAGAAAACAATTAACAATAAACATCTTCTGATCAAATAATTACAAAATATTTTAAAATAACATAACACTATATATTTTAACGAGGTCGATATATTATATTTTGTCATTATTAAAATTATTTGTTTTCTTGATATTAAACTTGCTTTTAAATTTTCTGTTTTTTATGTTTTATAAATTTAAATATTTTGTGTCGCGCTCACGTTAACTCTCACGATGATTGTTTACATTGCTACCCTTAATGAATTAAAAATATTATATTTAAATACTATTATTGAATTTTTATTTAGTTTCATTTTTAAAATTTTCCAAATAACATATATAATAAAAAAGAAACATTTATAAAGTTTAAAAATCGAATTTAAAAACGAAAATATATGTATAAATAATATAATTTCATTAAAAAGGAAAGTTCACAAAATAGTAATATTCCATTTAAAAAAATAACATAAAATATACTTTCTTTATATTTATAGTTTCACAACTAATCTTCATATTAGAAAAATAAATATTATTTCTTATAAAACATAATTTTAAACAGTACAACAATATATCAATATATTTCCAAAGTAATAGAAATATTTTTTATATATCTATCTATTGTTTTAGATGATTACATAAAATAATTAAGTAACATAAACTAATAGATGTTGTACTTCTTATTTTAAAGAGATATTAAAAAAACTAAAAATAAATTTTAACAAGAAACATCTTTTGATCAAATAATTATAAAATATTTTAAAATAATATCGCACTATATACTTTAAAGAGGTAAATATATTATATTTTATCATCATTAAAAATTTTATATTTTTTAATATTAAATTTGCTTTTAAATTTTATGTTTTTATGTTTGTGGAATTTAATATAACCATAATCAAAAGGCATAAATTATTTAGAATTTATAAAAATATTTTAATTATTTGTAGAAATTGATATGTATTCATGACCTTCCAAAAAGTATAAGTTACATATGTATGTAACTTCCTATAGATTATCGCTTTATTTACTAATATCTTTAAAACAACAATTAAGTTGATATAAATTATGAAAATACATACACATTTACGATAAATAAAATTAATTTGACTTGACTTAATTATAATAAAAATAATTATACTTCAGTTTGAATTTGAAAGAATATATCTAACTCAATATATTCATAACATGAGTGACTTCACTAATCCAACTTATATCTAAAATCATAGATTTAATTACAATAAAAACATAATTTTATAATAATAATAATTTGTTTTATAAATATAAATTATAGGATGATTCAAAACACATTAACAAATGAAAACAAAATATTAACCAACTATTACAATTTAATTCTTTTGTAAAATTTATATATATGCATGAGACTTCAGAATATTAACATTATACTAACTTACGTAATTTGGAATCAAACAATTTAGTTTATTTTTTATTTCATTCTAAGCATAATATATCTTAAGTTATACATAAATTACTAAAATATATTTACATATCTAAGACAACAATGAACCTAAATGCAAATAAGAATATTAATCAAAATCGTACTATATTTAGAATAAGAAAATATTATAGTTGAATTAAGAGAGATGGATACAATCCAATATACCCAAATGATAACTAAATCGATTGTAGTAACAACAAAGTCGACTAGATATAACATATTTAAAATCATATTTCTAATTAAAGTAATATAATATTATAATATATTATGCATAAAAATTATAAATTAATTTAAATTAAAAGTAATTAGCAATATATTATTATAATATATATTTATTTTGTAAATATTTATACCCGTGCATGAGCACGGGAAAATCACCTAGTAGACAATATTAAAGAAAAGAATATTTAGAGGAATAAGATAGATAAATAAGTAAATACGCAGATTTCTTTGACAGTTACTACAACTTAAATAGCTGTCAAACAAATGTTTACTAACTTCCACACACTCCAATGATCACAACAATCTGTGACTTAGTGAAATGAAATAAAAATTATTTGCAACATTTTATGCCCAATCATTTAAGTGCATGTTCGTTTAAATTATATAGTGACACACATCTTTTGCATTCCTTTTTAACATAATCATCGGATTCTATCGATGTGCATCCTCGCTAAATCTGGTTCTCAAAAGATAAATTTGACATGGCAAACATTCGACCGTAAAATTATCTCTTTAGTCTTTTACCGTTGAATCATCTTATAATACCAAGCAAATTATTTTTCATGAAAAATAAACATGAAGCTGGAACCCGAAACGACGTCGTTTCCATAAGACCAGAACCTTTGTCATCTCGGGAACCAATCACAGATTCCCAGCTCCTCCACCAAAAAAAATACATAACAAGAATACAAACTGATTCGATTTGTCGGAAGAGACTAAAAAGAAAAAAAAAAAAAAAAAGCGATTGTAATCGTCATTCGTTTTGTCTGTTTGCACGAAATCGAAGATTGGATGAAGCAAGAGTTGTTGTTATCCAAAACATGACAATCTCTGAAGAAATACAGAGAGCGACATGCGCCTCGCCTTCCGGAGATCACCGCTTCGAGAAGCTTCGCGGCGTCAGATGGCGAATAAACCTCGGAATCTTGCCGTCTTCTCCTTCATCCACCATCGATGAGCTTCGCAGAGTCACCGCCGATTCCAGAAGAAGGTTTTGACTTCCCTAACATACATTCTCACAATCAAAGATTCTGTCTTTAGATTTTGGGTTTCTGGTAAAGTTTTGATTTTTTTGTTTTTTTTATGTGTTGGTTTTGTTAGATATGCTGCATTGAGGAGGAGACTCTTGATTGATCCACATTTGCCAAAGAAAGGAATCAATTCTCCAGATCTAACCATTGATAACCCTTTATCACAAAATCCTGGTAACATTCTATAAAACATATACACTTCTTCATTTAATATACATTTAATTGCAGTTTTATCTCCAATGTAGTAAAGTATATGTGTAGATAGTACATGGGGAAGGTTCTTCCGTAACGCAGAGCTTGAGAAAACACTCGATCAAGATCTTTCACGCTTGTATCCTGAACATGGGAGTTACTTTCAATCCTCTGGATGTCAAGGGATGCTAAGACGGATACTTCTCTTGTGGTGTCTCAAGCATCCTGAGATTGGTTATAGACAAGGTTTGTTTTAGATACTTCTTTATATATGCCCTATCGGTCAGCCTCAGACCTTGGAAGAACGCACTTAGTGCTATAGAATGGACTCACTGATCCAAGTTTAGTATATCTTCCGACTAATGTTAGGAATAGTCAGATTGTCTGTTGCTAGACTAAGTTTACGTAGCAGCAACTTTGTTCACAAAGTGCATCGAACGGCCGTGCCCCAATTCTTTTACCACTAGGCTACTACTACTTAGTTAGTTTAGATACTTTTGGTTTCGATGGTTAACTTGATTATTTGACGAACGGGTGCTTTTTGTAGGGATGCATGAACTGTTGGCTCCTTTGCTTTACGTTCTTCAAGTGGATGTGCAATATCTTACGGAAGTTAGATCAAACTACGAAGACCAGTTCACCGATTTGTTTGATGAGCTAGCCTTTCAAGAACGCGATTCCGCAGCTTACGATTTCGACATAAAGAAAGTTTTAGATGATTCCATGGAAGAAGAGGAAGAAGATGAAAACGGTACTCATGCCACCAAGAAGAAGAAAAAACCGAAGAGATTCGACGAACTCGACACCGAGACGCAGACTGCTGTTCTGCTGAGCGATGCCTACGGAGCAGAAGGCGAGTTAGGTATCGTCCTCTCGGACAAGTTCCTGGAACACGACGCTTACTCGATGTTCGACGCTCTCATGTACGGTGGATCTTCCTTAGGATCAGTTTCCGTGGCGAACTTCTTCGTGTACTCAGCTCCAAGCGACTCCGTCACTGGACTGCCTCCAGTGATAGAAGCTTCTTCTGCATTGTATTACTTACTCTCTCTAGTCGACGCTTCTCTCCACAGCCATCTAGTCGAGCTCGGCGTTGAGCCACAGTACTTTGCGCTGCGTTGGCTACGCGTTTTGTTCGGGAGAGAGTTTCCTCTGAGCAATCTCTTAACCGTATGGGATGAGATATTCTCAGCTGACAACACCGAGGTGGGAGAGAGAGGAGTCTCTGCTGTTGAGGATGGGTTTGAGTTCAGGATCCTTAGCTCTCCTCGTGGAGCGTTGGTGGCGGGAATGGCGGTTTCGATGATACTTTATCTGAGATCTTCCCTGTTAGCGACTGAGAACGCGACGTCTTCTCTCAAGAGGTTACTTAACTTTCCAGAGGATGTTGATTTGTGTAAAGTCATCGAGAAGGCTAAGTCTCTGCAGAGTCTAGCGTTGGAGATCAATGCTCGTCGTGTTTTGCTTCCGAAAGGGTCGAGGAAACCGATGAGAGGACACAGCTTGTCTGTTGATTCGATCTCGCTTGGTTGTGGTTCTGCTTCTCCTGTGGGGAGAGTTCCTGAGAGCTACTGGGAAGAGAAGTGGAGAGTCTTGAACAGCAAGGAGGAAGAAGAAGAAGAAGCGAGGAGGAGGAAAGCGTCGAAGAGACAGAACACGGTGAAGAAGAGTTGGTCGGAGAGAGTTAAGTTAAGGCTTTCGAGGACGGAGTCTGATGCATCAGATAGAAGCGGGAACAAGCCTCCTATTAGACGTAGTTTGCTTGATGATTTGTCCAAGCAGCTCGGGGACAAAGATTCTGTCTCTCCGACCAACACAGATACAGATATTGAACGGTCATCTACAGTTTCTGGTTCACCAAGCGGGGATTGTGAGGACAATGGTTCAGACAAAGGCAAAAGCGAGGACCACGTGGAGTTGCCTCTTCCGGTTCCTGAGAACGAGTCTGAGGGGAAATCAGTGGTGAACATCTTCAGGGATAGGAATATTCTTTCGGGTAAGTTCCAGAGGTTCTGGAGGTTAGGTAGAAATTTGTCCGGGGAGGAGACCTCGGAGACGAAAGAAGCTAAACCAATAGAGCCGGAGGCTAAACCGATAGAACCTGTAACTAAACCAGTAGAACCTGAAGCTAAACCGATGGATCATGAAGAAGAAGAAGAACGGACCAATTCGGATTCAACTGAAGGTCATGGTGATGCATTAAAGAATACGGGAAGGTCCATGCTTGAACATATTAAGGTAAACATTTTGAGTATTATAAACCAGGATTAGAACATGACTTGAGTGAGGCATCGTCTTGAATGTTTTGGTGTATCAGGTGATAGAGTCGGTGTTGGAGCAAAGTTCACCGGAGAATATGGCTGACAACCATAGACTAACAGTTGAAGAAGCTCTCAGAGAACTTCGCAGACTTGGAACTATGTTGTTGTCGGAAATGTAAAGTCTATTACTACTCGGCTGCGTAATTTAATCTCAAAATTCAGTTTTAACTATCTGTATATGTGTGTGATTGTGTTTGTGTGAGTGTGAGAGAGACAGAGAGGCCGTGTAAGTGTATTTGTATGTAGGAGAGATTTTTTGAAGAGGGTTTTGTCATTTTCTTGGGAGTGATAGAATTAGAGATCTAGGTTACTTCTAGCACAAGAAATCTGTGTGTTTTCGTACTTTTTAGCCCTAACGGGTTTTCAACCGTTTGTATTGACAAGAGAGGAGTGTATTTAATAATAATCCCTCCATTTTTGTGCTTGACCTTTAATCCTCGCCGATGAAATAATTCGAAAAAATAGAAAAAACATCCATGCTCTTCTGGATGACAAATTAAGATAGCTAGGGGACAAATTAAAACATGACTTGATCCGTTTTCTTGAATGTTTTGGGTGATAGAGTCGGTGTTGGAGCAATGTTCACCGGAGAATATGGCTGACAACCATAGACTAACTGTAACAGTTGAAGAAGCTATCAGAGAACTTCGTAGACTTGGAAATAGGTTGTTGTCCGAAATGTAAAGTCTATTACTACTCGGCTGCGTAATGGAATCTGAAAATTCATTCTCTCTCTTTGTATTTGGGTGTGTGTGTGTGTGTGGGAGAGAGAAACCGAGTAAGTGTATTGTATATATGAGAATTTAATTTGAAGAGGGTTTTGATTTTTTTCTTTTGCAGTGATAGAATTAGAAGACCTAGGTTTCTTCTAGAACAAGGGACCTGCGTTTCTTTGTACTTTTTAAACCTAACGGTTTTTCAACGGCTGGTAATGACAAGAGAAGTCGAGAGAGTACATTAACAAAGGTGAGTTAGGAGTTAGAGGCATGGTAAATTTATAAGGGCAATTTTCCTAAATATACCTTCTTATATTTTTGTCATAGAAATAGTTCACAATAACAAAATGACCAGAATATTTTATTTGATAAGAAAAAAACATTTATACCCTAGATATCAAATATCTAGATATTTTAGATATTATAGATTTTACATTTAGATGATAATGCAATAGTATCCAAACGAACCTCATCTCAATATTTAAATTCCAATTTCGCTTAGAAACAAAAATGAACAATACCTAAATGTAAAGAAATATGGTCCTACCTTCAATGTTATTTGTTGAAAATAAAAATGTAAAATAAATAAATTAGAGAAATGGTCAAACGATTTTTTTGGTCAAATCTCCAAAAATGACCTAAGAATATATTTGACCAAAAACACATAAAATGATTTAAAAAGTTTTATTAAAAATGTACATGACAATTATAATTATGTCTTTACACTATAGATAAATATCTAGATAAAATATAAAATAAAATAAAATTTTATTTTTATTTTAGTAAAAAACTTTATTCAATATTCAAGAAAAATTTGAATTTTTTGAATTGTTAAAAAAATTATTTTGAAATCCAAAAAATTCATTTTAAAAACTATCGTAAATTTTTAATTTTAAAATCCACCTCCCAAAACTGCACCCCAAATCTAAATTAAAAATCTAGATTAATTAAATTTAAGAGTATATTTTGGTCATCTTAATCTTTAGAAACTATTGTGTGATAAAAGAAAAATTTAGTGCTATCGTAGATTTTTTTTTTTTAAATGTGGTTAATCGACAAATTTCGATCTAAACCCTAAAATGCGCGAAAGCAAGTCGAATTCTGGTGGAAAAGTCGGGAGATATAGATAATACAACCACTTGACTAAAGACCAACTGATTTAGTCCCAACTCTTTGTATTTTTTTCTTTCAGTTATTTGGATTTGGTTTACTCATTCGTTATGGTCGTTGCGTAAGTATTAGTCTGATTAGATTCCTCAGTCACTAGCATGCACAAAGATAATAATAAACCTTAGAGACTTTTCCACTTTCATCACACCATAAATTGTGTTCAACTTCTCCTATTTCAGCAAACGAAAAAATAAAAGATAGAGCACAGAAAAAAAAAAAGAGAGAGAAAGCAATGTTCTTCAAGCTCTTCATCATCATCTTCTTCTTCAACCTCCTCTTTCAATCCCTGAAATGCTCTTCTCAAATTCTCAACTTCACTTACAATAGATTTCGTCCACTGAAGGACATATATGTGAGAAAATGAAAAATAGTAGATATTTAGTTTCTCGAGAATGAAGAATACGAAGAAGAGAGATTTAAATGTAAGAGAAAGAGAACGAGAAAAAATAATTTTCCTTAGATCTGGAAGTTATCCTTACAATTGATTATTAAGAGAAAGAAACAGAATATAACTGGCTTACTCTAGAAGCCAAACACCTTTGGCTTACTCTAGAATCCAAACACCTTTAGCTTACTCTAGAAGCCAAACACCTTTGGCTTACTCTAGATCGCCAAACACCTAGAAGCCAAACACCTTTGGCTTACTAGAAAAGATACAATAAAAATATCAGTCTGTTTTTACTGTAGCACGCGGGTACTGTTCATTCTTCTTCATCTCAACACTCCCCCTCAAGCTTGACTTTGGAACCTAGTCAAATTTGGAATCATGAAGAATTTCCCTCATTAAAATCTTAATGTGCAGAACACAGTGGAACAAAAACACATCAAGGAAAAAGAGTAGATGTCTCCATGATAAGACAGTCAGTGAGATGTGAGATCTATGAGTCCAAGCTTTGAATGGCTGAACTCACAGACTTTAGTGCTTGCTGCCTTTGTGAAAATATCAGCTAGCTGGTCTTCACTTCTGGTGTAGCAAGACATGATGATTTGTTGCTTTACTGCTTGTCTCACTTTGTGGCAGTCTACTTCAATATGTTTTGTTCTCTCATGGAACACAAAATTTGAAGCTATGTGTATAGCCGCCTGGTTATCACAGTGCATGGTGATAGGAGTTGTAGTCTCTATACCCAAGTCTCTTAGCAGGTTCCTGATCCAAATGAGCTCACTAGTAAGCTTCCTCATTGCTCTATACTCTGCCTTAGCACTTGAGCATGATACAATTTTTTGCTTCTTTCTCTTCGAAGTGACTAAGTTACCTCCAATAAAGGTGCAATACCCAGTAGTTGATCTCCTATCAATCCTATCTCCTGCCCAATCTGCATCACAATATCCAGTGATCTCAGTGCTTCCATTGCATCACATCCAAACTCCTTGGCCTGGTGTTTGTCTTAAGTACCTCAAGATCCTTTCCACCATATTCCAGTGATGTATCTTGGGTTTTTGCATGTGCTGAGTAACTTGATTGACTGCAAAACACACATCTGGTCTGGTTATGGTGAGATAGATCAGTTTCCCAACCATTCTCCTGTAGTGTTTGACATCTTCATAGGGTTTATCTTCAAACTCCCCCTCACGCAACACTTTATAGTCGTCTTCAAGTGGAGTCTTTGCTACTCTTGATCCAAGGTCACCTGCCTCACTCAACAAATCAAGAGTGTACTTCCTTTGGGATAAGAACAACCCTTCTTTGCTACGACATATCTCAATACCTAGGAAGTACTTTAATTCCCCCAAGTCTTTGATATTGATGTCTTGTGTATTTGCATGATTTTCATATTAGTTTTAGCTCCTTTTTGATCTTTAGAAATCCATATAGAATGCATATAGGTTGCATTTGCATTGCATTTGTCCTTATCAGGTATTGGAGATGCTAGTTGGTGACTTTGGAGACATTAGAGATGATTTTGGAGCAAAAAGATGATTCATGTTCGAGAAACTTCACCACACCTAAGTGTCCCAGCGGCCAGACGTCCCCAGCGGCCTGGGAGCCTTGCACCAAGACCGCTGCAAGTTGCACAAAATCACGAGAAAACACGGATGCTCCCTCGGCCTCGTCCCGCGTCTTGAGAGGCCGCGCCAGGATGGAAGCTCTCCCACGGCTAAGTGTCAGCGCGGCCTGGTGTCCCCAGCGGCCTGGTGGCCTGTCATCCTGGCCGCTGGCTGCCCTGTTGACTGGCTTTTTACCATTTTGCCCCTCTACGTTTTAGACTGGAAAAACCTAAGTTTAAGTTTGTTTTGGAAGCCATTAGGCTGGATTATCTTTTGTTCTTAGAAAAAACCACCAAATACTTCTTGTAAACTTCTCCTCTTGGATTTATTTGATCATTGTTCTTGCAATCTTTTTGATATTGAATCTTTTATTTGTATTTCTCTACATGATTGATCTTCTATCCAATATGGGTTTAAGAGGAATCATGGAGATTAGTGAGTAATCCTCTTTTGAATTCATGGGTTAGGAAGATCAAGGGTGATTAGGCTAGATCTAGGATGTTTGAGTGTAGATCATGCTTATTTCTTGCTAGTAGAGTATTCATAATGCATCTTCTGAGTTGGCCTCTCAAAATTTGATCTTTAGGCATTTCCCACCCACAAGGTGTCTGATGAAATGCCTGAGACAACTCTCCTAAGCTTTTAACATACTTTACCAAAGACATTTGTTGTTAAAGGTGTTAAGATAGCCATTAGACTTGTTTGTAATGATTGCTTTCATTTTATTCAGCCAAAGACATTTGATGTTTGAATTGTGATAGCAAATGAACATTCATCTAGACATAGAGTTTGTTTAAGATTGTGTCTAAGCTTAAGATTGATAGTTTGATTGTTTATTTGCCATCTTTAGTTCGAAACCTGATCACCCAAGGTCTAATTCCTATGCCCATGAGTTCTCCTTTATCATATCAAAGAAAGCTTCCTCTTTTATTGCTTATTTTCTCTGTTATTGCATTCTATCATTAGTAGTAGTTTAAAACCATCCAAATTATCGGTTGCACTTAGATTAAGTAGGTACTTGCATTCTTGGTGCTTTGAATCCCTCAGAACTGGTTCGACATTTCACTCATATTACAACATTTGCTTTAGGAGCCTTAAAAACTCCTAACACCAAATTGGCGCCGTTGCCAAATTCTGAGTAGATTTAAACATTGAGATTTAGTCACTTGCTTGAGACTAAGTCGTTTTTTCTTTTATCTTGTTACTGATTCTCCATCTTCATTTTCCTTGGCATTTCAGGTGTATGAACTTGAGGAGTAGAGGCACAACAAACCTTGTTCCAAGAGTTGAAGACATTAGAGCATTTGAAAGGGAAACTAGAAGAAGGAGACAAGCAGAAGAGCAACAGGCTCACTTGCAGAGGTTGGATACAGACATGGAAAACTTACCACAAGGTGGAAATGTGAACGGTCAAGGTGCTGACAACCCTCCACCACAAGGGCCACAACACCCACAGCGACCAGCTCGAGCCATTGGAACCTATGACCGCCCTAACATTCATGGGCATAGGTTAGGAATCAGAGCGCCAGCTGTGGAAGCCAACAACTTTGAGGTCAAACCAGGACTCCTCAACGTGATCGAGAACAACAAGTATCATGGCTTGGCTGTAGAGGACCCATTTGATCACTTGGACAAGTTTGACAGCTAATGTGGGTTGTCAAAGACCAATGGTGTGTCTGAGGATACTTTCAAGCTCAAGCTATTCCCTTTCTCTTTGGGGGATAAGGCGCGTCAGTGGGAGAAGTCTTTACCCAGCGACTCTATCACCACCTGGGATGACTGCAAAAGAGCATTCTTGGAAAATTTCTTCTCTACCTCAAGAACTGCAAAGCTGAGAAATGAAATTTCAAGTTTTCAACAGAAGAACTTGGAAGGATTCAGTGAAGCTTGGGAGAGATTCAAGAGCTATCAAGCTCAATGTCCACACCATGGTTTCTCCAAGGATAGCTTGCTGAGCACATTCTACAGAGGGGCTCTTCCTAAGTACAGAGCCAGGTTGGATACTGCAAGTAATGGGTTCTTCTTGGGGAGAACTAAGGAAGATGCAGAGGAGCTAGTTGACAACATGGTGAAAAGTGACGCAGTCTACAGTGGAGACCACGACAGAAGCGTTAGAACTGATGATAAACAGACAAGGAAGGAGCCAAAGGCTCTGCAGAAGAAGATAGACATACTCATTGCCGATAAAGCTACACAAGAGCAGTTGAACTTTGTTGGAAACAAAAACCAAGAGGCACCACCTGCAGTTAATGAGGTTGATGGGCTGGAAGGGCAAGAAGAGTTGTGTTTCATCAACAACAATGGTAGTTGGTTCAGGAAAGAGCCTAATTTTCAGTACAACAACTACCCACAGAGATCTAATCCCAGCAACCAACAAGGAGGCTACCAGCCCAAGAGCAACTACAACCAGCAGAGTGGTAACCAGCCTAGGAACAATCAGCAAAGCAACTATCAGCCTCAGCAGAACCCTCCTCCTGGCTTCCCTAGCAAAGGGAACCAATCTTCTCAACAACAGGCTAATCCTTCTAGTTCTACTCCTCAGGAAAGCAGCACTGACACTCTACTAAAACAAATCCTGGAATCACAGACTAGAAGTGAGAAGCATGTTGGATATGAATTGAAGAACCTCCATAACAAGATTGATGGAAGCTACAATGATCTCAACAACAAGTTCAGGGCTTTGGAGAGCCAGTTTGCTGCCATGAACACTCAGCAAAATCGTCAGCAAGGTTTTCTACCTGGAAAATCTGAGCAAAACCCAAAGGAGGCAATGAAAGCTGTTACCCTCAGGAGTGGAAAGCAGTTACCTCCTAGAACTCTCACCAAGGATGCTGAGAAACAAGGTGAGAGGGTTGCCATCAACATGGATGATGATGAGGTAGTGATTGTGGATGAGAAAACCAATGATGAGATATTGGAGAAGATTGTGGAAGCCAAGGGTAAGGGAAAGGTTGGAGAAGAAAAGAGAACTGAGAAAGATGGTGAAGATCCTGCTCCAGCAAATGAGAAGCCTTTTGTTCCTCCTCCTTATGAACCCAAACTCCCATTCCCTGGAAGATTCAAGAGGCAGCTGCTAGAGAAGTACAAAGCTCTGTTTGAGAAGCAGATGAGTGAAATTCAGGTCACAATGCCTATCATTAATGCTTTCATGCTGGTCCCTCAATACAGCAAGTTCCTGAAAGATGCTGTAGCTGCAAAGAAGAAAGAAATGGAGGGAATGATGATCCTTACTCATGAGTGCAGTGCCATCATTCAGAGGCTTGATGTTCCAAGAAAGCTAGAGGATCCAGGATGCTTCACACTACCTTGTGCTATCGGACCTATGGTATTTGAGAGGTGTCTCTGCGATTTGGGAGCTAGTGTCAGCTTGATGCCTTTATCTGTGGCAAAGAAGCTTGGATTCACTCAGTACAAGAAGTGTAGACTTTCTCTAGTTCTGGCTGATCGTTCAGTGAAGTACCCTGTGGGTATCTTGGAGGACCTTCCAGTGAAGGTTGGAAATTGTGAGATCCCTACAGACTTTGTGGTGCTTGAGATGGGGGAGGAAGCTCAAGATCCCTTAATCCTTGGAAGGCCCTTCTTAGCCACAGCAGGAGGTATTGTTAATGTGAAAGAAGGCAAGATTGACCTCCATCTGGGGCAAGGGCACATCCTCCACTTTGACATCAAGGAAGTAATGAAGAAACCAACAACTCAAGGGCAAATCTTCTACATTGAGGAGATGGATGCTCTTGCTGATGAGCTTCTTGAAGAGTTATCACTAGAGGATTCTCTACAGCATGCTTTGACCATAGAGAAAGAGGTTGTAGTGATTGAGAATGTGGAGAGTACTGCTTATGGGATGATGCTGGATTCACACAAGGGGTTTGCTAGTGAGGAACAGTATGAGGAACTGCCACAAGTGATTCAAAAAGAAGTTTCAGTCGCTCAACAAGAGAGCGTCCAGCAAGATGACTGGAGCGAGCTTAAGGCACCTAAGGTGGAGCTTAAACCCCTTCCCCATGGTGTAAGGTATGCATTCATTGGCCCTAATGAGACTTATCCTGTCATTGTGAGTAGTGAACTTACTGAAACTGAGCTGTCTGAACTTTTAAAAGCACTTAAAAGATTTAGAAAAGCAATAGGTTACTCACTAGATGATATCAAAGGGATATCACCCTCTTTGTGCATGCATAGGATACATCTTGAGGATGAATCTATGACTTCTATTGAGCATCAAAGAAGGTTAAATCCTAATCTGAAGGATGTTGTAAAGAAGGAGATTCTTAAACTTTTAGATGCTGGTGTGATTTACCCTATCTCAGACTCTAAATGGGTATCTCCTGTGCATGTTGTCCCAAAGAAAGGTGGTATCACTGTAATTAAAAATGACAAGGATGAATTGATACCAACCAGAACCATCACAGGTCATAGAATGTGCATTGATTACCGAAAACTGAATTCTGCATCTAGGAAAGATCATTTCTCATTGCCATTTATTGATCAGATGCTTGAAAGACTTGTTAATCACCCATTCTATTGCTTTCTTGATGGATATTCAGGGTTCTTCCAGATACCCATACATCCCAATGATCAAGAGAAAACGACATTCACATGTCCTTATGGTACCTTTGCCTATCGAAGGATGCCATTTGGGCTATGTAATGCTCCAGCCACCTTTCAAAGGTGCATGATGTCAATCTTCTCTGATCTAATTGAGGATGTTGTGGAGGTGTTCATGGATGACTTCTCTGTCTACGGATCTTCGTTTTCTGCTTGTTTGTCAAATCTATGCAGGGTCCTACAGAGATGTGAAGACACCAACCTCGTGTTGGACTGGGAGAAGTGCCACTTCATGGTTAAAGAAGGGATTGTGCTGGGACACAAGATCTCAGAGAAAGGAATTGAGGTAGACAAGGCAAAGATTGATGTGATGATCAGTTTGGCTCCTCCAAAGACAGTGAAAGACATCAGGAGTTTCTTGGGGCATGCTGGCTTCTATAGAAGGTTCATCAAGGATTTCTCCAAGATTGCCAGGCCACTCACCAGACTGCTTTGCAAGGAAGAGATCTTTCTCTTTGGTCAGGAATGTCTAGAAGCTTTCAAGAAGCTGAAGAGTGAGCTTGTGAGTGCTCCCATTGTCCAACCACCTGATTGGGATCTCCCCTTTGAGATCATGTGTGATGCTAGTGACTATGCTGTGGGAGCTGTTTTGGGGCAGAAAAAGGATGGCAAGTCTCATGTGATCTACTATGCAAGCCAAACCTTGAATGATGCTCAGATGAAGTATGCCACAACTGAGAAGGAAATGCTAGCCATTGTCTTTGCATTTGAGAAGTTCAGAAGCTACTTAGTGGGGTCAAAGGTTATTGTCTACACAGATCATGCTGCTTTGAGACACCTTTTGGCCAAGAAAGATGCAAAACCCAGGCTTTTGAGGTGGATCCTTTTGCTTCAAGAGTTTGATTTAGAGATCAGAGACAAGCCAGGAGTTGAGAATGGTGTAGCTGATCACTTGTCCAGGCTGAAAATAGAGTGTGGCATCCCCATTGACGAGGGACTTCCAGAAGAGCAGATCATGGCCATTGGAGCAGTGATTGCAGCCTGTGAAACCGGCAGAAAGCTTGAAGAAGTTAAGGCTACTGAAGAGAAAGAACATTGGTATGCTGATTTGGTGAATTACTTAGCCACAGGAAAAGAACCTTTGAATCTTGTGGGCTATGCCAAGAAGAAGTTCTACAAGGATGTGAAGAGGTACTACTGGGATGAGCCTTACCTCTACATTCTCTGCAAGGATCAGCTCTATAGGAGAGTGGTTGCTAGTGAAGAAATTGATGGGATCCTTACACACTGTCATGGATCATCCTATGGAGGCCACTTTGCTACCTTCAAGACAGTTGCAAAAGTGTTACAAGCTGGATTCTGGTGGCCACACATGTTCAAGGATACACAAGACTTTGTTTCAAGGTGTGATTCATGTCAAAGAAGAGGAAACATCACCAAAAGAAATGAGATGCCTCAAAATCCAATCCTTGAAGTTGAGTTGTTTGATGTGTGGGGTATTGACTTCATGGGACCATTTCCATCATCCTATGGAAACAAATACATCCTTGTAGCTATTGACTATGTCTCAAAGTGGGTGGAAGCCATTGCAAGTCCCACCAATGATGCTGGAGTTGTAACTAAGATGTTCAAGAGTGTCATCTTTCCAAGGTTTGGAGTTCCAAGAGTTGTGATAAGTGATGGAGGCTCTCATTTCATCAACAAGCTGTTTGAAGGACTTCTCAAAAAGAAAGGTGTGAAGCATAAGGTGGCAACTCCTTACCATCCTCAAACAAGTGGCCAAGTTGAGATCTCTAATAGAGAGATAAAGTCCATTTTGGAAAAGATTGTGGGGGTTACAAGGAAGGATTGGTCTACTAAGCTTGATGATGCACTTTGGGCTTATAGGACAGCTTACAAGACCCCTTTGGGAACCACACCTTTCAACCTTGTGTATGGGAAAGCTTGCCATTTGCCTGTAGAACTTGAGTACAAAGCATTATGGGCAGTAAAGTTGCTGAACTTTGACATCAAGAGCGCCTAGGAGAAAAGACTTCTTCAACTACATGAGCTTGATGAGATAAGAATGGATGCTTTTGAAAACTCAAGGATCTACAAGGAGAAGACTAAGACTTTCCATGACAAGAACATCTTGAAAAGAGAGTTCAAAGAAGGAGATCAAGTCCTTCTCTACAACTCTAGGTTGAAGTTATTTCCAGGAAAGCTTAAGTCAAGATGGTCTGGTCCATTCAAAGTTAAGGAGGTCAGGCCATATGGAGCAATAGTGTTGTGGAGCACTGATGGAAGAGACTTTACCGTCAATGGACAAAGGGTCAAGCTCTACATGGCTACTACACCAGGAGAAGAAGGAACCACAATTCCACTCTCCAATCCTACCCCCGCCTAATCTCAAAAGAAAGGAAGTCAAGCTAGAGACTTAAAACAAGCTCACTTGGGAGGAAGTCCCATGTCTATCCTTGTATATATTTGATTTTATTTTTGAATTTTTAGGTTGTTGTTTGGTCAAGATGTTGTCTTGCAGGTGTGAAAGTGGGCATGAAATGTTTGGAGCAAGGAAACTGGCGTTGCCTGATTTTTGAAGTGTCCCAGCGGCCTTGTGCCGCGGCCTGAAGACCGCGGAGCTAAATTGTTCATTTGCCGGGTTCTTACTCGACCTTAGGGCGCGGTGTCACAAGCCGCTGGGAAATTCGAGGGTGAGATTTGGCTAAGTGTTACAGCGGCCTGAAGACCGCGGGATATTATGTGCAATTTGCCGCACTCTCACTCGGCCTTGTCGCGCGGCACGGGAGGCCGCTACGTCTAAAAAAAAAAAAAAGACGTAGGCCGAAAAGACTAAGTGCCCCAGCGGCCTTGGTGCCCCGGCGGCCTCGCGTCCCCAGCCTGCAGGCCGCTGCGCGTCCAGGTAAGTAACTCTCAACTCAATTCCGGTTCAATTCAAATGAACCGGATCGATTACCCCCCCCCCCTTACCTGTGCAAGCCCGGCTCCTCTCCCACTCTTCCTTCCCCATTCGCGATTTCTAAAAAAAAAAAAAAAATTCTCAAACTCTCTCAAGAACTCAAGATCACAACTTTCTCATTTCTCAACCAAATCAATCGATTTTTGTTGCTGAGAACTCGAAATCACCCTCTGTTCTTCTCTACTATTTCGGTTTTCATCAAATCAAGCTGACGTATTGAAAGTTCGAGTTTATTTTTCCTTAGTTGACAAAGTTCACATTTTTAAAACTTGGGATTTGCTCGATTTCTTGTTCTAAAATCGTTGTTTATGCTTCCATTAGTTTGATTGATGAGTTGGGTTGATGAAAAACGAGTCTAATTGTCTTGAATTGGAATTTCAAAAGTTAGGGTTCTTGAGAATTGAGATTTTCGAAAATTTGGGAAAAATGATTGTTTGAGCTTCTAAAGTCTCCTAAATGGTTAACTCTTGCTTGGAGAATGTTGTTTGATGAGCTGTGCTTGATAAATTGGTTTATGTGTGATGATAAATCTTCATGAGACTCAAACACTTTCCAAGTTTTTGTTTTGTAGGATAAGATGGTGAGAGACCAAGGAAAAGAGGGCAAGCGAGACAAGGGCAAGGGCATTGCAACTTCCTCCCAAGACCAACTTGTGACAGCAGATCAAAAATTTGGGAACCCAAATCGGAAACCACTTCGAGCAACCCTTGAGCGCCGTCATACCACACCTGCTGAGGTTCTTACTGAGAAAGAAGCTGAAGTTGAGCGGATGATTGAGGAAGGTCTTCGTTCAGATGCTGAGGAAGAGGTTGAGTCACCCAAAGAACGGAAGAGGTTAAGGAGAACAGGTCCTCTCCCCTGTTTCACCACCCTGGCAAAGCGCATGAGGCTCATCAAATGGGCTCCAATGAGATTTCCTCATCGCGAGTCACTGCAACAACTTGGAATTCTGGAAGATGTAACCATCCTTCTCAGAAATATGGGCATGGAGTCATTTCTTGATATGGCGTACCCGGTGCACAAGGAGGTGTCATGCCAGTTCTTAGCTTCTTTCGAGGTTGTTCACCATTATGAGAGAGATGAGGTTGATGGGTATGGCTACATCACTTTCAAGATCAGAGGCAAGGCTCACAAGGTTGGCTTCGCGAGACTTAGCTCCATCTTTGGACTATGCGATGACAGGGATTCATTCTTACCCTCTTCGAGCGACATTGCCACTGATGTTTGGGGTCTTATTGCTAGTGAGGAGCGATATACAGGGTCAGACAAGTGTAATGAGATCACAAATCCGGGAGTGAGGTATGCTGCTAAGGTTCTCAGTCACACCTTCTATGCTAGGAGGGAACCATGTGCAGTAAATGAGGATGAGCTGAAGTTTTTGGGTTTGGGACTTATCCCTTTGGTAGGAGAGGACGATCTGACAAACACCCTTCAGAGAGACTACCAAGGCCTGGGATTGATAGGAGTGCTTATGAGGAGGTTTGATTACTACAAGCATTGGGCATGGACTACATCAGACAAGACTCTGAAGCTGTTCATCGGTAGCTTGATCACACCCATACTGGCTGCATTGAGGATTGATTTGGGACCTCTGACAGAAGAACCAGCTCATATTGACATTCCCTACCTTCCTTGCTGGAAAAAAGGAAGACGGATTTGCTTATGACTTCTACTCAGGCTATGACCCGACCGAGAGCTCATACTTCCTCCTGCCTAATAAAGAGATGACTACTGTGCTCACCTACAGCAACATACAGTTTGATCCAGAGCCTCGCCTACATACCCACCCCCCTTTTACATCAGTCACAGCGCCACGAAAGAGGAAATCGAGAGCAGGATCTTCTCAGGCTGCTAGACACAGTGATGCTGATGATGAAGCGACACCAGCTCCTCGCTATGGCACGCAGCGCTACCACTTTCAGACTTATGAGGGCACCACGACGAGCTTAGCCCTGCGAGAGTCCCTTGCCCAGAATGTCAAGCTGCAGAAATGGAACAAGATGCAAGACAGGACCATCAGCAAACTCACATACTCGGTCAAGATCTTGAAGAGGCAGATGAAGAAAGTTACTGCACTCCTAGCTAAGGCAACCATTGGCTCTGGTTGCCAAGTAGATGATGTGATGGGTGAAGCTGGCTCCTCGGCACTGCCACGACCGTCTTATTATGAGCAGAGAGGCGCACCACATGAGCCATCCCGTTCTTCAGATTATGAGCTTCGCAGGCGACGCAGGAACCCCTCTCCACCAGCGCGCGAATCCTCCAACGAGTCTCCATCAGTAGCCACTGCAGATGATTGGGACACGGAGGGTACATCCTTCTACCCTTAGTCAGGTATCTCCATCACCTTCCCTTGTATATACCAGTTTTTTATTTGCATTTAGCTTCCCCTTTAGGTCCTTCTCAACACTTAACAAACACAGAGACTGTGTGAATTAAGTGTGGGGGAGGTGCCAAGTTGCTGATCATCTTATGTTTCTTGTCATGAGCATGCATTTGTGAATAGCTATTGCATAGAAAAACCAAAAAAAATTTGAAAAATTTGAAAAAAAAAAAAAATCATCATGTAGTTGCATTAGAATCGAGTCTAGAGCTTTCATCTATTTGCATATATAAAAAAAAGGATTTATTAGTTAGAAGTCCTAAGCATATAGGTTGCATCATGCATTGGGGACAAGGATGATTTCTACCTTGTAAAGTTGCTCACGCTAAGCTCTCAAACTGATAACCTTTGTAATCATGGCAAGTAGCTAGAGCAGCCTTTAGAAAGCTTGTAGACTTCGAGCCTTGAAAACTCTCTTGAAACTGGTTGCTTGCTTGATATTGGCATTGTTCTTGAAAACCAACTACAGGCTGAATTTGAACCTAATGAACTTAATTCCTCTTGCATATGGGCGCATGCATACTTGATCATGGATTTCATACACATTTGGGTTATCTTTCTCCATTATACCACCCTTTGATTAACCCAAATGGCACCTCCTTACCCTTAGACCCCTATCCTTCTTTGAGACCATCATTGTTTTATCTTGAGTGAGGCCTTTTTATGAAAGCTCGTCATGTGCAAAAACTTGAGAGTATTAGGAGCGACAATGGTTTGTTCTCATCTTGGATTTGAAAGTTTGATTATGATCTTGGGTTTTGGGATGTGAGGAAAAGAAAAACATGAGCTGGAGAGTGAAGGAAGAAAGAAAATCACTTGGTATTTAATTAAAAAAAAAAAAAAAAAAATTCAAAAGAGCTCCTTTAATAATGAGAGCTAAGAAAAAAAAATTCAAAAAAAAAAAAAAAAAACTCCCAAACAATAAAAAAAAAGAGAGAGAGAGAATCTTTGTAGTGAGTGGGAAAAGTGTGATCTTTGAAATTTTGAAAGGGGTTGAATGATGAGAACAAGCACTTGTATGCATAAATTGCTCCTTTTCTTAGATAGATTTTGCATAATGATCTTGCTACTTTTCTTGAGTGTTAGCCACCCCCAAATTGCAATTGAACCCTACTCTTGTTTTGCATTAGACTCTTTTACTCACCAAACCAAATGAATGAGATCATGCGCCCATTTGTAAGACTTCACCTTGAGTGTGTTTGTGTGTGAATATATGTGAGAGTTGGTTGATTGAACTTGTTGATTGATGAGCATTACAATTTGTCTAGAGATTAAAGAGTTTTGATAGGCCTTGAGAAGTTAGAGTTGGATAAAGTGTTTGCTTTTGCTAGTTGGTATGATTATGCAAGGTTATCATGTTGGGAGCTAAGAAGAGCATCTTTTGGTTTTGAGTCCCCTCTTTCAAACTTCTCCTCCTTTGTCCTTACTAGTTTACTTGTGGACAAGTAAAGGACTAGTGTGGGGGAGTTGATGTCTTGTGTATTTGCATGATTTTCATATTAGTTTTAGCTCCTTTTTGATCTTTAGAAATCCATATAGAATGCATATAGGTTGCATTTGCATTGCATTTGTCCTTATCAGGTATTGGAGATGCTAGTTGGTGACTTTGGAGACATTAGAGATGATTTTGGAGCAAAAAGATGATTCATGTTCGAGAAACTTCACCACACCTAAGTGTCCCAGCGGCCAGACGTCCCCAGCGGCCTGGGAGCCTTGCACCAAGACCGCTGCAAGTTGCACAAAATCACGAGAAAACACGGATGCTCCCTCGGCCTCGTCCCGCGTCTTGAGAGGCCGCGCCAGGATGGAAGCTCTCCCACGGCTAAGTGTCAGCGCGGCCTGGTGTCCCCAGCGGCCTGGTGGCCTGTCATCCTGGCCGCTGGCTGCCCTGTTGACTGGCTTTTTACCATTTTGCCCCTCTACGTTTTAGACTGGAAAAACCTAAGTTTAAGTTTGTTTTGAAAGCCATTAGGCTGGATTATCTTTTGTTCTTAGAAAAAACCACCAAATACTTCTTGTAAACTTCTCCTCTTGGATTTATTTGATCATTGTTCTTGCAATCTTTTTGATATTGAATCTTTTATTTGTATTTCTCTACATGATTGATCTTCTATCCAATATGGGTTTAAGAGGAATCATGGAGATTAGTGAGTAATCCTCTTTTGAATTCATGGGTTAGGAAGATCAAAGGTGATTAGGCTAGATCTAGGATGTTTGAGTGTAGATCATGCTTATTTCTTGCTAGTAGAGTATTCATAATGCATCTTCTGAGTTGGCCTCTCAAAAGTTGATCTTTAGGCATTTCCCACCCACAAGGTGTCTGATGAAATGCCTGAGACAACTCTCCTAAGCTTTTAACATACTTTACCAAAGACATTTGTTGTTAAAGGTGTTAAGATAGCCATTAGACTTGTTTGTAATGATTGCTTTCATTTTATTCAGCCAAAGACATTTGATGTTTGAATTGTGATAGCAAATGAATATTCATCTAGACATAGAGTTTGTTTAAGATTGTGTCTAAGCTTAAGATTGATAGTTTGATTGTTTATTTGCCATCTTTAGTTCGAAACCTGATCACCCAAGGTCTAATTCCTATGCCCATGAGTTCTCCTTTATCATATCAAAGAAAGCTTCCTCTTTTATTGCTTATTTTCTCTGTTATTGCATTCTATCATTAGTAGTAGTTTAAAATCATCCAAATTATCGGTTGCACTTAGATTAAGTAGGTACTTGCATTCTTGGTGCTTTGAATCCCTCAGAACTGGTTCGACATTTCACTCATATTACAACATTTGCTTTAGGAGCCTTAAAAACTCCTAACACCAGATATCAAATGTCTTAAGGAACGCTTTAGTCAAGATAATACCTTCTTTGTCCACTGCCAGTGATGATAATATCATCCACATAGATCAGTATTACCACAATTCCTTGCTTGTTTGTGAGAGTGAAGAGAGTATGATCAGTTTCTGATTTTACAAATCCCCTTCCATTGAGAGTTGTACTCAGTTTGTGATACCAAGCTCATGGTGACTGTTTTAATCCACAGATTACTTTCTTCAACCTTAGAACATTCCCTGGCTTGACCATATCTTCCATACCCGGAGATGGCCTCATGTAAACCTCATCCTCTAGCTCTCATTGAAGAAAAGCATTCTAGACATCCATCTGCCATAAATTCCATTCCAGGTTCACTGCCAAGGAGAGTAGAATCCTTATGGTGTGGAGTTTAGCTACTGGTGCAAAGATATCCAGATAGTCTTCTCCATAGATTTGAGTGTATCCTCTTGCAACCAGCCTTGTCTTCTTCCTTTCTGGTTTTCCATTGGCAAGATACTTGATGGTGAAGAGCAGGCGGCTTGTAACAACTTTCTTTCCTTTGGGAAGCTCAGTTTCATACCAAGTATCATTTTTGATCATGACACCAACTTCGTCTCCGACTGACTCTCTCCACTCTTCATGCTCCATGGCTTCTTCATAAGTCTTTGGAACATACTCTTGATCCAGATTGTTGATGAAGACTACATGCTTTTGAGGATAACTCGCAAACGAATAGGTTGCTTGGATAGGGTGAACCACTGCATTGCTGTTGAAGTACACTCTAGTGTCGACCCACTTAGATGGTTTCTTATCTCTTGTACTCCTTCTCAATGGTTGAATCTGTTGATCTTCTACCACAGCCTCTTCCTGTCCTTGATCTCCATTAAACTGATCTTCACTTGACTGATCAGATTCAGTTCCATCTTGATCATGTGTGCTTGCTGAATCATTTCCTCCTTGCGGCTGTGATTCAGTTTCATTGCCCCCCTCAGGATCAGGATGGATTGTTTCAACAATTAGTGTTGTTTCTTCATTGTTTCCAGCAGCCGGTGGTGAGTGAGAAGTCTTTGGCACCTCACTGCTCTGAGGCTGACTGATGCCTAGACTCTCGAGAATGATATTCATGTTGTTTGCCCTATCTGAAGGTCCTTATGAGAGATCTTGAAGGATTTTCCAACTCTTCTCCTCATAGTACCCGTTAGATTCCACAAACTTAACATCTCTTGAGATTAAAACACTTCTTGATACTGGATCATAACACTTATACCCTTTTTGCGTTGGAGAATAGCTAATGAACATAGCCTTTGATCTTTTAGCATCAAGCTTGTTCCTCTGCTATCCTGGTATCAGCACAAAGCAGAGACACCCAAACGCGCAAGTGGTCCAAATGTGGCTTGGTCTGGTTAAGAAACTCAAATGGAGACATGTCGTTAAGGACTTTAGTTGGAGTCCTATTGATCAGATAGCTAGCACACACCACAACATCACTCCAAAACCTTTTTGGAACATTTGTGTAAAACATAATTGATCTTGCTACTTTCATCAAGTGTATGTTCTTCCTTTCAGCAACTCCATTCTGTTGAGGAGTATAAGGACATATTGTCTGGTGAATAATCCCATGTTGAGCAAGGTATTGCTTAAATGCCAGACTTGTGGACTCTCCACCATTGTCTGACCTGACAATTTTCACCTTGGCATTAAAGTGAGTGGAGACATGGGCCTGAAAATTCTTGAAAGCCTCTAACACCTTGTCTTTAGACGGAAACAGTGTCACCCAAGTGTGTTTGGACTTCTCATCAATGAAGGTGACAAAGTATTTGTGATTCTCCCTCGATACACATGGAGCAGTCCATACATCAGAGTGAACCAGGTCGAAACATTTCTCATAGATGGTGCCAGACTTTAGAAATACAGTCCTACAATGTTTCCCCAATATACAAGCTTCACAATCATCATTCATGAACATCACACCAGGGAGCATCAGATTTAAGGCTCTAGTATGAGGATGTCCCAGTCTAGCATGCCATATGGTGCTCTCAATCCCATTAGATGTACTGGCCAGACACTGAGAAGGAGAACCAACGGGAGATGTTCCAGACACCTCTGTCTTCTGAAGATGATAGAGTTCATAATGAGTGTGCCCTTTTCCAATCACTAGGCCTGTCTTTAAGTCTTAAAATTCAACTTCATCTGGTCTGAAGACAACCTGACAGCTAAGATCAACAGTAGCCTTCCTCACATATAACAAATTAGATGTAAACTGAGGCATATACAAAGAAGTTGATTCCTTATAAGGTTCATATCCCATATATCTTAACCTTATCACCATTTGCTATACGAACATTCCCAGAGGCGGGATGGACATCACTAATCAAGTTCCTATCACTATCCTATCACTAATCATGTGATGGCTTGCTCCTGAATCTATAATGATAGGTTAAGAGTCAAGAGAGTGTGTACCAGCCTTCTTGGATGATATAAAGGCTTCGATAAAGGAATGAAGATCACTCATGGTCGCTGGACCATCAGTGTTGGCTGCACTATCCTCACTGGAATTGCCACTGATAGATGAATACATGGTTTTTCCTTGAATCGTTGGATGCTCAAACTCCTTAAGCTTAAATATATTTGACTGGCTTCTTAGGGAACAAACATCCTCTAAATCTGGAATTTTTCTTTCTCTAAGGAAATAATTTATCAGATTGTTGTAGGGTGAATCCAGTTTTAGGAGAAAGCTGAAAAACTTATCTTTCTCATAAACCATTTGAAGACTCTCTATAGTTTCCCATAAACAGTTTGAAGATTCTGCCATAGATTATTTGCAGTATCAAAGTGGGAAAAAACCTTCAAGATTGGTTTTGATAGAGAGTTATGTATTATTCCAAGAGCTTGCTGGTCTTCTTGAAACCACTTGTCTTCATTCTTCAGGCAAGTAGCCTGACTATTCTCTTGAGTCATCCTCTTTGAAGCTTCAGCCTTCGTGATATGGCTGTCCCAAAGTCCATGACTTTCCAAGGTAATTCTGGCCACTCTTGACCATAAAAGATAGTTTGGACCCTCAAGGGTCACTGGAATAAGTCTCTCATTCTCCAGATCCATGGTTGGAATTCTTTTACCCAATTGATAAGGGTGAAAAACACAGAAATTTAAAAGAAAGAAACAAGGATTGAGGAATGTGAGAAAATGAAAAGTAGTAGATGTTTAGTTTCTGGAGAATGAAGAACATGAAGAACAAGAGAGAGAGAGATTTAAATATAAGATAAAGAGGAAAGAAAATAATTTTCCTTAGATCTTAAAGTTATCATTACAATTGATTATTAAGAGAAAGAAACAGAATAGAACATGCTTACTCTAGATGCCAAACACCCTTGGCTTACTAGGAAAAATACAACAAAAATATCAGTATGTTTTTACTGTAGCACGCGGGTACTGTTCATTCTTCTTCATGTCAACAATATCCATCCAAGGGATCACCACTGTCACACCCAACGGTGCGTTGAGGCTAACGAACACGACCGTTCAGCAAACCGGTCACACCTTCTATAACAAACCGATATGGTTCAAGAATTCACCAAACTCTACCGTTTCTTCCTTCTCCACAACCTTCGTCTTTGCTATTCAGCCTCGTATCCTGGGACTTAGCGGCCATGGCATTGCTTTTGTCGTGGCTCCTAACGCAAGCCTACCTTTCGCAACGCCAAGCCAATACATGGGCCTCTTCAATGTTACAAGCAACGGTGATAACGCAAACCATGTCTTTGCAATCGAGTTGGATTCGATCCGGAGCACAGAGTTCAACGAAACCAACGATAACCACGTGGGAATCAATATCAATAGTTTGACGTCGGTGGAAAGTTCACCAGCTGGGTGGTGGGACAAGAGAGGCCAATTCAAGAACCTTACTTTGATTAGTCGTAAACCGATGCAGGTCTGGGTAGATTACAATGGTCGAACGCGTAAAATCGACGTGACGATGGCTCCATTCAATGAGGATAAACCCAAAAAGCCGCTTGTTTCCATTGTTAGAGATCTTTCACCTACTCTTCTCCAAGATATGTTCGTGGGTTTCTCCTCTGCGACCGGTTCCCTTCAGTCAGAACACTACGTTCTCGGATGGAGTTTCGGGGTGAACCGCGAGGTTCCGCCATTGGATTTATTGAAACTCCTGAAGCTTCCTCGGTTCCCGCCCATGAGAATCTTAGCTTTTTACATGTTCGGGATGCCGTTGATTTCCTTCGTTTTGATTTTCTCTTTGATCCTCCTAATCGCCAGGAGGAGAAGACAGTTCACAGAGGAGCTTGATGATTGGGAAAACGGGATGAACACATTAATGTTCAAATATTTGTACTACGCGACCGAAGGTTTCAAGGAAAAAAATCTTGTCAGATCCGGTGGCTTCGGAAGGGTTTACAAAGGTGTGATGCCTGGGACGAAGTTGGAAATCGCTGTGAAAAGAGGTTCACATGAGTCTCGACAAGGTCTTAAAGAGTTTGTGTAATAACCCTCACAATCCGATAGGATTTTGGACGAGAAAATTCCGTAAGATCAGTTGGAAGATTGGTCGATCAGAAATATATAAAATCGACCCGGTGACTTAATGTCTTGACAGGACTGTCTTGTGGTCGAAAGGCCTCCCTGATAGTTATGACCAAGTGTTGATTAATATTTTCGAGTTTTATTCAAGCTGGACGAGTTTACTCAGAGAAGGACGAGATTCGAAGGACGAGAAACATTTAGTTGAAAACTGTCCGAAAAATATCGACCAAATTCATAAAATTATTTCTGAATCGTCACATGCCTTTCACCTTCTAGCCTGCTTCCTTCCTCAGTAATTAAGTCACATGACATGCACCTGTGTGCTTGCTTACCTTCTTGCTCATTAAAAATCATGTGCAAATCACAAGCTGCTTGCAGCTTTCTTCATGGAAGGGAAAAGTTCAACTGCTTGTGCTGCTTAGTGTGCTTAAGCATGTCTCCAGCTGTCTAACCTCAGCTTTGTCTTTTGTGGGAGCAAACCCTCATCTGAAGAAACTCTTTATATTATAAAACACCATCTTCTCTCTTCTGGTCGTCCATAACCTGCAAGAAACACCAGAGAAAAATTATGAGAGATTGAGAGAAAAATCAGAGAAAGAGAGAGAGAAAATCAGAAGAAAAATCAAGAGAAAATTCTGGTTATTTAATCTTCAACCTCAGACCATAGCTAGGACGTGTGGTGAAGAAGAAGGTGAGATATCCATAATAAACCCTAGCTCCTGTTCAGTTTCTGATCTGAACCAAAGCTTGATGTCTCTTTGAAAACAGTTAGGCAGTGAGTTTAGTTTGGAGAGAAGTTCCAACCGAGATCATCTAACCGTCAGTTGTTGTTGTAAGCTTCAGTTTGTTGCTTCACTCATGATCTAAATAGAACCAGTTGATGATATCTTAAGATATTGTCTGGATCAGTTATCTAAGCTCTTGTACAGTTCAGTTTAGTTTAGTTTTGGATTAAATCAGTCTCATGGAACTGTTAACTAAGCTGATATGAGCTGATTGGATTTAATCCGAACTAAATTAATTTTATTCTAAACTGAATTGATCTTGGTTTGATCTGAACTGAACCAAGCTGAGCTATCCTTGAACTGAAATATTAAAGCTTGTCCTGAACCGAACAAGTCTTATTAAATTTGCTTCTTCAGAACGGAACTGTTGGATTAATGATCGTCTGTACCGAAATGCTCTGTTTCAGATAGTCGAGGTCAGTGGTAGGATCATCCGGATCCTTCTGGATGCCTTGAATCAGGAGTCAAGTGGAGTGTGATTAGCTTGCGCTCGAGTATATTCTTCTTTAGCCAATCTCATGGAATCAAAAGTGAGTCTAGATGGATGTGGTGATAGATCAGTATGTGCTTGAATGGAATTGAATTATCTCAGTTAGTTAGTAAAGTCTCTGAATCCTTATGATCTGTTGTGTTTATTCATTCTAAACACTTATATTTAAAGAATAATCATAAATGTTAAATGAGGTTAACCCAAACCTTAGTACTTGTTCTCAAGTACTAGTTATAATTATGAAATAATTATGGATTAATTAAAGATTATTCTGAGATTAATTTAGAATTAATCATGGATTAAATAAGGATTAATTAAGAATTGTTTTGAATTATTCTTTGAGGTTTATTCCGAGCCTTAGTACTTGTCTCAAGTACTAATATATAAATATATTTTAAAATAAATGAGTATGAATCATGTGAACTCTTATTGTATACTCATTCTCCCGAAAGTTTCCGCATTACCGTGAATTGGTCCTGCGATATGGAACAAGGTCACGAAGACACGATGATGGGGTCGCACCCTGGAGGCCGTGTAACTGCATGCAGCGTTAGATTTTCGATCTTGGAATATCTAATGGAGATGATGGTTATATTTATTTCCCCGCTAGGCTCGGTTAGCCTTGGTAGTTTTCCGGGTTTAGTCTCTCTATATATATATTATAAGTATGAGTGAATGGCGGGAGTCGTGGAGGTGATGTTTAAGATAAGATTCACATCGATGGAATGATAGGCCTTATATTAAAATAGTTATGGAATATATTTCCACTGCATCCAAATAGATTTGATTGCTCGGGATTTAATTGATATGTGTTGGGGTGTAGGATTAGACTCACTGGATAAATTAGTTACTCATGACTCATTTGTGATGCAGATAACCAATAAGCGGGAGACCTTATTCTAGGACGGGAAGGAACAGCATTAGCCAGCGGTAGTTTTATTATCCTTGCAAAGTCGTTTTGATATTTCTTATGTATAAGATTTTTTGACCGAAAACCTCGAGGTTAATTTATAAAAACTTTTGTAATATACTTTTGAATGATATATAAAGAATGTTTTTAAAGTACGGGTTCCATATGATATTAGTCCTTGTTCGGGCGAACTAACTATCGGGTATTGCTTTTTCGGGTTGAAAAGCCTAGAGTGATATCCAATAGGAGCGTTGGTATTATTTGGTTGTTGGTCTAAGGCAATCGGAAGTATTCTGAAAACCTCGGATCGACCATCGAGGAACATCGACCGTGTCATTTCCAGTCATCTACGATCGGGGGTGTCACAGTTTGTGTCAGAGATTGTCATCATTGGACGGATGAGTCACCAGAATTTAGTCCCTCTCTTGGGATATTGCCGCCGGAAAGGAGAGCTTCTTCTTGTGTACGATTACATGCCTAACGGAAGCTTAGACAAGTACTTGTACAACAGTCCTGAGGTAACACTTGACTGGAAACAGAGGATGAAAGTCATGTTAGGAGTCGCCTCTGGCTTATTCTACCTCCACGAGGAATAGGAACAAGCTGTGATACACAAAGACGTCAAAGCCGGCAACGTCATGTTAGATGGAGAGCTCAACGGGGGAGACTGAGCGATTTTGGCTTGGCTCGCTTGTATGATCATGGAATAGATCCTCAAACAACTCTGCATCGTTGGGACATTGGGATACTTAGCCCCTGAATACACTAGGACAGGATGTGCTACGACAGCTACGGATGTTTTTGCATTTGGGGTGTTTTTACTCGAGGTCGTGTGCGGTAGACGTCCTATCCAGATTCAACATGAGAGTGGTGAAACTCTCTATCTCGTGGATTGGGCTTTCGGGTTGTGGAACATGGGTAACATCTTGGATGCCAGAGATCCGAATATGGGATCCGTGTGTGATGAAAAAGAGGTTGAGATGGTTTTGACGTTAGGTCTATTGTGCTCTCACTCTGACCCATTCTCGAGACCAAGTATGAGACAAATTCTATATTATCCACGAGGAGATGAAAAGCTATCAGGGATGATGTTTGGCATCCAAGATAGAATTAGTAGTGGACTAGGCACGTTGTATTCTTCCTCTCCTATTAAAGGATTTACCAATAGATCCGTCACTGATTCTCTACTCTCGAGCGGGAGGTAGATTTTTTTTTAGTATTATACCACTGAGGATGCAAATATATGTTTTCCAAACACTATCGAAGAACACAGTATATTTTCTATATTACTTTGGTGTCAACTAAGCTTGTTCCTCCCAGTGTCGTCTTTTCTTTTTAGGGAAACAAGCTGGCTTGGACCAATTATGACCCTGAAGTATTTACCTCATTGTGAATAGTCGAAGGATACCTTTTGTTCCTTAGGTTAAAGCACGGATCATAAAATCTTGAGAGATTCTTGATCTCGGATTTTAAATTAATAATGTTGTACAAACAAAAATAAAAATTTGTAAGATAACTAAGACCGTATGAACGGACAAAACACCATCTTCAAAAATTATGTTTAGAGGGGGAATGCAAATATTATGCTGAAATAAATATTAAAATTAAGGGAGAAAGAGAAAAAAGATCCCAACAGTTTATAACGTCTTATGCTAATAATTAAAAAAAAAAAAAAATAAGCTGAATTAAATCGAAGTTAAGAAACAAAAGACAAGACACAAGTTATTGAGATGACCTTTCCTAAAGGAGCATATGATTGTTGTGTTGCTGATGAGTAGAAGATGAAGGAGGAGCTGGGAGAGCAAGGAAAGTATCACCAAAAGGGTTAGCAGAAGATGAAGGATTTGATGAGAACTGATGATATTGTTGTTGATAAGGTGAATAGTTGTTGTTGCTGTTATATGGATTTTGATTATTGTTCATCATCATCATTTGCTGTTGTTGCATTGCCATTTGAACATTGGTTGGTGGAGCCATGTTACTAGACATTGCAAAAGGATCTTGTTGCATCCCAAACGGGTTCGGGTTCGATGAGTGTGGTTCTCCGTGTGTAGCCGTGGCTCCAAATCCGTAACCAGCATTTGTTAGTTGGATCTGTCTTCTCGCTGTATCGTCTTCATAGAGACTGTCTAGTAGAAGATTGTCAAATCCTCCTCCCTATAAACAGTGAAACCATGTGAGTTAAGAAATAGAAAGTCATCTTCAGGCCGCACAACCGGATGAAACTTTCTCACAGACACAAAATTTTAAATAGCTATTATACATGGATCTAAATTTTTTGAAAATTTTAATTGAAATTAACCTAAAATATTTATGGCCTCCTAGTTTTAGTTAAATCAAATTTTTAAATGAGAGACTTACGAGTTTAGTTGCTATTGTGGGACGAGGATTGTTGTTATTGTTGTTGTTTTGTGGTGTGACTAATGCAAGCTCCCAACCACTTCCTCCAGCTTCTATCAAGCTTAGGCTATTAGATGGGCCTGAAGTTTCATGTCCTGCACAGAAATTGTTTCATCAGTTCTGATTTTACTAATGGGTTGCTTTTCTTCTCTCTACCTGGTGGGTAAATGGCAAGAGCCAATGCGTTTTTCTCTTCAATCTCTGCGGCTTGTGGATTTATTTCATTAAGACCCTGCACCAATGCAAAGAAAGTGCTCACTAAGTTTTGGTTCTACAAATGTGTAGTGATGTTAAAGAAGACTCACTAGTAAGTCATCAGTGTCTATCAATGGTGAAGGTTTAACTTCTTCCTCTTCTTTCTCCTCTTTAGGTTCTTCTTCCTCTTCTTCGATAAGAGGCTGATCAGTTTCTGTGTTTTGGTTTTCGTCTTCTGCAGGTTCTTCAGGCTGTTCTTCTTCTTGTGGTTCTGGTTCCTCCTCTTTTTCCTCATACTCCTGTTTATACAAACAGAACCAAATGTCAAACTATATGGCGACTGCTCAAATAAAACCAAGAATTGAAAATATGATGAGATGAAATTTATGCTTTACCAATTTTTTCTGTACAGAACCACTCTGAGGCGCTTCTTTGATGTACTCTTCCATTGTTGCGAGAAACGATGGAGGAGGCTGTAACCAGATTTTTTAGATGTGATCAATGAAACACACATCAGTTTTACGTGTATACAAAAAGCTAAGAACCAACCTGTCTTAAGGTAGGGAATTGAAAGTTCCTAGCGAGCTCTAACCCTTTGCAGTAATCATAAAACTCAGCTAGATTCTCAGCCTATGCAAAGAAAGCAAAGCTTAATGTCTATGAGAAGGTCTTAATACATGCCAAAACATAGAACTAATTAAGACTAGTTGCTTCACCTGTTGACCAGCCCGTTTGTATATGTTTAGAGCTTTAACTGCATCATGTCTTGTCATCTCAAAGAACTAAAGTGACGCAGAGAGATAACATATAATCTTTGAGTAGAAAGCAAAGAGATAACCAAAAATCAGAAAATGACACTTCTTTTTTTTTTAAAGAAAAACAAACCATGTCAACAAGGTTAATGATTCCATCATTGATAGCACAATAGATTTTGAAGCTTTCTTTAAGGACCAATGCAAGAGCATACTGGATTAGATAGTTGCTATAAGCTGCTCCTTCAGGCTGCAAAACTGAAAACAAATTAGAAGGAAAGGAAAAACAAAACGTAGAAACAGTTTTATATTGGAGTTTGCATATGACTTTACTTGACATCCAATAAGCCGGTACAGAAGCTGTTGCAACGCAGGTAACTGTTCTAACAGATCTTCACCAGACAACATCCTTGTCCTATGAGTCTACACAACAATTGAAACACAATAAGATTTTTTAACACGTTTTTAACTGTGTTCTTGATGATGAGAAGTAATAGACAAACCTTGGAAGCTGCACCTGAACCTTTTGGCAAACGCTCTGCTTCAATGTCATACTTTAAAACACGGTAACATTCAAGCCGCTCTTCAAGAAAGAGCGCATATGTTCTAACCCAAGCAGAGCAATCCCAAGCTGCATCAAAGAGTATAGTTAAAGTTTCCAACGTGGTATTGGCATGAGAAATACAAAAAAAAAAAAAAAAAAAAAGAAAGAAAGAAAAAAAAAATCACCAAGAGGACTTGTATCATCTTTGAAGTTAGAGATTCTGAGAATATGTCTCCTGTGTGAGTAATTAAGAAGCTCTTCTCTAAAGGTAGGATCACCTTCTCTTAATGTTCTGTGAATTACTATTAACACCTTCATGGCTACCTGTACGCGCACATGTGTGTTTGTCAAACCTAAACGCAATATTGTTACATTCTTCCTCGGAGGAGAAAGTGGAAATAACTTACAACCCAGGTGCGAGTTTTGGACAATCTCTTTGACAATGCATGAATGCAGTAAGCAACATCTGCTCGTGGTTGTATTGCAGATGTCGCCGAGAATATTTCTGCATAAACGTAGTAACCACGTTGTTAAAATTCTCCGACAATATCATGGTTTTTTTTTCTGGAAAAAGCAGAGGAAACTTACTACGAACATGACGTTCTTTGGGAGGAGACTCTACATGATTCGTTGCCTTGACGATCGCAATATCTAGATCCTGTATATATATAACACGATCAAAAATCAAGAAACATGCATCGATCATATATATTCCAAACATTGCCAAAAGAAATTGTGGTGCATTCAAATCTGACCTTGAATTCGCTGTTGACCTTAGCGAGACCGACGGTGGTGGAATCTTTGAGCGCTCCATAGGCTTTTCGTAAGCTCGTGAACGTTCCCATTGAGCGAAGATAATTTGGGATCGAGAGAAGATGATAGATATGTCCTTTTTTTATCTCTCTCTCTCTGTGTATGTAACAATAAACGGAAACACGATAACAGACTTTCTTCTTTGTCTCCCCTCAAAACGTGCGTAACAGAATACTAATGATCTGGATCATTTCCTTTTTTTTTTTCCAATCATCATATATATATTAATAGATTCTTCTTTCTGTGTTTCAAAAAAAAAGATTCTTCTTTTCTGTGAGTACTTATTTAAATAAATTTCTCCTCCTTCGTAATATTTTCTCACCAGATCAAATACTCTTCTCAATTTCATATGTAATACTCATTCTGTTTCGCTTTAATTATTTTTGTAGAAAAAAAATTTCGTTTCAAAATAATTGTCTTTTAAAATTTCAATACAAACTTTATTTGGGATAAGTTGTAAATTGCTCCACTAATAGTTTGAAATTTGAAATTACACCTTCTATTTTATTTTTCGAAAACTACACTTTCTTAAATGTAAATTGACTTTTTTGTCTAGATTAGATATTTCAATAATTAAGATATAAATTTGAAATCAATAAAAAAAATATTATAATTATTTATTTTTAAGATAAATTTATGTGTTGAGATAAATATGTTGTTTTACCAATTAAAATTTTAAAATAACAACTATTATAAAATAAACAAATTATGACTTTTTGACTTTATTATGAACTTTATATAGATTTTATTTTATTTTCTTAACCTTATATAAACAAGACACGTTTGTTTGCATTCTCTACAAAATATTCATTTTTCCTAGAAGTCATCATCTACAAAGAAAGATCTAAATGTCTATCCATATGTGTTTAATTTGTTTGACTTTAAATATGACATCATCCAGCAATACTGAAGAAACACTGATTATCAGTCATTGGTTTATTCTTTTTTACTTGACATAAAGACCCTATAAATTTGTTTGAGCTAATGATTTGATTCTTATATCAACAAACCTCTTAATGAGATGAGAGGAAAAATCTGTGAAACTAGAGAAAGTAAAATAATTTTAGAAATAGAGAAAGAGACGAGACGTCGTCTTGAGGTTTTTTATTTTTTTCCAAATAATAAAAAAATTAAGATTTTTTTTAAAAAAAAATTGTGTAGATACTATAAAGATTTTTTTTAAACGATCTTTTTCAAAAACCCGTTACTTTAAACATAAAATAAATTAAGAATTGAGAAATATTAAGATTGGACAATTTGATAAATTTATAAATACATAACTGTATTTTTCCAAAAATTAAACAATGGTGTAGTTTTCAAATTGTAATCTTATTTGAGTGTATTTCTCCAATTGTTCCTATTTTATTAACTTTACATGTTATATGATTCTTTATTTTCTCCTATCTATCTTTCTATTGGTTAAAATATAGTTAATTGTATAGATAATTAATTTCTTATTTAAAATATATAAAAATAAATGTTTTAATCTGTTTACAAATCTAAAGCTATATATACTTAACATGAAACGGAATGAATATATATTTTAGAATTTGTAAAAAAATCAACAATGTTGGGGTTAAAAATGGTTACCTCGAAATCAGAGGTTAAGATTATTTCCTAGTCGCGGATTCTCCGCAAAACATTCGCTGAAGAAAAAATCGGAAGTTGACGAAACAAGCGAAACCCGTACAAAAGGCACTCGCCGGCGAGCTCCACTTCGGTGAGGGTACGCTCGCCGGGCGAGCTCGACCAGCACGCGGGTCAGCTCGCCGGCGAGATCAGCCACGGCACGGGTGTGCTCGCCGGGCGAGCTCGACCCGCACAAAGGTCAGCTCGCCGGCGAACTCAACCCCAGCACGGGTGTGCTCGCCGGGCGAGCTCAACCCGCACACGGGTCAGCTCGCCGGCGAGCTCACACCCGGCGCGAGTGTGCTCGTCGGGCGAGCTCGACCCCGGCGCGGGTGTGCTCGCCGGCGAGCTCAGCCCCGGCACGGGTATGCTCGCGGGGCGAGCTCGACCGGACGCGGGTCAGCTCGCCGGCGAACTTGACCCCGGCGCGGGTGTGCTCGCCAGCGAGCTCAGCCCTGGCACGGGTGTGCTCGCCGGGCGAGCTCGACCGGACGCGGGTCAGCTCGCCGGCGAGCTCAACCCTGGCACGGGTGTGCTCGCCGGGCGAGCTCGACCAGACGCAGGTCAGCTCGCCGGCGAGCTCAACCCCAGCATGGGTGTGCTCGCCGGGCGAGCTCGACCGGACGCGGGTCAGATCGCCGGCGAGCTCAGCCCTGGCAGGGGTGTGCTCGCCGGGCGAGCTCGACCAGACGCGGGTCAGCTCGCGGCGAGCTCAACCCCAGCATGGGTGTGCTCGCCGGGCGAGCTCGACCGGACGCGGGTCAGCTCGCCGGCGAGCTCAACCCCAGCATGGGTGTGCTCGCCGGGCGAGCTCGACCAGACGTGGGTCAGCTCGCCGGCGAGCTCAACCCCAGCATAGGTGTGCTCACCGGGCGAGCTCGACCAGCACGCGGGTCAGCTCGCCGGCGAGCTCAAACCCAGCATGGGTGTGCTCGCCGGCGAGCTCAAACCCAGTATGGGTGTGCTCGCCGGGGGAGCTCAACCAACACGCGGGTCAGCTCGCCAGCGATCTCAACCCTGGTATGGGTGTGCTCGCCGGGCGAGCTCGACCAGCACGCAGGTCAGCTTGACCGACGAGCTGACCTAATCCCGGCCTGTCCGACTTACTTTGACCCCCATACTTTCCGTATCGCTGTGACGTCTGACCTTCGGGACAACATACTTCTCGCTTCGTTTCGATTGAAGTTATTCCCGAAGTTTTACGATTAAAACCGAGAAAAACGTATAAACGCTCGAAGGCCTAAAGGCGGTCCGCAAGGATCCAAACTTGTCTAGAGGTCCACCTACGATCTCAGAGGAGATCCAAGCCCATAGGAACTATGATGGTTTATCCTAACTTTCGGAAGTAAGATAAATGTCAAGTTTCCGAGAATAAATGTCACGATTCGAGGATGATTACAAAGATCGACGGAAAATGGAATATTTCCAAAAAGAGACAAACTTGGGCCCGAAGGCAAAGGAATAAACGGGCCACCAACCTAAAGCGACTATATAAGGAGAGCTGGGGTAGAAGAAAAGGGGATCCGAGAATTTAGACTTAGAGAGCGTCTGCTAGCTTAGAAAACGTAGGACTTAGGTGGTTAGAGTAGCACGGCAAGGCTTAGGACGTCTTGACCGCCTCCTGTTCTGTTGTTAGCATATATCTACTCCTCTCGGAGAAATTTTGTATTCATACTATTCAATTAATAAAACGCCTCTGAGCGACTATCTATTTCCGCCTTGCTATCTATCTTCTTATTGTTCTAAAGTGATTACGCAGAGAATTCGGACCTTGAAGGAAGATCGGGTTCACTCGACTTTCCTCCATATATATTTATCAACTAAAACTCGACGGTGTGAATGTCGGTTCCCACAAACAACAACTAAAGTCTAATTGTATCTTTAATCATAGTGTATGAATAAGAATTCATGAATGCTTTTATATTAAAATTTTGGCTTTCAAATTTTAGAAAAACAATCTTATTAATAATTCTACATGATAAAAAATATTTACAATAGTTTCATATTTTAAGTAAAATTATCTATTGTAAAATAGTTCATATAATAATCATTATTGTTTATGGAATAATAGGTTAATATTAAAATATTAATTATTTGATCATGTTATCTAGAAGATAAACTCCCGTTACCAGCCAAAAAACTCTAGCGGGAACCATCTAACATATGTAAAAGTGATAGGGTAATGGTGTGTGTGTTAATTATTATTATTATTATTATTATTTTGGTCAAAATGTGTTAATTATTATTATTTTCTGTTAAATCCCATTACAATAATTGATTAAGAAATTAATTTCTATGTGAATCTTATTGATGAAATGTTTCAGATCATTAGAAAATCAATTACCTTACACTATTTGAGATTGTAAGGGGACATCAATAAAATAATTGTTAGAGGTGGATCTGTATATCCATACGACTTCCAAGTTGATCCGGTTCAGAAAGAAGGCAAGGCTCATGCGAAGAGAAGCGAGCTCCAGGTTCATTTCCTGATGATCACTCCTCACCTGCTCGCTCATAATTAAGGCCTCTCACACACGTGATGGCTCAATACATGATGCCATAAGAGTTTTGAGCTAGTTCCACCTCATAGCTGTCAACTACCTCACCAATAAGGCAATAACTGTGTAAGCGTGTAGCCGTAATGATGACTACAGAGGACAGTTAGAAGAAGGAAGAAGCAATGGCTTATAAAAAAGAAGCGAAAGACAAAAAGAAGAAACGGAGAGAATAATTTTTTTTTTCTTTTCCCAAATTGAAATTTATTAAGGGATCTAAGCCCACCAAAAGTCCATACAAAAGACATAACTCCAGACTAAAACTAGAAGAATCCATCTGAGACTAAAGCCCAAACCCTAACTCGGACTTCACCAACCAGACCGAAGCCCACCAGGCAACACTTGGTCCACATCTCGAGAACCGGTCTACTGAGGCGACACGCGTTACTCGGCCGCTCCACGCCATCACCGCTTCACGGAGCGCCGCCGAAGAGATTCAAAGGCTTTTCACTGTCAAGCCACCAGAGACCTAACCCACAAACTCGATTCCTTCCTCGCCGCAACATCTTTCCTTGGAGAGCTTCATCGAAAAATCGAGATCTCATCCCGGAAACCCTAAATCATCAAACCACTCTAACAGCTTCCTTGCCTAAAGTCCGGTCATCAGAGAGCATCAAATCGACGTGGTCGAGATCTCATCCAAAACCGTAGATTCAAGACAACAGAACACCAAAGATCGAAATCCAAAGGAGAAAATTATCCTCGCTACTGTCGGCGACGCAAAGCTATGGAAGCTTCTACCCCCCCCCCCCCCCCCCCCCCCGAGATCCAAGCCGGCGATAGCGAAGCTGTCGGAACCTTCGCCTCCCGGAGACAAAATCCGTTCTGAAAACGGAGAGAATAATTAGCTTTTAGATTATTGGCTACCTGTTTTTTTTTTATTGTCAAAACTTGCATTATTTTTTCCCGTTTCATTAATACACATTATTAAACAGGAATCTATGGCCTTAGTTTTTACTTTATTGTTGATCTCTAAAGTCGATTACCAATTTGAGGATTCAACAATAATATTGGCCGTCTATGGTTAGATGAGTTTACATTACAATCTTAAATCAATTGGTTTATCAGTTACTGTAAGGGAACATTCTACAATTTAAAACCAATAGGTTTATAAAAAACACTCGAGGTTAAAGCGGCAACTGTTGCTGCAATCTTATTTGGATTCCTAGTACTCAAACTCTACTCGGATTCTAAGACTCTCGTTTCTTTGCTTACTTCTCATGGCAAGTGTATCTAGCTCTAAGGTTTAGTTCACGATATTTGTATCCTAGGTAGTTCCTTTGAGAATATATCTTTTAGTAATGTTTTCGGTTAATTTGGATAACTCTGAGACTGATCTTTTATCTAAGGCAGCTTTCTTGGTTTGTCAAATTCACCTAATGACCATAGACTCTAAGAGCATCTCTATGGGAGTTCTATCCAGGGAGATTTCAATATACATATATGTGTATGTATATATTAATATTATCTTTAAAAATTCCACAATTTAATACTAATAATAAGAATCTCACAATTTAATACTAATATTAATATATGCATATACATATATGTATATTGAGATCCCCATGGATAGAACTCTTCGTTGGGATGCTCTAAGAACATCATTATCGGCAGAAACGGTGCGGGGTTCCAAAAGAAAAAAATAAATTAATATTTTAATTATTACAACTCTTGAAACATTAATGAATTGACATGTGTTGCTTTAATGTTGCAACCGGTTCTAAACTAGCCTACTTTAGGACCTTTTGCTCTCTTTCTTTAATTTATTTATGATTTTATTTTTTTCTTTTTATGTTAAGAACTCCTTCTGAAACTAGCGATAGAGCTGGTCTAAGCTCTACTAACTAAAGTCTTTAAAAAAAGAATATCTGGTTCTACAAAATTTCTCGTGCTATATTATCATTTGCATGAAATTGTTCTGTAATATCATTTGTGTCAAAACTGTCGAAAAAATATCGAAATGTTTGTTGATGCGAAATGTTTCCGCTTTCAGGCTTGATTATACTTTGACTTAGATTGGTTGATTTTTCTCTCTAGTCCATCTTAAATTATGTTTAATAATATTGACATATCACCATTTGTCGCTGTCACCCCTCTTCTTTGCAATTTAATCTTTCCCCGACCACCGTCTCTTTCTCCCGCCGCCACTTCATCTTCCTGAGAAGCAGGAAATCTTAGCTATGAATACCTCTCACAAATTCAGTATGAGTGGCGTTTGTATGTGCATGTGACAAACGCATTGATGCTCCAGTCTTCCGGAACAGGCTACTCTTCATTCCCGTTCTTTCACAGATTAATCATGTGATGGATGTTGAATGGATTGCAGAATAAATGGTAGTGAGGGTGGTTTGTGGTCATTTCCATAGAGGGGTGCGTATACAGAGGTCATACTGGTTTTGAGACATTTAATAACTGCGTTCTTTTGTGTACTATGCTTATATACCTATCAAAAACTTGATGTTTGTTTATTATCTAATACACTCTTAGGATGCTTCTCTGGTTGGTATGAGATAGATCCTTGCAGAAACAAATCAAAGACTCAAGTTTCTCAAGGCTCTGGATTGAATGGTGACACAAGAGGCTGCGGAAAGACTCCTTGATACTCCTAGGCAATAGATCGGATATGACACACCAAACTAGAGCCCTTAGACACTGGATATTACACACCAGCAGACTGGATATTACACACCAGACACTCAGTGCCGGACTAACCTTTTGTACTGCCCCAATAAAAATTTTAAACTATGTTGTTGTACATATTTTATCATTATCGCAAAACAGTGTAAAAGCAGCTTAAATTTTCATTAAAAAAATCGATAATCTGTTTATAAAAAACAATGATAGAAAATATAAGTTGAAATATAATTCTTCTTATATTTTTTTTACAAAATAAATCAATTAGACTCAAATAGTCAAGTCTTTCAATCATAGCTTTTTCAATTGATAACATAGACAATCCATTTAATCTTTCTTGAGACATAGTAGACCGCAAATAAATATTTATCAACATCAACTTCGAAAAACTTCTTTCAGCTGGCCGATTACACCGGAATAGTCAACAATATGTGATAAGCAATTTATGTGTCTTGATAACAATCTTCCATTTTTCAAAAAAAAAACAGACATTTCAATAGGTTTTCGAACTTTATCAGGCATTGATTCTCAAAGAAACTTTAGTTCCTTAAACAAATCATTATCAATTCTGTATAAATACGTATAATTCCTTAAAAAACTTCCAGATTCAAACTTAATGCCTTTAAAATATCTTCACTTGCAGTTGTTAGCTTTTTTTAATTAAACAAAACATAAAAGTTTTTTTATACTTTTGGAATTGTTCAAATCTGAATTCAAGTGAATTAGAGCTAGAACTTGATCCGTATTACATTAATCAATCCTTAAGCTCTCTTCCGTAGATAATTCATTATATATTTAATCTTAAAGGGAAATTATTAATATATTTAATTTTTTAAAAGATTATAAATATTGTTGAAAGGTTTGACAAATTTTATTCTAACCAAAATGCCTAATAAGTAATATTTATTTAATAGAAAATCCTACAAAATTTATTTGTTTATAGATACTACTAAGATTTTTTTTAAAAAATATGTCATACTAATTTGATGCCCTAATCGACGGCTTGGGTGGCTTGCCCTCTGGCCTCTGGGCCGGTCCTGCAGACACTCAACAACTCGACAAAGCAAGAAGAGAGAAACCAAAAGGTTTAAGAGAAAAGATAACTTCATAGATAATAGTGTTTTCGGTCACACATATATATGAGAAGAGACTTGTATACACATAATCTCTTAGAACTCGAAAGACACAAAGGAACGCGCTCCCTTGGTTTCGAAAATGTAGAATAAAACACTTAGAGTTTGAAAACATAATGACATAAAAAGCATAGGTTATAATATATCATAAGATAGACCCAGGATCATCAAATCAGTGATATGTAAGCAATATATGGTCTCGTTAAAAACCTATCTTTGTATAATCCAGTGGGACAAAACCAAAGATAGGAAAAGAGTACACATATGTTACTTGCTCATTCGATGATCAGCTTGAAGATGGGATGGTTTGGATGGTGATGAGTGTGCCTTGGTTTATTAAGCTTCTTCCAAGACATTCTTCTTGCTTCCAAGACATTTTAAGCAATCCTCCGATGCTCTCCTTGAGTCTCCTTGCTCGGGAACGAGTCATAAGACCTTCTGGAATAGCTAAGGCATCTTCATTAGCTGGATAGTCCATGTCCTTAATGTCTCCATCTTCTTGCTGGTCCATGATCACATCATCCCCTACGTCTTGAAAAGGATTTGTCCTCAAATCGGGTTCATCTGCAATAAAAGGGACTAGATCAGTAACATTGAAGCTATTACTTATATCATACTTACCTTGCAGATCAAGCTTGTAGGCATTGTCGTTGATTCTCTTTGTGACTTCAAAAGGATCATCAATCCTTGGCATCAACTTAGATTTCCTCTCGTTTGCAAACCTTTCTTTGCGCAAATGAACACAAACTTTATCTCCAACTTCAAAGATCATCTCACACCTTCCCTTGTTTGCTTGTTTGGTGTATTGCCTTGTTTTCTTTTCAAGATTACGCTTAGCTTGCTCATGTATCTGTTGCACCATCTCTGCTTTATTTTTCCCATCCATGTTAACTCTTTCACACTCAGGTAAAGGTATTAGATCCAAAGGTAAGATGGGATTGAACCCATAAACAATTTCAAAAGGAGAAAACTTAGAAGCAGAATGCACAGCATGATTGTTACAAATTCACAATGTGGCAAGTAATCTTCCCATGATTTCAAGTTCTTTTTAATGAATGCACGCAAGAGAGTACCCAATATCCTATTAACTACTTCAGTCTGCCCATCAGTTTGAGGATGACATCTAGTAGAAAACAACAGTTTAGTTCCTAGTTTCGACCATAGGGTCTTCCAAAAGTAACTAAGGAACTTGGTGTCTCTATATGAAACTATAGTTCTAGGCATTCTAAGCAAATGAACTACTTCTTTAAAGAACAAATTAGCAATATGCAATGCATCATCAGTCTTATGGCAAGCTATGAAATGTCCATCTTAGAAAATCTATCAACAACCACAAAGATAGAATCCTTTCCTGTCCTGGTTCTAAGCAATCCCCAAAAAAAAAAAAATCCATAGATATATCATTCCAAGGGTGAGTAGGAATGGGAAGAGGGATATACAAACCGTGGGGTTGAATCTTGGATTTGGAAAGTTTGCAAGTCGTGCATCTCACACAGATCCTCTCAACATATTGTTTCATATGTGGCCAATAGAAGTGATCATGCAATACCTTAAGAGTTTTTGCAATACAAAAATGTCCCATAAGACTTCCTCCATGAGATTCCCTGACAAACAAGTCTCTCAAAGAGCAGTTAGGCACACACAAACGGTTATCATATAATAAAAACCCAACCTGCCTAAAGTAATGCCCTGTAGCATACTTCTCACACGACTTATATGCCTCTTGAAAGTCATAATCAGTTTCATACCTTTCTTTAAGTTGTTCAAAGCCTAACAACTTAACATCAAGAGTATTCAAGAGAACATACCTTCTGGATAGTGCATCAGCAACTATATTTTCCTTACCTTGCTTGTATTTGATGACATAAGGAAAGGTCTCAATGAACTCAACCCACCTTGCGTGTCTTTTTCTGAGCTTGCTTTGTCCCTTGAGGTATTTCAGAGATTCATGGTCTGTGTGTATGACAAACTCCTTAGGCCATAGATAGTGTTGCCATGTTTGTAAAGCTCTCACCAAAGCATACAACTCTTTATCATAAGTTGCATAGTTGAGAGTAGCTCCTCCAAGCTTCTCACTGAAGTATGCAATGGGTCTCCTATCCTGCATCAACACAGCACCAATATCAATTCCTGAGGCATCACATTCAATTTCAAAAGTTTTAGAGAAATCAGGAAGTTTAAGAAGAGGAGATTGAGTAAGCTTCTCTTTAAGGGTTTGAAAGGAAGTTTCTTGAGCTTCTCCCCACTTGAATCCTACATCTTTCTTGATCACTTCAGTCAGTGGAGCTGCAAGGGTGCTAAAGTCCTCACAAAGCGTCTATAGAAGCCATCAAGTCCATGGAAACTTCTCACTTCTCCCACAGTAGTTGGACTCGGCCACTCTTGTATTGCTTTGATCTTCTCTTGATCTACCTTAACACCATCTGCACTTAGAACAAAGCCTAGAAAGACCAAGTTATCTGTACAAAAAGTACATTTCTTCAAGTTGGCATAAAGCTTACCTTTCTCAAAACATTCAGCACAGACCTAAGATGCTCTATATGATCAATCATGCTTTTGTTGTAAACTAAGATGTCATCAAAATATACAACAACAAAGATGCCAATGAAAGATCTAAGCACATGATTCATAAATCTCATGAATGTACTAGGTGCATTTGTCAATCCGAATGACATTGCCAACCACTCATACAATCCATGCATTCATCTCCCTCTTTTATCCTAATTTGATGATAGCCATTTTTCAAATCAATCTTAGAAAAGATACTAGAACCATGCAATTCATCAAGCATATCATCTAAACGGGGAATAGGGTGTCGATACTTCGCTATTATGTTGTTGATGGCTCTACAATCAACACACATGCGCCAGCTACCATCCTTTTGGGCACAAGAAGCACTGGAACTGCACACAGGCTCAAGCTCTCTCTGATATGCCCCTTCTCCATCAGCTCCTCTACTTTCCTTTGCAATTCCTTAGTCTCAACTGGATTGGTTCTATATGCTGGACGGTTTGGGAGTGTTGATACAGGAACAAAGTCAATTTAGTGCTCAATCCCACACACGGGTGGTAACCCAATGGGATTGTCTTCTGGAAACACATCTTTATACTCATGCAATAAAGAAACAAGTTCACTCGGGTATGCCGGTGTAAGAACAGTGACTGTTAGTAGAGATTCTTTAAACACAAGCAATAGAACAGGATTTTGAGAAATAAGAGTTCTTTTGATGTCTCCCTGTTTGGCATAGAATTTATGTTGCTTGTTTTGATCAGGTTTGAGATCGATCTCTTTCTTTTTCTGAAGCTGGAGCTGATCTTCATGAACCTCTGTAGGGGTTAAAGGTACTAGTACAGTCTTCTTTCCTTTAAATTCAAACGAGTGCTTGTTTGTGTAACCATCATGTATCACACGTCTATCTGACTGTCAGGTCCGTCCAAGAAGAATATTGCTTACTTTCATGGGTAAAACATCACATAAGACCTCGTCTTCATATCTACCAATGGATATAGGCACCATCACTTGAGTAGACACCTTCATCTCACCCTCTTCATTGAGCCATTGTAGCCGGTAAGGCCGTGGATGCTTCTGGACCTTCAATCCCAACTTCTTATCATGGTCTCACTAGCAGCATTGACACAACTGCCTCCATCCACAATGAGGCTACAGAATTTCCTTGCACCAAACATCTGGTATATAATAGGTTCTCTCGTTGCTCAAGCTCTTCAGCCTTGTTCTGAAGTATCAAGAGTCTTCTTGCCACCATCAATCTCCCTTTCATTGGTTCTACTTCATATCCTTCTTCAGACAACTCATGATCAGACTCGGTTCTATCATCCTCAGATTCATACTCTCCATTATCAAGAAGAATCATGACCTTCTTATTGGTACACTCATTTTCATAATGTCCTCGACCTTGACACTTAAAGCACTTAACATCTCTTGCCCTTGAACTAGTAGCTTCAACTTTCCCTTTGTCTTTGTGGATACTGCTACTCGGCTTGGGTCTTCTTTAGGTTGTGATACCTGTTGTATTTTGTACTCCCTTTGGTAGCTCGGCTTATCCTCCTTGGCAGTTTGGTACCGGGTAGTCCCATAGCTTCCACGCGAGTGATTCTTTCTCTTAAGCTGCTACTCCACAAGAATTGCTTTGTGCAACATCTCCTCTATCTCCACATAATGTTGCATCTCCACATTGTCTTGCACCTCTCGGTTGAGTCCTCCTAGAAAATGTGCCGTGGTAGCTTCTCTATCTTCGGAGATACAAGCTCTCAACATCAACAACTCCATGTCTTGATAATACTCTTTCAACAGTTCGAGAGCCTTGCGTGAGCTTTCTTAGTTTCTGATGGAGATCACGGTGATAGTAACTTGGAACAAATCTTTTGCGCATGATTGACTTCATCTCCTGCCAAGTCTCTATTGAATACTCTTGGTTGTGCCTTCTATTAGTGACTAGCTGATCCCACCAGCTCAAAGCATAATCATAAAACTCTGTGGCAGCAACTTGAATCTTCTTAATTTCAGTGTAGTGTTGACAGTTGAAGACAAGCTCTATCTTCTTCTCCCATTCCAAATAAGCATCAGGGTCAGCTTTGCCATGGAAAGGAGTAACTTGAGCTTTAGACCAGCAAGCTCATCTCTCTGATATTCTCTATCTTCATGCCCACGTCTATGTCTTCTCCGACTGCCTCTAGAAGAAGAACTACTGCGCTCAGCACGGGTGCGTTCATAGTAGTTGTCAATCACTTGTAATCCAGCATGCTCCTGCTGAGTTTGGGTATGTCGGTTCCTTCTGGATTCATTACTATGACCCTGTCCAGTAGCCTGCCTCAGTTCTTGTCAAAATTCGTCACGGAACTCGTTCATACTGGCCTTCATCATTGTAGTCATAGTGGTAAGCATGGTCTGATTTAGCTGCTCAGTCATCTGTTCTCTCAGCAATTTATTCTTCCTGACTAGCTCTGCTTCTTCCGCTGATTCGTTCACCATTGTTCCTGAAATACCAGATAAGCTTAACTAGTAAAAATTTTCTTTAAAAATTGATCAAAAGGAACGAGTTATAGTTGCAACATATAAGGAAACAACACACAACTGAGCAAGGTGGTAAACAACAACTTGGTCAACAAGAAAAAAGAATTCAAATCGACAGACTCAAAACAGATCAGAACAGATTAGAATCAATAATGTTTGAGTGATGATCAACAGATGAGGATTTCAAACAACAAGATCAGGTTGAATCACACAATAAGTCGCAAGTTTTTGATTGATAAACTAGATAGCGTAAGCAACAAGGATCCGAAGAGTTTCAAAAACAAACAAGATCAAAACTTGTAAAACTATCAGATTTCGACAACACAAGAAGAGATCTATCAATCATCAACAAGTTTAAGAACAGATCAAGTGATATACTAAAAGCAACAATAGATCGATCACAGCAACACAAGCAGACAAACAAACCAAAGTTGGATCTATGATCATACACTTAGATCTATCAGTTTCAAGGCTCAAACAAACAGATCGATCAATACTGAACTCAAGAGTGAACAGATCAATCAATAAACACAAGAAAACTTAGATCGATCAAAACTTCAAAGATAAATGAGAACTTCCCTTCCACAGTTGCTCTGATACCACATAATACACTCCTAAGATGCTTCTCTGGTTGGTATGGGATAGATCCTTGCAGAAACAAATCAAAGACTCAAGTTTCTCAAGGCTGTGGATCGAATGGTGACACAAGAGGCTGCGGAATGGCTCATTGATACTCCTAGGCAATAGATCGGATATGACACACCAAACTAGAGCCCTTAGACACTGGATATTACACACCAGCAGGCTGGATATTACACACCAAACACTCAACAACTCGACAAAGTAAGAAGAGAGAAACCAAAAGGTTTAAGAGAAAAGATAACTTCATAGATAATAGGGTTTTCGATCACACATATATATAAGAAGAGACTTGTACATGCACAAGCTCTTAGAACTAGAAAGACACAAAGGAACACGCTCCCTTGGTTTCGAAAATGTAGAATAAAACACATAGAGTTTGAAAACATAATGACATAAAAAGCATAGGTTATAATATATCATAAGATAGATCCGGGATCATCAAATAAGTGATATGTAAGCAACATATGGCCTCGTTAAAAACCTATCTTTGTAAAACCCAGTAGACAAAACCAAAGATAGAAAAAGAGTGCACATGTGTTACTTGCGCATTCGATGATCAGCTTGAAATGGGATGGTTTGGATGGTGATGAGTGTGCCTTGGTTGATCAAGCTTCTCCCAAGACATTTTAAGCAATCCTCCAATGGTCTCCTTGAGTCTCCTTGCTCTGGAACGAGTCATAGGACCTTCTGGAATGGTTAAGGCATCTTCATTAGCTGGATAGTCCATGTCCTTACTGTCTCCATCGTCTGGCTGGTCCATGATCACATCATTATCCTTAGAAAACAATCGAATAATAATAAAAAAATAATTTTGACATAATTTTTTTTTACTTGGAATCGGTTTAAGGTAATTAAGGATAGACATCTCTAATCGAAAGTTCATATACTACTCTACATAAATTAACACAAATCTACATCAATTCCATCAATTTTGTGAAAATTTATGCCTATGGCGACTATTCCTAGTGATGTCTAAATGTAATCTTCTCTTTTAATATATAACTAGAGCTTGACCCGCACAACCGTGCGGTTTATGTTTTCATTTTTATGTATATATATTATTTTTCAAATACCTATATTTTATAGTTTGTTTGTTTTATTTAATTAATTGTTTCAAACTCACATGTATTTGTTGTTTCTTATTATATATATAAATATATATATATATTGTTGACTTTGTGTTTAATTATTTGAAAAACTAATATAGGCAAAGTTCAAATAATTTGAAAATAATTTTATATTCTCTTATCTATTATTAAAAATAATAAACGGATCTAATTTCAATTGAAGTTATAAGTAGTAGTAAGAAATAATAATTATTAGTAATTTTTTTGAATTTTATGACAATTTTAAAATATTCCTATAAACTAATCTTTAAGCATTTAGTATAAGATATTAATAAAAATGATAAAATAAACAATTGAATATTACATAAAATTTGATTTTTGTATTTAATATGTTAGATTTGAAGGTATATTATTAGAACATAAGTTTTTTATGTAATTTAATTGAAACATATATAAAATTTACATAATATAGAAATCTTCTTATCTATTAAAACAATATACATCTTACAAATGGGTCAATATAGTATGTCAATATCAAATGGATCATTACTAATTAGTAATTCAATAATCTTGTTCTCAAAAGTCAAAACTGTAGGAACTGATTTTTTTGAGGAAAAAAACATATGCACGCTTCTAAATCTAACAAAAACTTTAATCCTTTTTTATTGTGGATTACTATTTTTTTCTGTCTATGTTCTAAATGTATAACTTTGATATAATCATAAACATTTTAAAGATATGATTTGCATTTTAATGCTATATATAATGTAATTTTTTAATTTCATTGTTTAAGTTTTTATTTGACATTATAAATTTATATAAAGATTTTTTTATTCATTTTAGTTTGTTATAAATTGTTATTACATAATAATATAATTTCAAATTTGGTACAATAAATTCATAATTTGAAATAATCAAATAGATAATTCCCTTCAAAATATATATTTTTAATTTCTACAGTTTGCATGCAAAATATTTTAAACATTATTTAGTTATATAATAGAATATATATTTGTTTAGGATCATTTATATTTCCTTGTTTTATTTAAAAAATATAATTTAGCATCTATAATTTTAGTATACAGGAGGATTTTTATAAATAAATATATTGTTATGTTCAAATCATTTAGACCTATTGTTGTAATAAATTTTATACATGGTTACGTTAAACCCCTTTTAATGGTGAATCATATTTATAGTGAAATTTTTTTAAGAATAAAATAAGTTAATTTATCGATTTAATATATTTTAAAAATATTTAATTCATATAGTACTTTTATTTTAGTATAATATATTCTATAATTGGAAAGTTGATGAAAATAGCATAAAAGTTTTATTTTTATTTTATAATAAAATTATACTACTAATTACGTAATTAATTAATGCATTACTATATAAAATATTTAAAAAAATTGTAAGATTTGGTTAGATTTTTTTCAACAGAAATTTTATAATTAAAAATAAAATCAAAACAGTTTTATAGGTGAAATTGTTATATGAGTTGATTATATAAAATGTCATATCTTAATTATGGCAACATGTTAAGTATAAATAAATGAAATATAATTTTCTAAGAAAAGTCTATTTAAAAAAAAAAATCATTTATGAATAGAAATTGCGATTTCTATTTTAATAGAATAGATTTGTTCGTTTGTTTCTAAATAAATTTTTGTCATTTGCGTATTAGATGAAGGGTCATGAAAAACACATGCATATTGTTCCGGATCAACCATAGCAAGTAACAATGTGCTCTGCTTTTGTAACCATCTATTGCCTTTACTAGAAACACATAAAGCATGTGCTTGAGAATATTTTTGACAAAAACACCAATAGATCTATATATTGGTATTTATTTTAGATTCAACTTACTCCATTATTTAGGTTTAGTGCTATCTATCTACTTTTAAACTAGTACTTTTTTTAACGTACCCTCGTGTCTTCTACTATTTGATAGAATCAATCAACAACGGACAGCTTTGACCACGATTTGAATCGGATTCAAGAGCCTACCTAATCACACAACGACGGAGACACCAAGACTATTTTAGACAAAGTCAAAATAACATTTTCAAACCAAGCTTTTAGATTCACGTATATTTAAGAGTCTTGTGTATTGACAACGTATATTTCAAAATCTAGTTACATTCTTCTTTTTTATCAAAAGTATAGAAAAATATCCACTTGAATTAATAAAATTAGTGGAAAAGTTTTTCGCAGAGGTCATTTATGTTGACTGCTAAGTTTCTAACTTAACACGAGTGCAATCATTGTAATTTTATTACTTCTAGGAGACCATCTAAAATATTTAAATTCATCAGCTAAATTCCGAAAAATCGTCGTTATTTCTCGCAAATTATGAATGTATTTTTATGTAACCGGAGCATCCAACATCATTCGTTGTTACCTTTGTATGTACTAAATATTTTATTTAAGTGAACCTTTTAATGAACACATGATACATTAATTGATCAAGAGAATCTGTGATAGGTTTATTCAAACCGGTATCAGATACTATTTGATTGGGAAAAATAAAAATGCGTGCACTAATGTATAATTTCTTAATGGAAAAAATACATATTTTAGTATCAAAAGTGATCCCGAGAACAAAACTTTATAAAATACAAAAACTGGTATTCGAATTTCTTTATATTATTGCTCTTAAATATAAACAAAATTTTTACCAAAAACAAATATAAACAAATTGCAGAAAGAGCTAACCCGTAGAAAGTGGAAGGTAAAAAAAAAACATTCCCAGAGGGATAAGTAAAGGGGCCCACCTTCTCAAAGTCCATAAAACAGACCATTTTGTTATTTTTACGACCACGTTTCGGTCAAACGTAGAAGAATTCGTTGGAGGAAACAAAAAAACTGTGAATCTCTCTGAGGTTAAGGAAGGCGAAGAGATCGACAAGGAAAAAAAAATGGGAAACGGAAGCTCAAAGGAGGGGAAGGAATCGCGACGGTCAAGGCTAAAGCAGAAGCTACAGAGGTTTCGCACTCACCGTCTTCATTTACGTACTCGTGGCTCCCGTAACGCTGCCTGTGTTGTGAATCACAGAGCTGTCACCGTCGAGGATTTCTCCGGCATTGCGCTTCTCACTCTCATAGGCGTATGCTTCCTTCTTCTTAATTTTTTTTTATTAACGGTGCTGCTTATTCATTACTCTGTTTCTGGCTTATTATCTTTTAGGCGGACATGAAGTTTAAGGACAAGTGGCTCGCTTGTGTTTCTTTCGGGGAACAAACATTCAGAACAGAAATCTCAGAAAGGCAAGTCTTGTCTGAAAACACTCTTTAGCTCTTATAGTTTGATCATTAACATATTTTTCTTTTCTGATGAATTTGCAGTACGGAGAAGCCAATTTGGAACTCGGTAAGTAGATTGACACCATGTCTGAATCTAAAGCGTCTTTTGAATACTTGTGTGCTAAAATCATGTAAAGTGTTTCTCTCTGTATATAGGAAAAGAAGCTTCTCTTGGAGAAAAATGGACCAAGTCTCGCTAGGGTCTCTGTTTTCGAGGTTTCTTTATCATTTCATCTAGATTCTGAGCTCAGCCATGATATTGCTTTTATTATTATTATAAGGATAATAATTTCTTGGTGCAGACCAATAGGCTTTCGAGGAACAAAATCGTCGGTTACTGCGAGCTTGATATATTCGATTTTGTAGTGCAGGTAACTTTATCTTTGTACATGATTTGATTATATGTAGATTCTTTTTCTCCCTCTGCTTAATTATCCGGTGTGATACAGGAACCTGAGTCAGCTTGTAAGTCATTTGACTTGTTAGATCCTGCTTCATCCAATGTTGTTGGCTCCATTTTCCTTTCCTGCGCTATTGAGGTAGACACTGTTAAAAAGGAATATATATATATTCTTTTGTGTGAAAAGACAAGAGCAAAGCAATGGTGTTTGACTTTTTTTTTTGTTACTTTGACATTCTGCAGGATCCTGTTGAAACAGAGAAGCGGTTTGCAAAGCGTATCTTGTCAGTAGTGGACTACAATGAAGATGGACAACTCTCCTTCTCTGAGTTCTCTGATCTAATACGTGCTTTTGGAAATTTAGTGGCTGCTAACAAGGTTCCGTGGCTTTAAGCATCTTTGTCATCTATGTCATGAAGTTTTCATTGAAGGTGGAGTTTGATGTTTTAATGGACTTATTTTACCAGAAAGAGGAACTTTTCAAAGCTGCTGACCTTAACGGTGATGGTGTTGTGAGTATTGATGAGTTGGCTGCGCTTCTTGCTTTGCAACAAGAGAAGTAAATGACCTTAATGCTTCACTTCATATTCACAAACTTATTCTCTATACCTCTTTTGAATGTAATTCTAATGCAGGGAGCCAATTATAAATAACTGTCCGGTGTGTGGCGAGGCTCTTCAACTCACTGACAAGCTCAACGCGATGATACATATGACTCTCTGTTTTGACGAAGGAACGGGTAATCAAGTGATGACTGGTGGGTTTTTGACTGATAGACAAGCTTCATATGGGTGAGACAAGTCTCTCTCTTTCTTATAAAACAGGCAGAAACTAATAGATTCTCCTTACCAACACCATGTTTTTCAACATGTTGTTCAGATGGATGTTCAAACTAAGTGAATGGACACACTTATCTTCTTATGACGTTGGTTTGAATACTGGTTCAAATGCTTCCCATATTGTGGTATACTTTTCTTTCTGCTCTCTTTTGTTGAGTCTCATGATCTCTTGCTCAAATGTCTAAGTCTTTGTCGTTTATTGCTTTAGGTGATTGACAGGAAGAGTAAGAGGCTTGTGGAAGAGTTGATAGACTCAAAGATTGTTCTGTCCATGAGAGCTATTTACCAGTCCAAAATTGGACTTAGACTTATGGATCAAGGTATACTAATTAGCATTTTTTTTTTGAGAAAACTAATTCGCATTCCTTACTTCTCAAATGCAACCTATGTGATAAGTTATATTGTATTGTCACTATACAGTTTCATTTGTCTAAAATATTCACGTCCTCTGCATGCGTTGATTCATATCTTCTTGATCCAGGGGCAAAGGAGATTCTGCAGAAACTTTCTGAGAAGCAAGGGAAGAAAATGAACACAGTTGAATCCGCTCAAAAAATTCCTAGCTTTCTCGAGTTCTTTAAGGTATGGAAAGTTACTACCATCTATTGAGATTCGATGTGTTTTCTTGGTTGTTGGGTTTGGAAATGAGGGTTTGTCTGTTGCAGGATCAAATAAATATGGCTGAAGTCAAGTATCCTCTACAACACTTCAAGGTATGGGATAGGATTTGATTTATGTCTCAATATAACATCCAAATGTGTCTAGTTCTTAGACTCATAGTATGAGTTTCCTACGAAAGCTATATTAGCAAGTGACTAAGTTCTTTTTCATTTTACTTGCAGACATTCAATGAGTTTTTCATAAGGGAGTTGAAACCTGGTGCGAGACCAATAGCAAACATGAATCGTGATGATGTTGCTGTATGTGCTGCTGATTGTCGATTAATGGCATTCCAGTCAGTGGAGGATAGCACCAGATTCTGGATCAAGGTAAAAACTGTACAGTGTAGCTTACTATATGATAATAATAATTATTACTGTGCAATATTTAGAAAACTCTTAAAGCAAATGATGTTAAAACTGATATTTTGCAACGCATTCTAATTTCATTTTGTACTGATTCTACATTGATAGGGCCGGAAGTTTTCGATCAGAGGCCTCCTTGGGAAGCATGTGAATCCAAATGCCTTTCTTGATGGATCTTTGGTGATATTTCGACTAGCACCACAGGTACCACAACTAGAATAGTTATTTTCCCTGTTGAATAACGATTCAAAAGGCTAAAAAAATACCATACAGTCACTGATTACGTTTCTTGACAAACTGTTACAGGATTATCATCGCTTTCATGTCCCTGTGTCTGGAGTAATTGAAAATTTTGTCGATCTTTCTGGAAGCTTATATACGGTACTTAGTCAAAAAAATTTCCGTAAGCTATATATGATAATCACTTTTTCATGTTTGTTGATTTATCCATCCTTCTCAGGTTAATCCCATAGCAGTCAATAGCAAATACTGTAACGTATTCACGGAAAATAAACGAACCGTGGCAATTATATCAACAGCGGAGTTTGGAAAGGTTCGTTTTTACTCACAAGCCTTCTGTCTTTAAATGCGGCTTTAGAAATTGCGAGTGAATGAACATTTGGTATTGTTAGATTCTGAAGTTATAACGAGTAGAAGAATTGTAGAAAGCCATATTTACAAACAAATCAGAATAATAAAGTTTATACTGTATAATATTAACTTCAAGGTCAGCTAATAAAGTATATATAACAGGTTGCTTTTGTTGCAATCGGTGCAACAATGGTTGGTAGCATCAATTTTGTCAGAAAAGAAGGGGACCATGTGAAGAAAGGAGACGAAGTAAGCAGTTTCTACTTTTATCAATGGAACGACACTTGAAGAAAATATCTTCTTAACACTTCACTTTTATTAACTTGCAGCTTGGTTATTTTTCTTTTGGTGGAAGTACCGTTATATGCGTCTTTGAAAAGGTTAGCATATAATAATCATAAAAATCTTTAAGAACAGTTTCATAGATTCACTGGATTTATCCTCCAATCTGCATCAACCTTCCCTTTTTTCTTTGCAGAACTCGATCAGGATCGATGAGGATCTCTTAGCTAACAGTGGTAGGTCTTTAGAGACATTAGTTAGTGTTGGTATGCAACTAGGTGTCTCCACAAGAACATTATCTGGTTCTACCTGAACTAGGTTCAATTGGTTTGATTTGATTTTCCTCTTGTTTCATGCATAAGCAACTCTGTATATAACATCACAAACAATATATCCGGACTATTATTGATAGTTCTATACAATCAATGAGTTCAACACATTCCTTTTTGCAAGAAAAAAAAAACAAAGACAAAAAACTTTTATTCGTTTTAATCCCTCACTTTCTCTCTCACCTAACATTTCCTTCATGATCCTTATTTAAGGAAAAAAATTACTACATTATAAACGAAAGTGACCATGAATTAAGGAACAAAAATGAGGGTGACAAAAATTCAACAACAATCTACTAATATAAAACAAAAAAAAAGATAAAAGGAGTGAATCTTGTCTCTTATTTCCTTGTTATCTTTGTTCACTTGGAAGGATAGCATTGGGCCTTCTCACGAATCGTCCCTGTTCCAACCAAATCACCAACCACGGAAAGAGTAAGGAAACATTAATATTAGGTTCTTGTCTTAATCAAAATCAATGTATATCCTTATCCCTTGACCCAATCTAAACGTTATTTATTACCTAGTTTGTTTCCACTAACAATGTATACAAATTACTCTTTCCACTTTTAGATGATAAGTAATTCAATTCAGATATGGTTCCGTTGGTTTGTTGGTTTTACAAGAAAATTAGTAATTAAAAATATAAACGAAGTTTGAAACTGTCAGAACTCATGTTAATCTCATAAACCCGGTGTAAAATTATTAAATAAAATGATAATCATGAATGGTAAAAGAACCTACATGTTTTTACCACGGATTAAGGTGGATGGAGATACCTTCATACGAGGACGTTGATCTGCATTAACTTTGCGAACTTGGTATCGAATTTTCTTGGAGAAGAGCCGAGTTCGACGTTTCTCTTTGTACCTCAAAACACTTGCTTCTCGAACTCCATTGTCTCCGAACAAATCTATCTGAGCTAATCTGGCCTGTCCAAAATCCACATTAGTTCATTGGTTGCATCAATTAACAACTTTCATTTAAAGTTATTCAGGCTTTAAAAAAAAGATGCAAACCTCACAAGCCAAGATATTATCACTTTATATTTTCCCCCGACATTGTTCTAGTAAATTTCTTATGGCTAAGAAGAATTTCTCGTTCATGTTTGTACTTTGTAGACTTTTATGCTAAAAGGAGTATACGGCTAAACGGATATACACGGAATAATTCTGTGAACCTCTTTCATTTATCTTATACGTGAAATCTCACGTGCAAAGTCTAAAGTCCCTCTTGAAAAAAAAAAAAAGAAACTCTCTTTTTGCTGATGATAAAAAGTTTTTGTAAAAAAAGACCATGTACCAAAGTCAAATGTTAATTATTCTATTTATTTTAAAAATTATAAGAAATTTAATAAATTCTTGTCAGAAAATAAAAGTTTGTCCCAATTTTCATAGTCAAATCATACTGTGACCGCTAATAAATTACTAAGTCCTGATTATTTATTTAAAGCATAAAAACAAAAATGGACACACTCCCTTCAAATATCAGACAGCACTAACGCCACGTGGCAGCATTCTAATAGGTCTAACAGAAATTCGAATTAACAGTTATGACTTATGAGAAATTAATTAAAAATTATGATTAATTTAAAACTAAGATCAAATTTCAACGGCGAGGAAAAGTGGTGAGATTAGAGGAAAGAATAACTGTTACATACATTGACGTCAGCTCCGGTAGCTTCCGAGCCCAGCATGTCATCGGCGAACGGCGAGTCTTTCTCAGACCAAGCTTCCAAAACGCCGTCGTAGTCGAGCTTCAACATCAGTTCACCTGATTTCTCCTCCGTATCTTCTTTACTCGATTCCGCCAATGGCAGCGTCGTCGTCGCCGCCGCCGCAACTTTCTTCTTTTTCTTCTTCTTGCTCTTCTCTCCGATCAACTTTTTACCTTCGATTTTCTCGTCCTTAACGGTGATTGCGGTTGCGGTGGATTGGATCCGCGGCGAGATCTGCTCGAAACTGACGGTGTGAAACCTCGACCAGTTTGCGTCGTTGTGTTCTCTGAGAGCGCTTTTCAGTCCAAGTCCCAACGGGGCGAATTTGAATCCCTTCATGCTTCTATTCATCTTCATCATCTGCTCTAACAGGCCGATTAGATGGCCACGATTCTCACCGGAATTGGATTCGACGATTCCCATTATACTATCGATCCCTTCTCCAATCTCCTCATCCAGAATCGACTCCGCATCGAACTCGTCGGAGAATTCAAATCGATTCACCCTGATCTCTTCTCCGGAACTCACCTCCTTCTGGTCGGAGAAGTACTCCGATGATCTCGCTTGAATCGTCGGGAGAAACAGAAAGTCAGGCTCCTCGATTGATTCAAGAAGAAGCTCGGAAGCGTCCTCGTAGTCACTGAGAAGAGGAGATTTAGCGAAAGGATTGGGATGAGTCTTCTTCTTGGCGTACAAGTTGCTGCTTGAGGATGATGAAGAGAAGATGTTGGGGTAAGCCGTGGACAGAAGAGCCGCCGCTTCGTTGTACGTCTGGTTCGGTCGTTTTCTCGGCGTTCTTGGCTTTCTCGTTGAGATTGCGAGGGGGGAGTTGGATGATTCGGATATTGTTGATGACGGTGAAGTAGCTCTTGTTGTCGTTGAGCTTGACGGTGGTGGTGATTTCATTTTTTCTAACTCGAAACTGTATGCGGCGGCTCCTCCGCCGCCGCTGCTTAAGCAAGCCGACATTTTTCTTGACCGAATGAAAAAAAAAAAAAAAGCGAGAGGCCTTTTTCCGAGAAAATCAGACAGCAAACTCGAGATTTGAAGACAGTATGAGCCTATACTCTGTTTAGGTGGAGGACAGAGAGTGATGAAACAAAGGTTTCTCTTTTGTTTAGGAGGGAAATGAAAAATAATATTGTGTTTAATTTATTCTTTTTTAAGTCATAAACCCTCTAGAGAACCCTTTTTCTGTTGATGTATAAAATACAAAATTGGAGAAATTACAAAAAAAAAGTATCAAAACTCTAGGGAAAAAGGAAAGAAAGATTCTTACAAATGTTCATCATCTAAAGAAAGAGAGAAGAAAACCAATTGGAATCTGAGATTTTTTTATGATTACTAAAGGAATTGACCAACGACTGAAGTTTTACAGAAAGAACACAGTTAATTAGTGGAGAGGGAGAGAGAGAGAGAGAGAGAGATTGGAACGAGAAACAAGAGTCACGAGTTATATAAGAAGCTAAGATTAGGGTTTTGGTGACGGGTTAGTAAAAAAACAAAGAAGAGTCTACCTCTGTAAATAGAATTTTTGAAGATTAATTTCACTGAGATGTGGCTAGAGAGAGAGAGAATTGGTGGAAGAAGAAGGAGACGAGGGAGTGAAGGGAGCATATGGTGAAGGACAAAGATAGCTCGCAATCGGTACTTCTGGACTGTATGGGGTCTACTGCTGAATTTTTTCACTTTTGTATTAATCTATATATTTAAAAATTATTATTAGATACTTCTTACGGGTTGTTCAGAAAAAAAAAAAAAAAGATACTTCTTACGGATATGGATACTCATAGAATAAGAATTTTATATTTTACCGGGAAACTTTTAAAGTTTATAAGGAAGTTTATAATTGAAAATGGTTAGATTATCTAGCATGAGTATACTTGAAATAAACAACTTTTAAAGTTTATAAGGAAGTTTATAACTGAAAATGGTTAGATTATCTAACATGAGTATACTTGAAATAAACATTCAATAAATATCTGTATGGAAAAGCGAAATTTAAATTTATAATGTTAAACTAGAATTTAAGTTTATAGTGTTAAACTAGACTTTGATCCACACGTGTGGATGTATCTTTTCAAAAATATGTTGTTATTTATTTTTTATGTCACTATTATATGTCATATATGTGTCATTATATAGTTAATCGTATTTTATACATACAATTATATAAGTAATCATATATATTATATTTTTAAAACTTAATGTGAAATATAAAAACCATAATTTAAATTGGTGTTTGAAGGGCTTTGTATTGTATTTTTCTTATATATATTGAAAACATTTTTTATAATGGTTAATGAAAAATATTTTAGTAAAAGTCAATTTTGAATATATGTGTATTTGTTAATCAATTTTTGATATAGATTAATTTTAAATTATTATTTTGATTTAAAATATATATATAAAGTTTAAATATTGTTTTATTATTATTTTAGACAAAATATGTTTTTAGGTAATTAGATTTGGCCATTTTCGTATATTTTAAAACTGGTACATATATATATATATATATATATATAGTTTTCATAATATAATGGACTTCCAATTTTTCTTAATAACGTAAATCCATTATTTTTTTCTTAATATATTACTATTCATGTTTTCAAACAATATTATGTTCTGTTTTATACTGTTATTCATGTTTCCAAACAATTATCAAATATACTTCTACTTTAGTAAGATAGATATCATTTCCTCAAAATTTTAAACAGTTTTACTTTCCATGACGCATAAAATTCATGCAGTTTTATTTTTCATGACAGCAAAAATTCCAAATGTAACTTATGAACATAGAAATCTTATCTAAATACTGGAATAAGCATTAAGCATTTCAGCTGTTAAAAAAAATCATGAAGCATTTCTAATTAGATAAAATCCAATCTTTTATAGCCTTTATTTGGAAGTTAAACTGCTTTTCGAAACAAAAACATTTTGTTTAGTAAGCGAGATCGAGAAATTTACCAGTCATAAAAATTTATAAATCTTATGGCATAAAATATAATACGTAATTTAATATTTGTGAAGCGAAAGGAACTTAATAAATCATATATTTTTGAATGTGCATCAGCAGTTTAAACATGAATTTAATCAAGGATTCTTTTTAATCTTAGAATTTTAATATTGTTTTCAATTTTCAAGAGCATATATTATATAGCCTAAAAAATTCAAAGGATTATAATTTTAGTTATTTTCCCTAGATTACGTATCATATTTCGAAGAATTGGAATTGCAGAATTTTAAAAAACAAACTGGAGATCCACGTGAAATTTTAAATATATCATAAATAGAAAGAATAATATGGACTGAAACACAAATTAATGTTTCAATATCAAGAAGATAATTTTCCTACCAGCTAACACATTAGAGATACAACATGGTACAATATTGATGGAGTATGAAAATAACAAAATATTGCATTAAGGGAGATATAGAGAATCTTGTTATGGAGATTATGATTATCCAATGAAGCTTATCATTTTACATATCGGATGTAAGACTTTGATTTAGACGATGAAGTGTATGAAAACCATCGTAATCTTAAAAATATTGTAAACAATAGAGAACTCTTAAATTTGTGGGTCTTGAAAAAAAACGAAACTCGATGAGTGAGAAAGTGAACCCCTGGTTCCCCCCCCCCCCCCCAGAACATCCAATGAAGACTATGAATATCCAATGAAGCTTATCATTTTACATATCGAATGTAAGACTTTGATTTAGACGATGAAGTGTATGAAAACCATCATAATCTTAAAAATATTGTAAGCAATAGAGAACCCTTAAATTTGTGGGCCCTTGAAAAAAAAACGAAACTCGATGAGTGAGAAAGTGAACCCCTGGTTCCCCCCCTCCCCCCCGAGCCCGCCTCCGGCCTGATCCCTCCGCCAGCTACTGCTGGCAGCTTCCCCCTCCTCCTGCCCCCCGACCCTCCTGATCAACTCTCCCCTGCCTCCCCCTCCTTTGACTCCCAGTTCCCACTGCTTCAAACTACTGTTGCCTCTCTTCCTCTCTCCAAGAGACAAATTTCTCTCCTCAAAGTGACTGTCTCTGATGGAATTGGAAATGGCAATCCAACTACCTCTGCTCCAATTACAACCGATAACCAAATCGGAACTCAAGCTGCCCCCACGGTTTAGACTGGATCTACAGATCTGGAAACTACTTCAAAAACCATTGTTCCAGAAAACACTATTCAAGATACTTTTAAGGGTTTCACCGCTCTGCCCTTGAAGAAATCTTCCCCTTTACTCTCTAATCCTGCCTCCACTAAAAATCCTTCTATTCCCCATCCTCCTCCTCCTTCTCTAAGCCACCTAAATCTGTTCCCCCCACTAAAACGATCCCCTTACCTCGACCCCCTGGTCATTTACCCCGTGTTTCACCCCCTCAAAATCCAAACACTGCTTCCCCTTCTCTTAACACTCCTAACTCCTGGACTCAAAAATCTAAGCAAATTGCTAATACAACACTTTTAAGACTTGCACCCATCTCCTACTCATCAGCTGGAGTGCCGCAGGTTACTGTCCCTGATGAAGTATTCCAGCGGGAAGCTGAGCTCTACAAAGAGTTCATTGTCGGCTACTTCCTTGCAAAGATGCCGTCACACCAAGCAATTCAAAGTGTCATTAACTTCATGTGGGGTAAAGGACAAAAACTTGATGTCATTCTCAATAAGGAAGAACAATCCTTTATGGTGAGGATTCCTAATGAATTCATCAGGAATAAGGCTCTGGAAAAAAGGATATGGTATGTTGGCACGTCAATGTTTCATGTTCATCCCTGGGCTTCTAAACACTCTGCCTCCCAGCCAAATATGGAGTCAATTCCTCTATGGGCCCACCTGCTAGGTCTTCCTCTTGACCTCCGAAGTCTAGAAGATCTCAGCTTTGCAGCTGGATTGGTTGGAGAACCAAAGGAAACCGATGAATTCACCAAAAACCTGACAGACATCAATGTGGCTCATGTTAAGATTGAAGCTGGCCTCACAAAATCGCTTCCTTCCCTCATAGAGCTCAAACGAACTAGTGGAGAGATTATTCCTGTCAGAGTTGAGTACCCCTGGACACCGCCGATCTGCTCGTGTTGCAAGCAAATTGGCCACATACTAAAAGATTGTCTCACTGCTACTCCTGCCTGGACTGAAAAAGAAAAACCTCAGCCCCCCCCCCCCCCCCCAAACCACCTATAATTTCCCCTGCCCCCTGTAACTCCTCTTCCCCAAGTTCAGGAAGAGCCCACTCTTCAAATCACTGATAGCTCTGATTTTGACACCGATCTTCAGGAGATTCTTTCAACCTCTCCTCAGAATATCACCTCAGACTTCCCACCACACTCTTTTGCCTCATTCCCTCTTTCTCCCCCCTTCTCCTCAAACTCCCCTCCTCCTTTATCCTTCTCTGCCTTTGCCCATGATACCCAGTATGTTGTTGCTATGGACGCCACAATAAAGAGATGAACCACCCCTTTCAAACACAAAGCCACTAAAAAAGACCTTTATTGCCTTCGCCTCTTCCCTTAACCCTCCGCAATACCTTTTCCTCCCTTGAACCTGATATTTCTGACCTTCACCTCACCACTTTTGATACCCTGCAAACCACTCCTAAAAATCCTCCCTCTTCTGACCCCTCTCCAACTCCCCCCCAAAATCCATCAGAAAATTCACCCCGAAATCCACCAGAAAATCCATCCCAACACCTTCTTCCCATTGCTTCATCCTTGCTTACTCCTTTTGAAGGCTCACTCCCCCCCCATGGGAGTGTCTGAGCCACCATCCCTATGAGTAATACAGGATTTTTTTGGAACATCTGTGGTCTAAATGACCCGGATAAGCACAAACCTTTTTGTAAATGGTTAGCCGTTAGTAAGGCCCATTTTGGTACTCTTTTGGAAATTAATATAAAAGAACAGCAGCTCAATCATGTTCTATCAAAGACCTGCAGAGGCTGGAGTCACTTCTCCAATCATGCCTCTGACCCTGATGGTAGAATCATCCTCATTTGGAAGTCACCGATAACTGTAAAGATTCTCCACCAATCAAGGCAGTCCATCACTTGTGAGATTGCCGCTGGAAACCTTCACACCTCTCCATGGATCATCGGTGGAGACTTTAACCAAATCTGCCACTTCACGGAGCATTCCCTTCCATTAGTGGACTGTTATGACTCCCCTATGACTGAATTCAGAGATACCCTCTCTCATCTTGGTATCTTTGATCTCAGATTTACTGGTCCCATCCATACCTTGTCCAACAAATGCCCATCCTTTTCTATTGCCAAAAAACTTGATAGAATCCTGGTAAACCACCCCTGGATCGCAACCTTCCCCCATAGCCAAGCCTCTTTTCTCCCTCCTGAAATCTCTGACCATGCCCCCTCTGTCATAAACCTATTCGTCCCCTTCATATCTCTGGAACCAAACCCTTTAAGTTTTTCAATTACCTAACTAAACATCCCCTCTTCTTCCAGACAGTGTTGCAGGCTTGGAATCAGACCGGAGGCATAGCTTGGAATCTCTCTCATTTGTGTATTAAATTTTAAAAAAAATCAAAAGAGAGCTCAAAAAACTAAATAGAGAGAACTTTTCAGATATACAAAAAAGAGTAAGAGAAACTAACTTGTTGCTTCAAAATGTGCAGGTCCTGGCGCTTTCATAACCTACCCCTGAAAACTTCCTCAAAGAAAAAGAGCTGCATGAAAAATGGGACTTCCTGCAATCGATAGAAGAAAGTTACTTCAGGCAAAGATCTCGTATAAATTGGTTGCAAGAAGGAGACCATAACACTACCTTTTTTCACAGACTCATGCAAGTGAGAAATTCATTCAATTCCATTCGATCCTTCACCCTACCCTCTGGAGAGATTAACACGGATCCTGCTATAACGGGTGCCATGGGAATAAGCCATTTCCAGCAGCTTTTGGCTCCGCAAACATCTATCACCACTCCTTGTCCGCCTACTTGGTTCCAATACCTCTCTTCCTACCGATGTCCTGCAGAGAACTCCCAGTCAATGGTTTTGATCCCTTCATATGAAGAAATCACAAAGATGCTATTTAAATTAAATGCTAATAAATCTCCCGGACCAGATGGACTTACTGCGGGGTTCTTCAAGTCTGCATGGAATCTTTTAGGCCAGGAAGTCATTGATTGTGTTAAAACACTTTTTTCTCACAAGTTTTCTTCCTTATTCAGCCAATGCCCCTATACTGGCTCTCGTCCCGAAACGGATTGGAGCGTCTGCAGTAAGTGACTTCAGGCCGATTTCTTGCTGCAACACCATCTACAAGCTCATTTCCAAACTGATAGTCAAGCGCATAAAGCCCATCCTGCCAACGCTCATCCTCCCTAATCAAACTGCATTCGTCCAAGGAAGACTTTTGGTTGAGAACACGGTCCTTGCATCTGAGATAGTCCATGGGTACCATAGAAATATCGGACCCGGTAGAATCACCATCAAGGTGGATATCGCGAAAGCTTTTGACACTGTTGATTGGGGTTTTATCTTCAGCTTTCTTCAAGGCATGGACATCCCCTATTCTTTGCTTGTCTGGCTCCATTCCTGCATCACAACCCCAAGCTTTATGATAGGTTTCAACGGAACTGTCCAAGGTTATTTCAAGAGTACTAGAGGCCTAAGACAGGAAGATCCCTTATCTCCTTACCTGTTCGTTATGGCTATGAATTGTTTATCTCTCCTCCTAGACAAGGGTGCTGCTGAGGGAAATTTAACTATCATCACCACTGCAAAGACTCTAAACTTACTCATCTTTGTTTTGCAGATGACCTCTTAATATTCTATGATGGTTCTTTGCAGTCGATCAAAAATATTTTGGAGATATTGGACCAGTTTGCCAGGGTCTCAATTTTATCAGTCAGCATCTCAAAGACTTGTTTCTTCTCTGCGGCCTCACTGAACCTGAAATCAACAACATCTCATCAGAAACAGGACTATCTCATGGCATTCTGCCAGTAAGATATCTAGGAGTGCCCCTAGTTACGAAGAAGCTAACTCTTGCAAACTGTGAGCCCCTTATTCAGCAAGTTAAAAAGAAAGTAAATAGTTGGAGTGCCCGCTCTCTATCTGTTGCAAGACGTCTCATTCTCATCAACACAGTCATTGCTGGCATATCAAACTTCTGGTGCTCCACGTTCACTATTCCAAAAAAAAAATGCATCAAAATGATCAACTTGCTATGCGGAGCTTACCTGTGGAGAGGAACTACGGAAGGACATCATTCGGCCCGTGTCTCATGGGAGACAGTGACACTGTCAAAAGGTGAAGGAGGCTTAGGCATAAGAGATCTTCACCAATGGAATAAGGCGTGCACTATCAAACTGCTATGGTTGCTATTTTTCAGATCAGGATCCATCTGGGTAGCTTGGTTCAAGAAGTAAGTGCTCAACAACTGCATCAGCAACCTATGGATTATCAAGGAAAAGCAGTCTCATTCTTACTCAATCAAAAAGCTACTGAGAGTAAGAGAGTTTGCTTACAATTGGATTACGGTATCTATTGGTAACGGACGCTCAACAAGATTTTGGTCAGATAACTGGAGTTGCTATGGGAATATTAGGAACTTCCTAAATCTCCCCTCTTCTTCTGCTCTGGGAATCCGACCTACAGCTACTCTCTCTGACATTAATCACAACGGGATTTGGCATATTCCAGCTCCACGATCGGACTCTCAGCTTGCCATCCATGCTCTTCTAACTACCATAACCCTCTCTTCCGATGATGATACTTTTCAGTGGTCTCCTAATGGAAAACAAACCAATACTTTCTCCATAGGCGAGGTCTACAAGCTTATCAAATGTCATCAACCTGTTGTACTTTGGAGTAAAGTTGTTTGGAACTCCCGTGGAATCCCTAAACACAGTTTTCTGACATGGTTAGTGACACTCAATCGATGTCCTACCAAAGATAGAATCCTCGGATGGGGTCTCGCAACTTCCCCTGCCTGTATCCTCTGTAACTTGCGGATGAATCCAGGGATCACTTGTTCTTTGAATGTTCCTTCTCCTCCACAATCTGGGAAGACTTGGATCGGAAATCTCTATGCTCTCCTATCAAATTCTGGACTCAGCTCCTTAATTACATGCAGCGGCGATCCTGTCCAAAACCAGAAGAATCTTGGGATTACTAGCTTGGCAGACAACAATCTACCTATCCTGGACTGAGCGAAATCATAGACTGCACAAACAATATTACCGATCGGTAAACTCAATCACGGCGTCAGCAGTTTCTTTGATTAAGAACAAAATCTCCAGCCTCTGTGACTCAAACCCGGTGCTTGCCTCTTCGATGTTTCAAATTTGGATTGCAAATTAGCCCTCGGTATCTCCTCCTTCACGTAACTTCTTCGTTCTCACCAATATTTGGTTTTGTTAATCTTCATATCTGGACTCAGTCCCACTAAAAATGTAATGGGCCATGCTCATCGCACTGCCCGTTGGGCTTTTATCATATATATATATAAGAAGCCTTTTCTCAAAAAAAAAGACTCTTAAATTTGTGAAGATCGTGTCTACATTGTGTGAATGCTTGGCCTTCACTATCTATTTGGAGAAATTTTGATTACATAAGAAATTTTTTCATATTTTAAAAATTTAATACATATCAAGAGCAAGAAAATATAATGGCAAATAAGTTTACATGTAGTGCTCATAATTTTTTAATTAATATGAGATCATTGGTTTAACTCTATGAATTGGAATATATTTTGATATAGTTTAGTTATTGTTTACCAACAAAAAAGTTTAAAAACTGGTTACTCATTTGATAGTTTAAGCTGATAAGTAATTGACAACATAGGTGCATAAATATGTGAGATCAAGTTTCATCGATTGCCAATAATTATTTTCAGCACGTATTAACTATTGTAGAGGATAAGCTACAATTAAGTAAGTTTCATTCTGTAACTACCAGATTAACAACAAATTGTCAAAGACACAGATGTTATTTCAAAAATATCGCTTGATGTCTCTTTGGCTTATTTGATTAGTAACCTCTGCCGCATCAGATCTTCTCTTGCCACCTTGCTTTTATGATCAAGATAAAAAGTTCATGGGCTATACATTTTGTGAAACTCGAAACCTCATTTATATGATATTTTTCACAGTTTGGCAAAAAAATAGTTTAAGTTGCAATCCTACTATATATTAATTGAGAAGTCATTTTAGTGATTTTTGCTTACGTGTCAATCATAGGTGAACTCTTACAAAATTGTTATAATTTGATTGGTCGATGATTTTTAATTTTTATTTATTTTAATTAGATCTAAAAAAGGTAAATCTATAATCAATTAATAGCACTTGCCAAATAATCTACATAATATTACAAATAATTATTTATGGTAACTAATTGTTGAAACTATAGAACGAGTAATAATGTTTGACTAGTTTTTTATATATTTATAAACTAAATAAAATTATAAACAAATTTTTTTATTAAAATCAATATAACGATTTATATTTGTATGTAAATCCATATATTTGTATATAAAGTATTATAATAACTATTAATGTCTTATAAAGTTAATACATGCTTTATTAATCATTTATAAAAATTATAAATACATTTATAAAATTATTTTTATTGGATGATCATATGTTTTAAATTATTATAAGAGGTTGTAAGTCATTTCTACAAGCTTATAAATTAATTTATAAATAATATTTTGAAATTTCCTTTTATATTAAATGAAAAGTCACATACTTGATTTTTTCTTATGTGTCAAATGTCAATCATATAGAAAGTTTAGAAATATTATTATAATTGATTTGCTAATAAATTTTCAATTTTTATTTATTTTATGAGTAAGAAAATCAGTTTTAGAATCAATTTTTATCAGTTTCCAGTTAAATATGGTAATTAAATATGTAATTTATATAATAAAATAATTCTTCATAAAATCATTTTTAGCAATCAAGTATTTATAAAACTATATAAAGTAGCAAAAATAATTTATAGAATTTATAAAGTAGTTTTATATTCCTATGTAATTGGATATGAATATGTAAAGAATATGTAACATTATATTGTTTTGACTTTTTTAAACTTATTAGAGACATAAAACTTTAGCTAAAAATTATTTAAAACCAAAATTTTCATATTATTTACCTTCAAAACTTAAGTAATTTTATTAAAAACCGAATCATGAATATTATGTATAATTAATTTTAGCACAATTATCAATACAAAATATCAAAAAATATTTAAAGTAGTCATATTTATCTTTTTCAAAAACAATTATTCTTAGAAAATATTTAACAAAAAATACATATTCAACTTTTGATGATAAAAATTTATTTTAATTTGACAAATTACAATAAATAAATTGTTGCAGAACATTTAAACCCGTGAAATCGCGGACATCCACCTAGTACTTAATTATAAATATAGCCCGTTTTTGGCTTATAATTTACAATCTATCATATCAAGAAGTCCAATAGAATTTGAATGTCAATCTATCATATGTATTTCATTTGGTTTGACCTTGCATTTAATCTATTTTCATGTTTTTTTTTGTTTTCGTTTTCCGCTTTTCTATGTACTCTATATTAGCCAAAGGTAACAAAATGCAACCTAAGATAACCAGAACATTGCGATAAACTGTATTATATGGTTTCAGAAAGAAAAAAAAAGAATTAACTAATTTTATTACAAAGATATTGGTGTATATTTGTAATTTATGTGTATTTATGTCCAAGGTATTATTTATCAAACAGAAAGAGTACGTTTTATTTAGGTTAGACGGACAACAGATCAATTGTTCAGAGCCTAAAGAATTATCACTGGTTTTGTGGAGGAAGTATGATTCTGCTTTTAGATTATTTTCAAAAATAATTGCAAAACCCCATCATAGCATCATCATCCCAACCTGCAAATCTTTTTGGGATCTTAAAGAGAAATCGAGAAAAAGTCACCTTATCCATCAACATGGCCTAATATCATTGGCTCTGCTAGATTTCTTTGATGACGTGGAGGCTTGTCCGATAACTGATTATGGTCGCCTGGTCAGGAACGTTTTCACGTGTGTTCCTAAGAACCGACGTTACTAATTTGTATTGTAATCATTCTTGGTTTAAGGTTTTCGAATTTACTAATTTGGCATAAAGCACCCAGATTACTACTATGTAGACAATGCTTATCTACAGTAAGTATCAATTTGTTTTCGCATACATGCTATATTCTGAATTATTTTCTTCGGTTGAATAATTTTGAATATAGTAAACTTTAGCTTACATTTGCATATAGTAACAGAAGATTAATGGATAATATAATATACGCTGACATTACTTATTAAAATATTTGACTTGTGTTATATAGCTATGGCTAATTGGCTATATAACTAGGAGCAAACTTACAATATTGTCATATACTTTTCTCAAACAAATTAAAAGGTATTGTCATATACTAATATTAGTAGTATTTTTAATAGTAATTATTTTCCATTAGATTATATTATTTCCCAAGTGTGGAGGGAGAAAGTGGTGAGCCAGTGGATTGTGTATGTGAGATGAAAAATGATTGGAACCTTTTTGGTATCATTTGAAGTAGTTTGTGGTGAAAGCTAGGCCTACGTTTACCTCATTACGTTCAATGGCTTCTGATTAGATATTAGATTTTTTTTCTACTTTTTAGATTTAAATATAATTTTACGTCATGTTAGGAAATACATATGACTCCCGATACATATCCATTATATGTACGAACAGTCAGACAGGTATGATATCCACGAGTTATCCGTATATCATCAAAACGTAAAACTGTATTCGAACATAATGACTACACTTTTCCTTCGGCATCAAAACTTTTCCCAATGGTGATTAACTGAATATAAATCTTATATCAAATGTCAATTATAAATTTCTGAGAGAACGGGCATACAAAAGTGAAACTAGGATCTTTAACTATAACATTATGAATTAGAAAATATGATATTTTTTTATGACGATCTAGTATCTGAAAGATATAACAGAGAAAAACAATTGTTCAGGAAAATCAAAGAAAAAAAACTAAAAATCATTAATCTGTAAATTAACTTAATAGTGTTTCAGACTTGGTATAATTTCAGCCTGGTTCAGATGCATACTTGTTAACTAGGAGAACAAATTAACTTCAAAAATTATATTTCTGACCTGAAATAGAAACTTACAAGCCGAACTACAAATGCTCTAACAAAATACGTTTGATGATAAAAATATCTTTAAGAAAATCGAAACTAATCTAGAGAAAATTTCTTATCTAAGGAAATGTGCTGGAGGGAATTTGAACCTCAAGAAAAAACAGGATAAACCTTATTATGGCACTACTCCAAAGTAAGTTTTGTTTTTATGTTACATTCTTTTCTTATGACAACATGTGACCTCTCTTCCATTTTTTTACTCCATAAAAACTTTGTGAAGAAAGATATATTAGTAGCTCAAACTCTTACAGCATGTGTGGTTGAAGTAAATTGTTTATATCCGGATAAATTTCAAGCCCAATTATTTTAGGAAATTTAGAGAGAGGCTAGCTATTCAATCTATTTTGCGTCGTTAGCTTTGTATGGCTAAGTTTACTATCTTGAGATTAAATAGACTCCACATGTTCGTAAAAACTAAGATGAGACGTATTCGAGTTGTGATTTATCATTTACGTGGACTTAAATTAAGAGGATTATAATGTTAGATAACGTGATTATTACGACGATTGTAAAAAAATTGTCTTTGATCTGTTCACACTTTCACTAAAACAAACTTTTGAAACTTGTGAGAACTTGTTTAAATTAATAGTTCTTCAGTTTTTTTTGTTCTTACAATATAGGTTAACATATAAACCACATGATATAAAGAGTCAAAAATAAATACTTTGTACAAGAGACGCATCCAATCTTATAATTTTCTAAAAGCATAAATTCATTTGGATATCATAAGATGGATAATATCTCACGGGACATACTATCTTTAATATCTCTCAGGTGTATGTTCACTATTCTCGTGTATTCTGGTTTTGAAATCGAGATATTGTTCGTGTATGAGCATATAGACTTAGAGGGTAATCTCCAGACATGCATTAAATTTGAAGTAACTTTACGAGTTAAAATCATATAAGCATGAAGGCGGTAGACCGATAGTGATTAAAGTGAGAAATTTGTAAATCAAAACGAAGCTAAAGCTAAGATCCAAGTACTTGGCCTAAAAATAAAAAGAGAAAAGAAGAAAAATCCAAGTGAGATGTGTAATAAATGTGAACTTTAGACATGTTCATCAATTAGGTCATATAACTCAAGAGTAAGCCAAATAGTTACAAACATCAAGCGAAGAGTAAGTATATCTTCTCTAACATGTCGTAGGGGACCATTACAAATATGCTTGGCCTAACTTTTGAATCGTTTTGTTTTGAACCAGCATGGGTAAAAATGATTCAATGGCATAACTCTTTCATCTTTTGCCTATCCATACTTATGATAAAACTTTGTAAACTTTACCTTTTGGAATCCAAAGAAGGAAAAGAAACAAACAAAAGAACCAACGAACAAGATAAATAGAGACATTTCAAAAGATAAATGTAAGCCTGAAATAGCCTAAAGGCTTGAGAAATATCTTTTACGTTTCAATAAATAAAGGGATATGAAACCAATATATCATAGTATATATACACAAATATACTGTTGTTTTTAACTGGGCTTACATATTAATCCAACTTTAAAAAAAGCTCAAAACTCCAGGTGATGTTGCAATGTTCGATTTTATTTCTCAATGTAAAAATGATTTTAAATTGTCCTAAAATAAATGGTATTATTCATTTGTCCGAAACTCTTTCCTTGGATCCTAAAAAGGTAAACAAAAAAAAAAGCTTATCATATCATAAGCATAGGTGAAAGAGTTATGCGTTTGCATGATTCCCCTCCCCCATGTGCTGATTAAAAGAAAAACAAAATGAAACTAGGAAAGACAATTGTATTGGTCCCCCTCCAAACTGTAAGAGAAGTAAGAGTTAAAAAGTTTAATTTGTAACGATTGTTAACTGGATAGTTTGAAATTTTTTTCATTTGGACTGCAATTTGCATTTGGGTAACGTATTGATGGGCTGACTTCCAGCCCATTAAAACTAATTTTCTGACTGGTTCATATTAATTCGGTTAGGTTAAAAAAAAAGAAAAAAAAACGGTTGGTAGGTAGGTACTCGTGTTATCTTAAAGAGACTCCACTGGTTGTTTTTGTCTGAAGAAACAAGAAGAAGAAGAAGAAGATGCCCACTTTGAATCTATTCACGAACATACCAGTCGATGCCGTCACATGCTCCGACATCCTCAAGGACGCTACTAAGGCCGTCTCTAAGATCCTCGGCAAACCTGAATCCGTACTTAAACCTCTAAACCCTCTGTTTCCGCCTTCAATGTCTCCTTGTGTTTTTGTTCCTGTTTAGGCTTTTACTTATATGAAAGAAGAGAAGAGAAGAGTGATTATTACTAGTTGTCGTGTAAGCAGCATATGCACACAAAGTGTTTGATGAAATTCCTGTGTGAGTCTCAAGTTTTCGGATTCTTGTGCTGTGGTCTTTAACTTGTGAGCTACGTTTCGTCCGAATATATTAGTCACTTATACAGTGTCTTCTCTTCGTCGTTGTGTTTGTTTTTCAGTATGTGATGATACTGCTTAACAGTGGAGTGCCCATTGCATTTGCTGGTACCGAGGAACCTGCTGCTTATGGGGAACTTATATCTATTGGAGGGTTAGGTGCAGGCGTGAACGGGAAGCTTAGCGAGACGATAGCTGAGATTCTCCAAATTAAACTCTCTATTGATAGCTCCCGCTTCTATATCAAATTCTACGATTCCCCAGTAAGTTGATGATGAAAGCACTTTGTTCAATCAAAAGATGTCTTTTATTAACTTGAATCCATTAGTCTTGAGATCTTTATTATTTTCTTGTTCCAGCGACCCTTCTTTGGATTTAACGGATCAACTTTCTGAACACACGGGTTCAAACCTTGGCCAAGAGGCGGAGAATTCAACTTCCTAATGAAATGAGGATGAAAGCTGTTTGCATCTTTTGAGTTCAGAAGATGTACATTCCTGAGCTTGATTTATAATATATGAAACATCCCTTACAAGTAATATCTTCATGTTTATATTGTTTTCTGTGACTAGTTACTACTGATGTGATCTCATTACTAGCAAGTTTTAGAATCTCGTCTTTGATTTTAACAAAGAAACCTAACTTGTTGGATAAAGATGTGTTTGACAAGTTCTTGATCTAAAATGAGTTATGTTCCTTGCCACTTGCCAGTGAAGAAAGGTCTCTATAAATAATTTATATACCATTGGTAACTTGTAACTCAAGCATCCTTGTATGACGAAAGAAAACAAAGGAAAGATAATTGATAACATAGAATAGTCCTGGAAAGGAATCAAAGATCAGCTCTTCCTGGATAGCGAGGGAAAGGAATAACGTCTCTGATGTTCTCCATTCCCGTAGCAAACAGAACCATACGCTCGAACCCAAGTCCGAATCCTGAATGCTTCACTGTTCCATGACGTCTCAAGTCCAGGTACCACTCGTATGGCTCTACTGGTAGACCCATCTCTTCCAGCCTGCTCATAAAACACACACAGTTTATCAAAAGACCAGTTTCAAAAGAAGAAAAAAAAGCCAAAATTGATATATAGTTTCAATGTCACGAACCTTTCCATGAGGACGTCATACCGTTCTTCTCTTTGGCTTCCACCAATGAGTTCTCCAACCTAATTTTACAGTGATAAAAAGATAACAAAATGAGCCACTAAAAAGGAGGTAAGGAGTGACACTATTAGTCTATTACTAAGATGATGAGATTAGTAACCTTTGGAACGAGAACATCCATGGCAGCGACTGTCTTTCCATCATCATTAACTCTCATGTAGAAAGCTTTGATTCCTTTTGGGTAGTTATAGACAATAACAGGCTTTTGAAACACAACCTCTGTCAAGTATCTGCAAATTACAAGACAGGAGACACAACATTAGTAACCCTTTTCTTGCAAGCATTTATGTGTATTACAGAAAACAAACCTTTCATGCTCAGATGCCAAGTCTATTCCCCACTCCACTTGGTTCTCGAACCTCTGTCTTTGAGCCACAGCTTTCTTAAGCAGCTCTATTGCATCAGTGTATGTTACACGCACAAACGGAGTTGATGCGACCAACTTTAGCCTATCAATACATCCATAGTCGACGTTCTCGGCCATAACTTCCAAGTCATCGTAACAGTTATCAAGCAGCCACGTGCACATGTATTTCACGTATGCTTCTGCACAGTCCATATCCTCCTACACAAAGCTAGTTTCTATATGCTTGGCGAGGAGGAGAAAGAAGAAAAAATGATCAGAACTAACTTACCTCTAGGTCTGCTAAAGCTAACTCAGGCTCAACCATCCAGAACTCAGCAAGGTGCCTCGAGGTATTAGAGTTCTCTGCTCTAAAAGTAGGACCAAAGGTGTACACGCTGCCAAGAGCACAAGCGTAGCTCTCGAGCTGTAACTGACCAGAAACAGACAAGAAAGCTTGACGACCGAAAAAGTCTTGGGAGTAATCTGTTTCTCCATCTTTTTTTGGTAAGCCAGGCTTGAGCCTTGACCTTTCTTCGGTCCTAGCTAAATGCACCTTGGCATCATTGAGTTCAGCAAGAGAAGCAGTGATTGTTTCCTTGCTTGCAGCTTTAGCAGCTTTGAGTTGCGCTACAGCTTCACCTCTCTCCTTAACAACGAGCCTAGCAGCTTCAACGTCAGCCTCGGTAGGTAGAGGGTTCTGAACAAGATCCCTCTCAAGCTTCTCGGTTGTACTGATCAATGTCGTCACTTGGAACATCTCACCAGCTCCTTCGCAATCACTCGTAGTAATGATCGGAGTCTGAACGTATAGGAAACTCTGTGACTGAAAGAAAGAGTGTGTGGCAAAAGCAAGCGCGTTTCGGATTCTTGCAACTGAAGCCATCTGAAACATCCACAGAGAAACAAATATAGCAATGAGCTAAACTTAAAGAAAAGCTACACGAATAGAGCGCATATCCAAGTAAAACATTGACGAATTGTTTATAGCCTGTAAAAGGTTTTACCAAGTTGGTTCTTGCGCGAAGGTGAAGAAACTTTCTCAAATGCTCTAGTGACGGTTTGTTCTTAGGAAACGGGTAGGTAACCTGATCAACCGTTCCCACAGCAACCACCTCCTTGACCTTAAGCTCAATCTTCTGCTTTGTGCCTTGCGGAGGAAGCTTCAAACATCCATCAACGACTACACAAGTTCCTTTAGCAATCAACTTGGAGAGATCCGATGATAGAGAAGCGTCCACCATAACCTGAAGATACGCTGGGCATGACCCGTCGTTCACCTCAAGGAAAGCGAAAGTGCCTTTTCCCTGTAACCTTCCGGTTCTAACCCACCCGAAGATCCGGACTCTATGCCCGGCGAGTCCGGCTCCGCCATCGGGTCGACACAGAATGGATTTAAGAGAGACGTGGTTTGAAAACCGCGCTTTCCGCACCGAGGGGAGTTGCTCTGATGGCGGCGGAGTTCCTTCATCATCAGTGACCTTCTCGACACTAAGCTGAATCTTGTACTTTGTATCTTTACCTTGTAAGGGAATCTTCAAGCATCCATCGTCCATGGTGACAGCCAACTCTGAGAGATTTGGTACAGAAGCGTCAAATATAACCTGAGGATACGCAGATGATGAAGAGGAGGATGATCCATCGTTCACCACAGTGATAGAGAAAGTTTCTTTTCCTTGCTTTGTCGTTTCGGTTCTAACCCATCTGTTGGGTTGGACTTTCTGGTCGGCAAGTTCAGCTCCGCTGTCGCTCCAAGAGGAGGCCTCATCGTTGCTCGAGGATACTGCGGCTGATTGTTCTGTCGGTGGCGGAGTCTCATCGCTCATGGTTTGGATGTTGGAGACTAAACCCTAAATAGGTTTGTTTGACAATATTGGCGGTTCGACAAGTAATAAGAAGAGCAATCGTTAGTTCTTTGTTTTATATATAGGCAACGAACCCGCGCTTAAATAAACACCGACCAATTAAAACTTTTCCTTACAAAATTTTAATTACTAAACTAGATTCTGACCCGCCCTTTTAAATGCGGGTATATTTTTTGTTTTATTTTTTTTTAGAAATTTAATTTTTATATTTGTATTTTAAATTATATTTATATTTTTCTTTCTATAATATTTTTCTTATAAATGATTAATAAGAGATTGTAATAATTGTATTAAAATTGTTGGAGCACACATATCAATAGTTCATGTTACTGTTTTAATAGAATATATATAATATAATATATTTATCTTATAACCAATTTTGTATTTAAAAATAAATTTTTATGTTCTTTTTTTGATATAGTTTGTTAAATTTACTTATATAGTTTGATTTTGTTATTTTAAACTGGAATTAATATTTATAAATATATAATATGAATAGTGGAATATAATATGATTATTCGGCAGTTGTTATAAAGGTGATTAAAATGCAAAAAGTTGACTCTAATATTAAAGGTTATCTAGTACAATAGAGAGAAGTGGGTTCCTATTAATATGGAATCAAAAAGGTGGTTACAAAATATGTATAGGCATGTATAGATAGTTATTGTTGGACTCATTGTTTATAAATCGGTCATGTTTGTAATATAATAGTAGTGATAAAGAAATTATAAATCAGAACATATATACAGACACTTTTCTTCTTCTTTTTGCAATAAATATTAAAATAATTATAAAATATTAAAATATATATATATATATAATGAAATTTTATCTTTTGTTACATTATATATACCATGATATATATCATTTTTTCTTAATTTATGAAATTATAAGTGGATATACGTTTAATAATGTTTAGAAAGATATTGATGATACGAAGAAATAAAATGAATTCAATGGAAGACTGTATGTATTTAATTTACAAAATTATGGAAAAATAATCTCACTAAAAAAATTAGTTAATGTTTATTCATCAAATAGATAAATTTTTAAATAATATGTTATTTGATTTTATACATAAAATTTCCTTCATTTGCATGGATTATTTTGGGAGATTTCTAGATTTTTTAATTATAATTTAGGAAACAAAAGTTTATAAAATAATGCATAAATTTTAATTTTAATCTAAATATACGACTTACGTGAGTTTATAGTTTAGACACGACTCAGCAAGAAAACAGGTTTCACCAATATAGTGACGAGTCTCCCCTCGTCGTGTTTGGGCCAAGCTATATTCCATACTGGATCGAAGAACACTACAATTGGTGACCATCATAGAAACAAGAGAAATGAATAGGGAAAAAATACATATAAATTAATTTGTGATAAAAAAAAGAATAAAGAGAAAAATTATTCTTTATCTATTTTGAAGAGGTATAAATTTATTCTATATTCCTCTAAAATAAAAGTAATGGAAAGAAATAGAATGAAAAGATTATTCCTTATAAATGGTAAAATAAATAAAGAATCTTATATAATAAAGTTGAACTATCTACCTGATTAAACTGTCCACGTCAACAAGGAGGGTTGGAGGTTTTGCGCCACGTCAGCCATCCCAAAAACAATTCTGCTTTCGGTTGTTTCATGTGTTAACGGGTCTGGTGTTTTAAATTCTAACTAGGCTTTCAGAAAAATCATGCGAAGTCCAACTGAATATTAAGGTTTGTTCTTCCTCCTGCCGCATCTCTCTCTCACCCAGTCGACGGAACCTGCAGAAAGTGAAGTGACGATTTTTTACCTTCACTATTTTTGGTGTGATATATAAATTGACTTACGTGTGATTCTATATATGTTTCCCGTCACTGTTACTGTTAAATTTAAAAAATTATAATATTTGGCTTTCTTTTTCTTTAGATTTTTGTAGCAATGTGTTTGGTGCAACTGGATCATTCATATTGAAATGTGGCTACAAGGTCTTTAGCATGTGAGTCGGTTCAATCTTGTCTTAATTGGGCATTACTTGATGTAGATTGTGATGGATCCATGGCTATGTCTAATTCATCTTGGAATTAGACCACATTAAGTAATATGGGTTTCAAGGCCTAAATATACTAAAATTAATCGAAACTGTAAGTTCTCAAAAATTCAAAATTAATGTTACAGCTTACAAGTACAACACTACTGTCTCATAATGAATACATCAAGAATCTTGCTAAGAACTTGATACCTCACCATAATATTATTTTATTGATTAGTTATTCCACATTTTCTCATCTTCTATTATTTAAACCAAATCTATTTCAAAACACGATTAATAGTTTGTTTTCAATTCAACCATTTTTTGGCATCAATATTTATGTCAAAAAATAACAGTAAGTGAAAATACATAATCTAATCCAAAAATACATAAAATTAAGAATAAATGTTTTTTTGTTATCAATAAATAGAAATGATTAAGAATAACAAAAAAGTGCATTTACGATTTTATTTTTCGACTTTTCTCATATCTTTATCAATTATTTTATTTTTTGTATAATATGAATCAATATGTTTAAAAGAAAATGTATAAGAGAAACTCAATGTGTCAATTGATTAAAAAATATTATAAAAGGTAGAAGTAATTTTTAATTCACATGTTGAATCTGAACCATAATTTGAGTAAATTAATGTATTTTACTCACTGATTATAATAAAGATAGAATCAACATTGAGAAAATGTAAAATAATGACAAATGGATCATATATTAATAAAATAAATCAATATAATGTTACTTTAATATTTAGTTTAAAGTAAACTAAATATTTTTAAATATATTTTACCAATTAATCAATGAAAGTAATATTTCAACTATTCTATAAATTAAATTAAATTTAAAATAGAATAATTTTATTATAAACTTACCCGACCGTAGGGCGGACCAACCCCTAGTCTATAATATAATGGGGGACTTCACTCCCTCTTGAGCCGACACGTCAGCATTTTTGTAGGTTCCACTGGTACTTCTTAAATAATAAATAGTTTCTTTGTAAAACATGTACAAACATCTATCTTAACTCAGTTGGTTAAATTCTCTTCTATCACCCCTAAAATTTCCAACTCGGGTTCAACACTCTTTAGTGCATCTGTTTTCCTTTTTTTTGGTACCTTTTTTCCTAATTTTTATTTGTTTCTTTTTGTTATATACCAAAAGTCCAATATATTTTTACGTTTTTATTTGGATCCACATTAATATTTGGGCTAGACAATTTAGTATAGTTATTGTTTTTTTTTCTCAGTCCAAATTGAAGATTTGTATTTATTTTTTTAATCAATAATTTGACAATCTAATATTATATATAATCAATATATAATAAAATTTTAATTTTAAATTATTATTATTTAAATATATTTTAATTAAATAATTTATTTATTTTATGACACCGAAAAAATATTTCTGGGTACGCCACTGATTGGGCTGGCATTTTCAATGATTTATCAAATGGTTTCGCACGATTTATCTAGCTGTGGTGGATGATGAGTCACACACTCCGACTGCAACTAAGCCAACAGATCATTCCGATTATGAGACGCTACCAAGAGCAAGCCAATAACACCATGTGGAGAAGAAGGTATGAATAAAATATAGCGCCACAAATTCACCAGAGATTGAGGACGTTGAAAACACCCGTAAGCACCACAATGAGTGATAGGAAATTATTATTCATATCAGCCCGTCAACCGTAGTTTCAATGTGTAGTTTTTAAAATTGCTATTATCTTTGTCACCCACTTAAAATTTTGTTTTTTTCTGCAAATATTTATCTCTTACGAGGTTTTCTTTATCTTTTGAATTTAACCGAAGTGTTTACGGGTTTACATAATTCATCATATTCTTAATTCATTTCATCTGAACATGTTCAGAAAGAAACACAAAATACTTTACCATTAATATATTGTTAAACAAGTTTAACTTTATCAAAATAATAGAAAATGGTACATATGCATCCTCATAAGATCACATTTACTGAAAAGAATTGGCAAAAACTTTAGGCATTTTAAAATATTGGATACTACTTGCCTATATATATATCGTTATTTTAGTGTAATGTATCTTTAATTGTTTCCTTTCACAACTCAAGTTAAAAAATAATAAAAAATTTCAAGAAAATCCTCAATTAATAATTAATATTGACTCACCAACCAATATTTTAGAAAATAAATTTGAACATAAATAACAAAATATAACCAAATAAATTTGCTAGAATTGCCTCCAAAACAATTGAATGACATAAATTGCATATGTAAAGTTATTGTATCTAACAATTTAGTCAGCTCTTTTTCAATGAGTAAATAGATATAACATCGTAAATCAAAACTCATATATTATTGACACCTTTAAAAATATACACAATATATTAGCACATACAAGAAAACGAGTGAGAGTACATGTTAAACCCATTTTCAAATTTAGAAATATACACATTTAAAACATGCAGCCAACAAATTAAAATTATTAGATGGAAATGACATGAAAAAATGTGACAAAAAGTTTTGAAATAAATAATCTGCAACAACGTGTTGTCTTCTCTAACGACGAACATCTTCCCACAAAGTTTCGAAGTAGAGGGTTCACTTTAACAAGTGCGGTCGCGAATATGAAGATGGATCTTCTGAAAACTTGAAAAACAATGATCAACCGAAAACACAAAACTCACAACTACAATAATCCTAGCAAATATTGAGATGAAATTCTTTTCATAACCCCGCGCTTGCGCGGAGGCTAAGCACCCAGTAGTAAATAATATTCTACTCTCTCTTTCATTCCTTGTCACCGGTTATAGATATTCTGAAACAATCATGCGTTTTGAAACATACACATTCATTAACCCAATGCCTGAAATGTTAGGATTTACACATTGGACTAAATAGATCAGTAAATAAAGTTTCAGGGCAGATGTGTATTTCCTAATAAAAGTAAATTTCCACTGGGAGAGAGAGAGAGAGAGAACAATCGCTGTCGATCAAAACTAAAAAAGTTGGTTCCTTTGCCGGCCGTGCGACGTTTCAAACACACGACTTTCTTCTCCGACAAGCTATTTCCGACAGTAACCAAACCATATCCGACCAAAACCCACTAATTCCGTCTCAAAGAATATGACGGAAGAGATCAAATTCAGCGTACTAGTGTCTCTCTTCAACTGGATTCAGAAGAGCAAAACCTCATCCCAGAAACGCTCCAAGTTCCGCAAGTTCCTCGACACCTACTGCAAACCCTCCGACTACTTCGCCGCCGTCCGTCTCATCATCCCCTCCCTCGACCGAGAGCGAGGTAGCTACGGTCTCAAGGAGTCTGTGCTCGCCACGTGTCTCATCGACGCGCTCGGAATCTCTCGCGACGCTCCCGACGCGGTTCGCCTTCTCAATTGGCGTAAGGGAGGAACCGCCAAGGCTGGAGCCAACGCCGGAAACTTCTCCCTGATTGCTGCTGAGGTTAGGGTTTTCAATTAAAGATGTTTAAAGGATTAAAAGGTTGAGTCTTTTTTTTGAATTGTTAGGTGCTGCAACGTAGGCAGGGGATGGCGTCTGGTGGGTTGAGTGTTAAGGAGTTGAATGATTTGCTCGATCGTTTGGCTTCCAGTGAAAACAGGTGTGTTGTCTCTACTCTTGTTTTGGTCTGAAGATTAGTTTGAACATCTTTGATTCTGTTTTATGTAATGCAGAGGGGAGAAGACTTCTGTTCTTTCCACTTTGATTCAGAAGACGAATGCACAGGAGATGAAGTGGGTGATTAGGATCATTCTCAAAGGTAATGACTTTTTTCTGCTTCTTCCACACAACTTTTTGTTTCTGCATACTTTGCTTTATGTCTTGTACTGAGTTTAGTATTGCTGGGTAAATGTGTGACAGATTTGAAACTGGGAATGAGCGAGAGGAGCATTTTTCAGGAGTTCCATCCAGATGCTGAGGACTTGTTTAATGTCACGTGTGACTTGAAACTTGTCTGTGAAAAGCTGAGGGATCGCCACCAACGTCACAAGCGCCAGGTTTTTTTTTTTTTTGTTACAGAGAGAATCACTTGGATGATAGCTTAAAGGATCAAATTGAGATACAGTTTCTCTATAGATATTTTTTTTTTGTTTCAAACTGATAGACATAGTAATTGGGTATCAAGATCCATCCTTTTTACAATAGTCTTCCAGTTTATATTGTTGTGATATCTTGGGTATTGTTCATTTCCATGTTCTCTGGTTACTCTCTATAAGTGAGTCAAAGTATATGTCTTTCCTCATGTATCTGAACTGCTGTTTCTTTTGAATGTGCTAAAACTGCTTTCTTTTAAGTGTTGGCTTGGTTGTTTGCTACTCTGTAGGATATAGAAGTTGGAAAAGCCGTACGACCTCAGTTAGCTATGCGTATCAGTGACGTGAATGCTGCTTGGAAGAAGGTAAATTCCATGAGTCACTAACTGTGTGGGTGTTTTGCATTTTTAACTAATGCATGATCATCTTTCGCCTTTACATAGCTCCATGGGAAAGATGTAGTTGCTGAGTGCAAATTTGATGGAGATCGCATACAGATACACAAAAATGGGACTGAGATACATTACTTCTCTAGGTGAGTCACATCTCTTTTGGAGAAAAATGGGAAAGCTGTTTTCTCGTCATTTTATTGCTGTTATTTTTCTGCTGCAGGAACTTCCTTGACCATTCTGAATATGCACATGCCATGTCGGATCTCATCGTACAAAATATATTGGCTGACAAGTAAGATTCCAGCTGCGCTTTATTTAGGTTCTGGAAGGTTTTTACAAGTTTGGAATGTTTTACATATAGTACGATCTTTTTTTAATTGGCATTTAGGTGTATCCTTGATGGTGAAATGTTGGTCTGGGATACATCTCTTAATCGGTTTGCTGAGTTTGGTTCCAATCAGGAAATAGGTTTGGCATCTACTCAATATCCTTATCTTGAATAATTTAGCCTTGTTTGCGGTAGATTTGATCCTTCATGTCTTCTTCCTTTACAGCCAAAGCAGCAAGGGAGGGTCTCGACAGCCATAGACAGGTACATATGTGAAGTTCCTCTTATCTCTGCTTTTATGTTGCAACTCTATGAGGATTCTTATCGACTCTAACGTTCTTTTAATTGTCTATGCAGTTATGCTGTATCCTTACAAGGAGAAGTTAATAATGCCCACATTCCATAATCTCTCAGAATCATTTTGGAGATATTATTTTCCTTGACCATGTACTAGATGTTGCCTTTGATGTTCTTTATGTTGGCGATACTAGTGTCATCCACCAGAGCTTAAAAGAACGGCATGAGCTCCTGAGGAAAGTTGTTAAGCCTTTAAAAGGCCGGCTTGAAGTTTTACTGCCCGAAGGTGGTCTCAATGTTCATCGCCCTTCAGGTAAGGACTACAAAGATTTCATATACATGATGGAGTTAACATCTCTAGATGAGTCAGAAGGTTCCAAGTATAACAGAGTTAAATTGAAGAAAAGTTGAAGATGGATTCTTTATGTGTTATGTGTTTAGACTCTTGCACCACTTTTAGTATCTTTAATTTTTCATACAAGTATCTACTTTCGTCTGTCACCTCCATTACGTATTGATAACTGAATACGTGGACCTCTGCTTTCTGCAGGGGAACCAAGTTGGTCTATTGTGGTTCATTCCGCAGCTGATGTTGAGCGGTTTTTCAAAGAAACAGTTGAAAATAGGTTCATTTTTGCTATTCTAAATCCAGCTAGAGCTCCTCTCTCTCTATAATATTCATGAATCGTGCAAAACTTTTGGATGGTGCCTTCTTGGCCTAATGTGAAGAGTGATAGCTGGTTGTCAGAATCTACCCTCTAGTATAGAGACTTTTAATATGGTTTTCTTCACAGATGAATCAAGTTACTTCCTTGTACTTTTCAGGGATGAAGGAGTTGTGCTTAAAGACCTGGGATCGAAATGGGAACCTGGAGATCGTAGTGGCAAGTGGTTGAAGTTGAAGCCTGAATATGTCCGGGCTGGTTCTGATCTAGATGTTTTAATAATAGGTGTGCACTCGATATGTTTGTTACTTTTCCTTTGTTTAAAAGTGGTGTTCTTTTACCATTGGATCTTATGGGAGATTTGTTACATCATTAACAGGAGGATACTATGGCTCTGGCCGTCATGGTGGGGAGGTAGCGCAGTTTCTCGTTGCATTGGCTGATCGGGCAGATACAAATGTGTATCCCAGGCGGTAAGAATTTATATGATAATCTTAGAAACTAATAAAAACATTAGAGAAGATGGGCCAATAAAAACGTTAGACTTTTACTTGTCATCAAAATTGTTAGTTGTTTGCCAAGACATTTCAGGTCTAGCTATCAATAATAAGACAATTCTTTTTTCTTTTTTGGCAGATTTATGTCGTTTTGTAGAGTTGGCACGGGACTTTCTGATGACGAGCTTAACACTGTTGTAAGCAAACTGAAGCCTTATTTCAGGTGAGAGGTTGAATGGCTTTTCTCATCTCATTTAAAACTGTAAGATATGGCTCACAAGAAACAGCCGCTTTCTGTAACAGTTATCACCTTGTTTTATTTGTGTTTCAGGAAAAATGAACACCCAAAGAAAGCTCCACCAAGCTTTTATCAGGTCACAAATCACTCAAAAGAGAGACCGGATGTTTGGATTGAAAGCCCAGAAAAGTTAGTTTTCTCTCTCATTAATCATTATCCAATTTTCCTGGACTGAAGCAGAAGAACCTTATTTAGCTAGTCGTTGAATGTTTTTCCTGTTTGTTGCAGATCAATAATACTCTCCATCACTAGTGACATCAGGACAATAAGGTCTGAGGTATGTCTTTAAGATGGGAAGATTTTGTCAGTAACCTCTAATGCAGAATTAGCGTTTCTGATGTGTATGATGTAATCCATGTAAATACTCTGCTTCTTTTCAGGTTTTTGTCGCACCTTACAGCCTGAGGTTTCCTCGGATTGATAAAGTAAGATACGACAAACCTTGGCATGAATGTCTCGATGTGCAAGGTGAGTAAAAGAACCAAATAAACGGTTTAAAGTTCCCATTTTCATTACAATTTGAGTAAACTGATGTTGAGTTTGCAGCTTTTGTGGAATTGGTGAACTCGAGTAACGGCACCACACAGAAACAGAAGGAATCCGAAAGCACTCAGGACAATTCAAAAGTCGTTAAATCCGCCAAGAGAGGAGAGAAAAAGAATGTCTCTCTTGTCGCATCTCAGTTTATTCAAACTGATGTATCGGATATCAAGGGCAAGACCTCAATCTTCTCAAATATGATATTTTGTATCCTTTGACCTGTTTTATCTACTGATTGCATTTTCTCCGCTAGTTAAGACAACTTTTTTTTACATTACTGAAAATTGCTTGAACTTTGGCAACGCTTTTCTTTATTTCCTTGACGATTCTAACAGATTTTGTTAACCTGCCTCGATCCCATTCTCTCAATACATTCCACAAAATGGTGGTTGAGAATGGAGGGAAGTTCTCGATGAACTTAAACAATTCAGTGACACATTGCATTGCAGCGGAAAGCAGTGGTATGTCACTTTCATACTCTCAACCCTTTTGTACATATGATTTACATGTTGAAACTATTTCAGTGAAAGAGCATAACAGTGAGATACTATTTCAGGAATAAAGTATCAGGCAGCAAAACGTCAAAGAGATGTCATCCACTTTTCATGGGTCTTAGATTGTTGTTCACGTAATAACCTGCTTCCTTTGCAGCCAAAGTGAGAGTCCTACCAACATTTTCTTGTCGTATCAACCCCTTTTTGGGTTCCTTGTGCTTTAACATCCTACTATGACTAATGAAGAAGCGTTTGTTGGCCACTTTTGAAGGTACTTCCTCCACCTCACTGATGCTTCAAGGACAAAGTTACAGGATGAAATTGACGAATTTTCGGATTCTTATTTCTTTGACTTAGACCTTGAAGGTCTCAAACAGGTATGTATGTATCTAGTTATCCGTAATTGTATATATGGTATAACTTACTAAAACCATTCTTGCAATCCCATTTGTTCCTTTTCAGGTCTTGAGCAATGCCAAGCAATCGGAAGATTCAAAATCCATTGAATACTACAAGAAGAAGTTATGTCCGGAGAAAAGATGGTCCTGCTTCATCGGTTGCTGCATTTACTTTCACCTCTATATTGAAACATTGTAAGTCCTCTCTTGTAGTTATTCTTACGTTGTTTTAAACGTGTCAGTTTCCTAAAGCAATACTCATCATAATCAATGTGTCGTTTTATACTTGAAGGAGTACTGAAGAGGAAGCCCTGTTGGGAATCATGGCTAAGAGATTAGCGCTTGAAGTCTTGATGGGTGGTGGTAGAGTTAGCAATAATCTTGCTCATGCGTCTCACCTTGTAGTCCTTGCTTTAGCAGAAAACTCTTTGGATTTTACTTCAGTTTCGAAAAGGTATCCCAAATTTTTCTGCTATTGAGATTAGCACCACATTATAATGAGGATTAAGACTCTGTTCTCTGGTCTCTCTTTCAATAGTTTTAGCGAAAGGGAGAAACGTCTTATGCTGAAGAAAAGGCTACATGTTGTTAGTTCTAACTGGTTAGAGGACAGTTTGCAAAGAGAGCAAAAACTAAGCGAGGAGGTATACACTCTGAGGCCTAAGTATATGGAAGAGTCTGATACTGAAGAATCAGAGTGAGTCAACACGTTTTTGATGTGTTCTTATCTACAAATGAATTACAGTTTCCAATAATTTGATCTCTATTTGCTTCAGTAAATCTGAACATGATACAACGGAAGTAGCTTCCGGTGGCAGTGCACAAACCGAAGAGCCAGCTTCCTCGAAAATGGCTGTTACTAGTTCAAGAGGACGGTCAAACACTCGAGCTGGTAATAAAAGGGGAAGGTCTTGTACAAACTCCGTGAAACGAGTACAGAGACGCAGAGGCAAGCAGCCTTCTAAGATAGGCGGAAGTGAGACAGAGGAGAGTGATGCTTCCGAAGAAAAGGCTCCAACAAGACTCAGTGATAAAGCAGAAGATCCTGATGATGCTCAAAGAAACTCTAGGAGAGGAAGATCTGCAAAGAGAGGAAAGTCTCGTGCGGCACAACCCCAAAGAGTACAGAGATCGAGAAGAGGCAAGAAGCCTTTGAAGATAGGAGGAGATGAGTCTGAGGAAAATGATGATTTTGATGACAAGAAAAACGATTCTGCTGACGAGGAAGAGCATGACAAAGCAAAGCACAGAGAGTCACTGCAAAGAGACAACACAATAGCAGCAGTTGAAGAGGCCTCCTCACATGATTCTAGAAATGCAAAAACCGAGATGGATACGGAAGAGAAGATACAAATCCATGAGGATCCAGTACAAGCTATGCTGATGGACATGATCCCAAGCCTCAGTCTGAAAAACACAGAGACATCATCAAGCAGAATCACAGGCGAAGCTAGTAAGGCTAATGTTTGTGGTGAGAGTGAGTCTTCAGATAAAAGAAAACTTGGCCCCGAGACTGATAACACTTGTGTGAACGCAGAGGCAGATGAAGTTCCTCCACCTGTGAAGAAAAAGAAAGTTAGCTACCGTGATGTTGCCGGAGAACTACTCAAAGACTGGTAAAACCGCTGACGAAGTACACGAAGCTCTTATTTCATTTGTGTTTATTGTTTATGTAAATGTCTTTGCGTAACTCTAAATCTTTACTGTTGGTCTTCACATCGAATATTTTTCGTTTCCACCATTTTTGTTAGTTGTTTTCACTCGTTCTGCCTTTTTTTTTTGATCTTATGGATCTACCATTGTTTTACTAGAAAATTGGTATTTTATGTACACATCCATCAAAACTTCAGTTGAAACTTATCTCCACTAAAACATAGCGCACCTAAATGATTACTATATTTCTGTTAAATAGCTTGTTATCTTGGCTTCAACAAAAATAAAAAGAAACAGTAGTAAAGCCAATTATTGGTCTACTCTTCGTTCAACTTACTTTTGCCATCTGTCTTGATCGAAAATAAGAAGCAAATCACCTTTTTCTTTTCTGTTTTGTTTAAGGATTTTTTTTTTTAACACCTGTTTTATTTGAGGATAAACATACCATTCCCCACACCCCAAATTGAAAGAAAAAAAAAACAATGCGTACGATTATTATTATAGAGACTATTATAAACGCACAAGAAGTCTTCATGATGAACCAACAAAACCAAAATGGAAAGATAACATATTATTTATTCGTAAAGAGGGAAGCCAAAACAAATGAAAAAAGAAATTGATTAGTAAAGAGAATCGATGCTCAAAGTGGGGCTTTGAGTTTCATTAGAAGCTCCTATGCCAGTTTCTATTTTTAACCTCACCACCTCTTGTTCTTCTTCATCCGCCTTTTCAAATTTAAACAAAAAAATTAACATTAATAATAAAGAAAAAACTTAATTATATCATCAAAACGGGGAATTACAAATCGAAAACTCAAACGAAGACGTCAGCCAAAGAAGAGACATATGCCACATTAAAGATAAAGCAACCAAAAGTATATATATATTTATTATTATATACTCTTGTTGTGGATCATAATCTTATCTCTAAGATCCAATCATTTACTAACACTTGATTCTGTATTTCTCTGAGGCATTTGATAGAATCAACTATAATCGTTTTATTAGTTCCAGACAATATATGACGTATCTGGCAGAATTAGCTAATATTTTATCATTCTATATCCCATTGTTATTTAATTCGAGCGGTTGAGCAATATTCACGACAAAAGCAATCAGATTCTGCTTATCGCAGAGATAATATTTTTTTTCATTTTTAATGGGCAAAGGACCAATTCCAGTAAATGTGGGGCCATAAATTAATTATAAAAATACTAAACAAAACCAATAAATGTTTGGTCGAAGGCTCTCCGCCTCTCCCACGTCCCGATATGGAAGTCAGGAACCCATTTACGTAACAATTTACCACACCGATTGTGCCTAGTATATGACTATTCACCACCGATAAAGGAAAACAATAAACAATAATTATTTTTTGGTGTTCATAAAAAGAACAATAGACATTTTTGTAAAAATGATCAACTATTAAAAACTATTGTATTTAGTAGTTTATATATATATATTGACAAACAAAAAGAAAGTTTTGAAAATACTTTTATATAATCATTACAGTTGACGATTTTAACGGTGGAATTAGATGTGTTCAAAAAACAAAACAGTGGAAGTAAATAAATATTTTTCGGTGCCGTGCAATTTACTTGATGACAAAAATTACAAAATAGGCCACACCGTCAAGTGGCCAACGAAAATATGTAATTACGACCAAACTCAAAATGTAATGACGACCAAACCCAGACTATTTTCTATTAATTTAATGATTAGTTTAGTCTAATAAGATCTTCCTTTAAATCAACCAGAAAGGTCCATGTCGTCTAAACCAAATATCAAATGATTCAAATCAAGAAACCTTGCATTTTGAGAAAGGTATATATACATATTTTATAACGAAAACAAATAAAGTAATAACACAAATGGCTCATTGGCAGCGTCACCAATAAGATTCAGCGTTAAAATAATTTGCACGAGCATAAAACCACGAAAATCCTTCAAAAACAAATCAGACGAGATTGCAAAATCTAGTATAAAAATAGAACACTTTAGCCATATTAGCGATTTAATCTAACAAAAAAAAAACTATTTACTTTAGCCCAATTGTATCGTGCGATTTATATAATTAGCATGAGACTTTAAGGAAAGTTAACTAAATCAAATACTATATGAATGCTTCCTTTTACTTTTGTCCTTGAAAAGTTTACTGTCCACTTCTTGACTAATTTTAATCATTACTACTTGATAGTAATTAACTAATTACAAATTGGAGATAGAGAGAGAGAGAGAGATGCTGACCTCAATAAAGACAGTGTTGAAGATCATGCCAGAGAAAGAGTTGAGATTGGAAGTGAGGATTTTGAGATTCAGTGACTCAAAGACTTCACACAGTTTCACCATTGTGTCTGTCCTCTTATTACATGTTACATTCACCACCACTGTCCTCTCTCCCATGAATGTTACCTTCAACTTCAATCACACCCCAAAAAAAACAACCAACAATTTTTAATGAAAATTATTATTTTTGGTTTAAATGACTCAAGGTGTTAAGTAGGAAGCACAGAAACTTACTTCGAGAACTTCGATGAGAGAACGGGAAGGACCAGAATCAAGCTGCTTCATCTTCTTGGATGTGACAGGAACCAGCAAATCACGATCAAAATCTTTACTGAAGCTCAGGCTACTCTTTGGTGTAGATTCAAGTTCTCTGATCTCAGCTTCGAGCTTCGACTCTTCATATTGCAACCCTTGTATGTAACTAATAGCATCTTTGATTATTGATGCTTTATCCATCTACCAAAAGAAAAAGAAAAAACAGAATCCATAATAAGCTTGGATCTTGGAGCTAGAAGACAAAGAGTTTTGATAGGAACTAAATAAAAACGAACCTTAGTGATATTGGGGACAACTGATCGTAGAGCGAAGAGTCTCTGGTTAAGTTTCTGTCTTCTGTTTCTCTCCGACACAATATTCTTAGAAGCAGGAGACGAAGCCGCCCCATCAGGCGAACTCGAATCGTACGACCCAGAAATCGCTTCTTCCAAAGGCCAGCTTTTAGAGAAAGAAACAAATATCAGAATCTCAATTCTTTCCGGGAAAGTGGGGATATAGGAATAGAGAGAGACAAAAAATAAAAAGAAGAAAGAACCTGTCATATTCGAACTCTTCGTTTTGGAGGAAGGAGTTTGTTTCCCAGTAATTGTTGAACTCTTGGTCGATGTTATCCATTTTCCGACAGAGTTCTTTTTCTAATCAACTGTCTGATCGTTTACGTGGTGCTCTTGTCTCTCTCTCGACCTGTGCGCTTTATATAGAGAAGGGCAGTGATAAAACTAGAATGAGACAGACCAAACTCTCGGGAGACAACAACGTAGGTTTCCAGTTAATATACACACCAGCGTTGTATCTTACTGTAACAAAAGAAGGATTTGACAATGTCAATTATTAGTAGTAAACAGTAATTGGTGAATAAAAAAGCAAAGGTGTTTCTAACTAAAATAAAAAACGCAAATAAAGACTAGGATCATAGAAGTATTTAGGTTGATAATTATTCAACACGTGGTCCTTACTCATCAGTCTTAACTATTCTGTACCTGTTTGTCAATATCTACAGTGTGAGCACTAAAGAAATGTTCCAACTTAATAATATTTAAAATAAATATTTTTTATATAAAAGTCACGACCAAAAAGGAAAAGGATAGGAGAAGACAAAAACATAAACTATTATAAGACAAGGTAGCAAAAAATGACAAAGATAGTGAAACAAGCATATATAGCTAAAAAGAAAAATAAGAAATGATTTGACAATCAAAATATGTGCAACAATAACCAACAAAGTCAATCATGTGATGTTAATTAGCTAATAAATAATTTTAAAAACTCAATAATTTTTTTTAAAAAAATTCAAGATGATTATAAATTTATAATAGTCAAGGAGATCACACATCGAAACAACAACGAAAGAGACATTTAAAAAGAATCTTAAAACGAAATTCGGTGTTTCAGTTCACATATGTTTCAGCACGAGTGGTCCTAACGAACAATGATACCAATACTCATAAGGTCTCACATTGTGACCATCTGAAAAACGTTTTAACGACCAACAGACACATATGTATCAAGTGCAACGCATGACGTTAAGTATGACCAGAAGCCTAAAAGTTAGACTCCGAAAATTCTTACACAAAACATCAAATAGATGGGCAATCATGAAAGAAAGAAATTAATATACCTTATTTGTCTTGTCACTTCAGAAACGAGTAGGAGGAAGCTTCCCATAAAACTTGTTCGTCTATCTTGCTCAACTCTCTATCGTCGAGCCGTTTCCACGTCTTGATACGTTGAACTCCTGTCCACGTGTCTCTTCCTTTCCCGAGCTTAACCTCTATAAGTCTCGCTCTTCTGTGCCAATTTTGTCTTCCATATGCATGGTATCCAAATCCTCCACCGTAACAAAACCATACCCCTTTTAGATTTCCGCAGAAATCATTGACATGGTCGTGTCCTATGAACGCGGCTTTTACATTTCCCATAGACAAAAAAGTATTTAAGACTCCTGATTGCACGATGGAGCATGCCACACCCTCCTGAAACTGGCCAATAAAGGGTGTGTACCACAGATCACGGACTTCGGGGATTGGAATGTGGAAGAAGGCTAGCGCTGGATCAGGATTACTTGGAACGTTTGCCATGTTCTGTTTAAGACCCTGTTATGAGTTTAATGAATCTTGATTGACCAATGCGTAATCAAGATAAAAGATCTGACTATGTAAATATTTGACCAGATGTAATAAGAAACGGCTTGTCTCTTTTACCTGTTTACAAGTATCTTGAAGCCAACTAAGTTGAGAATCCTTGATCCATCCATATGTTCGTCTACCTTGGACTGTTTCTCTATCTCCACTGTCAAGAAAGAAGAGGTCAAAGACGGTGCTATTTGACAGAACAGAACCAGGTGCACCGTGTACTCTAAGGCGGTAATTCCCAAAGCCATCAATTGATCTCAATGCGCCTCTTTCCGAGTCATCCTCGAGTGGTGGATTGATTTGAGAGACAGAAAAATTCATAAGCGAGAGGAAAGTCATCAGCTCTGCACGGTTCATAGTGGATTCCTGGTCATGGTTTCCTAAAATGGCAGCCCATGGGATTCCATATTCAATGGCTGGACCAATGGCTTCAAGAAGAGATTCCGCTGCATCAGTAGTGCTTGATCCAAATATATTATCCCCTAATCACCACCAACAACAGGAGGAATCAGAGAAAACTTAGCCAACCAGCTCTAAAATTGTGAACCAAATGTGTTTGCTCGTTCAAGTTTCATCATCACTTAATCATACAGCGAAACTAATTGTGGATCAAATGTGTTTGCTCATTCAAGTTTCATCATCACTAAATCTTACAACCAAGCATGGAGGAGCTCTAAGAAGCTATCAGTTTCACTAACAGCTTTCACTAGCAATCAAGAAACACTAACACAAGTCTATAAAAGAATATAACCAAAGTTGTGTGCAACAGTTTCCAAATTTGTCTACCCCCTTACTACATTCGGAGATTTTAAGAAAAAGTAAACATGTATAGCTTAAATCAGCACCGGTACTTCTCTCCCTCGCGCTTTCACGAGCAAAAGAGGATCAACTACGCATGGATTTACACAAAACTTACCAGTAAAGGCGATGAGATCGGGTCTCTCGGCTTCAATCATCCTCCGAAGGAACCGAGTGGTATTGAGATCAGAACAGTAGTGGTATTCAGCATCCGTCACGTCTCTGCATCGAGTAATGCTCCCCATTCCGAAATGCATATCCGCGACCTGTAGACGTCAGATCACCCAGCAATCGTCGATCATTCAAAACCAAATCAAATCAAATCAAACACTAGCGAGTAGCGATATTGCACGAATTTAGAAAGGGAATAACATAAACGGACCTGGAGGATTTTGAAGGTGCCGTCGTCGCGGAAGCGTAGAGGGAGATTCGGAGACCGTTTGAGGCGGATTTGGTTGTGGTTGATGTGGAGTTTGTGCGAGATTAGGGTTTCGATGGAGTAGAGAAGAGATATGATTAGGGTTATGTAGAGGATACTGTGCTTCCAGTTCACAGTTACTGGTGGTGGTGGAGAGCTCATTCTCCTTTCCTTATTCTTCTTCCACACTCTTCGCTTCACGGGGACTTCGATAATAATAGAGATTTAATTTAAATTTTTTTTTTTTTTTTTTTTATTGTTTAGCAACGGAAAAAAAAAAGTTGTTTTCGAATTAACCTTTAAATATCTTCCGAGTCAGAAGTTCTTTCTTTTTCTTTTACAAGACTCCACGAAAACCTCAGCGAGTCTCTGACGCTAACCTCAACGAGTCGCTAACCTCAGCGAGTCTCCGACGCGAGTGTCCGAGAATCTCCGAGGTTAACCTCAGCGAATCTCCGACGCGAGTCCCCGACGCTAACCTCAGCGAGTCTTGGACACTAACCTCAGCGAATCTCCGACGATAATCTCAGCGAATCTCCGGCACGAGTCTCCGACGCTAATATCAGCAAGTTCTTTCAGTGGGGATTGAGTTCTTTCAGTGGGGATTGAGTTCTTTCACTTTCTTTCAGTACAAATGTTTTGATTTTGTTTTCTTTATGGAAGTTCTTTGGCTTTCTTTTGGTACGGATGTTTTGATTTCGTTTTCTTTATGGAATATCCTAAACCATTCTTTCAGGAAAATCACACAAAATGCCTTTAACGTGTCCTCCTTCTTGCAAGAATCAGAAGACGATCTTCTATTGGGATGCTGAAAACGCACCAATTCCTTATGAGATGGAACCTGATGATTTGTTAACGATGTTCAGATCTTCTCTCATTCGCTTTGGCTACAACGGGGTCTTCGAGATCAAGGTTTTTGTTGGAGGTTATAGGCAGAACCACAGAAACAGCCGCATGTCTCTTCAAGACAAAGAAACAATGGAGAAGCATGGTATACCGCTGTTCTATGAAGAAGACGATGCTGCTGATTTTGCGTTGTTGAGGGTCTTGAAACAGGATGATAGGCACTCCAACTACAAGAACAATGTTGTCATTATTGGAGGGGACCACCGACATGTCAAACATCTCCAGTTTTGTCAAGACAGGCATAAGAGGAATGTCATGCTTCTTTACACTCAAGCATTGAAGAGATCGCTTGAAAATGTGCTTAAAAAGCAACTGTCACTGCGAGACTTCTTGGAGCTTCCTGCTCCTAGCAAGGAAGACAAGCAGCAATATGATCGAGCAAAACGTATTGCATCCGGCCAGATGGATCCCTACCGCGATGGGCAGAGAGCTAAGAAATGGAGAAAGGAACAACGCAGGAAGGCTCGAAATGCAGAGGAGCTGCAGGCTCTGGGGATCAACGAGTATGTGGTTCTTAATGAGGAGAAGCTAGTGAAGGAGAATCCTAAGAAGAATAAGAATAAGAAGGCCAACAAAGGCTTCAACGAGGAGAAGAAGCACAAGATGGAGGAAAACGAAGAGGAAGAGATGAAGAGGAAGGGGAGTTGTAAGGGGAAGAGGGGAAGAGGAGTCGCAAGAGAGCAGAAGAAGCACAAGAATAAGATGGAGGAAGATGAAGAGGAAGAGATGAAGAGGAAGGGAAGTTGTAAGGGGAAGAGAGAAAGAGGAGTCGCAAGAGAAGAGAAGAAGCAGAAGAAGCACAAGAATAAGATGAAGGAAGACGAAGAGGAGGAGATGAAGAGGAAGGGAAGTTGTAAGGGAAAGAGAGGAAGGGGAGTCGCAAGAGAGGAGAAGAAGCACAAGATGGAGGAAGACGAAGAGGATGAGATGAAGAGGAAGGGGAGTTGTAAGGGGAAGAGAGGAAGAGGAGTCGCAAGAGAGGAGAAGAAGCAGAAGAAGAATAAGAAGAAGAAGTCAACTTGAATCAGAATCATACGACCAGAAAACAAAAAAAAATATATTCATTGCTTGATTTTTCCTTATTATCGATGACAGTTGTGTTCCACTAATTGTTAGAATGGTTTACTGTTAAACATGTGTCACGAATTTGTGAGAAAGAAAATTAGCATAGATAAAAAAAAAACAGATGGTTTCTTACTATAAAAACAGATTGTTTCTTACTCATAGTTAAGGCTTCGCGATGTTGTACTACCTTGTAGGTAATGGCCTAAACCCAGAGTCAGTTTGATGAAGCAATGAAACCCGTATCTCTTCTTTTATGTGTATCTGTTGAGAACGGTGCCAACCGCGGACCGAACCCGAAGTCAGTCAAAAAACAATATTTCTCCAAGAAGCACAAGCCCAATAAAGTCATTTGTTCGCTGAGGGTCGAGACAACTCGATTATTAACTTTGGAGTGGCTCTTATTTGTTTCCAAGTGATGCATTTTTCTGTATCAAGGCCACTTACATCTTCATTGATATCCCTCCTTGAAAAGGATAATAAACATCGCCAGAAGCTGCTACTTCAGCTATTGCAGCAAGTGGTGATGTTTACTCTCTGTGGCTTTATGCATATTCCCAAATGGTGGTTTGTTGTCGCAAATAATTTCTTTCACTTTGGCAGGTTCTCTTGGTGGACAGCCTAGTCTATCAAAAGCTGAAGAGTCTATCATTGTTTCTCTCCCAGCAGATCTTTCAGTGGACACCCCATCCATTACCAAGTCCACACTCCTCACAACTCAAATCAAATGATCACTCACTTTCCTCCAGGCCCTCCTCATTTCCCTTTATATGATGTTTTAATAAAAATGGAGCAAAAATCTAAATCCTAATTTTTTTTTGGAGAAATTTGTTAAAAGGGGACAAGTTATACCTTATTAGCTATTCCCATTAGAACAAAACCAATGTTTGGCACTTTTAGACAATAACCACAATTATATTTTGTAAAAACTAATATCAGTTTGAATACTCACGGCTAGAGTGAAAAAAAAAAGATCTCTCTCTCTGTTTAAGTACTCACGGCTAGGGTGGAAAGCATCTCAAAGTAACTAATGTTGATACTGGAGTTGAGGCGTCACCTTGAAGATGAAAGAATTAAAGTGCGATAGTATTTGGCTTCGGAGATACAAACTACGGCGGAGCAGCCTCACACAGGACGGAATCCAACATCGGCACTGGGAGCTTCGCATGACGTGTCTGGAAACCTTAACTTCGCATGAACCACATCGGGCGTCGCCTCTTATGTCGGCAACTGAGCTTTAATTTATTTATCGAAAAAATCCTCTGGACCTCTTGGCTCTTGAGCCACTCTTGTATATTAAATCATGTATCACATTGTACTCAAGCCCATTGAACATTTTCTTTTTAATGAAAACAAGTTGACAAAAAAAAAAAAGAGAGAAACGAAAAATAAGCACAAGTCTGTAGAATTAGTGTGTGATGATTAAACCACACAAATTATGAAATGCGATAAAGAACAACAATCCCCACCTTTTGGGGCATCCTATACAAGTGCTCTAGACGGAGAGGTGATCCCACTCATAATCAGCATAATAATCATCTTCATCTCCCTCTTCTTCTTCATCATCATCTCCTTCTTCTTCTTCATCATCTTCTTCTTCTTCTTCTTCTTCTTCTCCACCATCTTCAGTTTTTCCTTTAACTCCTTTAGCATAAAGACACTCCATTTCAATGCTTAAAGGATACCTAACCCTCTCCATCTCCTGCTTGACAAAGCAAGTGCACAACGGGGTCAAAATAGGTATTAAGATAGGGAAACGAATTGTATTCTGCTGTCTATTCCCAGCATTGTTTATAATGATATACTAAATGAAGACCCCTTTATTATTTAAAAACATAATTCAATAGAGGGAGAGATTATTGCTTACATGTTCCGCATGATCTCTACTCTTGATATGCTTAGTAAAACCGTCAAAGATTTTGCCTTCAGACCTTTCGCCATGATACATTCCGCACGGCATTATTCTGGGTACAACACCAACTCCGCATAATGTGCAAAACCAGTTAGATTCAGAGTACTTCACCCGATTTGCATGTCTTTTTGTCTCTTCTAAATCCACTGCATCTGGTGGGAAAAAAAAAAACTAGCTAGTTCAGAAACACTGGTTATTTCAACACACTGCCATAGAGAGAGGGAGAGAGAGAGCAAAAAAAACCTCTAATTAAATTTTCCCAGGGAAGCGATTCAGAATCGATTACTGAATATCCCTCCTCTCGGAGCTTGACTGAGTAAAAATTCTCATGGGATAAGATTATGAATGTAACCGTCAACGGATTGCTCGGCGGATACAAAATAAAATCACCAAAAAGGCACCCGAAACCTGTTTCAATATAGGAAAAGCAACTCAAAACAACAAAGAAAAAAAATACATCCCGTTGAATCTAACCCCTAATTTAATATTCGAAATACAAAGCATATGAATCTATACACTAATTTCTAAGACGAGACAGAGATGAGAAGATTAACCGCGGGGGGTGTGACAGAGACGAATTCCAGAGGAAAATATGGCCGGAAGTACATCAGGGTACAGTTGTGAGGTATGATTGAGGTTGCCAATGGCAGTAATGGTGAGATCATCTACACAGTGGCCTGCCTTCTTCAAGGCTGATTCTATTGACGAACGGACCAGATGAGCATCGCAATGTTTGGGAACCGGAAAGCTCTTGATGTCCCAGAACACCCATGTTTCTGACAGCTTCCTCGCCTTTTTGTTACTCATCTCGTTCTTCTTATTTATCGGACCGAAACTGGGGAAGAAAAAAAACAAATCCAACTTGGGTCTTTAACGGGAAACCTCTCAGATGAGATTCACCGAGAGAGTTATCTAAACCACCGACCTAGTTTACTAGGGAGATTGAAACGCCTCTGAGAGAGAAAGCACGAAGGAAACGGAGATAGAGCGACGGCACAAAGCTCTATCTATATCAGATCTTTTAGGGCAAACAACACATCTGTAAGTTACCGATACTTCCTGAGTTCCTGTCTGATTTTTATGGGCCCGTCACCTTCGGCCTACTAGTCACAACCATTTTTTTTTATTTCTCATTTCAAATTATTCTCTGGGGAAATTAGGAAAATGGACCATAATGAAGAGGTTTTTGTCCCTTTATACTTTTGTATTAATTTGTCAGTTTTAGACATAATTACCCTTATAATAATAAAAATAATTATTTAAAGTTTTATAGAGCTCAGAAAAATATGAAAAAATCAATAAAATCATGAGAATATTTTAAGGTTTTTGATATAAAAAACTGAAATGCAAACAAAATTTGATGTGTTATTCTACATTTGTTAGAATATATATTATAACCCTTTTTACAAGGATAGAATAGATGTTCTAACTTGTCTTCAATATTTTATCAAAGTTAGTATTCGTATTCCAACATCTTCTCTGTGATCTATAAAAATATAGAATACGTTTGATTCAATTCTAACCAAAATGCTTTGTTATTTTAAGATACAATACATATTGTAAATTCTTAACTTCATTGTAAAAAAATATAGAAAACGTTTGCCTCTATTCTATCTGTTACTCTATCTTATATCACAGATAAAATTATATATTTTTACCTTTATACAATATTCTAAATAGATTAGAATTTATATTGTAACCTTATTTCTGTGTTCTATCTTTTCTAGAATATGTATTCTATATTTACGGTTTTTTCTGATTTTAGATCTGAGAAAATCTAGGAAGCAATCTTAACTGATTTTATTCAAATTTATCCTTTGTTCAGAATGTAAATTACACTTAACCGGAGAGCGACAGCGACGTAGAGAGCCGGAGAACGACAGCGACGGAGAGAGCCGGAGAGCGACAGCGATGGAGAGAGCCAGAGAGCGATAGCGACGGAGAGAGCCGGAGAGCGACAGCGACGGAGAGAACCGGAGAGCGACAGCGACGGAGAGAGCCGGAGAGCGACAGCGACGGAGAGAACCGGAGAGCGACAGCGACGGAGAGAGCCGGAGAGCGACAACGACGGAGAGAGCCGGAGAGCGACAGCGACGGAGAGAACCGGAGAACAACGAAGAGAGACAGATAGCGAAGGAGAACGCCGGAGAGAGGCCGGAAACCACCAGAGAATCACCTCATCATTCGTCAGTTCCTCTATATCTCGTGATAACAGTGACGGAGAAAACAATGAATGAAGCACTTTAGTTATTAAGGGATTTAATGAAATTAAACATAAATTTTATTTTAATTTTTCTTTTCAAAAATATAGTTATTTATTAGATTAAAGTTAACAAAACTTAATTATTTATCCTTTTTTATTTAGTTAGAAGGTTAATTTTGTAATTATAAAATCAAAGGTATATTGAGACAAAAACAATATAGTGAAAGGTATAGGTGGACAAACTCTTCTTGGATATGTCTCTATTAGCCAATTTTCCCTTATTGTTTCCATGTGATGATATCTATGACTTATTTATATTGTGTACGCATGGCCCACTAGTCATAATCTTCTCGTTTTTCTTCTTCTTTTGTTATCCATTGATATCCCTTTCTTATTAATCAAGGAGCAATTTGGGAGAGTAACCTTAAAGTTGTATGTTATTTACATGTGTGCCATGCATACGTGGCAGCACCACACTCACTCTCAGCCTACATATTGAATCACCCTTAATTTACTAGAGAAATTACATGCAAATGCCATTGTGGTTTCATATTCATAATCAACTTATGTCATATTCTTAATGTTGAGTATTGCCATATATAAAATCGTCATAGTAATTGATTATGTAATCGACTATGGAATCTAAAATCGTCAAATTTTACCATATATAGATCCACAATGATTGATATTTGATTAAAACTTAACTCCATACCAATCCGTTTAAATACCAACAGTTTCATATAAGCCTAGAATTTATTATATCGTATGATATATAACTATATGGTATGAAGATATTAAAACATTATAAATTTTTCTTTCCTTTCTCTTTTTATTTTTCTATCGTATTATTATAAATATAGAATGTTTGGATATATTGAGTAAATATTATTTTTGTAGCTTACATGATCGAAAATAATGTTTTAATATATCCATCAATATAATATATAATGTTTGAAGATATTAAAACATTATAATTTTTTCTGTCTTTTCTCTTTTTCTTTTTTCTATCGTATAATATATAATGTTTGGAGATATTAAGTAATAATATAGAATGTTTGGATATATTAAAACATTATTAATTTTTCATATAATATAGAATGTTTGGAGATATCGTATAATATAGAATGTTTGGATATATTAAAACAATTTAACTATATGGTATGATATAATGTTTGAAGATATTAAGTATAATATTATAAAATTTTCTGACATTAAAGATATTAAAACTTTATAAATTTTACTGCCCTTTCTCTTTTTATTTTTCTATCGTATAATATAATTTTTTCTGTCCTTTCTCTTTTTTTTTTTCTATCGTATAATATATAATGTTTGGAGATATTAAGTATAAAATATAATGTTTGAAGATATTAAAACATTATAAATTTTTCTACAAGACGTATAGTCTTCTCTAATTTTTAATATCGAAAATAATGTTATGAATCGGATTGCTAACATTATAAATTTTTCTGTCCTTTCTCTTTTTCTTTTTCTATCATATAATATATAATATTTGGAGATATTAAGTTTAATATATAATGTTTGAAGATATTAAAACATTATAAATTTTTCTTTCCTTTCTCTTTTTCGGAATTTTCTTTCCTTTCTCTTTTTTCGGATTTGAAGATATTAAAACATTATAAATTATAAATAATGTTATGAATCGGATTGCTAACATTATAGATTTTTCTGTCCTTTCTCTTTTTCTTTTTCTATCATATAATATATAATATTTGGAGATATTAAGTATAATATATAATGTTTGAAGATATTAAAACATTATAAATTTTTTCTTTCCTTTCTCTTTTTCTTTTTCTATCGTATAATATATAATGTTTGGAGATATTAAGTCATTGAAAAAGAGAAAGGACAGAAAAAGAAATGCTATGAATCGAGAATAATGCTATGAATCAATAAAAAAATCATGACTAAATCGAATAAGATCATAATCTATGAAATGCTATGAATCAATCAAAAAATCATGGTATAAGATGATCGAGAATAATGCTAAGAATCAGATTGCTATAATCTGACTTGCCATTATGATTTCACCATTTTGGATTGTTATAATTGCATGACTAAATCGAATAAGATCATAATCTCATCGCATAGTCATAAATTATGCAAATTTTGATCCTCAACTTTCCTATTTATAGGTCAATCGCATATATATTAATGCAAAACATAAATGTACTTCCATGATTTTATGATTGACGTATTTGACTACTAAATTCGTGCCTATAATGTATTAAACATTGATTGACAATTCAGCAATTTGTTATTTACTGCCTAAGATTGCGCATTGAGCCTAAGATTGCGAATCAAATTATATATATGTAGAAGAGAAATTTCTAAATTAACATGGTAACGGCTAATATACGTTATGGATTATTATTAAGTAAAGTAGTAATAAATCACTAGATCGATCAACCCAATCATCTAAATGCATATTCATACAAATAAATATTAAATCATATCTATACGTATAATCTTAGGCAGCAATTTGTTATTTACTGCCTAAGATTGCGCATCGAGCCGATTTATATACGGCAAATAATACTAATATATAAATCCCTTTGAAGTAGGCATTCACTCATCAAAAGCAAGAAAAGCGAATAAAAGTTAAGAAATGTCGGCGATGAACAACGTTTCTGATTTGAAGCCTTTCAAGTCAATGTGGAAGGTGAGGGTTAAGATAATCCGGTTGTGGAAGCAGTATTCAACGGCGAGTGGTGAGACCATTGAAATGGTTTTCGTGGATTCTAGAGTAAGTTCTATCTTTGTTTCTATATTAGGTTAAGATACCTTTGTTTCTTACTTGATGTCTTTGTTTCTTACTTGATTCTGTTCATATTTGCTAGAGTGATAAGATACATGGGACCGTGAAAAAGGATGAAGTCGGACAGTTCGTTCATGTCCTGCAGCAGGGCCAAACGAAAGTCCTTTTTTTATTAAAGTTTTTTTATTTTATTAATATTTTTGTTTATTTTTCTGAATAAGGGGTCAAAGATAGAAGCAACTCTATACGAAGAGCTGGAAGCTTTAAACCATATCACTATGAATGAAGGTGATTGGTTTGATATTAGAAATTTCAAAGTAATGCATTTTTCAGGTTTGATACGTTTGACCAAGAATCGATACCACATTGTTATGTCAAATTCTAATGTGGTCGTGCAAATTCAACCAAAAACATGTAGCAACTACTATTGTTTTGTAAAGTTTCTTGACATTGCACGCGGTCTTGCTCATCCAATGTACTGTATAGGTATTCGGATCTAATTACATTACATAGTCTGAGTTGAATGGACTTTTAAATTATAAAATTATCAGCTATGTATTAATATTGCAACATGTGTTTTTAATGTCTTAGATCTTTATGGAGCTTTAGTTGGGGTTGGGGAGCTCCAGCCTTATCATGATGAAATTTATGGTGAGATGCGGCATAAAAAAAATTTCTCATTGATCAACCTTGGGTGAGTATCCGCGTTTAAACATAAAAACATATTTTCAAAAATATAATAATGAATCATTATGGGTTTCGGAATATTTATTTTAGACCCTCGCTTACAGGTTAGATGAAGTTATGTGTGTTGTCTATGGGGACATGGCTATAAAGTTTTATCATTTATGGAACTCTACAGTTAGTTCTGTTGTTCTATGTGTTTTGAGTTTTTGGCGTATTGAACGGGAGGAAGGTAACTTAGAAGATTTATTTTCCCCAAATGAATGTTTCTTTTTTCTACTCACTTTCAGTTTCAGTTAATAATAAACGGGTTTTATAATATAGGTAGCTTCAAGAATGTAACAAACATCGAAGGGATGTCAAAAATAGTGATTGAGCCTGACATTCCTGAAATCAGGTCATTCCGAATGAGGTACTAACATCCCAATTGTTCACCTAAACTATAGTTTTTGTTGAACATCTAATTAGTTGACGGTTTAAAGACGTCGTGATTTTATGCACTCAGGATTCCGCCGTCACCATTTTGAAGTGCTATGCCATGATTAGAAGAAATATTCGTGTCATATTTATCGAGTAATACTTTTGGTTTTTACTTGCAATTCATATGCTATGTTTTTTTATATGCTTTCTCCAATGTTTTTTTTTTATTTTTTTTAAATAAAAAACTTAGTCTAATCTTTTTAGTAATTGACAGCTACCGCATTTATCATTATAATAAATAGTCAAGATAATCTATAAAAATCTATTATAATAAAAATCAAATTTTAGAAAGCGACTATTTCCATTAACTGCCGATCTATTTAATCACAAGGGGGACATATATACTTCAAGATCTATTTGATAAAGACAATTAAATTTTACGATTCGATTTATAGTCATAATGAAGACGCCAAAAACTCAAACGTGTACTTTCTTCTATATCCAATATAATTTGATAAATATGGTAGGTCATATAAATTATATTGATTACAAGATCACAGCTATAAATTTTTTCTTGGCCAATTACCTGAATGCTTTAGTCACAGTAACTTACTTATATAACGAAAATTGTTATACTTTGTCTTTGCATATCGAAAACAGTTTACTTATATAACGAAATTTCAATGCCGTCTTGCACAATACCATATGTACTCAACCTTATGACTACAATTTAAACCAATATGTAAAATAAAATTATAAAATCAAATGTATGAATAATTTCTTATAACTCTCACCCCGCGCAAGACGCGGGTCCTAATCTAGTTATATTTATAGAAAGAGCAATTGGCGTGTAAAGTACATAACTAGATAAAAATTTACATCCCACGACAGATTATTAGAGATGGGCATTTAGTGTATTCGGCTTTTTCAAGTCAGTTTATTTGGGTTTCGGGTTTTTCGGTTTTGGAAAAATGTTGCCCAAGTAAACCGAGCTATATTTCAGTTCAGTTCGATTCGAAACCAAAACTACTATCTACCAGTTCTTGTTTCTAGAAAGTTTCTTAAATATTTCAACAAACATAAACTTTAGTCATAGTTTCTCTCATTATTGTCTGATTAATCTTTAAACTTGTTTAGCGGTTTTAAAGTTCAATAAAGTAGTTGTTGCAGGTCAGTGATTGGTAGGGGTAGGCACGAATAGTACCATAATTTTTGGTATCTGTGATTTGGTTCGTATTTTATGGATATTAAATTTTCTGATTTGATTTGCTTCGGAAAAATATGGATATTCGGTTTTTCAGATATCCGGAATTTTTTAGATATTTGCGAATATTTACAGGTATTTACGGATATCTCATACACCATGTTTAATACAAGTAAATCTAAAAAAGGTATACATGTTTGTTTTTTTAAAAAAATATTTTACATAATATTAAACCCAAAGTGAAAATTAATGGAACTATATGTTCCATACTTTTTTATAATGAAATAATTTTTTCGATAAAACACATAATTTTAGAAAATTGTAGTTTTTATAAAGATAATATATTCTTTCCTTAATTTTATACTTTATATATATTTTATAAATAACAAAATTATATGCTAAAATAAAAATATACATATTTAATTATAGATATACATTTATTTGTATAAAAACCGGAGCAGATCGGATATCCGTCTTTAAAAATTTTAGTATTTCTGATTTGCTTCGTTTTTAACGGCTATGAAATTTTAATATTTGCTTTGCTTCGAAGAATTACGGGTATCTAGATTTTTCAGATCAAATTGAAACGAATAATGAATTGAATCAAATTTAACGGATAAAATGTTCGTCCCTAGAGATTGGGTCGCAGTTGCTTTTGGTGGACGTGACGAATGCAGGAAGAAATAACCATTTAATGTTTCTTTCTATGCAGTGAACAGCATTGAGAATACTTTGAGACATACAGAACTAGTTTAATGTCTTTGCTATGTAGTGCTGTAATAATTACAGAATCAATGAAACCACAATTTATTCATCTACAAATAACCGTCACCACTGACGCCCTGAAATTGTTACTAGATATACCTTCCAGGCACCCCCCCCTCCCTTTGAAATCGTTAAAGAATGGAAGGAAGCACAATCACCACAGTTTCAAGGCACAATGTTACAATACATCCTCTTTCTTCACATGATTCTTGGGTGGAAAAAGTAAAGAAATGTACCTCGTATTGACAATTCCCTCCCATCCCCCCCCCCCCCCCCCCCCCCCCCCCCCCCCTCCCCCTTAGACTATCAACAATGATTTTATTTTTCAACACCTTACTTTTTTCTAAAACTCTACATAATCTTTTCTTCCTTTCATCTCGTCATTCAACAAATATTCAACTTTAGTTTTTTCTGTTTATTTTACGTTTTGACAAGTTCACAAAAATTCATATTATACATGATTCGTTTTCCATCCTGCAAAAACAAGGAATTGTTTCTATTAGCCACTTGAGAATTAGCTCTACATTAATCAATGACTGATAAAAACTAGTAAATACCAATTGATGAAGAAGCAAACCTTTTTCTTCGTTGAACCTAGCAAGCAATATGTCCATGTCTTGATTGGTCGGATGATAAGCATGAGACACACCCCAATGCTCCTGATTCTTGATCATATCCCTAAAGAAAGATGCTCTGACTCGACTCAGAGAACTTGTTAGAATATCAATCAAAATATAATAAAAATCAGTTATGTGTTCTTAGCTTAATTTCATAACAAAGAACTGATGAGTTGATAATTAATGAGAGATAAGGTGAAGTAATAAAATCTGTGTGTTCTGAATGTAAGAGGAAGTTTGTCGGTAACAGTCGGTTATGGTTTTATTAAGAATGAATATAATAAAAATGAGTCGGATGTTCTTAGCTTAATCGATAACAAGGAGCCATGAGTTGAGAAGTTTGTTATCCTTGCTACATTGTCGTTATGCCCTTGATAAATTTATGACCCATGTGTCTCGGAAATTGTGGTCAGAGGACGTGGTGTTCACTTGTAGTGTTTTTTAGGTCTAGTTAAAAACCCATTTAATTGATTTGTAACAATTCATTTGCTTTTATTTTGAAATTCATGTACATAATTCTCAAATCTATTTGTCTGAATCTGGAAATTATTGGATTTATGGAAGATTTCTGAATATAAGGAGGATTTATAAATCCATTAAATTACTAGAACCAATAACCCCCACTAATAATACAAATCCAGTCAAAATAACAAGGCTCAACTCAATATTTGCTACTTTGTATTTTTACTTTAAAAACACTTAAAAATCCACTCAAATCAAATTACAAATCAAATCCATAAATAAATCATTGCCATTGAATAACACTTGATTCTAAAATCTGTTTAAAAATCATAAAACTAATAACAGTGGATTTGAAAATGGATTTTTAAGTCATATAACCAATAACACTGAATTTTGTTTAGATTTTTAAATTCACTAAAATACATAAACCAATAACACCTCCTAATATCATACAATGCTTTATTTTTAAAAAATCAACATTCTAACCACATATTTTTCTTTTATATTTTTGTGTGTTTAATTATGATTACATATTAATAGTTAGAAATATAAATGATTTGTAATAAAAACAATATTTAAAATAAACCAAAAGTTAATATTTTGGATTTATTTCTTAGAATATTATTAAAATATAAATAATATTTTTATTGAGAAAATAAATATTATAGAAAAATATAAAAAATATGTGTTCAAATGAAATAAAATAACTTTCTATTTGTAGAGCACAAAAAAGAAGAATTTTGATACAAAATAATTAAAGAAATAAATTAATGTATAAGAAAAATGTATAAGAAAATTATGATATGAAACAATAAGGTGGAAAAAAACTCAACTATTACAATGGCCAATAAACAAGTAACACATGTGTAGTGGATCCCATTTTTAATTTTCAACTAGTTTCAACTGCCAAACAATCCACGTAATATTCTCTACTTTTTCAACAATTTCATTGGAAGCATTCAACTACCTTGTTGTAAATGGTGTTGGGCCTGGGCATTTCGGATATTGGTTCGGTTCGGTATTTTGGATTTCGGATAGTCTGGATAGGAGGCTAGAGGATCCATTTACTACTTGAAATATTTTCAGTTCGGTTCGGATAGTTTTGGGTTAGGTTCAGTTCGGATAATAAATCTAGAAATCGGAAAATACTCGAAAAAATTCGGTTATCATTTGATTCTGACCCGATTCGGATAGTTCGGTAGTTCAAATAAAATATCGGTTATTTAAATAAAATATCAAATAATTAAAATAATTTAGATAAAAATCGATATTTCTGATTACTTTGAATATTTCGAATAAAATTAATCGGATACTTTTGAATACTTTCGAGTAGTTTGGGTAGTTCGGATTTTTATAATAATTTGATATATTCAAATATTTTCAGATTTTTTTTATAAATTTTTAAGTTATAAATATAAATTTAGTTATGTTATATATATATATATATGTTTAATTAATATTTTTATATTCATTCTCGGTTCGGTTTGGTTATTTCGAATACATAAATATAAGAACTATTCGGGTTAGAAGGTTTTGGTTTGGTTTCGGTTTCGGAAATTCGGTTTGGTTCCAGTGCGGTTCTTCTGTTCCAGTTTCGGATATTTCGGTTATTCCGGTTTGAAGGTTTTCGTCAGATTCCGGTTCTAGGTATCTCAGTTCGGTTCGGTTACTTGTAATTATCTTTTCCCAGTGATTTCCAATATTAAATGCTCGGATTCGTCTCCCCTAATTCTCTCACATCCCTTAATACTCTGCTTCGAATTCAAAAACCCTAATTCAAAAGATCCCAAGGTACGGCTCTTTGCTCTTTTGCTTGAAGTTTCCTCTCACTCTTGCTTGCCCCTGGGTAGTGGTCGCTTGTGTGTTTTTTCTGTGTGCGAGGATTGCGATGCAGTAATGTTGTCTTTGATGAGTTTGTGTCTCAGTAGGGATTTCTAATTGATTTTATTTTGTTTCATGTGCATAGATGTCCTCCCGGAAACAGAATATCTACCTCGCCAAGTTAGCCGACGATGCCGAGCAATATAATGATATGGTTGAATTCATGGACAAAGTTGCAAAGACTGCTGCCGAGCTTACCCCTGAAGAGAGGAACCTCTTGTCTATTGCCTACAAGAATTTGATTGCTGGTAGGAGGGCTTCGTTGAAGCGTATTCGCTCTATCGAAAAGAAGGAAACAAAAAAGGGCAACACTGACAACGTCTCCTTTATTAAGGATCACAGAGTCAAGATTGAGACTGAGATCAACAACATTTGTGATCGTATTTTCAACCTTATCGACTCTCACCTCCTTCCTAATGCATCCACGGATGACTCCAAAGTATTCTACCTCAAAATGAAGGGAGACTATCACCGTTACCTCTCTGATTCCAAGACTGGACCTGCTAGGGTACAAGCTGCCAAGGACACTCTTGAAATCTACAAGTCAGCCAAGGTTATATCCGTCTCGGTTTCTTGTGATAAGATAACATCTTGTCCACCTCATGCCTTCTTCTTTTCTTTTTTTTTTTTTTTGATCTAGGTTATTGCTCTTAATCTGCCGTCCACTAACATACCGAGACTGGGGCTTGCTCTTAACTTGTCTCTTTTCTACTATGAGACCCTCATGTCAACTAAGGCTGCGTGTCTGACTGCAAAGGAGGTATGTGTTGCTTTTTCTCATTTTATTATATGGTTTTTTTTGTTATGCCACTGTGAGAGCTAACCAAACGTGATCTTCCAACACTGTCCTTTTTTTTTTGCTGTTGTTCTGTCAAATTGTATTCGTATTGTGGCATTTTATTTGGTTAACTTGTTACACTTACCTGCCCCATGGGTGTGCCTGCAATCTTTCATATGATCTAGTTATTCTCTCCAGATTGCTTATTATCTGGCTTGGTAGATAGATTTTGTTGTTGATTATTTGGAAAGTTGAGTCTACCATTGTTCCCTTACACTAATGAAAATATTTGACCTTTCGATTATAAATTATCATCTGTTCATTTAGAGATATGATTGTGATGATGATGGTAGGCTTACGATGCCGCAATCACTGAACTACACGCAGTGAGAGAGGAATCATTCGAGGATACTGTATTGATCATGCATCTTATCCGTGACCGTGTCACCCTCTGGACCGATGAACTCAGATGTTTCCAGTAAAGCAAGTGGAAGAGCAGCCCCTACCACCAGATTCGCAGTGATGAAACCAGTTCAATGGAATGATTAACAGGAAGAATACTAACATAAAATAAAATATCTGTATGTTTTGATTCCGCATAAACTGTAAAAACAAACTCATCTCTTGTAGTTTCCTGAAACTCTCTCTTGCAGACCAACTCTCTTTTTCCTTTCTTTTGTCAATGGGTTGATGATGTTGGTGCTGGTTTCACTCGTATTGCTCTCTAATTAGTACTCAAATAAAGGGAAAACTAAAAGAGTTTTACTATTACATTTTTTTAATATTTATTACGTGGTTGTATGTGCAAGTGGGTTTATCATTTATAGTCTATCAAACTACCCGTAACAACAATCAAAAAAAAAAAAACTACCCGTAACAATAAACAAAAAAAACGATTCCTTAAATGAATTAAATAGAGTAAAACTTAGAAATCGATCACTAGACCAATTTGGGGCCAAGAGGTTGATACTGAAATCTCCAATCAATACTTTGGTGGCAAATGACCAATATAACTCAGTTGTCCAATGAAAAGTGAAGAGGTGATTTATTGGGTGAAATTCTTAGCTTACTATTTAAGAATCTAATGGGTCACAAGTTCAATTCCTTTTTAGAGGAGTTCGCCCTCAGAAGAAAAATTGAACTTCTTCACGGTTTCGGTCTCACTTTAAGAATGTATTAGATTTTGACCCGCCATTTGAAATGACGGATATATTTTTTGTTTTATTTTTTTTGAGAAATTTTATTTTTCTATTTGTGTTTTTTTGGTAATCATATTTGTGTTATATATTAATTTAATTTAATTTATTATAATTTTAACTATATTAAATATGTTAAGCTGCATAATTGTATACTTGTGCCATATGAATTTCAGAAATTATTTTACATTTTACTCCAAAGTTTACAACATATTATATTTTCTTATTAGTTACTGAACATAATTAGTCATGAATATTCGTACCCAGAAAAATTGGACTCAAAATCGACTCAAAAATCAAAGTCTCATAGTGCATTAGATCTGACATATATACTCGAACGATTCTTAAAGTGGTATATCCGAAAACCAATAGCAAACCCAACCCGCACTGAAAACCGAACAAACCTTTTGGAAAAAATAATGTTTAATATATTCTGTTAACAATATATATATATATGTAAATGGGTTAATATGGTCTTCACTAACTTTAAGTAAAATCATTGTGGAAGCACCGTAACCTACTGGTTAAGGTTTAAAGGCTTCTACACCCAGGTATGGGGTTCGAACTCCAGACTATGCAATTTCTTACAGATTATAGAAAATCTAGGTTTCAAGTCCCGAAGAGAGCGGTTTATTAAACAATTATACAGATTACGGAAGAAAGGCTTACAAGAGATCTACAACATGGTGCAAGTTAATCTGGTCATAATTGTAATATCATAATAAATCAGCTTTATAAAAAAACTTTAAGTAAAATCACATCAAATAAATATTTTTTAATCGAGTAGCCTATTTAAAACCCGTTAAACTAAATGAATTTATATGAGAATTTATTGTTCTTAAAAGTCCATTTAAACCCGTTAAACCCTATATTAATATCACATGCTTTGTTAACCAATAAACTTAATGTTTGTATAAAATATTTAAAGTTTTGAATAAATTAATATTTGGTTGAATCAATCCCAATTTCTTGGAATAAGATGTAAGTTATGTTGTTGCAATGTGATAATAATTTTTGATAAACATATCAAAGTTTATTATAATTAAATATTATATTGTAATAGTCGGTGAAAATATTATATATTTTCTTTCGTAATATCAGGGTTGAAAATAAAAAATAAAACTACTTTAAGTGTTTTATTTGGTATTTTAACATGCTTGTTGTCAATGATTCTGTCATGAATAATATGATTAATTTTAAATGTAGTTGTGCCATATATTTTTAGTGGAACAGTTCGTGGTCATATATTTTTTTGCTCTTATATAATGTATAGGGTGTGTATTTTATTTAGTATAATGAGAGTAATGGGTCCTAGAATATAGGACATGACGGCAAGTTATAATACACTGAAAATATGTACTGGTATATTTTTATATGTGATTAATTGGCAGTTAGTTACTAAAACATAAGAAATATAATTTGACATAATATTTATCAATTGGTCATGATCCTCTTTTAATAGTATCGATGATTTGCGAATCTAGAATCCCTAATCATTCAAAAAAATTAGTTGATGTACAGTAGAGAACTAAAAATCTTAATGTTTTATAATTAGCAGTTAAAGAACATTTTGTAATGTTGATTTAGTGTCATAAGTGGCTTGCAAACAATAGTTCACTTTTTGTTTTTATTCTGTAAAAAAAAGAAAAAAGCGTCATTAAAGGTGACACAACTATTTCACAAAAAAAACCACCGTATCAAAAAGGGTCAAAAACCAATACAAAAACAGCACTAAACACCCAAAAAAGGGTCAAAGACAATCTGGGAAGCATCAAGAGAGGGGGTAACTCTCTCACGGTCAAAAAAAAATTATTAAGCCAATTCGGAGGCCCAACTGTTGAATATGAATTAATGAATTAAAGGAGATGAGGACAAAAAAACATATTAGTGAACTTATAATTTATAAAACAGACTGCAAGCAAAGCATAAGTAGTAATAGTTTGACTTGAACAAACAAATCCACCATATGATACAACAAAGGCACCACGGCCATGTAGTCCTCTAGACGCTTTTCTCTCTCCTGTACCGCCTGGGCCTCTCTCGCCCGAATTCAGACCTCTATTAGCATCAACCAAAGTAAAAAAAAAAAAAAAAAACATCAATTAAAATCATTTATATTTAAGAGAACATTTAAGGCTGAAATTCATTAAACAGCTTCCCAATCCAGTTGTTAAAACATGCCTTTGATCGTTTGTTATTGTATTCAGAAACATTAAAATCCGGCTTCTCCATCTTCCTCTTGAATGAAGGCCTCCTCAGCTTGCACAACTCCTGCTCGACATAAAGATAACGGGGGGGGGGGGGGGTTCAAATTTGAAAGGAGAACATAACTAGGAAGTGAGAGAAAGGGAAACTAGTGCTTAAACGAAGTAACGAAAACGAAGGCTAGGGTGATGTCTTACACGCTCTAAATGATTTTTACTTCTGAGATGCGTGGTGAAATCTTCAAAGGTACGGCCATCAGCTGAACATAGTTTGCAAGAAAACTCCCTAAAAGATTCATCAATACGAGAGGGGCCCATCTCCTCTGAACCTTTTAGGTGGAACAAAAAAAAAACAGAACTAGTTAAGAAACAACTAACAATATCGGCTTCAACACTGAGAGAGAGAGAGCAAACACCTTTCAATATGGTCTCCCAGGAAAAGTTTTTATCAGAAGGGGGCTCTTTAGATTTGCTCGGATATGCTAGAAGAGGGGTGTATCCCTCAGACCGTAAGTAGGGAAAATGAGCAGTTACATGCTCCAGGTGCACATCACCGGTTATGACCATTAAAGTAGCCGGAGATGGAATTTTATTTTCAAACCGCAAAATATCATCAACAGAGTCGGTGAAAAACCCTAATTAATCCAAAAAAAAAAAAAAATTTATAGAGATTAGTTGTAAGGTTTGAAGAATGACGAATTTGAAATTGTATGAATATAATTTCTAGGAGAAACAGATAAGAAGATTAACCGGGAGGGGTGTGACAAAGACGAATTCCAGTTGAAAAGATGGCCTGGAGAAAATCAGGGTTTAATTGTAAGATGTGATTGAGGTTGCCAATGGCAGTGATGGTGAGATCACCTTCACAGTAGCCTGCTTTCTTCAAGGCCGATTCTATGGACGAACGGACAAGACGAGCATCGCAATCTTTGGGAACCGGACAGCTGTTGATGTCCCAGAACACCCATGTTTTTGCCATGTTCCTCAACTCTAACCTCAAAAACAAACTAATCAATCAGATCTAAACGGAGAGAGATATCTAAACCACCGACCTCGTTTATTATGGAGATTGAAACGCAGAGAGCACGAAGGAAACGGAGATAGAGCGACGGCACAAAGCTCTATCTGTAAGTTACCGACCGATACTTCCTGAGTTCCTGTCTGATTTTTATGGGCCGTCTTTCTAAAAAGGTTTTATTTGAGGTTCCTAACCGCAATCGCATTTAGCGCGCGTTTGGCGGATTTCAAGTCGCGATAAATGGCGGTTTGACGTCCATTGGGCCTTTTCACTTCACATACCGCAACATTAATATAAGCCCATGAAGTCTACTGTGAACTGCAAGGGAGAACCATATACTGATTGTCTCTGTCCATGAATGAAACTCGTCGTTGGTTTTAAATTAAAAACCAGCTTATACAGTTGATCATTTTGCTTCCATAGCATAGTAATCTCGCTGATATTGAGCTCGGAATCCCCTAACTTCCCGTACTCCATAGCTTTCTTCGTCGTCTTCTCAGTCGAAGCTTTCGCCAAAACCAAAGTTCTGAATATTCTCCTCCGAGCATTCGGCGATGGAGCTACACAGAGACTCGTGAAGGCTGAGAGATCCCCCACTGTTGTTACCGGTGATCGCGGGAGTGACCGTTGAAGGTGATGTAAGATGACGCCATGTCGGAGAACCGAGAAGATCGGCGTTTTTCTACGTTGACTTGAACCTGATTTTTTCTCCACTCAAATTCTCCTACACAATACACTATCAATGCGACGATGTCTTACAAGAGGTGTATCTTGTATCTCTTAATTAAGATATGTTCCTTAATTTTAATTGCTATTTTTCTTCTTCTTTTAATTTCTAATACCCTAAAACACCTACCTAAGAACCTGCGTTGATCATGGTCTAAGTCTGTGCAAAGATGACAATGGATGATTCCATAACAATATGGTAAATGAAGCAGCCATCCCTTCTGTACTTCGGTATTTTGTTTTTCATATCTTTTAGTCTCGGGCTGTTTTATCGCTGAGATACATTTGATTTGATTGCCAAATTTAAAAACGCACTTATATTACAATCGAAAGGAGAAAAGAAAACGAGTTACACCCCACATTAGTAATGGAAATTTTACATTGAAAACTAAAATAAACGAAAAAACAAAAGGAATTTGAAACCGAAGGATCTACTCGAACTTGGAAACTTGGACTTTGTTCGGAAGACATGTACCCATGTACCCACCAACCCCACCACCATATTGTTTGTTGTTGTTGTTGTTGTTGTCAACTATACCCCCAAACACCATCCTAATTACACCCGTATCCTTTTCCCCGCCTTTTTTAACCGTTAGTAACCCCGTTTTGAAAACCTCCTTTAACCAACTCTCAAACGCACCGTTTTGAAAGTTATCGCTGCTGCTAATCTCCTCCACTAACTTCTCCTCCACGCTAAACCTAACTCCACCACCATCTCCTTCTTCCGGAAAAACCTCCCTGAAAGCTGCCGTTATCATTGCCTTTTCGATTCCCGGTTGATATGACCGGTTAAGAACAAACCGGTTTTGAATCATGTTCAGGAAAGTGCTGGAAGAGATCTCTGTCTCTTCCTCCCCGGTTAAGTCACTTGAGATCGGACTTATCTCTCCTTCGATATCTTCTTCAGCTTTTAAGTTGAGGTCGAGATAAGAGCTGTTGAAACTTGATTGCCTTGAGAACGCTTCCTTCTTAATAACTCCTGCTCTGAAACTCTTACCCTCCTTAACCGGTAAATCCGACACCAGTTTTCTCTTTCTCCCAGGACTCTGTGCCTTGACCTCCAAGTTTATTTGCAAAACGGAGTCTCTGCTTCTCGTATTGTCCTCCTTCGTCAAGATAAAGATGGCTTGGCGGGCAATACCGGTCCGCTTCTTTTCAAACCGATCAGCAAGGAGTTTCAAGAAACGTGAATCAGCCAAGTCGATGTCTTCGATCAAGAACACAACCTTCTCGCTGTTCTCCAGTCCTCTTGCCTTCAACTCGTTGTCTTTCTTCTTAAGATCAATGTGAACGAGTGACTCCAAAGATCCGAAAACAGATTCAGCTACAGTGCGAGCTATGCTCCTCTTCGCGGCTGTGTCGTTGCCCTCTATCATAATCCAACCATCTTTCTTGTTCAACACGGGATCCATCAAACTCTCAGCAATCAAACGCATTGTCACAGTTTGCCATGGAACACTCTCCTCCAAAGCTTTGACCAAATCACTGATCTTCTTTCTCGTGTCTGTTACAGAATCTGAACGAAACAGAGAACGCCCTAAGTCAAGAGTAGTCTTCACATTCTCGTTATCTTCAGCATCATTGATCGATTCACCCTTCTCATAGTCGTTTCCACCCAAATCAAACTCTAGAGTGCAAGAAGTCTGACGTCTGAACTTGGCAATCGAGTTTGTGGCTCGCTGATGATTCGGCATTAACCCGAACGAATCAATCAAAGATACAGATCTTGACCCCATCAGACTAGAGTGTCTTGTCTGATTGTGTATATGTCCACAAACTCTGTTCCATTTCCTCCTAAGTCCCATCAACTCTTCCTACACAGGCAACAGCACCAAAACCAAGAGTTAGCTCTTTGATTTGATTTATTTGTTTTGATCATATAATGGTACATTTAAATTTCAAATATTAGGTCTACCTTGTGTGGAGAGTTGTCACCATCATGAGATTGGAGCCAAGAAGGCAAGAGCTTCTCTTGGTTAGCTTTAAGCGCTTTTGCTTCTCTTTCAAAGCTAGTAACACACTCAGGACAACAACTTAGCACAGAGCTTATTGTCTCTTCTTCCTCAGCTTTATTGTAACCAGAAAAGGACTTTGTCGCATTAACACTGCTCATGTTCCACGCCTCATGTCCACTGCAAATAAACAAAACGGTCAAGAAAAAGAGATATCAGTGGCATTCTCGCTAACGTCTGAAAACAAAGTGAAAAAGAGTTTTTGGATTGTTGTAAAAAGTGTCCTGTAGACAAGAAGACAAAATGTTTCCCTAATATAGGACGGGTCTCTTAGCTATCAGACACAAAAAGAGAACTTGCGACTAATCAACCAAAGTAGTAAAAGGGGTAAAAGCGTCCATACATTGCTACAAAACAAAAACATACACTTAAAATTCAAAAGTTTCAAGCTTTATTGTTGCAGGAATATTCTCCTCTACTATGTTTTGAAATTAATTTGTCTACAAGCAATGACCATTGGATAATATGAGTTCTTTGAATTTTTAATCTAGATAGTATCAAACCACATCAATATATAAAGTCATATATTAACCGCATATTCCAAAATGGCACTACTAATATCCAACATTAGGAACGGATATATAGTTTAAAATCTCGTAATCTACCAACCTTTAGCAAACACATAGGTGGTCTCCTATTATCCTATGAGGGTCCAAGTAAGAAAAATGTTTAATAAGACTGTATAGTGTGAAAGGACAGGCATGGAGGAATAGACACAGGGTTCTGGCTTCCATGAGACACTGATCTGAGTAAGTCAGAGAACAAACACAGACTCTAAAGGGACCAGTTTCAAGTAAAAACTCTGCAAAAACACAACATTTTCAAAAGAAATTATCTCACTATTATTTTTGAACTCCGACATAAAGATTCGTTTTTTTTTGGAAAATTTAACATAGGTATACTAGCTAGTGTCACTATCTACGCAAAACCTTTTTTTGACCAACATCACTTTTGTGAAAAAATGACTGAACTGTTTTAAATTTTTAGAGTAAAGTAATGGTAAAAAAAGTAAGAAAAAAGAGTTTACCTTGTCGCATGAAGGCTTAAGCCAAGATTAGCAGAAGAAGGGACAGAGACAGGATGAATAGCCCACAGTGTTTCTAACGAAGGTTGTCGCATTTGACATCTCATGTACGTCTGAAACGAAGCTGTTCCCATCACCCAAACCCGTCTCGTGGAACCACCAGTTTGATCATCAACGTCGTCGTATTCCGCGATTAACTTCCCAATTTCTTCAACTAGATGATCCAAAGGACTGTAAGACGATGATATCTCCCTGATTGTCCACGTTAAGTCACCAGTGAAGATAATTACATCTTTGCCACTGGTCGTGAGAGAAACCACTTTCTTCCTTAACTCGTTTATGTTCGTCTCCACGTCTTCTCTCCTCATGAACTTGGAGGCCATTGGTGAAAACTGAAACTTGACCAAATAGGTCTGCTTTAAATCCCCGAGCTCTCCTCTCTCCAGCCTTCCCATCAGCTCGGAGACGAACACTTCCGTGAAGGAAACGGAATCTCCGACTATCACAGGGTTCTTCTTCTTCTTCGTCTTCTTCCTCAGAAGAACATCAACCACGAGTTTCATATCGTTTTCTCTCTGGCGTTGTTGATGATGATGATGAGGGGAGGAGGAGGAGGAGGAGGAGATCAAAAGTGGGTTTTGGTTGGGAGACTGGTTCAAGAACTGGGTTTGCCATAAAGCGACATTAGGGTTTAGAAAGTTGAAGTCTTTATTAGGGTTCTGGTAGTGGTGAAACCGACTCGTGTTGTTGATGTTCGGTTGTTGATCCGGAGAGTTCGGAGATGAGAAAACCCCTACGACGGAGCCGCCGTAGAACACCGAGGAAACGGAGCATTCCTCGACGCAGTTCTTCACGGCGGTGCTGTTGAACCCGGCTTCTCTCATGACCCGGCTCACACTCGGGTCGTCGAGGATGGATATGACCAACTGTTCGAGCTCCACTTTAACGGCGAGCAGCTGCGTCTGAGGCTGCGTTTGCGTTTGCTGTTGCTGTTGCTGCTGCTGCTCGATGCAGTCTCGTCTCTGGTGAGCTTGAGCTCTTTTGAGCGCAGCGACGAGGGCGTTTGCGAGAGAAGGTTGGCCGTGGAACATGGGGCCGGGGATAGTGGGGAGCCTGTTGAGTGCGACGTTGAAACAAAGCTCGAGGGCTCTGCATTGAAGAGGATGGTTTTGGTTCTGGTGATGGTGAAGCGAAGGGGCAAACTGGTAATTTGGTTGAAAACCAGGGTGGGATTTGATGCACGCCCTTCTCAAAAGACTTGTCCTTGATGACAGTAATGTCGCTGCAACATGGAGAGGAGTGACCTGAACCCATAGAAAACAAAAAACAAAAAGCAAGAACCTTTCTCATTAGTAAACATGAAAAGATCCAAACTTTAAACACCAAAAGATTCAAACTTTGAATGAAACCTGAGCATGGCCTCTTCTCCGAGCAAGAGTGAGAGATTGCTTCAAGACAGAAGCAGCCTCTGTAGTGAGTGTCTGTTGAATCGTATAACCACCTGTTCGCATAACTTGTAAACCTAAACCCTAACCCCCACCCCCACCTTTTGAAACCGAAAATCAACCACTATCGAGAGCTGTCTGGTGTTAACTTGAAAACTTCTGCCTCCTCCTGCCTTTAACCACACCCCAAATAATAATAACCCACAAGTGAAGGAAACAGAGTAGAAGAAATGAAGAAAGAAAAGGAGCTTCCTTTCTTATGTTTGGAGACTGTAAAGAAGAGTGAGAGAAATTTGGGAGAGAGAAAGAGAAGGTTTAAGAGAGTTTTAGTCAGATAAGGAACTTAGACCAAGCTGGTTCCTTTATACTTATTTCGTGCTGGGTTTTCTGTTCCTCATCTTGTATTATTTAAAAAAAAATTTTTTGAAAAAGTTTTATTTAGTTTATTTTAAAGGGGATTTTGATCTCATAATGCTTTTACTTTATGATGGGTTTCTTTTTGGACAAACGAGCAGCTTTTTTATGCTTTTGATTTTTGCATTTCACTCAACTTTTGTCTTCTTTTATTTACAGTGCAGCTTCAGTGTACCATTTTGCTCATCATTTCCTTTAATATATGGTAATTATTAGGGAATAAGAGCATAAAAAGCTGCATTTTCCTATATAATTTTCACTTTAATTTATGCCTACCCGCTGATATTAGTCGACATGGAGAAGTATAATTGTTTTTGGTTAAATAATAATAATAACAATAATAACAATAATAATAATAATGATAGTTGTTTTGGTAAATAACTTTTGGTGGATTAATCACACAAGATAACTATATACTATATAAAACTTGTCACTCTATTTTTTTTTTGTTAAACCAAGTTCACTTGTAGATATGAAAAACCTCAATGAAAACGTATATAAATTCTATCATCCATGCTTATGTTTTGCAGTGAAATCAAGTCTAGAGGTGTTAAACCTCAATGTTTATTTCTGAAATAATACTAACATTTTTAGCAAAAATAAATAAATAAGAAGATGGGTTTAAATTAACGTTTTAAAATCAATTATATTTATTCTATGGTTATAACAGAGGTTTAGTCTCTTTTTGCATTGATGTGCGTAGGAGTGACCAACAAAGATCTTCTTGCTCTTTTTATGTATATCTTAGGTTGGTCCTAAAAAGGTTATTTAGAGTCTCATTTGTTTAATCTCCAATAAAGTTATATTATAATGAAATATTTATTTTTAAAAGAAATCATTTTATTGTAACAGTGAAAATCACTTAATTACAAGAAGGACAAAAGAGAGGAATGGGTTCTCTCTCTCTCTCTCTCTCTCTTTCTCTCTTTCTCTCACGCCAATCCTAGGAGAGAGACAGCATTTCATTCCCGGAATACTGCAAAAGCAACCTTCTGTCTCATCTCTCTCTTTTGTTTATATCATAAAATCAGCCCTTTTATCTATTTATATCACAAGAGTTGGTGTTAACTCTTAAGTGAAAGGTGTTTTATAATTTTAGTGTGTTCTGATACATCTACCGTATTTTCTTTGTTAACAGAAAATATTGGTATAAATAATGAACTTTCATTTTAGTCATGCATGGTAAAAAGCGATTAGTAATTTTCTGAATCAGAATGTTTACTCGAGAGAGACGTTTGGATTGTTCCAGTAATCAAGGCTTTTTTGTAAAGGTACGTTCATGTTTTGAAACCTAATATGAAAATATGGTTAGCTCAGTTAGTTTTAGAAATTATAAAACCGAACGATATGCATCTTAGCAATTCTACATCAATCAGATAATCGATTATAAATAAAAATGCATTGGATATAAATCTGAACGGCACAAATAAATTTTATATCTTTTAAAAGATTAGACTTGGTAGTCAATAACATGTGTTAAAATCACAAAAGATGCTGCCTTTTGTAAATGAGGTATAATTTGAGCTTTTGATATAAAAATTACGTACAATATTATACATATTTTACCTTAAAAATCCCAACAACCCACTTTAATTCTTCTTTTTCCCACTAACTAAAAGAACCATAAAAAGAAGCAAACATAAGAATTTCTCCCAAATGGCATTAGAACAATGTTTTGACAATTACATGCATGTTTTGAACTTTGCTATTGATAATCACGAATTATACTACAATTATTATGAATATTTTGAAGCTTTCAAAAAATGCTATCTCAAGGGGCTATAAGGGGACCAATATTAAATCCAAATGGTTGCCCGCATATCGCTCGAGTATTGGTCTATTTCAAGCAATATCTTGCTTGCCCACATTAGATATGTTTGCACGTGAAAATCTATCATCAAACATTCTTAAACGAAATGTACCATAATCAATGTTGTAAAAAATAATCCTTAACTGCTTAAATAGTGTTTAGACTTTAGGTACTACTCATAGATCATAGTGATTACTCTGTAGGCATCAATATTAATCATTTTCATAAGTAAACGGATTTAGATAATTCTATGCTTTTAGATACAGTTCTAGACGACTTAATTTTAAACAGTCATAAAAAATTATTAACCAATTTTTCAGTGATGGTCTAGCTATCTATAGTCACATTTATTAGTTTTAGTTGCATAGTATATAGTCATGAAATTTATAATATTTTTAATATTAACTGAATGAATGTTTTCCCTGACTCTTGTTTCTGGTTTAGCATTTTCATATTTCAGATGTATCTATGTTTCTGTTTTCGTACATATATTGATATTTATAATGTTTCTTTTGATTTTTTGTGTGTCTTTATAGTTTTAAATATATTTGAGATTTAAAATATTTATGATATAAAATATATTAAATACAATATTAATTTATCATGCAAATGTCCAAATCGCGATCCAGATTTTGACTAAATCGCTGCGTCAACACTGATTATAACTTGAAAAATATGTTTTTTAACAACTCGATTGAAGTTTTATATTGAACAGATACTTATTTTAGACTGTATCTAACCCTTTTTCAACACTGATTATAATCGCTGCGTCTAACCCTTTTTCAACACTGATTATAACTTGAAAAACATGTTTGCGTAAAAACTAGAAATCGTTTTCCAAACCATTAATCTACTACTATACAACAATACTATGTAGACGAATGTAGATAGCAGTTCCATGCGTTGTTATTAGTATAAGCTTCTTTAAGGCAATGTGATTACTATAAAAGCTAACAAATTAGTGATCAATCTTCAACTTGAATGATTATCGCAAAAATGAGATTAGTAAGTGATGTTTTAGTATTTGGTTCGATCATGGTGTCAATAGACTCCTCAAATCAAAATAATGTGTTTCTCTCTCGACTATTGTGAAAGCACACTATCTTCTCCACTAGCTAGTCGTGCTTTATTCCATAATATTACATGTCTCAACTATATAACGGATCTTATTGAATCTCTTTTTGGTCAAAATTCGAAAAAGAAACCTCATGGCAAAAAGGACTTTGTTATATTCTCTACCGATATATATATATATATATATATATATATATATATATATATATGCATTTGTTACTTTCTATGTGTGTATTATTTAGTTCTAAACCACGTGGTAAACGGAATAGGTTCTTAACCCCACCATGCATATGTTATTTGGCCAATAAAAAGAACTCAAAAAATAACCAAAGAGGATAACAAGAGTTGATAATTTATGTTCTTCATTACAAACTAGCTAGGGCTTTGCTTGACCAAGTTCTCAGTTCGATTCCTACCAAAAGCAGAGAGGAAACTTTACATGTGTTTAATCTCTAATATAAACATTACAAAATACAAACTATTCTCCACAAACATATCCGTCGAAAATTTGTTGTGAATGGCATTTCGACAGATTCACGATGAACACATTTTATTGGGTATATACCGCCAGAAATCTTTTTGTCTTTCCAACAAATTTTCTACGATAGCAAGGTCATTGAAAATGCGTCAAAAATATTCCTAACTAATTCCCAAAAATAAAAATTTAGCCATATTTTTTTTGTTAGGAATTCCTTACAAAAATTTCCATCGAAGTCCCAACAAATAAGTTCTATACTAATTTTTGATGAACAAGTTCCATAAAAAATTAATCACTTTTTTTTAAATCTACAATATAAAAAAATTAATTTAAATGTTATACAAAACTAAAAAACATTTTTTTAAACATACCTAAATAGAAATGTTTTAATAATAAAAATAAAATAAAAAATATACTAATAACACAAAATTATAATATAAATTCATAATCTAACAATCTAAACTAATAAATAATAAATTTAACAAACAAATCATAATATAATATATAAATAAAAGAAAATTATAATATATATTCCTAATCTAACAACCTAAACTAATAAATTTTAATATACAAATAACATAAGATTATAGTCTAAATTCTTAATCTAATAGCCTAAACAAACAAATCACAAATAAAACTAACAAATCATAAAATAACTAATCATAATCTAATGTTCAAATAGCACAAAATTATAGTCTAAATTGCTAGTCTAACCACATAAATATAAATTTTAAATGCACATATATTAAAAATTTATGACAGACCGAATTCAATTCAATCATAGAAAATTTTGATTTATCCGTCTGTAAATTTTGTATTTTTTTCAACAAACGGCTATTTTATTACTCAAGCTTGAGGTGGTCTGGAAAACCAGACCGGAACAGAACAACTAATGTAATACAATTCTCTATAGAAGGATCTTGCAATCTTAGCTAATGAATCAGATGATACATTTTGAGAACGAGGAACATAAATCAATGTAAACTTCGTGAATCTGTCCTTCAACTTCATCAGCTCTTTCAGCTCAGTGCAGAAACTTGGCCATGCTCCAGGGTCTTGGATCATCGCGACTAAATTCTTACAGTTGGGGCCTAAAGATTGACATGTCTGATAGATTTGTCTGTAAATTTTGTAATATTCGATTATTTAATGTATATTATATCATATGAAGTTTTAAGTGTCGTTTTAGTACTTGTTGATCTTTAATGAATCAATTTTTATCTATTTTATGCCTATTTTTAAGCCCCAAATCCTAATCGTCATAAATTCGTTGAAAGTTCCCGATGAAATTATTTAAAATATTTATTTAGTTTCATAAAAAATCAACAGAAATATTCGACGGATTCCAACAGATTTATTTTTTAATTTTGTTAGAAATTTCTGACTAATTTTAGGAAATTTTCAGTGAATTTCCACCGAACCAGACTGTTTATTTTGTTGAGATTCCTTCAAAATTTTCTTATGAATTTAATTTTGTCAAAAAAATTTGATATATTTAATTACATCGAAAATAACTATGTTTTTTTGGTGAAAAAAAAATAGGTTAAATGTCCAAATTAAAATTCCCCGATTAGCAGGAAGAACAAAGCTAGAATTTGCTGCATCTTCCATCTTTGAATGGATTTATGCCTGGTCTCTAGAATTTTATGTTTTAGCTGTTACAAAATCTCAAGTATAAGTATTGATAACCTAAAATCACAGCAACTATCCAACGAGTAGAAAACACAATAAAGTAAACTTTAAAGTCTTGGTCAATAGCAACACTAAAACATACTTTAGCTTGCCACCGATCGATCTCATTTATAGCACAAAGTCCTAAAAATTACTCTTAATCGTGTAGCATTAAAAAAAAGCATTAAAACTAAGAAAACTTACCATGCACGGGAAAGAAATTTCATCTATCACAAGTTCATAACAAATGCAGATAATCAAGACATATTTTGTTAAATGGTACTCGCACTCATTTTCTACAATTCGAAGTCAAAAGTGTCGTCTAGAGTTGAAACTATTTCATGCCAACGAATGACTGGTTAAGGGTTGCTTTATGCTAATTTTTTTAATATGTAGGTTATTTCCCTCATGATTAACATCAACGAAAAAATTAAGAAAAAGGGAAAGATAAAGCTTACGAATTTGGTTTGTACATGATATAGCTAATGAATATTGGAGCACTACTTTGCTCTTTGTTTAGTGTAATGATCATATATTCTAACATCGTGTGATCAATGAAGCGAAGAAGGCTATAATTATGGTGGAGGAGTCCAAATCATTGGGGAATAATATTCCCATAGGACCCATGAAGTGAAACAAACCCCCAAATATAAACATAAATTAATTGAGGCTACTCCATTTGCAAGGAAAGTATATACTTTTAGAGAAAGATTGATGAAGGGAAAATGCAAATGAAGTTTCTTTAATACCGATATGGAGCTAAAGTGGCAAAGTTATAGAGTTCTAATGATGTGGTTTGCATTTTGCCTTACATATTTCCAACAATAGTTGGAATATAAAGATGACCTTATCATTGTAAAATGCATCTTAGCGTACTGTTAATTTATAATATTAATTTAGCTATACTAGAAACTTCATCCAAAACTGAAATGTATACTAACTCTAGCTAAGAGATCAATCACTATTTATACACTCGTTAGAATAAGAAACAGTGGTTGTCAATCGATTCCGTACATACATTTACTGTGATTTTGACTATTACTTGCATGATACCAACACAAATAAGAAATATATTTATTTATAACATGGTGTTTCAAGGAAAAACCAACATCTAAGCAAATTTGAAAATTAAGATTGAAACATTGAACACTTTAACGATGTTTTAGATAATAGAATATAATTATAATCAGGAAATTTTACCCCAAAAAATTATAATCAGGAAAAAAGAGTGAAAGCTTAAAACACGTTTAAGTTAGCTAGTATAATGATTAAACCGATAAAGCCAAATTAAAACACGGATTATTATTGGTTTTAGTCGAATTGGCGAAGAAATCGACAACCAGAAAGAGATTTCTTCTTCTTTTTTTTTTTTAAGTTCAAAAAATGGTGAAAGTGCATGGGAGGTGAAAATGAAAGCACATAAGTTTACGTTCCATTTATACGGTTCTAGTAAAATATTATATCGCATGACCGAACAAAAGGCGCACCTTTCATGCAATGTTATTACTTACTTCTCATTAGAGTAACTACATGTATGTTTTAGATACAAATCTAAGAAATAAAATGTAACTCGTCTTTTTCTTTTTTGGGTAAAATAACTTGTCTTTTTCGTTAAAGGAATTGTAATTTGTCTTAAGTAATCAGTTAGCTAGATAGTACTCTAGTAGATACCCATGTCGAAAATAATCTGTCCCCTAATACAATATCATATATATGTTAATTAGATAATGATAAGCTTCCCTCTCCTCCGAATGTTAATGAATCGTGATGATTTCCAACTTAAGGGTTGCAGGCTAGACAATCCATCTTAAAGATTAAAGTAAAATATAAAGAGAAATCATTCTTAATACTCACAAATTCATTCATGCACGACAAGAATGTAAACTAACTAATCAGCATGGAAAGACGTATCTTTAGTTCTTTACACTAAGTAAAATAATCTGTTTTTTTTTAACAAATATGTTGAGAATGTTACTCCTTTGAAACTATAGTATACAAGCCATGGCTCAGATTAATTCTTCCAATTTCATATAGAATGGTATAAATCTGTGTCTCGCAAGCAGTTGACGTGCTTAAAAATACTCTACTTTAGTAGCCAGAACATTGAGAGTATTTATAATTTGTTGTGTGCCATTGTAAAAAAAAATACTACATATATATTTAGAGATTAATGTGTTCAAAAGATAAAGTTATCCAGAAAGAGATTAGGTATATGAGATTGTATAAATATGAAATGAGACGAAAAACGCATGTTAATATTATGTGAAAAGGGCATTTTGGTGTTGATCGGATCTAAAGCCTAAAGGAGAGAGGAGTGATCATTAAAGTATTAAAGGAGAAGGGGAAAAAAGTAAAGAGAAAAGGTTAAATCGAAGGCATAAACAAAAGCCGAAAATAAAGTGTGTGAATTATTTTCTTCGCCTTTTCCTTTCAAATGTTAATGCTTTTCTTCTTTTGCATGGAAAGAAATTATTCATCATTACTATCTCTTTCTTCTCTAATCCCGATGAAGCATGAATCTTGATTGATCAACCTTTTCTTTGAATTGAGTCTACAACTGAACCCACCGGATCGGAAAGAGGGTTTGAATGAGAAACTCCAAACCATAAAAAGGATTTAAATGGAGAGTTTAAAGAGAAAAAATGGTCAGTTTCAACCTCAATAGTTTCCGTTGTGTTTATTCACCTTACTTTAATATTGTATTCATTTCATTCTAGACTAATAATTATTTCAAATAAATAATCTGAATTATCAAATTCAAGCTAAACTTACCTTTGACCGTAAGAACATCCACAATGGTGGACTTCTTCTTGGAGTCCTTAGGATTATTTTAGTCTTTTTTTGGAATAGTTAAGGGCTCTAGTCAAAATAATGTGTCCAATGGTATTTTCCAACTAAAAATTCTTAGAAATAAAAAAATATTTTTTAAAAAAAAACTGAAATTTTAATCTTTTATTTATTTCATAATTAAATATAAAGATACAATAATTAAACATAAAGAAACAATAATTATTAATCTTCATCACTAAATTTGTTCCAAATATGATCAATTAAATCATTTTTTCAAATGTTCATGTATACGCCTATCACGAACATCATTATGAATGCCAAACATATTATTCAGATTTGTAGGCCTGTCAGTTTCCACCTGTGAACTTCTGATGACGTCACCTTCTTCAAATTCAGATATATCATAATGAGTGTATCCATCCCGTTCATTTTCGACTATCATATTGTGTAGTATGATACATGCTCTCATAATCTTCCCTAGCTTTTCTTTGTCCAATGAATGAGCCGGTTTCACACAATCGCAAATCGAGCTTGCAATACTCGAAAAGCCCGCTCCACATCTTTTCGGGCTGCTTCTTGAACTTTAGCAAATAACTCTTGTTTAGGACATTGAGGGAGTGTGATAGATTGGATAAATGTTGACCATTTTGGATATATACCGTCTGTGAGGTAGTACGCCAACTTATACATGTGTCCGTTGACCACGTACTTTACCCTGGGAGCTCGACCTTCTAAAATGTCATCAAAAACAGGAGACCGATCGAGGACTTTAATATCGTTTAAGGTACCTGGAGGACCAAAAAAAGCGTGCCATATCCAAAGATTTTGTGAACCTACAGCCTCTAAGACAATTGTCGGTTTTCCTGATCCACGTGTTTACTGTCCTTTCCAAGCGGTCAGGCAATTTTTCCACTCCCAATGCATATAGTCAATGCTCCCGACCATCCCAGGAAACCCTCGTTTCTCTCCAATATCGAGTAGTCGTTGAAGATCCTTCGGTGTGGATCGTCGTAGATACTCATCTCCGAATAATTGTATTATTCCGTCAGTGAAATTATGTAAACACGAAAGTGCAGTGGTCTCACCAAGTCGGAGATATTCGTCAACCGTGTCAACGCAGAACCATAAGCAAGCAGACGAATTGCTGCCGTACATTTTTGTAGTGGAGAAAGACCAAACCTCCCGGTTGCATCTCTTCTTTGCTGAAAGAATGTAATGTACTCTGATAGGCCATGGACAATACGCAAGAATAAGTCCTTATTCATGCAGAAACGGCGTCTGAATAAATGTGACGAGAATGTCGAATCTTCGCTGAAATAGTCATTCCATAAACGGTCGTGTCCTGTTTCACGGTTTCATTCTATATAAGCACGTCTCCTTTGCTTATTGGTTTGGGCCTCCAATACGTTGTCGATTGTATCTTCGAAGATTTCCTCGAAAACTTTGTCCAATCTTTCTTCGACTTCATCAGATGAAGATGACGACATTTCTAGGTATCCTGGTTGAAAAAATAATAATAATTATATTTTTTAATTGTCTATAATACAATTTCAGATTCCATTAATAATAATAAGTTTTTTAAAAGTTCAGATTCCATTAATAAAAGTTCAAAATATAAGTTTACTTTATAAGTTCAAATTATGTATAAGTTTTTTTTTTTAATCTATAAGTTCAAATTATCTATAAGTTCTTTTTTTTAATACTATAAAATTATGTATATGTTTTATTTTTTAATATATAAGTTCCAATTATCTATAAGTTCTTTTTTAATACTATAAAAATATGTTTAAGTTTTATTTTTTGTAATCTATATGATACAAGTCTTAAAATGTCTATGTATAAGTTTTACAAGTCTTGTATTAATCTTAGTTTCGAAATCAGTACTTGTGAATAAAAACTAGTCTAAGATTAATACATTACTATTATACTATCAGATCAAATTATCTATGAGTTTGGTTTTGAATAAGGACTTGCACACAATCGAAGAAGTTGTTTTCAAAACCAAACTCTTATACTATCAACTTGTCTTCAAAACCAAACTCTTATAATAAGCATTTGCATATAAAGGAGTTACCTAAAGAGAAGCAACTTCTTCGATTACAACTTGTTGGATTACACTTCGAGTTATAGCAACAAGATTACAAGAACATTTTAAAACTTCGCCGAGAAAACAGTAGTACTAAAAGGAAACAAAAGGGAACAAGTTTGATAGAGAGGAAACACAGTAAAAGAAATAGCTAATATCCGGAAGCAAAGAGAGAAACTTATAGAACTACAACTCAAACAGAAGAACCCGTGACTCGGTTCACTTGAGGAAAACAACAAAACACTTCGCAACTCCAAATGCACCCGTGACTTGATTCACATGTCCTATTGCTGAACCTGAAACAAGACAAAAGACAAGAGTTAGTAAAGAATAAAAGCAATGCGCACATGTAACAAATACATAGGACATGTAACTACTCAATGCACCTACATACGACATGTAACTACTCAATGTAACTACATACGCACATTAATACCTTAATATCATCATAACATCTCAGCCATGAGTTTGAGTTTAACAGATTCTTCCATCTCAGATAGTGGATCTTTTTTGGCAAGTAAACGATCTAGAATTTTCTGTTTATAGAGTTTTTCTTTCATTTCCATGATGGCATGTAGCTGTGACATCTCTTCTTCTTTGCCACTCTTCTTCCTCTTACCAGCAGCTTTAGCAGTTTTCACACCAACTGGTCTACCTTCAGGTTCAGCAACTTCATCTTCTCTATCAACGTCCACCACTTGTTTGCGCTTGTCCTTCCCACCGTCTTTAACCATATAGGTGGAGCACCATTTCTGGTCATGCCTCAGATCCCTCGACGCATGTTCGAGGCTGAACTTGTGCTCGTAAATGCTGAAGAATGAGTCCAGGACAGCTTTCATCACATCATCATCATTATGACCACTTCTCTGCCCCTTCGACGCCACATCATAGCATCCTACGAACTTACAGACTTGCTCGTTAATCCTAGTCCACCTCTGCTTGCACGGACCAAGCTCTCTAGGTATTGTCCCAACCAGTTGAGGGCTTGCGTTGTAGTAGTCAACAATCCTCTTCCAGAAACGTTCAGCTTTCTGGTCATTGCTGACTACATGGTCTTTACTGGTGTTAAGCCACGCACCAATGAGGATTTTATCCTCATTCGGAGTCCATTTCCTCCTCTCCTTGATAGCAGACTCGACACCAGACTTGACACCAGACTGGACCAAGACTCGACACCAGGCTGGTCAGAAGACTCGACACCAGGCTGGAAACCATACTCATCAGGACCTTGGCTACCGAACCAAGCAGGTTCGGGTGACTCAAGGTCAACTGAAGATTGACTATACAGTAGATTAACAAACCCAGGCCTTTTATTCATGTTTAGATGATGGTCTGTGTTACTCTACTAGCAACACAGACCCTTAAGTAAGCGATAGAAAGCAAACATTTACGTTTGGAGTAGTTAGGCAAATAGAAAGTAAACTAGCATTTACCACCAATCAAATCAGACCAATAAGTTCTCTACTAGCTACACTTAAAGCTAACAAGTACGATTCTATCAAATCTAAGGAGTTAGGAAGCAATACTAGCATTAAACACCAATAAAGCATGACGAGAAATGTTATTTTTTATTCAAAGAAATTATCTAACCTATATGTTTTTATTACTGAAACTAAAAACAGTGAAAGTATCGTACCTGCCAAGCCAATCTCGAGTTCAGACACTGTGGTTTAAATCCTCTGAAGCTCTTCCTTGAAACACAGAAGATAAAACAGTTAAAAGTTTTATTTTTTTCAAAGAAATTATCTAAACAAGGATTGAAAATTACCAGCCCATTACCATGACCGCTATTACCATGACCAGTAGACAAACTCCCTTTGCAAATCCATATTTAACCACTGATTTCTTCTTACTTAACACACCCACGATCTTCTCTAGGTTAGCCACCTTCTGGTCACTCTCAAAGAATTGATCCTTGAGCAGCCTAAGTTGTGTTTGCATGTCACGCATCTCTTCCAAAAGCTCACCGAGCCTATCCCCCTCCGACACGTGCACTAAGGATCAAGTCCTTCTTATCTTATTTACGGACTGATCCGTAGTTATGTTAGCCAAAATATTATTATTATATTTCATTAATCCTAAGATTACCTCCTAAGGATTCCTCTTGGACCGCCGTTGCGGATGGTCTAATAATGTTGGTCAACCATCTATAAATATAAAAAATAGGTAATTTTAAAACACTAAAAATTAAAATACATCCAAATATCTGTGATAAATTTGGATAATTCGAAAACACTAAAAATATACATAAAATCAAAATATATCTGAATATCCGTGATAAACTATAAATATCCAATATCCTAAAAATATATACAAAACCAAAATCATATCTGAAACTCTAAAATATGAAATACAGGAAAATTATAATGTAATATATAAAAACATCTAACATATATAATTTTATTATTATTTGAGTATACGATCAGTTTTGTGCTAGGAAGCAAAACATAAAATAAAAGATGCCCAAAACCCTGAGAATACATGACCTAGGTTCACATATGGCTACTTTACCCCATCAAATACATAAATAATCTAATTTATTACTTATTTTTGCATCAGAATATATTGTAATTTATTTTCTTGTGTTTTCTCATATATTTAAGGTTTTGATATATTTTGACTTTTAATATATTTAAAATTTCTAGTTATATGAATATATGTTGTTTTTGAATATTTATAGATTTCTTGGTATTTTGAGTATATTTTGAGTTTTTAGTTATTTATATTTTTCTTGGGCTTTTGGTTATACTCTTAGGTTTTTGGATATTTATAGATGTTTTCGTTTTTTGGTTGTATTTTCTATATATATAAAGATGGTTGACTAACATTATTTTGGTCAAACTTGATTTCTACTTAAAATTGATAGTTTATATAGTTTATTTAAAATAAATGTTAGTCTAGGATAAAATAGATATGTTAACGAAGTTAATGTAAGAAAATGCATGATGAAAATTGTTGAAGTTGGTATTGACTTTTTCTAAGTGTTTAAAAGTAAAACAATGAGAGCAAGAAAGAACATGTTCTTCATGACCTTTTAAGTTTAATAAATAAACGTTATTCCAATGTTAATCAGTGAAAGTATACAAAAATTATCATGTTAATATGAAATTCTTAGGAGAAAATCAAATTAACATGTTCTTCATGCCCTTTTAATTTAGATAAACAAACGATATTCCAAAGTTAATCGGTGAAAGTACACAAAATTATCATGTTAATATAAAATTCTTATTGGATAAATGATACAATCAGGTTTTAACCCGAAAGACTAACTGCAAGTGCACAGTTAAGTGCGCCAGTAGTATGCGGGATTGAATCTACAAGGACCGATGATCACACGAAGAGTTTATAAGACGAGCTACTAGCTAAAACAAATAAGAAAGATTTTGTTTGGATTTGCAGCTAGAGAACTAGAAAGATAAATAAAACAGATAGTTAAGATAATCAAGAAAAGCGTTGGGTTCAAGGTATTTCGGGAAAATCATTTCCCTATTGACAAGCAAATAAGTTTACTAGGAGATAATGTTAAGTAATGTCTCGAATTCAAACACGATAAGAGAATCAACCTACTGTCGTAGCGCTGACTCTCTAAGTTATAGAATCCTCCACACTAACTGTCGTTGAGTTTCGGATTCTAAACCAGCAGTAAGTTCGAGTTTGATATGTTCACAAAGCGCAATAACATCAACTGTCATTGGCGACACTTTGCTCATCTAAAGTTGTTTCAGACATTTCATCGAACACCTCTCGGGCGAGAAATGACTAAGGTTCAGAAACTGGGTAGCTAATCAAGCTTCAGTATTAAGAACACCAATAGATGAAGAACCACAAGATAAATCCCTAGATCTAACAATCCTAAGTCAAGAACTCATGAAATCCCCCTGTGAGAAACCTCAAACCCAACTAGAGAACTACTCACACATATAAATAAGAACACAAGAAGAAGAAGATAAATAATGCATCATATGATAGATTATAAAATCTCTTCTTTAAAAGTATTCAGATCTCCAAAGTCTGCTCAGATCTCCCAAATAAAGTTAAGAACAAAAGGGGCAGAGAAAGCTTAGGGTTTTTATCACCCTTAACAACATATATATAAGAAAAGTCCTAATGGGCTTCAAAATACAAAGGTCCAAACAAAACAGCTTTCCTAGAGCATCAATGTGCAAGATGCAGCTTTCCTAAAGTGGTCACTTCAGGGCACTAAATAACTTTGCAGATTTCCCTACAGCAACAAAGTGCTGAAGACAAGTTCCTGAAGTGGGCACTTCAGAGCTGTAGGTGAAACTGTGTTTCTTCTTCTTCCTCTTCGACTTTGGCCCTATAACTTCTGTTTTGTGTAGATTAGTCCTTGATTTTGCCCTAAAACTTATGATTGTGCATTCCAGCCCATGTGACTTGTATAATTGCTAAAGAACACAAAAGATCCGAGAATGACCAGAATACATAATAAAAACTAATCAAATTAAACTGAAAACCGAAGTAAAACCCGAGATATTTGACACTCATCAATAAAATCAAAATAAATTTAAAACGGTACAATCTTAATGTGAAGTGTGAACTTTGAATTTGACTTCTTCTTTTTTTTTTACAAATTTAGGTTTTGATACAGAGATACGTAATCTAACACTTCATATACTTATATGTGTATCATAAATACATTTTTAATAATTCTTTCAAACATCAATCGGTATAACCATGCACACCAAACAATTCTTTCTCAAATTTGTAGATCTAGAACTGGAAGAAGCTTCTCCGGTCGTCGTCTCCGGGAGAATGCTCCCTCCCCTCCTCTTTGTTTTCAGCATCTGAGTCTCATCATTAGTGTTATCGTGTTTTTCGCGAAGACACAACCCTTATTTTTCTGCAGCGATTAAGTTCTAATCGCTGAACCTCTATATGTAGAAATCATAGTTTTGGTGGTTCGTCGCAAAACTGGTTATCACTCTCCAGCAGAGGACAGTAGAGGCAAACCGTAGTTTTGCAAGTTAGCTATCATAGTAATGGTATTATTTTCTGTCATTGATGTGAAGGTTTCATGTGTCGACGAGCGTGTTTTTGGGATGTCGGTGCTCTGAGACATTCCCTCTTAGACGCATGAGCTTCTCTTGGCTGGAAATGTTAGGGTTCGTGTGCGGTGCTCAAGGATGCGTGTGATGGTGAGGCACCAGCGAAACTTGGCGGAGGAAGTTTGAGAGTTATCCTATATATTTCAGTGTTCGGAGTCACCGGACACCTCCAACGATAGCTCTTTCGGTAAAGACTAATTGTGGATGGATATAGGGTTGATTATGAACAGTTGGTCGTCTTGAAGTTACAATGACATTTGATCTGATATTGTCCATATTCGTTGGAGTTAGGGCCTTAGTGTTCCTTTGTCTTCTTTCCCTTGCTCTTATTATTCTCTCTTTAGGTCTTAGATTTTATTGTAAGTCTTGATTCCTTGTTCACTGTTTCTCGTCGGTGTCATTATTTTTTTAGGCCCAATGTTTCTCTGGTATGAGAGTTGTATGATTTCCAATATCTTTTAAAAGGTTAAAATACATACATATAAATACATTGTTGGAGGTAGGTTGTGCACCCCTATTAATGCCTGACCCGGTTCTATGAACAAACCCACTCATGATCAAACACTACAGGAAATAAGGGTTTTGATGGCACCGCTAAAGCGCTATAAGACGCTACCATAGCGTTGTAGAAAGCGCTCCAATATCGCCCGCGATAATAGGTCTCGTACATTTCATAGCGGATTTTTGTTGTGCTATTGATATTTTATTATTAATAGCGGTTTTTGTTATGCAATTGTAAATTTGTATTATAGCGTCGCCAAAATGATATTATAACTTTTTAACTATAGCATTTTTTAAAATTAAATATAGCGATTTGTAATTACTATTGTCGTCTTCTATCAATAGCAATATTTGAACATTTCATTGCATTTTTTATATGCAATTGTTTCATTTTGTTTATAACAAATTTTATTTAATATTTTGATTTTTAAAATAATAGAGAATCAAAAAATGTAAAATAAAAATTAATTCTAATTAAAATTCGAAGAAAATTAAAATATTCGAAAATAAAAAATATATTCAATTCTCACAAATTTTCCATGCAAAAAAAATCAATCAGCAACTATAAAAAATTAGCGAGCTGCGACTCAACTAGGTTAGAATCAGCAACTACAAAAAAAATTAATAAACAAAAATCTACAACTCTACGTCTCTTTCTTCTCTTCTTGTTCAGCTTCACCTACACCTACACTACCACCACCACCATCACCACCACCACCATCACTAGCTTTCTCTGCCATCTCCTTAAGCCTATGAACTCCCAGAACTCTCTGCATAGATGATAGAAGTTACCAAAATCTCCAACTTCAAATCACAATCTCAGTTCAACTTCAATCGGAAAAATTAATAATTGAATTAAAATGAAAAAAGACAACCCTTTTGCAGAACCAAACACTGAACAGAAGTTCCTAAAGACAGCGATCAAGTTCATAGTAAAGAAACTAACTTTATCTTCCAACAACCTGAATAATCAAGTTCTCAGGATGAATACACGGAAACCCCACCAATTACTATCGAGTTTGACACAAACCAGAAAAAAAAATCAAGCAAAGAACAAAACACATAGAGAATGATAACGCTGCTACAGAGTCAGTAGATATAAGCAGAACTCTGAGAAGAAGAAAGTCTCAGTTTTTACTCTCACAATACCTTCAAAGGATGCTCTTGGCATTCCAGTGAGAGACTGCAACAATCAAATGAGTCTAGACGGAGGCGAGTTCGAGACATCTCCTCTGCACAACACCAGCTCTTCCTCACGAGTCACGACCACCAGCTTTACAAGGAACAAAAAATTAAAGAAACAAACTTTAACTTCAAATCAAACCATATAAAGCATAAAAATTTACTGTAACAAGAACCCAAAAAACACAGAGAGAATGAGAGGCATAGCTTGAGAGACAGAGAAGTGATCAGTGATGGTTGCGACTCCGGTGAAGACGGATCTGAGAAGCGATGGTGTTGGTGACGAGCATCACGGTTTCGTCGAAGGGTGAAAGAGACTGATTAGACTGAACCAGAGGGAGCTGGCCGATCAATTGCGTTGTTGGTTTGATTGGAACCTTTTGGCTTGTACGGCGGAGGATGAGGAAGAGAAGGAGCCGAGGTTTGCTATGGCGTCGATTTCTTTACCCATCGCCTCTCTCTCTCTCTCTCTCTCTAATCTGTTCTCAGAAAATAATTGAAAAAGAAGGAGACAAATCTTATCATCTAACGGTCCAGAAGGTGATCCGAGTCCAACCAATAAAAAACAAAGGTGAAGATAGATAGGATATTGATTTTGGACCTTTGATTGAAAAATCAATCAATGGCTCAGAAAAAAGTAAATATTATCTTCTTTTTTCTTTATAATTGTTGTAAAATAATTTAAACTTTAAATAATTTGATATCATAATTTAAAACTTTTAATCTGTATTTTAAATTTAAATTTTAAAATTGTGTGATTGACTAAAATATTAAAGATTTATATTTAATGTTTTATGATATAGATCAATATGAAGTATGTGGTTAGGAGTTTAGGGACTGAAGTTATATTATGAATATATTCATTTATTTAAATTTTATAGTTTGTTTAGTTTCATCATTTAGTATAAAATAAGTGTTATAAATTTAAAATGTTATGATTTAATACTTCTCGTATAGAGTTTGGAATGATATAAGGTTTGGAGTTACAAGTAGGGTTAGGGTATATGTAGGGTTTGTATTATTATGTTTAAAGTTGAATATTTATGTATGATATTTGAGTGTTTGGATTAAAATGTTTAAAGTAGAAGATTTATGAATAAAATGAAATTCAAGATATAGGGGTTTGAGATATGTAGTTAAGGTTTAGGGTATGTTTAGGGTTTAGAACTTAAGGTAATTTATTTTTTGTTTTTTTCTAATTTATTATTAGTGTTGGATTTTCTCTTTATCATATTAAAGTAAAAAAAAATATTTATTTATTTATTTATTTATTAATTAGTGCTTTTAAAATCATTAATAAATATAATTCACTCTAATAAAACACAAGTAAATAATTAATAAATATAATTTGGATGTGATACAGAGATTTGATAAACATAATCTTTATTTTATTATGAAATTTCAAATTTATTGAAAAATCATAAACAAATGTTCTTTACAAATCAATTTTTAAAAAATTTATTGTTTGAGGTTTTGAAATTAGATTTATGATTAGATTTTGGATGTGGTTTGAGGTTAAATTTTGAGTTTATGGTTTAAAATTTGATATAAGGTTTAGAATTAAGTTTTGGAGTTTAGGATATACACCTTTAAAATATTGTATATAAAAATATATTTTTTTTATCAAAACTCAAATTATCATTTTTATCATTTTAGGGTATGTTTAGGGTTTATGTTTAGGGTTTAGATTTTGAGATAAAAAATACTTTTTTTCTTTTTCTAATTTGTTATTAGTACTAGATTTTCTTTTTATCATATAACATTCCCATACATTATCATAACCATCTCTCAAAGTTTCTAAATAGGCAAAAAAAATATTGAATTTTTAGCTATAAAGACAAGAACTTTCCAGTTTTAAGAATCAAAAGTATCAATCTCCCTAATTCAAAAATGAAACTTAAAGACAATCATGAGATGTTCTTTATGAATTTCGGATCCTCCTTTCTTCTTGTTATTGTGTGGACCCATTACCAGTGAATCACCGGATCTTCCCTGTTTCCTTTGGCTCACACCTAAACGATCCCAGAACATTGACACAAGCCTCTAGAGATAACGCAGCAGGCCACTCGGTAACAAACGCAATCACCTCGGAAGCTCTAGATGCCATTTCTATGTGCTGCATCACGTAAACTCTTCTCCATTCCTACAAAAATGTTTAGAACAGAATAGTAAACATAAATAAACCTTACAACTACTCAAATCAAACTTCAAAAGTAGAAATAAAAACTCTAAAACTACTTGAATATGAAAGAAACAAGAATATATGGAGATGTTTAACTCCCTCTACCTGAGAAGTTTGAAACGAGGTTCCCATAAGATATCAGAACCACATAGCTCTCTCTGCTGCTTCCATAGGTGCTCTGTTTATTTTCTGTAACTCCTGAGATAACATTGCTCTTGCTTCGAGTAACACAAGAATCACATCAGCTAAACTTTACATCCCATGAAACCTGAGATGCTACTAGTTACTTGAGGAGTGGAGAGAAGCAAGGCATCGTGTTGACTGAGTTTAGATCCCAGCGATCAGATCCTCGTCCTCGTCCTCCTCCGCCGCATGATCTGGACTCTGATGATTTCTCTCCCCTGGAGATCCGAAGATGGAGACGGTTGCGAGAGGAACGAAGCTACGCCCCAGAATTGGCTTCTCAAGGTCTTGGTAAGCTCTGAGATGTCATCCTTAACTCCTCGAGGAGACTGTGACTCCGACACCGATTGATTCTGAGCGGACTCATCATCACCAGGCCGTGGCTTCTCGACATCGTCGTCGTCCTCGTCGAGCTTGAGTGAGTTCGCGATGGATCTAGCTAACCAAGCCATATCTGAATCTCTTCAGTATCTCTCTCACACATAAGTTGCGATCGTGATCTTTTTACAACAGCTCGGTGATGAAAGAGGGGCTTCCTTTGCCGGTGAGGTTTAAAGAAAGAGGCTTTACGGGTCGTTGGAAACAGCCGGAGGAATTCACCGGAGATTGGATGTGTACGATGCGGTAGGAGCTGTCGATGCTGTTTCGAAGAGGAATGGAGCTAGGAGCGTAGAGAAAGCTAGAAAGGAGATGCTACAGATCTGAGAAGTGTTGAGAAACATTTTGGTCCATTAGATCATTTGTAATCAATGGTTAATATTAATCATGAGGGTTATCCATATGATTTTTTTCTTAACCAATTGAAAGTTAAGAAAGAAGAAACAGAAAAATAAATAAAATAATTATAACTCTTCATTGTTTATTTGTTATAATTTTAACTGCATTAGATTTTATCGAATTTTAGAAATTTAAAATGTTATAAATATATATAGATTTTTGAGACAAATTGTTTAAGTTTTAAGTTTAATGTGTTATTGAACTTGATTTTTTTAAAATATTGAATTTGAACTTAAACTTAAGATTTGAACCACAATAAGAAAATATATAAGTTTAGGGCTGAAATTAAAATAAAAAAAAAATATTTAAGTTTTAGGGATGGATGAGAAATGAAATAGAGTAAGAGAGAAACTAAAATGAGGGTAAGAGGGAAAATTAATTATTTTTCCGCCTTAGTTATGCATAACGTTTCAAAATCGATAATGCTATGTATACGACATTTCTAATAATTGTGTGAAGAATTGAAATTGGACCAACCAAACATAGCGTTTGCATTTTCAAAAACGCTATCTAAATTTAAAGGGTATGTCAACCATAGCACCAAAGCAAAAAACGCTATCATCTACTGCTATCAAAACTCATATTTCCTGTAGTGAAAGCCCAGGAAACAAAATCCTCCCAGCTAGCTAAGAAAGTTAAGGACGCTGAAATTGACGTGACGAGTTCGAGCTCATACCTCCGATAGGCGTGCTGACCAGTCAGAGAAGTATGGATGATACAGTGATTCACATTAAATGCCTAGAGACGAGGTAAGCCAAACCTACGTCGTAGCAAATATATGACTTCGTTTTTTACAAAGACCGAATATATGATCTCATCACGAATGAAGATGATCTGTCTTTTATCTTATCTAGGACATCTTTTGACTTTAAAAGAAGATATTTATTCACCGAGTAGAGAACTGACTTTTCTTCTGAACAAACCGAGAATTTACTTAGCGATATCAATATTTTTGTAAGAGCAAACTCAAGTCTAGTATCGACTCGCCTCACTTTTGTAATTTCCTTTTTAGATTTACGACATAATTTGTCCCTTAATCATCTTTTAATCAAAATCCCGAACTCACACTTCAACATATATTATATTTTAAGAAAAAAATTGAAGTAAAAAAATGGTGATCAATCAATACATGTTTAATAATTTACAAACATCAATCGACATAACCATGCACACCAAACAAATTACAAGAATATAATTAAAAAATTCCTGAGCATTGTCAGAATTCATGCAGTGGCTTTTACAGTTGATTTGATGTGCGAAAGCTTACCTAGAGACAGTTGAATTAAACATGCTCGTGTATAGATAGATACATGACGCTTCTAATCTCAAACAGTGACAGATTCGAGGGATGGAGAAATCACCGTTTGTTTGTGTCTTTGCTCTTAGATTCTTGTTTGTCTAAATGAATGAAATTGTATAGAGAATAAAAAACAAACTAAGACCCTAGTGTAGCAGTGTAGCTGAACTCTACTCAACTTCAGTTAAGATAATGTATACTAGATTCTTTTGGCTCTTAATTAGTTTTTAAGAAATTGATCTGCTCATTAATTAATTAATTTCGTATACAAATTGTTTTTGTGGCATACTACTATAGATAACACCTTGACATATTATTCCTTTTAAACTAAACTGCAGGATGTAATTTTATTTGATTGAAAATAGAATTATTTGATTTGAGATTATTTTCACCAATATTCATGATGCTTACAATTTATTCAATATCTCAGAAGCTCTGATTCATATGTTCAGGTAACTTTATCCACCAAAAAATAATCGTATGGGTATTCAGATGCTAAAGTGTGTAAATGATTGACGTGACTCAGAAAAGCATGCCCTACGTAAATAGTGAGGGTATAGGTAGAAACATTCCAAAGACCACATACAATATATACAAGCATGCATTATGTACGTTTTTTTTTTCAAAAAATATATGTACGTTATTATTTGAAAGTTGTATTTATATGTTTGTTGGTGAATAGACAAGAAATATCCGACATGATAAAATAAATAAAGCATACGCAAAACAATACAAAACAAAACAGAAGTATTTCAAAACTGAAATTCTGAGCATAATAGTGCTTATGTATTTCTTCTATAGTGCCCCCTTAATTAAATGTTTAAAAGTGAGTAATTGGTGTAGATATACCTAAAGACTATTATACCTTTGTGTCTCTATCTCTGTCTTTTCTTTCCTATCTTCTAATTTTTTTATCTCTCGTACATGTCTTCTTTATGCTCCCATTCTTCATCATATATTTCTATTTTTTTTACTCTGATTCTATTGACATCCATATTGCTAATGTTGTTATCTCTGTTGCAGATTCATGGAGAAAGGATCCGAAGATAACATATACATTCTTTTATTTAGATAACATGTACGTTAGTAAGTATTTCATTACTTACCTGTTAATATATATTTTAATGGATTTTTAATCGATACATGGAGTGTTAACTGTTATAAATAGATTTGGAGCTATTTGATAGATAATTGATTAGCTGTTAATTGTTACATTAACCGATATATGATTTGTTAGTCGATACATTTTGTTTGATACATAGATTGTTAGATGATACTAGAATTATTAGTTTATATGTTAGTTGGAATGTAGATTGTTACCTGATATGTAAATATTTAGCTGATAAATATCTCTTAGTATTCAGTTAACATAATGTATATCCGCTAAATTTAGAGTTACATATTTTTGATAAAGTTGAAGGACTTTTTCGTCTGTGCAGTGTCAAAAAATTACTCTTTTTTAGTTATCCATAGTCATGGGTAGTTTGCCAATTTGGACCATCTTTGAGTATATTTGACACATTATCTCTTTAAAAGTATTATTATCAGTTTGATTATTAAATTATTTGTACTATTCAAGTATTGTCTCTGTAGAGAGACTAACCTTCATTAAAAAAAACACTATATATATAATATCTTCAGTAGTAATACTATTTTGAGACTTCGACCTATAATATTTTTGCTAATTCGGAACAGAGAAAAACGTTTGTCCCAAACGCAAGGTTTTCTGATACCTTTGAGGTACTGTTTTCAATTTAAGACTGAGAAATAAAGATCTTTAAAAGAACAATTTGAGGTAAACAAGTTGAAGTGTAAAGACAAGACAACGGCTAAATAGGTATGAATCTAATTTGGTTACTAGGTTCTGGTAGAAAAAAGATCTGGCTGTAACTTTGAGGCAAGAAAAAATAGACTTTTATATGCATTTAATTAAGTGTAAAAAGTGACTATTGTATTGTGTACATTCCACTGTTGCGGTCAAAAAAGTTTTCTACTCATCATCTTTTGCTTCATTGGTTTTTATAAAGGAATAAAAATAATGTTTATCCATTTGTTTGTTTATATAAATAATTGTATTTTGCATCGTATCAAGAAAAGTCTTGATACGTATCTTAGCTTTTGGGTTCTTTCGAAGTGTAGAAGCCAACCAGCACAATCGTAGACTATAGGCACTATAATTGTAGTCTTAACATAAGCCTGAGCTCACTTGATGAGCTCAAATTCATACGAGAAGAAGATTGTATGACTTTATTGGATTGTTAAAGTGTAATTTGTATATATCTGTTTCTCTTTAGCATGTTTTATGTTTTTTTTCTCAGAGCAAATCAAGATAATTTACGAAAACCTCATACGCGTGTAATTAATGATTGTGTAAATTCTGGCTATCAAAAATCAAAAAATATTTTTATTAACGGTATAAGTATATTATAAGTATTTTTATGTTATTGGTTACAGGTTTTTAATACGTAAATTTGGACAGCAATTGATTCTTTGAAAGGTTATAAATCTCGGGTTTAATATGAAGTTTGGTTATCTTGTAAATTGTCTTTCTAATGAATTGTTTGTATCACATTATCAAAAACAAAACAAAAAACATTTTTATGATAGAGAAGTATAGTAAACATAAAGTATGACATCTCAAATACTTTGGGTCTAAGAAACATGAAGATTTTTTTAATACCATTAGTTTACCGTGCTATATATATATAGAACTGTTTTAGTTTTGCATAATCTGAATACAATGTTACATTTAGAATAAAAGAACTATTAATCATAACTTTAAGGAAAAAACTGTGGGTTGAAAACATGAAATTAACTTCTCATATCGTGTCATATAAAATAAATTAATATACTACAAGAATTGATGAATACAATCCTACTTACGAAAGAGACTCAACGTCTCAATCCCCAATTGAATCTATTTAGAACACATAGTACATAGCAGATGATTCAGTTGGATAATGACACTTGATATGACTGAGCTTAATAGTTATTTTTTGAAGGAATGAGGAAAAAAAAACTAGGAAGAGACCAAGAGGAAACGTGAGAATCAATCTCTCTGCTCAGGTAGAAGGATCCAATCACAGGTGAAATCAAAACTTCTGGCTTAGGCAGAAGGTTTCAGCTCTCGTGATCAGTGTGTAATAGGGAGAGAAATAGAGAGCAATGTGACAAATGTCTTCTTCTTTTTCTTTAGCATTTCTTGGGAGTTTGAACAACGCGTGCCTATTAAGCTGACACAACAATTTACCAAAAAAACAGAAAGATACTTCACATACACCAAAGCCTACACTTAGTGAAATATTCTCTCTCTCTCTCTCTCTCTCTCTCTCTCTCTCTCTCTCTCTCTCTCTCTCTCTCATTTTTACATTTTTCTCTTCTCTCTTTTTGATGGCTCGGCTTTTGAAGCACCCAACATGGATTCTCTTTGCTAGTCTAAAACCCATCACTTTGCATCACACCTAAACAAAATTCAACACACAAAAAAAAGGAAAAGATAGTAGATTCTGTTTTCATATTATCTTCAACATGGTTTTCTATTTTCAAACTACAGTATATTAATATATCAAGCGTAGAGTTATAATCCACGCTTATGATATTAAAAAAAAGTATATCATTTTCATAGTTCGTTGTCATAACTAGGCTGATGATGAGCTAAGGAAATATTATATCCATGCCGGCAGATTTTCCATATCGGAATTAGATATGCATATAAAACAAATATAATTATATGGTGAAGACTGATTTCAAGATGTTAAGAAATATAATTCGACAAGTAACAAAGAATATGATTGGTTAAGACGACAGTGGATACCGAAAGAAAATCAAGAAGACAGTCGACAATGGAGAGAAAGCCAATTTAAAGCATAGTCAGTTTTGTGAATGATTTGTATTTTGGGTGGAAATTCGATAAGTGGGGTTAATGAGATTATATGAAAGACCATAGAATAATAAACTTTAATGTACATCGATGTGTCTTTATGTATTAATAATAATTTTTTTCGTTGGGGGTACGAACGATCAGTCTATCTATCGAGTTTTTTGGAGTGTATTGCATGGGAGAAGAGAGAATAATCTCACTTTTGGTAATTATTAATTAGCGAAAATACCGAAGAATTAAAAAAGGCAACTTTTTGAGCTTCCCACTCTGTTTCGTCATCATTGCAGATGAGGTGTGAATGGGCCACTCAGTCAACTTTTGTTTCATTCCCTTATTATTGTGTAGGGTTTCTAGTAGGAATGTCTCTTTGCTTTTGTTCCTATGAGTATTTTAATTCATATAGTATTTATTATCCCTATATATCCATTAATTTGTTCTAACACTGACTGAGCGGATCAAATGCAAATTCGTGCCTTTTGTTGCAAATGAAAATCATGATCAGTCTTTTGAACTTATTGTCGTCGATTCTGCAAGTTTGACAAAATATAATAAGGAACAACATATTACGGTATGAACTTGAATTTTCATATTATGATAATAACCTAGATGAGAACATAAGAGCACCTCCATTGGAGGTGCTCTGACATAAGTCAGTAGGCTACATTTTCTTATTTGTGTTATATATATAGGTATGTGTGATTATAACAGATGTTTTTGTTTCTTAAGGCATATCCAATCCATAACATTGTTATAGAGTCAAAAGCACATTATTTTAATGTAATGTACCACTAAATTTTTTGTTATCTCCGACACTAAAAACTACATCATTTTAATGTAATACTATAATTTTGTAACAAATTAATGTAAAATTATAGTGTTACACTAAAATAGTATAATTTTAGCGTTGGGTTGGAGAGGTTTACACTAAAATAATGTGAAATCACACTATTTGGAGATGGTCTAACTAACAAGGTTGACTAGCCTTGTAGTGGACGAATAGTCTCTTCTTGACGAGGATTGGCCATGCCAGACTTTGGAATGAATATTCATCGCTTTATTTCATTGTTCATAGGCGTTATTCATCTTCTTCCGTATTTACAAAACTAAACGTTAGGCTGGGTTAAGGCCCATTTGTAAGGATTTTGTCTATATATAGTGGAATTGGGAGACATTGGAAACAGTTTTGCTACTATCCTCTTTGGAATTGCTTTTATTCGTTTCGGGATTTTGAGTATGTATGTACACTCCACTTACTTCGGCATGTAAAGTGGATGAAGCAAAACAAAACAAAAAAGTGGACAAAAAAGTGGATGAAACTAGTGTTGGTGTTGGACAGTCAAATAGCTAAATCTACTTGATGTTTGATTATATGCTGTTAAAATCAAATTTTATCGTGAGGAATGCAGAGACGAAAATAATAATATTCTCTTTCTGAGTTTATAATATAAATATAATATAAATTGTTTTAGAAATATTTTTTTTAAATATAATTATTTTCTATTTTGTGTAATTTTAGATTTATTAAACAGTATGTGACCAATTAAATTATATACTTCTTATAATTAGTTGAACTAAATTTAATTTATATATTAGTTAATACTTTTTGAAAGTAATAAATTTCTTAATTTTTGTACTTTTAACTAAAACCAAACCCATATCTTCCGGAAACATTAAATGGAGAAAGACCATGAAATGATATGCTATAGCTACTACACTAAGGAAATCGAAGACTAATTTATGTATTCTCACAATTCTGAGTATGCAGGAAATACTTAAGAAAATTTAAAGACCTAAGCATAAGCTTTCAGCATTTCTAAAGAGTAGAAAACCAAAAAAAAAAACATATCTGAGATTCAGATCAACTTGACTCTCCAAATTCAATCAAACATAAGATGACATGTACTTAAACAACACTCGTTGACAATCACAAGTTTCTCATTAGCGTATTATGAATTAGAGGTGATAGTTACTTTTTAACTGTTTTGTGCTTCAACTAGAATTTGATGGGTGCGGTCGTGCGGATTTTGATTTTTATTTTCTAAAATTGTTTAATGTCATTTTGAAACTTATAAGTTATTTGGATATTTTTAGGTTCCTACGAATCTACCTGAATTTGGAAGGATTTTACTCGAATCCCGTCTGGAAATTTGTCATATTCGAATGTAGTTTAATTTTAAAACTAAAAAAAAACTATATTAAAAACATGATATGTATTCAAATGGGTATTTAGATATATATATATCTAACTGTTTTTGTAAACAAATAAAAAAAAATTTGTTAATCAGTTGAGTTTTTGTTACGATTGAAGCAATTTCATTCAAACATGTGGTTAACACAGTAAAATAAATGATATTAAATTATTATTATTGTAAAATACAATTAGTGATGTAGTTAAGAAAAGTTAAAAATGAAGACATAATAAAATATTTAAAATAAGCAAGTTCGGTTTTATACTTTGTATTAATGTTGTCGAATTAATTAGAAAATATAATAAATGAAGTTGTTAATATTAGTTAAAAAGAAATAAAAATATATTAAAAAACCAATTAAAATAGACAAGTATAGTTTTGTACTTAGGTTTTAATAGAACAGATGCCGCAAATGTGTTAAAGGTGATATTCTGTCCTTCGAAAGATATAAGACTGGATAACATATACATTCAGGAACTGAGTTGGGCACATTAGGAAATGAATTATATATGTGGTTACAGGCTTGCTCCCAAGTTCCAAAGCCATTTCGATATTGGATTGGGCATGGTTTGAAAACACGGTGATCAAGCCCATTTTTATTGGCATACACGTAACTCAACTTGAGTCCTGAAATTACCCATACTCATACATCGTCCCTGTGGCCGACGTATTATACGTGAGTATGCCTCGCGTTATTGGTCACAAATTTAATTTTGAAGTAATAATATGCTATTGTCTGTCGTCTAGCAAAGACTTTATATGTACAAAACCCAAGAAGGCAAGAAGCAAAACACGTCTATACTAGGCTTACTAGCCATGTGTTAGTATTTGTCCTTGACCATTGTCCATTATTTGATCTTTTACTTGTCGACATTATGAGTTCGTACGTCGTCAATAAGTCCAAGTTGTAAACAACATATGGGGTCACAAATCAATGAGAGGGTAAAATTTTATACTTTATAAATTATGAGTTATGATGAAAACAAAAGAAGGGTAGACTATTAGAACTAAAGCTAAACGTGTATTTTTTTCTTGAATCATCTCGTCCCTTTCGTACGTTTGTACTTGCAACACTCGAGCATCTCTTTAAGCTCATACTTAGGATGATTAAGTATAGAGAGCTGCATTCCATAATTTTCACACCCAACAGCGATATTCTCCAAACACAATAAAAATCGATAAAACTGCAGAATCAGCTTCTCTCCATCTAATTAGTTCCAATAGACTGAACCAATAAAGCGTACATGTACAACGCCAAACTAAATATTCTCTCTCGTTCGTGTAATAAACATGAGCATACGAGTAACGTTTTATATCACGTGGTTTGTTTGTAATTGCTTGTAGTTTTAAAATGATGTGCACGGTTCGAAAGCAATATATATCTTAACATTTAAAAAGTCATATGATACAATCATACAATATACATTTGATATATTTTTAATAGCATCACTAAGAAAAAGGTGCTCAACCTTCTGGATAAAGTTAGTGCTTTACGTATTAGTAAGGGTAACTACGAGATAAAACAAAGATGTAAACCAAAGAAAACTTCCGGTTCTTTGTAAAACCTTGGGCCGGAGTTTCTGTTGGCGTGTACAAGAAGAGAGGGGTACGACGGTACGTTACTAAATTTAAAGGCGAATGCATGCGTCCATAGTATTTTGAGCCGTCGATTTTTCATATGTACCCCGAGATCTACGTGTGTAGATGTCGATCTAACGTCAGGATTCATTTGCTTCCAAATTGGCTTACCATCTCCAGCTTTTGATTTGAGCTTTCGATAAGTATTAACTCAATTCAATTCACTCTTTTAAGTTGGCGGGGAATAGCATATTACTAAGACGACTTTATTGGTGTTTAATATGTATGGTGTATAAAATGATTTAGCACATATACAAACATTTCAACTCCCTGTGCAGCTACTTATCCAGTATCCATGCATTGTTTCAATGTTTTGTATAGTATAATAGATATACTTAGCAGAGAACCGGAACAGCAAAAACAAGATGTGATATTAATGTGAAAGAAAATTGATGATATGTGAAGATTTTTGAAGTTTTCAAAGAAGGGGTAGCCTCGGTCGCTACATCATAGTAACAACTAATAGGCGATGAAATCAAAGTAAAAGCTAACTGAGAACATTGTCATCTTGTAAGCTGGTGGGGTTGTACGTTAGACTAAATATGCATTTCTTCATTCAAACCTCTTTAACTTAATTGTCTTAATATTACGAACACACGAGCCCCGCCATTAACGTAATCATTTTTGCTTCTACCTTTTGTTTGCTCTTTAATGTACAATTTTAGCTTACAATTTTTGGCCCTTTTTGATTTCACTTGTACGCTGTTTATCCAACACGCACGGGTGGTTTCCACATTTAAATCGTTGCAAGTATGTAGTAATTTTGACTCAACAAAGAAAAATTGTACTAATGTTGACTTGTTTAACAAAAAAAAATCAAGTTAATTCTCTTATATTTATAGATGTTATAGAAAATCAACATGTGAATATGTCTCGTATTATCAAAACTGGTTTTAGACTAATAATAAACTACGAAGCACGAACCAAAATCTGAAATGTAATATATAGTTAATTCAAATATTATATATATTGTAAGAGATAGAGACTATAAGGACTAGTTATGTAAATACTCTAGACCTAATTGTATATTGTACTCAGTATATATTGTACACTTACGTTATCTACATTATGATTTATGACTATCTGATTTATTTGCAGCATTATGTTTTTTTTGCTGACCAACTTTCTTAACTTAAGGTTTCGAAACTAAGAAAAAGAACAGAGTTTTCGTGAAAATATGCATTCGATTAAATCAAAATTACTCAAAGAAAAGATTAATTAAATGTCAAGAATAAAGTATATCCTATTCTTCGCTAATTTATACTCAATTTGTTAATTACTTTTCTTCAGAAATAAATGACCACAATCTGACAAATAACTGAGTCAGCGTAGTAAAACAGTAAATATATAGACTAACACAGTAATTAGCAACTAAAATAGAGTAAAGTAATTAAACGGCTACAAAAGCAAAGCCGTTTTTTCCTCCTCTTTTCTCTATAAAAGTCTCGTTCACGCACTACCCAGAAATCCCATCGATCTTTGAGACATTGAGAAAATTACTTTAATTTTCACTTCAAAAGAAAAACTCAAAGAAGTTTCTTGGAAACAGAGCACAGAGATTTCTCAGATCAACCAAACAAAAGTAAAAAAAGACTAGAAGCTCCCTTAAAAAGAAGAAAGAGAGAAGAATCAGATCTGAGGATCAACACAATGTGTCTGGTGTGTTTATGCGATGAGGAAGAGACAGAGTTAGGGAGACAACAAGCACCTGGTTCGTGCCCGTATTGTGGAGGTAAAGTGCAGATGCTTGATGTCGAAAGAAAATGGATGTTTTGTTTCGTTCCTCTTTGTTTCAAGATCAAGAGGAAGTATCTTTGTTCTTCTTGCGATCGTCGTCACGTTTTGTATCATTAAAATAAAATATATTATTGATTGTTCGAAGAATAATTAAAGTCCATTAGTTAGCGTTTTAATTAAGGAACTATTCTTAATCAGTGGGGTTTGGTACGGTTTTAGTATTATCTTAGTTCATGTAAACCGACATTGGTCTTTTATAAGTTTGAACTCTTTTGATAATGTACTTTTTCGAGTGTCTTCTTAGGGCGGTCCAAGATTAATATTTTATGGAATGGTTTTTCAAAAATCTAATGATGAATCTCACGTTTTGTGTAACTGGTTGTGGCAATTTCTTTCTCTATCTCATCAGCGATCAAATGTTCGGACCGTCACTGTATATGATCTCTAGTCTCTACGATCTTTGCAATTTTTTTTTTGTTTTCGGCAGTGTAATTCAATATAGAAATAACAAATAATTTTGCATGCAAGTACGGGTACTGTCAAACCGGCCTGATCTCAATTCGATAAGGTTTTTGGATCGCTCCAGTTAGTTTTTATTGCCTGGAAAGTACACATCAAGATAAGATAAAAACAGGATCGATCAGCAAACACAGACTTAAATTTGGATTTGGATTTGACCGTAATTTATATTATGGTGTCACTGGTAGCTATATTCGTTACGTTAACAGGTTATTATCTTAAACAATTATCATTCGCACATCAATTTGTTCAATGCACACTTATAGCATCTGCAAATTAGAACAAATAGATTTGGCATTAAACATTTCTAATAGAAACGTCAGATTGTAAATATTAAATATTTAAACCAGTTAAACAATATACAACACCCATCATGGATCAAGTTTTGAACATCTAAAGTAATCTCTAGTCCTTATTTGGAGGTCATTAATATAAGATTACAGGTGATACTTTAAACTTCCGTCACATCATTAGTTAGTTCAACTAACTGATGTCGACTGTTCACAATCTCTGATGATTAAATATATATAACTAAAAGTAGTTTTCTAAAACAAAATAAGACTCACTTGTTTTGATGCTTATGTAATATCTGCTCGTGACTTATTTCCGAGACGCAGAGAGAAAAAAGCGATAGCAACTGATTCGGTCACATGCACTATGACATCAGTGGTCAGTGATATACGTTGTTTTCTAGTCAGAACTGAAACTGTATTTTTTCGAACATTTCCAAAGAAGATAAATACAGTGAAAAGGAAAGATCAGCTCTTGTTTTTGGGGGTTATAAACAGCTCTTATCTAGTTAAAACAACAAAATGAAACAGCTCCTATCTTTAGATTATACGTAGGCGATAGCTTATATCAATTCTATTATTTTCTACCCAAGTATAAAACTCTAGGTTTTTGATCAACACACCAAGTTCTATAGCAGTTCCTTGTTCAAAAAAGTTCTATAGCAGTTGTAAATGATATTTATGCCGCTCCTTGAAAATTAAATTACTGATTAACACTTATGTTATCCTAAAGTGGGTAATTTCCGTTTCATTTGGATTTTGATTTATTTGTATCAAATTGTTATATAATGTATTATCATTATTAAACAAATTATCTGAAATATTAAAACAAAAACGAAGCATGTATATCAAGAAAATCAGATACACTTTATCAAAAAAAAAAAACAAAAAATAATCACATATTAAGAAGTTACGTACGTGGGGCAGAGACGCAGAGTCGTAGTTTTTGGAAGACGTATACAATTTATATTACTTCGTAGCCGCAACAAGAAAATACAGTTTATTTAAATCTGGGCCGTCAGGTTCTGTAGTCTTGACAGCATGTAAAAGGCTGCATGTCTACCCATAACACGTTTAGTATATCTTAAAGAGTTAAGAGTTACCACTTACCACTATGTAGTGATTTACCATGAGTTAATCATTAAGCAGATGAGTAAACAGAAAAAGCTAAAGAAACAATGAAGTGTGTGATAACAAAAAAGTTTTAATGTTCACAATATTAGTTTACTGCTTCTGCGTTTTAGTATCTCTCTGTTCTTAAGTTTGTTGTAAACATATATTAAATTCTTCTGATATGTACGTAATACTGTTTAATTTCACAAACACAACTAGTATATATCATTTTAATTTATATATATATGCAGTATTTATATTTAATTCTTTATATCTATTTTTTCCTTTTTAACCAAAACAGCATATGCTTTCAGAGAATACTTGTAGAAGAGAATTTCTTGATATAGGGGTGATGAGAAATTTCGAAAAGTCTCTGAGAAAAAGGAGTTCAGATACTTGTCTACTTTCCGAATGCATAAATTATCAAATTCACATGCGAAAGAAGGCGTAACGAAATTCATACAAAGTAGAGGTGGAGGAAGTTGAAAGATTTGAAACTGGTGATTAGAGGAGTTGTCCATCAATTTTATATATTTTAAACAATTTTTTTTAGTATCATAAACAATCGATAAACTTTATATTTGCCGGGATGACAGTGTATATTATTATAAATCAATATTTACTGCAATTTCAATCATATATAATCATTACAAATACGTTAAGTCACAAGAATACATATTCTGGAGATTAGGACTAAACATCGATATAGGATTTTATCCAGTTAGTTAGTGTAACTTGCTTTTGAAATTCATTGTACAAGATATATACATAAATACCATGTAACAGAGAGATCATGACTTAATAAATCTAGTTAGCATCATCAACAAACACAAATCATGAGAAAAGGAATCAACAGAAAGCCAACAGTAGAGTTTATCTCAACAAAACTCATATTATCATCATGAGCACAACAGACAGTCTGATGGTATGAGTAAATATCCTGAATCTTACATCTCGTTTGAATCATCTATATATGCTGCAGGATTATTAAAAAGTTTTCTTTTATTCTTTTTAAGATTTATAGGTACACTGGTAAGTGGTAATCATGACAAAGTAGAATATCGAAGACTATTAAGAGTGGTTGGTTGGACTGTACTAGTTATTTTTAGATTTAAGTTTTGTTTACTGTTTTTAAAACTGCTAAGCATTTTCTATATTATTTTTTGAGTCAATTAGCCAAAAATCCATAAAAAGTTAGATATTTGCAAACTACCCTAAACAGTAAATCTATAAGAGCTACAGTGACGAGGGACATGCAAAATTACATTTGAAGCCTTGACAATATATTTTCAGTATGAAAATAGTAGGTTGTTTGGAGGCATAAAAATACAATTAGATTTTTGATGCTCGTTTAATATATTATTGGGTATATACAATCTTTAAAAGATTTTAGGTATATATAACAAAAAGCCATGTAATAAACAAAAATTCTTTTTTTTTCTTCCTGCCATTGTCATCCTTTTCTTTCCTCATCTCCTTATCCATCTTTTTCTTCTCATTCTTTTTAATTTTTCTAATGAATCCACAAAAAAAAAATTCAAAACAGATCTGATCCACCATCATGATTTTAACCCAGATATATAATCATTCGATCACAGAGAATTCTCGACGACTAGCTGTTCTGGCATTTCATAGCAGCTGAGAGGTCAAGAGCTGAAGGATGTAACAAAAAGTATTAAGTGAGAGGCAACAAAGATAGAGATAAGAGAGAGACAGGAGAGAGAGCGAGAGAGAGGAGGAGAGAGAGAGAAGAGAGAGAGAGAGAGAGAGAGAGAGAAGAGCGAGAGAGAGAGAGAGAGAGAGAGAGAAGAAGAGAGCGAGTAGAGAGAGATGAGACGCAAGAGAGCAGGAGCGAGAGAGAGAAGAGAGAGAGAGAGAGAGAGAGCGAGAGAGAGGAGAGAGAGAGAGAGCATGGAGAGAGAGAGATGAGAGAGAGAGAGAGAGAGCGAGAAGAGAGAGAGAGAAGAGAGAGAGAGAGAGGAAGAGGAGAGAGAGAGAAGAGAGAGAGAGAAGAGAGAGAGAGAGCGATAGAGAGAGAGGTAGCAGAGAGAGAGAGAGCGAGAGAGTAGAGAGCGATCGAGAGAGAGAGAGAGAGCGAAGAGAGAGAGAACGAGAGCCAGAGAGAGATGAGCGAGAGAGAGAGAGGAGAGAGAGGAGAGAGAGAGAGAGAGAGAGAGAGAGAGAGAGAGATAGAGGAGAGAGAGCACGAGAGAGAGGAGAGAGAGCGAGAGAGAGGGAGAGAGCTCTCTCTCTCTCTCCTCTCTCTCTCTCTCTCTCTCTCTCTCTCTCTCTCTTCTTCTCTCTCCTCTCTACACACACACATTTTGTTTTGGATTATCTCTAATTTCAAATTGTTTACTGTTCTTTGGTAGGCTGATTATTTTTATAAAGTCTCCTTAAAAGAACATTTTTGAGATTTCAATCAAAAAATTGGAATGCAAAATGCTTGGGGATTAACGACAAGAGCCAAGAACTTTTTTTTGTTATTCGAAATGGTTAGTTAGATGTGTAAATATATTATTAGTCGGACACCAATTTTGTTACGCCAGATAAAATATGTGTTAGCCGGACAATAGTTTTGATAATCTTATCGGGTATGTGGTTGTCATTTGTGTAGCCAACTAATAGAATAGTATCAAATTTTCAGTTGCAGATGCATCATGAAGCTTGCGCGAAGCATCATCACCAATGCTAACTTTAATTTTATGTTGTGGAAATATGAAAAAATAGAGATAAATAAAACAAGGCCGTTTCAGTTGTTTAAGTTGAATAAATCAAATTATATTTTAGATTACTTAATGTAACAAACATATTAACATTCTATTTTGTGACGGCTAAACATTAATTTACTGATAAAATATTTGTTATTAGCTATTAGAAAGTCTTAGCAGTCTAACATTAAATTTGGCAAACATCATATAAATTGTCTGATCATACTAGATTATTCATTATTAGCAACATTTTTATAAGACTTGCTATTAATATTGAATATGTGTACAATGTAAAAATATTTATAACTTTAAATGATATAAATAAGTTGTAAGATACTATTAAATATGTTAGCCCACTTTTACATGTACTTTTAAATTCATTGTTAAACATCTTACATGTTTAATAATGAATCTAACAAAATAATTCAAAGTTACATTTAAACATATGAAAAAATATTTATATGCTATTAAAGTTGTTAATCGCCTAAAAATGAATTTTTATGCTATTCAATATGTTAGCAATCTAACAATAACTATTAGAGCTAATTCGAAAATATACGTAAAATAATATATGGCTACAAATTGTATTATCTGAATATTTTTTTGTAGATGACTTTCAATTATATGTTTATCGCGCAAAAAGCATTCTTAGCAAGTTAATACAAAGTTCAAACACACAAATACAAAGCAATCGAGGATTCCAAATTGAGTCGGAGCCAATATCTGCCATTGCAGCTTGAAGAATGATTAAATCTAGCTCTTCCTCTGTTACTACCTTTGAGCCAACAATGTCCCCGATTAAAAACACACTCCTTTCTTGTTCTTAGATCACTAGTTTGAGTCTCTAACGGTGGCAGGGCGTGTCTTCCAGTGTCCATGATTTTGGGTTTGAACTCACGGAGGCTAAATTTATTGTAGACGGCTAACAATAGCTGTAAACTTACTTGTGTTAGGCTCAATAAATCAACTACCATCCACAATTTCTTCGTCATCATCATCAACCTCAATAATTTATGCTCATGTCGTTTCCACCATATCCAACTGGGTTTATGGTATTGTGCAACTGTAATACCGACATGCTTTTCGCCGGTAGTGAATATTGTCTCTGGCCAAGATGAAGTTCTTCAACTCTTACCAGATTATATACCTAGATATTCTACAGAAAGAATCATGACAATTGTTCAATATGAAAAAGTTAGTTTTGGGAAAATTGTCGAAAAGAACAGATGAATGCTGATTATATTATTTTTATCATCTTACAATGTATTCGCATGGAAATGGGAATCAAGATATTTAGATTGGTTTGTGGTATAAAACTTTTTTCTTTCACCGAGAACATAAATCATAACATTTCAGAAAAAAATAAAATAATATAATTGGATATATATTAAAATATGGAAAAGATTGCTAGGATTTTATAGAGGTTAGTTTGATAGGGGTACTAGGCTCGACCCGCGCTTCGCGCGGGGTTTTTGTTTTGGTTTGTATTGAGATATACTATCTTATTAATTGAAATTGTTGGTTAATTTATCTGTTAATATTTTATTTTATTTTTGGATTTTTACTTATACTGCATAATCCTGATTGAGTTGTATACTATTTGAGGTTGAATCATTTGTATCTAATAATCAGTGTATATGACTTTTTTGAGGTTCTCGCCAAGCTGTAACCTTTACATAATTTTCAAAAACAAACTGTCAGCTTTGCTGAGAAATTAGTAGTCCAAACATCAGCCATCCGGTTGGGTTAGAAATGTTGTTCCTGTTTTGGGAATGGTGTTCTTGGTGCTCGCCGGTAATACTCAGTTTTGGTAGAATAAGCCTTATTGTTTGCCAGAAACAAATGTGAACATATATGAACTATTTATTGTTTGGTCTTAACTCTTAAACATATGATTTCAGGTTTTGGAGAAAGAAATTCACAATGGTATTTATGTTCTATTCGCCGGTTTGATTGCAAAAAGATCATAATGTGTTTGTTGTCAAGATTTGGAAGACCCATTAATAAAAATTAGTTTTTTTAGAAGATCCGAAATTTCATTTGCACTAAAATACACACTATTTGGATTTTCATTACACGGATACTAAAAATTTTCCATTGTTTGCAGAAATTTTAATCCTAATTTATAGCATAAACTATATATTTATCATGCACATTTCAGTATAATTTTTTATTAGTCAAAGCTTAATATAAATAAATTTTCATTTTAAATCATTTGAGTTTTTTTTAAAAACTTTTGTATAGGTTAGGATACTACAACCAAACAAATGAGAATATAATATCTTCAAAGATTTCATTAAATATTTTAATTAGTAATGAATTTTATTTTAAAAAGGTTGATTATATATTTATGTGTAAACTGTTATATCTTTTCTATGTTTTTATCATCATTTCGGTTAAATGTTTTGATATCCAGTCTCAAATTTTATTGTGATAAATAAAATTTATAATAGGATTATTGAAATTTTTATATTTTATTGTACTTTTATCATCTTTGTCAAATTATATTATATTGCGATCTTAATATTACACATTTTTAATTCTTGTTTCTTTGTTTATTATTTTAAATATATTCCATTTGCTTCGAAAAATCCATGTTTAATGAAAATGTCAAAAGGCAAGATTTTTACATTTTCAATGTATTATTTAATTGATAAATTGTAAATTTTAAAAAGTTATTTATTAAAAATTTATTGGTTAAAAGTTTTAGATATATTTAAGTATAAACTTTATGTATTAGTAATTAATATTAATATGTTTTTAATATGTATGAAACTATTAAAACTTATATATTTTTAAAATAAAAGTTGTATATCTTTAGGTTCTGATTTTTCATCAGTTTCTTGTTATTTCCTTTAATTTTGTTTGATAAAACATGAAAAAGATAGTATCGTAAATTTGTGCTTGTAAATTTTTATTCTAAGCTGTTTGTTTATTTTAGAAATTTATATTTTATTATTTACGTATTTTGGATTAATAATATATATTTCATCAAATTCAGTTGTTTTATATATTTCAGATTTGTGATTTTTTTTCTGGAAAATATTTTTGATTATTTATCAATATTTAGTTTTGGTTTTCAAGGCCGCTAACCCATAAGTACAAAGTTAATAACAAAATATCTTAAACTATCATAAAATGTTGTAGTTTTCTGTTTTTTTAAAAAAAAATTTAAAATGTTGTAGATTATTTCAAAGAAATTGTTAGCCGTTGTAAAAAGAATTGTTAGCCAAGCCTTGAATTTTACAACTGTCACGTCTTACCACACTTGCATTACGGTATAATGAAAATAACTTTTGGTGCCAAAATGTTTCAAGAAAAAAAAAACAAACAGAACAACAGTCCAAAACTTAAACACAGGGAAAATGGTCATGATTTGTTAATGGCTCCGTAGAGTTTTTTCTTTATTTGTCATACTATAAACAAATATCTTTTGCTGGCTATAACTTGCCCATATATCTTTCCAATTTTACAATTATGACACATTTTTAATCTGCAAATATTCATCAGCTAAAGAGTTATTTGTTACAGAGAAACAAAAGCCAGTATCTTAAATCATCAACATCAAGAACCTAACTCATCTCTATCTTAACGTACCCACCTCTCGGGTCCATTACTACTTACCAGCGACTTGCCGGAGATAAAAAAAAATCTCAAGGTTCTTGATATTTCTAACAATGAACTCAACGGAAGCATCGCAAGCCTCTCTTTCAAGTTTGACCAGACTTAAGAGTCTTGAAACTTGGAAACAACTAATTCTCAGGGAATTCCCATGTTGATTTTCCAAACCTGATGCATCGACTTGTCTAATGAGCCTTGTCATAATACTCGAGACAATTTTATCCTCAAACTGTGTTGACAATTGACGGTGCCTTTGTGATCCATCCTTGAGACAATTTTATCCTCATATTTCCTACCATAAATACATAAATTCAGAATCCATAGTATTGTCAATTCGTCTATAATATAACCACCTGAAGAAGAGTGTTCAGTTTATTAGAACATAAACTCATTATTAAATTCTTCATAAAAAATATGAATGTTGTACATAATATGAATTCACTCACTGTTTGATTTTCGCATCAGAGACTCCAAACAGAATTTGAAGCAAGAATCTGCAGTTCAATAAGCCAAACATTGTATCGTTGATAGTTTTTGTAAAACCAACCATGATCAAATAGTTCTAGAGAAAATAATGATTGGTTGGAACATGAGTACCAAGTACGAACAGCTTAAGCTAAGATTCACTTCACTAAAAACGCATGAAGAAGGAAACATATAGGACAAAATACCAGATGTAGCTTTCCTGTGACTGGTTTCACATGTCTATATCTTCATCTAGAGCATTTCCAGAGAAGGCACAAAATTTTAAGGGAGAGTCGAGACTTTGTTTGCCTTCCAGAACAAAAGGACACGACTTGGGTTCATCAGACACATCCATAGAGGAAACAATATCATTTATTCGATTTAACACATCGTCGATCAGACTCCCACAAACCCAGAAGTCTGATTTCATTCTCTTGTTCATTGTATACGTCAATAGCTTGCTCCGTAATCAGAAACAGCATCGAGTTCACTGACTGAAACGAAATCTAAAGAATAAGATTTTTTTGATTGAAACATAACATAATCCACAGAGAAGAGATGACCAATACTTGTATATCTTGTGAATAATTTCATTCGAACAGAAATCATCAGCACAAAGCTCTTTCAATCATGGCATGTAAAGATGAAGACGAATCCCTTTCAAACATGATTGTGGAAGGGAAAGTTTCATGAGATTCATAACAGACAGATAAGCAATACATGGAGATATGAACGAAGCACTGAAGACTTCATAATTGGCGATGTTGCAGGAAGAGAGGAGAAGATCTACGATTCTCCGTTCCTGCAGAATTAGGTTTAGAGTGAGAACCCGATCTGTCCAGGCTTTGCGTTTAAATGAAACGCGGAGTTTAAGTCGAAGTGAAACGTGTCAGCATGAGGTATGTCGAATTTTTTACCTGTCATCCGACGTGTCCTTATGAGGAGTGAATAAACTCACTTTTATATATATAGATTATCGTATTTAAAAAAGTTAAACAGTGGAGAATAGTGTATTTGGGTAGTTAGTTAATTATGATGTATTGTGTTGGTAGAGAGTGCAAATACTCTTCTTTTTTCATCAATTCTATCAGACATCTAGTGAGTTTGAAGGTTGGGGGGGGGGGGGGGGGGGGGGGGGGGGGGGAGGGGGGGACGCATTTAGTGTTACATAATGGACTATAGCATATGTGTATCCTATTGCATAATTCGAATTTAAATATCTTCCGACTATTGTCGAGTGGATTGATCGTCTGTTACTATCCACTATATTAATCATTTGGATCGAAATCAAATTTCAGACTAGAAAATAACAATAATTTAGTTTTCAATGTAAATTAAATTAGACCAACATAGGTACATAATGAACCTTAAGAAATTATTACTAAACTATTGCCACTTGGTTTTTATTGATTTTCAAAACCGCAAACCTGAAAAGTATAAAAATTATTTTTTAATTTTTTAGTATTGTAAAAAAATATTGTTGTAGTCATATTTTTACTTTTTCGTTTAAATTTTAAATCTATAGATAATATAGCTATTAGCTACATCAAGATATCCCTTTTTTCTTTTTTCTTTTTGAACACCAGCTACATCAAGATATCTCCTACATACTGAATTTTATAGGGAAATTGGGACGTATAACCATGAATTTAAATATCTTCCGACTATTGTCGCATTTAGTGTTACATAATGGACTATAGCATATGTGTATCCTATTGCATAATTCGAATTTAAATATCTTCCGACTATTGTCGAGTGGATTGATCGTCTGTTACTATCCACTATATTAATCATTTGGATCGAAATCAAATTTCAGACTAGAAAATAACAATAATTTAGTTTTCAATGTAAATTAAATTAGACCAACATAGGTACATAATGAACCTTAAGAAACTATTACTAAACTATTGCCACTTGGTTTTTATTGATTTTCAAAACCGCAAACCTGAAAAGTATAAAAATTATTTTTTAATTTTTTAGTATTGTAAAAAAATATTGTTGTAGTCATATTTTTACTTTTTCGTTTAAATTTTAAATCTATAGATAATATAGCTATTAGCTACATCAAGATATCCTTTTTTTTTTTTTTTTTTTTTGAACACCAGCTACATCAAGATATCTCCTACATACTGAATTTTATAGGGAAATTGGGACGTATAACCATGAAAAAAACCATAATTCACGGACTAACCATTTTACCTACCAGACATATACACGACGTTATATATACATATTAATACTGTATTACCCCCTTACATCAACTGGTGTAACCTACTAAAGAAAAATAAAAAATTAATTATTATCCAACCAAAAGTAAATCGTGGCTTCCTTCACTTCACATCTTTTTCTTTTTACTTTGCTTGATAAAATTCTCAAAATCGAAAGGTTTCTGGCACCAATTTGATCCAAACCGTCTCCTCCGTCTCATTTCGAAGCCTCTTCCATCTCCGTCGTATTCTTATTCAAGTCGTCTACTTTCTCCCGCGTGTGGCATCCTCCGACATCATACGGCGTTACAGCTGCAGCGGCGGTTAGTCACAGACCATTCTTCTCCAATTTCACCGGCTCGCTTTCCCAGATCTTTGGAACTAGAGTAAGTTTCATCGACTCTCTTCACCGTGTCCTCGACTGTACTTATTTCATTCTGTTTTGGGCTGTTCTCGGAATTAGGGTTCTACCGTATTAACCTCCTCGTGATCGTCTCCTTTGTATTTCATCATTTACGTTACTGAATTAAGGCCCTATTATTGGAATTTGCAATTTGATTTAGGGTTGGAGTTTCCATGGGTGTTCAGAACCTTTCTTAAAATTGAATTCTGTTTGAGCTACGAAGGACGTAGTGTAGTAATTATGATTTATTTGTGGAATATCATTGCTTGCAATAGCTTTGCGAGTTGACATAGTACAATATCGTAAATCTCTATTCTATTTGTCATAGAATAGTATAAGTAAACGGTCTGCTACGCTTGGATGCGCATTGCATTTTTGTCATCGTATTTCTTGAGTTGTTTATTTCATTTATGGTTTATGGTTTGCCCGTCGTGTTTAGGCTGACATACATGTGAATTGTGCCATCTTTTATATATGTCATCCACAAAAGAAGAATTTAGTTTCCCATGTGAACAAGTTGTCCACTACAATTTGCTTGCGTTCATACATAGCACGAATCCGCCTGATATATTCTACTCGAAATGGAATGCCCGATCTTGTTTATTTATACCATTCTATCTGAGATCCATTCCGCTGATTTGCTCTTTATCTTATGTGTGCAGGTTTGGCATGGACGACTTAGGTCTTCCATATAGATTGATCCAGACATGATATGAGCCCACTAGAAAGAAATGGGTTAACAACTACTTTAACCTCCGTTGGATCAAGGTGCTCAATAGTGCATTAGAGGATGAGGACTTGGCAATGTAGGATGCATCACAGTTTGGTGAGGTATTGCAGATGGGGAACCATACCTTCTCCACTACCCGTATTTCTATTATATTGTCTACATTTCTCAATGTCTATTCCATATGTCTGAGGATGAATGTAATTACATGACTCTGTAATTCAAGAAGGGGGATTTAATTTATGAAAGATTTGGGTTGCAATCGATGAGGGTTTATATTTTCCTACCTTGGGTTTAATGTTTATTGTCAGCTGTTCTATTACCAATCCCCCATTAGCTATCTATTTTATGTAAATTAATGCTGGTTGTACTATGCAAATGGATGAGGGTTTAATTACAACTGACAAGGATTTAGTTTCTGAAAGATTTGGGTTGCAGTGGATGAGGGTTTATATTCCCCCAACTTAGGTTTAGTGTTCACTGTCATGTCTTCACTTACCAATCCCCTCCCCATTAGTTTTCTATGCTATGTACGTCAATGAATGATGTACTATGCAAATAATAGCAAATAACATAGTAGAAAATATGTAATAGACCTCTCACATAGTAGCCATTGTAAATGTTTACTATTATATAACGGCCATATATTATAATTAAGTTAATATTTGCATTATTTCATTTATTCAAAATAGAAAGACTGCGGGTGTTCCGTACAACCAACACATAGTTTGTGATTACAATGGTCATATATGGCTTACTATCTACATTAGATCCTATCTCGCTTGGAACTACATTTACTTCGATACTATTCTATATTAAACGTGGAATGGAACATAATCTTTTTCATTCTTCGTCACCCTAAGACGGTGTACTATCACCTTCTTTACCTTCTCAATTCATGATTGTAGCTTTGGTTTCTATTTCCAACTAAGATTTGGGTTTGCATGAGTTAACGATGACGTACTTTCTTTGCATCATTGACATTTCAGCTTTATCGTAATAATGCTGATGCTTTTCCATTTGGAGTGACATTTGTAATGATACTATTTTATCTAGTATACTTTAATGGAAACTCATACAATCAGTATAGAATATACATGTTGTTATGTTCAACTCGCCGTTAGGTTAACATAATTTCTCGTAACTTACAGCTGATATCCACTCCTGTCGATGCATACCTCTTCCCTCATGTATTGAAATAGTTGTATCACGCGCTTTCTAAGTTACGTGATTGTTATCATGCGATACAAAATTGCCACGTTGTTTGCTTTATAATATGAAACCGGCAACCGCTTGCGTTAAGGGACATAACCGGGTGAAAGGAAGCCAAAAAGCGTGATAATGAATTATGTCAAAATCATTGCTAGTTTCTTAATTTGACACTGAAAAATGGCTATCTCACCAATAAGTCCAATTTTATATATGTGAGTTTTATTTTTTATTTTTTTAAATAATTACGCAAGCTTGTCTGTGCCTAAACCCAATTAGTTTCGGGTCTACCAAAGTGGGCTCGTAATGTATTTTGTCCAGCCCATATTTTGCTGTAATAGATGAAACCTAACCGAATAAAGTGGGCTCGTTACTACTAACCGAAACGAAATTATATGTTCGGTTTAACTCGGCAGCATTTTTTCACCCACCCAAACCGAACCGAATTACAATGTCCAAACCGAACCGAGCGAAAAACCCTAATTTCACCTAAAACCTCGTCCTCATCTAGACTTTATCCGCCTCCTCGGTTCCAAAGAATTTGCCCTACGCTCTCAAAATTGAGACTAGAGCACCTTAAACACTCCCTCTTAGTTCTCTAGCCTCGTCAAGTATTGATCTTTAGACCGGTACTAATGGGGAAAGAGAGCAAAGCCTCGAGCTTGAAACCGGAGCAGAAAGTTATTGTTCTCCGTTCGGTCGCTCAGTACTTGGAGCGATGTGGGTTTTCTAAATGCTTCAAGAAACTGCTCTCCGAAGCTGAAATCGAGGTCTGCTCACTCAAAATGTTTCAAATTGAATAGCTGCTGAATGTTATCCTTGGATTTGATGTAGAGTACGATAGAACTCTGATCGTTGGTTGATGTTTAGCTATAGGGTTCTTACATGAATGTGTTGTGTTTTTTGTTATTGTTACAGAAAAAGGAACTGAACAGTAGCTTACCGGGTCTAGAGGAAGTTTTCTGCGAGTTTTTTAACAAGAGGTAAGCTTGTGCTCGCTTGTTTCTTAATCAACAAGATAGGTTTACTGGTTGATTCATTCTTAACTTATCTCTTTTCTTGTTCTGTGTAATTTAGCCATAATGAAGCTGTGGAGGTAAAAGAGTCTGGTAATGGTGAGGATGGGAATAAGAAAGAAGTTGCTGAGGTGAGTGCAATGGAAGACGTAGAGAAGGCTAAGAAGAAGAAGAAAAAGAAGGAACCAAAGGTGGAGGTAACTAAAGAGGAGGAGAAGGTCAAAGAGGCTGATGCTGAGATTGAAGACGGACAGAAAGAGAAAAAGAAGAAGAAGAAGAAAACCAAGTCCAAGTCTAGCGAGGCTGAGTCTTTGGCTGATGAGGATGGTAAGGAGAAATCCTCCAAGAAAAGGAAAAGATCAGAGCCTGAAGAGACAAAAGAACAGACCGAGGAGGATGATGTTGAGGAATCAAAGCGTAGGAAGAAGGAAGAGGATGTAGTAGAAGAAACACCTGTTAAGCAGCAGGCTGACGTTCATGAAAACGGTAACGTTGAGAAAAGCGGAAAGAAATCGGGAAAAGGTCTTTCTAACTCAAAAGAGGTAAAAAAAAAAACCACGTTTGCATCAATTTTGATTTTATCTTTTGGGATAGGTGAATCAGTGTACTCATGCATCTTCTAACGTTTGATTTTACAGCCGAAAGTACCATTTCAGAGAGTGAAGGTTGAAGAAATTGTCTTCACTGACGACAGGCTTAAAGACAACTCATATTGGGCAAAGGTGTGTATGCAATCTCCATCTCTGCCTTGGGTATCAATCTTTGTTTTCACCAAATGCTTGTGTTGAAGTTTAGTTCTTTGTGTTTTATAGGATGGTGCTGATTCGGGTTATGGTGCTAAAGCTCAAGAGGTTCTAGGGCAAGTCAGAGGAAAGTAAGAGCTCTTCAGCCCTTGGACTTTGTTATATGTATCTAGTCTTTGGGGGTGTTGATTCGGTTATAAGATTTGGTTTGGTTCCTCTCTTGACCACTTAACTTCCGTTTTTTTGGTTTGTTTAAGGGGTTTCCGACATGAGAAGACGAAGAAGAAACGAGGAAGCTACAGAGGAGGAGAGATCGATCTTCAGTCACATTCGGTTAAGTTTGAGTACTCAGACGATGAATGATGATCATTGACAAGCAACACACTTGTCTTTTATCTTTGTTTCCCTTTGCTTCTCTTTTTAAATTTTCATCACCATCTTTCCCTTTTGCTTTGATTATTTCAAAATGTAAAACTATTCGGATCTAATTAACCCGAAACTGGGTTCAAGTTTTGTCTGTGTTGATTTATTGTCTCATTTGAAACTCTTCTAAGCACATGAATCTGTCTCGGTTTCTTGTCACTGCACTGTGAGAGAGCAGCTATCTTGCTTCAGGAGTTGGGCTTTGGGCCTTTATATTAGTAGATTTGGGCTTATTTTTCTATATATTAGTAAAAAAAACTAATTCAAATAGTTTCCTCTTTTTTAAAGCAACATCTTTTTTTGGTAATTGGTTTATTGCCGTATCGCTAATGACTTGATTTGTGAACTGTGCTTTATTCTTTACTTTCTTGTCAAATTTAGTAGAAAGTATTTTGGGGAAAAAGTAAAGAGAAGTATCTTTCCTATATCATGGTCTCTTGCGTTTTGGTCAGGCAAAGTGTTAATTATTTCCCTCACTATTAATCTCATAACTAAATATTGATCGCGCGGATGTTTGTTTTCGGTTTTATATATATATATATATTTATTTATTTTAGATCATTCATTTTTAATGTTAATCATATTTTTAAATGTTTATATAACTATTTCAAATATAATAACTTTATAGTTTACATGTTGTAATTAATCAATTATTTAAAACTGTCATATATATTTGTCGCTTCTTATTAAATATTTATCATATTGTATTTATGTTTATGTATTGAACAAATTAATATATGCATTAAAAACATATTAAAAAATTATTTTGTATTAAATGTATGCTCAATTTTAACCCGCCGACTTTGAAAGCCGAATTTCCTATTAGCAATATTTTTTACGCTTTTTCATTTCAGATAATATATTCTTTTATATACAAAATTCTAAGATATGTTAATTTTCATACATGTATTATATAGTTTACGAATGTTAAGTCGTTATATCATCGTATTATAGTTTTAGCATAAATATTTTATATTTTTGGTTTTTTATAAGTTTATAAATTGAATGTAACGTTATCATATTTAGTTCAATATAATAATCTCTTTAATATGAATTATTATTATTATAAAATAGATAAATAAGATACAAACTTTTATTTTTTTATTTCATAAATGATAACTGAATATATATTAATGCATAATAATATTTCATTGCTAATTAAGTTGAAATATTAACATGAACTTTTCGAATATTAAAAAATTGTTAAAATATTTTTCAACAGATTTGATAAAAAATTATATATATATATATATATATATATATATATATATATATATATATATATATATATATATATATATATATATATATATATATATATATATTTAAATGAATAGATATCATGATTAAAATATTTTGTATTATTAGCTTTAATGAAATACATGTTAATTATTTTACATGTATTATATAGTTTAGTAATGTTAACACGTGTTATTATATTTTGAACATAAATATTTGAATAAAATAAAATATATAAATTTAAAAATTTAATATAATTTTATTATATTTAGGTCTGCAAGGGGATCTATGTTGTGCTAGATGTGGAGCTTCGGAGGAATCCATAAACCATGTGTTTTTTGAATGTCCTCCAGCGCGTCAGCTTTGGACACTCTCGCAGAGACCATCCAATCATACTATTTTTCCCACTGGATCTCTCTTCACAAATATGGATCATCTATTTTGGAGAATTCAACCAAAAATGGACGATCATCAATTTGCATGGATTTTATGGTACATTTGGAAATGAAGAAATAATAAGGTTTTTAGTAATCTGGATATTGATCCCAGGGAAACGCTCAAATTTGCGGAAACAGAGTCAACACTTTGGGCAGAAGCACAAGTATTGACCACATCGAGGGAAGCACAACATTCAGAAGTTTCAAATCTACCATCAATCCCAGGACGGTGGTGTTTCACGGATGGTTCTTGGAAAGATAAGGATTTTTATTCAGGTCAAGGCTGGCATAGCACTCTGGAAGGTTTTGAGGGACTAATGGGGGCAAGGAATGTAAGAGTGAGTCTCTCCCCTCTTCATTCGGAGGTGGAGACACTAATTTGGGCAATGGAGTGTATGAGGAATTTACGTCAGTTTCGGGTCACGTTTACAACGGATTGTTCTCAATTAGTGAAGATGATTTTGGAACCAGAAGAATGACCAGCTTTTGCAAGTTATTTGGAAGATATCAAGACCCTGCAAGAAATTTTTCTCAGCTCAGAGATAATTCATGTACCACGAGCGTATAATTTGAGAGCGGATAGTCTGGCACGAAGTGTTAGAAAGCAACCGTCTTTCGTCGTTCACATGGATGCGGAATAACCAGTGTGGTTTACAGAGTTAGTATGAGTCTGTTTTAAGTTGATGACAAAAAAAAAACTCAATATAATAATTTTCTCTTAAAATGATTGATTATGGTTATATAATAGATAAAATAGGATAGAATTTATATTTGTAATTTTATAAACATATAAATATATAATAATATTTTATAACAAATTTCGAAATTAGTGAAAATATTTACATATAATTTTTGAAAATTAAGATCTTGTTAAAATCTTTTAAATGAATTTGTTAGCATTTTTCAAAATATAGACTATAATTAGAAAGTTTAAGAAGATAATATACAAATTTTATTTTTATTTTGTAATAAAATCTTAATTAACATTAATTTATAATAATATTGTATTATTAATTATAAAATTAATTAATGCATCATTTTATAAAAATATTTAAAAATTTTAATAAGATTTGTTTAGATTTTTTTGTCAATAGATTTTTATAATTAAAAAGAATAAAACAATTTTATAGGTGAAATTGTTATATATGTCAATTATTTAATATGTGATATGCCAAAATGTTAGTTAGAAATAAATGAAATAAGATTCTTTAGGAAAGATCCATTTTTAAAAATATCACACATGAATCAAGGTTGTGACTTCTCTTTTAATATATAAGATTAATAACCGAAAGTTTGTTATTCGAATATTATTTTTTAAAAAAAAATGTTGTTATAGAATATATTATGTTCTTCCCTCACTATTAATCTCATAATTAATCACTGAAAGTTTGTTACTCGAATATCTTTTTTTTGAAAAAATGTTGTTATAGAATATATTATGTTCTGTGTCCGTTGGTTCTTTTTGTTAGCCAAGCATCCAATGCTTGAAGTTGGTATTTTTTTCGTTTGTAATGGACCAACCTGTTTTCTTCATGGTAGTGATTAGAAGTAAGTAAAACACCAGATGTATATTCTAAGCACACAGATTAAAGATGCTAAAAATATCGTCGGCATACAAATAGATGCTAAAAATAGGAGTACGTTTTTAGTGTGGACTATACGATTCCAAAGTAACATCACAACGTATAATTATTTCCAGGTTACGAAATCAACTCCCGCTGTTTCTCTTTTGAGATTAAAGCAGTATTAATGATAACGACGTGATTGAGAATTTAAGAGTAAACACAATGATGAAGAAACATCTGGATATAGAAAAAAAGGTTGTTAGTACTAGAGATATTAGGTGTATAACTGTATTTTATCGTAAGTTTACTGTCTAAGTATCAAACTTTATCAGTTTTGTGCATGTGTTATTTTCCTTAAAAATCAATATGAGCTTTACTTCGCCTTTTAACTAATATTGATTCTCCCGTGTCTGTAAATCTAAAGCCGTCGTGACTCGTGAGTATACACTTTTAATTACTTTTCTGTTCTTTTATGATAAAAAGGAAATTGTCGTTGACAAGGAGAAAGAACACAGATAGTCTAAACAACAAATCGTAACATGATAAAAACATGTTACTTAGCGCTGTCTCAGTTTTGCGTTAGGATCTCCCCGTTACTCAGAGTTTGAACGTTTAAACAGAAGAATATGACAAAATCTTTATTGCGTAAATAATCTTATACTATTTCAATCTATGCAATACAAAAGGAGACAATGACTCACTATCATATAAGCAACTGCCTATACAATACAAAAGGAGACAATGACTCACTATCATATAAGCAAGCGCCTATACAATCGATTGCTTTCTTTTTTCTTGCTCAAATTGAAAGTTACCACATTGGTGTTGTTTGCATTAACCACGATCGTCTAATCTCCTGAAACTGTTTAACTACATTCTCCGTAAGAGAATTAAATAATCACTAGATTCTCATCTGCGTTTTTTTAATATTTTTGTTGAAAAAATATTACGTAATGAAAATTATGTTTTTTTAATAAACTATATATATTTTTATAAAATTTATCTTAAATTTAATTATATGACTTATTTTTTATTTTAAATAGGTCTAAATTTTTGAAGACTCCAAATAATTCTGACCCATATTATGAGTTTGTTTATTTAACCCGTTGTTAAACTTATTTCACACTGATTTTATTTTTAATATTTTAATTGAAATAAAAATTTTATATTTTAACCCGCTCTACTTTGATAAAATATATTTTTTGTGTGTTTTAAACTTATTCTATAATTTTATTAAATTTAGTTTATATGATTTAATTTTCTTAGTTTAAATTGAACTATTTTTTAAATATTGGAGATAATTTACACTCGCATTATGGTTTTGTTGATTTAATCATTTGTTATTTCAACTTGATTTTTTGTTTTAATCTAATAAATATTAAACTGATATAAATAATAATTATTAATAAATAATTAATGAATCTTGAAATGGTTAAATATTAAAATTACTATTTCTACCTTATTATTATTAGAGGAAATACCTGTTAACATAAATTTATCAATATAGATAATAATTATTAACACATATTAATTAACTGCCATTACCTACAATATTTCATGAATTCTAATTTATACTTAATTTTTCACTCATATATATAATGTATTCGTGAATTCTAGTTAGTATAAAGGAGAGTTATGGGTTTCTAGAATATAGGAAATAAAAAGGGAGGCCATAAATTAAATGCAGAAAATTAGTTATTATTAACAGAATAAATAAATAATTAGACATAACATATATCCATATTTAGAAGGTGGTCATGGTTATTTAGATGTAGTTATAAAATAAATAGTTAGATATAATATTTATCAATTGGTCATGTTCCTAATCTAATAGAATAGATGAAAGGTGGTTAAATAAAATAAACAAAATTTGAAATTGAGTTTAGAATAATAGATTTGTTTCTGTAATATTTTTGTTTGTTAAATAAATACGGTAATTTTGGAATTAGATATAGGTTATATTATTAGGTGACAAAAAAGAGTAAGGAAAAAAAAATTCCAACATTTTGGTTGCAATATTTGTAGCCCTTAAAAATAGGACTTAGTGGTTATCCAAGTTACCATATTTCACACGTTATGCAGTTATATTATTTCTTATGCAGTTACATTATTTCTTATGAAGTTACATTTAGATGTTTTATTTTTAGTTGGACTCAACTTATATTAACTGGTCATTTTCTTAATTTAATAGTATTGACTAGATTCTGACCCGCCCTTTCAAAGGACGGGTATGATTTTTGTTTTAATTTTTTTTAGAAATTTAATTTTCATATTTTTGTTTTTCTTTGTAATCATATTTGTGTATAAAATTTAATCAAAATCTATTTTATAAAATAATAGTAGTTTAAAAGTATACTCTCGTTTCTTCGTAAACATATGTTTGTGCCCGTTTCTTTGTAACATTTTTCTATAATTTTTTCTTATATGTTAAAGAATTTAATTTTATGTGTTTGTGTATAATATTTTTAAAATTATTTGTAAGAGTTTTTGATAATTATATTGAATTTGTGATGTTGCATAACTATACACATGTGCATAGTCATTTCCCACATTTGTTTTCCACTTTATTCCTAAACAATGATTAATTTTTTAAACAAAGTATTGTTACAATTTTGTTTAGTAATTAAATAGTAAATAAATATATTGAACTATATGTTTTTCATCAAATGTTCATGATTTAATTTCATATAATGATTTATATAACGTTATTATTACACATAATAATTTGTCATGCAATTAAAAATGGGTTTTGAAAATTTTGACCCATTGTAAAAGGTGTATTATACATTTACTTGATATATATTTTAGTTTTTTGCTTGTGTATCTACATTTAAATTTTACAAAGAAACATGATATTTGTAAAAATTATTGTATACATAATTTTCTAATAGAAATAGTTTTGATTATTGAATATGTAATCAGGTTTTAGAATGATATGCAATATATTTGATAGAAATGTAAAATATGTAATCAAATTTGAACAAATTCAAGCTATATTTCTTGTATTTATTAACATTTGAGTTATTAACGTAATTAGTAAAAAATAGTTGTACCCAAAAAATAACTAGATATCGATCCGAGAATCAGGGTTGTGCACTACAAGAAAACGTTGCTTTAGCGACCAACAATTACGACCAGAAAAAGTTGGTCGTAAATTAGGGTCTAATTTACGACCAACTTACGACTAATTGTGTTCTAGTAGTAAGTTGGTCGTAAATTTGCAACTAAGAAGGCTAGTCGAAAATGAGTCATAAATTTACATCTAATTTACGACTAGTATTTCCTTTGGTCGTAAATTGGTTGTAAATTTACAACTCAGATACGACTAAAAGGGAGAGTCGTAAATTTACATCTAATTTACGACTAATGTTTCATGTAGTCGTAAATTGGTTGTAAATTTACGACTTATTTACATCCAATATTTTATACATCTAATTAAAGACTAATGTACGAGCAATGTAGTTGCACTTTGGTAGTTAAGATATGATTAAACGTAACTACGTTGTAACATTGTTACCTACCAAAATCGAAATTTCTCTATAAATATGATGTTCTCCCTCATTCTTAAGATGCACAAAAAAAAACGAAAAAAGGAAAAAAAAAACAAAAAGAGTAAAAAAAATGTCTGGAAATATTTATGAGGTTCGGAGTTGGATGTATGCACATAAAGATTCAAGGGGAAGAGTAACAGACGAATTTCTCAACGGAGCAGAGATATTCATGTACCAAGCCGGACAGACGCCTCTCACAAAGGAAACGAGTAAAATGTTCTGTCTCTGTCGTAAATGCAACAATACAAAGTTTGCTGCTAGTGAAACCGTTTGGAAACATATAGTAAGTAGAGGATTTACTCCACATTACTATATTTGGTTTAACCACAGAGAGGGTGATAATAGGAATGAAGCTAGTAGTAGTAATCAGGTTGAAAATGTTCGTAACAGAGATGAACCACATTTGCCTTCTGAAAGTGTCATTCAAGAAGATCATATGGTAGATCATGATAGAATGCATGATATGGTTACCGATGCATTTCGTGAAACAACATCAGTAATAGAGGAGGTCGAAAATGTAGAGGGGCCTAACTTGGATGCAAAAAGATTTTATGAAATGCTAGCAGCAGCTAATGAGCCAATTTATGAAGATCTTAGAGAAGGTCTTTCTAAATTATCATTGGCAGCTAGGATGATGAATATCAAAACTGATCATAACTTACCTGAAGTTTGTATGGACGCATGGGCTGAGTTGTTTAAAGAATATCTGCCTAAAGAGAATTTGTGTGCTGAATCTTATTATGAGATTCAGAAACTTGTTCATAGTCTTGGCTTACCTTCAGAGATGATTGATGTGTGTATAGACAACTGTATGATATAATGGGGAAAAGACGTAGAATTGTTAGAGTGTAAATTTTGCAAGAAGCCACGATATAAACCGCAAGGACGTGGGCGGAATAGGGTGCCGTACCAGCGGATGTGGTACTTACCTATTAAGGATAGATTGAAGAGATTATATCAATCTGCGAAGATGGCAGCATCGATGAGATGGCATGCAGAACATGATCAGAAGGAAAGAGAGATCAATCATCCCTCTGATGCAAAAGCGTGGAAACACTTGAATTATGTGTACCCTGATTTTGCAAGCAACCCCCGCAACGTTTATCTTGGGCTCTGCACAGATGGCTTTAGTCCATTTGGAATGTCTGGAAGACAATACTCGCTTTGACCAGTCTTTTTGACGCCATACAACCTTCCACCAGAGATGTGTATGGAAAAAGAATTGCTTTTCATGAATATATTGATACCTGGACCAAAACATCCTAAGAGGTCCCTTGATGTTTTTCTACAATCTTTGATAGAAGAATTGAAGGAATTGTGGTCAACAGGCGTGCAGACATATGATTGTTCAACGAAAACAAACTTTACAATGCGAGCAGTTCTATTGTGGACTATTAGTGACTTTCCTGCATATGGGATGTTGTCGGGTTGGACGACGCATGGAAGGCTATCTTGTCCATATTGTATGGGAAGCACAGACGCATTTCAGTTGAAGAATGGTAGGAAGACGTCCTGGTTTGATTGTCATCGGAGATTTCTTCCCATTAACCATCCGTACCGAAGGAACAAGAAATTGTTTCGGTCAAAAAGGGTTGTACGGGACACCGCTCCACCATATTTATCTGGAGAGGAAATCGAGAAGGATATTGATTACTACGATGGACTAAGCACAGTCAGCAAAGGCGGTAATTGGCATACTCCTCCTAATATGCCTGATGGTTACGGGACTTAGCATAATTGGCACAAGAAGAGTTTATTTTGGGAACTTCCATATTGGAAAGATCTACTTCTGCGCCACAATCTTGACGTGATGCATATAAAGAATAACTTCTTTGACAACATCATCAATACATTGTTGAACGTCCCCGGCAAGACAAAAGTTAACAAGAACTCAGGGTTGGATTTGTCGGGATTATGTTCTCGGATTGAGCTGCATATTAGAAACGATGAGAGAATTCCAGTTCCCATTTTCAGATTGTCAGCAGAAGCAAAAGCGGCGTTGTTCAAGTGGGTGGCATCAGACATGAAGTTTTCTGATGGATATGTTTCAAATCTATCAAGATGTGTTGATCATCAGGGACAAAAGTTTTCAGGGATGAAGAGTCATGACTGTCATGTTTTTATGCAACGACTTCTACCATTTGCATTTGCGGAGTTGCTTCCAAAAAATGTTCACGAAGCACTTGCAGGTAACAAATAATTAAAGTTAATTAATTATTAATTCTTCTTGTTGGAAAAAAACTTATAATTGTAAATTATTTGTAGGCATCGGAGCTTTTTTCAGAGATCTTAGTGCACGCACCTTAACTGTAGATGTCATCAGACAACTTGATGAGAATATCCGGATCTTGATGTGCAATTTGGAGAAAATTTTTCCTCCGTCCTTTTTTGACGTCATGGAACATCTGGTTATCCACCTTCCGTATGAGGCACTGCTTCGTGGACCTGTTCATAATGGATGGATGTATCCTTACGAGCGAGCTATGAAATATTTGAAAGGGAAAGCAAAAAATCTGGCAAGGGTGGAAGGTTCAATAGTTGCTGGGAGTTTGAATGAGGAAACATCTCACTTTACGTCCTACTACTTTGGGTCACAAGTCCGGACACGGAAAAGAACTACGAGCAGATATGATGATGGTGGTGTTATGCCGACATATTTTGGTGAAGATGTTCCAGACATATTCTGTCAGATTGGACGTCTAGGTGGAAAACTGAAAGAAGTTTGGTGGTCGAGTTCAGATGACGCTCATAGCGCCCACACATATATACTCCTTAACTGCGAGGAGATTGAATTATTTGAAAGGTAATTAAATTAATTATTTTGCTATTAAATTTTACCACACATATATACGTACTTTAATGATCATTTGTTTTAAAACAGCGATTTTGTTGCCCAAGTCGAAGAAGCTATTCCAGGAATATCAACCAATGATCTCAACAAAAGGAAAGACCAACACTTTGTGAAATGGTTAAAAACGCAGGTATACATATCACAATATATATAATTAACAAATATATTCAGTTATATATTTATATATATTTTGATGTTCCAGGTTGAGTATGATGATCAATTTTATCCTCAGTGGTTTCACGAATTGATACAAGGTCCGGTCGGTAAGGTCACGACAGCATCTATGTATTTCACACGAGGATACACGTTTCACACTTACGAATATGGAAGTCGGCGAGCAACAATGAATTATGGAGTATGTGTAAAAGGTGACAGATTTCTATGGAATCTTACAAGAGATCATCGAAGTGGAGTTTCCCGGCGTAGTAAAGCTGAAATGCGTTCTCTTCAAATGTGACCGGTTTGACCCAACCGTCAATAGAGGTGTTCGGTATAGCAAGTTTGGTGTTGTTGATATAAATGCTACACGGAGGTACAACAAATTTGAACCATACATATTGGCTTCTCAAGCGGACCAAGTTTGTTTTGTTCCATACCCGAGGATCAGACAATCTGGAATATCTTGGTTAGCCGCTATAAAAGTTACACCTCGGGGCCGAGTATTGAGTACTGATGAACAACCGCCTTTACAAGAAGATGCCGTGAATGAAGTAGAAGTACCCAAACAAGCTACATATGCTATCTTACTTATTGATCCGCATAATCCGGGATATGAAGAACTTCCAGATGATGCAACGGACGAAGCCAACGAAGATGAATTTGAAGAAAATGATGAAGTGGATGATGTTTCTGATGATGACGAGTGATAAAGTTTCATTGTGTTTTACTATTATCAAGTTTCTTTGTATTGCATTTCCAATAATATATATAACTTATCATCATGTTTGCTCAATTATATATGAATTTAGTTTTTTTTTTTAAATTGTATTTTGGGGTATGAAAGTGTTTAAAACCCAGAGAGGTTTGGGGTTTGGGGTTTGAGGTTTGGGGTTTGGGGTTTGGAGTTTGGGATTTGGGGTTTAAATGTACGAAAGTGTATAAAACTTAAGAGGTTTGGGGTTTGGGGTTTAGGGTTTAGGATTTGGGGTTTAGTGTTTAGGGTTTAGGGGACAATGAAGCTCATTGGTTGTAAATGTACGACCAATGTACGACCAATGACATGCTTGGTCGTACATTGGTCGTACATTTACGACCAATGTACGACCAATCACATGCCTGGTCGTACATTGGTGGTAAATGTACGACCAATGTACGACCAAGCATGTCATTAGTCGTACATTCCAATGTACGACCAAGCATGTCATTGGTCATAAATTTACCACCAATGTACGACTAATTTCTCTATAAATTTCCTATATATACCCACTAATTATTTTCTCAAATCATAGAAAAATGTTTAAAAATCTTATAAAAAGAAAGAAAAGACAGATCTGGAATCATAAGTGGAAAAAGACATTCGTAGATTTCGTCTTTTCTATTTCCACTTGTGATTCCAGTATCTTTCTTCTCTTTTCTCGTAAAATTTAAAATGGACCGTAATTAGACAAATTGTTCATAGAGGTTTATCATGACTTTTGATAAACTTCTTCTCATTTTTCGAGTAACATATTTAGTCACAAATTGGTTGTAAAATATTTGGTCGTAAATGAGTTGTTAATTTACGACCAATGAAGGACGAATAGTCCTTCGTTGGTCGTAAATGAACAACCCATTTACGACCAAATATTATTTTTAGTCTCTCAATGGTCGTACATTAACCACTCATATACGACCAATGCTTCTTTAGTCTCTCATTGGTTGTAAATTAACCACCCTTTTAAGACCAAAGCCATTTTAGTCTCATATTGGACCAATGTACGACCAACAGTCCCTAATTGGTCGTACATTTACGACCAATGAGAGACCAAGTCAAAATTCTATATAAGGCAAGCAAATCGTAGCCATTTGGTTGCTCACTCCCATCTCTCTCCCCTCTCCCTTACAACCATTTGCCTTCTCTCTCAAGGTAATTTTTTTTTTTAGTCATAGGTGGTTAGTTAGGTGATTAGATTAGGTTTGGAATTAGTTTAGGTGATTAGATTAGGTTGGAATTAGTTTAGGTGATTACATTATTTATAATAATAATAATTATTTGAATTTTTTATAACCATTCTTGTTTTTTTAATTTTTTTCAGATTGACGCTATTGTTATGGCTGGCGGTAGAAAGAGACTTAGGAACCGTGGCAGAGGGACCTCTTACGGGAGTACATTTCTCGGTCAGACGGATCCATCAGGTTCTACCTCCCGCACCCCAGACAATGTCCCCGAAAGCCAAATTCCTAGCGTTCCGTATGTGCGTCCGTAAGCTGTCGATCATGTAGCTCCATACATTCCACAGTATGATGATGCTGCATACTTTACTTATGAGGAGCCTCAGCGTGATCAGCAGCCGCATGATCAGCAGCCTCATGATCAGTATCATCCACAGCCTGCTTCACATCCTGCTTCACAGCCTGCTTCACAGCCTGCTCCATACCAGCCTCCACACCAGGTCCCACAGCCTGCTGCATACCAGCCTCCACACCAGGCTCCTGCAGCTCCATGTCTTCATCCAGATTTGTTGGTGCCACCGAATGCACCGTATGCAAAATATTCCGTGGAAGACATTCTCCAGATGCCGGGACGAGAAGGTTTACCCATCCTTGATCCAGATCTACGACCCGACACAACTTGGTAATTAATTTTAAATTAATTAAATAAAATTTTAAATTTATATATAACAATTAATTCTATATATATATTCTTTCAAATTTTGTAGGTTTAAAGCGAACAATGCGGTGGGCCAGAGCGTTGGGAATGTCATCAGATCAAACTTCCGGGAAGCGCATCCAAACTGGACTCTTACACCGGACCACGTTCGCATTACTTGGTTCAAGTGCTTCGCGGTTAGTTATAATTTTTTTTTAATTTAAATAAAAATAATTTGGTTAAGTAATTAATATTTTTTCATGATTTTTTTTGTAGCAAAAATGGAATTGGTCTATTGGGGTCAATGAGACGGTGAAGGCAGCGTTCAACAAAAAGGCGATGGCTCGCCTTAAGAACATTGTTGGCGACTGGAAGGAAAAGTGGAAGTATTTTGGGGATGACGCAAAAGAGACCTACCTCAGCGATGAGGTTTGGACTGGTTTGAAGGCCTATTGGAATTTGCCTGACTCAGTCCAAAGGTCTCTCACTTGCTCTGCGGCCCGGATGACCCGAGATGCTGATGGTAACCTACCAATACCTCATACTTCGGGACAGACTCCACACACCAAAAGGGCACTGCAAATTGTAAGTTTTAGACATTTTTTAATTTTTATTACATATATAATAATTAAGTTTTTATTAAATGCTATAGTTTAATTCATTTGAATTTTATTTTTTAATATAGGCTGCCGAAGAAGGAGCACCACCGACTCTGGCCCAGCTTTACAAGTTGACCCACCAGCATGCCGATGGCACTTTCTCTCATCCTCGAGCAGAGAAGCTCTGCAACGATGTAGAGGCTCGGATTCAAGAGGTCCAGACTCAGCTGACGCAAGAAAATCCGGACGGTGCACCGGTCCAGCTTTCTGCCATCGAACAAGACATAATTTTTGAGCAGGTAAAATATTCGATCTTTTTAATTTATGTTTACATATATTTTTACATATGTACTAATTAATATCTATTTATAAATTGAAGGTTGCTCCGAAGAAAAGGGAACGTATACCAGGAATCGGGAGTGTGAACGATGTCCGCAGGGCGAGAGTTGAATACGCTGCTAGAAGGGAAGAAGAGTCCTCGCTCCGGAAGGATTTGGAAACTGCCAACCAACTCATAGCCGAGCACAACGACAAATTGAAAGCTATATCAAGCTTTTTCGATACGATGCTAGGCTCAAACCCCAACGTCAACCCGTCGGTTATGTCAGCGTGGCAGACCCTACGTTCGAGTTTTGCCGTCTCCGAACCTACTCCCGAAGAGCAGGCGGATTTGCATCGGCGTGCGGAACAGAGGAGTTCTGAACTTCTCGATGAAATAAACCTAAATTCTTAGTTTTTTCGGTTTTAATTATTTTGTATTTGAATATTTTAATTTTATGAATGTCATATATTATGTTATTATGGAATTTTATCAAATTCATAAAAAATATATCAAATTTGAAAATATTAATTTTTTTATTTTATTTTATTTTTTAAAAATAATAAATTTCGTAAATAAATTCAGTAAATTGTCATAAATTAACGACTAATGTACATCTCTATTAGATGCACAATAGTCGTTAATTTACGACTAATTTACTTCTATATTGGATGTAATTTAGTCGTAAATTTATGACTATATTACATCTAATTTACGACTACTAGTCTAACTACTAATTTTCGACTACAAATTGTACATCTAATTTACGACCAACACTGGTAGTCGTAAATGTACATCTAATTTACGACCATATCTGGGAGTCGTAAATGTACAACTACTTTACGACCAATATTGTTAGTCGTACATTTACGACCAAGTTACTACCAATTAGTGATTACGACCAGCGTATAACGACCAATCACAATTGGTCGTAACCTGGTCGTAAATCCCTGTTTATGACCAAGTTACTACCAATTGTGTAGTTGTTAAAGCTCTATTTTCTTGTAGTGGTGGACCTGAGTAGACATGGCCTTATTCAAAAACCAATATCAAATCCAAATCAAACATATAAATATATATTAGTTATAAGTATACTTATAATAATATTATATTAAAATTAAAATTACAAATCAAATATATTAGTTATTTGGGTATTTATAGTTAAAATGGATGCTTTAAACATAAACTATCCAGATCAAAGTTTTATTGATGGTTACTTTCGAATAAGAATAACTGGTTTAAAACATATCTCATGAGTATTTTTGTTATTTTTAATTATTTTGGGAATTTTATGTTATTCAGATATTAAACACCCAAACCAAATCAAGTAATTTGGTTATTTCGGTTAACTTAAAAGATATCCAGAAATTTTCTAGTTCTTTTATATGAGAATCGTACCCACCTAAACACAGGAGAACCCGATTCAAACCCGACCCGGTTTTATAATACATAAATGAGATTTTATTCAAAATAAAAAAATGATAGTCAAAAGACCCTTTTCTATTCTTTTATAACTTAAAATGATTAAATCCAACCCCCTCAAAACCTGTCTTATATTTATATATATTTTTAACCTAAATCATTTACATTTATTTTAAGATCTAATAGAGCTATCTATGACTGTTTGCATCCTCAATAATTAATTGCCGATTTTAGATTTTGTTGAATTTTATATTATTTTATTTGAGATCAAAATTATTTTAAATAATAATTACAAAATATTTTAAAATACAAAAAATTTATTGATTTATTTATTTTCAAAAAATAGGGAAAATGTTTCTGGAAAAGGTGAAAAAAAAATTGAAAAATGTTTGAAAAAATAATTTTAATACATTCATTTAATTTATTTATGTAAATGGGTCAATATAGTCTTCACTAACTTTATATAAAATCACATTTTAAAAAAGTTTTAAAGAATAACCCATTTAAAACCTGTCTAAAGGAGTTTAAATGAATATTTGTTTCTATAAAAAAAGTTGCTATTGTTGAATAACATAAATAAATAATTGGATGGATTACATTAATGACAAAATGAGCAAACGTAACTGAGTAACATGCTAATATCACAGTGATGATTCATGTATGTAATTCAACAGATTTCAATCATAATTGTAGTATAATAAAATAATATAGATTAACAGTCGTATTCTATAAACCCAAAAGGAAAGAATTTTTGTCACTATGGATCCAATTGGTAAAGACTTTCACTTTAGGCTTTGATTTTAGACTTATGATTGTAGAGATTTTGGTTTTAAAGAACGTGACTTTTATTTTAAAAAATTTAAAAGCTTGATTGGTATCAAAAACTTTAGAAGCTATGAATGTTATAAATATATATTTCACATTCATTTTCAATATATATTTGACCATTTCCTTTCTATTTATTTTTTATTTATTGGTCAAAATTTAGCAAAAAATATATTTTATTTATTTTTCTATAATCCATTGATTTGTAAACACAAATTTTTGATTTTGATTCTTATAATTCGTTGATTTGTAAACACAATTTTTTATAAACAGTTTTTTTTTTGTTTTGCATGTCAAACTGGTTTATATTGCAAATCACGATTCTTTTGGCAGTTGTTTCGTAAACACAATTCTTTTGACAATTCCTAGAGGTAACTTTGCTAAGGTTTAACGGTGTTTCCCTGTCCTCTCTAGCATCAACAATAATGAAGTTGTATTGATGAGAATAAATCAGTTTATGAGAAGAAACATATAGGAGAAATGGATCTTAAAATAAAGAGAAAAAAGAGTAATTGTTAACTAATTGATTTTTTTTTTTTTTGTAAAATAACTAATTGATTTATTTTTTGTGATAGAAAATATATAAAGATGGATATGTGTTTCTATTTTTTTGGGAAGAAAAGAGAAAAAAGAAAAAAAAAAAAAGAAAAGTTATTTTTTTCCTCGAAGCCATGATTAGCCGGCTGTTAACAAACAAATGGAAAACTTAAGAAACAAGAAAAAAGCGGCTGTGGTGACTTTAGACAATTAAAAGTTGGTAAAAATCTTATTGGAGAAAAATTAACTTTGAGAACTGTTATAAACCGTAAAGTCTCAACAGTTCTGCTGTCGATCAGGACCTATATATGTATTCTATAAACCCAGAAATCTAATCAACTATGAATTTTTGTCGGCAAGTTGATACCATGAATTTAGGAGAGGAGGTTACACAGTTCGGTTATACATTTTGTTAAAAGTTTTTTTTTTTGCTAAAATTTGCGTTTTGTTAAAGTTACTTCATATATTTTAAATATGTATAGTAAAAAAATAATTGTTGGACTAAACCTATATCAATGGGTGATGATCCTATTTTAATAGTATCGATAATCGATAATTTCCACATTGGTCTTGTTTGCATTGACCACGATCGTCTGAAACTATTTAATTACATTCTCCGTCAATAAGTGAATAACCATAATTTCCTCTTTTTATTCATATGACCAGGGTTTTATTAAGCTTGTAAGTTGTAATATACCACTTACTCCAGTTGTTACTTAGTCTAGCTATATAATGTGAAATGATTCATTAATTAAAGTCTGATTATGTATTTCTATCTAATTAGCACTATCCACATATGCAATTAGCTAACGAAGTTGGTACGAAATGTTTGGCTTACGAAGTGTTGCAGCGAGGGTATTTCACGTTTAGGTGTATTTGACTTCTTGCATGGTATACATGGCGATGAATAGTCCTCTCTACTCTTAGTCATGATTCTCGGTCGGCTAGCCATCTGACACGTACGAAATCTTGTTTCTCGCAATTGACACGCTATCAGTAAGACAGAAGGATGTCACACGTCAGAAAGTGTTTTTTAAATGCATATAGTCGTTACAGAGAAACCTTGCTGTCGAGTCACGTGGCAGCACTAGAATCCCCGACTTTTTGTTTTTCATTCTTTTCTGAGTTTTCTCGCCTGTCTCGCCTTCTTTTATTCCATAGTTTTGTTATTACGGGTTGTTAACTAATAATGTCGACTAATTATTTGAAATAAAATACGAGACATTCCATCACAAATCTAATCTACACTTTACAGGTGCTCCTAGTGGTTTTGGCGCTTTACAGAACTCTCTACGCGTATTATAAAAAAGGGAGCCTGTATGATCTTTGTTCTTTATGATTATTAAATTGAAAGGACAATCCTTTAGAATAAAACATTTAATTTATTAATTATGCTCTTAGGAAAATCGTTCTGTATACGTGGCAATGTGGCATGGTGCGAGATCTTGAATGCGAATCGCTTTTATATACACACAGTTATTAGTCACTCAAATGAAATTTCCTGGAAGTTTCGCTAATTACTCGCCGTGTTTTTTTTTTTTCGTTCAAATTAAGACAAACAACAGAACTATGTTAAATTAATTAATTAATCAATCTATTTTCGATCGTGTCATTAATCTTGAAACTCGAACCTTGATTATTCGAAATGTTTAGTTGTATGTATACTCAGCGGTCGGTGCATCACGACAAAAGAGTTTCTAGTTACTTTATATTAAGGCTCGCTAAACAACGAATGCGAAGCTCCGATTGGTTAAACTATGTTTGATTTCATGTTTTAGATAAGATCGTTGGTTTGGTGTAAAACCAATTAACGTATAGAATAATACTAAAGAAGTTAAAAGATAGCTTTCCCCAAAACTGTTTGCTCTTTGTCATTTTCTGCCGGTTCTAGTATTAGACCGACTATGTAAGCAGCTAAATTTTGAAAGCGTTGTATGATGTTTACATAATCTCGGTTTCAATTTAATATCCACAGAATATACAAATATTGCTCGCTTGTCTTACCTTCTTTTATTTCATATTTTTGAGAATTTTTCTTCTGTTACACTAAATAAACACATTATACACTGGTAATGAATACTCATCTTTTTCATCAATTGTGTATAACTTTTTTTGAGGATTTTCTGTTTGCTACATTTATCCTCTATCAGATTGGTTTAATTAGCTTTTAGTAGTGTATCTTTTTGACATTAGATAGATTCGGGTCTATTAATTAGAAGGAATAATCCGGAGGTTTATTTTTATTATTATAAATAAAAACGAATAAATAACAAGGTAAGTTTTAGACCACAACGCGCATTTATTAAATAAACGCGTGACACGTTGCGTCGTCGCCAAGAAAAAGTAAAGTTCCGAAACGGCCCTCTTATATTAAAGATTTACTCTCTCATTAACCCTATTTCCCATCTCTTCGGTACTACTACTGTTCCATCAATCGAGAGAGCCTTTTTCCCGAGAAAGTTGAGGTGACGTTTCCCGGCGAAGTAACCGGAAGTTTTCTCTCTAGGTAAAGATGATGCGAGATTTGTTTAACCGACTTGAGAACCGAGTTTCTAATTTTTGATTAATTAAAGTAAATATCTTCCGTAATAATTATATTAATTGTCTTCGTTTGAACTTTGATTTCCAGTGTTGGTCGCTATCTTCTTGCTTTTGAATATTTGTTGACTACTTGACTAACCGCTTGACCGCTTTTCTGGATTTTGTTTTTTTTTTGTTTTTTTTTTTTTTAAATATATATATATATGCTCGTTTTTCTTTCATGAATCACTGAGATTTGGAAGCAATCTGAGATTTAAAAAAACGTTTTGTTTCCGCTTTTTTTTTTTTTGGAAATTGAAATTATGATTCTCGGAAAATCGAGTTTCGCAGTGTTTTCCTGAATTTCCTCGGAGAGTCTCGAAGAGAGATTTTACTTTTGTTTCTTTTTTTTTTCCACCGGAGAAATTGCTATTTTTCGTGCTTGCTGTTTCACGTGGTTGACGAAAGCTGAAGCAACCTCCTCTTTACACAGCAAACTTACTTCTCTTTTTTGTTTGGTTTGATTTAGGGATTGAGAGTGGTTTCACTTTTCTGGCGTTTTTTCTCCTGCGAATACACGATGACTAGTCCCTTCAAGCCATCCCCCGGAAGACGCCGCGGAGGCGATTTGGAGTCCGGCAAAATCGAGAACGCCGACTCCGATAGCGACACGTTCTCCATCCCCCCGAAGAATGCTTCCGTCGAGCGACTCCAACAGTGGAGAGTAAGACCTAATACCTTATCTCGCTTCGTCTTGTAAACTGCATACAGAGATTTTAACCTCTCCTTGTTTTTTTTTTTTTTTTAACAGAAAGCGGCGCTGGTGCTCAATGCCTCACGGAGATTCCGTTACACCTTGGACTTGAAAAAGGAGCAAGAAGCTCAAGAGATGAGGAAGAAGATCCGAAGTCACGCTCATGCTCTGTTGGTTAGTTTATTGTTGAATCATTGTCTTTGTGTGATACTCCTTTTTTTTTCCACTGATTAAAGAACGCTCTTCTCTTTTTCCCCCCTTGTTTAGGCTGCAAATCGTTTCATTGATATGGGGCGTGACCAAGGTAATGCGTTTGTGCTTGTCAATAATCTCGAAAGTCTTTTATATTTTCCTTATTGGTGTGGTCTTCTTTCTCTTCAGGAGGTGAAAAGCCAATAGCTTCTGCAACTCCAGCTGGTGATTTTGGAATCGGGCCTGAACAGCTTGTGCTAATGTCGAAGGACCACAACATTGGTTCTCTTCAGCAGTATGGAGGGGTAAGTTCTCGTGACTCTTTTTTTGGCTTTTCTGCAACTTTATATTTTTTTTGGTTTGCACTAATTTCTTGTTGCTGGGGGATTGCATCAGGCTCAGGGATTGGCAGACTTGCTCAAGACTAACACTGAGAAAGGTATCAGCGGAGATGATGAAGACTTGCTCAACCGGAAGAACGTTTATGGCTCAAACACCTATCCTCGCAAGAAAGGGAAAGGGTTTCTGGTATGAAGATATTTGCGTCTTGTTAGTTCTCTGTGCCTTGAAGTTAGGTTCCTTTTCAGTTTCTCATAAAGCCGGTTTCTTTTTTTTTCATTGCAGAGGTTTCTTTGGGATGCTTGCCATGATCTGACTTTGATCATCTTGATGGTGGCTGCAGTAGCTTCTTTAGCACTTGGGATAAAAACTGAGGTTTGTTGTCTGCTTTTCCATCTTTCAACAGTGTAATGTTAACCACAGTTTAACCGCTGTCTTACATAATTTTGTTTATTTGTGGATGACAATCTTGACAGGGTATCAAAGAAGGATGGTATGATGGAGGCAGCATTGCATTTGCAGTGATTCTTGTGATTGTTGTGACAGGTAATTCTTAACCTATTTCAGTGAACTCAGGAATGACTTTGGTAGTGGTTTTTCTAATGCATTTCTTCTCTTCCTCCACAGCTGTCAGTGACTTTAAGCAGTCGCTCCAGTTTCAGAACTTGAATGATGAAAAGAGAAACATACATCTCGAGGTATGAATTTACACTTCATGTTAAGTTTTCATATACTATCTTTTTCTTGTTTTCTTCTTAGTAACATTACGTTTTCTGTTGATTGCTGCACAGGTGATAAGAGGTGGAAGACGAGTGGAAGTTTCAATCTATGACCTCGTGGTTGGTGATGTCATTCCCCTCAACATTGGAAATCAGGTGAGTGATTTATTCATTCTCCGTTCTCCTTTTTTGTTTCTCCCATATAACCATATGTCTAACTGAAAGTTAAAATTATGTTTAGGTTCCTGCAGATGGAGTGCTAATAGCTGGCCACTCTCTTGCCCTTGACGAGTCTAGCATGACTGGAGAGAGCAAAATTGTGGGTCTTTATATCCTATCATAGTGAAGTTGTTCATTTTCTTGTTTCTTGTGGTATAACTCTTAACAATCGACTTCCCTTTTGCTTGTTAGGTCAACAAAGACGCTAATAAGGATCCATTCCTAATGTCTGGCTGTAAAGTGGCAGATGGAAATGGTGTTATGCTGGTAGGATTTCTCCCAAGTTTTTCTTGTTCCATACCAGGATATTTCTAATAGGAAAACAGGTGAACGAACTGATATGTATATTCTTTTCTTTATGCAAGGTTACTGGTGTTGGAGTCAACACTGAATGGGGGTTGCTGATGGCCAGTATTTCTGAAGACAATGGTGAAGAAACTCCCTTGCAGGTAGCTTTCTTAGATCGATGTTAATTGGATCTTTCAAGTTCTTATAGACCGAGCTAATATTTGACTTGCTTGATCAGGTGCGCTTAAATGGGGTAGCGACTTTTATTGGTTCTATTGGATTGTTTGTGGCTGCTTGTGTCTTAGTGATTCTTCTTGTTCGGTAAGTATATATTTTGATTGTTCCCTAACTTTGAAATTCATTCTACCGACATAACCGAATGAGAACAACTCTGTGTGTTGCTCTTTGTTTCACAGATATTTCACTGGTCACACTGAAGACGTAGGTGGAGGTCCCCAATTTGTTAAAGGGAAGACAAAAGTTGGTCATGTTGTTGATGATGTGATCAAAGTTATTACCGTAGCGGTATGTTTCATAGTTATCCTTTCTTTGACTAATAGGGAGATGGAATTAAAAATCTTTAATTTTCTTTGGAGATGCCAATTATCTGTCTTTGTTGCAGGTTACAATTGTCGTTGTGGCAGTGCCTGAGGGTCTTCCATTGGCTGTTACCTTAACGTATGGACTTTTTTCTATCTTGGCTTCAAAGTCTTGTACTATATTCTGCATTGTGCTTGTCTCCTAGTTAGAGAATTCAGTTCTCGTTGCTGATTATATTTGCTTTTCTATTATATTGTTCTGTTTCAGCCTTGCCTATTCAATGAGGAAAATGATGGCAGATAAGGCTTTGGTACGATTACCTTCTCTCTAAATTTCTTATGTGGTGGGACTGAACGATATATGATTCTTTATGAAGTTCTATTATATTGTATTGACAAAACGTTGATATGCAGGTGCGGAGGCTATCTGCTTGCGAGACAATGGGCTCTGCAACCACTATTTGCAGCGACAAGACTGGAACACTAACTTTGAATCAGGTGTGCTTTGCGTGTGCAAATTTTGTTGAGTTCGTGCTCTATGTTAGAGTAATAGACTGGAATGGATTGTTTTGTCTCGTAATGTTAATCTTTTTTTTAAAAAAATAGATGACAGTGGTTGAGTCTTATGCTGGGGGCAAGAAAACAGATACTCAACAATTGCCAGCAACTATCACTTCGTTATGCGTCGAAGGAATAGCTCAAAACACAACTGGCAGTATTTACGTCCCAGAGGTAAGCAGTTTTGGTAATTTCCTTACCTTTGATTCTTCCTAGAGACGCAGGACTCATGGGGTTTTATTTGCTGACAGGGCGGTGGTGATTTAGAGTTCTCTGGTTCACCAACAGAAAAAGCCATTCTTGGCTGGGGAGTCAAGGTTTAGTTTTTAGCTTTTGTTGTTTCCTAGTTCGAGCACAGTTTTATACTTACGACTTATGTGCTGAAGAGTTATTTGTATTTCTCTCTCTTTCAGCTGGGAATGAATTTTGAGACAGCCAGGTCGCAATCTTCTATTCTTCATGCTTTTCCGTTCAGCTCCGAGAAGAAACGAGGTGGTGTTGCTGTAAAAACGGTTAGTAACTGGCTAAATATAGATCACTATAGTGTTTATTTTTTTTGGGAAAGGGGGGGGGGGGGGGGGGGGGGGGGGGGCGGGGGGGGCATACTCTTTGGTTTATGCGGAATAAAATCATTTGCTTGATCCCTTTCTTGATCTTTTCTGTTTCCTTATCACTTTTCAGGCTGATGGTGAAGTTCGTATTCACTGGAAGGGAGCTTCTGAAATTGTCCTTGCATGTTGCAGAAGCTACATTGATGAGGATGGTAATGTCGCACCAATGACTGAAGAAAAGGTTTGTGAAAAGTCTAATTAATCTTATAGTTCTGTATGATTCTGCGATTGCCAATGCAATTACTTTGATGTTTCCAGGCACAGTATTTTAAAAATGGTATCGAAGAGATGGCTGGAAGAACCTTACGTTGTGTAGCACTGGCCTTTAGAACCTATGAGCCTGAAAAGGTCCCAACAGGCGAAGAACTCTCAGACTGGGTTCTCCCAGAGGACGACCTTATTTTACTAGCTATAGTAGGCATAAAGGTGAGGATTAATTTGGTTTATACATGTTCATTTTTACTTTTATCCTGAGATTAGTCAAATATATACATCAGCTTAGTTAATTTCAGAACAACAACCCACACACCATGGCCTTCAGTATTTTTGTAGTGTCTCTTATCGAATTATTTGAAATTGTGCACAGGATCCATGTAGACCAGGAGTCAGAGATTCAGTTCAGTTGTGTCAGAATGCCGGTGTCAAGGTGCTTCTTTTGTTTGATTTTATCAAAAAGGCTCACTGCATAAATTCTCCTTAGCCTGCTAATAACGCTGCATGATGTTTATTGATGTTCAGGTCCGTATGGTAACTGGTGACAACGTCCAAACTGCCAGGGCTATTGCTTTGGAGTGTGGAATATTAACTTCGGATGCTGATGCCTCGGAGCCTAATCTCATTGAAGGGAAATCATTCCGCGCCTTAACCGATGCAGGAAGGGACAAGATTAGCGAGAGGATATCGGTAATGTTCACAACATCACTTTTCAATTCTTAAGATTTAATTTGAATGCCGTAGTCTCATTCTCTGTAGAGGTGCTTCACTCAATTTAGATATCCTCCATGAACGCCAGATGCATCAGTTATTGTAATATGATATTAGTAGTAACAGCTTAATACAGAATCTGACTTGGTTGCTTCACGTTTAAAGGTTATGGGCCGTTCATCGCCCAATGACAAGCTTCTGCTGGTGCAATCTCTGAGGAGACGTGGCCATGTTGTTGCAGTCACTGGCGATGGGACAAATGATGCTCCTGCGTTGCATGAGGTATAGAAATTTTGGACTGATTATGTCGAAATGCACAGCTATTGGAAGTCTCTTTCTCATTGTTTTAAAACTTTCTGAGTGGATTTGCAGGCAGATATTGGTCTTGCTATGGGAATAGCTGGAACAGAAGTGGCTAAAGAGAGCTCAGACATCATCATCTTGGATGACAATTTTGCATCTGTTGTAAAGGTTTGTTCAATCTCACGTTATCCTCATCAGAGATTCTTTTGTTCTCTCGAGTTTTACAAGTCAATGTTTATCTTGGGTTTAGTATTCGAAAATTAAACTTGGTGTGGCTTCTTGTATAGGTTGTTCGCTGGGGACGATCAGTCTACGCCAATATTCAGAAATTCATCCAGTTTCAGCTCACAGTCAATGTTGCCGCTCTTGTCATTAACGTTGTAGCTGCTATTTCTAGTGGTGATGTTCCACTTACTGCTGTCCAGGTTTGAGTTTTTGTTTCATTTGCTTCTTTTCTTTCTAATCCCTCTGTAAAGTACATTGTTTTTGTTCACACATTTGGCATTTTTTTTTAACATACAGCTTCTGTGGGTGAATCTGATTATGGACACTCTCGGAGCATTGGCTTTGGCTACTGAACCACCCACTGATCACCTCATGGGCAGGCCTCCTGTTGGACGAAAGTATGTTTTTTTACAGCTTGAGGTTTCTCACAGTTGAATTTAATAAGAAACTTGTTTTTGTGCTTATCATCTCTGACTTGTTTTTGCAGAGAGCCTCTGATTACCAACATCATGTGGAGAAACTTATTGATTCAGGTAACGAATTGATGAATAAACTCTTTGAATATATGAAACCAGCGCGCATATGAATTACAAAATGTTGGAACATAAAATTTCAGGCTATCTATCAAGTGAGTGTGCTGTTAGTTCTCAACTTCCGAGGCATCAGCATACTTGGCCTCCAGCATGAAGTTCCTGCACACGCCACCAGAGTGAAGAACACATTGATCTTTAACGCCTTTGTCCTCTGCCAGGTGAGTGGCTTAAATCAAAGCCTCTTCTGTTACAGTAAAAACCATAATGTAAACCATATGGTTATTGATTGTTTTTTTTTGTGTGTGTTGGTAACAGGCTTTCAATGAGTTCAATGCTCGAAAACCTGACGAGAAGAACATCTTCAAAGGAGTTATCAGGAACCGTCTCTTTATGGGTATTATAGTCATCACTCTTGTTCTCCAGGTAAAGAATCTTGTCCATCATCGAAAACGTATTCTTGTAATCCTTCCTTCCACATGTGAATAAAATAAACGTCTTATTTTTCGTTTGTCAGGTTATCATTGTTGAGTTCCTAGGCAAATTCGCGTCCACGACAAAACTTAACTGGAAACAATGGCTAATTTGCGTTGCCATCGGTGTGATCAGGTTAGTTTACTGTTTTACATTTATACAGTTTGATACATATATGTATATATTATGTGCAATGCTCATTGTTGAGAAAACATTGCTAACGTTTGAGTTGAACCTTTTGTAATTTGTAGTTGGCCACTTGCTCTGGTCGGGAAATTCATTCCGGTGCCAAAAACTCCTCTCAGCAGCAAACTCTCAGTACTAAAATTCTGGGGCAAGAAAAAATCTTCTGGAGAAGGTAACAACTAACAACAGTCTTGTACCTATTTTATATCATTGGACTATCTTTGAAATGCATACAAAGGAACACTTGAGAAAAGTCATTGTATAAGTGGTGTGGTGGTTATCTTTTGTCCAACTTTGGTATTTATAAATAAGTATTTGACAACATTTTGTTGTTGATGTTGTTCCAGGTTCACTCTGATTTGGAGGCAGCTTTTTATCACAGATGGTCCGTGAGTTTTAAGTGCTACTATTAGGACTAACAACAAAAGGAAAAACGTTTGGTTTGGTATTATGATGGGAGTTTATTGATATTTTTCGGAAACCCAAAAGTACAGTTTTTCAGGGTTTGTGGATGCGGGCAAGTCTGGATTTAATGGTTTTATTTTCTTGGTTATTTGTAATGTTATGATTTATTTACCTTTTGGAATCTTTTACTAGTGAAAGCTTTTAATCATGAATACTGTTATTATTCTCTTACGCACTTTAATATGATACGCGTAAAAATTAAAAGATTTATTTGTCAGATAAGTCAGGACACATATTTAGTAAGAAAATAATTGGTTATTGAATGTGTTGACATGTTGTTCGTTTAGTGGGAGAGCCAGTCCCAACATTTGTCGCTTCGTTTTGAATAATATCCCCACTCCCACGTGTTCGTTTTCGCGTTATGCAGTCAACTCCTACAGAGAAGCAAAACAATAGCATTTTTTTTTTTTTTGGTGCAAATGTTAAATTTATACCAAGGCTTTTCTGTTTTACAAGATTTGTGGTCACCCACTTATTAGAAGAAACAACACAGGGAGATTACAAAGAAACAGAGCAAGAAAGGGGAAAGATAGAGTTACAAACCAGAAGGAAGAAGGGAGAGATACACTTGCAGCAGGGAGGAGGCAGCAGTGCGTGGCTGACGGAAGGGAGCCTGGCGGATGGAGATCAAGCGATCCCTCAGTAGGCGGTGGACTTGTGCAATAATACCCGCTGCAGGGGTGACGACCTGTTGGAAGATGCGAGAGTTACGTTCACGCCAAGAGCAGTAAACAATCGCCTGCATCACCAATTTAACCACTGATCGAAGACCAGGAGAGTCATTCAAATGTTGCTGAGATAGAAGGCCATCAACAGCAAGAAAAGAGGTTGGAGGGATCAAAATAGAGTTCCCACAGAAATGCGCCCACACTGAAGCTACAAATGGGCATTGAAAATGAAGGTGCTGGTGGGACTCATCCCCCGAGTTACACAAGACACAGTGAAGTGGAACCGCCAAACCCCATGAAGCCAGCCTATCTCTAGTTGGTAGTCTCAAGAGAACAGCCATCCAAGTAACAAAGGAACATCTAGGGATTGCTTCTTTAAACCAGACCAATTTGTGCCAAGGAACAACTGCAGCAGCCTCTCTCACGAAGTGCCATGTAGCCATTGACGAGAACTTAGCTACAAAAGACCCAACCCCACTGCGCCATAAGAACTTATCAGGACCGCGCTCATCAGAAGGAGGTGACATGGTAGTCAGGACAATCTGCAGGGTCTCAGCTACCTGAGATCGAGCATGAGGCAGAACCCAACCACCATTACTAGTTGCATCGCAGACACGAGCTTCCAAAGGCAAACGCTGAGATCGAGGTCCCGTCTGTCCAAAGGCTGAGATGAGAGGACCTAGATCTGTCCAAAAATCATGCCAGAAGCTAGCTGTTTTCCCATCACCAATGCTGCATCGCAGGAACTCAGAGAGTACATCTTTAATTTTTAGCATACTCCTTACAGTAGGAGAAAAACGCTGGGAGTCTGCAGTAGTCCAGTAACCCTTCCTACCGAAGACATTAGATTGCAGCCAAGCCACCCACAGAGACCCAGAAGAGGAGAAGTAATTCCATACCCTTTTAAGCTCAAAAACCTTTTGGTACTCCTCCATTCTTCTGAGCCCAAGGCCACCTTCATCTTTAGGTTTACAAATGTTCTCCCAACTAACTCTTGCCCCCACCGCAGAAGTTGTACTGTTTTTCCAAAGGAAGGCTGAGCACAAAGAGTCCACCTTCTCGTAGAAGCGCTTAGGCAGGGCAAACACGGAGCTCCAGAAGTTGACCATTCCGTAAATAGTCGAGGCGATGAGAGTGACTTTCCCGGCAAAAGAGAGGGTCTTTAATGTCCAGCAGTGGAGCTTGGACGTAATCCTCTCAATAAAAGGTTGCAGAGTGGCATAGCTAATCCTACTCGGATTCAGAGGCAAACCCAGATACCTTGTAGGAAAGCTTCCAATTTTAAACCCTGATATATCTGCAATGACCGCAGCTTCAATCTCGGAGTACCCACCGAAGAAAATCTCTGTTTTCAGTGCATTCATATCCAGACCCGACCACTCTTTGAAGGTAGATAGAACCTTTTTAATCCCAGTTATCGAATGTCTGGATCCATCAGAAAATACCAGCAGGTCATCAGCGAATAGAAGATGAGTAATTTTCGGCTCTTGACATTTCGGGTGTAATCTGATTTCTCCTGCCTCAACAGCCTGATCTAGCAATTTAGATAACGCTTCCATTGCAATAATAAACAGATACGGCGAGATAGAATCACCTTGTCGGAGACCCTTTTTCCCGGGAAAGAAGCCTGCTAGCTCACCGTTAATCGCGACGGAGAAGCGTGGTGACGTGATGCACTCTTTGAGCCAGGTTACTACCATAGGAGGAATGTCCTTAGCTTCCAGCATTTTAATAACAAAGTCCCACGTGATCGTATCAAACGCCTTCCTAATATCCACCTTGAGCATACAGCTACGGGAACAAGAGGAAGATCTATAATTCCTTATCAACTCAGAAGCAAGTAGAACATTCTCTCCTAAGCTTCGACCCTTAAGGAAGGCAGCTTGATTCTTACTAATACTCGACTGAAGAATAGGTTTCAGCCGGTTCGCAATGATCTTAGTGATGACTTTGTAAACCAAATTACAACAGCTTATTGGCCTAAACTCCCCAAGTCTACACGCAGCATTAGTCTTTGGAATGAGCACTATGGTGGTAGTGTTGAGGTCTTTCAGTAAGCGCCCATTCCTAAAGAACTCAGCAATAGCAGCTATGACGTCCTCTCCGACAATGTCCCAAGACGCCCTGAGGAACTCGACAGAGTAACCATCGGGGCCCGGGCTCTTACTTAGTGGCATAGCAAAAATAGTACCCTTAATCTCCACTGGAAGGACCTCCCTTTTCAGATACGCTATCTGCAATTCCGAACACCTGAACTGCACCAAATCTTTTAAGGAATCCACAGTGATAGGAGAGACGGGCATAACAGTTTCACCCAAGATACCCTGGAAGTAGGCAGCAGCGTGAGCCTTTATATCTGCTGTTGCTCCCAGGAAGATGTCATTATCATCCTTCAGAAAGTGAATATGGTTCCAAGAATTCCTCTTCGTGACAGATTTGTGATAGAAAGAAGTGTTCCGGTCTCCGACGACTTCCCATCTAACTCTTGACCTCTGCCGGAAGAATTTCTGCTCAGCATTGAAGAGAAGATTCAACTTGTCCCTTTCTGAGTGCTCCTCGATGACTAGTGCTGAAGTAGGCGCAGTAAGAATCAAGCGCTGCAGTCCCACCACTCTAGCAGACTGAACTTTCACCCTCTCACTGATACCACTGAAGTGGCGCTTAAAACAATAGCATTTTCTTCTTTTCTAACATTATATATCTTTCAAATTATCAAACAGAATTAGCAACAAACACGTTGACGAACGAGCCAAATTGTTAGCTTTAACTAGACCACTCATCAGGATGCTGCTCCTACATGTTGAGTAGGTCCACACAATCCGCCTCGAACATGAAATAGGTTTGGTATCTGTCTTCGTACACAACCCACCACAACCGAATATTTCGTTCACAACGATTCGCATACAGACAAAAAAATGATATAAAAAGGATGCATTTGGAAGGATTAGTGCATTTGATACTAAATAAAACAATACAAATTGTATAAATATATACATAAGCACAAGATCTCATCTAACACATATTTTGTGCGAACTAGTCTATGATCGAACTATATCACGATTGTTTTTATTTTTATTTTTTTTGTTTAAGGGTTCATCACGATTAATAGCATACTTCACGACCACCTACAAACAAATAATAATAAAAATATTTAGTGTACGCACACCCCCAAAATTTTAATAATGTAATATGCTATAAATTATAGAAAACTAACTAAAATCTCAACTATCATATTCATATGCTATAAATTAATTTAATGAGATACTGCATGGTCCATCTAACCTAAGCCACCTGGAAGGATTAATATATTTCCATAGTATTTTCACTACAAGAAAACAATTATTTTACGAGGGCGAATTTCCTCGTTACTTCCTCGTTAAAAAGGACTTACGAGGAATTAACGAGGAAACCCGTTTGGTCGTAATACGTTTGTCGTTAAATATATTTCCTCGCCATTTCCTCGTTAATTAGCTAGTCAGATATTTCCTCGTAAAGACGAAGTAAAGTATTCCTCGTAAATACCACGTGATATTTCCACGTAAAGACGTCGCTGACTTTCCTCGTAAATACCACGTAAAATGTTTCATCGTAAATACCACGAAAATACCATGGAAAAAGATCCTCGTAAAGTTCACGTAAATATGAAGAAAAATATTCAATGTAAGATCCTCGTAAACTTCTCGAGAAGCTTTCCTCGTTAATTTCACGCTGACATTTCCTCGTTAATTCCTCGTTAGTTTTCCACGTAAAGAACTCGTAAATTAGCTTCGAATTTACGTCGTTTCTTATTTTATAGATTTTAAAAATATAATTAATTAATAAAAATCAAATTATTTATTAAAAAATTATAAATTAAAAAAAAATTCTAAAATAATATATTTTATAAATAAATATGTTATATTTAGCATTCATAAAAAAAAAAAGAACAATTAAAAAAAACTAAGAAGACTCGTGCATCGCCTGGTAGAATTCATCGCTCCTTCTCTCGACATCTGCCTCGTTATGTGTGCCGGATGGCTCGCCTGGAATAGGGTTTTGTTGTCGCATGTTCCTCAACAATGCCTCCCATTCCGGATTTGTGGCGGCTATCACGTCCAAAAAGCCCTCCACTCCACCCATACGAGCTGTGAAGGAAGTTTTCGTCGAGGCCAACTCAGTTTTTGTCGAGGCCAGCTCAGTTTTTGTCGAGTCCAACTCGGTACGTAGCTGAGAGACTTCGTCCTCCCGTCTCTGACCATAAGACGATGTCGCTCTCGGAACATCGTTGACGGAACCAATCCCCATCGTACGCCCCTTTTTCTTCGGGGCAACCTTAAAAAAACAAAAATATATATATATATATATATTTCCTCGTTAAAATTTTAAATTTAAAGTAATAATTTTAAAGTAATAATTTAAAATTTAATTTTTAAAAAGTTACCTCCTCGTAAATCTGATCCACTTCAGGTACGGATAAAGCGACGGGCAATCCGTCAGGCGACTCCTGCGTCAGCTGGGTCTCACGCTCCGCAACCCGAGTTGCCACCTGGTTGTAGATTTGCTCGGACTTTCCATCTAGAAACTGGCCCGCCTTATTCCTGTGGGTCCGGTCGTAAAGTTCGAGAAGAGTGGGGAAGCGTCCCAACTCTTTGGCCTACAAACATTGAAGAAAATTAGTTAAATTTTTTATTATATATATATATATTAAAAATAATAAATTAAAATATTTAATTACGTACCATTTCCAAACGGATAGCAGCGTGGGGTTTTTGGCCCGTAGAGTGTAGCATTGCCTTATGGCCGTTCTCATCAACCGAGTTACGGGAGTTAGAGCAAGCCTGTGCGACTTTGATGGAGTTCGGATCCTTCCAATAGGCGATGAGGCCATCCCAGACTTCCGTGGTGAGCTCAGCGGGTTTGCCTTTCACATAACCCTTCACGATCCAGTCACCCTTCCAGTTGGAGACCGTGTCAAGCAACCGTGCTTTCACCTTCTCGTGAAACCCTTCCCGCACCTTCTCCGTGACCCCCAAAGACCAATTATATTTTTGCTGCCAAAAAAAATAAATTAGAAAATAATTTATGATAATTTTAAAATTTTAAAATTCAAAAATTAAATTAGTAAATAATTTAATAACTTACAGCGTAAATTTTGAACCACGTCCTTCTGACGTGGATTGGAGTTAGTTTCCAGTTAGGATGTGGATACGCGAAGTAACCTTTCATCGTGTCGGTTACGTCCGTTGCAAGTCGTGCGTCAAGCCCAAACCTGAAAAAAACATTAAAAAATATAAATATTAATTTTAACCTAAAATTATTTTTAAAAGTCAAATAAAAATATAAAATATTTTAACTTACCACATAGTTCCGTCTGGTCGGTCGGGGTCTATGATCGGTAGGCCTTCTCTGCCTGGCATAGCGAGAATGTCCTCGACCGTGTACTGAGAATAAGGGGCACTCGGCGGCACCTGCAAATCAGCATGAACTTCATGATTTGCGGGCATCTGAGGCGGCGGCACATGAGGAGCAGCTGGCATCGGTGGAGGAGCCATTGGAGGAGGCGAGACTCTATGTGAATACTGAGTCTCGGGGACAGTCTCCTGCTGACTCGAAGAAGAACCGGGACCTGAAACAGATGGCGGGTCTAACCGAGTACCCGGCGGACCGAACATCTGTGCGTAATGAGGAGTGCGCTGATGCTTGCGAATACTCTGAGAAAAAATAAATTCAAAATTAAGATCAACACTTAAACTAAAATTTATAACTAATATATATAAATAAATATTCCATAAACCTATCTAAATTCTCTAAACTAACCACCTAATCTAACTTCTCTAAACTAACCACCTAATCTATCCTATACAAAAGAGAGGAAAGAGAGAGGCTTACCATTATGGAGAGGTAGAGGAGAGGAAATGGAGAGAAATGAGGTGAGGTCGCGGCTGCGCATATATATAGGATTAGGGTTCCTCGCTATTTCCTCGTAGGTTAACGAGGAAAGTGCGAGGCCCGTCTTTTTGTTCCTCGTAAAGCCCACGCTAACTCACGAGGAAAGCCCGAGGCCCGTCTTTTTCTTGGCGAGGAAAGCCCGAGGCCCGTCTTTTTCTTGGCGAGGAAAGCCCGAGGCCAATGTCCTAAACCCCTAAAATCTCAAACCCCAAACCCTATAATCCCATCTTTCATATCTTCTACCTCATATAATCTCAAACCATCATTCCTATAACTTCAATCTCCTCTATTTCTAATTTTTTTTTTCTTTTCAACATTTCATTTTCCAAATCGAAAATACTTTAGAGACTACTTTTTAAATCTTTATTTAAAAATTTGTAAATTTAATTTTAATTATATTTTTTATAAAAATATAAACATTATAAAAATATAAACATTATTTGGTTTAAGGGAAGATGTATTTGGAATATATGGTTTAGGGTTAGGGTTTCGGACTTTAGGGTTTAGGGTTAGGGTTAGAATTTGCAAAATTCCTCATTTCCTCGCCATTTCCTCGCCAATTGACGTGGCTTTAACGAGGAAAATTAAAAAAAAATTAACGTTACAATTTAAAAAATTAATGTAAATATTAACATTTCGGAATTTGCACAATTCCTCATTTCCTCGCCATTTCCTCGCCAAGTGACGTGGCTTTAACGAGGAAAATTAAAAAAAGTAAAACTTTCCTCGTTAATTCCACGTCACTTGGCGAGGAAATGGCGAGGAAATGTGGTGACGTGGAAGTAACGAGGATATGTTTTCCTATATATACATGGATGTTTCCCTTTCTCATATCCCACCCAAATCACCCAAATCAAACACTATATATTCTTAAATTTGTGTTTCAAATTACAAAGATTTGAGAAAAAAAAGAAGAAAAGAAGATACTGGAGTTACATATAGTATAGCCTTACGCGGGTTAGATTTGCGTAGGTCTTGCCATATGTGATTCCAGTATCTTTCTTCTCTTCTTTTTTTTAGTACACTTGAAATAGATAAAAATTAAGAGTTTAGGGGTTGATATTTAGGGATTTAGAATCAACGAGGAAATAAGGACGAATTTCCTCGTTAAAACCACGTAACAAGCTTTCATCGTAAGGGCCTCGTCCATCTACGTGGTTTTAAGGAGGAAATCTTAACTTTCCTCGTAAAATCCACGTAAATGAACTAGGATATTACGAGGAAATGTGGAAATCTCTAAAACCGGAATCTCCAAACCCCAAACACTTTCTTTCTTATCTTCTTCTTCATATCTCTTCTCTCCAATCCAAACCCTAAATTATAAAACCACAATTTCAATACTTATAATCTCAATCTTTTTTTTAATAAAAATTATCTAAATAGTTTTAGTGATTATATCGAAAAACAAATACATCAATCAGATACATCGTCATTCTCGTCATCACTAGAAACATCATCATTTTCATTAAACTCGTCATCAACAGCTTCGTTTGTGGCATCGTCCATAACATCTTCATATTCTTCATTATGCGGATCAATGAGAAGGATGTCATCAATTTGTTGTTGAGCCTGCTCGACGACATTTATCTGTTCTTCTTGCAATTTTCCACCGAGTCGACCTATCTGGCTAAAGATGTCTGGAACACCAGCAACTGCATATGTTGGCGCGACACCGCCATCATCGTATCTTCTTGGAGCTCTTTTTCGAGTACGTACTTTTGACGCAAAGTAATACGATGTGAAGTGAGAAGCTTCTTCCGTCAAACTTCCCGCAATTATAGAACCTTCAACTTTCGCAAGATTTTTTGCTTTTCCCTTCAAATATTTCATTGCTCGTTCATACTGATACATCCATCCGTAATGTACAGGTCCACGAAGTAATGCCTCATATGGGAGGTGGACAGCTAGGTGTTCCATGACGTCAAAAAATCCAGGTGGAAATATCTTCTCCAAATTGCACAATAAGATGGGAATGTTCTCCTGCAGTTGTTCGACGACTTCTTCTTTAAGAGTGCGTGTGCTCAGATCCCTGAAAAATGCTCCAATGCCTTGTATATTCCAAATACAATGAAACACATTATTAGTCATATATAATAGCAAACTAAACCATTTTAAAATAACTGTGTTAATATATATATATATATATACCTGCAGGTGCTTCATGTACGTTTGTTGGAAGTAGCTCCGCAAATGCAAATGGAAGCAGTCGTTGCATAAAGACATGACAATCATGACTCTTCATCCCGGAGAACTTTTGACCTTTTTCAACACATCTTGAGAGATTTGAAACATACCCATCGGGAAACTTCACTTCTGATGCAACCCAGTCGAACAACACCGACTTTTTTTCTGAAGACAATCGAAATATGGGAACCGAAACTTGTCCATTGCTTTTTATATGTAACTCACTTCTTGCGCAAATGTCTGGCAAGTCCAACCTCGATTTTATGTTGTCTTTTGTCTTCCCTGGGACATTCAATATTGTATTCATGATGTTCTCAAAGAAATTCTTCTCTATATGTATCACATCGAGGTTGTGGCGCAGAAGAAGATCCTTCCAATACGGCAACTCCCAAAATATACTCTTCTTGTGCCAGTTGTGATGAACACCATAAGAATCAGGCATATTACTGGGGACATGCCAATTACCACCACGCGGAGCTGTTTCCAATGCTCCATAGTAATCGAGTTGCGCTTCAATTTGTTCTCCAGTTAGATATGGAGGAGGTGTGTCTCTGACAACCCTTTTGTGCTTAAACAATTTCTTGTTTCTTCGGTATGGGTGGCCAGCGGGAAGAAATCGACGGTGACAATCGAACCAACTTGTCTTCCTACCATTTTTTAGTTGAAACGCATCTGTCGTTCCATTACAATATGGACAGGCTAATCTACCATGTGTTGTCCATCCAGACAACATCCCATAGGCAGGAAAGTCACTTATGGTCCACAAAAGCATCGCTCGCATCGTAAAATTCGTCTTCGTTGAGCAGTCATACGTCCTCACTCCCGTAAACCACAAATCCTTCAACTCTTTTATAAGTGGTTGCAGGAAAACATCCAGAGACCTTTTTGGATGGTTCGGACCAGGTATTAATATGGTCAAGAATATCAACTCCCGTAAATTGCACATCTCCGGTGGCAGGTTGTATGGCGTAAGAAAGACTGGCCACAATGAATATTGTCTCCCTGACATTCCGAATGGACTAAATCCATCTGTGCATAAACCGAGATACACATTCCGGCTATTGCTAGCGAATTCCGGATATACTTTGTTAAAATGTTTCCAGGCTCTTGCATCTGATGGATGAGTCATCTCACCATCCGTCTGAGTATACTCGGCATGCCATCTCATCTTCCCTGCAGTCTGCTCTGATTGATACAATCTTTTCAATCTGTCTGTAATTGGTAGGTACCACATCCTTTGGTACGGTACCCTATTACGTCCCCGTCCTTGCGGCTTGAATCGTGGCTTCTTGCAGAATCGACATTCTTCTAACTTCTCATCAACTCCCCAGTAGATCATGCAGTTGTCGATGCAAATGTCTATCATCTCCGAAGGCAACCCAAGACTATAGACCAGCTTCTGAATCTCATAGTAAGAATCAGCAGACTCATTGCCTTCCGGCAAATACTCTTTAAACAAGTCTGCCCATTCATTCATGCAACTTTCAGGTAGATTGTGATCAGTTTTTATATTCATCATTCTAGCAGCCAACGATAATTTAGAGAGACCTTCTCTACAACCACTGTAAAGTGGATGATTTGCCGCATTCAACATTTCATAAAACTTTTTGGCATCTATGTTAGGTTCTTCATCTTCGTCATGAGCTACGAATGCATCAGCTACCATATCATGAACCCTATCACAATCTACCACTACCATCTGCTCTTCCTGATGGTTATGTTCATTAAGCAAATGATGATCAACCAGTTCTTCCTGAAAGTTGCTATTACTACTACTAGCTTCATTCTGATCATAATTATAACCTTCTCCATGATGAAACCAGATATAGTAATTTGGCGTGAAACCTCTATTTATTAAATGCTTCCAAACATTTTCACGATTTGCCAATTTAGAATTGTTGCATTTCCTACAAGGGCAGAACATCTTACCACTTTCTTGGGCGAGCGGTGTGGAATCTGCTTGATGCATAAATGTCTCCAGCCCCGCAAGATATTCTTTCGTCACTCTCCCGTTAGCATCTCTATGCATATACATCCACCTTCGGAACTCAAAAATATTCCCGGACGTGGACATAATTTTTTTTTTTATAACTTTTTTTTTATTTGTTGGTGTGTCTAAAATGAGATTCAAACGTCCATATTTATAGGAAATTTTCGAATCTGGTTGTTGAGATTAGCGAGGAATTAAGTACGAAAATATAATTAGGTGAAACAAAAAAAAACGTGTTTCAATTATTTCGTGGTTAATTCCTCGTCCAACTTTAACCACGTAAATACGAAGCTATATTTACGTCGACTTTACGAGGAAATGTTTTTTCCTCGTAACGTCGACGTCATCCACGTAAAGCCGACGTCAATTTACGTGTTCCTTACGAGGAAAAGATATCCACGTTATTTAACGAAGAAATAACGTGGGCTTCTTTTTTCCTCGTGAGTTCATCGTAATATCCACGTTATTTAACGAGAAAATATTTTCCTCGTTAATCTTCCTCGTCAAAACCCAGCTTTCTTGTAGTGTTTTTAGTTACCTTTGGTGGTATCGATCGTCTTTCATTTGCCATTACGTTTCAATGTTACTTAGATGCCCAAAAGGACGTAGTAGAGTATTGTTACAGGCAAAGCAACCAGCATTCCGAATATAACCCTGCACAACAATATTCATTTGTTAACATTTGAAATACATAAATTTTGCTTCGATGTTCAATTTTCAAGAAAATAGGATATCTTATAATTTGACGACAAAGAAAAGCAATGACGTTTAAGATTTTTTGGATATGAGATACTTCAGACGAAGAAAGGAAAATTCGTACAACAAAAAGCTGACTGATGGAAAATTTTTCTGCGCAGAAACTGTATTAATCATTAAATGTGATATATTTAGTGTCGGGGAAATAACTTACGCAGTGCTTAAGATATCAGGATGGACGTTATATTCCTTGGCGAAAATAAAAGGAACGATTCCTTGAGGAAGAGCAGCCTACTAAATATTAATTTTCTTATCAATAATTGTATATATGAAATTATTTAAGAAAAGTTTTCTTTTGTCAAACTATTCAAGAAAAGTTCAATGTCACTAAATCATTAATTGTAGGTTAAAATGAATTATACATAGAATTCAAGATTAATTAACCTGAACGATGGCGATATGGAGGAGATTGCCTCGAAGGCCAATTGCAGTCGAGGTGGCTGCGATTACTGCTGGTCCGGACAAGAACCTCACGGCCATCGCGAAGACTGCTACTGATTTTCCGCAAGAAATTATCTTTGGTTGCAATGCCATAAATAGACCTATTTATTTATCAACAATCAATAAATACGATTATTACTTACGTAGCGTTAAGCCATATACAGCATAGGAAGAACTGAGGAACGAACAATACCAAGACTGAACATAGCCATGCCAAGACCTGCATCAGATAATATCGAAATCGAGCCACTCATTATTGTTGGCATCTTTACATTCCACCTATCCCATGAAATCACAATATTAATAAATCAACACGAAGCAAGCCAAATCATATAAATATATACAAAATGGCTAATCATATGTGTCTATTTTACCATCCTTTGGATTCTTTTTGGTATATGTATTATGTATATATGTTAAAGATGTTATTACTTTATACAATTGTGATGTATAGTAAAATTAGTAAGAAAATAAAAGTAAAAATAGTAACATTAGAAAATATATACTAACTTGAAGGAGACAAGGGACCAGGCAAGGCCAAAGAGACTAGAGTAAGTGTTAGGGTTTCGAATGAGTTTTCTCCAAACCATTATCAGTATTAGTCTCGTCATCACGCTCGCCGGCGGCATTTTTTGTTTCGTCGGACCGCCGAGACCACCGTCTTCTACGTCACCGCCTTTATTACCCTCTTGGTCCATCTCCACATGCCCTTTTATTGCGGGTGTCTTGTTCCCTATCAGTCTCTGCATCGCTGTATCATGAGTTTTTTTTTGGAATTAATATTATATATTTCTTTGATTATGATCATTATTCGAAGGTTTTTAGTATATTGACTATATTTCATTATTGGATTATAGGTACTTGTAATAAAAGACAAAAAATAGAATATTACAAATTAATAATTAGTGGTTGCATGGAAGATTAGTTAACCTTTGGAAGCGAGGTTGTCGTTAGGAGGAAGAGAAGCTTTAAGGTCGATGGATGAATCGGTGGAGGCACCTCTGGTACTATTAATAACGTTCCTAGTGTTGGCTTCCCAAACAGGAGAAGTACTCGAACTCCACACAAACATGTTCATCTCCTTGTTCTGTCCTCCTCCTCCACCACCACCAGTTTCATTTTTCTTGACTCTACTTGCTCCGCTCGTTGACCCCATGAACATCAGGTTTGGTGGTGGGTAGGGAACTGATATGTAAAAGATATATTTTAAAATTACAGTATAACATGATTATCAATTCATCACAGAAAACATGAATTTTTATTTTTTGGCAACAATTTTTCCCCCTATAAATTTGCTACTGAATATTAAAATACGATAAACTTTAGGTTTATAGGATGATACCAAATATTTATTTAAAAAAAAAAAAACAAAAAGCAAAAACAAAAGACATACCACTATTATTGTTATATAATTCAACACTCATACTTCTCCCTCTTCTTCCTCCTTTCTTCATCTTCAAAACTTCCTCATTAAAGCTGGAAGCTCTCGGTGCCATTCCTATATACGACTGAAGCGAGTAAACATCTCGGCCGGGACCTGATCCTGCGCCACCGTAACTCTTGCTGTAGCCATGACGAGGGCTCGGAACTTCGCTTGCGTTAAACATAGCGTAAAAATCTGTCTGGTTAAATCCTCCGCCGTGAGACTTATTGAACGATGAAATCATTGATGAGGCCGCGCTTGATCTCCTGACCACCACGTGGAGCTTTCCGTCGTCACCTATCTCCTCATCGGTCTGATTTTTATTTTTATTTTAAAAACATTTTCAGGTGATTAATTTCAGTCAATGTGAAATAAACCGGATATAACCAAATTAAACGGGCTTAACGAAATTCTTTAAAAATATGCGACAAAAAATAACTGTATTCAAAACTTTATAATAATTTGAGATAGATAACTAAAATGTTTGCTCAAAAAAACAAAAATATAACACCAAAAAACATAGATTAAGTAGTAGTAGTAGTAGTATTATATTATTACCAAGTTGTAACTAGTCTATTTTACTTGAGTTAACCGGGAGGTTAACTTGAACCAACATATAGAGGACCACTAATTTAAATAACCATACCTCGAGGGGTTCACGGCCACTGAGCGAGATAACATCAGAATCAATTCGGAATGAAGTGATGGAACCGGCGGTTTCTGGGAACTGCTCCGAGATAAGAAGCTTAGCGCCACGAAACTCGAACAAGAAGAGCAATAATGTATACCATATGATACTTTGAAGCACAACAATTTGCACCATTAAGTTGCCTGAAAAGTCTCCATACATAGCCCGGAGCAATGGGATTCCCATTACCAACGTGTTCGGTAGTGTCGATAGCGAAAAGAGCGTTATCATCCAATCTAGACTTCCTCTGCGACTAAAAGCCTGAGAGTAATACACATGACCATATTGACAAAAAATTTAAGCACAAAAAAACATATTGGCAAAAATACACAACAACGTATACTCTTATTCAAGTCCGGAACTTCTTAGGTACCAAGAAAAAAACATATCAACCAAATGTGTGTGTGTGTGTGTATATATATTAGCAAGCTTCGTGTCTTTGAGTTTATAACACCCTCTCAACAAAAAAAATAAATGAAAAATAAAGTATATATATGATATATTCATGGTTTTTTCAAAATCTTGAGATATCTCAAGATTGATATAATATATATATATATATATATAATAGATATAATATATTTTGTTTGATGTTTTGCTGAGAACTCCTTCCTCATACTAGGGATAGAGATTCTCTTAGATAGAAGGGTTTTTTTTTTAGCAAAAGATTGAAGGTTTTATTAGTTGATCATTCGGGTGGAAAGACTAGATATTTCCATATTACTATATCGATGCTGGTTGTGAATCAATAAAGACTATAGACTGAAACTATAACATAATAGTTTAAGATACGGGCCTGCCAAAGAAATAGTGCGGCGAGGATGACGACTTTTTGAAGAGAATCAGCGGCGAGGAAATGATAATCCATGGCATAAGGATCATTGGAGGAAATGAAATGGAAAGAGAGAAGAGGAACCGCGAAAACCGCAACGAACCGGTTAATACCGGAACATTGGTCCGGTGTGAATATTCCCCACCACCGTACCGAACCGTAGGCTAGTATCATAGCTACGTATAGTGGCACCATCGCCGCTAGTACGTCGTACATATCTTTGCCGGTGATCATTTTGATTTATTTTCCGGCGAGAAGAGAGAAGAGACTAATTAAAAATGGTGATAGAGAGAGAGAGAGAAGTTTGTGGGTATAAGGTATTTATGGAGGAGGAAGTGATGTTCATTGAGACGATTTTAATAAATGTTGTTTCTGTTAATTATATAGTTTTCTAGTATAATAATGGGATTCGCGATCAAACAAAGAGTTATATATAGCCACAACAAATCATTTGACATTTGAATATGATTAAGCAAAATATAAACTAATTAAGACGTGCTTTTCGTTTTTTATTTATTTATTTGTGAAGTCGTTAAAAGTTATATAGAATGATAATATTAAATCTCAAATACAAGTGTTACATGCAATATGCTCTTTTGATGTTTTAATAAATAAAATTTATAGCTAGAAAAATAATCAAAATTTAGATGCATGTTCCTTATTTTTGACAGATTTATTTTTTTTAGCCACAAATTTATTTAAATTTAACAGATTTATTTTAACAAATTTGTCACGTGTTAGCCACAAACTTATTTAATTTTGACAGATTTAATGATTATTCGACATACTTAATTTATATGGCTACAAAGTTATTTAAATTTGATAGATTTATATAGCATCAATAGATTTTTTTTTTTAGCCATAGATGTACTTCACTATGACAGATTTAATTAAGATTTGATAGATTTTTTTTATCACAGATTCACTTCATTTTGACAGATTTAATTAAAATTTGATAAATTTGTTTTCTTTTGACCATAGATTTATTTCAAACAGATTTAATTAGGATTGACATATTTATCTTTCTTTGGCCATAGACTTACTTTATTATGCCAAATTTAATTAGAATTTGATAGACTTATTTATTCTCTTGACCACAAATTTACTATATTTAACCAAATTTGAACGATATGCAAAACATCTAAACCAAAATCAATCTAAACCATACCCACCTAAAACTAAGATAAGTTGCATAAACCAAAAAAGATTATCTAAAAAGTCACCTATATTGTTTTTGGTTAGAGTGGTTTGAATATGTAGATGTATTGAGTACTCTATAAGAGTTCGGTAGGGTTTATGACATCGCTTGGAGCTCATGTGGTGTTCTTGATGTCTCGTGTTATTACATACTGATTGATCAATAATTTATTCTCCAAGAATTTTCAAAATTTTCTTTTTTCGAACCCATAGTCGACATAATTTTATAGGTTTAAAAACTCAAACCACATCAATTCAATTATTTAATAAGAAATGAGAACATCAAAAGAAAAAGAAAAAGTAATTAAGTTGAAAAAGTTTCAAGTCCCAGTCCTCTGCAACTCTCCTAAGCGTATTGTGATTTCAAGACATCATCCTTTTAAGTCCACAAGTAAAATATAAGCTCCCTATCTCGAACTTAAAGTTATGGTTATTGCTCACCATCATTCTCTCAGCAGATCTCCATATCTCCCCTGTATCACCAACCTTGCTCAAGATACTGATGAAGTATATGTAATGCTCTGTTCATGATACCAACCAATACCTCTCCTTCATCATACTAAAATGTCTCGTTTAACTTTGTCAACAAATCATATGTGTGCACAAGACGATAAAACAACGAGGAATGTCACTAAATTGGGAAACCCTCCGCTTCCTTCTTCATACAAACTCATGTTTATCATTCATTTCCTCCAAGAAAGTAAGATCAACATGGTCAAATGATCACAATGCACTGTTCACATCTTGTTAATACTGAAACATTCATCACGTAAAAGACAACAAAGGGAATTAAAAATGACTTTGACTTAACATGTTTTCTTCTATAGCATTTTTAACTCAGTTACTCAACTACATAGCAACAAGGGACTTGTCCTACATAACATAACAATTAATCGATGTTTCGAAAACTAACTCACAACAGCAACCAACCAAGGTTATGAATCAAAAAATAGAACTAAGAAACTAACTAAGCATGAAACAAAGAAGCAGAGAGCGAACAAATGAATTATGTAATGAAACAATCAAAGAAAAATCAAAGAATCAAAGACACAGCAAAATCAAGCTTTCAATGAGGAAGGGTTTCCGATGCACGCTGGAGAAATAAAACCTCCTATCATCGGAGAAATCGATGGAAGTCGGAGGAAGAGGATTTACTCGCCGGTGAACGAATACGATAGCTAATCGCTGGAACCCTGGCTTTTTGAGTTTGTGGATCTTCTGTTCTCGTTTTACTTCGAGTCTTCGACGAAGAAGAGAGGTAGTAATTACAGTTTTAATGTTTTTAATTTTTACTGAAATATATCATAAATGGCAGTTTTGTAATGTATTTGTAATTACTAAGGTTATTTCGTCTTTTTCTCCTCAGATGCATATGTATTGATGACTAGGAGTTAATCTAGTAATAATTAACTAAAAAAAAGAGTTAATCTGAGTAATTTTCTCTTAACTTAATAATCCAGAAAATACAATGACATCTCTAGAAGGGACGGTTCACCAAGAACATTTGCTTCCCATTAGAAGTCGGAGAGACAAACTTCAAAAATATAAAATTCAGAAATAAAAATAACTGTATCCAAATGAATATTATGAAATTTTGTATTTGGAGTTCTGGCTAAGCTTGAGGAGATGAATTGAGAAAAGCATGATTAAATTGTTATTCTTTGAATCTAACTGTGAATGTTTAAAGAATAACAGTTTGGATGAATTGATAATGTCCACTGAACAAAGAGGATTGTTCAAAAGAATTGAGAGTTTTGATTACTCTTTGGAATTCAGTTATGAATGCTTTAAGAAAATCATATTGGATGGCAAGAACTTCAGTTGATAGTGTCGATTGAAAAAAGAAGATAATCCAAGAGAACTGGGAGGTCTGATTACTCTTTTGTATCCAACTGTGAATGATTTAAGAAAAGCATATTAAATGATGAAAAATTGCAACTGATAAAATCGATTGAACAAATAGTACTATTGTCGAAGATAATCGAGAGTTCGTTCCAGTTATCAATGATATTTAGACAAGACTTATATGTAATCAAATTCAGTTTTTCAGCAACTGGTTGATATCTTTACAAAACCTATTCTTCTACATCCATAGTTTACGATGATCTACGCATTAAAATCTTCTACAGGTGCTGAACCGACTCGGCTTCCATCAAACGTGGGTGCAGTGGATCATGGAATGCGTTCGAACAGTGTCTTACTCATTCCTCATAAACGGAGGGGCAAAGGGGAAGGTCCTTCCCTCGCGGGGATTGCGACAAGGAGACCCGCTATCTCCGTACCTCTTTATCTTATGCTCTGAGGTACTCTCCGGACTTTGCCAAAAAGCACAAGCGGATGGTTTGATGAGTGGTATTAAAGTCGCGCGAAATTCCCCAGCTCTAAATCATCTCCTCTTCGCCGACGACACAATGTTCTTCTGCCAAAGTAACCAAGAGAGCTGTGCGACTCTAGCCTCCATTCTCCAACGGTATGAAACTGCGTCGGGTCAGTGTATCAACAAGATCAAATCAGCTATCACATTCTCCTCCAAAACCCCTGCTGCCACCAGAATACGAGTTAAGAACTTTCTTCATATTGAGAGTGAAGGCGGGGCAGGAAAATATCTCGGTATTCCGGAACATTTCACGCGGAGAAAACGGGACATCTTTGCGGGTCTGGTGGATAAAATCCGACAAAGAGCACAGAGCTGGACCTCTAGATTTCTGAACGGAGCAGGCAAAGAGGTCCTGCTCAAAGCCGTACTCGCTGCCCTACCGGCATACACCATGTCATGCTTCAAGCTCCCCTCGTCCCTATGCAAACAGATACAGTCTATACTCACCCGCTTCTGGTGGGATGCAAAACCAGAGATTAGGAAGATGGCATGGGTTTCTTGGAATGCTCTCACTCGGCCTAAATCTGCGGGGGGACTGGGGTTCAGGGAGATAGAACTTTTTAACGACGCCCTCCTAGCAAAAGTTGCATGGCGCATCCTAAAGTTCCCCCAGTCACTTCTCTCGAGGGTTCTCTTGGGTAAATATAGCCACACCACAGACTTTTTGAAAGCGAAGCAACCTTCCTCTAGTTCGCATGGTTGGCGTGGTATCATGATTGGACGAGACGTTCTGGTGAAAGGATTGGGTTGGGTGGTTGGCTCAGGCCAGAAGATCAGTGTCTGGAGCGAACCTTGGATGTCTCTAAGCTCCCCGCTTAGCCCAATAGGTCCCCCTACAAAGGAGAACAAAGATCTAGTGGTCTCAGATCTTATGGATCCAGTAACTCAATCTTGGAATCTCAATGCCATAAGAGCACACCTTCCTCAGTATGAGGACCAAATCAGGATGATCATCCCAAGCGCCTTTAATATGGAGGATGACCTTGTATGGCTCGCTTCTAAATCAGGAGAATATGCTACTAAATCAGGGTATGCTATGCTAAAGATCAATAATGTTGCGCCTAACCAGGACTTCAATTGGAAAGCTTGTATCTGGAATGTCAAAACTTCACAAAAACTTAAGCATTTCCTTTGGAAAATTAAGAATGGTGCTATCCCTGTTGGAGCTAACCTCTCAGCTAGAGGGATCATTGGAGACTTCAGGTGCAAGCGATGTGGACAACAAGAGACAGACATCCATCTCTTCCTTGACTGCCCTTTCGCTAGAAGTGTTTGGGATCTCACGCCGGTGCTGATCCCCCCATCCACTATTATTATAACATCGAGCACGCAACTTCTCCAACACCACGTTCGCATGACTAATCTACCTCCACTGGGGCTCTCAGATGCTGCCCTGTTCCCCTGGATCCTTTGGTATCTGTGGAGTGCAAGGAATAAGCTCTGTTTTGATAATGCTCTGCTCTCTGAACAGGAAGTGGTTACTGTGGCGATCAAGGAAGCTCGAGCTTGGCAAAACGCGCAACAATGCAAGAACCCGGCCTCAAAACCCCCCACATTGCTCAACAGTAAGTCCAGCCTTGTCAATGCGCCACCCATGGAACCTCAGTGTTTTGTGGATGCAGCTTGGAGTGTGACGACACAGTTTGGAGGGTCTGGATGGATCATTCATGATCCCCTAAGGGGTACTTCCCGCATGATGTCCTCAAACCGCAGCCATGTCGGCTCTGCCCTTATAGCAGAAGCCATTGCGGTCAAAACTGCTCTCATTGATGCAGTGTCGGTAGGGTGTAGATCGATCACCATCTGGTCGGACTCTAAAACCCTCATCTCAGCTATCTCTTCAAATGAGAAGCTCATCGACATCCAAAGCATTCTTCATGATATTAATATCCTCTGTAGATCCTTTGTCTCTATCTCCTTTAAGCATGTTCCTCGCCTTCGTAATGTTGAGGCTGATTCTCTAGCGAAATCAGCTTTGTATGAACTCATGAACGCAGTTTAAATTTTAATGCAAGTATGGTTTGTTCAAAAAAAAAAAAAAAAGTATAATATTCAACTCAACTGTGGTTTACATTTGGTTAACCCATTCTAGTTCAGTTCACAATATAAACTGACACAGCAAATCATTTGAATACAATTAAGCAAAACATAAACTAATAAGTACGTGTTTTCCTTTTTCTGTTTATTTATGTGTGAAGTTGTTATAAGTTGTAGAATGATCATATTAAATTATAAATACAAGTGTTACATTCAATATGCTCTTTTAATGTTTTAATAAATGATATTTATAGCTAAAAGAATAATCAAAATATATCCGATAAGATCACATAATTTCATTGACACCGATATGCATGTTCCTTAATTTTTTTCTAAACCAAACAATTGATTAACTTAATTATCCAGACAATTCAATGACATCTCTAGAAGCGACGATTTACCAAGAAAATTTGCTTTCCCATTAGAAGTCTGAGAGAGACACTTATCAAAAATATCAAATTTAGTAACAACAATAACTATATCCAACTGAATATTATGAAATTTTGTATTTTGAGTTATGGCTAAGCTTGAGGAGATGAATTGAGAAGAACATGATTGAATTGTTTTTTTCTGAATCTAAATTGTGAATGTCTTAAGAAAAACAGTTTGATTATTCTCCAAGAGAATTGTGAGTTCTGATTACTCTTTTGAATTCAGCTGTGGATGCTTAAAAAAGCATATTGGATGGCAAGAACTTCAATTGATAATACTGCAGATTGAACAAAGAAGATAATCCAAGAGAATTGGGAGGTCTGATTAATCTTTTGTAACCAATTGTGAATGATTTAAGAAAAGCAGATTAAATGATTGCAACTGATAAACCCGATTGAACAAATAGTAGTGTCAAAGAGAATTGAGAGTTCATTCCAGTTATCAATGATATTTAGCCAAAAGACTTTTATGTAATCAAATCCAGTTTTCAGCAATTGGTTGATATCTTTGTAAAACCTATTCTTCAACATCCATAGTTTGCTACAATCTACACATTAAACAATAAATTTTCCATTAAAATATAAGATTGGTTTACATTTGGTTAACTCATTTCGGTTCAGCTCCTATAAACTGACTCTCTACATAAAGAGTTTGTTGATGGTTTAATAAGAGAGAACACATTTTTCGTTACAATGATTTCTCTCTCCTTCGCTAATATTTAAGTCCGTATTTTAGTCCGTCCGACACGAGTTTGAAAGGATATACAAATATTTCTATGCAGTTAGAAGCTTTGATCGGACTTTTAACACTCTAATATACTACCGTAAAAATTCTATAAACTAATATTTTGGTAAATTAATTATTATTATAAACTAATTGTTTTTTGGTTTAAATTTAACCAGTTTAAAATATGACACAAATCAGTAAGATATAGAGAATATATTTTTAGAAAATTCTATGTAAATTTATGGTACTATTAGAATTATAAATTAATAATTTTTATATATAGAATTTATATAAATAGAAACAAAATTTGTATTATTTGTTTTATATTCGCAATGAAGTTTATTTCTGTTTTTTCTTAACACTTCAATATATTTTGATAATATGTAATATTACATTTAAATTATAGGAAGCACATTTCATATACACAAAATAAATATAATTAAAATTGAAAATCCAATTTCTAAAATTTATTTAATATATATGAAATAAAATAAATTTTATTTATAAAAACTTAAACTATAAATAGAGATATCCAGATTTTTTTTTAAAAAAATTAATAACTCTATAAATTAACAAAAAAAATCATAATCACAACATTATTACCTTATAGAGTTTTTACTATATCTATTTTATATTTTCCTTTCTAGAAATCTTAATGATGTTTTATATGGGGAAGCTTTGGGTGTATGGTTTGATTCCCGTTAATGTTTGGGAGGGTGATGCAGCGAACTATCGGGTGAATGGTCGATCAAGAAATTTTTTGGGTTCTAGAAACCTATTCTTGAATCGATCAAAGAGTTTCTTTGAATAACTTTTTTGAGACCAACTTCTTGAGAGATGAATTTAATTGAATCACACAAAGAATAAACAAAAGCTTTATTATCAATTATCAAAGTCGAAATACATCTTTATACTTGAATGTCTATTTATAATAAATTCTTAAATCTAAAAAACCCTAATCTCAACTAAAATAGGAAAACCATTAAATATAGAAAATACAAATAAAAATTAATAATCTAATTTAATATAATTAACAAAGTGAATAATAAAATATTTGAAAATATTATAAATATTTATATGTATCATTTTCTCCGGATTAGAGAAGATTCGTCCTCGAATTTTTTCTCTGTAGATATTGTTTTTTCTATGACTTTCTATGATTGATCCTACACTTCACATTTATCTGAAATACTTTTAATATCCATCATGGTGAATACTTCTTCAATAATGGCATAGACAAACTTTTTCAAATCTACCGTGACATGGCATGTCTCTTTACCTTTTAATTCATTCTTGAAGGAGTAGCCACGTGATACCAAATCTTCTAATACAAGTATAGACCAATTATCTTCTTTAGACTTTTATGTTTCACCTCTTATTACCACACTAAAGAAATCTCTCATGTGCGTTTTTGTTGACTTGAATGCATCTTTCCCGGATATGTAATCGACTAGTTTGATAATTATCATGTTTTCACCATATCGATCATATATTGGAGGACCAATCACTTCTTTGTGCTTCCCGTACAAATCTTCTGTCGAACAAAATGGATAGCTATTCGTAGGAGAATAACATCCGAGCAACATAGTAACTAGGAAACAGAATCGTTGATTAAGAAACCAAAGTGTTGGTTCTGATACCAACTAGTGCAGTGGATGATAGAATGAAATTAAAGAATTTTTAGAGTTCTTGAGACATTTTTTGGATTGATCAAAAAGTTTCTTTCATAACTTTTTTGAAATCAATTTTTTGAGCAAAAACACTATTATTAATTATCAAAGTATGAATACATCTTTAGATTCGAATGCCAATTAATAATAAATCATTAAATCTAAAAAATATTAATTTTAACTAAAATAAGAAAACCATTATAATATAGAAAATACAAATAAAATAATGATCTAATTTAATATAGTTAACAAAATAAATAATAAGATATTTATTTATTTGCATCAGAGGGGATTAGATAAACAAGAAAGATCTAAATTTTTGTTGCACTTACAAATGTTTTAAAAATAGAGTCAAGCACATTGGGTAATTATCATCTTTCCATATTTAGTCATGGAATTCTTTTTTTTTTTTAATATTCCAGCGTCGACGTAATCGTCACGCCTTATTGATTGGGCCCTAAGGGACCTTTCAAATTTATGGACAAGATCTTAAGTATGTTGCATGTATAGAGCTCAAATTAAGGCCTCGTTATTATTATTTTTTGATTTAAAGGGTCTAAATAATAAATAATAAGAGCATAATTATCGCAGTTTTTTAGTGGATTTCTTAATTTTGATTTAAAAAAAAAATCAAAGACACATATTAACCTAAGACACAGTTCGTTATGAACAAAACTTAGGTTCAACTTCTAGGGTGAACCTTTAAATTCATCTCACCCTCAATTACCAATCAAAGTGCCACATAGATAATTAAATAAAAATTATTAAATTAAATAAAAATAGTTAAAAAAAAGAATAACGTCAATTTTAACTACGCTAACACCGATAACTAACCCCTAATCGCTAAATTTTAAATTCTAAACCCTATATCCCAAATTCTAAATCCAAATCTTATACCCTAAACCTAAATCCTATACCTAAATCCAAATCCTAGACCTTAAACCCAAATCGTAGACCCTAAACCCAAGGCCATAAACTCAAACCGTAAATCTTAAACCCAAACCCTATACCCTAAACCCTAATCCTAAACCTTAAACCCAAATCCTAGATCCTAAACCCAAACCGTATACCCTAAACCCAAACCGCAAACCCTAAACCTAGACGCTATAGGGTTTAGTTTAGGATTTACGGTTTGGGTTTATGGTCTAGGATTAAGGTTTAGGGTATAGGGTTTGAGTTTATGGTCTAGGTTTTCGGTTTAGGGTATAATGTTTGGATTTAGGCTCTAGGATTTGGGTTTAGGGTATAGGATTTGGATTTAGGGTATAGGGTATACATTTAAAATATAAGATTTAGAGTTTAGGGTTTAGCTTATCTATGTGGCACTTTGATTGGTAATTGAGGGTGGGGTGAATTTAGAGGTTCACCCTAGAGAGTTAACCTAAGTTTTGTTCGTTCTTAACTAGGGGAAGCAAGGCACGGTTCTTAGTGGACACGTGTAGGCAAATGAGAGGACAGAGTGCCTTCGTTTCCTCGTTTGGTTCTCTTCCTGAACTTGATTCTCAAATCTTCGGCGTCGCGGTTTCACGGCGAGTCTCTCGATTCCTCCGTCTCACCCATTCTCATTCTCGGTGTCCATATCTTCCACTGCCAGGTTCCCATCTCCCCCCCCCCCCCCGCCGCCCCCAAAGTCTCTTCTCTTTGATTTCAAATTCGAATCCATTGTTTTCTACGGGTGCAGTTGGGATCGTGGCAAAGCTATCACATTGTATTGCAGCTAAAGGCTGAAACATTCTCGGCTACGATGTGTTTGTTCCCGAGAACAACAACGTCTTCTATTCCCGCAGGTATATGTCTTGAGCGTGAAAGTTTTTTTTTGATAGTGAATCACAGATTTGCAATAGAACTGTTTGGTGATGGAAATATTGTTTCTTTTGACAGTGAGTTTATATTGATCCTGTCAAATGGCCGAGACAACAAGTGGGTGAAGATTTTCAAGCTATTGCGCAAAGATATGGTGCCATGAACTTGGTTGTTCATGTGCCTTCTATAGATCCCAAGTATAAGATTGCTCTTCTACTTTCAAAACAGGTGCTTGAAATGTTAGAAACTTCTTTTTTACATTTATGTGTACTATCTTATTGTGAAGTGTGATTCTATTATGTATACACAGGATCATTGTCTGGTCGAGATGTTGAATAGATGGCAAGACGGAAAACTCCCTGTTGATATAACTTGTGTGATAAGGTGTGCTTGTAGCTCATTTTCATCAGACTAAGTATACAATATGGAACAATAATCTGTGTCTCTAACTCAAGTACCTGAGAGTTCTTGTTGATATAGACACAAACTTGCTTAAGTCGATGTGCTCCTGCTGACAAAGTTTAGTGTAAGCATCTTAACTAGTTGAGCCTGTCTTGACTTATGGAAGAATAGGATTTACCGTTTTGTGCACATTGCACAAGTTCACCCTCTAAAGGAAGATTTGGTTCATCCAATCTAAACTGACAAGTTTGATATTGTTGGGCTAGTATACGTACATCTCTGTCTTGTATTTATATTTTGCTTTTTGATACCACTTTTACGTTGCTGTTGCAGGTTCCTGGTGCAGAAGGAAACTTTGTGTTCATAATGCATTCTACAAGAAACCAGAGGAAGCTGAGGTTGCTCCCTGAGGCGTTTGGAAGGATCCAAGGGTTGCTTGTTCTTGATCTCTCCAACAATCAGCTCCAGGTTACTTCTTGTTCCTTCTGTAATCACAATCTGCTTACATTGTTGCGTAAAGGGTAAGTCTTGAGTCTGTTCATGTTAAAGGATGCAACTTTGGTTTAAGATCCTATATGGTTTGGGAGTATAGTAATCTTTACTGTAGTGGCTGATTATCCTTAGTAGAATATAATGAGTGAGCACATGATTTGTACTTGCATTTGAATCTAGCATTGAAGCCTTAATGAGTGAATCACATGATTATCCTTAATAATTTTTTAAAGAATCTTTAATTAACAGAATATCATTGAAGCACAAAATCTAGGTGTCTCTTAACTGAAATTCTTAACTATCATTTATTATTAAAAAAAGTCATTAAGAGACCCTAATGGGGTTGTAGGGTTAATCATGCTCTAAATAGGCTTTTGTTATGGATTTCTACAAGAATTTTTTAGAGAAAAGCTCGTTTGTACAACGGTGTCGTTCTATGATAATTTTATCCATTGCCTGGATCTGAACTCCGAACTAGAATTCTCTAACTCAAAACTTGGTAATTTGTTAAAGATATTGGTTTCTAATAATAATTTTTTTTGGAAAGGATCTTCCGAACTAACCAAAAAAAGTTGGTTATTTTATCTAGAAAGCTTTTTGTGTAGGTAACGCAAGTGATTGTAGTCGCGGAAAAACACTTTGATTGTTAACAAGCGGGAGAAACAAGATCAACTTGTTATCAATACTTGTAACTGTCAGATCATAATTTCTGTCGAGATAGATTATTTTCTAAGAGTTTGTTTGACTTTTTGATGTGGTGTACCATATCATATGTTATACTATTTTTTATAAATAACTAGGGTTGTTCCGCGCTTCGCGCGGGATTTTGTTTTCGTTAAATATTTAGATTGACATTTGTTTTTAACTTAAACGGAGGTTGATTATATCATTTGTGAACCATTATTTCTATGCCATGCTTAATTTTTATGTAGGATATTAGAATATTGAGGGTCAGAACGTCATTGACTACATAATACATTTTGTAATATATTGTCTTTAATTCATGCTTTATTGGGTTTGGACATTAGAGCCGCAATAGTTTATTCAACAGCATTCATGCTCTACCAAAAAACAGCATTCAGGTTTGTTATTTTTTTGGCATTCATGTATGTTATTATAATTCGTATAAATGGAAATGTACATTTTATTTATATGAGCGTTGTTGTAAGATCAACCTAATTATAATAATTTTAAATATAAATAATACAAATCTTTGATTCAATTCGTAATAATTAAAATATTTAGATTACATATTGTTGGTCGAAATCAAGTGGCGATTCCAAGATGCCACAGAGCCCATATCTACTTTTTTTTACAATCTTTGTATAGTTCCACATTGTATACCGAACTCAGTTGGATATATTGAACTCCAGAAATGATTAAATCAAATTTAAGCATGGAAATAAATATTACTAAAGGGTTTGACAGGGAAACCGGAGACTTTTTTTTTTTTTTTTTTTGAACAAAGAGCAGGAGAAGAGATGGTTAAACATAGAAACCAAAGAATACTCTCAGCGGTTAAAGCCCGCCCCCACAGCAATCCTTTCACTAAGACTTAGACCACCTCGTCAATAACTCAATCTCTCTAGAAAGTTAGTTTGGAGAAAATCCTCAATCTTAGTGCCTTCTTCAAAGAAATCTCTCTATCGAATTTTGCTTTCGATCTCTTCTTCTGTTTAGGATTACAGTCTAACCATTTTCCCATTACAACAACGTTTTCATTAAACCAGCCATTACAAACCCATGATTCAGCTTCAATTCTGGGCTCAATCTGAAATGTGGTAATGATATATTTCAAAACCAGCAGGAAGCTCATAACATGGAGAGAGATCAACAACCACTCGTAATAAAACTCAGGTTAAAGACAACATAATATATCTTGAGAAAAATATACAACGATGGATATGACAGAGATTATATGTAAGGATGGTCACCATTACCTGATTTATATCAGGTCGCTTTATTGCCGCTAAGTACTGTAACCCTGTAAGAGAGATTGAAAGAAGAGAGTGCTCATTCTGTAAATTATTTCTCTTTTTTTTTTGATTGTGGGTGAGGGTGACCATGAACACAATGAAAATATATATCTGCAAAAAAACAAAACCTAAAAGAGATAACAAAGCTTAGTTTAATAATCCCAACATAAGTTCAATATTTTTGTATAATGTATTTCATTCAAATTAATTTAAACAGCCAAACTCTGTCATAATGCTTGTGTTTTACACGGCTGACTTAACATAGAATTTCTAAATTATGTTTGTCATATCGATTGTTGTCCTCTGATATTTGGATTTCTTAGCAGAGAAGTCACTGAACACAATTACTTCCCCACCGTAGAATAAAATCCAACAGTGCAGTTTGAGGTGCTAGTTTTACGGACCTGTTTCTCAAAATAACATTATAAATTAGCCAAAGATCTTAAAAAATTGTAGCTTTAGAAAACCTTTGTTTCTCCAACTGATTTTTCTACAGGTGGAACACTGGTCACTTGTAAGGTATGGACAAAAACTTTCCAACAATAACATAACTCAAGGAATAGAAACAAAGAATGGATGCTGGACCGAGATTCAAGTTTCTTAGTCTCTAGTTGTCAGTGAGCCAACATCAACTGATCAACCTTATCCTCATCTTTTAGATTTGCGATCTCTCCGTCTTTCATTCACGCAAAGTTCTTTGGAGAAGCTCTCCAAGATGGTTCCGGAGCTCACATTTTGTGTCTTTCCAAGACTGCAACAAATGCGGTTTCTCACGCTAGATTCTCATAGATTCGTCTCTCAGCTACTTCTGAGAACACTCTCTTTGGAAACATTTTTAACGTCATGTAATCTGCAAGCATTAAGCACTGAAGAAGCTATGTGGATTGAACAGAAACTGAGGAGCATATATGAAGTATGTCGTACATCAAACTGACTTTTCATAACCCATAAAGATTTCATAACTTTAAATAAATACATTATATTCTAGCTAAATTGCTCAGATGTATTTCTTTGGCAGTGAAAATGTGAATTTAGAAGTAAGTTGAAGAAGTGTACCAATCAAGAGATAGAGATTTCTACATTAACTATGGTCACCAATATCCAGCCTTTCTAATCTCATTACATTGAAAAGTGCATTTTGAAGCTTTAATTACTTTGTCACTAAATAGATGCACAAATGAGAAAACCAAACATGGGTTGATGATTTTCCAAGCTTTAATTACTTTGTCACTAAATAGACGTCTCTTAGCTTTTTCTAGTTAAAAGCTAAAAGAATTTTTCTTATTTTCGTTAAGAGATCCTCCCTAAAAGACCTGCAATAATCATGTCCTAAAAGCATGATTAACCCGGGGTTCTTAGGATGGAGTTTTTAGGGAAATATAAAAAAATGTTTCTTAATTTTAAACTAAAAAAGCTAAGAACCGGTTCTTAAGAACCTTATTTAAAAGTTTAAGAACCGGTTCTTAAAATTTTTAGTTAAAAATTAAGAAACAGTTTTTTATATTTCCCTAAGAACCCCGGGTTAGTCATGGTCAAACTTATCTCAACTTTTTTATCGGAAACTCCAAATCGACATTTAAAATAAAACACACCAAAACAAAAGGCCCACCATTGGTTAAACTCAAAAATACCACCCCGGTTCTAGGCAATATGCTTTACCGGTGATACCGATACTACCCGTAAGTTTATATTCGAGTGATGATTGTCTCTGCCATATGAACCATCTCCGACCATATCTCTTTAACCATTTGATTGCTTGAAGGTATTTTGTTGTATTATAGTGTACTTGTGTTGCTTGCAGCGCAGGCAAAGTCTGAAAAGAAAGAAAAAATCACAATGGTCCTTGCACATAGCTCATGTTGCGGCGGAGAAGACGGTCTCACAATGAATTTATCGACGAGAATCTCCTTAGGCTCGGATTCTTCGATTTCAGTTTTAGAACGACTCTCAAACTGTTCGTAAGAACGTGCACCGTCGTCAATCACAACCGTTGATTGCGATCGGTGCTTGTCAATTTCAAAATCATCGTAGAACCGGAACCGCCGATCAGCAGTTTCCCTGAGATCTTCGTTTCTCAGGTCAGGATATGAGGTACTGCTACGCTTCAACGGTACGGTTCCGGTAATCCAGGAGAGAAACTCTCGTAGATTTTAAGCCTATCAGCGTCATACACGTCATCAAACCACTCGTGAGAGACCGCCTAGATTGTAGCCTCTTCACCGGTGATCACTTCGCCGCTCGTGACGGTTTCTTCTTCCTCTCCTTGGCCGTGTGGAGACGAAGAAGATCCGTCGTCGTCGATTTTAACTATGAATACTGTTATTATTCTCTTACACACTTTAAGACCACCCACAATGGGGGTGTTGATAAAGAGTTTCAACTGTTGAAACATTTGCAATGGGTTGTTGATAAATTGTGTAAATCGACATGGCATAAACATATGTTGTAAAGTTTCAACGGTTGAAACTCTTTTTTTTGGCCCACATCCGCTACGTATCACTTTCTGATTGGACAGAAAAAGTGACCACATGGATACACGCGCTGCATCACACGCTTTTTAAAAAAAAAATCTGGATAAAGTTAGAAGCTGTGTTCTGATTAACTCTTCAGGTTTCTTTTTTTTCCTCACCCAATTATTCAAACGTATTTATTATATAATATTTTTTTTTAAATAAAAATTATATCAAAATTCATGAAACTTTTTTATCTATAAATAGAGACTACTCTCATTTTATTTGGATACAGAAAAAACATCATTTTTTATCATAATCAACTATTTTAGTGTTAAAAATTTTTTTTTGGTTAAATGGATCCCAATAATAATAAGCTAGGTATAATAATTCAAAATTTAGTGTTTAATTTTTTTGTATTATTTAAAAAGTAAGCTAGGTATAATAATTAAAAATAAATATTATTAAAAGTTATGTTATATTACTTATTAAGTTAATTATTAATATGTAATTATTATATTATAAGAAAAATAAATAATATGAATTAAAAGTTGTGGGGTAGGGTTTTGAATTTTTTAAAACAAACTATTGTAGAGGTTTAAATTGAAGTGATGTTGAATAAATGAGATGTAAGAAAGAGAAGTTGATGTGGAATGTAAAAAGAGGAAAATGAAAGTGTTGAAAGTGGGGAGGGTGTTGAAACCATTGTTGATGGTCTAATATGTTAAGCGTAAGAATTTAAAGATTTATTGTCAGATAAGTCAGGACACATATTTAGTAAGAAAAGAATTGGTTATTGAATTTCATGTGTTCGTTTAGTTCTAGAGCCAGTCCCTACATTTGTCGCTTCGTTTTGGCGTTATGCAGCCAACGCCTACAGAGAAGCAAACAAAAGCACTTTCTTCTTTTTTTTTTTTTTTTTTTGATCAAAAAGCACTTTCTTCTTTTCTAACATTATTATCAAACAGAATTAGCAAAAAAAAACACGTTGATGAACGAGCCAAATTGTTAGCTTGAAAATTGAAATAGACCACTCATCAGGATGCTGCTCCTACATGTTGAGCAGGTTCACACAATCCGCCTCGAACATGAAATAGGCTTGGTATCTGTCTTCGTACACAACCGAATATTCCGTTCACAACGATTCGCATACAGAGAAAAAAAAATGAAATAAAAATGATGAATTTGGAAGGATTAGTGCAATTGATACTAAAAAAAATCAATACAAATTGTATAAATAATTACATAAGCACAAGATCTCATCTAACACACATTTTGTGCTATCTAGTCTATGACTGAACTATTGTCACGATTAGTAGCATTTTTTTTTAGAGAAAATTCCATAAAAATAATCTAACTAAATTTTGTTAAGCTTTTTAATACTCAAACTTTTCCGCGTTCCAGTTTAATATCCCAATTACAAATTGTATAAATAATTACATAAGCACAAGATCTCATCTAACACACATTTTGTGCTATCTAGTCTATGACTGAACTATTGTCACGATTAGTAGCATTTTTTTTTAGAGAAAATTCCATAAAAATAATCTAACTAAATTTTGTTAAGCTTTTTAATACTCAAACTTTTCCGCGTTCCAGTTTAATATCCCAATTAATTATTTTTCTTACATTAATACACAAACTTTTAAAGTTGTGTTCCTTTTAATACCCCAAACTTTGTTTATTTTAATTAAATATATCAATAAGTTTCAAACAAAATTTTAAAAATCTCTAAAATTTATAAGAAAACCTCAAAAAATTCTAATTTTATTTTGTGTTTGAAGAATAAAATTAACTGAGTTGTGTACAATCTTAAATTTTGTAATAAAAATTTTGAGTTTTAAATATTGAATTTAGTTTGTTTTCTGGGAAAAAAAAACAAATTTACTTTTTTCCTTCAAAATTAAATGTTTTTAAAAACATTAAATTTTCTCCATAGTTTATTTACCTTCTTTCTAAATCTCAAAACAAAATTAAATATTTTAAAAAAAATTCTTATATTATAGAGATTTTTAAAAATTTTGTTCGAAACTTATTAGTATATTTAATTAAAATAAAAAAGTTTGGGTATTAAAAAGAGTAAAATTTTAAAAGTTTGTGTATTAATGTGAGAAAAATAATTAGTTTGGGTATTAAACCGGGAAACGAAAAAAATTGAGTATTAAAAGGCTTAAAGAAATTTAGTTGGGATATTTTTACGGAATTTTTCGGTTTATAAACAAATAAAAATATATTTAGTTTACGCGCACCTCCAAATTTTTTATAAATGTATGTATGCTATAATAAATTATAGAGAACAAACTAAAATCTCTACCATCATATTCATATGCTATATATAAATTAATTTAGTGAGACACTGGGTGGTCCAGCTACCTAAGCCACCTGCAGGGATTAATATTTTCCTTATTTTTTTAGTTACCTTTTAGTAGTATCGATCGTCTTTGATTTGCCAAGTTTCGATCTTACTTAGATGCCCAAAAGAACGTAGTACAGTACTGTTACAGGCAAAGCAACCAGCATTCCGAATAAAACCCTGCAAAAATATACATATGTTAACCTTTTTTTTTTGACAAAGCATATGTTAACATTTGAAGTACTGAAATTTTGCTTCAATATGTAATTTTCGAGGAAATAGGATATCTTAAAATTTGACGACAAAAAAAAAAAAAATTTAGAGTTTTGAAATGACGTTTAAGATTTTTGGATATGAGATATTTCAGACGAAGAAAGAGAAAACGTAAAATAAAAAGCTAACTAATGGAATGCAAACTGTATTAATAATCAAATGTGACATATTTAGTGTCGAAAAAATAACTTACGCAGTGCTTAGGATATCAGGATGGAGGTTATATTCCTTGGCGAAAACAAAAGGAACGATTCCTTGAGGAAGAGCAGCCTACAAGATATTTATTTTCTTATCAATAATTGTTTATTTACGAAATTATTTAAGAAAAGTCTTTCTTGACAAACTATTTAAGAAAAGGTCAATATCAGTAAATCATCAATTGTAAGTTAAACTGAATTATACATAAAATACAAGATTAACCTGAACGATGGCGATATGGAGGAGATTGCCTCGAAGACCAATTGCAGTCGAGGTGGCTGCGATTACGGCTGGTCCGGACAAGAACCTCACGGCCATCGCGAAGACTGCTGCTGATTTTCCGCATGCAATTATCTTTGGTTGCAATGCCATAAATAGACCTATTTATTCACAATCATTAATAAAAACGATTGTCAGTAAAGCTCAAAAACACAAGAAGTAATTTTTTATGTAGCGTAGCGTTAAGCCATGCAACGTAGGAAGATGAACGAACAATACCAAGACTAAACATAGCCATGCCAAGACCTGCATCAGATAATATCGAAATCGATCCACTCATTATTGTTGGCATCTTTATATTCCACCTATCCCATGAAATCATAACATATATATAAATCAACAAGAAGCAAACCAAATCGTATAATATATGCTGAAAATTATGTATCTCTTTTACTCTCCTTTGGATTCTTTTTGGCATATGATCTGTGTTACAGATGTTATTACTTTATACAGTTGTGATACATAGTAAAATTAGTAAGAAAATAAAAATAAAAATAGTAACATTAGTAAGTACTTACTTGAAGGAGACAAGGGACCAAACAAGACCAAAGAGACTAGAGTAAGTATTAGGGTTTCGAATGAGTTTTCTCCAAACCATTATCAGTATTAGTCTCGTCATGACGCTGGCCGGCGGCATTTGCTGTTTCGTCGGACTGCTGAGACCACCGTCTTCTACGTCACTGCCTTTAGTACCCTCTTGGTCCACCTCCACATGCCTTTTTCTTCCGGGTGTCATGTTCTCTATCAGACTCTGCATCGCTGTCGTCATCAGATTTTTGGGAGTATATAAATATATTATTCTTTGATTATGATCATTATTCGAAGGTTAATAGTATACTGACTATAATTTCATTAGTGGATTACATGTACTCGTAATAAAAACAAATAGTAATATGATAAATTAATAATTAGTGGTTGCATGGAAAATTAATTAACCTCTGGAAGCGAGGTTGTCGTTAGGTGGAAGACAAGCTTTGAGGTCGATGAATGAATCGGTGGAGGCACCTCTGGTTATAGTGTTCCTAGCGTTGGCTTCCGAAACCGGAGAAGCACTCGAACTCCACACAAACATGTTCATCTCCTTGTTCTGTCCTCCCGCACATGCTCCGCTCGTTGACCCTGTGAACATCGGGTTCGTTGACCCTGTGAACATCGGGTTAGGTTTATATGATGGTACTAAATCTTTATTAGAAAAAAGCTAAAACAAAAGACATACCACTGTTATTGTTATATAATTCACCACTCATACTTCTCCCTTCTCTTCCTCCTTTCCTCGTCTTAAAAACTTCCTCATTAAAGCTCGAAGCTCTCGGTGTTACTCCTATAGACGACTGAGGCGAGTAAACATCTCTGCCTGGACCTGATCCTGCGCCACCGTAACTCTTGCTGTAGCCGTGACGAGGGCTCGGAGCTTTGCTTGCATTAAACATAGCGTAAAAATCTGTCTGGTTAAAGCTAACGGAGTAAATCTCGACGTCAGTGAGATTTGAGGCTCGCGGCGTGATCATGGAAGAGTTAAGTCCTCCACCGTGAGACTTATTGAACGATGAGCTCATTGATGAGGCGGCGCTTGATCTCCTGACCACCACGTGGAGCTTTCCGTTATCACCTACCTCCGCATCGGTCTGATTAAAAAACATGTTTTCATGTCATTAATCTGAGTCCATGTAATTTGATCAAAAAAAAAAAAAAAAAATCTGAGTCCATGTAAAATAAACCGGATATAACCAAATTAAACGGGCATAACGAAATCCTGTAAAAATATGTGACAAAAAAATAATATATTCAACTTAATAATAATTTGACATTAGATAAAAGAAATGAGAATGAATTGAAAAGAATAATTATTTCATTTAAAAAATTTTACTAACATTAGAAAATGTATTATTCTTCTCATTCTTTGCTCACCATTCATACCCAGAGATTAAGTAGTATATATTATTAGTTGTAATTAGTCCATTTCTATTTTATTCGATTTAACCTCCCGGTTAACTTCAACCAGCATATAGACCATTAATGTAAATAATCATACCTCGAGGGGTTCACGGCTACTGAGAGAGATAACATCAGAATCAACTAGGAAAGAAGTGATAGAACCGGCGGTTTCTGGGAACTGCTCGGAGATAAGAAGCCTAGCGCCACGGAACTCGAACAAGAAGAGCATTAATGTATTCCATATGATACTTTGAAGCACAACAATTTGCACCATTAAGTTGCCTGAAAAGTCTCCATACATAGCCCGGAGCAATGGGATTCCCATTACCAACGTGTTCGGTAGTGTCGATAGCGAAAAGAGCGTTATCATCCAATCTAGACTTCCTCTTCGACTAAACGCCTGAGAATAATACACATCAACATCAACAAAATGGAAAAAATACACATCACCGTATATTCTTATATACAAGTCCGGAACTTCTTTACTAGGTACCAAAACAAAAACATATGAACCAAATCTGTGTGTGTATATATATTAGCAAGCTTCATGTCTTTGAGGTTATAACACCCTCTCAACAAAACAATAAATGAAAAATATAGTATATATATATATTCATGGTGTTTTCAAAATCTTGATTGAGATACTCTCACAATAGATTTTCATCACTTGAAAACTTATTGCATAGGTATCTCTCTCTTTTTTTTTCGCAACTGCATAGGTATCTCAAGATTGAATATTTATACTATATTTCTTATTTCGTGTTTTGTTGAGAACTCTTCCTCATACTAGGGGGGATAGAGATGCTCTCAGTCTCTCTCTTTTTTTTTTTTTGAGCAAACTCTCTCAGTCTACTATTAGATAGTAGGTTTTATTAGTTAATCATTCAGGTCGAAAGACTAGAAATTTTCATAGTACATACTAATCTATTCTGGTGGTAATCTATAAAGACTATATACTAAAAAGAAGAACATAATAATATATATAGGGATATCACTATAGGAGACGGGCCTGCCAAAGAAAGAGTGCGGCGAGGATGACGACTTTCTGAAGAGAATCGGCGGCGAGGAAGTGGTAATCCATGGCATAAGGATCATTGGACGAAATGAAATGAAAAGAGAGAAGAGGAACGGCGAAAACCGCAACGAACCGGTTAATACCGGAACATTGGTCCGGTGTAAATATTCCCCACCACCGTACCGATCCATAGGCTAGCATCATAGCTACGTATAGTGGTACCATTGCCGCTAGTACGTCGTACATATCTTTGCCGGTGATCATTGTGCTTTATTTTCCGGCGAGAAGAGAGAAGTTTGTGGGTATAAGGTATTCATGGAGGAGGAAGCGATGTTCATTGAGACGGTTTTAATTAATGTTGTTTCTGTTAATTATATAGTTTTATAGTATAATAATGGGATTCGCGATCAAACAAAGAGTTATATATAGCCACAACAGATCATTTGACATTTGAATATGATTAATAAAAAGATAAACTAATTAAGACGTGTTCTTCGTTTTTTATTTATTTATTTGGGAAGTCGTTAAAAGTTGTAGAATGATCATATTAAATCACAAATACAAATGTTACATGCAATATGCTCTTTTGATTTTTTAATAAAATAAATTTATAGCTAGAAAAATGATCAAAATATATCCGATAAGATCTCACAATTTTATTGAGTCATTGAGACTGATATGCATGATCTTCAATTTTTTTTGAAACAAAACAATTGATTAATTTAATTATTATCTTACAATGACATCTCTAGAAGGGATGGGCCGGATGGCTTATCAAGAACATTTGTTTTTCCATTAGTAGTCTGAGAGACAAAACTTCAAAATATAAAATTTAGTAACAACAATAACTATATACAACTGAATATTATGAAATTTTGTATTTCGAGTTTTGGCTAAGCTTAAGGAGATGAATTGAGAAGAGCATGACTAAATTGTTATTCTTTGAATCTAACTGTGAATGTTTAAAAAAAAAAACAGTTAGCATATTGATAATATCCACCGAACAAAGAGGATAGTTCAAAAGAATTAAGAGTTTTGATTACTCTTTTGAATTCGGTTGTGAAATTGAGGTGGGGTTATTATCTGATAATATCCACTCTAATGATGTTTTGAAAATTAAGGTGAAGTTATTATCTCAGCTGGAAATGACTCTTGGTCATAATGTCACCGATCCCATTTTGAATAACCGCTGAGACAAAATTAATATTACATGATGATATAGTTTTAAAATTGGGGATTAAATGTTAATTTAGTGCCGAATGGTATTCAAAAAAAAAAAAAAATTTAGGGTCAAGCACATAAGTAATCGGAGGATGAATACTTATCATATTTCCATATTTTAATCATCGTATTTTTCATATTGCAGCGTCAACGTAATCAGCACGCCCTAAATTTTTATAGAAATTGTTAGTATATTCAAAAGACACATGTCATAATGTAAGAAGAAATTAATGTATTTATTAGTTCAGAAAAAATAAAATATGATTGAATAGTTACTATGTTATTATTATTTTGAGTTTAGAAAGTTATATGATTATTCACTTTTAGAGTTGCTCTAAGGGCTAGTCAGTGTTTAGGTGGGGCTCTCTCTCTTCTCTTTCTTCATGTCTCAGATGGGAAAATGAGCTTTTAAATCTCCAACTATTTGAAATCAACACTTTTAGAAAGACGAAATCACCAAAGAAGCCATGAGAAGGTTGATGTAAGACCCGGTCCTGGCCCAAAGGACCCAACTAGGACCCGCGGCCTTATTTAGCTAAGCCATGTAAGTTTTGTTCATTTTTAAGGTCCAATAATTGTCTAAGTCATTTTCAAACACATGAGGTTCAGCCTAGTTCCATTCTAAGCATCAACAGATAAGAGAAAGTGTATTTTTATAAATATAAAACATGTGATCCATACATAGATTCAGTTGCACAATAGACTATCGTAAGTTCATAAGTTCATACTAACAATACTACCCAGTAACCCACACATCCATCCACGGCTCAGGTCTTCATGGTTCCTTGGCCTTGCCACGATCCTGGTCTGATCCTGAAACCAACACACCACAACACACATGTATAAGTACAATCTGATACCCTAACAATCATAACTAACATTGCATGGTTCGGTTCACTTAAGCTAAGTTCTCTAATCTATCCAAACAGTCAACAAGGCACACGGCCACCATCAGTACATCACCTAGGACATCCAGAACACGGATCAACACACGGCCTGCCTGACCTAATGTGATCTAACCCATCGACCACACCAACCCAGACTCGGCCATGGCTGGATGTCCAATCTGACATACTCAAATAAATTCCCAAAAACTAATTAAAATTCATGACAATTCCTGATAAATCCTAACTAATAAGAATCCATCATCAGAATCTACAGAACCGGCCTCAATCCTATAGATCTCGGCCTCAATCAGCCAAACCGGTCATAACTGACCACCGTCAAATCAATTAGGTAAAACCCAATAAAATTCATGATAAATCATGATAAATCCTCATTAGGAGAAATCCATGGTCGGAATTCAATGAATCCAACCGGAGCCTATAGAATCCGACCAAGATCAGTCCGGCCAAAGGCCAAGGACTATGTTCCTGGACCGGCCAAGGCCTTGGTCCAGTCACTCTGAGTCTGAAACATCATTCACATAAAGAATAGAGAAGAATAGATATTGAACTGTAAGGAAATGGGAAGAGATGGGTCTGGATCCACCAATCCGACCACAGCCCACACGGAATTCCACCGCGGCCATGGTAGGATGGTCTGGTCCATCCCATTCACCTTGGGCGTGCGCTCTGGAGTGCTCAAGCCCTTCTCCAAGTCCATATCCTTGCCTCTGGTACTCATCCTCAGTCGATCTCCACTCCACCAAAGCCAACTCCTGGTCGGAAATCAACCACCAACACACACAGCCAAGCTTTGGCCGATCTCTCTCTATTTCTTTCTTTCTCTCTGTCACGATTTGGGCAGAGCTTTCCTTACGGAAAATTGTGCATAATTTCGACCCCAAGGCCTTGTATTTATAGGGAAAGGGTCGGCCAAACCGCCTGGGCGAACAGGTAGGACTGGACGGTCCGGTTGCACCCATTCGGCCAAACTGCCTCCAATCGCCCCTAACTGCCTATTCTTCCTTTGGACTGGACGAATTCAAGCCCAAACCCATGTCCTGATGCTCGGCCTGCTTGCCCAAGTCCCCAATCCCATCAAGCCTCCATGTCCAGCAAGGCCAGACCCATGGCCGCCCATGACATGAGCCCCATGGTCGAGACCCGAACACTCCACCGAGCTGAGATGAGCTGGCCACTAGTTGCTCCAGCTGAGTGAGCTAACCAACCAGCTACTGAAGCTGAAACAACCTTGTGTGAGCTGTTCTGAGATGTTCCGAGCTTGTCCTAGCTGGTCCAGCTTCTTCCAATCATTGTCCAGCTCCTATTTCCTTGTCTCCATCCGTTCCTGGTTAAGTTTCAGCATCCTGAAGCTCTTAACCCTTCTGTCCAGCCATGGTACGCTTTTCCTTAGGTCATATGATCTGACTGGTGTGTCTCTTCGCACCATGGTTGTGTCCGAAGGCCTTATCCAGATTTGAGGATGCTACAGTTGAACTGCTTCATACGGCAAGAGAAATGAAGGCAAAGGCGGTGGCTTCAAGAGAGGTGATATTCTTCTGTTCCATACATAGCTCAGATAAAAAAAATAAGGAGAAAAAAATTCAAAATTTGAATCTAGATCCAAGATCTGCAAAGAGAATCCTCTCTCTAAGTAAAAAAAGATGTATATTAGATTTGATCTTGGCTGATTATTGTAGAAATTTAGATGAGTCGGCATCTTTCTGAAGATGGTCGAACAAGCTTTCCCCGAGTTATCATCTGTTGGAGTTTGAGTTTTTCAAGCACAAGCAAAGGATAGAGTGAAAGATGGAGTTCATGGAGTAAAGATCAAGGAGGATGCAGTACGGTGGTGGAGAAGATGAAGCTTTGTTATGGATTTCTACAAGAACTTTTTAGGGAAGCTTATTTGTCCAACTGTCATTCCAGAATTAGAATTCCCCAACTCCAAACTTGATAAATTGTTAAAAATGTTGGTTTTTGAAAAAAAACTTAAAACCATATAAAAAATAAAAGCATTTTCAATGTAAAAGGGGTAAAGGTCACAGGAGGTAGGCCCAAAAATATTAAGAACCCACAACTATAATTCCAAATCACGGGCCATACATACATCATCATAACAACTACCAACATTTCTAACACCACCACTAAAGTTATCTCAACTTTTTAATCGGAAACTCCAAACCGACATTTAAAATCAAACACACCAAAACAAAAGGCCCACCATCGGTTAAACTCAAAAATACCACCGGGTTCTAGGCTATTTACTTTACCGGTAATACCAATATTACCCGCAACATAATACTCGAGTGATGATTGTCTCTGCCATATGAACCATCTCCAACCACATCTTTACCCATTTGCTTTGCTTTAACATGTTTTGTTGAATGATCGTGTAATTGTGCGTTGCTTGCAGGGTAGGCAAAATCTCAAAAGGAGGAAAAACTACGTCGGTTTCATTACACAGAGCTCATGTTGCTTTTCCCCTTGACAGAGTTCATCTTATCAAGCCTCCACTCGTCTCTAAGCCTTGCGATGAAGTTGTCGGCTTTTGTGTTAACGTCAGGGCTCGGACAGAACCCCGGCCTGATGCCACCGCTATTTACGGCGGCGTTGTTTTCATCTCCTCCGTCAGATTGTGTGAGTTCTAGACCCCAGCCAACGTCGATCACTTCTCGCTCAGGGGAGCTACATCTTGAGCTCTGATTGCTCCGTATCTTCGCGAAGTCACCGCTCACCACAAATTTTAGCGGCGGAACACGAAACGGAGGCGGCGGAGGTGGAGGCGGCGTAGTTTGGATCAACGGAGATCCTTGGTAGCTCTCTTCGTTGAAACTTGTCGGTTTCGTTGGACGCGGAGGTTTACCGGGTTTCACTCTCCGCGGTGGCGTCTGAGGAGCAAACTGTGTCATCCTCGGCGGCGGAGGTGGAGGCGGCGCCGGGATGGAGTGAATCTTTTTGCTCTTCACTCCCTTCTTGAATAATCCGTAAAACACGGACTGTGACGATCGTGGCGGAGGAGGAGGAGGTGGTGGAGGTGGCGGCGGAGACGGTGGTGGAATTGACGATCGGTATTGCGGTGGTTCCGTCTCCACCATCGCCGGAGATTCAGTTCCTTCTTTTCTCTTATGTTTCTGATGCTTCTTCTTCCTCTTTCCTTGGTTATAAAGTGAAGCGAAAACCATTTTAATCTCTTTCGCCGCATTGCTTTTTCTCCGCTGAAGGGTCCTCGGTGGTGTGGCGGTTACAAGCGGAGGTGGTGGAGGAGGTGGAGGCGGAGGTGGTGACGGCGGAGGCCTTAACGTTCGTTTAAATCTTGTAGAATCAGAATTAGTATCACTCCGTCTCGGCTTTTCTTGTGCATCTCTGTTTCTAACAGAACGATGAGTCCTTCTCGGTTTCTGCAAAACTTCAACGGCGGGCGACGGTTGAGGAGACGGAGGATTAGGTGGTGGTGGTGCTGGTGGTTGTTGCGGCGGAGGAGAAGACGGCCTTACAATGAATTTATCGACGAGAATTTCCTTAGGCTCAGATTCTTCGATTTCAATTTTAGAACGACTCTCAAACTGTTCGTAAGAACGTGAACCGTCGTCAATCACAACCGTTGATCGCGATCGGTACTTGTCAATTTCAAAATCATCGTAGAACCGGAACCGACGATCAGCAGTTTCCTTGAGAACTCCGTTTCTCAGGTCAGGATACGAGGTGCTGCTACGCCTCAACGGTGCGGTTCCGGTAACCGGTAAACTAGGCGAGAAACTTCGGCTACTAAAGCTCTCGTAGATCTTAAGCCTATCAGCGTCATACACGTCATCGAACCACTCGTGCGAAACCGCCGACGAGGAAGAGACTGTAGTCTCTTCACCGGCGATCACTTCCCCGCTCGTGATGGTTTCTTCTTCTTCTTGGCCGTGTGGAGACGGAGAAGATCCGTCGTCGTTTCGTCTGGCGAGTACGCCGCAGAGGATCGCGAAAACTACTAAAACTACGTTGATTGAATCCCATCCTCTCTTCACCGAAGCTGGCTGAAGAATCTGCGATGAGACCGAGAGGAACGGAGGGACCACGAAAGTCATAAACAGAAGAAACATAGCTGCTGAAATCACTCCGACCATCGCTGGGAAAAACATCGTCGGGACCGGTGATCGCCGGCGAGTGTGTCCAGTAGATTCAAACTGCGGCCAGATCAGCGGCGGTTGATCGCCGTTCATCTCCATAGTTTGAATATTGAGGAGGAGAGAGAGAGAGAAGAGAGAGGCTTGTCGATTCTAATGCAGAACATTTAATGAGTAAGCGTATATATATATAGTGTCTTAATATGTGGCGGAGAGATTAACAACGATAGCATTAATTAAAGTACGTTATTAAACTCAATTATAGGGGAAAATACAACTAGGATTTAAAGGATTATAATCATACGGACACGGAACGGAATTGTTGTCATTGTATTGAACAATGTCGCGCCAAAGAAACCTATTAAAATATTATTAGACTCAATTTAAATCATTGAGTTGGAAGTTTCCTCGAATTACTTCACTTAAATTCATTATCAACCACTTTTTTTCAACAGTACAAAACCCCCGAAAAATCTTCTAAACCTATTATATAAAAATTAGAATTATCTTCTGATATATTTAAAAGAAATTTATAAAATATTTAATGATCTAAGAACTAAAGATAGATATGCTATTTTCTCGTAGCCGTCCTATTATATATTCAACATTTTTGTATAGTCTCGTTAGTCGGAATTGTTTTTTTTTTTTGATAACCAATTTAGTCGGAATTGTATTATGGTTTAATAATAGTTAGTCAAATGATTTATTTTTAATGATTGATAAATTATCTCCATTTAAAAATTGTTGAGGATGTTGCCATTAAGGCCCGTCTTGGATAACCCTTGATTACAAGCAACGTTGAGTCGTCCGGCAAAAAAAAAACATTATTGCTTACCAAACGGTACATCAATCATGCAAGTAATGCATAATCGAACATATGTTTTTTGGGTAAAAGATCGAACATATGTTGACATAACAAATTAAATACTGTTTAGCAAGATAGCATTACAACACACGATTTCTACCATAAACCACGAGATTGACTTTAGCTACTAAAAAGATCCAGATTAACATGACCCAACATTCTTAAGTGATCGTAGTTCTTTCAGGAGACTAAGAGATTTATTATTCGGAATTGGATCTCTTGGAGTGTATATGATGTAATGAAATTAATATCCAAATCTCGGGATTCTATTTACAAAATTCACAAAGCTGATTTTTCTAACTCGTGTTTTTGTTATTTTAATCATTGACAAATATCTTATTTTTATTTCTCTAAAAAATGTCACGGCACAGATCTTATACGACAGTGGTCGGTTCATGAAGACATAATGTCAAACTTCACATTCAAATCTGGAAGAAAAGAGGTTTTAAATAGGACTAAAAAAAGTTTGTCTCAAGTAACTGGGTCCTCTTTTGGACGTAAATAATGATGTGAAACTGTATAAACCATGATTGCAAATGCACTAGCTACAGCACTGATGTATATGCAAAACATATTTTCATCGCTAGCATATATACCAACCAAAATCCCGTATGTTACTATCAAGGCAAAATATGTTAGTCATCCCAAGACTCGGCATGAAAAGTTTATCGCTTAAATAGGTAATGTACCATCAAGGCAAAATATATTATAATCTTTCGACGTATTACTTATGTATTTTTGTTTACAATAGTGAGCATTTGCTACAGAGATCTTGTGTGTTTTAATTTTGAAAGTACGATATATGCTTGTACTAGAAAAGGCCACGAATAGTTATAAACTTTGTACATATAAATTTGGAAAATAACTTTAGAGGATGCTCTGTTGATGGAAATAATGGGAGCGTGGTTATCATCATTGTAAAGTGTTTACTCACCCTTTTCTCGCTACACCCCAACCCAAACCTCCGCAACTTTTGTCAAGCTGTCTCCGTTTAAACATATATTTTTTTCAGTTATTTGTTAGTAAAAAGAAACAAAAGATTACAATTTACACACAAGTTTTACCCTATTGACATTATGATTTCGCTTTTTCCACATGAGTTACTTCTTAAGAAGTCATAGAAAAATGATATTGAAAATCTTATTCGTAGGAATTGGTTTAGAATTTCAGCTTTACAAGATCAGGATCTGAATGTGGTGTTTTGTACATATTATGTTTCTTCCGTATCGTCGGTGGCGTGAATACACATGACGCATATGTTACTAATGGTTAATGTTAAATCTTAATAAAAACTATGGATACAAAACAACAACTTTATACACAACAAAGAAAAATTCCAAAATATACGTTGTATATAGCTATAGTAAAGTTGTTGATCTGAAAATTCAAGAATTCGCTATAAAAAGTAGAGAGTTTCAACTTTAAACTACATTATTTAATATACTTTCTATAATATATGTTCATAGATAAATGGTTATTATACTCTTAGCTTTGTACTAGTGATAGATCAAGCGATATTGAAAGCAGATGTCCATTGGTAGCGCATTATAGATCATATATACCCCATAGTTTCATCATTTATTTGCTACAATATTTCCACATTCGATAAGTGGAAGTAGCAATAAAGTTGAAGAAAAAATATAACCAAATTAAAAGTTGAAGAAAAAGAAAAGGGGACCAGCATCCAATCCCAACCCTTTAAACTCATCTTTAATTTCTTATAAACCCTTTTATTGCTTTTGTAGTTTAGTATATTATGAATACTTCAAATTAAAAGTGTGTTGTAAACAAACTTTTCAGCCTAATATTACTCATAAGCGAATTAATAAACTAAACCCTGATTTCGGGTTGTGTAACGTTCCACCTTATCGATAATGTGTTGTACACTCGACCACCACCATTTCCAGGATTATTTTATACTATTATTTTGGAACATATAAACGCTTTAAGAAAGCAATCACGTTTTGAAAAAAAAAACAGAAAGTAATCAAATGGATGTCCCAAAGAAAAAAATCAAATGTATAATGACTTATACGTAATTTGTTTTTGTAAATTATTTACGTAACATTTTGACGTTAAGAAATCTCAAAAAACAAAAATATAAAATAAAATTAATGATCATAAGTTAAACAACACATGCACGGAATTTTTAATTTTGATCATCCTAGAATTATGGCCATCGCCACCAGCTTTTTGTCTGTGAAAAAAGAAATGATTTCGATGTTATGAAATTTGGCTCTCATCTTTATTATTCAGTGTCCAACTAGTAAACCTAAAGAACAAAGAAAGAAAAGTAAGCATCAACTAAATTCATATAAAACCATTAACCAAAGAAAAGGAGGATATATAACGATATACGTAGAAAGGAAAAAACATAATATTATAAGAGAATCGGTTTCGGGAGAATCATATAAGGTGTCTCTGATATCTCATAAATTAATCAAAAGCCCGGTGATTTATACGTAGGTAAAAAAGTTAGTAAAGGAAAAAGTGAATATCAAAAAGTTTGTCGTCCGACCCAAAGATGGTTGAGCCATCATGAATCATGTAACATAAACTAGTATCGACATGATTGTCTCAAGAAGAGTTTATCATGTTTATTGGTATGTTACTGCGATCCAATTCGTTTTGTTATCGCTCCGTTAATCACAATGTTTATCGTATATCGTTATTTTAAACATTTTTAACTATTGACAAAACTAAAATATTATGATAAACAAATAGATAACATGTGATCATCACATATCAAAATTATAGGTCGCAAAGATATGCAAACTAGCAATGTCATTGTTCGTTTGTGGATTCAGTCAACACATGAAATTAAAGGAACCACCTACTATTGCTAATAATCCGAATTCAAAACACCATTTCCGCTTTAAAAGGGTAACATAGACCGAAGAGTTGGAATTTTATGTTTGAGTATTGTGGTTGTTGCTAGAAATACGGTAATAAATAATTATTCTTTCTTGTAATAGAAAACAAAGAATGAGTAATTAAAATAATTGGACACAGATGGACATGAATCTGGAGTTTAGGTACAGAGATACCTGTATTCAGGAAACGAGCCACACGAAAGAATAAAATATATAATTAAAAAGGAAAAAAAAAAGAAAGAAGAGAAAGAGACAGCCTGTGAAAAAGAGTCGCTAGGTGAGTCGGAAGTATCGTTTAAGTTTCTTCAAACAGCTTTTTTTTTTCTTTTTTTTTGGAACGCTTCAAACAGCTATATTCCAGGATCAGATACACAGCCTGTCTCTCCACACGTGCAAAATTTACCACACATATAATCGTATTATATTACATAGTATATAATTTAACTAAAGCTCTGAATGATTCGTGTTTCAGTTATTTACTAATAATAAAATGGAAGAAAGATCCACACATTTGTCGTGGCATTAACGTGTTGGAAGCTTTTAGCGATGAGAATAATCGAATCAATCAACCTCACCCTTTGTCGATAAGTACAAAGATATCTCAACCCCGTACCTATCGTTGGAAACATCTCTCCGTTTAACACTCTAATAAAAACACATCATGCCGTGTTCTGAGGTTTTGAATGTGCGTATGAGATCAGCTTCGAGTTTAGTCCACTCCCTTACGACTGATAATATTTTCTTTCGTTAACCAATCCTTGGAGTTTAGTCCACTACCTTACTACTGGAAAACTTTTCTTTTCGTTAACCGATGTTAAAACATTGACGAAGAACTTATTAAATTTTTTTTAAAAATTAATATAACTAAACATAGAGATTTCCAAATTGTTTAGAACAAAATTCTATTAAAATTCTTGCTAAATTATCTATAGTTTCTAAAATCTCTTATCCGGCCCGGCCTGAGAATAATCACAAAAACAGAATTTTAACTACAATATCATTTGTTCGTTTTTCTTTTCTGTTTGTTGTTTGTAATGTATACAAACTCCATAAGCTGTGAACAGGAATTGATACACAACTTGAGAAACAAAGATTGAAGTAAGCTCATAGGTTTATGTGAATGTACACATCAAGTTCATTTACTATTCCTTGATAAGCATGGAACTTATAAGAATGTGTACTTACATAGTTACTTGTATATATCAGAGATAATAAAACCAACGGAAAGCCCAAATCACGAGTAACACAAAAGAGAATCCCATAGCCTGCATTAATTTAACATCGAACCTTCAGTAATCTTCTTTCAGACGATACAATGCATACGCACGAAAGGATATGCGAGTACTTACAGTGATTGCGGAAGCAGCAAGACCAGCTCTTTCTCTAGGATCTCTGCGGTAATAGTTCCCGAAATAAAGAAATGTAGCATAGTACCACAAAGGTGGGAACACAAAACCTAGTAGAAAGCTGTTCATTATCAAAGAGACGAGATCAGCATTGGTTTTAAGATCGATAATACGGAATTAACAAGAGAGTATATATACACTCACGAGAACCATCCGAGTCCACAACCAAAGCAAGGAAGAGGTTTGTCATATACTCCTGTTTCCATGTTGTCTGCATCTTTTACAGCCGTATAACTTCTTTTCCCACAACCCATGGCATCTATCGAAACAGAGACACAGCATCTCTTAGTTAATGGTCAGAACCGAGAACAATATGGTGAACATAATACACTAGCAGGACCTCTACATATGACAAGACGGTACTAACCTTTAAGTGTATAGTAATAACGAGCAGCTGGTTTCATGAGCTTGGCATGGCCATCAGCAATGAATTTTACCAGCTCGGTTCTACCCTTTCCTGATACAGATTTAATATCTGCAACGATGAAGATGCAATATTTACTTGCACATCTATGGGTGAACTCGTATAAATCGAAAAGAGTTTTTTTTTTTTTTTTTTTTTAAACTAAAGCAATATGTATAAATCTCCTCCAACCAATATATGAGACTTTTCAGTAAGACAACATCATGGACAGGGCAAAAACAACGTTGTCTCATGATCTCATTTCAGTCATCTAGATCTCTAGTCTCTACTTACTTTTACATACCAAATCACAGCTCAAAATGGCACCAAAATTATCAAATCAAATCATTTGGAGTAGCAAATCTACTCTGTTCCTAGATAAGGATGATGCTCACTGAAAGTAACCAAGTTGCACAAAAAAATTGCCGAGTTAGAAAACACCAATTTGTTTATAAGAGAGAGGCAACAAGAAAAATTACTTTCGTCCATGCTTTTATAGCTGTCTTGCTTCAGACCAGATCTTCGATTTTCCAGGCGTTGACAAAGAAACCGCCTTAATTTCACAAGCAGCTATCAGTTCCTAGATAAATAGACTTCACAGAGACCAAGTATGCAACAAAAATCTCGCTATAACTTCGAAACCAATCAATCAATCAAATAAACTCGTCGATACAGAGTTCATCAAATACCGGAAAATTGCTCTGAGAATGAAAAACGAAACAATAAGATCAAAAGATAACTCACACAAGGAGATTCTCGTGAGAAAATTTTACGAGATGAATCTTGTAATAAAACCAATCTGAAACTGATTACTCAGAAGAGAGTCGTGTCTCTTCCGCTTCTTCTTCTGTCTTGTTCAACTTTGTCGGCGCTTTAAATGCGTACAATTAGCTGAGAGAAGATGTAGAAATTGAAAATCTTACTCAAAAGTAAATACTCTTTAATTTAGCAAAAAAAAAGAGAGTAATTACTCTTTAATCAATCAATTAGCTTTTTCTTTTCAAAACACAACACAAAATGATGTTTTTTTAAAATCTTAGATTAAAGTCATTTTAAGAGATAATTTTTAGAAAGTTAAGAGTAGATATCAACTTTTAGTTATTATTAAACGGTACTAGATTTTGCATTACTTCTTTGTTTTTGTCTGCAGTAAAGCATTTTCACTTTTACCAAAAAAAAATTGTTAGTATCATGAAAAGGCAAAGAAAAAAAAAAGGGTTAAAAAGCTGCCTTACACAACACTCTACAATTAAACGTCTTGTGTAAGTAACCAAGTAATTACTACATGGTCTCCATCACCTACAATGTCTCTAATGAATGTTATGTGCAATATTTTCTTGTCACACATTGTAAGATTTTTCAACAAGACCATGTTGAAATGCACCACATAGACCCTATTCCAAAGATAATAATAATAACTAGCTCTCTTGACATATGAGTGTAGTCATATTACAATTAACCCCGAGAACAAGGGATTTTTGTTTGGAAGCTACATGATCTCATATATACATATTCTTGTCAGTAAAAAAAAATTTAAACAATGGTGGGAAAGATAGCAAAGTTAAAGAAATAAAAAAACCAGAAAATTAATATTACAAACAATTAATAATATTGTTATTACCTGTTTTCTTTAAAAGAGATTTACCCACCATCAAAACTTTTTTTTTTCTTTATTTCTTCCAAACCTTCTTGTTCAATTCAAGGATTTGCTCTTGAATTTTCTTATTCCCTTCAAGTCCACCACTATTACACTTATGTTGTCTTTGCTTCCTCTTTGCAAAGCCATCTTCGACAAATACTCTGCAGCCGACATCGCAGCCGGATCTTTACCTTCTCCTCTTTTCTCCGCCGGCAGCAAAGCATCTCCGGCCATGGCGTTTTTCTTGTGCCATAACAAGATCCGTTTCCGGGCCATATCACACACTTCTTCGTTAGTCATCACGTCCCAAAGACCATCACTTGCTAAGATGAGACAGTCGTCTTCTTTGACTCGCCGGACTGAAGTCACTTCCGGATCAGGGATCACCGATGGTTTCAGGTATTTATCGCCTGTTTTTCAAATGTTTATAACGTAAGGGAACTATCAAAGGAAAGAATAAAACCGACCGACAGAGAGAAACTGAGGCCTTACCAATGGATCTTGACATGGCGAGCACGCCGAAGACACGTGCCCCATTCCATTGGATTACTTTCCCACCAGCCGCTTCTATTCTAGAAGCTTCATCTTCTCTATCCGGCTACACATAAATGTAGAACCAAACGCAATAAGAACATTTACCAAATCTATAGGCATGTGACATATGATTGGTAACAACACACCATATATACCAAAAGAAAACAATTCATTAAGACAAGTTCTGTTGTCAACTTAAGAACCTCGTAGTGACATAAACTCTATTGATATTTTAATATATTGTCACAAAATAAACTGCGACTGATATCTACCTAAAACAGTGTATTACTACAATACTACTTACTTTGTGATCGACGGATAACGAGAGTGGCGTTTTGCCGCGGCACAGAACCGCTCTTGAGTCGCCGCAGTTAGAGACGAAGATATGCGTCGGAAAGACAACGGCGACCACCGAAGTGGACCCCACCGTCTCTGGAACAAAGTCGAGCTCCAAGTCAACTCTCATAAAAGTGTTGAACAAAGCTCTCTTCCACTTCTCCTGCCACGTGTCACCGTCGCAGAACTCTGGCTTCTCCTTCACTATCTCCTCCGTCAAAGCCAAATGCATCCTCTCACGGCAATAATCCGCCACCTAAGAACACACAAAAGATTCGATCAGAACAAAAGATCTAAAAGTCCTATTAGAGTTATTAAAACCGGTTATGTGTATAATATGATTAAACCGGTTTACATACTTGTATATAAACCGGTTTAACTATACGGTACAGAATTACAAGTATAAAAGTATGTAAACCGGTTTAATCATATACACATGACCGGTTTTAATAACTCTAAAAAGTTTAAGACTCTGCAATTCCCGGTTTACCTGAGAACCGCCGTGTCCGTCGTAAACACCGAAGAAGTGAGCACTCGAGTGAGGATTCAGCCCGTTAGCGACTCGGGCACAGTCGAGCAGCGAGACTTGAAGGAATCTAGGAATCGCCGAGACGGAATCTTCCATCTCCGGTCGTCTCCCGCAGATGGAAGTCACTCCGTACAGAGGCACGCTCTTGAACTCGAACAGGCTCCTGCTCTCTGTCCTGCTCAGCACTTTCTTCTCGCTCTGAGCCGTCGATCTTGGATCGAACTCATCCGAGCCGTTGATTTCTTCTTCGGCGGAGATATCCACGGTAACCTCAGGTACACCTGCCGCAGCAGATGATGATGATGACGAACCCTGCCTCATGCTGTTGATCTTAAAGGAGGACGAATCTTTCGTTGATTCCTCACCGGAGCACGTGCTTTCCGGCAACGAAGTGCTGCAGTAGCCTCTGATTCCGGGGAATTCTAGTTGAGGATCAGGGAACGGTCTGAATGGTACAGCTACCGCAGGAGAAGCTTTGTCCATCGACGGAACACAACCGTAATAGCGTTTGCTTGATCTCTCTGGCAAAGACCCGAGCTTTGAAGAGAAAGTTGGACAAGTTTATGGTTGGAGTTATAAGAAGAGAGAATTGAAGAGAGTAGGAGGAACTTTAGTAGGAGAAAGATGAAGACAAGAAACTCATGACTCAGTAGAGGAAAGTGAGACAACCTTAGCTAGCACATGAATTAGATTGAGATTTTCCAAAAATAAAAAGAACAGTTAAACAAAACAAAAAAGTAAAACTTTTTTCCACCGAGAAATCACCACCCAAGAAAATTTATTTTCTTTTTTTTTTTTTCATTCAGAATTTCCTGGATTCTGGGCAATTCGTTTGAACCATTTACAGATTATGTGATCTCTCTTTCTCTCTCCTCGATTAATTTTACAATTTAACAGATCTTTGTGTGCTCTCACACAAACAAAAAAGAAGAAAACAAAGAAAAGTTTAGGCAGAGATCGGGTTTTAAAACTGCCACATATTACGTTTGTTTTTAGAGATAGAGAAAGGTCTTTATTTATTAGACACTACAGACGAGGGATGTTTCAGTCAAGAAAAATTAATTTAGACAGACATTTTTACTTTGAACTTGCCTATAGCCTATATGCAAACAAAAGAAAATAACCATTTTTCTTTTATATATTTTTATAGAAATCCATATTTGCTTCCGTTTTCTATTTCGTGTCACCCCTCCATTATTGCTTATCTTTACCGTAATTTTTGTATGCAATGTTTCTATCAATTCTCTATAAAAATAAATATCCCACGTTTTGAAAATTAGATTTGGATATATCTTAAACTACACATGTCTTATTTTTATATAGAGAAACAATTTCACTTAATTAAAGACGTGACACATGTCGACAGAAACTTAGAAAGTTGATCAACAGAAGACTAATTTAATTATATTTAAGTAATTATTGGATTTCTTTCATCATTTTGAAGACTTTTTTGGCTTTGGATTGTAAGAGAGTTTAGTCACACATAAAAAGGAAGACGTACATCAAAAATATCTAATTTATGATAAAATACTAGATTTAAATAATTGTTGAATGATTAATATCTTAAGTTTCGGTTAATTATCAGATATTCGTTTATCGTAGCATGACATGTGAATTCCAAAAACGTAGAGGATATGATCTCACGCAAAGCAGTATCTCGTATCACATATGGCAAACCCCAAAATAAATCAAACGAGAAAGCAACCAGCTCTCACCTTGCACCAAATAATAATAAACGCATCACACATCGCACACGTTTTTAAGAGAATCGAATACTTAATACATCATTACGCATATTAATCAAAGCCGTAACTCATATAGTATGTCGTAGCAGGGGTTATCTCCCCTTAAATATCTCCCCTCAATATTTTGAAAACCATACCGGACATCGACTCGTCATTGTTACTGGGTGACCGGTCCAATCGGTCCAACCAGTCCAACCGATTTAACTGGGTTTCTAATACTTCATATATTTTCATTATATTCGTTATATATGTGTGTTTGAAGATATGATAGAAAAAGTATTTAAAGATAGTTAAAAAATATTAGTATTGAATAACCTAAATAAAAGATATTTAAAAGTTAAAAAATTTACTTATTAAAATTTTAAAAGTATACAGGACCACTAATGATTTTCACAAAAGAAAACGTACTTATGTAAAGTTATTTCTACAAATTATATATTAACGTATAGCAATTGTGTATAATGAAATCTAAATAAATGTGAACAAGGAAAAAATGATTTTTGTTTCCAATTACAAAGGACTAATAATCTGGAATCAATCAAAAATTGTCATTTATGGTATACCGTATATCTCGTAAGAATCAAAAGTCAAAACTAAGAAACAAAACTAATCGATTATGCTTTGTCCTTGGTTGAATCGGGTTTTGTGATCAACCCGAGTGGCTGGTTTTGCCGGTTTTGCACCGGTTTTCACGGTTCAATTCAAATCTGAGTTTTAATTCAATCCGAACTTGGTTTACTTAACGGTTCACGGTTAAACCGGTCTGACCGGCCGGTCCGATGGCCGGTCCGATCCGGTTTTCAAAACATTGCCCCTCACATTGCTATGTAGAATTAACAGTCTATTATATCATGTTTATGCATAATTACAACCAACTTAATCAGAATATGGATATCTGCCAATCCATTTATGTAATCTGCGAAACAACTTGATTATGCGATTCCGGTTTACTAAATTAAAAATGGAAATTACATTTATGGATAGACTTCAAAATATAATGGCGTTAGTGTGGAACCAAAAACAGAAAAGAATCAACAAAGAAGTGTGTTGTGTTGTCAACAGATGATGATTCTTTATCCAATAATAGTAAATAAAATTCTTTTGAAAATTATATGAATAACAATCAAATGGGTCCTACTTATGTCGGGAAACATATAGATTGTTGCCACGTGGGTAAATAAAAAGTCGTAGATTTGGTGAACCAAAAGAGGATGACGTGGACGGTGGGAGATCTGTTTGTTGGGGTGGCGGGAAAGATGAGGAAGAGGTTCATTGCACTGACAAAGACAGCCTCTTTAACTTCCGTAAATATCTTGTGTTTCTTTTCATTTTTTGCTGTGTTTTATGGTTTTTATTTCACATGTTACGTCATCGTTGGACCACGTAAGGACATATGAATCAAAGTATCTTTTGGATGGGCAGCAAACAAAATATCCAGTTTAAATCGAATTCAGTGAACCAGTCATAAATAAAATGTTTTGTATGCTGTGATGAAACATTGCAATGGACATGTCTTGGGAGTTGGGAGGAGGAGGGGTACCTACGTATAGACTCATGCAACTTTAAAATAGTTCATTCATAATAATATTATACGGTAGTTCGCAGCTGGCATATAAAATACAATATCGTATTGTATAATTAATTTGGTAAAAATAGAATAAAATCAAATTCGTATTGTATTTTTTTTTTTTTTTTGAGCAACCAATTCGTATTGTATATGTGTCACAGATCTATAGATAACCAATTGACACACGGATCTGCAAAAAGATGCTGTGTAAAGTAGTGGTCACATAACAGTTCAAAGTATGGAAATACGTTTTGTTGTTAATTTTCTTCATTAGTCTTGTAAAGTACTGGCAATTTTGAAATTTATGTTTTATCACAGAGTTATTAATATCATGTTTTTCAGTAAAAAAGGTAGTAATATTTAGTGAAGATTTAATATTATGTTATTCGAGAAAGCTATAAAATAGCAAGATGCGAACTACCACTTGGACGGGATGACGAAATTTCTTTTACTATTTGGGCTGGGCTTGGCCCATCGACATATCTGATAACGTTTCAACCTTTTTCATTTTATTAAATAAAGGTTTGACTAATGACACCTACATCACAAGTTTTACTTTATTGATTGCACAAAAAGTAAGATTTTTTTCTGTGGTTGCTGAATAAATAAATTTCACAACACCATACGAAATAGATTTTATTTTCCCATGTGATTGATGGACAGACTTTTGTGTAAACAAGTACTGAAATCAATTCACATCCATCCATTAATGTACAGTTAAGATCAACGAAATAAAAAATCGAGAATCTTATTCTCTTTTAACAAAGAGTGTCTACAAAAGAAAAAAAAACGGAACAAACAAATAAACACAAAATTTAGCAAAAAATAAATAACTAAATAAATCTATACTATTATTTATGAAGTGAATTTGCTTACTTGCCAATGTCTCCATAATTTTAGGTGATTTTGCTTATTTGTTATTGTTTATTGCTTGTTTGTCATATTTTCCATAATTATAGGTAATTTGTTTATGTATTATATTTTTAATAATTTTAGTTTTGCTTATTTGTCATATATACTCTCCATAATTTAGGTTATTTATTTATTTGTCATGTTCTTAATAATTTTTATTGGTAATTTTATTTATATGACATAATTTAAATTAATTTTAGGTGGTAATTTTATTTTTGCTTAAGTATCATATTCTCCATTATTTTAAGTTATTTTATTTAGTCAAGTTTTATTATTTTTAAAAGCTTATTTTTCATATTCCATGATTTATATTGAGTCATTAGTTTTGATTCATAACTTTTTAATTGTTAGTTTTTAAACATTTTTAATGATTATTTAATAAATATTTTCATTATATTAATGTATAATTATTAGTAACGAGTATTATCAAATTTTAGCAATAATTTATAATGTTCATCTCATGTTTACTTTAGTAATATTAAATCGTTTAATATTTTTATTTATTTGTTTTATAAAAAAGCTTTCTTCTCTTTCATTTCAACTAATTATTTTACCAATAAAAAATATGAGTCTAAAAAATACATTTTCTTATTATTATAATTAAAAATTCAGATTTTACTAGACATAATCTATTACTTTTAATTTATATTTTTTAGTTAAATAAATTTTTTTTTTATTATTGTAATTTTTGTTAATATGTGTCACTATTAACTCCGATGAATAGGAAATTCATATAAAATGCAATTAAGACTTTAGTGAAGAGGAGTTTGATTTTATAGGCTTCGTTGGTAATTGGTAATTATGGTTTATTTTTTTCAAATTTATATTTAACGATATTTTAAAGTAGTAATAAAACTTTATTAGGTTATTATGATGATGATACTTTTTACATGTGTGATTTAGGGTCTGAGTGGTGTAACCACACTGGTTGCGGGAGTTTGCGGATGCGGGTGGTTGCTGTTTTAAGCGTTTTATAGAGATTTGTACGACTTGTACAGCGGTTAGAAATTGATGCATTTGTGGGACTTTTATGACTGATAAACTACCAAACGCAATAGCTGTTAAATAATAAATTAACAATATTTACATTTTATATAATTATAAAAGTATTAAAAATAATAATATTATAATAAATATAAAAATTATATATATAAAACCATAATTTTAAAATTTTAAAAATTATAGAAAATATTTGTTTTAAAGTTTTATAATATAAATTAAATTATAATATGTATACATTTTACAATTTCTATTATTTCAATTTAAAAATTGTATTGAATATTTTTAGTTTTATTTTTATTTTTTATTTTTTTAAAGAAAAAAAAATTATTCTCCCGCAACCGCAAACTGGAACCAGCTTTTGATTTTAAGAGGTTCGGAGCGGTTTGAAGCGATTTGTAGCGTTTAGTGTGATTGTTTCAAAACGGTAACAACCGCTACCAACTGCAAAAGCTGCGTTTACGGGTGGTAGCGGAGAAACTAGTCAAGTCCTTAATGATAAAATAAATAAAATATTATAAAATAAATAAAATATTTTACAAGTACCAAACTAATAGCTATGTTGTGTTGTAATAAAAATAGATTATATCTTCTGATTTATTTAATATTTGAAAATAATTAAATTACTCAGAATAAAATGAAAAATTATATTAAAATTTAAATTAGTTGAATATATATTAGTCCAATGTCCGGTTAATCATCTAGTAAACAAATAAACACAGATGTCAAACTCTTCTCGCTTAACTTACCTTTGATCTGTGGTTCAGGTTTTTTGTTGGGCTCTCTTTAATATTCTTGACCCAATAATAAACCAAATCGAGAAGACGATTCTTGCTCATGCGTTGAGAGCCTAAAAGAAACAGACATCGAAGCTTCTCTTACGTGATGGCGTCTATTTTCCGACCTTCAGTTTCACTTGATCTACGACCAAAGGTAATTGTTACGTTTCTTCGGTCACTTAATAGATTAGGTTACTGGATTTCCAGAAAAGTAGCTCTTTCAGGGTTATCCTTACCTCTCTCGAGATGGTCGTCGTCGACGCTAGTTCTGTAAACTTTAGGATCTTGCTCTTTAGTCGATTGTATGTGTTCGACTAATGATGAAAGGGGCTTTGGTAACTGGAAGGTGACTTGCACGAATCATCATCACTCTAGGACAGAACGATTTGACTTTGGGAAGAACAAGAATCTGAGAAAAGATAGGCTCAATGGTAGGTGGTCATGTGGCTTGAAGGCTAACCAAGCACAAGGGTCAGCTGAAGGTATCAGTGTGGTACAAGAGAAAGAGGTTAACAATCAAACCGGTAACTAAACCGACTTCTCCTTTACATAGTTTTCGGATTAATGTTCACAGTTGAGAATAACACATGCTTTGATTGTTGATTCTACAGATTATGGAGTTGTTGGGGTTCACCACGTTGGTCTGCTCTGCGAGAACTTGGAACGGTCACTGGAGTTTTACCAGAACATTCTAGGCCTTGAGATCAACGAGGCAAGACCACATGATAAGCTTCCGTATAGAGGAGCATGGTTATGGGTAGGTTCGGAGATGATTCATTTAATGGAGCTTCCAAATCCTGATCCATTGACTGGTAGACCCCAGCACGGAGGCCGGGATCGACACGCTTGTATCGCAATCCGTGATGTTTCAAATCTCAAACAGATTTTGGACAAAGCTGGTAATATAAATACATATATATATATATATAGCTTCATCTTCTTCCTTCTTTTCTTTGCTTGAAGGATGCGTTTGTTTGTGTTGTAGGGATTGAGTATACGATGAGTAGGTCAGGGAGGCCAGCAATATTCACTCGTGATCCAGACGCAAACGCTCTTGAGTTTACTCAAGTTTGATTCTTCATTCTCTCTTCTTTAATGTAGATATAAGTTGTAGATACTTAATACTGTTCAAGTCTCACCCTTCAAATTTGTGTGTGTTTGGATTAGTTTCATTAAGCATCCCACCTTTGTGTTGTTACACCCATTCAACATTGAATTAAGAAAAAAAAGCAAACCATATATTTACTGGCTTCAGAAAAAGTAAAAGCCTATGGTCTCCTCAAAGTCTTTGAACCTTTTTCCGTAGTCAAACTTCATCTTCACGTTTCTTCCAATAACAAACCTTCTTGGAGGTCGCGCGTTCGACTCATGCTCATTGCATCAATTTGTTAAGTTACAACCACGAAACTCTGTAAACTTAGACCCAACGGATACGAAGATCGATAACAAAAATGATGCTAAAAGAATCATGATCTCATAACGACCCTACTGAAGGTCTCATGACTGACACCCCCAGCCAGATATACAACATTCAGCAAAAAAAACATCCAAAATGCAAATATATATCAAAATCTTATTTATAAAACAAGATGCTTCTTTTCTCCAAAGCCTATGCTCTCTCCTCGAGACTCTTTGCTCCTCTCATCAGAAAACAAAACATATATCATACACCCGATTCAAACAAGTTCAGGGTACTTTTAGTAAATACACATTTATTTAAAATGTTTTGTGATCAAAAGGAGCCAAGAGTAGTGGAGAGGTCTAAGCCTGACCGAGATCGCCACTCTTGTATAGCCGATTTGAGAGTATGGTTAGGTGTGAGATCGCAATGTCTGAGCCGGTTTTTAGTCACAGGAGACACGTTTTGATTGTTTTGAATCCAAGCTCTTATCGCTTTTCCTTCGTACGTGAATCCATCTGCTGCTATTTGTGGATCTTCCATTATTTCCTGCCATCAAAAAAACATTAACCATTAAGTATTGTGTTTGTTTTGAGAGATTACTATTTGTTTTACCTTAAGAATTGGACAGTAATAGTGACTTGGCGGTCGTGCTTTTGCTTGTTCTGTCTTGAGTCTACTATTTGCAGATTCAAGAATCCGTTTGATAGCAGGCAAGACTTGTGTGTCAAGATCCGGTCTGTCTCTGCATTTGAGCTGCGAACACTGTATCGCTATACGAGCTAGCTCTTCAGCTTCAGCCATGGGCCACTCTCTCACCGATCCATCCAACATATCTCCAAAACAGCCTCTCTTCACCGCGTCCTCCACGCAGAAAAGAAGACCGTTGGGATGTCTAGCGGTTAAAAGCTGGAGAACTATGATTCCGAACGCGTAAAGATCTGACTTCGGTCTGAACGTGCCGGTTCTTTGGTACTCAGGGTCCAAGTAGTACAGTGTACCGGCGATCGTCGAGTTTCTATACACCGTGACGCTCTCTGGTGCTTCCTCTGAGATGAGTTTGGCGAGTCCGACGTCTCCTATTTTGCTGACGAAGTTTTTGTCTAAGAGAATGTTGCCTGGTTTGAGATCTCGGTGGACGATGGGCTCTGGCTTTGAGTTGTGGAGGAAAGCTAACCCACAAGCGGTTTCGTAAATGATTTTGAATCTGATGAACCATGGGAGGGATGGTTTCCCTTTCTTGCGAGAGATGTGCGCATCTAAGCTTCCGTTCTCCATGTACTCGTAGACAAGGCAGCCGTTATCAGGACATGCACCGAGGAGAAGAACCACGTGAGGATGTCTAAGCTGGCTTAAGACAGAGATCTGCAAAGTATATATAAGTTGGAGAGTTAAAAAAAAGAATTCATGTTGTTATTACAACATATGTTAAATTCGATAAATAGATTGGCACGAACCCTTTATATATTAGTTAATTATTTATTCTGACTACCGTTGGTGCACTTTGATTCATTCATTAACAATATTACTTGGTAGATTTTACCTCTCTTAAGAACTCTTGTTTCTTCTCGATTGTGTCAGGTCTGCGAACCTTAAGTGCTACTGGGGTGTGATCAAGGCTGCATTTGTATACTTTCCCGTATCCTCCTTCACCAATGATTTTACTCGAAGAGAAGTTATCTGTAGCTTCAACTATCTCTTCTTTCGTGTACTTTCTGTATCGACTGTCACTCAAGAAGAGCTGGTCCATGACCTGCTGTTTCTCTAAGGACTTCTGGAGTGCATTTAGTTCGGCTAGTTTCCTGTCGCAGAACTCTTTGGCTAGTATTGCTTTTGCTTCTTCGATCTCTTTGACGGCTTTTAGATGCTTCTGTTTCTCTTCTTCTGCTTCTTTTCTCAGCATTTCTTCCTTCTCCAGAGCTGATATGACCCTTTTTGTATCTTTGATGCATTCATAGGAAAGAGACTGGACCTGTAGATCACCAATGTTGGTTTTGGTTGAGTTTTAAAAATCCAAAGAAAGACAAAAAAACACAAGATTTTTTTTTACAGTAACACCAACCTGCGTTTGTTTATGAACTAGCTCTTCACAAGCTTGCTTGTACATGCAAAGAGTGGTTTGTACTTGTTTCCTTAGCTGCTCTACCTCAAACATAACATTTGACTGCAAAAAAAAAAAACATGTATCTGAGATCAAAATCATAACATTTTTACATATAACAGAACTAGACAGCAAATGCTTTTTACCTTGGGTGTATTCATGTTTGGTCCAGGATTGAACAGCATGTTACTAGTGGAAACAATACTATTTCCGAGTATAGAGCGGACCTGTTCGTCATGGCCCAAACGGAAACCAGTTGAGGTCTGTGCAGGAGAAAACACTCGAGACACTTGATGACTATGCGGCAAAGAGACGGGCCTTCGAATCTGATTCCTCGCTGGTGATGGTGACGTGTATGAAGCAGCCAAGCCCGTCTTATCCGAGCATGTACGGCTGAATGGATCTTTATGAGTTTCTGCTCCTTTGGGTGTACGGAAGCTATATGATGAATCTGGTGAAAGTTTCACTGCACAAACAAACATTTTCATCATATCTTACATTCACATTATATATACATCACTAAATTATTATTATATACCTGGAGATAGCTGATTGGTTGATTTGGTTAGTACTCGATCTTTGGCGATAACATATACTTCACATGTCTCTGGAGCTTGTCCTAGTACCGTTAATGGCATTTCCTGTCCTTTTTTCCTGCCAAAACGTCATGTCTTTAATTACATGAGATGTTCAAGCAAATATACACAAACCGAGACAAACGGTAATAAAGATTTCTAATTATAACCAACGAAGAGTTTGACCTATTGGATAAACCTTCTATTCATGCAAAAAAAAAAAAAAATCTTCATTATGGAAACAATACCTTGTGAGGAAACTTGGAGAGCAGGAGCCAATCACTAAACACTCAACCTCACTATCTGATATATAATTCAAAAGCGCCGTTGCAGGATCATCATGTTCCAGCAACAGAGTCTCAACCTAATAATCAGTAAAAAAAATTTTCATGATACTCCAAAAGCTCAAAAACTCAGTGTATGAATATTTCTGGAGAAACTCACTTTGATTGATCCGCAGATCTTATTAAACGGCACAAAGACCTCTTCGTATTCTTTTCTGAAATCTTGTTTGTACATGGACACAACACTCTCTTCCAAGTCCTCCACTGGAATCTTTGAACCAGCTTCCAAACCAAACAAAAAAAAAGAATTACGTCGAAAGTTTTTTTTTTTTTTTTTTTAGTTACGTCGAAAGTTACTACGGTGAAAAAACGAAGTCAACGAGATGGTACTTACAAGGAGATGGAATAGTGGTGACGGTAGGCATGACGTGAACTAGAACTAACCGATCGATATGGCGAAGGAGATTGTCGACGGCCCAACGAACAGCGCGACGGCTAGCAGCTCCGCCAACGGTGTCGCCGTTTGATCCTTTAACGGCGACGGATATGGACGAATAATCCGGAGGAGCTCCGTCGAACACGTTCGACATCATGACCAAGAAGCTTCTTTCTCGATCAAGAAGACCATTGGTAATGGTCATGTATTTATTGACTCGTGATAGTTGAAACAAATAATCCTTAAAACTATACAACAAAACTCATTTGACAACTGTTAAGTGTGTCTTTTACCACTCCTTTCTCTTAATTTTTAAATTTATATAAATATAAACATTATAATATATGATTTTTTTAATCATAGTTTTTTTTTTTTAGAAATTGTTTTAGGTGCTCAAAGAAACCAAAAATTATATATAAAGAGGTTTACACATACACGAATCACGCCGTCATGTCCTTTCACGATTCTTCTAATCAAAAGAGACGGTGAGGGGATTGAAATCTAAGCAAAGTGTTTTTATAAAGAGGTGAGCATATTGCTTGTTATTAAGATTATGTTATGCTGATGCTACGAATATATTCTTGCTCTCAGTTCGTTACTTCTGCAAATAGTGTATAAATAAATGATTTAAGACGGCACACACACACCACTTGCAATATTTCACTAATGCAATAGTCCCAGTGTTCCGATTATAATTTTATAGCAAAAATTGAAGATAAAGTGTATAGATTAATTAGTATTTGCACTATGTAACAACGAGAATGATCGTATTTAAATAAAATGGCAATCGTAAAATCCACAAAGACTATCCTTCTCTCGATCTTTTTAATCTCTTTCCACAAACCAAGAACCTGTTTCATTTCGTTTATTTCCATCATGATGTAGATTCTATACATGTTTCTTACAGATATTCCTAGTAACCCACATGCCATTGGTCGATCGATTATTCATATAATCACATATATACAAACCCAAAAATGGAGGAGAAACTCTCAGACTCTGAGATAGGTTTTAATCATGGTTGCTCCGGTTGGATCAGAGATAAGATGATTAATGAGACCTTTTCTCAAATTGTTTGGTGCAATGATAAACATGTAGAAAGCAAAGAGAACGAGGTCTCCTGATGTTAATGTTGATCCTAGAAACCCTCTCCACATCCTGAGCAAGTTAGAACAGAAACATCAGGTTTCTTGATTTTTTTCACACATTGTTTGTTCTCTGAATCAAGAATCAGTGGCTTACCATTTTGGAAGGCGGAAGAAAGTGTGGAAGAAGCATCTAATGCCTTCGATGTCGAGTTGAACTATGAGCGCAAGGCCGAAGAGAAAGAATGCTCTTTGCCGCTTCCTTTCTGGTGGCCACAAAGTATCCCAAGCTGTCAAAGAATAGAAGCTCACAAGTTTTTATAAACTGTCTCAAAGCTGGTGTTACTCAGTGGTTGTTTATATAGAGCTCGGCTCACCTTGTCTTGAAATATTAGTGTTGATGTGTCTGGTGAAGGAAGTAGTCGACTCATGTTTTAGTATATCCGCGATGACTGATGCGTACTGTGGAGCTTCAGACAAAGATCTCACAACTGAATAGCCTGTTAAGTTTAAGTCAGAGATGGTGCAGACTCAAACACGTGAATAAACCGGAACTCAAGTTTAAGGCCTTGTTCTTAGTACCTGTTGCGGGATGTACCATGCTAGCGGCAGCACCAAAGGCGAGATTCTTTTGTTCAGTGTTTGGCAAGGAACCACCTACTGGGATATAAGACCATTCCTGTTGTTTATCCCACCAAAGAATTTTTTATTGTTCCTCAAGACAACAAGTGAAGCTCTACTTTTTTGTTATGTATAGATTTACCTCTTCATAAGTCTTTAGTATTCGGATTCCAAGTGTATCTAATCTTAGCATGAGCTTCTTTTTTAGCAAATCAAAGGGCATGACATCTTTTGAAGCAAGACATGTCTCCTGCAAGAAACTCCAGGCTGATAAGCAAATATAGACTTTTGCTGATAAACGATTAGTAATAGAAAGCGAGAGAACCTCAAAGAAGACTCTTGTCTTTGTCATAGGCATGGCGTAGAGAAACGTTGGATACTCAGCTTCTAAGCTCCGGACTTTCTCGTTTGTATAATCTCTGTAATCCATGAACACCATCTGCTCTGGATCATATGGACTGTTTTCCACCTAAAACGTTTTTCAAGAGATTCATATAGTTTCTTACAGGAATGTGCATAACTCTAGAGTATCATATTCATACTATACCTCAACCTCCACGCCGTATGCAGTTTGGACACAGACTCTAGGTCCCCCAACTTCGTATTGCAAGAGCTTCCCTGAAGCTGCTCCAGAAGCAACAGTGGCAAGCCTGCATTAGTCTAGAATGTCAGAACCTTTGACACTCTGTACCCAAAAACGTTTTTTTGTTAAACTTAGAAGAATACCGGCACGGAACAACGGTGTTTTGTTCACAGGAAACAAGCCTATGGCCATCAGGAGCTTCTGTTATGCTCTCAACTTTGGAGCTAAGATACGAGACACCTGACTCCACACACCTATGAGAAAATCAAATGTCATGAGATGAACAATAAACTAGTGAAAAGTCTCTCCAGAGAGTGGAACCACTTCTTTTTCATTACCTCCTCAAGAGCTCCTCATGAAGTAAACGTCGACCAACTCTTCCATAAGCACGACCAATGGTGATAGGATTGTCATCGTCCAGATACACGATGGTATCTCTCCAAACATGCTCAATACATTTTTGAAGACCAAGATCTTTTAAAGAGTAAAAACAAAAATAGTTTTATTACAATCTGGCCATGAAGATAAATAGTGACTGCTAAATCATTAAGTTATTTTTGTTATTACCGTTGAATTCATCTTCCCAAACACCATAGTTGTTAGTGAAAGGAAGATCAGGACCAATGAGTCCAACTTTGAGACCTAACTTAGCTGATTCAGCAGCCAAGGCTAAACCAGCAGGACCACAACCAATAACCACTAGGTCCAAAGCACCACCACCATCCCCAATTGATATAGGAGGTAACTGTTACAAAAAAAAACAAAACACAATCAATAAGACAAAGGCTTCAGAAACTCAGACATGACCTGTCTGAAGCTGAAGCAATTGTAAGAACAAAGGAGACAGTTCGTTTTCTTACAAGTCAAGGGCAAAACGTTGACTAACCTTATCAACAAGCTTAGACTGTTCATCCATGTCTTTGTTCTGCTGCATTTGAACGTATGGAATCTCCGAACCACCAGCCTTGACGAAATCTTCCTCGTCGGCGTAATCCTCTCTCACCGCCACGCAACCGGAACCTGCTCCGCCGCCGCTAGCTCTGACTGTGCACAAACCGCACCGGAAACTCTTCAAGCTGTATCTTTTAACCACCGGAAAGTTTCTAGGCGAAGAACTCAAAGACGAAAAAGCTGTGATCGCCGTTGCGGCGAAATTGCGAGCACCAACACACTCCATAGTACTATAATTCTACTCAAAAGAAAACCGAATTTATATAAATAAATAAAAAACGAAAACCTCTCACACCATTGTTGCTTTTTTCCTTTGTAATCTTTTTCTGTTGTTTTGTAATCAATAAATGTTTCACGATGACTGAGAAGAAGAGAGCGTTGAAGACGAGAGGACGACGATAAGGAAGGAGGATAGAATAGAACCGCTGCTTAATTATAACGATACTCTTTTCGCCACGTGTAATTCTGTGATTGGTATTAAGTATGTAGAGTTTTGATTGGCTAGTATAATTGAAAGTACAACAACATCGTGTATGTTTTGCGTCCGTTACATTATGGGCTTGTAAGAACCGGGCCTTTGTGTTTAAAAGCATGAATCGAGTTAAGGCTCCAATTGGTGACATGTAGTATTAGAGTTGGATTAGAAAAAAAGTTATAATTTGATGTAGTCTACGGTAAAAATTATGTGGTAAAAACTGTAGATTTATGTAGTAAGTTTGCAGTAAAAATATAAGTTATTGTATGTTTTCAAATAATTGACTGATAATATTTTTGATGTATAAGTTGCAGTATGTATTATTTAAGAAAAATATTATGGATACTAATGATAATAACATGTATTATAAATTTTGACGATATATTAAAAATATTTAAATAAAATATATACAAAATTAATATATATTAATTTAAAATAAAATATATATTAATTCAAATTTTAATAAGGTATTTAAATATATGTATTATTATATATAATAAAAGGCATCCATATAAATAAATAAATAATTTTGTGTTATAAACAAAAAATACCAAATAGGAATTAACAATTAAAATTATAGAAAAAAATATTTAAATAATCTGTATAGATAGACGTAGACAACTAAGAAATGAATTTTTTTATAATAATTTGTTTAATATTGGTAAGTGAATGTGGGTTATAGGTGAAAAGCAAAAAAAATACTAACTCAAACCTAGGGTTGGGCATTTTATTCGTTAAATTTGATTCGATTCGTTATTCGTTTCGATTCGAAAATTCTGAATATCCGTAAACTCTCGAAGCAAAGTAAATACTAAAACTCAATATCCGTTAAAATCGAAGCAAATCACAAATACTAAAATTTTGGAAAGCGGATATCCGATCCGAGTCGGCAATATATAAATATATGTTTATCTTAATTATATTTGAAGTTTTAAATGTATAAAATTTTATAATTATTATTCTAATATATGATTTGACAAATTCTATTCATGTTATTACTTATATAAAAGTATTACATAAAAGGAAAAGAAAAAAAATTATAACAATTATAATTTTTTTTCTTAAGTTTTGTGTTATTATAATTGTTAACTAAGTTTAAAAAATTTACAAGATATATAGATTCGTTACTTCTCTTAATTTTTATCTTTTATATCAAAATAAATTTGTATCAAATTTTTAAGATTATTTGTATTAATCCAAACAGAAGAGATATTCGTAAATATTCGTAAATATCCGCAAATATCAATTTATCTTTCGGATATCTGTTTTTCCGAATATCCGTATTTTACCGAAGCAAAACAAATCGAAAAATTAGATATTCGTGACATACGAAGCAAATCAAAAATACCTTCAAAAACCCGGATATCCGATCCGTGCCCAGGCCTGCTCAAACCTAACACATGACAATTTTCTTGATATTGAGTTACCACTTGATTTATCAATTTTTTCAAAGGGATAACTCAAAATTGTAACTCAAGTATAAAACATTATAACTCAAATAGTAACTCAAAAATGAAAAATCAATTTATGATTGGTAACATTTTTTGAGTTATCCTCTTAACTCAAACTTAATCAACGATAACTCAGTCACCAATCGAAATCTCACTTGCTTTGTTTGTTTTTAAATGTTTTTGAGCTTTTAGTTCAAATGTTATTGAGAGACTTTTTTTTTTTTTGCTAAATATGTTATTGAGAGACTTGAGCTGTAACGAATTCCCTTTTTTTTTGGTCACAGAGCTGTAACGAATTCCATTCATTGTTAATATATCTTTACCAGGAGATGTGACTCTCTTACAAGCCACGATTGTTATCCAAAAACAATGAAGAAACATAAAGTTCACACCCAGCGACGTACTTGAAGATGTGATTCACTTACAAGCCACGACATGACAAACAAAGAAACATAGAGTTCACATCAACAACGTCCCTACTCAAAGGCAGACAACCAAACATGGATTACATATTATTCCTTGTCTCCGAGATTAGTTAGGGTTAGTGTGTAGAACCAGTCGGGTAGATAAACCACTCAAACCATTGCTTGGTGTATATATATATACTAGGTGTTTTGTCCGCACTTAAGGGATTGATAATCTTAAATTTTTTTGTAAATAGATATATTTTCAATTAAAAAACCATTAAACTAATTATTTTCATTTTTTGAAATATTTAATAATTAATTAGATATTAAAGTTTTATACACAATAATTTTTTTAATTTTAATAAAATATCTTTTATTATGTAAATAAACTTGAAAACATTCATATATAGATGGACTTATATTTATTTTAAAAATATTATGATGTAAAATAATTTTAGATAACATAATATAGAATATTTTTAGATAATGATGATTATAAAATTAATGAAATTCGTTTTAAATTTATGGGCAATTATATATGTGATATATATATATATATATTTAAATAGAGTCAGTTTAATATTACTAAACCAAATATAATATATATATACAATATTTTAATATTAATAAAGTAAATATAAAATAAATTTAACTATGATATTATCATTAGATTTTTAATTATTATCAAGATAATAATAAATTATCAGCTAAATCTTTGAAATTATTTATTAAGATTATAACTAATCATAAAATATGACTAAACCTGAAATATTTAATAATTAATTAAATATTATATTTTTTATCGATAAATTTTTTTATAAAAAGTTTTTATTAAAACTATTGACTTAACCTAAATCATGGAATATGACAAATAAACTTCAAAAAATAATAAACATGTCAAATAAGCAAAATAACTTAAAAATCATAGAGAATATGACAAATAAGCAAAACTAAAATTACCACATAAAATTATATAAAAATATTATAAATATATAAAAGTACCAATTAAAATCATTAAAGCATGACAAATAAATAAATAACCTAAATTATGGAGAATATGATAAATAATCAAAGCTAAAATTATTAAAAACATAACAAATAAGAAAATTACCTAAAATTATGAAAAATATGATAACTAAGCAATAATTAATGATAAATAAGTTAAAAAACTTAAAACTATAGAGAAGCTGACACATAAGCCAAATCATTTCATAAAATCATGTAAAAATATAATAAGTATATAAAATTACCAATTAAAATTATTAAAACATAACAAATAAATAAATAACCTAAATTATGGAGAATTTGATAAATAATCAAAACTAAAATTATTAAAAACATAGCAAATAAGTAAATTACCTAAAATTATGGAAAATATGATAAATAAACAATAATCAATGACAAATATGTAAAAAAATCAAAAACTAGGAAGAATCTGACACATAAGCCAAATCACTTCATAAATAATAGTATAGATATATATATATATATAGGGATATATATATAGGGATCATGTGAAAATTACCCTATTTATTATTTTAAATAGATTCAGTTTAATATTACTAAACCAAATAATATATATATATATAATATTTTAATATTACTAAAGTAAATATAAGATAAATTTAACTATGATATTATCATTAGTTTTTTTAGTTATTCTCAAAATAATAATAAATTATCAGCTAAATCATTAAAATTATTTATTAAGATTATAACTAATCATAAAATATGATTAAACCTGAAATATATAATAATTAATTAAATACTATTTTTTATCGATAGTTTTTTTATAAAAAAAGTTTTTATTAAAACTATTGACTCAACCTAAATCATGGAATGTGACAAATAATCTTCTAAAAATAATAAACATGTCAAATAAGCAAAATAACTTAAGAATCATAGAGAATATGACAAGTAAGCAAAACTAAAATTACCACATAAAATTATATAAAAAATAAAAAATATATAAAATTACCAATTAAAATTATTAAAACATGACAAATAAATAAATAACCTAAATTACGGAGAATATGATAAATAATCAAAACTAATATTATTAAAAACATATCAAATAAGTAAATTACCTAAAATTATGGAAAATATGATAAATAAGCAATAATCAATGATAAATAAGTAAAAAAACCTGAAATTATGGAAAATCTGACACATAAGCTAAATCACTTCATAAATAATAGTATAAATATATATATATAAGGATAATTTGAAACTTACCCTATTTATTATTTAAAATAGATTCAGTTTAATATTACTAAACCAAATATAATATATATATATATATATAATATTTTAATATTACTAAAGTAAATATAAGATAAATTTAACTATGATATTATCATTAGATTTTTTTAGTTATCCTCAAAATAATAATAAATTATCAGCTAAATCATTAAAATTATTTATTAAGGTTATAACAAATCATAAAATATGGCTAAACCTGAAATATTTAATAATTAATTAAATATTATATTTTTTCTCGATAAAGTTTATTATAAAAAGTTTTTATTAAAACTATTGAATCAATCTAAATCATGGAATATGACAAATAAGCTTCTAAAAATAATAAACATGTCAAATAATCAAAATAACTTAAAAATCATAGAGAATATGACAAGTAAGCAAAATTAAAATTACCATAAAAATTATATATAAAAATATAACAAATATATAAATTTACCAATTAAAATTATTAAAACATGACAAATAAATAAATAACCTAAATTACGGAGAATATGATAAATAATCAAAAATAAAATTATTAAAAACATATCAAATAAGTAAATTACCTAAAATTATGGAAAATATGATAAATAAGCAATATTCAATTATAAATAAGTAAAAAACCTAAAATTATGGAGAATCTGACACATAAGCTAAATCACTTCAACAAAAATAGTATAGATATATATATATATATATAGGGATAATCAAAACTAAAATTATTAAAAACATATCAAATAAGTAAATCACCTAAAATTATGGAAAATATGATAAATAAGCAATAATCAATTATAACTAAGTAAAAAACCTAAAATTATGGAGAATCTAAATCATAAGCTAAATTACTTCATAAATAATAGTATAGATAGATAGATAGATATAGGGATAATTTGAAAGTTACCCTATTTATTATTTAAATTTCCAAAATTACACCTAAGGTTTTTTTTTGAAAACTACACTTTCTAATATATGAGAAGACATTTTTATACTGCTTCTGACTAAACAATTAAATTCGAAATTATTATTTTATTTATATTTCAAATAAATAAATATTAATATTTAATATAACAAATAGAGAATTCGGAAATATATAAGACTTATCTATATCTTTTAATTTTACAAGTTTTATGTGAACAAAAAAATTTATACAACAGTGTTGCAAACAAATTTCTATTCTCCTAATACGATCTTGTGAGCATTACTATTAGGTCAATATTTCATAATTTAGTTTTGTCTAACAAGTCTGTGTTAAAAAAAAAAGTTTGGTCTAACAATTCAGTTTGAAACCCTTGGCTATTAAGGATGATCCAGATTTGATTTTTAAGAACTATCTAACAGTTATTTTTCTATCTTTATTTGTTATACATAGATTTAAAAAAAATATGAAAAAATTAGAATGAAGATAAGTGCTATCCCTAGATTTAGACTTTGAAGAACATTGTAATTTAGAGGAATTCACAAAGATTAATATTCTTTTTCTTTGCTATTCTTTCATTCTCTACAATAATTGTTGTTATTTGTTAGTTTAAAATTTAGGACTAGATAAAATTTGAAGCAAATGTTTGATTTTTTTTTCTAGAGAAGGGGAGACATAGACCATTAATATTCTGAGAAAGAGACCATTGCAAACTAAAATCATAAGAGAATGAACTTTAAAAAAACTAAAACAAGAGAATCGTAGAAATTAAAGGGAGATAATATCGACGAGACGAAAAACAAGAATACACAAAATTAGTACGCTAAGATATACATCGGTGAAGAAATAATACCAGACTTGTAAACATATATTACGCTAAGGTATATATGCTCTGTGAATTGTAAAATAAAAATAAAGAATGGAAAAACGAGTGGTGAGGGCGTTTTTCGGTATAGATATTATTGTATTAGTTTCTTAAAAGTGTAGTGAAAATCTTATTGTTGTTGACTTATTTCTAGAACAAGTTTTAAAGGAATATATCAAAATTATTTCTGCTTAAAGAAAATGGAATATTAATTTATATATTTAAATTTAGATAGTATTGTCATTTTACTTATAGAAAAGTGTACTTTTCAAAAAAAAAATGGTGTAGTTTTCAAAATATAATCTTAATGAAAGCTACTTTTCCAAATTTTCCCATATATATATTAATAAAATTTCTATAAACAATACTAATGTTTTTACGAAAACTATTATCATCAAACAAATACAAACTATGTTTACATATATAATTTAATAAATATTAACAATATAAGTAAATTATATAAAATATAAGTAAAACATATATATAATTAAAATATTATTTTATATTAACAATTAATTTAGTAAACTATGATTGATTATAATCAAAATGTTTGTGATAACGTATCTATACTATTATTTAAAATATGATTTTGCTGATTTGTCATATTATCCATGATTTCAGGCGTAGTCATTAATTTTAATAAACAATAAAAAAATTTAGAGACTGAACTTAATATTTATCATATATTTGAGATAATGAATAAATGGATATTAACATTTGGGTTTAGTCACTAATTTTACTGATTTTTATTATATTCGAGATATTAATAAAAGGATTTAACAAATTTTAATGATAGTATCATAGTTTATACAGAAGTATTAGTAATATATACAGAAGTGTTTGAGTAATAAAATAGCCGTTTGAAGGAAAAATATATATATAGAAGTTCTCACAAAAGTTAATAAAAGTCTTCTACCATTATTTCGTTTTAAATTTAGTGAAGCATCTTTTTTTTGAATTTTTTTATAATAAAATCAAGATTTTAAATGAGATGATATTATAGACTAAATATATTTTCCTGAATAAGAAAAATCAACACCAAAGATAAAATAAATAAAAATCTTTTCCAACTCCTAAGTCATTGTGTCGTCGATCTGTATTCCAAGCTCTCGTCAAAGCTGTGAAAAGTACAATGGCTTGAATTGGCTCCTTCAGTTAGGTCGCCCAGAGATAAACTGCATTCAAGAACTCGAACAATCTGGCTCATTTAAATTCCGTGAAACCCATATCGGGAAAACCCATCTTAAAGAAGATTTGTTGAATGAAAGGTCATTCTAATCTATCATATGCCTTACTTTTATATGTTTTCAAAGCAAGAAATTTTTCCTTACTGAAGTATTTGTCTTAAAGCATGAAACATTTCCTGAGCAATCAAAATATTGTCCGAAATTAACCTTCCCGAAAAAAGGCAAATTGCATTTCAGATATCAATTTTGGAAGTAAAACCTTTAGTCTTTGACATAACACCTTAGAAATAATTTTATACCCCACATTTTAGAGGCTGATTGGTCGTAGTTCCGTCATACGACTTAGCCTTGCTGTTTTGCGAATGAGACAAATACCTCTCTTCTTTGATCTATCTTCAACACAGACACCATCGGTCACACTGCAACGTCATCTTCCTTGTGAGTCCAAATCTATTTTTCTTTTTCAATTTGGCCTTTTGGATCATTTAATTAACTGATTTTTATTGATTGAAATGTATTTTTCTGGGTTTGATCTGATTGTGATTAGAAACGAATCTATCGAGGATTTTGAAGTCACTAAATCTGAATTGTATTTGAGTTTTTGAATAGTGATGTCTTTGTATATCTGTTTTATTGCTTTGGTTAATCGATTGTATGAATATGTGGTATATATATTAAATGTATCTTCCTTGTAGATAATCAAAATTCTGTTTCTATGTTTACATTTTGTAGCTTGTGAGGGACACTCGTGAGAAGCAAATACAGCTCTGGAAAGAGCTTATCTTGGACTAATCCAACTCTGTTACTGACTTTTGTTTCTATGGGTGTGATTGGTAGTTGCTGTAGGTGCTCTCCACAGCCCCATTTATTTTTACAGCACCAAATTCAGAGCAATCAAGTTTTAATTTTTTTTTAAAACCACAGTTCTTAAAATAATCTACAGGTGTATAAGTGTTCTGCAGAACTAAATATTCAAAGCAATTTCTTAGGGCTTTCCATAAAATTCTACAGCAATAAAATGTAAAGCCACATCAAAAAGTCTACAGATTTTTTTATACAACAAAAGTTTTAAAGCTACAACCATTACCAATCGGACCATATATCTTATGTCTTTTCCTATTGTTTTGTTCTTATCTATTATTGTATCTTACTGTCTATCCCATTCCATAACATTGAACCGAACCACCTCTTTAGTTGAAATGGTAGTCGATTGTATTGGGCTTGTGTTGCGGGTTTGTATATCTTGGAATATGTGTTTTCGTTGTGGTTTTGTTTGTTAGCTCTGTTTTTATTATTTTCAGAGAAAGCTCTAAACTATTTCTCTTACCTAACAAGGTTTGAAAACGGTTTCATGTTTTATTGTCCTGACAATCATTACTCTTCAAATCAATGTTTTTCGTCCAAAGATCATCTTGCTTGTTATGCCTCACTTACTTGAATATCTTGTCAGCTATTCGTAGTAGCCTCATACTTTAATTATTTAAATTGTTAGAAAAGGGTTTGGATCATGTTTCAAAGGGTTCTTCTTAACCTATATTATTCTTGTTGAAGCATTTAACTGTTAGGAAGATTGTGATGTGAGAGGCAAAGAACCAAAGGATGAAGTTCAACTATACACTTGGAAAGGTGCCAATATTTACGAGCTGACAAATTTGGTATGTCTTTGTGCAGTGTATGTGCCTATCTTTTGTTGTCTGTAAGCAAACACTCTAAAGTTGTTTTGTTCCACGTGAAAGAAGTCTCGACAACTGCTAGGAGAAGAGATGCAACATTATCTTTTGCATTTGTTTATCCCTACAAGAATGGCCACTTCATTGTGAGACATGTAAAAACTCTCGGCGATTCTATACTCTTGAACATGTATTTGTTCATTGAGAATACTTTGTTTTAAATTTATGTTTTTAATTTCATTCATTTTATTGTTACTTTTAAGTTTGCATAGTCATAAACATATTTTAAATAATGTTAATAATATTATTTATTTGGAAATTTACATTATTATATATTTATTTTAATTAATTTATATTATTAATAATGTACGAGAATGAGTCAACTAATTAAACCATTACCCTATAATTTTAAATGAGTTATACATCATCAAGTTAATGTGTTGGGTTTATCCATAATCCATAAGTAATCTGGTTCATTTGGATATAGTTTAGATTTGACTGGTTTATCCGTTTTAATATGTCTAGGTATATATATTACTTCGCGTAAATTGCGTGGATCCACACCTAATTAACAAATATTTTTATACAATTAACTATTAAATTATCTTTAATAACTATTAATGGAGTTGAATTAGTTTACAAAAAAAAATGTGATATTTTATTGTATATGATTAGGAAAAGTATAAAATATGTTGTAAAGGACTGTTTGCATCTCTACGAAGTACCTCACCATTTTCAGTTTACCTCCTCTGTCACGAGCATTAGAATCTTAACACTATCCACGGAAAGTCTGAAACTCCCGCCATGTAGCGGTATATCTGCGTTGACTTTACTGTCATGGTCAAGTCTCTTTTTTATCTCTTAGACAAGTGACATGCATACAACTAACTACACAAGTAACAGTAATCAGACTTATAGAAAACTCAAAATCGCATTGCCAAAATAATTAAACCGCAGGTTCGGTAACCCCATGAGATAAATAGTTCAGACAAAGAAGAACAAAGGACAAAACACGAAATTTAAGTTTGTTGATACCAAACTAATGACATCAAAACAAGTAATCGAGAAGCTTATAAGAGAACAAGCCCGAGTTCCGATGGCTTCAACGCACTTCTCAAACGGTAATTATAGAGATAGTAGTGAAGCTGACCATCTCCCGGACCAAACTTCAACTCTTTCAAGAAGCTCTCATTGTGCATCACATCCAGCGCGTTGAACACGTCAAACCCCTTCTGCTTAGAGACGATCAGCGCATCATTCATCAGCTGGAGAAACGACGTCTGCGTAGCAACATTGTAGTATGAATAAGCAGCTTTCAGCGTCGTGTAGTTCGGGTTACCAAGGATGGTCGACGGGAGCGTGTAGAAGCTGCAGAAGTCGGTGACATCGTGAGTCTCAGGACTCTCAACCAAGTAACTGTCCACGACATCTTCTCTCGGGAGTAGCCAATGCTCAACATCGTTCTCATCGAAGTCAGTCGCCACTCCAAACTGGCTAAGGTAGTTCCTCAGCAACCTTGTAACAGCAGGGACATCAAGCAGTTCCATTTTCCTGAACCCAGGAGTGACCGGCGCTTCAGGTAACTTGTAGAGTTTGATGGTCCTGCTCATCGTCATCCTCGCACCAAGCCTCGAAAACCCAACATCGATCAGCTTCTTCGGGTTCAGCGACCTGTGCCAGTACTGACAAGTAGTGATCGGCGTAGGAAGCACAACACCCGCCGTGTACGCAGCCTGCCAGATATTCTCCAAGTGAACCCTTCTGGTCACCTCCTTGATCATAACAGGAGCGAGCCTCTTCGACCTAAGCTTCTTGTGAACACACAAGAAATTGATCTCAGCCATCTTAACAACCTCGCCGCGCACCCTGATCCTCGCCGGGACCCCGCTGATGAACGCGACGAGTTTCTTGTTGGTCTTGGCGCGGACTCCGATGTGCCAGCTCTGGTAATACCCAGGGGGACGCAGCGCCCACCTCAGAAACTCCTTGGAGTAGTTGAACCTGAACATGTTCTCGTCGTCTTCGACGTAGTTGTTCTTGAGAAGGTTGTACACCTCGGAGCAGATGTCGTCTGAGGTCATGTCGCAGGTGGTCCATTCGTAGACGGATGGGAGGTTGTAGGGCTCTTGTTTGACCTCGGATAAGGGCGTCGCGGGCTCGATCGGGCCTTCGGGTAGGCTGGTGTCGCCGATGTCTTTGAACTGGCCGACGGGCTGGGTTTCCCAGAACTTGTGGGTTTTTGAGTCTGACATTGATTCTTGGAAGCGTCGAACTATGGTTTCGAGTGAGGTATCGTCCTTCGGTGGTGTGGTGGAGGATTCGGCGATTTGGTTCTCTTCAGGTGGTGGTGGATTGTTGTCTGCCATTTCCTACAATTACAGAGTACTTCAACAGCTATCACTAATGCATTTCTATAAAACTATTTCAAATTGTCACATCTGTATGTCTAACATGCGAATATTCAAACTTAAAACAATGAATCTAGCGAGATCGAGCTCAGATCTTACGATATTCTAAGATCAAAACGAGAAGAGAAAACTCACTGATTTTGCTCGATGAGGATGACTCTTTGTAGATTCTGACCGATTTCAGATCTTCGAGGAAGAGCAATCAGATCTCAGGAACGATGTCTCGGATTCGAAATCAGGGAGATTAGGGTTGGAGGAGGAAGTAAAGTCTTGGGGGTGGAGAGGGGAGGGACAAAAATCTGTTATAGACCAAATGGTCAAAAATAAATCTACAACATCCTAAAATATTCTATATAGACCAAGTAAAATAAAATGACGATTTTGTCCTTAATGAAGGGTTGATATGAGCCATTAGATTATCTCATCTATATTTTAATCTTGGCCTTACAATTTTACACATGTTTTATTCTCTCTCCTACTCTTTTTTTAATCCAAGCCACTCACAACCACATAATCTTCTTTATCTCATTATCTAATTCGACTAGGTGAAACTAGTATAACTCGTATAACTAAACATGTTAAAAATTGTATAATTGATATATAAATATTATAATTTACATATGAAATAAATAAGTAAAAATTATAATTGGTATATGATGACAAAATTTTCATTAAATTAATTTGAGATTTTTCAAATGTTTGTTAAAATATTACAATACGCTCTTAATTTTATATTATATACTTTATACTTTTAAGGTTTATTAACTATATTAGCCATATTTTTATGATAATCAAACATCAAACATATTTTCACAAAGCTATGATGTGAAAATAATGGTACAACCCCTATAACTAGATATATAAACAATTGATATAATTTTTATTATATATTAGATGAGTATTACTGGTACAACTGGTATAACTTTGATATTTCAGAAATTAACAAAATCAGTTAGGTATTTCATATGAGAAAAACAATCAAATATCCCAGTTGGTATGTAATCAGAAAGTTTCTCTTAATTTAATTTGAAGTTTTGGAAAAAAAAATTAAAATTTATCACACAACTTCATAAGTTTACATGATCTATCTTATACTTTTAAGGTTTGTTAACTTGTTTGTTTCACATAATTTTTGGAAAACATACATGAAATGTATTTTTACGAAATTGATGATTTCATTGTAACCGGGCAAAGACATATATACATAAATAAGTGGTACCACTGAGGTAAATATATTTATTATGTGGTACAACTAATATTTTATGATTTCCTTGCCAAAGTACAACTATGCACAAACTGGTACAACTCAAAAACTAGTACAACTATGTACAGTCGGTACAACTAGAAAACTGGTACAACTACTTGGTATTTTTATTTAGTATTGTTTTAAATGTGCATCACGTTTTAAATGTGTATCATGTTTTAAACATTTTAGTTGAAATAATGTCAAATAATTGTACTAGTTGTACCATTTTTAAATATTATTGTGTAGCTGAACCTGTTGTATTAGTTACACCAAAATACCTATAAATTTAAACTAAAAACATTTCTATTTGTGTTTACAAGTTGCATCAGGTTATTTTTTGTATATGTGTTTACAATTTGTCTAATTCTTATCTAATTTTTATTTCCATGTGAAGAAAAAAAACTTTGAGGTGGAAGCCTACCACTCATTGCTAAAACAACACAACTCATCGAGTAAGCAATATGCCGATATGCTTGATGTACTAGCCAAGTCAACTCAACGTATTGCTACAATTAAACCAGTTCGACTATTATTATCATAGTTCAAACACCAAACATGATGCTTATGTATCCTTTTGAACTCATGATGCGTATTTATCGTCTTTTGGAGTATACTCTTCCAATCCTCTTCTACTGCAATCTTTTCCGGTTCGGCAGTTACCCTCTTTGGATTCGAAAGCAAAAAAGATGAAGATAATTTTTTTTCGTAAATAGTACAGCTAGTACAACTGGTACAATTTGTAAACAAATAATTATCCAAAAAATATTATAAAATTAAATTTTAACATATTTTGACAAATTCATACAGTGGAAGATTATACCAATTTCTACATCATCCTCTTCGATAACATTATTCACATGCTGAAAAACAAAAACCTAATATAACCTTATTAGTTGTGAAGTTGTTCTAGTTATACACGTTCTAATTATATTGATTATAGTAGTTATATTTGTTGTAGTTGTACTAGTTATACATGTTCTAGTTGTACCAGTTATACTAGTTTTAGTTGTACTAGTTGTACTACTAATACTCTGTGTTCTTCATTGTCGGAAATTTTGTACACTGAAGACGAGTTTCGATTTTATATGAGAGAAAATGGATTAAGAATGATGAGTAATTGGTCGATTTGGGATAAGAACGAAATTTTGTAAGGTTTGAAGATTTTTTTCGATTTGGATTATGGGATGGAGAAATTTTGATGAAAATGAAAAATCTAAAATCTGGGTTCTTAAGATTGTGAATCATGATAAAGTAGAAGAAAACTGAGAAATATATAAGAGATTAGATGAAGTGACACTTAAATTTGAATTTGAGTTTGATTTTTGAGAAATAGTGAAGAAAAATGGAGATGAAGAGCGTAAGAATGATGATTGAGAAGGAGAGATTTGGAGATTTAGGTTTAGGGATCCGAATTGAGTTGGGTCGGGTAAGTGGGTTTGGATAGATAGTGGTTGGGTTAGTAAATAAATAGAAGTTATTAGGTTTTGAGGACCTTTTGACAATTTTTCTATTTAAAATTAATTCAAAATAAAAGTCAAAATATGAAGGGTCTATTTCAGATTTTTTGATGACCATGTGGTCTATTTCAGCATTTGATCCAGAGGGGAGAAGGAAAGGAATAAGGAAAGACGAAGGCGTGAGGTCTGATGTAATTGGGGGCCCGGATAGAATCTGACTGTTTAAGCATATTGCATTTTGCACCCTATAAATTCTTTTATTTTTTTCATTTCACCTTCTTTTCATTCTTCCCAATGTAAATATGAGCATTCGGGTACGGATCCGGATTTCCGGATTTTGAAATTAGGTCTAGTTCAGATATCTCAAATTCAGGTGGATTCGATTCTGATACGTTTTCAAATATTTGTAACCAAAATAACCATGATACACAATACACTTCGACTGTTTTGCATCCAAATTATCCAAATTTACTTAAAATAACCAAAAATACTCGTTATCCAAACTATCTTTTTATCGAAAAATATTCAAAATTTTCAAAAAAACTACTATAACTGTAATTTTGATTTAGAATATTAAAATAATTGTAAGTATAATTATAACTAATATTTCTAGATATATATTCATATTTTGGATATCTTCGAATATTTATTCGGTTCTTGGTTTGGATCGGATTTGATACCAATTCTTCGGATACAGTAATTCAAGAAGATTAATCGGATTCAAAATCTTGATTTCAACTTGGTTTCAAATAGGTTTTTCGGGTCCGAATATTTTGCCCATACCTATCCTAGAGGTCTTGCTATTTTTTTTAATTTATACAATCACCACTAAAGTTCTCAAAGTCTCAAACACACTTGACAGATCCTTGATTTTACTATCCGGATTCGGATCCGGGCGTTCCGGATATCCTATTTTCGGAGCGGATCTCGGATCGAATCCGTATTCCGGATAATAAGTTCAGGGCTACCACTTGTTAATTTATATATTGATTAAATGAATAACTAAATTGAGCAAATACTACAGTTTTTTGGGGGTACTAAAATACTACACTTGTTATTGAAGTAATAATTTAAATAAACAAGGGTTGACTTGGCTAAACCCTCTCTATTATTAAATCCCACACTTTAACGGTTTAACCCCCTCACGCTTCAATAGCAAATACTCAATTAGTTTAAAATTCATAGTTTGGAGGGTTTTCTAATGACCTGAATAGTCTAGGGGAATAAAATGGGTTACAAAACTTAGGAGGGGATAATGATGTCAACCCAATGACCAACATAACATTAGGAATAATATAATTTGCTTGCTTAATTTGTCTTTTAAATGTATTTCTGTTTAGAACCATAATTCGGGACCTACTGTTCTAGTCTTAGTGTTATTTTCGATGGACATTTCAGTTGACACAAACAAAGTATTATTTAGCATTTTGCTGAGAAATGATATTTTCACTATTGCTAAAAGCCTACAACTCAAACATCTATACAAATATTAGATGATTTCAATCCGCTTCGCAGCTAAACAAACACACAAAGCAACGATGTAAAAATTTAGAAAACATGAAAAGAAAAATTAAAAAGTGAGAAAACTTTCTTGTTCCTCCCTCCACTATAGAGTCGAATGAATCCTTTATAAAAAATAAAAAATAATCTCTGAACAAAACAAACACGGCAAGCTATCTTTTCGAACCGAAGAAGGATCAATGGTGGTGAAACCTTTCGTTAGAGACTTGGAGAGTCTCGATGCCTTTGATCGCAGAATCGTAATGTTTTCGGGTGGAAGAAGATCTCTTCCCTTCCGGAGTTGAAACCACCGGTGCGTTTCTTAATCCGCCGCCCGTACGGCTTCTCTGTAGTTCCTCCGATGTTAGTCTCCTTGATGATCCTGCTGACTGCGCGAACACCGACGAGCTATGCATCTGTGAACACAGTGAAAAATTATTTACTGTCTTTAAAACAAATAGAGTAGTATTTACTTTCAGACAAGAATGATAATTTTACAAAAAAAAAAAAGAAAAATAGAATCTCATCACAAAAAAATAAATAATAATACATCAAATTTGAAAAGAACAAATCAATTTTATACAAAAATTTGAATTCCCCACTTAAAGAAAGGTCATTTACACCACCAATAAAAATGAGATCTTATAAGGTAGTTTGTGGTTTATTTTCTTAACTCATTTTCACCATTTGAAAGCAGGGAATTGCATTGGTTAATGAGCTGAAATAAATTATTTCAAATACTAAATCTGATTTTGATATGGAATGAAGACAATTTTTTTGAAGTTTAAAGTATGCTACATAAGTAGAAATCCTTTTCTTTTTGTTAAATAGAAATCAACATTTCCTAGACCCTAGTAAAATGTCAATTTTACAAAAAAAAAATGTTTTAGAAAATTAATCTATTTATGTGGTCAGTAACTTGACATTCCGAATGTAAAGAATCTGTTTTACAACTTGGATCAATGAAGAGCTATGAGATTGCTAAAACTCGTTAGCTTTTCGGGTCTAGAGAGAAACAGGGGAAAAAACAGAGCAATGTTTTCTCATACCATTGGGGCTCTAATAGATGTTGACAAGTTGCCAGAGTTGTCAAGAGCTCCTGACGTTCGCCTTCTTGATGAATCATCCGGTGGTCTTCCTCCTTCTTCCTCCCCTTCTCAAGTAAACACCAAAAACAATCAAACAAAAGCTATAAACTTTCCAAGTTTTCTAAAGCTTCAAACACTCAAACTGAAGTTCACCTGCGTATCTGTCCATGGTGGTCAATCCTGGAGGCAAAGCCGCACTGGTTCCAGCTGCAGGACTTACCAGACCACGGGATGGAGGAGCTGTTAGTTGTGACTGTTGATACTTCAGTATGGTCCAGTCAAAGACATAATCGAACTGAAACCCTGTCATAAAGAAAATATGTAAGAAGAGTGTGGATTTGGGAAGAAGAGGGAAAGAAAGAGAGAGCTTCAAAAACCTTCGCGGATAAAGAGATCCCTGAATATTCTTTTGAGATAACCGTAATCCGGTTTATCATCAAACCGAAGTGAGCGGCAGTAATGGAAGTAAGATGCGAACTCTGATGGGTAACCACGGCATAAAGACTGGAGGAAAATGAGCAAGTTGTTAATGAAAAAGAAGGTAGAAAAGGATCAAAACTTTGTGAATGAGAAAGTTCACCTAACCTCAATGGATGTAGAGACTTTCTTTTCGCTGATTCTCTCATACTTTTGTTTCTTGGTTCCGGCTTTAAGTCCTTGCCATGGAAGACTTCGAAAAGAAAAAAAAAACATTGTATTAAAAGAATGCGAAGAACCAAGTGAGGCATAGCATGTAGGTGGAATTTATACTCACCTTCCTTTAAGGAAATACATGAGAATGTAACCAAGAGATTCTAGGTCATCCCTTCGGCTTTGTTCTGTATGATACAAGGAATATAAGGAACACGAAGTATCTATATACAGCAGGTTGTTTTTTTGTCAAAGCTTACCAATTCCCAGGTGAGTATTCATACTAGCATATCTTGCAGTTCCAGTGAGATTCTTATTTTCTCTAAAAAATTAGAAAACGGTGTAACAGAGGAGGTTAGAGAGTTGTGCAGTAGGACGTAGACTGATTACAAAATCCAATCTATATGTCACCTGTAAGGAATGTGCTGATGAGTAGTGTTATCCCTGTACTTCTTAGCAAGACCAAAGTCGATGATGTATACCTTTTAGACATAAAAATTAAGGAGTCAGTCACTTCCCAGAAAATAACATTCAAAAGTGAAATGTGAAAGGAAACCTGGTTAGCACGTCTTCCTAAACCCATGAGAAAATTGTCTGGCTTGAGATCTCGGTGGAGGAAAGATTTCGAATGGAAATACTCAACACGGTTTATCTGAACATAAGAAATGGAAGTAAAAGAGTCAACAAGTCTCTAAAAGAAAAAGAGGAGGGAGAGAGATGGGTACCATTTGATCAGCAAGCATGAGAACGGACTTGAGAGAAAGTTTTCTGCTACAGAAATTGAACAAGTCTTCAAGACTAGGGCCAAGTAAATCCATGACCAGAACATTGTATTCACCTTCAACACCAAACCACTTGATATTTGGAACACCAGCTGCACTCATAATTAAAGAAGGTTCATCAGAGACTAAGGACATGGTTATAAAAGAACAAGTGGAAAAACAGAGAATCAATCAAGAGATGAAGAAGTGTTTTACTTCCTCCCTGTAGAAGTTTGTATAACTTGGATTCATAGAGCAGCTGTGGATGTTTTGTCTTTGCATTTTCCTGCAAGAAAATTAAAAGACAACAAGGATTAGTTAGACTTATAGCAGTAACAAACCAATGTCCCACATTATTATTCAAAGTTGATCTAATTCAAGTAACTTCGATAAATGCTCTAGCAAATGTCCAGTAAAGAAGAGACATTGTCTCTGTATCTGAAATCAAAAACAAATATAGCAGCAAAGCAAAGCAAAGAACTCACAAGCTTGATGGCGACTTCTTCATTGGTTTGAATATGAGTACCTAAAGAAACACTACCACCAATTTTAGCACGAAGGGTTTGAGAAAATCTCAACAAGAGGGTAAAAAAAAGAAGAACGAACCGAGATGGATCTCTCCAAAAGAACCGCTTCCAATTTTCCGTCCGAGCCGAAACTTGTTTCCCACACGACGCTCCATCGATGCCAAAGCCCTAACTTAGGATGCTAATCTCTCAACCAACCCCCAAAGGTGAAAACTTGACCCGAAACTCTAATTCACCAGAATCAGCGCAAATCCGAAACAAATAAGGAAAGATCCCATTTTCCTGGGAAACTAGGGCTGAGAACAGAGAAACCCACTAGAGATCTTCGATCTGGGAACAAAAGGAATGTCTTTTCACGCGAATTGGAAAACACGAGGCAAAAAAAAAGGAAGCTTTGATTGTTCCTTTTCTCAAAGTTTGGGTCTTTTCCTTTTCTTTCTTCTCTTCCCTTATTCTCAGCTTCACGGTTCCAGATATCCCGGTTCGATTTAACCGGTTAACAATCCTACGTTTAACACTTTCTATAATTATTTCAAGACAAGTTTTCAAATGATACGTTATGTTAAAAACATTCCTTTATTCCTTCAATCAGTTGAGTGGATATTTACCAATTTTGTTGAATTATAAATATCCAAATCGGTTCTTTGATTTTGTTTCGGTTTACTTTGGGTAGCTGAACGTACATCACGCGTGTTTAAAAAGAAAATAAATTATTTTGGATTGGCTACGAGACAGAAATGGGTCACCAAACGTGAGAGCTACGCGTGCCGTTGCCCGTTGGTGACCGGTAAAGGTCGTTTGGCACGTGACCTCACATCCCTTGAGTTGGTTTACTGTCCATGCTCAATACAAACGTGATTCGTTGTCTCTCTCTCCGTATATCGACTTTTCTGGTCTAATTGTAATCATAGACGAGGAAGATATTTAAATAATTGTCCTCAGTGGTCGGTCGAAAATAAATAATTATTCTCGAGTAGCAAAATAATCAAACCCTTAATCTACTAATAATAACAATCCCAATTAATTCCAAAGGTCGTGAATTCTAATTAAATTGAAAGATTGTATCTTTATTTTAAAAATTGTGACTATTCACATAAGTATCTTTTCAAAATAACTACCTTTAAAAATTGTGACTATTCATATAAAGAATGTGACTATTTAAACTAAAAAATTGTGACTATTTATATAAGTGTCTTTTCAACCTAAACATTGCATTTGTTTGTAAGAGTTTATTAAAATGTATTACAGCGTGTTTTTCATAAAATGTAATTTTTTAAAATTTTTTTTTATAAAATGTATTTTCATGTTAAAATTACATTAAGTTTTAAGAGACTAAAAAAGTAAAAAATATATCTTTTATCGTAATTTTTTTCAAATAATTTTTATAAAAGTTATTTTTTTATCTAAAGATGTGTTTTTCATTTTTAAAATGCATAATTATTTTTAAAGGATTCACAAAATTGCTGAGGACTATATTTTTCCATCCTAAAATATACATAATTTTCAATGAGTTATCTTTTAGCTCATTTTATTATATATTTATATACATTAAATAATATTAAAATTATCTATAAATATTCAGATAATTTAGTTTTTAGAGTAAATATTTTATAATATATATCTATAAGCTATTACAATTATTGTGATTGTAACCTTTAATGATGAATTAATACAGTTATGATAGACCATTGCAACTATTCAGAATGGTAAACTATGATGACGAACCATTGCAAACGTTTGGTGTTAATTAATAAAACAGTATAATTTACATGTTCATTAACCATCGTTGTCGAAAAACTGATGATATCATATACTGTATAATACATAGCATACTGTACGTGTATGCTTCATGGAATCTTATGCAAAACACAACACTTAGTGTCTTTATAGTGGTTTATCCAATCAGAAAATTTTATTAACATTCAATTTAAGTAAAGGTTGCAACTATTCTGTGAGTCCACTTACGGCTATTCACAAATCAAACTGGCGTCAACCGGTTAACCGCTAACTGCACATACCGACCTTAAACGTTTCTTAAACCTCATGCCTCTTAATAGTATTATTATTGACACCAACATGTGAAACGGTAATGTACTACATTTTTAATTATACTTTTCTATACACTATCTGTCAAACTGTTTTGTGTTGGTTTATTCATCGTAACATATTCAGTATTTATACAACGTTAGGGATAGACTTGAGATCCTAAATACAAGGAGATAACAACTATTGATCTGAGTCTATCCTTATCTCACGAATATCTTAGCTTATCGCTAATACTCCCCCTCAAGATGGTGCGAAGAGATTTCGAACGCCCATCTTGCCCAAGTAGATAGTGAAATTGTTGACTTCCCAACGGTTTAGTGAGTAAGTCCGCCAACTGATCTGTTGTATGTACGTGTCTTGTAACTAGCGATCCGTCCTGAACTGCATCACGAATGAAGTGACAGTCTACCTCAACATGTTTGGTTCGCTCATGAAATACTGGGTTTGCTGCAATGTGTAGAGCAGCTTGGTTGTCACAGTAGAGAGAAGTGGGTGTCTTTTGCCGAATGTCTAGACTGTACATCAACTGATAATCCACTTAAACTCGCAAAGAGTTAATGCCATAGATCGGTACTCGGCTTCAGCTGACGACCTTGATACAACTTGTTGTTTCTTTGTTTTCCAAGACACAAGCGATCCTCCGAGCATGATAACATAGCCGGTTAGTGATCTTCTGGTGAGAGGACAGGCGGCCCAATCCGAGTCACAGTAAGCAGACAGAGTAAGGTCGTTATGGGCGCTTAAGAAGATGCCCTGGCCTGGATCGTTTTTGAGGTATCTCACCACTCGAAGAGCTGCATTCCAATGTCTGAGTCGTGGTTTCTGAAGGAACTGTGCTAGCGTGTGAACTGCGTAGCTAAGGTCCGGTTTCGTGACTGTTAAGTAAACCAAACGTCCGACTAGGCGCCTGTACTTAGTTGGTTCAGAAAATAATTCTCCTTTGTCACGAGCCAATGTTTGATTTTGTTCCATCGGCGTGTCTATAGGCTTGGTACCCAGCAGGCCGCATTCAGCAATGATGTCGAGAGCATACTTTTGCTGTGATAGATAGATGCCATCTTTGTTTCTTGAGACTTCAATGCCAAGAAAGTACTTCAGAATCCCTAAGTCCTTCATATGAAACGTACGGTTGAGATACTCTTTGAACTTTGAGATGAGAGTAGGATCATTTCCGCCAATAATTAGGTCGTCGACATAGACTAACACGTAGATGATGGACGATCCTTTCTTCAGTGTAAATAAGGAATAGTCAGAGTAATTTTGTTTGAAACCAAAGTCTTTTAACGCGGCTGATAGTTTGGCGAACCAGCACCTTGGCGCCTGGCGAAGACCGTAAAGGGACTTCCTTAACTTGCAGACTTTATTCGGAGTTTCATGTAAACTTCATCGTCCAGGTCACCGTGAAGAAACGCGTTGTGTACGTCCATTTGAAACAGCTCCCAACCTTTAGCTGCAGATATTTCAAGGAGGATGCGAACGGTAGTCATCTTGACTACTGGTGCGAAAGTTTCTTTATAATCAACACCTTCTTCTTGTCTGTTTTCCAGAACGACCAGTCGAGCTTTGAACCACTCAATGGTTCCATCGGCTCGATACTTGATCTTAAAGACCCATTTACATCCGATCGCTACTTTTCCTGGAGGCAAGTCTGTGACATCTCAGGTATGATTCTTGTCAAGTGCGTCGGCCTCCACGACAACCACATTATTCCATCTTGGATCACGCATGGCTTCATTAAAACTGATTGGTTCATGTTCCGCAGCTATTTTGCGAGATAGGCCTGATGTACAGGAGACAAGCGATGGAAAGATATGTAGTTAGTTAAGGGATAAGGATTCTTACTTGAGGACAATGATGTGGAGTCGGTGGGTAAAGGAGCGTGATGAGAGTCTTGAACTTGTGTAGCATATGTGACGTAAGTTTTTAGAAGAACTGATGTCTGTTTCTGTCGTCTTCCTCTACCAAGTTCTGTTTCAGTGTTTGTAACAGCAGGTTCTGAGGGTGGAGCGACTGTTGTAGGCGGGTCAGTCGTAGTGGTAACTCCCCCTGATGGAGATTCGACTGGAGGGGTCTGAGCTTGTTCTGTTTCATCATCGAAGATCGCAGGATGAGGTAAGGTCACAGAGGATTGATCTTCGCGTTCAATGTGTGGAGAAGGATCGATATATGGAAACTTCTCTTCATGGAAGACTACATCTCTTGATATGAACGTTTTTTCTGTAGTAAAATCGAACACGAGCCATCCTTTCTTTCCCATAGGGTAACCAAGAAAAAGACATCTGGTGCTGCGTTCATCAAACTTGTCTCTGTTTCTTGCTATCTTCCGAGCAAAGCAGAGAGTGCCGAAGGTCCTGATGTTGTCGTAGGAGGGAGCTTTATTATGAAGCAGTTCGTAAGGAGTCTTGTAGGCCAGAAGTTTGTTGGGTGTTCGGTTTATTAAGTAGGAAGCATCTAGAACGCTTTCTCCCCAGAAACGGATTGGGAGATTAGCTTGAAACATCAAAGCACGAGCCATATTGAGGATGTGCATGTGCTTGCCCTCTACGCGGCCGTTCTGTTGTGGTGTTTCAACACAAGAGGACTGGTGAATGACGCCTTGTTCAGAGAAGAATGGACGAAGGCACGTGAACTCTGTTCCATTATCACTTCTAACGATTTTGATCTTCTTGTTAAACTGCCGTTGGACGTAGGCGAAGAAGTTTTTAACTGCCATTGGTGCTTCTTTCTTTTCTAGCAACAGAATGGTCCAAACCGCTCGAGAGTGATCGTCTACTATTGTCAATAAATATCGTGAACCATTTAGAGAAGGGGTTTTGTAAGGTCCCCAGAGGTCGCAGTGGATTCGAGAAAAATATCATCAGCTTTATTATAACTCTGAGAAAAAACACCACGGGTTTGTTTAGCCCGAACACAAATGTCACAAGTCTTTTCTGAAACTCCAACATTATGAGTAAAACTTCCAATATCTGATAAACTAGAAAGCACAGCTGATGATGGATGTCCTAAACGGCGATGCCACAATTCACGTGTTTGGAGTCGTCCAGCAAGACCCGCTATTACGCCAGTGTAGTGGTAGACTCCATCACGCTCTTCACCCGCACCAATCAAAGTCCTCGAAGTTAGGTCATGTATCACACAAAACTTTTTGGTAAAGAGCACAAAACAAGCAATGTCACGTAACAGTTGAGCAACAGAGATGAGAGTAATGGATAAGTTTGGCGCATAGAACACGTCTGTAAGTACAAGACGTTGTCCCAAATGTAAGTTGCCGTGTTTTGTTTCCCAAGTGATATTGCCATCTGGTAGAGAAATCGGACAAGCTTGTATGTTGGAAACGTTGCTGAGCAAGTTGATGTCTCCGGTCATATGATGAGAGGCGCCGGAGTCGATAATAATGTCATATTTGCTGTCTTTACCATACAAGTATAACTTGTTTCTCTTACCCGAAAGTTTTTCAGACGTGCTCTGTTGCTGGGTCTTCAGAAAATTTGCGAGTGACGTCCATTGATCCGCGGTAAAGTTGGGGATGCCTGGTGTTTGTGGTTCGACAGATTCACGAGCTGTTGTGTCATTTGCTCGAAAACCTGAGCCACGACCTCCGCGTCCTCTTCCTCCTACAAGTCTATCTGATCCTCTGCCTCCGTTTGATTTACTCTTGTCGGTCCACCATTCAGGGAAACCAACGAGCTGAAAGCAAGTAGTTGTGTCGTGTCCCGTTCTGCCGCAATGTGTGCAGGCCGTTGCAGGTCGTGTGAACTTTGCTGCTGATGCCTGCTCGGTAGGACGCGAAACCGTTTGTTGTGGGGAAGTTGTTGCAGAGAGTCCGATCGCTGGAACTCGTTCCTCATTCAAACGCATTGAATTCAAGTGTCGTTCCTCTTGAATTATTTGTGAATACACCGTGTCGAGAGTTAGTTCTGTTTGTCTGCTGAGTAGATTTGATCGAGTTGTCCCGAATCGAGAGTTATCTAATCCCATCAGGAATTGATGAACTCGGACTCTCTCCTGACTCTTTTCATAGTTTACCATAGAGTTGCATTCAGAGTTTCCACAGCAACATGTAAAACCTTTTTCTAAATCGGCTAAGTCATCCCACATGACTTGAGTCGGCCAAAGAAGATTTCAACCGTGTCACCATCTTGTTTGCAGGTTGTTATGTCCGCAAGAAGTTGATGAATGCGAGTATCATCGTTGACTGAGAACCGTCGCTGAAGACTCGCCCACATGGCCTTAGCGCTATCACCAAGCGAGATGGAAGATAGTAGCTTGGGTTCCACGCTACTGTATATCCATCCGATGATCATTGAGTTGACCATGTCCCACTTTTCTGCATCGTCAGAATCGCTAGACGGTCGTTTTAGAGTTCCGTCGATGAACCCTAATTTTCGTTTGGAACGAAGTGAGTTGGTCATCAACTTCGCCCATCTTTCATAGTTTGCACCATTGAGGAGGATTGGCGTCTGGACTTTCCCCGTGGCTATCAGAGGGATGCAAATAATATGGCGACACCAATTTGTCTTTGGTTGCAACAAGAGATTGATCACCGCTCATGATTCCTTATCGAAATCGAACAAGAATAGAAAGAATAATAAGAGAAAAAAATTGATATCAAGAGTCAAGAGGAGACTCTGATACCATGTCAAACTGTTTTGTGTTGGTTTATTCATCATAACATGTTCAGTATTTATACAACGTTAGGGATAGACTTGAGATCCTAAATACAAGGAGATAACAACTATTGATCTGAGTCTATCCTTATCTCATGAATATCTTAGCTTATCGCTAATACTATCAATTTCCAGAAAGTATGTTTAAATGAAAAAAAAAACAGTGGCAGACACATAAAAGCTTTTGGCATCGTAAATCATTACAAGAGTGCCGTACTTGATCGGGTGACACCCTATGGATAAATGTTTTTCTCTTATGATGCCGTACTTTAATGCCAAATTACTTACATTGTGATAAGACAAACCTCATGAACATTCTTTAAAACGGATGAAACTGCATATGTTCATGAACGAATGTGAATCTATTCAACATTGAATTAGATGAATCTACATTGGCTCTAATACAAAAAAAAATATTTATCGTTATATTTATTATATTTATTTAGACAATTTATTAATAGATAAGTATCAAGAAAATATAAATCAAAAAGTATTTTTTTTTTATTTATACATGAGTTTGATGTATGTGTTATTTATCAATATAATCTCAGATTACACTTAAATGATAAAAAAATTATTGCAGATTTAAGTGAATTTTTATTACGGTTTGATGGAAGTATCACAATTGTCTAGATAAAGAATTTGCAACTAATAAAATAAAAAATTGTAACTTTTGGTGATAGACCATTGCAATTTTTGGTGATGTACCATTGCAACTATTGGTAATGGTAGATTTTGGTGATGAACCATTGCAATTTTTGATGATAACTCTTGGTTAACCTTTCAAGTATGTGAAATGATGTGTCTTTTTTCCTAAACATTGCATTAGGTTTAAGAGATTGTTAAAATATATGAAGAGATAGAAAATGTATAAGAATTTTTCTTTTGTCATAATTTTTTTATAGATATTTTAAAAGTTATCCTTAGTCTAAAGATGTGTTTTCTATCTTATAAATATCATATATTTTTAAAGGATACTCAAAATGTCTGAGGATGTATCTTTTTATCCTAAAGTTTGCATAATTTTAATGAATTATTTTTAGTTTATTTTCATATTTATTTTATATACATTTATAGAATATTAAAATTCCCTAAAATATTCAGGTATTTGATTTTTGGTAATTTAATTATTTTATAATGATATATTTATAAACCATTATAACTATTAGTGACAGTAACCTTTGGTGATGAACTATTACAACTATGATAAACCATTGAAATTATTGGTAATTATACACTTTGGTGATGAATCATTGCTAATTTTGGTGTTAGCAATTATTATGCTTATAGCTAACAATTGTAATGTTTGGCTGTTAACTACTGCAATCTTTAACTATATATAAGAAGCCATGAATATTGACAAATCATAATGAAAATAAATAAGAGTTGAGATAAAAATATACATATCCTTTTTTGAATGATCATTAATATCTTGAAGAGATACTTTAAATACGAAAAATTTAGTTATTATTCATGTATATTAGCCAAAATAATGAAAATTTGATTGTCTTATTCAATATTATTGCTATTAATAATAGGTAAGAATAATAAGTATACTAAAAATGTTCAAGGGTGTGTTTTTATTCTTATAAACTGCATAATTTTTTGGGATGTTACTTTTTCATATGATTATATATTTCTATTTGTTATATTTTAAAGAATTCAAAAAGTCTAAATATGTGTCTCTTCGTTTTAATAATAAAGTTCATTGAAAATTATGACTTATATCAACAAACCAACACTACTCTGTATTTTCAAATATAAATTGACATTTTTCGTTAATAAGTTTTACTACTAACTATGACAATGCTTTCCCTAAATCTCTGCATGAAATAATATATTGTCATAAATCAAAGTCTGCAATTTATTTTGGTTTCTTATTACTTTTAAAATGTATATATTTGAAAAAAAAAATCATGATCAAGAAATAGTTGTTAATGTTAAATTTATTTCAGTAATAAATATAAACCACTCTTTTGAAAAACAACTCATGTAGAATGAATTATATCCATTCAACTTTTTAAAATCTATTGAAAATCAAACTATATGTTAAGAAACTTACATATTTGATTTGATTCCTGAAGAAGTTAATAGATATGTAACCAAGTTAACCAATCCTTTACTTTTAAAATTATATTTTTATTATTATTGCACTTAACAACAAATACTATAGATTGTTAAATGGTTTGACAACTGTAATTATGGTGAATGAGATTACATTTCCTTATTATGTAAGTATTGACGAATACTATAGATTGTTGCACTTAACAAAAAATACTATAGATTGTTAAATTGTTTGACAACTTTAATTGTGGTGAATGAGATTACATCTTCTTATTATGTAAATATTGACGAGCTTTTATATGATTATGGTGATGAAACATTTTTTTATAAATTCAAAGTTTTACAACACTTTCACTACAATGTCATTATTAAAGTCAATTACATTTAAAGATGATTTTTTATTGAAAAATGAATTCATAGGCAAAGATTATTTTTTACTCGTTACGTAGTAATGGAATTAGAGTTGAAGTGTCAAATATAATTTTGAAATATTTTTTTTCTTATTATTTCTAAAATGATTTAGGTCGATGAATATTGTAACACATGTATTTTCTCAAAGCAATTGTAAATAGTTTTTATAAATGTATAATATTTTTTTTTTTTATAAATGGAGTTCCCGTGCGATATCGCACGGGTTCCTTACCTAGTAATCGTAAACTGTTACTTTATCAATTCGAAGTGAGAACTTTTGGTGGCCTTTTCATATTTACTTGCTTGTAATGTTGCATGCTTTTATGATCAAATTAACATTAGATATTGGGTCAATAAACTCTCCAAAGGGTTTTTATATTGCATAAACTAGTATTTGATGAGTAATACACCACAACCTTAAAATTTCGAATTATGATTTTCGAACAATTGAAAATTGATTAATGAATGTTTTTAGTTCTTAATAACTAACAAAACATGAGTGTATTAGATTTTTTTGGATCAAAATGAGTCTATTAGATTGCTAAAATATAGTAGTTTTGGTCACGAAAATGGGCAGATCCACTTCAACAACCATTGCAATTTGTCCCTAAATACAGATATTAGTATATTACTTATGAAAATACATGTATGCCATTTGTAGTTGATTTAATATTTTCTTATAGAATTTTCAATTCTTTGACTGTTTAATTTTATGTTTTACCTTCTTAAAAACCGAAACATAAATCTATTTTATTTTATCTTTGATTTGACCACATAAACTTACAAGTTACAGCACATCTTTTCTAATTCTTTGTAAATTTGAAAATATACCATAGATTTAAGAATGTACTATACTTACCTAAGATGCAACTAAATTGTTAATTTTTAGATTAGAATAATGTGGAATGTTCTATTCCATTCTTTTCACAAATCTTTTTACCATTTGTAATAAATGAAATAGAATTTTCATTCCATCAGTTTTACAAGAAAAAAGTAAACCAAATTCAAAAAGAATTATTATCACAATCTTGATTATGAATAAATAGAATGAAATGTATCGGTTTTTCTCTATATTTCATTCCACTTATTTTATTCTTTATATTCCACTAGTTCCATTTTATATTTACTAGAATCGTAGTTTATGTGCACTTTATGAAAGAGGGAAGTCATTCTACATCATAAGACGTGTCTGCCTTCAATGTGAGATGACATATGAGTACCTCTCAAAAGGTCAGCGGTTGCCATTTTATTCCTAGTTAACCTTTCGAAAAGGCATTCGTATCTTTTATGCATTCAGATGTAAGGTCTTTCATATTCGAAGAGGAAAATCTAACATTTTTTTTTGCCTCGAAATCAGTAGTCTCTAAATGGAATCGATGGGGAAAAAGCTGAAACAAAAACTGAGATATGGATCTTCTAGGAACATGGAAGACAAGTGGTTCTTGGAGAATGGAAGCATCCTGCTAAAAGAACTTATCGCTGATTGCAACGGTAAATCAGTTCCTATACGCAGCTTTTCTTCTTATCAGATCCTTGAAGCCACCAATAACTTCCATTCCAGTTGTCTTGTCACGAATGAGAGGAGTCATAGTTGGTATAAAGGTATCATCCAAGACAAGTCTTACTTGATCAAAAGATTCTTGGAGCATAAAATTACAGGAGACAGAGTGGGCGAGGTTTACAATGACATTGTCTTGTCTGCTAAGATGAGTAACCACAACAACTTTCTTAGACTATGTGGCTGCTGTCTCGAGTTCAATCTTCCGGTTGTCGTGTTTGAAAATGCAGAACAAGGGGTTCTGAATGAGCGAGGAGGTATTATGGTTGATGGGGAGGAATTTATATTGCCATGTAGAGTAAGGTTGAAGATTGCCAGGGAGATTGCAAATGCTGTGACTTATCTTCACATGGCCTTCCCTAAGATCATCATACACAGGGTTGTTATGCCAAGAAACATTGTCTTGGACAGGAACTTGACCCCCAAGTTTTCCGATCTCTCAATGTCCATAACTCTCCCAGAGGGAAAATCAAGAATAGAAGTTGATTCGGTGATAGGAGCACTAGGGTACCTTGATCCATCATACGCTTACACAAAAGTTGTGACAGAATATACAGATGTGTACAGCTTTGGAGTCTTGTTAATGGTTTTTCTCACTGGCAAAGCAGCTCTAGTTTCCACTAGCTCTGGTGGTGACCGTGACCCCCAAGGTATTATTAGCTACGTGAAAGGTGTATATGAGAAAAGAAACCTCGATGAAGTAATTGATCCGATGTTGATGAAAGACATCACAAGTGCTCAAAAACTGAAGCTTGAATCGTGTATTGCACTTGCCCTGAGCTGCTGCGAGGAGAGAGATGAAGACAGTCCTAAAATGATGCAAGTAGCTAAAGAACTCAAACGGATCCACACATCATTTTACAGATCCTCTGATCTTTTCACTACAAAAAAGGGTTTGAAAATCATTTCCGTTTAAGGATAGTATGGAACTCATATTAATAAAATAAATCTGGTAAAGATTAGTTAGAATATTGTATTTGTATTTGTACAAATGGATTCATTTCAACAGCAAACGCAAAGCTATTGTAATTTTCAAGGAATCTAAAGATAAAAACCATTTTACAAGCCGTTTTGGTTCACTACACAAACTTCTTCTAAAAAGAGATTCCATGATCTTTTGTTTCAAGTTACTTATATAGTTCCGAGTTTGACACTTCCATAGCTCTCTCAAGCTCACTATTATAAACAAAAACCGACATTCCGTTTCAAATGTGTCCACTACAAAAGATCAAAAGGGTTGTCTCTCAAAAAATTAAAGCACCAATTATATTTGCTGCCCGCAGGCTCTATTCATTCAATAGTGCCCTCAGCCTTTCGTTTTCGTCTATATACTGCAAGTCTGCACCATTTATGTATGGTTTTTATATTTTCTGAATCTGTGACTGTTACTTATGCGAAAATATCGTTGATAAGAAAGTCTACACATTATTTTCTCACCTCTATCTATTATTTGGAGTTTTCATGCACCATGTACATGAATAATAGTTTTAAATTAAATTATATTTAAAGCTAAAATTTTATTATTATTAAATTTTATTATTTTCTTACCAATATTTTAAAATAAGTTTTGATTTAGTTGAACATTAAGATAAATTAAACAATTTTTTTTTAAGTTATATTTAAAATAGATATGTATATATTTTTATCTATTTATCTGAAGATAAAATATATTAAATCAACTTGTATAAAATTACTTAAGTTCTATAATTCTCAAAAAGGAAAAACTAAAACATTTCTAAAATTTATAGATATATATAAGAAACTAATGATATTACAATTAAAATTATAATTTTTTAAAAAATCATAGAAAATTAGAGAATATTTTATGGTACTAAAATTATATAATTATAAAAATAGAAATAAACAATATTTCGAAAAAATAAAATATTATTATATTTATATCATTAAATTATTTAATATCATATTTGAATATATTTACATTACTGATGATGTATAATTTACTATCATATTCAAAGAAAATTTTCAAAAATATAAATCATCATTAAATGTAATAATCCATATCACATTTATCTATACGCGATGTCATCTTTCTATTATGTCATGTCACGTTTATTTAGTGAAATTGTTTGTAAAGAGGACATGTGTCAAAATCACTTTGCAACTAATGTCTAGGGGACTAGGGGATGTTATTATATAGCAATGTTTTTAAAGCCAACCCGGACACTGAACCGGATGACTTTCCGGGTAACCAGATCATCGGTTCGACCGCGGGTGAATCGTGGATTAATAAATTAATTAATTTTATTATATAATAATATATCAGCTATGAAAATAAATATATAGAAACTATAGCTAAATATTTTCTAACTTTTTTATAAAAAATAAAATAATAGTTTAGATATGTATATTTTATGTTAAAAAAACATTTACAAAATACTTTACTTTAGTTTCTATATTTTTATTTTCATTTGACATACAAAATATCAAAATAATTTAGATTATTTAATTTTTTTTTTGTAAAAGTTAAGATTTATGACATCTAACAAAAAAATATCAAGACTTAAAAATTCATAAATATTTATTTTTGTAATGTGAATAATAAAATTAAACATCAAATCCAAAGTAAACCAGAAGTAAAACATTATTAATAAATTGTCGATAACAAAACTGAAAAACTTTTCTTTATTAAAAATTATACAAAACAGATTTTAAAAACATGATTAAAAACTTTAAAAAAAATAAAAATTATCTATTGGTTCAACCAGTAGTTCAACCGGTAACCAAATTTTGAGTTTTAGTGATTTTTTGCGGGTTTTATTGTGTTTTTAAATATTGGTTTTTTCACAAACTTAAACCGTATTATTTTAGGTCACCAGTTTTACCGGTTTAACTGTGCATTTGGGTCGGGTTTCAAAACATTATATATGATTATATTATAATTCTTAAATAAAATAATGATATTGAAGTGGTGTTACAAAGTAAATAAAAGGTTATTACAACCTTAAAAGTGATGTAAAGTTAAATTATTTGAAATGTGTACAAGTTGTACCCCTGTTAAATAATCACCCAAAGATCAGAGGTGACAAAAAGAACATGAATGATCATATCAGGAAAAAAGAAATGAGGAATTAGTTTCTCGGACTGGGAAGACCCATGCAAAATAGTCTAGGAGAGACACGAATCTTTGGACTAGGCCTTGGTGAAGGTATTGGGCCAAATAATCCCATCTTTCCGTTGACCACACGAGGAGAAAGGTTGACTTGTTCAAGCGCCCGGATCTGCAAATCGATAGGATAGTCCCGCACACACCCGATTCTAGGCCCGTTTCCGGTACTCCACTTGCACATAAAACGTTTCTGCTCTCTGGAATCCTCTACCGGCGGTTCAATCGGAACAACCGTGGTTCCATCTCGATCGTTGGATTTCGACGGTTTAGTGCTTCCCTCGTTAGAGACAGTATACTTATCATCGTCAATCGGATTCAACTGAACAAACAAAATTTAATCATCAATAATATGTACTTAAGCTAAATTTAATGAAACTTATATATCCTTTCATTTTTATAATCACCTTGACGTTGGTAAGATCCACATTGTTTTCTTTCAAGAACCCGATAAATTCTTGAAAATTCTCTTCCGTCGGGCGATAATGACCACTGTATGACCACACAGCTTCTACAACTCCACCGTGTGAAACAATTCTACCGGCGGCAGTAATGGCGGCACCGGAGAGAAAACTCGAATGTTGAAACCGACCTCTTTCCTTCTGACCAATGTACAGTTTTCTTGTCGTGCTTAACACGAAAATCCACTTTGTTCCTTCGATGGTCTCAACGAGGTTCTTGTTTTGTCGGTAGACTAGTTTTCCTCCTTCCACTACAACTTCGTATGCTTGTCTCTCCTTCTGTTAATATAACCAAACCGAACAACCATAAATTAGATTTGGGACTTTTTTGATAACCGTAACTAACCGAATTACTATGAATACATACCGGACCAAGGTAAGTGATGCACTGTCGTTGAAGAAGCGTTCTTGGACATTTGGTGAGATTCACTTGCCTGCCCTCTCCAATGTCTAACCTTTGGTATCATTCAAAATGTTTGCCATCGAATCAGCTAAACATATTGCGAAAAAATTGAAATTTTTTTTTTGACCAAGGTTGTGTGAAATTTACCAGAAGAAAAATGGCTGACTACTCTCGCTTACTGACCAAACATCGTAGTATAAGTGTAAGTTGTGCCCGTACCTATGACGTGGATCAATCTATACAAAATAAAAATAAAATAAACAAAACATTATTATATATCAAAGTATAATATCCATATACTAAAGTAAACTAGATAAAGCACAAACTTACAGCTTCTAACCAATGTCGCAAAGCTAGTTTCTGAGCTTTATCATCTTTCAACAAGCCTTTCCCTACCTATAAAACACACAATCAAATTATGATAAGGTATGATATTAACTATGTAAGAAAAAAACTATGTAATAAGTTATAAAAATGTCGTCTATCGGTCTATGTGACCAATTTCATAGTAAATTACCTTTGCTGCTTTTGTTCCAGCTCTTGCCCACCGCGACACAGCCGTCTGGTTGGTTCGGTTCGGTTCCGACGCTGCCAATTTCAATTCTTTCCACCTAAACCAAACATAATTTCATATCAAATATCCGGTCTTTGTAAATTTAACTTGTAAAAATTATAACTTTTGACGTACCATAATTCTTCAACGACTACTGCACAGTCGGCGAGATTTCGACGCGTTCGGTAACTCTTGTAAACCTTTTGTAACGTAACAGCGGCAGCGTCAAGCTCCGTTGAAGGTCTCGGAGACCAAATCGGCGGGGGTTGTGGTAAACTTAACGCCGTTAAACTCCCTGAGATTGCCATTTTGCCCCTGTTCCTACGTTTTGGAGACGAGCCTTCTTCTTCTTCCTTGTGCTCTACCTGGACTAGACTTGTAAACGTGAGACTCCTCTCTAGAACCATGTTATTTGGTTTAGGACCCTTCAAGTTTACACTTTTTCTCGTTTTGACCCCAAAACTCTCATCTTTACATTTGTTCCCCTTCTCGACCAAATCTTTGAACGATAAAGTCTTCTCCAGGTACATTTGTACTGGGCTTTTGGGAAGTCTCGGTGTTTCGCACTCTTGTGAATCTTTCTTGAAGCTGTTGCCTCTTTGTAAGCACCCAAAAGATAAAGCCATGAAAGCTTCAAAGCTACCTGTAAGAATTAAAGGTAATGATTCAGACAAGAGACGAGAAGGAAACTAGTTTCATATGAAATCCGAAGATTGAGGAAGATACTTACACTGTTAGGATGTGAAGAAGGTTCGTCGGAAGCTGTTTGTTATCTTTTTTTTTTCTGGCGGCAAAAAGAGAGACCAATTAAGGACAAAAGAAGAACTCTGTTTCTGGTAATGTCTCTTCTTTGCCCTCTGTCTTCTGTATATATAATGTTATTATGTATTAACTGATAAATAAAATATGACGTAATTATTAGATTTTCTTCACAACAAGTTTGGGATTGACCTTTACGATACGCAGTAACGCAGTGAAGATTTTTCTAAGTCTTTTTTTTTCGAAGTCTTAATTCAAAGTTTTAACATTTTCCTCTGATTAATAAAACATACTAGCGTGTGGGGCATCTTTGAATACGTCCGCGTATTGGTTAGATAATCGCACTCACGACTTATCTTCTACAATTTTATAACACTACTAGAAGTATACATATACAGATATACTATTGTATAACATACCTGAACCAGTATTTGAGCGTGTATTATATACGCACGGCGTTACACATGTAACATGCGTGGAGCATCTTTGAATACGTCGCCATGATAAGTTTTTTGGGCTTCCAATTTAAAACCAATTGGTAATTAGTGGATTGACCCTAACCCTTTATATATTAGTTAATGTCCCTTAGAATTTCCGATGTGGGATATTATATCCCTAATATATTATATTGTATAATCGTACGACAACATATATACATTTTTTGAGAAAAGAGTTTATACATTTACTTGATGACATTGTTAGCAATTGATTGTTAGCAATTGTATACATTCTCTATATTTTTTTCTTTTGAGAGATACATTCTCTATGTATTACATGATAACTTATAATTACAATGTGGCGGTACGCATGAATCGTAGCATCTTTGAATATGTCGTCGTTCTTGGTTATACAATTTTGTCGTCCTTCCTCCAACTTATTTGCATTTCAGAATTTTCTGTTCCGATCATTATAACTACCTCTTTTCAAAAAAAAAAAAAAATCATGATAACTACCTACTAGTTAATTCAGTCAACGTGATTCTCATTCTATTTCTGTTTTGGATCGTCAGTAAGTATTCTTGGTTTGTGCCCTTTTTCCATTAAGAACTAAGAGCACGCGCATTGATGAACCCCTATCAGCAGGGTTCATAAATTGATTTTTTTTTTTTATAATTTTTCTTTTAATTTTTTTTTTAAAAAAAAAAAAATTGACCAATGATGGGCCGCCACGTGGTGACCCGGATTCATCCGGAAGGGGCGGAACGAGCCGGGTTCGTTACTGTAACATATTTTAATATATTTTTTTTTCGGGCCGCGTGTGAACCCCCTCCAAGAACTGCCAATGCTCATACCCTAAGAAGTATATAAGAGAAGGAAAAAATAAAAAAAATAGTGTTTTTTGTTGTTTCTATAGTATCTCAATACTATGTTAAGAATACACTTTTTAACAAATACTCTGTTTTTGACTAAATAATATGTTAAGAATACACCTGTAGATATACTTGTGAAATAAAATAATCATGTTAAATTATACTCCTGTGAGCTTATATTTGAAGATTAGATTTCTTTTATCTTACAAGCAACATGATAACAAAGTAGAGTGGTGTTCTATCGTTGTGTTCTCTACAGTAGTATAATGTATATAACAACACTTATCCTTGTTTCTACTATGTAATATCGTGAAACCATTAGATCATAACGTTGCAACTAGTAAACGAAACCGTGTAAAGAAGTTCTTGTCGTCGTCGTAGCCTCGAGGGACTAATTTCTCGTTCTCGTGGTTTGGGAATTTCACACTAGTCAAATCAATTCTATAACATTCGAATTTGGTGAGAAAACGCGGTGTGGGACACTAAGCAAGTTGCCGCATATTAGAGTTTTGAATAATATGATTACGGAATTACGATTATGATAGTGCAAAGCCAATCTGATGGGTGAAAACATATTCATTAATTGATCTCAATGGTCCAGCCAATTAATAACACTACTACGTTAATAAATAAATATGAGTACCCTTTGTTTCAAAAAGATCCTCTGTTTCTAAAAGATGCATATTTTAGATTTTTCACACTTATTAAGAAAAACATAAAATTTTAATTACTAAGTAGATTTTGATCCGTGCACCCGCACGGGTGATAACTTTCTCTTTTAAATAAATATATATTTGTTGTAAGCAGTGTTTTGAAACCCGATCCGGATCCACGTTGAACCGGTAAACCCGGTGATCCAAGATAAATTTGATTCGGGTTTTGTGAGAAAAAAACAGAATTTAAAAATCCAATAAAACCCACAAAAACCCACTAAAACCCGGAACATGATACCGGTTGAACCACTTGTTTAACAATATATATTTTTTTTAGTTTTTAGTTATATTTTAGAATCTGTTTTATATATATTCTAAATTTTAGTAAACATTGGTCGTAAGTAGGCAGTGTTATATTATTATTTTGTATTAAATGTTATTTTGTTTCTCTTATAAATAAAATATGATATTACACAAATTATTTTTCAAAAATATGTTGATTTTTATTTTTCATGTCACTATTATATATCATATATGTGTCATCATATAATTAATTGTATTTTATATGTACCATCATATAAGTAATCATATAATTAATAGTACTTTTTATGTACCATCATATATATTATATTTTAAAAACTTAATGTAAAATATAAAACCATAATTTAAGTTTGTGTTTGAAATTGGGTTTTGAATTTCATTTTTCTATATATATTTAAAATATTTTTATAATGGTTATTGGAAAATATTTTAGTAAAAATCAAAATTTTAATATATGCATATCTTTAATCAATTTTTTGATTTAAATCAATTTTAAATTAATATTTTGATATGTAAATAGAGTTTAAATTTTATTTTATGATTATTTTAGACAAAACATGTTTTTAGGTAATTAGAGTGGATCATTTTCATATATTTTAAATTTGGCCTAGATATATAGTTTCTCATAATATAATGGACTTTTAATTTTTTCTTAATAACATAAGCCCATTAACTTTTTTTAATATACTGCTATCTATGTTTCCAAACAACATATATTTTTTTTTTACTGCTAGTTCTGTTTCCAAACAAATCTAAAAGATACTTCTACTTTAATAAGATAGATGCATTGTTTTGCTTAATTAACAATTTTTCATAATTTTAAACCAATAAGATTTTAGTAAATATAATTATATTTTTGGAAATGTACAATTTTTTATTAATTAATGTATTGAAAATGTAAAAAATGTATCTTTTTGAAACGAAAGTTTTTTTTAAAACATGGATCTTTTAGAAACTGAGGGAGTATAATTTACGACGGTCAAAGAAAGCAACCATATACTCCCATACAACAAGAGAGCAAAACCTGTAAGGTGAATATGGAGAGTCAACAAATTATGGTCAGGTCCGTTTACATTTGGGGATTTCCAAAGGGAGCTTCTCTTATTGTTTATAGTCAACTACGCAGCGTACGTGTTCATTAGTTCAGACTTCAAAGATATTTGGTCTATTTAACTCACTCGGTCACCTTTTACACGACACAAAACTAGGACCGGGCATTTTATTCGTTAAATTTGTTTCGATTCGTTATTCGTTTCGATTCGATCCGAAAAATCCGGATATCCGTAAGTCTTCGAAGCAAAGCAAATATTAAAAATCACTATCCGTTAAAAACGAAGCAAATCACAAATACTAAAAAAAATTAGAGACGAATATCCGATCCGCTCCGACTTTTATATAAATAGTTATATATATAGTTAAATAGAGTTTTTAATGTATAATCTTATATAATTTTATTTATAAAACTACTTATAAAAATATAATATGAAGAAAAAAATTATAAGATCTTTATAAAAAACTACAATTCTTTTTAAAAGATTTAACTTATAAGAATTTTTTATGAATTTTTAAGAATTTATAAATAAACAGTTTCACTAATATTTTACTTTATCTTTTATAAGAACACATTTGTATAATATTTTCAGATTTATTTGTATTAAACATAGTGGAAAGGTATCCGTAAATATCCGTGAATATTCGCAAATATCCATAAATTTTCCGGATATCCGTAAAACCGAATATCCGTATTTTTCCGAAGCAAAGCAAATCGAAAAATCAGATATCCGTGAAATACGAAGCAAATCACAAATACTGAAAAATACGGTAATATTCGATCCGTGCCTACCTCTACACAAAACAACATGTTAATATATATACTCCTATCTTTATTCAATATTATTAAGATAATGCAAACAAAATTAACATTTTTCTTGAATAGGCGTTATATGATGTTAAAATATATCTTTAACACAAAATATGAAACCTTATGTGAATACCACATGCGTAACTAGGGATGAGATTTATAACTGAACAGAATCAATTCGAGACTTTAGGTTTATACTGTGACTCGGTTACTCAAATTGAACTGACAGGTAATATTTTAATATGTATTCAGTTTCCAATTTAATTTATTTCGACTGTACTTACTGGTTAACATTTTCTTAGAAAGTTGTTTTTAGACTGGGTTAGATGAAACTGTCCGAGACCTTGTGGTCGAGTACAAGGAAAGGAAAGGTTTAGGACGCTAATATGTTTCAAGTTCGATCCATCCGATGCGTTAAACTAAGTCACATTATTCTTATACACCTAAAGCGATATGAATTTTCATCTATGACCTATCTGCATACCTGGAAGAAAAAGCTTTCCATGTGTATAAAAAAATGAAATCTATACTAAACTTAATCAAAGTATACAAGAATAGCCGTATCAAAAGAACATATCTGCCAAATTAACATTTTAAATTTATATAATTTAAACAAAAAAATACTGGTTAATTTTGGTAAGCCAAAAAAAACTATCCATAATATCATCAAATCAAAATGTAGTTTTATTCGATTAACTTGACATATTTTTCTAAACGAAATTAATTAAAACAAAAAACGCACCTTAGTCGTATCAAATGTTTTTATTACAAAAAAATATTAAAACTGTATGTGCAAGTATTGTATATTTCGCACAAATAATTTTCTCAATATTTTGATATAATATATATAAACGTATGAATTGACTTCATCGTGTGCACTGAGAAGACTCTACAGGAGGCGTAATAAAAGGGTTTTAAGTAAAAGTTATAACTTTATGCCTACTTACTTACCAAGTAAAACACCATAGCTTATAACATTGGTCAACAAGTAAGACCGTAATTACGTGTGTTTTGATTTGAATTTTCTTTTTAACTTTTTCTTTTCTGTTGTTGAGACAAAAATGTAACGCTCCACCTATCTATGGTTAATGGGCTTTCTACGTCCGTTCTTCGGCCTATGAATTATATTTTATGCGATAGGTAGTGCGTTTATTTTTCTGATCCTAAAATTCTTGTTTACTGACCATGTAATCACTATATGACTTTTTCCGTGTTTTGGTATCATTCGTACAATATCGTGAATCATTTTCTGATAGGTCATTCATCTTTTAACTACCCCAATTTAAACACGCTCAACACTGGAATTCTAAACAAATGTATATCCAAAAAAATAAATGCACTATTTGGTAACATAGATAACCAAATCAATTATTTTAAATCTCTATATATATTACACATTGGAATACTACAATTTATCCCTTCTTAAAGAGCGCAACGTCTCTGTTGCACCCACAACAAATCTCACGACATCTCTCGGATCAGAAACGAGATGGTTAGCCAGTTTTAATACCACTTGTAACGCCCGACTGTCCATGGTTAATATGCCTCCCACGTCCATTCACTCAGTCCGTTGGTCCATTCTGTTCAACAAACAGTGCGTTTATTTTACAGAGGTCCGAAATTATTTACTAACTCTGCAATCACCACACGACTTTTCCCCGTATTTTTGTCTCATTCGCATATCGCGAATTACTCACTTATCATTCCACTACTCCAACTCAAATGCGCTTAACTCTCGGATCGAATTTTAAATAGATGTGTGTCCCAAAAAGATAAACACAATTTAATGATATATGTAACCAAATCAATTCTTTTATACATTTCTATATATCACATTAGTGAGAAAAAAATACTCCACATTACATATTACATGTTAGCGTTAAGTTCAAAATATTACAGTGTAAAATTTTAGCTAATTCAAATTCAAAAAAGGTTAGCCACATTTTTTCGATATCGATTTGGTATTGAGTCGTTCTGTTACACATTCTTCTCTTTTGTCAACGTGCTGGCCACATTTCTCAATGGAATAAATGCACTAAAAAGAGATGCGGTTATTGACTCCCCATTTCTCCCTTTCGATTTCATACGATAAGAACATGATTAAATAGGGTTAGCCACATTTTTATTAGTTTTAAATATCTTACATCCAAATTTTAGCAAAAAATAAAATATTAAAATCATGAATAATATGAGATATTTTGAAAAGAGTTTCTCATGATTTTGAAATACTCCTAAAAAATATGAATAATTTATTATATCTATACATATACTTCTGATTTTTTTTCTTCGAGAACTCTCCATTGGACTTATTCTAAGTAAATTATATTGTATGATCATTCCTTTCTTATTGTCTTGGCTTGACCCGAGACCAGGATATCAAAGTTTGAATTGAATTAGATGTTTGGAATTGCGCACCTATGAGTAAGACAAGTACAATGTCTTAGACGTAGAGTGTAAACTGGTTAGAGCTAATAGCTCGGTCAAGGAACAAGTTACAAATTAGATTTTTTAAAAAATATATTTTGAAAACCGGACCAGACGTCTCTCGGCATTAGCATTGGATGATTGGTCGAGAACGCACCATCCGGCCGGATTAAAATTTTAAATTGTGTGTGGATTTCTTTCCGAAAATGTACAAAAATAATGGAAAACAAATTAATGAAGGCCCAATTTTGTTGTTCAAAAAAAGAATGAAGGCCCAATACTCGTTATAAAAAGGCCCATCAAAAGATGCTTATGAAGAAGTGATTGATTAATTAGTATAATTACTTATAATCCAGTCTGGTCGGTTCGTTTTCAAATAGAGAGACTCCTTGTGCAGATGATGCAAATTCCTTCAACGTATATTCCCAGAAAATTGTCTCTCTGAGCAAAAACCCTAGAAAATCCTAATCTCCGTCGATCAGAACAAGAAGATGACTGGTCCCAACACTGTTTCAGGTAAATTCTGTTTTTTTTTTTTTCCGAATTGGAAGTTGAGAACAGATTTTCTACGGATGATTGAGATGATGTAGGAATATGGATTGATTATGAGATTCTGTGTTTACTTTGTTTTGTTTCGAGATTTTTCAAGCCAATTTGGTTATTATCGTCGCAGATTTAATTTTCTGGGGGGTGGGGGGGTTTAGTGGTGATTTAGTGAGGTTGATCAACGTTATTACCGATGTGTTATTTTATGTTCGATTTGGTCATGAACAGTATAAGTTGTGGATCTCATGTTATATGGAATCTGTGTGAGTTAGGTAATGAACACCGTTCGGACATCGACGAGAGCAAAGTCAAAGCACCAAACATGTTCGAACGAGCCAAAGAGGAGATCGATGCCGTTATTGGTGCTATTCATCAACGCAAGAGTTCCAGGTTTTCGTTTTTGTCTCTCTCTGTCTAAATGCTATGCAGAAGAAGAAGGAGATTTCAATAATTTTTTTTTTTTTTAAATTATTTTGCAATGCTTATGTTAGGGATGAATCTGACAAGATGGAATTCAAACCCGAGAAACCGAATATGATGAGAAAGGCCAAGGAAGAAATCAAATCTCTGTTCCATTCCAAGGAGAAACCTCATCGCCACCATCACCACAAAGAAACTCATGGAAGGAGTGATGATATCGACGAGAACACACCGGTGAATGAAGTGAAGGCTCCTAATGTTTTCGAGAGAGCACAGGAGGAAATCGAGGCCGTCATTGAAACCATTCATCCCAGGAAAAATGAAGTTGACGGTTCTAATTCTCCTAAGCGTTCTCGCTCTGTTTCACCTGAGAAGGAAAGAGCTGGACTCGGATGCTCTCTTGGAAAGGGACTGGAAAAGATTTGTGCTCCGTGGGGTAGTAATAAAAAAGAGTAAAGTATTTTATTGCGATAAGATTTGGTTTGAATTTCATTGAGTTTGTAGGTTCTCTGAATTGTTACTTTAGCTGACCAAAGCTTGTTTTATTGAGTCTTAGCTTGTTTGTGGATGTTATGTGTATAACTCCTTTCCTATAAAATCTTACTATTTCCAAAGTTGCAAGAGGTAAATATATATCATAGTTTAGAGGTTTAGGATGTAACAACAGAGATGGAATATGAAAGATCTATATATATATAGCAAGAGAATTTGCCCTCATTTTCTGTTTTTTTTGTTCTTTTTGGGATTTGCTTGGGAGGAGATGGATTGAATTGTGTTTCTTTTTAGGCGACGAACAAGCGCACTTCTTTCGTTTCAACCCCCAAGATCATTCTCCTAGCAACGCTTCAGATATCATTGTTCAAGAATTATCCAAAGAAGCTCACGAGAAGGACAACACCAGCTATTTTCATTCCTTTGAGAGAATTGAACATGACCCTCGTACTAACAGCAAACGCAGAGTCAAGGAATGGCCGTGTTGTTCGTCACCTCCGCCATGCTTGGCAATCCAAGCGCCCTTATCGCCAGAGTTTTAGGCTCCCTCATATCACGAGGATGATTTCCTACCAAGGGGTATCTCGGTTTTTCTATTTTGTATTTTAATCACTCTTAACTAGATGATCATCAGATCAGTGAAAACCAAATTAGAGTTCGTGCCCGTAAGAAAAAATCCAATATAAAAAGTAAAAAACAATGGGAAAAAAAGAACAGATTAAAGTCTATTTTATGTGAAAAGTACGAGCAAGGAGAAGTGTGGTCTCCTTTTGGATGTTATAATCTGCAAGCCTGTAACCATCCTCCAGTAGTCTACCAGCAAATATGATTCTCTGGTGGTCTGGTGCGATCCCTTCCATGTCTTGTATCTTTGTCTTAACACTGTAAATGGTGTCTGAGCTCTCAACTTCTAAGGTAAGGACTTTACCATAGAGTGTTTTCACAAATATTTGCATTCCACCGGTTAAACGATGGACGTCAAGGACTGACTCGTTCCAGATCTTGTTATCCACCAGACGGCCATGCACGAGCTGTTTACCGGAAAAGAACAACATCTGCTGGTGCGGAGGGATTCCCTCTCTATCTTGGATCTTGGCCTTGACCATGTCAATTGTGTCTAAACTTTCCACCTCAAGGGTTATGGTTTTGCCTGTAAGAGTCTTAACAAAGATTTTCATAGTTCCTCCCAGCATGAGAACCATGTGAAGAGTATTCTCTTTTTGGATATCGTAATCAGCCAAGGTATAGTCATCCTTCGTAATACGTCCGGCAAAGATCAGTCTCTGCTTTTCGATGGGAATTCCTTCCTTATCTTGTATCTTTGCCTTGAGGTTGCCAATGGTGTCTGAGGTTTTTACCTTGAGTGTTATTCTGGTCTTGTCAAACATATTTACGAAGATTCGCATCCTAAATTTGAGAATCAAGTGGAGTGTTGACTCGTTCTGGATATCGTAACTAGCCAACGTACGGTCATCCTGAAGGCTTTTACTAGCAAAAATAAGCATCTGCTGGTAGTTAGGGATACCTTCCTTATTTTGTATCTTTTTCTTGAGGTTGTCAATGGTGTCTGAGCTTTTGACCTCAAGCGTTATGGCATTGCCTTCAAAAATATTTACGAAGATTCTCATACCTGTAAACCTGAGAATCATGTGGAGAGTTGAATTTTTTTGGATATTGTAAATAGCCAAGGGACGGCAATCCTCAAGCATCTTTTCCTCAAAGACGAGCATCTGCTGGTATGTAGGGATTCCTTCCTTGTCCTGTATCTTTTCTTTGACTTTGCAAGTGGTGTCTGAGCTTTCTACCTCAAGAGTTAAGGTCTTGCCTGTAAAAATCTTAATAAAGATTTGCATCGACATCTGGAAACAATAAAAAGTACAGTTCTCGTTAGCACACACGAATCAAAAGTAGGTGCAGAAAATTACAAGGGTTCTAAAGAATAATATTATGTAAACATGATTTTACATGAACCCTAAGATCTTTAACATCTAGACTAATCACATAATAGAACTATAAGAAGGATTTGTGGAATACCTCAATTCATTGTTGCGGAAATCTTCATGAACGGTTTTGATCATATGAAGATGATCTCTTGATCATGTAAGATGATCTCTTGATCTTTAAGTTGGAGCTAAGCCTTCTCTCCCCTTGCCTACAACCTTTCTTTATGTGTGTGTCTTAGATTTCTTGATGTTGCTTTGTGATGGTCCAAAGCCAACTATTTATAGGTGGGGAGAGAGACCTAGCTTCCTCATCAAGTTTTGATTACTTCCTCACCAAGTCTTTCTTATTTTCTTGGCAAGTTTCATCCTCTAATCTCAACCATCCATCAAGGTTGAGTAATGACAAGTGTTTAGTCTTCTAGAATCATTCATACATACAATGAACTTGTTCTCCTTTGATGCATTGAATTTACTTCACATGCTTTCCTACAATGACACATGTTTCATGAGTCATCTAATGAGAAAAATTCTAGAAGAAATCACTTGTCCATTAGTTGATCATCATCATTAGAAGCTTAACTCCTTTAAACCATTTTTATTGGTTACCAAGTGTCATTAGGGTTTAACAATCTCAATAGATAATAGTTATAACATAAGACCACATTATGGGAAAGAAATATTGATACACATACATAAATATTTCTTACATTCTCCCACTTGGTCGTTGGTATAACTCATTATATCTTTCTTACCGAGAATCATAAGGCTAGCGTTATTTGTTAAACAGTTTCCTTAATTTGGTCATCATAATTGTCATAGCTAATCTAGCAAACAATGAAAGTCATGGCGGGCACATATTATTTTGCAACATGATTTCTTCCATGCACTACTACATTGCTTACTATCATAGTTAGACCATAAGTAGGAGTTACCATAATGGTCCCTTTTATGTCTTATATAAAGACTCATTCCGTTATCATAAATCCAACCACAAATAATTGGTGTGCACACTGGAAACAGAATGCAAAAGATTCAAAAGTCGTTAAGAGCTCATATACATTGTCAAATATATGCTAAACGTAATCAGACAACTTTAATAGCTATCCATTAGACCCATAATTTCTAGATTTTCTATAATGTCTTTGGATATAAAGCTTTCGTAAGTATGTCTGTGACCATAAGCATTAGTGCATATATGCATAATGACAAACTTTTCTCTTTTGAAATCTTACTTTAATGACATATATCAATCTTAATGTCCATATACTTGGATCCTTTAGATATCATGTCTTACTTAAAAAATATGATTGCATACTTACTATCACTTAAAGAGTTGAACACTTACGGACTCAAACTCAAAGATAATTTTGCAATCAGAATTAACTTTATAAAAGCCTCATAATATTGCCACACACTCAGCCTCTTTATTGGACGTTTAAAGCAATTGCAATTTCCATAATAAAGTATCTCACTTGATGAGATACATATTTCTAAAATTTTAATGCTCAAAACCATTATGTCCATTAAAATCTGAGTTTGAAAATCCAACCACCTGTGGGTGTGTTGATTTCTTACATGTGAGCAATTGATTCCTTGTTATCTTTAGATATCTCAAAATTTATTTTCAACTTTTCATTTTTTTACGTTCAATTTCATTATGCGGATGTTTCTTAAGATCACGCTTAAACAAACAATACTAGAAGAACACGTTAGCATGCCATATCTCTCTCAAGAACTTTGCCAATATATGCTTTCTGAGACAACCCTAAACTTTTAAGTGATCTTTCATGGAGAATTTCAATCCTAATCACATAAGTTGTCTCACCCATATCTTTCATTGCAAAGTTTAAGGGAGATAATTCTTGGTCTCATTTAATGGACCAAGATCACTGCTGGCCAATAAGTTATCATCAACATACATAACCAAAAATATGAACTTACTCCCACTGATCTTGAGATATGAATCTCCAAATATTCTTTTTGAAACCGAATTTCGTAATGGTTTCATCAAATTTTGAATATCATTTCTCAAGCTTTGTTTCAGTTCATAAATTGGTTTCTTTAGTTTGTAGACCAAGTCTTCCTCTACACTTCGATTATGAAGTCTTTAGGTTGACGCATACAGACTTCTTTTAAGTCACCATTAAGAAAGGCAGTTCCTTCATACATTATGGAACTCATTAACGTACTGAGCTACCAACGCCATGATAATTCTTACAGTCTTTTATAGACTCAGTCTAATCGATGCCTTCTTTCTGATTGAAACATTTGGCAACAAGTCAGGCTTTATGTCGTTCAATATTTCTATTATATTCGAGTTTGGTCTTACATATCCACTTACACTCGAATAGTCTATATTCTCAAAATAACTGAACGACTTCCCAAACTTCATTTGCAGCCATCGAGTTTACTTCATCCTTCATGGCATCGATTCATTAATCAGAATTAACATCTCTTATGGCTCTAAGTAAGAAACCAAATCTTTAATATCCAGTTCTTCAGATTCTACTTGATAAAGTACTTATTGGAAAAATCAAATTTACTCATACAAGTAGAACTTCTTAATTCTTTCTCCTCTTTAACATAATGTACTTAATCATTATCAGCAACGTTTCATCATGGAGTATATGGTCATTCGATGGGTTTTACTCATTGTTAAACTTACAACAACATGAGAATTTCCATCATTCATAATTTAGGGTAATATGTTGTTTACCCTAATTTCTTGAATGACCATTTCTTAAACTTTATTGCTCCCACTAATGTTGCCATTCTTATAAAATCTGACATTATTGGTTTCTTTTATTACGTACTATGGTTTGAACAATTTAGCTTATATCCTTTAGATTTCTCAGGGTCACCTATACAGAAACCAACTGATCATTCTGAAATCTAATTTCTTTTCATGTGGATTATATGTTCTTGATTTAACAGGACATCATCATACTTTAAGATGTGTCATAATAGGTTGCAGCCTTATGCAGTTCAAAAAGATTCTTGAGAATGCTTTGCTGAAACCATATTCAAGATACACATAATGCATCCATCCACAAGGATATATGTAAACTTTCATGAACTCTTTACGAGTTTAACCATTTCTATAAGGTACGGTTATGCCTTTCTGATACACCATTATGCCATGGAAGACCAGGCTGTGTACTTATATAATTCTTAAATTCATTACCTTATGTTTTTCACTTTTATATCCTATTGCCTCTCTACTCTAATTATGAATACTTGTAATGTATTCAAAATTGAGACTTTTATGCAATAAATATACATTAATGTGAATAATCATTAATAAAGGCAACTAAATACTTTTCATCTCCAAAGATTAAACATCAAATGGTCTACAAAATTTTGTATGTATAGTTTCAAGAAGCTTTGTATTTCTTGTGGCTCATTTCTTACTGTATTTTGCTTATCCTTAATGCAATCTACACACATTTATTGTTGGTAAAATAAAGATTTAGAATAATTCCATCTTTTACCAACCTTTAAATTCTTTTATTAGAAATATATTCAACTCTCTTATGCCACAAGAGATACTTATCATTAGTACATGTTTTATGCTTTAATTTTCCTTTAATGTGCATAACTAGATGTGTTTTAAAATGTTGATCAGCCAATGTCACCTAATATAGGCCATCAACTAATATTCTTGAATCGATTCTGTTAGAATTCAAGAATAATTAAAACAATCATCTCTTTAAGTCGATTAAAAAAAACCCACTCATCAAGTTTTCTTAATGAAACTAAAACTTATGGAAAATAGATGGAACATAAAATGTTTGGATTGAATCCAAACAAAATCCACTATTCATAATGAGGAGTGCAATAGCTTCAACTATCACTTCGCTCTCATTCTCATAAGTATTTAGTTTACACTTTAAATTACGGTTTTGATCATAAGTAAATCATGCACGAAATTAATTACATGTACATAAGCACCATTATCCATCCACCAAGTTTTAGAAGAAATATTACAAGAATAGATTCGAAAACCCTTACGGAACTTTTAAAAGTTACATTTTCGAACTATTTTCTTCTTTTATCGCAGTCTTTCTGAAAGAGTTAAGACATTTTCATCTGTCATCTTTCTTTGCCTTTTCCTTCTTATTTACTTGATATTCATTATGGGTAGTGGTCTTACTTAAGTCTAGCTTCTTGAATATAATAGACAACTTTAAAACCTTTACAGCTAAGCTTAGCCTCCTATTGAACCATTTTCTTAGCCAATTAATTCAACATCCGTCTCACGTAAATGATGTTATAATTAATTTGGAATGGTTCATACTAAGAAGAGGCAAATTTAAGATAATTTGGAAATTAATCTTCCATATCATTCCTAAATTCTTTAATTTAGCCGAAAGATAGGTCATTTCAATGCAATATTCATGCATAGACCTTATGTCATTATTCTTTTATGGTCGTAAGATTTGCCATAAGTTTCCCAATTAGGGATTTGGTTGCAATCTTAAACCGTTCTTCTATATATTTAAGGTTTTTAGCTTTTTCAGCCATCATAAGGAAAGTTTAAATATATATAATTATTGTCATCTTAATATCATAATTCTCAGTCTATTCAATTTCAAGCTTTATGAAATTTCTTTTCGTCCTAAGTACTATCCACTATTAGTGAACTTGACTCATCATTGAGGAGTGTCAAATTCAAGCATAGTACTCTTAATATGAATTCAACTTTCTCTTTTCATTCTGAGAAGTTGGTACCATTAAGGATTAGAATAGACGAGACTTTATATGACAATCTTTAAGACGAAAAACTTTAATTTTGAGATATACAAGTTTTAAATTAGGCTTTTCAACATAATCAACACATATATTTATTGAATACTTATGCCAAGAAACTATGGTGATCCTGTGGGTAGCAGCCATATTTCCATCAATAATCATAGTATTCGAAAACATTTACGAGTGATGTATCGAATTACTCAAATTAAGCTATATGTGGATATACTTAATCTACACAATACAAACACTCTATATAAGTACTTGATCATATTTTGTGTACATAGTCTACCTGTGGGTAACTACTTATTACTCAAAATATCAAATACTTATTTGAACAATAATTTTCATTTCGCAAATCATTTTAGAGTAAAGTCACTGTGGTGATATCTTTAACTCTAATTTTGCTCTTTATATGAAAATATTGTTTTATAAAAAATCATGCATAAAATTACTTAATTTAATTTCTATACGATTTATGTATAGAAAAATTTATGCATCGATTATTGATTATTTCAGAGATCGAAATAGAATACATACATATAATGTATGATTCAAGATTTCCGAAAACTCTCATCGGTTTTATACCGAAGCTTAATTTAGATCAAATTTTTATTACTTAAGAATTGATCTACTTTCATTCTTTAAAACATAAATCTATTACACTTTCCGGATTAGCTAGATGTTTATAACCATTAGCTCTGATACCACATGTAAACATGATTTTACATGAACCCTAAGATCTTTAACATCTAGACTAATCACATAATAGAACTATAAGAAGGATTTGTGGAATACCTCAATTCATTGTTGCGGAAATCTTCATGAACGGTTTTGATCATATGAAGATGATCTCTTGATCATGTAAGATGATCTCTTGATCTTTAAGTTGGAGCTAAGCCTTCTCTCCCCTTGCCTACAACCTTTCTTTATGTGTGTGTCTTAGATTTCTTGATGTTGCTTTGTGATGGTCCAAAGCCAACTATTTATAGGTGGGGAGAGAGACCTAGCTTCCTCATCAAGTTTTGATTACTTCCTCACCAAGTCTTTCTTATTTTCTTGGCAAGTTTCATCCTCTAATCTCAACCATCCATCAAGGTTGAGTAATGACAAGTGTTTAGTCTTCTAGAATCATTCATACATACAATGAACTTGTTCTCCTTTGATGCATTGAATTTACTTCACATGCTTTCCTACAATGACACATGTTTCATGAGTCATCTAATGAGAAAAATTCTAGAAGAAATCACTTGTCCATTAGTTGATCATCATCATTAGAAGCTTAACTCCTTTAAACCATTTTTATTGGTTACCAAGTGTCATTAGGGTTTAACAATCTCAATAGATAATAGTTATAACATAAGACCACATTATGGGAAAGAAATATTGATACACATACATAAATATTTCTTACATATTATTCAACAAGAAAGTCACCAAAGCATAAAACAAAGAAAAATTAACGGATGAGTCAAATATCTACGGAGAAAAGATATACTTTCAGAGAAGAATTCACGAAAGTTGTTTTGAGGTGTTTAGGGTTTGTGAGATAGAAGACTTCAATACAACAGGGGATGAGGTTGATTACTTGAGATAAATATGAATCTTTTAGCCAAAAAAAAAGAAGATAAATATGAATCTTAAAATATAAACAATTTATTTAAAATACAATCGTATAGATTTTTTTTTTAAGACATAATCGTACAGATCGTTTTATTATATTACAGACATGTAAGCTAACTAAAGTTAATTTAATGGTGATTTAGTGAGGTTGATCAACGTTAATACTGTTTTAGTGTGGATCTCATGTTATATAGAATCTGTGTGAGTTAGGTAATGAACATGTTCGAAGTTCGAACGACCAAAGAGGAGATGGATGCTGTTATTGCTGCTATTCTATGACGATGAATGACGATGGATGCTCTCTTGGAAAGGGGTTGGAAAAGATTTGTGCTCCTTGGGGTGGTAATAAAAAAGACTGAAGTATTTATTTGATTGATGATCATGAACTTGTTTGCTAGTTGTTGTGATAGGATTTGGTTGAGTTTATTGATTTCTAGGTACTCAGAATTGTTACCTTATAGCAGACCAAATCTTATTTAATTTTATTTGTTTCAGTCTTAGCTTGTCTGTAGATGTTATGGCTATAACTCTGTTTGTACGTACAAAATCTTCATATTTCGAAAGTTTCAGGGACGTTGTATGTACCATGGCTTAGATAACAAGAGACTAGAAGCCACCCAAACTCATTCTCTCTCTCTGCCGAACTTGTCTTTCAAGAGGTAATGTATATCATAGTTTAGAATTTTGAGGGTTTAGGATGTAACCACAGAAATGGAATCTGAAGGATAATATTTAAAAGAAAAACATAGTTTTCTCTGTTTTAGAGCAAAATAAGTCTGATACTGCTCGGGTTCTCAGGAAGAGATGTCCATAGCGACTTAGTAAACTGTCCCAAACTTTGTAGAGTCTGGAAGCAGCATTTTGAGTTACAGAGTATACAAGTCTGGAGGAGTTGAAGTCCACACATTTAGGAGCTGATCCCTTGTTTGAAGGCAGTTTGAAACAACCAGTCAGGCTAGAAAGTAATACTGAATCCCTAGTTGAATAAGCCCTATTATGCTCAGGAAGCAGGTCTTACTTTCAAATGGTGCGTTGTCCACTCAAACTGACGCTTCTTTCCATTTCCCACGACAACTTTGATCTATGGGTAAATAATGTCCCTATGCTTAATGAGTTTATTAGCATTTGCCACGACAGTTTCTGACTCGTTTTGGGTGTAAACTGGTTTTCCCGCTACCACTCGCAAATGTAGCTTTTGCGGTTGGCAGCGGTTGCTGACTTTTTGAAACAATCATAGAAAACGCTACAAATCGCTTCAAGCCGCTCCAAACCTCTTAAAATCAAAAATTGGTTCCATCTAACGTTTGCGGTTACGGAGGGTAAATTTTTTTCTTAAAAAAATAAAAATAAAACTAAAAATATTTAATAACAATTTTAAATTGAAATAATATAAATTGTAAAATGTATATATATTATATTTTAATTTAAATTATAAAACTTTAAAACAAAAATATTTTCTATAATTTTAAAAATTTGCTATTATGATTTTATAAATATAATTTTTATATTTATTATAATATTATGATTTTTAATACTTTTATCATTATATAGAATGTAAATATTATTAATTTATTATTTAACAGCTGATGCGTTTGGTAGTTTACCATTCATAAAAGTTCTGCAAACGCATCAATTTCTAACCGCTGTACCAGTCGTACAAATCTCTAGAAAATGCTTAAACCGCAACCATCCGCATCCGCAAACTCCCGCAACCGCAACCGCTGCGGTTACACCAGTCAAGCTCTAAATACGCGTAAACAACGTTTCTTCGTTCTCGTTTGAATACACATTTTAATGCAAACAACTATGTGGAGTTTTTAAGGGCTTGACTGGTTTCTCCGCCACCACCCGCAAACGCAACTTTTGCGGTTGGTAATGGTTGTTGGCGTTTTGAAACAATCACAGAAAATTATACAAATCGCTTCAAACCGCTCCTAACCTCTTAAAATCAAAAGCTGGTTCCAGCTAGCGTTTGCGGTTGCGGGCGGTCGTGGGAGGGTAAAAATTTTTTCTTAAAAAAAAATAAAAAATAAAAATAAAACTAAAAACATTCAATAAAAATTTTAAATTTAAATAATAGAAACTGTAAAATGTACACATATTATATTTAATTTATATTATAAAAATTTAAAACAAAAATATTTTCTATAATTTTTTAAAATTTAATATTATGATTTTATAAATGTAACTGTTATATTTATTATAATATTATGATTTTATAAATATAATCGTTATATTTATTATAATATTATGATTTTATATTATAATATTATGATTTTATAAATATAATCGTTAAATATTGTTAATTTATTATTTAACAGCTGTTGCGTTTGACAGTTTACTAGTCACAAAAGTCTCGCAAACGCACTAATTTCTAACAGCTGTACCAGTCGTATAAACCGAAACCACCCGCATCCGCAAACTCCCGCAACCGCAACCGTTGCGGTTACTGTTGGATATGGGTTTGACACCCTCAACAAAGGCCCATAAGAAAATGAAACCAAACCCATTCTACTAGGAAATCCTAGGTTTCTCCTTCTCTATAAATAAGGAGCCACCTCTTTATTAGAAAGGGGATCTCATCTCTTGCCTCCTTTTAGATCTAGAACAGCTTCTTATAGAGATTTCATATATCCTTAGATTCACCTTTACACTTGATATCTTTCTTTGTAATGAATCTTTGATCAATAAATCTTTGGATGTTCTTTTTCTCATTTGATTTCTATGATGATTTCTCATAAACCTCCATATAAATTCATTGTCTGATTCCAACAAACACTTCCAGCAAATCGACCATTTTTGGATCAAACAATTGGCGCTAGAAGGAGGGGGCCGAACCTCCGAGGAGAACTATCTTCGAAGCATGTCAAACTTGGGAGAATCCTAGATCTAGCTTCACTTTGAGATTTCAGTCATGGGCGAGCAACCACGAAGCACCTCACCGTCAAATCTGTTGCTTGACAAAGTCGCTACTCAAGACGAATCGCTCTCTCGCGGTTACTCGGGAAGAATCGCTCTCTCGCGATTACTCGGGACGAAGCGCTCTCTCAAGGATACTCGACACGGTTCGTTCTCTCGCGATTACTCGGCACGGTTTGCTTTCTCGCGGTTACTCGGCATGATTCGCTCTCTCGCGGCTACTCATGATGAATCACTCTCTCGCGGCTACTCATGATGAATCACTCTCTCGCGGTTACTCGACATGATTGCTCTCTCGCACTTACTCGGAGCAGACCTGTCTCTAGCAGTTACCTGGTCGCTCTCTCGTAATCACACGACACTCGCTCTCTCGCTGCTACTCAGAGCAGATCCGTCTCTAGCAGTCGCTACTCTCTCGCGGTTACTCGGAATGAATCGCTCTCTCGTAGTCACTTTGCTCGAGATAAGCTTGCTTCGTCTTCACCCTAAAGATAAGTTCTTTACTAAATCATCGCATCTTTTTTGATCACTTTGAAAATAGTTTGATTGCTCGCTTATTAACTATGCAAGAGTGGTCATTTCTTTTGGTTTGTATTGATCTAATCTTGGTAATGCTTTTTGTGAACCAGAGCCGACTACAATCGTCAAGCCAAAGGTCATTGAGATGGTTCTCATGCTTTGAAAGACGAGCTCAAAGTCTTTCAAAGTAGCACGAGGTTCATGGGCGAGCAACCACGAAGCGTCTCACCGTCAAGTCGTTGCTCGGCGAAGTCGTTACTCGACGACGATCACTCTCTCGCCGTTGCTTGGCACAGCTCGCTCTCTCGCCATTACTCGTCACAGCTCGCTCTCTCGCCATTACTCGGCACAGCTCGCTCTCTCGCCGTTACTTGGAAAAGATCGTTCTCTCGCGGTTACTCGGTATGGCTCGCTCTTTAGTAGTTACTCGGAGTAGATCCATCTCTAGCAGACACTCAGATCGCTCTCTCGCGGTTACTCAGCTCGCTCTTTTGCATTCACTCGGATCACTCTCTCGCGGTCACTCGGCTCGCTCTCTCGCGGTCAATCGGCTCGCTCTCTCGCGGTCACTCGGCTCGCTCTCTCGTGGTCACTCAGCGCATACCGCTCTCTCACTATCAGTCGTGACGATTCGTTTGTGGCGGTTTTTCCATGGTGATACGTTCATGACGATGTTTGTGGTGACGTGTCCTTGACAGTTAGTCAACTGACACTTCCATCCATAGCGACTCACTCGGGTGGTTCAGAACACTGTTCACATAGATCGTTCACGCAACTATCCCCGAGTAAGCTCCGATTGGAATCAGAAGTATGTCCATGACAGCTCGTCCGAGACAGTCCACCCACGACATTTTGTTTATGCCAACCTAGCCATAACAGCCTGTTCATGGCAATTTGTCTACGACATTAGTATGTGCTGAGTTCATTATCTCATAAACCCTATTCGTCAAAATCCGCAGAGATCAGTTTCATCTCTCTCTACGAACTTGAGGGGACTTATTGTTGGATATGGGTTTGACACCCTCAACAAAGGCCCATAAGACAATGAAACCAAACCCATTCTACTAGGAAACCCTAGGTTTCTCTTTCTCTATAAATAAGGAGCCACCTCTTTATTAGAAAGGAAATCTCATCTCTTGCCTCTTTTTAGATCTAGAACAGCTTCTTATAGAGATTTCATATATCCTTAGATTCACCTTTACACTTGATATCTTTCTTTGTAATGAATCTTTGATCAATAAATCTTTGGATGTTCTTTTTCTCATTTGATTTCTATGATGATTTCTCATAAACCTCCATATAAATTCATTGTCTGATTCCAACAAACACTTCCAGCAAATCGACCGTTTTTGGATCAAACAGTTACACCAGTCAGGTCCTAAAATTACAATTGTTAAAGTGAATGTGAAATCACATAGAAATTAAAAACAAATAAAAATATGTTAAAAACCATAAAAAATAACTAATATCGATGCAAAGATGCCACACATTACGGTGCTAATTGGGTTTCAAGACATATTTCATTTTGGAGGAGAAAGAAAAGATAAAACATAAGAGTGAGAATTCATAACCAAGAGTTCTTGGTATAGTGGCAATAGAACTCCAGATGGAATGCCCATTCTGGGTTCGAGTCGCCTTGGCCATCTTCCCACTTATAACCGTGTGTGCCCGAATGGAAAGTCTTGTGGGGATTAGTCTGGGCTTACCGCCTGGAAACTCCACAGTCATCAAATAAATAAAAAAAGTGAGAATTTATCATATGGAATTATGGGAGAGCATGTGAGAAGAATACAACAATCCTAAAAAACTTGAATCTTTTTATGAAGATCCCTCCAGTATAGCTCTTTGTAAAAACAAATAAAGAAAAGAACCATCGGATTGTTTAGAAAAAAAATGGAAAGGAAAAACATGTTGTTCAAAGAAAAAACAATAACAATTTGTATAATCTTATGTTTATTGATGATATTCACTGATCCAATGTTAGTGAGTTCGAGAACAACATCGCAATATCCTAACCGTAATTCCCTTACGCTCCCCATCCTTAACATCTCTTAAGATGCTCACACTCATATAATTTGTCACGAACCACTCTAAAAATTGAAAGCTAATAACATCTGGTGATACTCACATTGGGTGGAAACACCCATTAAATTTTCTCACCAAGATTGGTATCTAGTATATTTGGTGAACACTGACTCTAGCTGTCTATTCTTTTAGTCGGAGCAAAAGCTAAAACTCCCTATTGTTTTGGATTCCATCCCCTTTCCAGTAAAATATGTTGTTTAACCACATGTTGTATTGATAACTTTCTAGCTTGACTTAGAATTCTAAGATTTGGGTTATTTATATGTACTTGTATTATATATATACATGGATTTTTCTTCAGTCTAAAGTATGAAGAGATTATGGTACTCATATTACATAAACAATAGAATATTAAAATATATATGCAATCTATTGATGTTAGAAGACAACACACAATCTATTCTTTTAAATCAACAACAAATATTATTTACAATTTTTTCGTTGGCTTTTTTTTTTCTTTCTCTTTAGATTTTCAAACAAAAATTTGTAGTCATTAGGATATGTGCTTTATTCTCCATAGCAAAATATCATCATATTTAGTGACCACACTTTTTTTCTTCATCCTTTTTGATAAGTTTGACCAACATTTTTTTTTTGTCAACTGTTGCTGACCAACATCTACTATAGAACAAAATAGTATATATATATTTTGTTTTATTCTCCATAGCAAAATATCATCATATATTTAATGGAAAAATTATTCTTTTTTTCTTCATCCTTTTTTGATAACTTTGGCCAACACCTACTATAGAACAAATTCAAAATACATTGAAATTAAACCCTTATTTTAGTTAGTATATATATATATATTTATATGTTATCTAAATGTGATTTTGGGTGCTTAATTTGATAACATATAAATATCTCTTTTTCTCTTGTATCAAATGTATTTTTATATTCTATTTGTTGTTCACAAACCGAGAAATATGGTAAAACAATTTATAGATAAACGTAATAAAATATTACTTATAGATAAAATATTAAAAAATAATTTTGCTGAAAAAAACTCACCCAGTTTATGCTTCTTTAAAAAAACTAGAAATAAGAGAGTGAAAGATATTGGTTGGAAGATTTTTTTTTTTTTTGGAATAGATATGAGATAAATCTATTTGGAAAAGAAAAAAATAATAGTTGTTTAAAAGAAAGAAATGTATCTTCTAACTTTGTTTGATAGCGATAAACACATTATGCTTATGCATAAACGATTATATGTGTGAGTTTTTAAACGAGACACATGATTGATAAGAGAAGTGAGCTGACGTAGTGCTTATAAAAAAAATACCTTTTCTTTAAATCATACTTTCATAACATAAGAAAATGAAAAAAAAAACATGTTAATTTATTGTAGATATCATTTTTATTATGATTTATATAAAACCAGTGTATTAAAGATATATTTGTATCAACATTTTAAATTTTCTTAATGATGATTAAGCATTTTTAGATAATCAAACTTCATTGAATATATTGTATCATGAGTCACTTTTGATTCAGTTATACACATATCCAAAGCTAGCATCTCACTGTGTTCACCATAAAAGTTTTGGATGATCTAATATGGTTTATCATTGTCATAAACTCCATATCCAAAAATAATGACTTGGTGAAAGGAAACATCCACAATGACTTGTAACGACAAAATAATAATAATTTGTACAATTTTGATGTTTTTTTGAAAAAAAAATACAATTTTGATGTTTATTGATGATATTGATCCAATGTATTTGAAACAATATTGCAAAGTATCTCAATCAGCGTTGGTTATTCTCATTATCGCTAATGTCCATGTGAAACTCAATCACATCGCCTTTTTCGTATGGATATGTATAAAATTTAATTTAATTATCAGCAACCAGTTTTAGAATTGAAAACTTAAAAATATGAATACTTACATGAGTAATGGATGCATGTATTCAAGTTCCTCGGTAACATTGCTATCAAATTTTGGTGAACACTAGCTTAAACTGCGTATTTTTATTTATTACAAAATTTATCTTTACATTTTTTATCACATCATTTTTTTCTTGTAAAGTATATTGTTTTCCACATGATTCTTTTTCGGAAACACACTCATTATCTCATTGATCAAACTAATTGATTGACACAAATCGTTTATGGGAGAAAGCTGAGTTATTTTAGTGTATATATAACTCTTTGGCTTGATTTCGAATCTTAAGATTGGACTAGAGTAGATAACATAGTATTACTAAGTTGTTTATATGCATCTAGAAGTATATAGAGATGTTTAACTGCTTTTTCAATAAAAAATACGAGGTGACTACATATTTACACAACAGTACAATATAGATATATGTTTAAAAATAATATACTAGCAATTTATACGTTTACAACATATGTAATACAATGTCCATTTCCAATTTATACGTTTACAACATATGTAATACATCTTTGTTAGAAGATGCTGTTATTTTCCTTTCTCTTCACTTTATAACATATAGTTTTAGTATATGTTTCACCAGTGTTGAGTTGATTTAGTGGTTAAGTTTTTTGGTTGCCGATAATATAGAGATTCTGGAAGTCACATGTTTGATTCACGATGGGGGAGATTTGCTCTTCAGAAGAGAGTTATATTATATGGTAATTAGAGATTTATTACTTGGTATGAGATTCGTCCTAAGAAGATTATGGATTTCGGTCCAAAATCTCCTTTTTTGAACAACTGGTCCAAAATCTCCTACTCATAAAAAGAAGATAATAAAGTGAACTAGATACTGACCCGCCCTTTTCAAGGGCGGAAATTATTTAAATAAACTTTTCAAATTGTTACTGAAATTAGAATATACAAATTATAACAAAAATAACAATAGTTTATATATATATAATTTTTGAATAATATTGTTTTTGGTTATAAAATATACACATTTTTTAATTACAACTTCTACAGTGAAACTTCTATAAAATAATAATGTTGGGACTACACTAAAACTATAATTTTTTAATTTATAGAGATTATTAATTTATCGATATAATAATTGAACCAAAAAATTTAATTTGGGACTACACAATTATATTATTTAATAGAAAATTTACTGTATATTAATTTATAGAGTATTAATTTAAAAAGATTATGCTGTATATAAACGTTAATATGTGTGAGATCCAAAATTTATAAGAAAAATATTTACACAATGCTTTTTAATTGTTACTGAGAAAACGAAAAAAATCAAATAAACTTTAATTCCACAAAAAAATTAATATATTTTGTATTATAATATTGTTTGTGGATATATTATATAGTCTTTTTATTTTTAAATTTCAAATAAAATATTAGTTGGTTAAAACCCAATATTTATAAGGCCTAATGTAAATTGGTTTACATAATCATATGGCCCTTTATTTGTAAATCAACACAACTTTAATAATTTTCCAAAGCCCATTAGTTAAATCCATTATAATATGTATTTATATGTTGGTTTAAATTAAGTTGTTAGTTATGTCTATATATTCAAGGAACCAAACAGATTTAAGTATCCAAACACCTACTATCATAGAGAATATCCAAATTTAAATGATAACTTCTAAATGGTAGATAAATTTTAGGACCCTAAATTAATAGACTAGATATTTTTGGTTTGGATATTTTTTTGTTTGGAAGAGGTAGGGGATATGTTAATTGAGAGAGATTAATGATCGCTTGGAGAAGTGGACCTCTTTATTTTCTTTGATAGTGGCAAACACACAATACCCATGTGATTAAGTGTGTTTGAGAGATGTGCAGAACATATACTCCAGAAGAAAAATGAGCGTAGATGATACAGTTTTAAAAACATAAGAACTATGCATTAATATGTTCATGAAATTTGTTTTGCTTCTAAATATTTTATTTCAAACATATTAATTAGTTGTAGATAATGCCATCGTTTGGTTTGATAGATAACCAATCATTTCTTGTCTTTTTCTCCAATAATCAGGTGGTTACATATATTTATATAAATAATACAATAGTATACATTAATCTCTATGATATCATAAAAACAATACTTGATTATTTATCTTTTGAAAGTTTATATATTCTTACAGTTTTCTCTGATTTTTTTTTTCAGTAGAAGACATTGAGAGTTCTTCGTTCTATTCGCCCTGTTCAATTTTTTTTAAAAAAATATTTTTATTTTCTAAAGTAGCTAACATCAGTTTATGTTAAAATCACTGGTTGAGGTTTATCTTGGTAGTTTTGTGAATATATTAGCTTGAAAGAAATGGATATTATTTTTAGTCAAAAAAAAAGGAATTGGATATTTATATCTAGTTGATGATGACGATGATGAACTTTTAGAGTTAGTTAATTATGTGGGCTCGGTTACAATAAATACTAGATGATAATCTGCGCCCTGCGCAGATTGAGTTTTTTATATATGATGTATTTAAATATTATAATATAAATTTTGTTATCAATAACTTAATTTTTTTTACATTTGATTAGGGATGGATATTCGAAACCATTTAGTTCGGTTTGGTTCTGTTCAGTTTGGATCTTCATGGGTTCGGTACGGTTTGGATTATTGCCGACTCAGTTTAGGTTTGGGTTTGGATAATTCATCTTTTTTAATTTAAAGTTCATATATACTTTAAATTTCTGAAAATCTAAAAATAAAATAATATATAACATATAAATTTGAATAATGTATGCTAAAATATTTATATATTAACATAAAAATTGGTTTCGCTTAAATAATGGAATATAAAATCAATAGATATTTTAAGTATATTTGATATTTTGAGTATTGTTTAGCTATTTTAAATATGTACTTTTGATTATTTATATATATTTTCAAGTATTTTGGACAACTTTAAAATATTGTATCTATTTATATATTCTTTTAGATATTAAATTTAAAAATAATTAGTATATTTAAGTATATAAATCTGATTTGAATATATTCAGATACCCGAAATATTTCGGTTTGAATGGATTCGGTTCCGGTTCTCTAAATATAAAAAAAATTGAACCCGTTCGGAAATCTAACCATTTTTGGTTAAAGTTTAGTACTATTTTTTCAAATTGGATTTAGTTCCGTTTTATGGATCCGGATTTTGCCCAACCCTATATTTTTATTGTAACAAAATTTTAAACAAAAGTGAGGATAGTTCAAATTGATTTTGAGTATGCAATAGTTTTTGAACCAAAACATATTATACTATGTACGTTACTCATTTAGTTAATCACTAAAATTTATTCTAAGCCCATTTAAGGAAAATGATGGGTTGGACTAAAAAAATATTTCCATTTTAGATTGTCAAAATCGACACTTCCAAATTATTCTCTCTAGGTGTTGTGACGAAGAGAAAGGGGATTAAGGTTTGGAAATTAAATTTGTTGTGTAATCCATGTTCTCGCTAAGTGATTTCAATAACTTCTGAATAAATCATTGATGTATCGATCTTTTGTAAGATTTTAAAAAAACATTAATTAATTAAATATTACAGTTGCTAGAGTAATCGATTGTTTCTAAATTAATATATATGAGATTAGAATAATCACATAAATCAAAACAATGCCTCTTTTTATATGTAATATTTTATGGTAAATAAATCAAAATAAATTATGTTATTTATTTTATATTCTTTTTAATGATATTGACATATATATATATATAATATTTCAATATAAATATATATATTATCAAGTAACAAATGATCATAAAAAAAGAATTAAACCATAAATCAAACTATGTACAATATAAAAATACAGATATTAATAAAACCATATGATAATATATATTTATATTGAAATATATTATATATCTATGTCAATATCATTTATAAAATTGTATGGAGTTTGATTATATCAAGATAAAATATATATAAATATATATTTTACATAGTTTGATTTATGGCTCAATTCTTTTTTTTTTGTTATATCAAGATACAAATTTCAAAATTAACATATTTATGTATTTTTTATATTATAATGACAGGTTCCTATAAGTGTATCAGAAACGATGTTCATTCTTATCAACATTTGTATACATGTGGAAATATATTTGTGAGAATGATAACATTGATCAAATATAGAGAAAATATTAAACAAAAATGTTTTGTTATGTCGCAGCTTATGAATTGGAGAGAAGCAAAGCCGATCATATGATAATACCATGACGTCCAATTATAGTTTTTGTATTGTTAATCTAATAGAGTTGATTTATTTGGTTTAATAGATCGATTTAGGTTTACCACATTAGATGTTTGGTTTAATTTAAGTTGTCCGGTTGAATTTCTAATGTAGCGTCTAATTATATATAAGCTATAATCTTGAAAGGGTCCATCATGGTAACAGAAATGAAAGAGTCCAAATTTAAATGATAACTTTTTAAGTAGATAAATTTTAGGACCCTAAATTAATAGATTAGATACTATCAAATGTATGAGACTGTAACAAAGATGAACATACAAGTCGAGGATTGACTGAAAATGATAGAGATTGTAAATATAGGAAGTCGAAACACTATAATAGTTAAAGTATAGTATACTCCGTGTTTATCTTACTGGTGATATAAATGTATACTGTATATATTATTTTTTAAATAAAATGATATTAATATCGATTCATTAAACGGGAATTTTTGAAACGATAACAAGACCGACTTGAACAAAAGTTTCCGAGTCAATATATTACAAGAGTAGTTTCGTCCACCCACTAAACTCGGCACGTTCCACAGTCTTGGTTTTGAAATCCTAAGGAACCAATTCCTGTTCTCAACCCTCGACAATGATCATAAATAGGTGAGGTTCTCTTCATTACTTCGGATGCCGGGACTATCGATGTCGCCTTGGGAGTAGCTAGGTTTTGGTGATCGCCTCAAAACTCAGAACCATATCAATAAGAACGCGCGAAATGCTAAGGGAGATGGGAATAGAGCACAAACCGTGAGAAAATTGTTCCATAGCCCCTGTACAAACTCCAACAGCACCAAAACCGCAGAAAGACAGAAACAGAATGACGGCTAATGATCAATCTAAACTCGCTCCATAACATACAAAGACAAACAGGAGACACTATCGTAATGAGAGTCCCATGGCAAGACAAACATCATGGCACTGGGATGCGCCTCACATTCGACCGATCCACCCGGAGGTAGCAAAGCTCCTCAGACAACAAGAAGCAACCAAACCCCCGTCAGTCGCCTCCTCCGAAAACCGAAAAGAGGACAGTCTTTGACGTCGAAGAAACTGAACTGGGGAAACAGTCCAGGAACACAAAATGAAACAAGAACAAGCAACATCCCAACGAACAAGTCGACAATGTTCAATTGGAACCAAAGACCGACCAACAAGAAAGCGATGAGCTGATTGGAAGGAAAGTGACGTAGCCACCTCGAAGAAACCATGGACGACGAACCTCGACACCGCAGCAAGTCCAGCTTCACAGACCCTAGCACCACGCTAGCAGCAAGGAAGTAGAGACTCGACTTTGAGTAAAAGGACCTCCAGAGCAACCAACACAAGAGGATTCAGACCATTATCCCACCGAGATGCCAAGGAGGAACTCCGCACTGCTCCTACTCGCCTCACACCCTGCTCAAAGAAAGCGACAAAGAACTGCAGCTCGAGCAAGAGTGAGCCAACCAATTGCCTTCACGCGCCACCACACTTACTGGAGACTCTATGGACCTCCAGCCAAACCCCAAAAGCCGACTTCAAAGCAAGGAAAAATCACTCAGCTTGCGCCAGGAGACCACCACCAAGCAGAGCCACCTCGGAACCGGATCTACACTGCAGCCGAAGTCGAACCCGAAGAGCCACCTAGAGCAGAGTCCGAAGCAAAGCAGAGAGAGTGAGAGGGACCGCAAGGAAGCAAAAGGAAAATAGAGAAGAGGAGGAGCCCCTCCGGAGTTGGCACGGACGCTCACGTGCCGTCCGAGCACGAGGGGAAGCAGATCTATGATTTGAAAAAGAAGAGTGTTTGGAAAAGAGAAAGATGCGAAAGAAAAGTAAATAAATGTTTGAATATTATATAGGGAAATTGCACTGTATGACGTTCGATAACCACATAATTCACTCAATAGCTAACTTCCCTAACTCACCGATATATGGCTCACCTTTTTAAATTATTGCCATATTGCCCTCCTTATTAACCGGGAGTAACTGGCAAAAGATAAAGATTAAGTAAAATAAAATAAATGTCCACTCAACTGTCGTGGCGCTTCATTATTCCCACGATATCCGTTTTTACTTTACCATTCCTTTCTCCGTAAAGTAAAACCTATTCTTCTCTTTCATCACCACAGCAAATTCACGCCGTGTCTTGCCGGAGTTTAAACTGCTCGTCACCGCTATTTTACTTCACGCACCGAAGAATCGGAACACCAGAGGCATTCAACTCCTCTTATAACGGCAAGAACGCATCCAGTACTCCGATGAGTTCGATTTTACTTTTCTTGTTGGTCGGAATTTCAAGTTACTCCGACCGGAATTGAGTCTTGTTCTCGGTTTCGTTGTTCTTTTCAACTATACGAGAGCTTTAATTGTCTGTCTCTGCTATGTAGTGTATCGAGTTTGTGGTCTTTGCACGTGGTAGTAAATTCCAGATAGAAACAAAAATTGATTCCGTGCATGTGTTTGGAAGATTGTGACAGTAATTGGATCATGGTCGCTTTCAGTTTTCTGTTTATTTAGTTTTCACCCGTCATTATTTGTACACGAAATTAGGTTTTTGAATGAAAGTGGTTTACATGTTCTGTCTGAGACTCTGGATATTTCATAAATCTGCTCATACTAGACCATTTCCGTAATAAGAATTGCGGTATAGTATGTGAATAACATAGTAATTACGTTTTCTATTCCATTTTATGTGGACAACTGTTTTATGTTTGGTATCGGTTTCATTCTATAGTGTTTGTTATTGCCATTTCGGTGGGGACATTTAGTAAATATAAAATAGCAACGGAAATCGGTTACCTGCATACTAGATTGAGGATTATGAAACACATTTGACTGTCTATCGTTTTCATTTTTATGTTTCTGTGTTTTGATCCATTGTTATCTGTACAGTATCTGACTATATTGAATTGTAAGTGATTTTTGTTAAGTTTGCAACCTCTTCTACTTCATATTTCTGCACATACTAGACCATTTCACTCACTGGAATCGCATGCTAATATGTATATAGAATAGTAGTATAAGTAGCTATTCTATATACTGACACACTCAGTCTTATGGTTTTTATTGTTTTCATGCTTGGCAGAGAAAAAATAGACGAATTAGGTCTTCCTCTGAGAATGTTTGAGGCGGGTTCGGAACCAACAGGGCGGAAACGGGTTAATAACTACTTCAACCTACGGTGGATTGACATCATAATGAGTGCACTAGAGGAAGAAGACAAGCAAATGTTGAATGACTCGCAGTTCGGGAGAGTTTTGCAGATGGGTTCGCATCCTTTTTCAGTCATGTTCCTCCATTACTGCCTCTCACGTCAGATGATAACTGCCAAAGAGTATGAACTTTGGTGGATCTTCGTTGGGAAGCCGATACGCTATGCCATACAAGACTTTACTCTGGTCACCGGACTGAACTGTGGCGACGGCGTTAGGTTAACGGGAGAAGCCGCCGAGAAAGGTATTGGGCGAGGGAAGGCGTCCGGTAAAGGCAAATCATCTATGTCAATACGGGATGATTTATTTCGTGGGGAGGAGAAGCCCACACCTGGATGGATCATGGAGCGGCTTGTGAAGGGTAAAAATTACAAGGATGGATTAACCCGTTTGCGGCTTTTATTGTTGGTATTGGTGGAAGGTATTCTGTGTCAAACTTGTGGGACAACAAAAATCAGACCCGAAGTAGTGAGCATGCTTGGTAATCTTGACGCTTTCCTGAAGTATCCATGGGGCAGGGAGTTATTTTTACTCACTGTTAAAAGTACGAAAGCAAGATATGCTGTTAATTATGTGAAGGATACAATGGCAATTCAAGCATTTACCCATGTGATGGTATTGGTTACTGTGACTGCATGTCCTTCTATCATTATTAAGACTGGCGGTGCGGATCCTCTAGCAGATTCCACCCTTTCGAGCGAAGAAATTATCAGCAGGGTTGCTGAGAGAAAGTTGGTGGTCAACATTGTCTCGGCAAAGACGGTTGATGAACTGGGACAGGTTAGGCACAATTTTGGTCTATGTCATATATATGCTATTGTATATGTCAATATTGACTATACTATTTACTTTCCATACTACTTTACTTGAATCTTATTTACTAACAATGATTACTTACTTTGTCTACCGTATATTTGTGTTGCAGACATATGTCAGGTTTTTGATTAGCTCAGATGAAGAGGAGGAGGATCTTTATCGTGGGTTGGGAGATAAGGAAGATACGAGTGTTGATACCATGGTTGCTTTGATTGACGATGATTACCCCTTTGAGCATAACACTTGGTCAGGTGGTGTGAAAACGGATGAGGTTAAACTGAAGAAGGGTCATACACAAACTTCGGAGTCAAGTGATGAAAATGTTCCTGACCCGGTTGAAAAGGATAACGTTCATCATGGTGGCGTAGAGAGTGGTGGTTACCCTGGAGATCCGAGAGGGCAATCATCAGCTAACCCCTCGGGTGCCCCGCCTGGTGATGACAGTTCCCATTTTGATGTCCGACCATTACTTAGGCGTGCAGCTGACGCATACGAAGAGAAGGTGATTGCAATGTTTGAGGGCAATATTCTGAGTTTGAAGGGCCATTTTAATTCCGAAGTGGGTGGCCTTCGTATCGACTTACAATCAGCTACATCCGCGATTGGCCAATTGGAAAGTAAGGTCACATGGGAGTTTGAGAAGATCAATCAGTTATTTAAGTCTCGGTTTAGAGGTGATGATATGGAACCAACGTATGGGTTCAGTCCACAGAGACAGTTCCCAGGTCAGGATGATGATTTCAACAATTCAGAGGTTAATCCCGATAGACCCACAACACATACTGGTGCTACAGATGGTGTGGGTACCCATAAAGAGTTCGTTGTAAGTGTCTATACTATGAACTTTGTCTTATATGGCATGATATTCCATAATCACAACATACTATTCCATATCTTATTCTGTATTTATATTATCATCCAGTCAACACAGCGAGATGTAGAGGATGTTGCTGCAACAGGGACCGCCTCGGTTGGTTTGGGTGCGAATCTGGATGAAGGAGAAAGGGAGGGAGGATTATCTCCGGGTAAACAGACTGACTCAACTGATGGAGTCGAATTCAAAGCTGAGACAGGGGTTGAGCATAAGGGAGCTGATCACAATGGACATGTGTGGGAACCGAAATTCGCACTGTCGATTTTAATGAATAAGATTGCGGAGGAAAGCCAAGTTAACCCGACTTCCCTTGAAGGTCCGGATTCTCTGCGACAGCCAACGACAAGTGACCGAATAATGCGGAAAAGGTTTTGTTAAGATTTGGGACTGGACCTTAAGAAAGGCTGCCTACGTACCCCTTTCGAGGATCAAGTCGGACGTAGTTCAGTTAAAAAGAGTTGAACAAGAGATCGAACCGTCTGGGCGGGTTCGTCTAGTATGAGCGTTTGTCATAGAAACATGCATGTCGAAGATAACGCCTATGGTTTCTATGTACGGAGCTCTTAAATAAAAGAATTGTCCGATCCTTCCGAGAGGAGCGGAGATTTGCGAGCAGGAGGCGGCCAGACGTTCTAGGGCCTGGTTCGTCTAGTATGAGCGTTAGTCATAGAAACGGACATGTCGAAGATAATGCCTAGGGTTTCTATGTGCGGAGCTCTGAGTAAGAGAATTGTTAGATCCTTCTGAGAGGAACGGGGTTCTGCGGAGAAGATAAAGCTAGAACAAGAGGCGGCCAGACGTTCTAAGTCCTGCCTCTCTGGCCTAACCGCCTAAGTTCTAAGTTCTAAGTTCTCTAAGCTAGCAGGAGTTCTCTAAGTGTAGATTCTAGGATTTTCGGATCCTCTTCTCCTCTGCTCTTGCTCTCCTTATATACCCACTCCTAGGTCGGTTTGCCTTAGGATGATGGACCTCGCCTTTGGGCCCAAGTTTATCTCTTCAGGAAGTATTCCATTTTCGTCGATCTTTGTAATTATCCTCGAGTTTTTCCCTATTTTTCGGTGACTTGATGTTTATCCGATGTTCGGGAAATCGGATAAACCGTCACAGCATGATTGGGCCTGAATTCTTAAAATCGTAAGTAAGTCTGTGGACTTGTCTTAAGTCGTTGAACGTTTTATACGATTTCTCGAAAAGACTATCTTTCTCGTAAAATAAGTCGTATAGCCTAAAGGATCGATGTTCAAGTTAATTGATCTTTGTTTTATACGATATTTTCTACGAGAAATCCAATCCTTCTAGTTTTTGTCGTAAAACATCGAGGACGATTCCAACCGAATCGAAAGATGTTCATTCCGTAGCCGTGATCGTACCAAACTCACGAGGATCGATCCAAACAAGCCAAGATGGGATCAGACCGAGCATGATGGGACCAAGACCAGGACGAGGGCCGTCGACCGGCGTAAGGGGGCTTGCCGCCGGCGCCAGGCCGTCTTGCGGGACGCGTGCCGCCGGCGCCAGGCCAGGGTGCCGCCGGCGCCAGGCCGGGGTGCCGCCGGCGCCAGGCCAACCCGCGTTACGCGTGCCGCCGGCGCCAGGGGTTCTTTGCCGCCCGTGGGTTTTCCATTGCCCGATCTTTCCCCCGTTAGTCGTTCGTGCGGGAAATCTTTGAGTTTGGAAGGATCTTTAGCCGTAGATTTCAAGTTAACCGTTTTTGACCTCACCAGAGAGTGGATATTCTAATTTGAGAAGATCTCGTATAACTTCTTTTCAAATTATCCGAGACTTTTTGTTTTTAAGAAATACTTTCCAGAGACTTTCAGTCATTGATTCCGTCGCGACCGATTTTGACACCAACAGTTAGCCCCCCAGCTCGTTAGAACCTTCGTGATGTTCTTGCGAGCGAAAAGACATGTCAGGTAAGATAGGCGGAATTAATGGTTGAAAGGCTCCGTTGAAAGTGGTAAGATTGGGGCTGCGCCTTTTGAAGGCTGCCTACGTACCCTTGTTGTAGGGATCAAGCCTTCCGTAGTTCGTTTTGGAGTTTAAGACCCTTGTGATCTGTTTTCCAGCGAGACTTATATGGTCTGGTTATGTGTCATGAGAGACTTTCGAGCATGATGCTGTTGATGTGTTTGTTTTGGTCTGGGCGTTGTGAGGCCATTATGTGTTTTTCGACTTTTTATGAACTTCAGTTTTTTCGAAGTATGAGAAAGAGGGTGTGAGTTGTCGTCTCATTCCTAGTTCCCTGATGATCACCGTACCTATTGTTTGCATAAAGCGAGATTTTCTGCGGTTTACCGATTTACGCGAAAAGTTCGTGAAACGAATAGGCTTAAGTGAAGAGACAAATTTTTGGATCTCGTATACCATACTATGTCTGTGAGATGTCAAGATCCAGCGTGGCTGGGTTTAGGGCAAGACCTAGGTTTACTCTCGGACTGAGGCTTTGCGATGACAAATCGGCTTTTGTTTTGCCTGTTTTGCGATTTTAACCTGACTCGTACCGTTTAAAATCCGTGAATTGTTGTCGGCTTATATGATTTGTCTAGGCGTGAGTCGAGCTACTTCCTTTACGAAGAGCTAAACCAAAATTTGGATTTCTTGTATAGCGCGCTATGTTTATCCTTGTCGGATGCAAGAGAGCCTACCCCTTGAAGGGCGGCTATTTGTCTGTTTAGGACGTTAGAGTTCGTTTGTTGTGATCAGCAACAACGACGTGATGCCAGTTTAGAGGCATGTTACCGTTTAGAGGTGTGTTTGTATGTTTTGGGGAAAAGAATATCCGTCGAGCGTTAGCGACGTCTCGCAGTGCTGAAGGTCGAGTTTCCCTTGTGCCGCATTTCGTGGTTGAAATGTTCGCGGGCTTTGGAGATGTTTTGCGAATGTTTGCAGCCAGAAACTGTTGTTTCGGTTTGGACGCAGGACCAAGGGGTCGCGTAAGTTCACCCCAGGGAGAAGCGTCTACATTCACAGTGCTTCGTGAAGTGTTGGCCTTCCGGGATTTGTTTGTATATATTAAGGATGACTCGTATAACTTTTGGAGCTTTGTCACGAGTGTTTCTTTTCATTCCGTGTTTACGGGGCGTATAGAACTTAATCGATTGACGATGAGTTTAAATCTTCCGTTAACCATATGGTTGTTAAGACTGAGTTTTGGTATGAAGAGTTTATCGTATGATTTCCGATTCTGGGTTATGCGACAAATTGCTTGCGTAATAGTCACTTGGCGTTCTATGAACAAATCGTGGATTGTTGTTTTTAGCCGTTAAGTGATTGGAGCGGTGCTCGCTCAGTAGCTTTGAATTGGCATGGAGGCTAGATTCAGCCGTATCGCCAAGGAAGTTGTTGGTAAACGATCAGACCATGACCCTTATTAAGGTCATGTTAGTTTACGATTGTCCTTAATGGGGATGCCGAATTCAGGTCCGGGCTTTACGGAAGGGCGTTGTTGGCCGAGGGCCAAATAGCGTTTGCCGAGATAGACATGGCAAGTATAGCGGAGTTTTCTGAGTTATGGCTGATGGCTTTTAGAAACGATATTCTACTTTAGGTCTTAGTTATACGATGAATGGCTCGTATAAATTCTTTTTTGTTGCATGAAAATCGTTTCATTTTATCCGGGGAAAAAGTTTAAGGGATCGACGCAGGACATTTGCGGGTTCGCCTGCGTGATTATTTCCTGCTCGGACGTAACCGCGGGACATCCCCTTCCAATGTTGATGCTCCCATTTCCATACCATTTAATTTTCAAAGCCCTCGTCGTCGGTAAACGTTGCATCCCCTTCCAATGTTGATGCTCCCATTTCTGCATCCTTTCAAGGGACATCTGCATGTAGTGTCGAGGAACAGGAAGGACCCGCCAATCCTCCATCTCGAGTTGATGTGGTAAGACTGAGCAGAAACCTGATAAGCAGCACAAATTTGGGCATTGTGTTAATATTATAATAATTTATATTGCCTCAGTAAATTGACAAATGTGGTTAATCCGTCTAGGACCCAGTGAATGTATCATCGGAATGCCCCATTGATGACCCAGTGTCTGGCCTCGTGAATAAAATTCTATCAGAAGCCGGCGTTGATAAAGTAAGTTTTCTATACTATATAGCATACAAAAATCTATATATCTACACTATTTGGCGAGTTATACTATTCCATTTACTTTGCATTTACAGGAGCCCCTTCGACCTCCACTGGTTCTGGAACTGTGAATTTAAGGTCCACTGATGCCATTCCGGAGAAAGTGGGTATTGATGGTGTGCATGACGATCGCGGTGAGGATGTTGTTGGGAAGAAGGGTGAGGATGTGAATGAAGATGATGATACAATTACTAAAGTTCATGTATAATGCTTTAACATCTTCCCAGCTCGTATGTTAAGTGTGTTTGAAGAGTTGATATTAACATAATAACTTAATGTTAATAGGCTGGACGAGTGAACACAGATGCAGCCGTTGGTCAAGCAGATGGTGGCAGATGTTTTAGTAGACGTACGCATACAAGTCTCAAACGATACACTCCTCTTGCATCCACCGTCCGTAAGAAAGAGGAAAACAAGAAAGTGACTCGTCAAATGGATGATAATGCACCACCTCCTAAACGGGTGAAAAGGGTGTCGGTTGAGCTAAGTAACCCAAAGCCACCTACTCAAGAAAAAGCCACATTTATAGGTGGCTTCTCGGCATTTACTTCTCCAACCCCAGCTGCAAGAGAGGCATTTCTGAAGAAAATGGCTGAGGCAAAGTAAGTGGCAACCATTTCATGATTCCAATTTTATTTGAAAACTACCTATTCCATATGATATAGTATGGTCTATTTGGTATTCAGATAACTGACTATATTAGCATTTTCCTTCAGATCAAATGCACCATCTCTCGGGTCAGTCATTTCCATTGCTTCTTTGGTAGATATGTTCAATTGCACCGGTGTTTGTTCGTATGAAGTACGTTATAACCCTTATTTCTTTCCATAAATTTCATCAATATATCCACTGTTCTTATTTATGTGTATATTGTAGGCGGTGGATCGTGTTGTAGGTTGGATAAGAAAGAGGCGTGACGGCAATCTATCTTCAAAATTTGACTTCATCCCTCCAACTTTCTTTATGGAGCTACTCCGCAGTTATCCTGGTTTTGATGCCATGCAAGATAAGGACGCCTTCACTTTTTCGATGTCTCTGCGCAGTCAGTTCATGCACCGTCCACAGTGGTTTACGCAAGTAGATTTTCTCTACACTCTGATGCTGGTTAAAGACCGGCACTGGGTTGGCATGATAGTAGATTTGCCGATGTGGGCCATCTATGTGGTGGACGCGAACCAGACATGTCCTCCTACTTCTGTGGTAAAAGATGTCCTCAAACCGATATCGATTATGATGCCTCACATGATATTGAGGTTCTGTCTAACTTCCTAATATATCATGGATTTTACCCGTTTTTACCCATGGTATATGAGTGTTTTTACTATTATTATCTATGTTTTGGAGTCTATTAGGTATGTTTTCAGGTTCAAGAGCATTTTGGAGAAAAGTGATGTTTTAGGTGCCTTTTTGGAGTTTAAAGAAGAGTTCACCCGTGATCAAGACCAGAGGTCGACATCCAGAGTTACACATCGATCGATGCACACTCTGTGCTATCGATCGACACACATTTGCCGAAGGACGATACATCGAGATCATAATCGATCGATATCGAAGCGGCAGAAGAAAAGTTGGACCTGGCCGAACTTGAAGCCCAAGACATCACATTTTAGAAGATTGCCCCTGACGAGTTTTTAACCTAATGAACTCATATTTATATGTGTCTAAGTGTTTTGGCACCGTAGAGAGTTTTTACAAGTTTCTAGCCACCTTTCTACCTTCATCTTTTCTACTCATTTCTTTTACTGTTTTCATTACTTTGCAAGTTCTGAATAAAGTTCTATTCAGTTCTTTCCTTGTTCTTCTTAACAAAGGTTATAGGATTCTAGATCTAGAGGAGAGATCCAAAGAGATTTGTGATTGGAACATAAGTGTTCACCCTCTAATAGATCTATGAACTCCTATTATTACCTTGTTGCTATGAATTACTTAGCCATGTCTGAGTAGATTCATTTGTTAGATTTAGGGTATAAATAGGATATGAGGGATTAACCTCAGCCTATATCTGCTATAGTTGTGATATTTATTGTTAGGATTGTTCACTAATGCTTTTTCTAGCTTAGCTACCTAGAACATGAAATTGGATTGTATTATTCATTAAATACAATTTTTGACAACATCCTAAACATGCTATGACCCTCTTGAGACATGCGAAAGCTAATCTAAGATCATGGTGAGCATTGTATCAACTCGCGCATAATGTCAGCTTAGAGCCGTATCGATTGATACTCCTATAGGGTAATCGATCGACGTAGCTAGAGGTGTATCGGTCGATATTCCTATCGAATAATCGATCGATACTGTCGGCGATATAGCTGGCCGCAAACACCATTTAACATCTAAGTAATAGATGGTCTAAATATTGCGAGAGCTGATGGATTCATTTAATAGTGTTGAGCTCTGACATATCATGCAAGCAAGTTGTTAGCATTTATAGTATTTATAATCCTGAATTCCTGAATACCTACCCTGAATCTAACTACTTTTCTTTACTGTCTTAAAACCAAAACCTTTCAACTGAGTAATCTTACCATTACTCAACAAACCTGCAATTTACTTTAAACCATTTTCAACCTAGCATAGTCATAAGATTGCATCTTATTTGTACACTAGCTCTCTGTGGATTCGATCCCTAAGTACTACTAAGTACTACAACTGAACCTCTTATTTGAGAGAGTAAAGTCACTCCTTAGGGTAAATTGAGTGATATCACTTCCCGACCTCGTGAGTTGAATTACCTTCCGTTCCCCATATCTCTCTTAGATATACATGTTCTACTTGAATATCCAGTTATTGGCAGCCTTTCTAGTAAATTTTTGTTTAGTATATCATCTATTCCAAAATTTTCTGTCATAATGTACTATACTATATTGAGAAGCCAGTATAGTATTCCATGCAAAATTCTATATAAGCCTTTTTTGTTCTTAGGGTACTCCGCGGTTGTGGCACTGATTCTGTTAGAGATCTCTGCCGTGGAGAAGCCTTTGATTGATCTGTCTCTGACTGAAGAGGAGGTTCGTGTTGCAGCGGAGAACTATGCGATATCTACGCTGGGTATGTTTTAGGTGGTTCCCTCTAATCCTGCAGTTTAGTCGTTTTCCGAACTGTACTACTTTATGTTCATTCGTGTGTGATGTTATCCACAATGTGTTACTGAACTTTCTTTTCCCCTACCTCTTTATGTTGTAATATGTGATACTGTGTTTCGTCAGAATAACAAACGATGATTTCTTATGATTAACTTATGATGTCTTCAGTTACATGTCGTTCTATTCCATGCAATTAAAATAGTATGTTTTTAAGTAGTTTGTGTTTACCGTGTAGAGTAATGATTGTACAACAGGTGTAATGAAGGTTATAATAGGTCAGTATATCTTGAGTCATACCCAAATTTATGTTCTCGTCGAAAATCTTATATGAATACTAAACATTCCTTCTATATTCCATACTGTTAAAATTATCGTTGTTACACTATCTATTCCATATATGACGGTTGATAAGTTTTAGTTAAAGGGGGTAATGGTATTGGGTTTAGGGTTAAGGGGTGGGTGGAGGGGGGTTTGGGTTTAGTTTTCAATAAGGGTGGGGGTGTTGGTGTTTAGGTTTTGTATTATTAAAAGGGGGTATTGTATTGGGTTTAGGGTTTATGGGGGGTGGTGGGGGTTTGGGTTTAGTTTTCCTTACGGGTTGGTTTGTTGTGTTTAGGTTTTTTATTGTTAACGGATGTAAAGGTATTGGGTTTAGTGTTGAGGATGGGGTGTTTGGGGTGTGGGGGTTGGATGTTGGGGTTTATGGGGTGTTTTACAAATTCGTTTAACTGTATAGAGTTTCTTTTAGAAGGGTTATTGGTTTGTATGCGAATTTCAGTTATAAGTATATTAACTATAATATAGTCTAGTCTTCTATCAAAATGGAATAACCTGTGAATAAATGGTATAAGTAAGACAACCTCAAAGCTTGATGCTTATATAAAATATGAGCAAATAGTGGAGGAAAGCATTTTTTATGACTAACTTATGATGTCTTCAGTTACATGTCGTTCTATTCCATGCAATTAAAATAGTATATTTTTAAGTAGTTTGTATTTAGCGTGTATACTAATGATTGTACAACAGGTGTAATGAAGGTTATCATAGATCAGTATATCTTGAGTCATACCCAAATTTATGTTCTTGTCAAAAATCTTATATGACTACTAAACATTCCTTATATATTCCATACTGTTAAAATTATCTTCGGACACTATCTATTCCATATATTACGGTTGATAAGTTTTAGTTAAAGGGGGGTAATGGTATTGGGTTTAGGGTTAAGGGGAGGGGAGGTTTGGGTTTAGTTTTCTATAAGGGTGGGGGTGTTGGTGTTTAGGTTTTGTATTATTAAAAAGGGGTATTGTATTGGGTTTAGGGTTTATGGGGGGTGGTGGGGGTTTGGGTTTAGTTTTTCCTACGTGCTGGTTTGTTTTGTTTAGGTTTTTTATTGTTAACGGATGTAAAGGTATTGGGTTTATTGTTGAGGGTGGGATGTTTGGGGTGTGGGGGTTGGATGTTGGGGTTTTTTGTCTTAGTATGGGGTGTTTTACAAATTCGTTTAACTGTATAGAGTTTTTTTGTAAGGGTTATTGGTTTGTATGCGAATTTCAGTTATAAGTATATTAACTATAATATAGTCTAGTCTTCTATGAAAATGGAATAGCCCGTGAATAAATGGTATAAGTAAGACAACCTCAAAGCTTGAGGCTTAAATAAGATATGAGCAAATAGTAGAGAAAGACATTTTTTATGATTAACTTATGATGTCTTCGGTTACATGTCTTTCTATTCCATGCAATTAAAATAGTATATTTTTAAGTATTTTGTGTTTAGCGTGTATAGTAATGATTGTACAACAGATGTAATGAAGGTTATCATAGGTCAGTATATCTTGAGTCATACCCAAATTTATGTTCTCGTCGAAAATCTTATATGAATACTAAACATTCCTTCTATATTCCATACTGTTAAAATTATCGTCGGACACTAACTATTCCATATATGACGGTTGATAAGTTTTAGTTAAAGAGGGTAATGGTATTGGGTTTAGGGTTAAGGGGTGGGGGGGGATTGGGTTTAGTTTTCAACGTCGAAATCTTATATGAATACTAAACATTCCTTCTATATTCCATACTGTTAAAATTATCTTCGGACACTATCTATTCCATAAATTACGGTTGATAAGTTTTAGTTAAAGGGGATAATGGTATTGGGTTTAGGGCTAAGGGATGGGGAGGGTTTGGGTTTAGTTTTCTATAAGGGTGGAGGTGTTGGTGTTTAGGTTTTGTATTATTAAAAGGGGGTATTGTATTGGGTTTAGGGTTTATGGGGGGTGGTGGGGATTTGGGTTTAGTTTTCCCTACGGGTTGGTTTGTTCTGTTTAGGTTTTTTATTGTTAACGGATGTAAAGGTATTGGGTTTAGTGTTGAGGGTGGGGTGTTTGTGGTGTGGGGGTTGGATGTTGGGGTTATTTGTCTTAATATGGGGTGTTTTACAAATTCGTTTAATTGTATAGAGTTTTTTTTGTAAGGGTTATTGGTTTGTATGCGAATTTCAGTTATAACTATATTAACTACAATATAGTCTAGTCTTTTATCAAAATGGAATAGCCCGTGAATAAATGGTATAAGTAAGACAACCTCAGAGCTTGAGGCTTATATAAGATATGAGAAAATAGTGGAGAAAGGCATATTTTATGATTAACTTATGATGTCTTCAATTACATGTCGTTCTATTCCATGCAATTAAAATAGTATATTTTTAATTAGTTTGTGTTTAGCGTGTATAGTAATGATTGTACAACAGGTGGAATGAAGGTTATCATAGGTCACTATATCTTGAGTCATACCCAAATTTATATTCTCGTCGAAAATCTTATATGAATACTAAACATTCCTTCTATGTTCCATACTGTTAAAATTATCGCCGGACTCTAACTATTCCATATATGACGGTTGATAAGTTTTAGTTAAACGGGGTATGGTATTGGATTTAGGGTTAAGGGGTGGGGGTGGGGGGTTTGGGTTTAGTTTTCAACGTCGAAAATCTTATATGAATACTAAACATTTTCCTTCCATATTCCATACTGTTAAAATTATCTTCGGACCCTATCTATTCCATAAATTACGGTCGATAAGTTTTAGTTAAAGGGGGTAATGGTATTGGGTTTAAGGTTAAGGGGTGGGGGATTTGGGTTTAGTTTTCAATAAGGGTGGAGGTGTTGGTGTTTAGGTTTTGTATTATTAAAAGGGGGTATTGTATTGGATTTATGGTTTATGGGGGGGTGGTGGGGGTTTGGGTTTAGTTTTCCCTTCGGGTTGGTTTGTTGTGTTTAGGTTTTTTATTGTTAACGGATGTAGAGGTATTGGGTTTAGTGTTGAGTGTGGGGTGTTTGGGTGTGGGGGTAGGATGTTGGGGTTATTTGTGTTAATATGGGGTGTTTTACAAATTCGTTTAATTGTATAGAGTTTCTTTTGTTAGGGTTATTGGTTTGTATGCGAATTTCAGTTATAACTATATTAATTACAATATAGTCTAGTCTTTTATCAAAATGGAATAGCCCGTGAATAAATGGTATAAGTAAGACAACCTCAGAGCTTGAGGCTTATATAAGATATGAGCAAATAGTGGAGAAAGACATATTTTATGATTAACTTATGATGTCTTCAATTACATGTCGTTCTATTCCGTGCAATTAAATTAGTATATTTTTAATTAGTTTGTGTTTAGCGTGTATAGTAATGATTGTACAACAGGTGTAATGAAGGTTATCATAGGTCAGTATATCTTGAGTCGTACCCAAATTTATGTTCTCCTCGAAAATCTTATATGAATACTAAACGTTCCTTCTATATTCCATACTGTTAAAATTTTCGTCGGACACTAACTATTCCATATATGACGGTTGATAAGTTTTAGTTAAAGAGGGTAATGGTTTAGGGTTAAAGGTTAAGGGGTGGATTGGGGGGGTTTGGGTTTAGTGTTGAGGGTGGGGTGTTTGGGTTGTGGGGGTTGGATGTTGGGGTTATGTGTCTTAATATGGGGTGTTTTACAAATTCGTTTAACTCTATAGAGTTTTTTTTGTAAGGGTTATTGGTTTGTATGTGAATTTCAGTTATAAATATATTAACTATAATATAGTCTAGTCTTCTATCATAATGGAATAGCCCGTGAATAAATGGTATATGTACGACAACCTCAAAACTTGAGGCTTATAAGATACTAGTGTTGCTCCCGTGCTATGCACGGAAATATTCTTTCTTACAAATTTTTTTTAGTTATATATACACATAGTTTACATGTGTAAGACTTAGCAAAAAAAAAAAAGTAAAAGTAAACATAAAAGCATTAACACATTTATCACTAATTAACCATAGACAAAAAAATCCAGTTAAATATGTTTAATTTTTTAATTAATAAAAATTACATTTCAATACAGTTATATTTTTAAAGACTAAAAACAGTAAAGGAAAAAGCAGCATGTAACACATAAACATCATTCTATGAAAGACTTTGAGTAAATCAAAAGTTAAAAATGTAAAATACTTTGGTAACCAAAATTACTTTACATGTAAGTTTGAAAATATGTGAACTTACTACGTAAGTATTCTGATATAATTTTTAAATCTAAATGATACATTATATATTAGATATGACTAAAACATCAAACATCTCTTAAATTATGTTATCTAATAAAAATAGCATTTAGAAAGAAATATGTTATTAATCGACACCTTGCATACAATTTTCAAGATTTATTGACACTGTATAATCACAAACGCATATTATTAACTAACACTTACATTGACTGAAGAAATCTGATCTTGAGAATTAGCAACTCCATTCAAAGGTGGTTTTGCAGCTCCATGTTAGAAGAATTACATGACTCTTTGAGAGCTCATTTTGCTGTTCTTTTTTTTCTTGTAACATCTCATCTGCTGTTCTAATGCCTGAACAATATGTTAAAAATGTTTTGAGTACAACAAAAAGGCTAATAGAGATCACGTATTGAACGTTTATGTTGTTGGAGAGATTAAATAATATCTTTCCTGCTTTAGTGAAGATGAACCCCGGAAACACCAATATTTGCAGAGCAGAGAAAATAATCTATCTTAACCACAAAATTAACAGAAATACACTGGGGTAATAATGACTGGAGGATTAAGCACTAACCAAAACATATACCAAGATCGAAGAATTCAATTTTTTTCCTACAAAGCTTCAGTTGGGAAACATGAGTATAATCTAATGACATCTTCAAATTGTTCCTGCAAAATTAAAGGTGAAATAGTTGAAGATATGTATAGATGATCGAATTGAGATGAACAGATGTGGCTAAAACCTCTACCAAATGAAACTACTTTAAACCGATGAATCAGATAAGTGGCTGAAATAAATGACCCAAGAGAGGCTAGGGAGAGTTAGGAAAGGTGAAGTTCATCTTGAGTATTGCAGTAGAAGAAGCCGGAACGGTTTAGAGATTGTGAGATCGAAGTGGTTTTGGATGTTTTTTAAAAAAAACTAATTTTGGATGAATTTTAGAAAGAAAGATTTGTGCTATTTTAAAATTGAAGGAGTATAGACCACTCATATTCTGTTTTCAGTGGGGAGTTTCGTTGTTAACTGTTTGTCAAGTTCAAGAAAATAGGATATGAGTATGTAAAAGAAACCGTTGATGAATTAGAAAGAAGATAGTGGGTAGTTACATTTTCTTCTAAGCATTATTTTGTTTTAAATGATTTTTTTTTAATTTTGTAAACACTAATTATGTGGCAGATTCTGATGATTTGATTGGTCATATGACTTGTGCTTTAGTATATAAGGGATGATCAAATAGTGGAGAAATGCATTTTTTATATTACACAAAAGAGAAGGTTTGCGGGTGTTCCGTGCAAAAAGCACAAGAGTTGTGCTTTAAAGGGGTCTACATAACATAATATGTACATACCAAATAGATAGATATACACAGTGAAGCTTTATACCATTTTATTTGGTTAAAAGACTGTTTTTTTCCCTTTTCCACTTCCTGTACATGTTCAGTCTTTATACGACAGCGGCTACTGCATTATCACCCAGTTCCCAAAAGATTTCATTGAACTGCCTTATGATGCCTTCTCCATAGTTATAACTTATCATATTCGGTTGCGGCAGGATGCCTTGTTGTGTCCTAAACGTCCACAACGTTTGCATTTCCTGTTTGACGAGCTTCCTCCTTTCTACAAAACAAAATTAAACAGCTATCATTCTTGCATAAATGTAGAATATATAATGTTCCATATTAACAGGTTTTACGACAAAAGTTACATATTTTACTTTATATTCAGTCCATGTGAACAATTACATATTCGCACTGACTATTCCATAGCTGATCTAACTATTCCGTTCAATAAGTACAAATTTCATATATGGTACAGTACCATACCTTGTACTCCCCACGGGATAGGATGCGGACTTTCCGCGGATGCCCAGGTGGGCGGCGTACTGCCGGTGGAAGTAATGGAGCTCTAGTTCCAGATCCGAGTTCTAGTCCACCAACAGATGGGACCGGATATATTTTTCCGATGAAGCCTTGTCGCCATGTTGGTACATGGTAAGCCGGTGCCACCAATGCATCAGATGGAAATCCAATCCTGGTTGAACAAGCAAGCGCATGCATACAAGATATCCCTATTTGTTGATACTCACCACATGTGCAAGTACCGGGACCTAATAAAACTGTGAAGCACTCCCCGGTTGGGTCCTGCACTTGGTACTCTAGATCGGCTATATCACGTACAGCCATAGCAGTGGAGAGATCAAAGTTTTCCTCCACCAGTTTCCTGACATTTGGGGTGATAGCTCCTTGCTCTCAGGTTGATTTTGCTCGACGCAATGCGAACCAAGACATAACGGTTGTACGTATGTACTCAAACATGCTGAAGGGATATTCATGTGCTTCCTTAAGCACACCATTCCAGGATTCAGCTATGTTTGAATCCATGAAGTTGAACCTATTCCCCCTGAAATGAACCCTAGTTCACTGGTCGAAACCTGTTAACACAATTAATAAGTAATGGGCAGTTTTGTATTTAGTACTATATTGGAATAAATAGTATAGAAACGATGCCATATAGTATAGTACCGATGAGGATTATATAATATCAAATAGAATCGTTACCCATATCAACCAAGTAAGCCGCACAATTTGGGCTGATTTTCTGAATTTCAATAAACTTTTTATTAAATTCAGTCACGGTAAAAGCTCTTGCAGCAGCGGACATAAGGTTCGCGAGTCTGCTACTCTTGTATTTTTCCATCACATTTCTCCACAGATGGACAACACAGATGACATGTTCAGCATGGTTGTAGACCTGAACAAGTATAAATATATGACATAGTCGGTGAACGTTACATATAGAGTAGTCGCATAAACAAAATGGAATGTGTTTAATCTAATGAAGAATAAAGATTGTCCGAATATTTACCTTTCTCAGTCCAGTGGCGATGCTTGCATGGCGATCAGAGATGAAAACCAACCCCGGGGTATCCACAACAAAAGTTTGTAGCCTCTAGAAAAACCATTCCCAAGCATCGTCGTTTTCGCTATTAACAACAGCAAGATAAGGGAAAATATTTGGAAATTCCCATCTTGTGCTGAGGCTGAAAGTAGACACCCACCATACTTCCCTTTAAGCGACGTTCCATCAACAACAATAACTTTGCGCATAGACGAATACCCTGCCACCGATGCTCCATACGCAACGAAACAGTATTGAAACCGTGTTCCACCTTCTTCTTTATCCGTACTTTCCAGGTAGCAAACGGTTCCTACAATAGAAGACTGAAGGAGTGCCAAATATGGAGGTATCAGTGCATAACTTCCAACCATTGTCCCCATTGCATGCTCCATCGCCATCTTTCTTTTCCAGTATGAAACGTTGACATGAAATTCATCTAGCAATATTTTCCTTATTGCTGCGGCGGTGTGGCCCTTCTTAATACCAACAAAACGAGATTGCAATATCTGGCCTATCACGACCGTCGTTGCAAGTTTGTGGTAGTTTCTACGGTCATCAACAGTGCAAGAGTGAACTAGGTTAGCTTGTCTGACTTGGAAGTTCCCACTTGCATCTAACAAGACCGCATACACGCGCCATGGACATCCATCACCAACGCATTGTGCAAGTAGTATGGAAGGGCTCGAACGAGTGGTCTTGAAATGGAACTTTCTGTTTATAGCATGTATTGCAAGTTTGATTTTGCAGTCCGCTTTGGATTTGAATATGCGACCCACATAAAAGTCATCTCCCTCGTATTGGATGTCGGCCAGAGCCGTGTCAACCCCTACAAAGTCAATGGAAAAATCAGCTCCCGAATGTGACATATAGTATGAAATGTATTTATATTGTTTCTATATAGTATAGTCAATAGTAACAATACTACTCCATTTAGTATGGAATGTATTTTTATTATTACATATAGTATGGAGTGTATTTATATTATTTCTATATAGTATAGTCAATAGTAAGAATACTACTCCATTTATTTTAACTCCTTATCAGGTCACTTTATATTTGTATTTACGTAGGAGTGATTTTTTACCTGTTTCCTCCCGATTGTTGAATACAGGTGGAGCATCCCTTCCAAATAAAGCTGGAGTGTTGGGGTTGTTTAGCATCTCGTGGAGTGCTTCATCAAATTTACCCCAGTGTAGACCATCGTCTACTGGTAATTCTTCTGAATCATCTTAACTAGAGTTTAAATCTCCAACTCCACCATCAGTGTCTGGAATGCCAGAATTTCCAAATAATAAACGCCTCCGGACCGGTCTAGACACTTCTCCAGTTTCAGCAACAACCGCGGGCACAAAAAGAACGACCATATCATCATCAGAGTCAGAGTCTGAATCTGTTTCCTTCTCCACAGAACGTTTCTATTTTCCCCTCTCATTCGCGCCAGGCTGAGGACTGGTAGCGCGGATGGGATCATATCTCTCGCTGATGACTATTCCACCTGGAGAACGTGGAATAGTACTCTTCCGTGATTTAGCTCTCACCGCTTTTGAAACGGAATAGTTTGGAACCTCGTTTGGAATAGCCTTTACTTTTGGTTGTGTGAGTGGAATAGTCAGTGGCGTTTCAGATAGTGCAAAGGTATGCCAGTCTTCATCATCGACTCCATCTCCAACATCCTCGACCATAGGCACCCTCTGTTCTGTCTGGCGCCCCTCAGGAAGTTGCTTCCCTCCGTGTGATTGGCGGTAGATGGAGACATATAGAGGAACTTCTTCAATATATCTCCTCATGTTGAGAAACACACCGACTTCTGTGTCGTCGGTTATGTACTGAGGTATATCGAGCTCTCCATCTCCAAAGCTCACTTATTCTGGATACTGATAGGAAAGCTTGAACGTAGCATCAGTCGATGATAGTTGATAGCGTTCTCTAACCGAAGTCAATAACTCTGTCATTGTCATCCCCGAGAATATTCGAATGAAATGTTCTACTTTGCACGTGATGTCAGGTTCAAATATCCACCGTTGATCGCTATCACGGACCCACGTCCCATGTACAAGTAAGACTTTATCTTGCCCTGTCATCTGCAGGTTGGACAATAAAAAAAAAAAAACTATCTCAGATCTACATCAAATGGTCCATTCCATATTGAGACAATCATCTACATTAAATATTATAATGATCATCAACTACAAATACAGATAAATACAAGTATTAGTTGGTTGTTACTGAAGATTACCTGTTCGAATCTGCTGAGCATTAACTCGTTCTCTGCTTTCACCTTCGTCAATGTCTTTTTCTTACTTACCAACGAGATGAACAGACTGTCAAAAATAAATGGAATACACCATATATTGTGAGGGTGGTCTATTCTGATCCACATATTTACTGAACTCAGTAAATAGCATGCGGTAATTTTCATGAGGACGTGTCTTCTACTTTCTCCTTAAGATCTGCACAGTGCATGGTGAATATCATCCATTCGTTCTTCCCGCAACGTCATCTCTCTCGATATCACATCGTCATCTATTTTCTTTGCAAAACGTCATCTATTTCTCTCTCTATCACCGAATACTTGTAAGCGTGGGGGGTAGAACCGGATGAGGTGAGAGACAATTGTTACCCATTTAATTATGTCAAAATCATGTCCATATACTTAATTTCGATGCTCGACTTAGCTATTTCGCCAATTACCCCTATTATATACTCTATATCTTAGTGGTGGTATTAGTTTATTATATGTATAGTTTATATTGAAGATTATATTTTCTTTAACAAAATCGGGGAAAGATTGGACTAATGACCAACCTCGATAATTAAATTATATTCTGTTTCGGTTTGATGGTTCGTATACCTTTTTCTTTTAATTTTATGTGTGCCTTGTATGTTTGTGTATGTGTTGTATCCTTTGAAACCTTCTTAAGGGTCAATGTCACACATATATAAAATCATTTTTAAAATAAAATATTTATATATTTATATGTTACACTCAATAATATAGTCATATTGGCAATGTATTGTGAAACAACAAAAAATGAAAATGATCGAAGAATAAATTTTGTTATAGCCTTATAGATAACCCTAAAATATTATAATAGGATGAGACAAAATAGTGACTCCAACTCCAAGCGAGACAAAATAGTGACTCCAAGCGAGACCTATAGGTTAACATTCAATATTCCACGTATGGATTCTTAACTAAATATACCAATTTAAGAAAAATAATTAAATTATTTTATGTATATGATGATATCATGATGTGTATATACTAATTTTTCCAACCTGTGATTATTGTAGACTAGCTAGTAGCCAAGGCCGATAAATTTAAACAAGAAAAAACTTAACGAAACACACACACATATATTTCTTTTTTCTTTACTTCCAAAAACTATTTTTTTTCTCAAATAAAAAGTGATCTAGGTATAATTTTGGCTACTGAATCAATTGCCCAATTTTGCGCTCGTGGATGGTAGATTATCATCCTGAAATCTTACTTGTAGACATGCTAATTCTTTCAATTTAATTTTATTGAAAAAGTAAGCAATGTTGTCGATACTTGAACCATCAAAAGCACATCTTGACAGTCCGTCTTACAAAATTGTCATATTGAATAATGAAACATAGTTTTCATTGCCTAAATAAGTGTTTCTAGTTCTGCGAACAAAGGTAATAAACGACTCTTTTGGTTTTTTTAAGCCTAAAAATTATTTATTTATTTATTTTTTCAAACCCATCCACAACCATTGTACCGAAAACTAGAAATCCACTAAACAAATACTCTGAACTATAAGGCTTGAGCCGTCGTTGCCTGGTGTGGTGATTGAACATCTTCTGGATCTTATGTATTCGATTCAAACCACGCTTGACATTCACCTGATGATATATTTAAATAATTTATCATTACGAACTTTTCGTAATTTTAAAAGATACCAGATTATCAATAGATGGGAATTTCTATCAAATTCTGAGACTTTTATATCATTCTTCTTAGAAAACAAATAATCTAAATTAGAATATACACGAGTAATGGAGAAAATTGATGGATATGAAGGAGTCGATGGTAATGTCCAGGTTTGTAGAGCAGGTGAACAATCGAAAATGACACGGTTAACATGTTTATCAGGTTCTTCATATTCATATCGAGGACAATGATTATCACAGAACATATAACAACATGTAAAATTCTTCCTAACCATTAAATAACCTGCTAAATCTGCCATATACTATGGACATATCTTTTGTGGAGTATTATTTTTCCAAACAAAAATTTGAAGTTTGGTGATACTAAGTTCATTAATATCATGGTTTCAGTCAGAATGAAAAATACTTTTTTCCCCTCTAAACCTATTTTACTGTATATTATCCACTTTTATGTAATTCGGACAAAATGTTTCATCTATATTAGATTAGCTAATGGACAGACTCCAAATAAAGAAAATATCTTTTAGAACAAAGTTCTTCAGCATTTATATATCTCTGGATTTCCATTGTATAAAATCATTCACTATATGCGATCACCTTTCGTAGACATTGAAATCGACCCAGATATATCAACTCAACCGAATTTTATAATAAAAAGCCATTCAGTTCTATCAAAAATTGGACTTAATCTGAATCCTTATTCGAAGACATAGTTCTCAAACTCAAAAAAGAATTTGGAATATATATTTTTTTTTGTAACTTAAGAATTTGGAATATTGAATCAAATTTTCGTATAAATCCGTAGTATAAACCATTCGCCTATAACATTTTTAATCTTGACCATTCCTCGCTATAATGTTACCTCGAAAAGTCACGATCTTACTGAATGAAAATATGAAGCCATATATTTGTTCGTTTTTCCATCATTATTATGAAATTAAATTAAAATCTATGAGAAAATTTGATGAATAACAGTTAAATATAATTCGATGTTATAGTTATGTTAAAAGAGTTGGTTAGATATTAGTATATCACAAACCTAAATCATCCTATGGTTTAAAAAAATTTGTTCCCTAATAGAAAATATACAAATATAATATATAATATATTTGTTCGTTGTATATCGTTATAGTAAATGCTGGAACGGCGACCCATGTGGACATAGCCAGATACATGCAACTCATGCAAGTATGCAATAACGTTGAATATTGCATAATATAAAATTCGGAGACCCGGGTAACGGTTGTGAAGCTATGGATGGACTAATTTTATAATAATATATTTTGAAATTATTTTCTAGAAAAAGCAAAGTCAATCGTAAAAGGTCACCGTTGCACCTAGAATCCACGCGATATCCTCGAGTCTACATTTTGAGTAATTTTGTCATCTTTAGTAGTTTGTACATTAATTTGAAGACGATAAAATAAACTTAGAAACAAGGTTTAAGTCATTGCCATTCAAGTTACCCCTCTACATTCTCTATTGTCCATATCCCACGTCGCTTATAAGTCATTCCATTTCAAGTTACCACTCTACGTCTCTATTGTCCATATTCCAAACAAAGCCTCAACGGTAGGTACCCTATTGTTTTTTTTTTGTGCTAAATACCTTATTGTTTTTTTTGTGAACTTTAAGCATACCGTCCCTATTGTTGTTGAATGTTCAACTTGGAATAGTGTATACATATATCATCAACACTTTATATAGTCGCAGCTAAACTTAACCTAAATGGTTGAAAATTGCTTTACAAAAAATCTAATTAGAAAAATGAAAAGACAATTAATACCAACGTAATTCGAATAAAGAATTTCTAAAAGTTTGTGTGTACCACGTAATCACAATATGCAATTAACATTATATTATATCTCAACGTAGTTTTAGTTTATGCTTACCTACATCAATCATTAGGAAATCAAAGCAAGAATCGGCGTGCAGAAATCTTTTTTTTTGTTAAAGGGCGCGCAGGAATCATCGTATTGAGAATTTGGGAAGGCAAATTCATAATTAAGCGCGTCTCTTCGTAAGATATTTAAATGCTCGCAACTCTTAAGTAGGCATTAGTTATTACTTATTAACAACGTTTGAAATAATTAATCCAGATTTTTTTTTGTGTGTACACATGCCTACAGTTACTATATAATACTGTAAGTCTGTATCATGCAAGTATTGACTAATTCGTGTCATACCATCATCCGGATAGAGTTTTCAAATATTCCGGATTGCACTGAATTATTAGATATATAAATTGTAAAATCGATCATTATTTCAACCAACATTAACAATCATTCACATAATCCATATAAGTTCGTCAATTTCCATAATTCCATTAACTGAACTTGAATAGTACAAGTATTAAATATATAAATTGTAAAATCGATCATTATTTCAACCAACATTAACAATCATTCACATATAATATATATAAGTTCGTCAATTTCCATGATTCCATTAACTGAACTTGAATAGTACAAGTAGGAAATAGCTAAAGGCCAAGGTAAATAAATACATACATGTAAAAAATAAGCGTAAAGACAGAGTTGGTTGTAACTTGTAACCTTGAGATATAAAAAAGTGTTGAAATTGGTCTAGACATTTATGTTATTATAACATATAACATATTTGAGTAAAGACTCACTCATGACTCATGTGACAATAATTTTGGAACTTTAGCTGGTTTAGCAGTAAGAGGAGTCCAACACATTAACTTTCTCCCGGCAGAGGACAGAGCATCTGTATTTTACAGTGCTTGTTTTCTTTGTCAGCTCACAGTATCTTTTCCATTACATTTTACCATAGCCTTTTCAGTATTATTAGTCTACCGCATTTGAGGATGTTTTGACTATTAATAGTATAAGTAATGTGTTTTATAATGCATGACAATTATAGAAGGAGTATAGCATATGTGCTTTGAAAAGTGATTCTATGTCGAGAACTTGAATTACAAGCGCAATACAAGTGTCAAAAAAAAACTTGGTCACACGACTCACACCTCCCGTATCTAAAGAAAACAAAGATGGAAAGTTTGCATTAACGCCTAGTGATTTTGACGGAATCTTCAATGAGCTGTTCTTGTAAAATTATACACAGTTAAAATATTGTTAAGAATATCACTTTTAAATATAATAACATAGACGAAATATGAATAGAAGAAAAGAAGAGAAGAGAACTAAAAGAGGAATAAAAAATCACTTGTGTCTAATGTGAACGCATTCATTTTAAAATACTTCCGACGTTTCCAAACATAAACAATTAAAAACGACTGAAAAAATAACAGTCACAGAGTTGTAAATCAGGAAAAAAATACAATAAACGCAAAACCTCTAAAGCAAAAAAAAAAAAAAAAAGATATATAAATATAAGTCCTTGAGTTCAGTTCTTCTTCCGACAACAACATAAACACAACATAGAAATAAAATAGATGGAGTTAATATCGACGGTGGCTAGCTGGTTCACTCCGACGACACTCTTCCTCCTCCTCAATCTCATGATCGGCACAATCGTTATCACTTCTCGATTTGGTTCAGGTTCACGGAAACAACACCCGCATCACGATGGGTTCGGGTCGGGCCATGCTCCGTCTCCGTTAACCAGAACTCCCTCGATTATCGACCGAGTCAAGTCCATCAATTTCCATCGCTACAAGTTTCCCCATCCAGAAACCGAACTTTTCTCAGTTACGACCCATCACGACGTAATCGGGTCGGATCTTCACGTGTATCCTGACCCGAATCCGGCTCCGCTACAACGCGTTCCATCTCTCTTGGATCGGGTTAAATCCTTCAACATGCCATATTTCAAATTCCCACACGACGTAGCCGGGTCGGATCCTCATGACCACTCTCATCCGGATCCAAACTCGAACCCGGCTCCGTTGCAACGTGCTCCATCTCTCCTGGATCGGGTCAAATCCATCAACATGTCACACTTCAGATTCCAGCAGTACACCCCGGAGGGAAATGATTCTGCTAATCACACTGAACCGACCCGCTTCGAAAATATTCCGACCCGTATGGGTCGGGTTGACCCGATTGATACTTCAAAATTCAATATCCCGGGAGAAGAAAAACCGACTGGAACCGGATTTGACAATCCAATCCACCGGCCCGGTCTAACTCGGGCTCCGTCTATCTTGGAACGAGTCAAATCAATTAAGCTATCTTCTTTCTACAGATCCGACCCGGAAACCCACTCCGATCAAACTCCTGACCCGAATTCGTTTATTCACGAAGACCACAAGCACGCCAGGAGCAAATCGGAATCCAAGAAACCGGTAAAGAAGAAGAAGAAGAAAGCGACGGGGAAGATGACGAAATCGGCGAGCGAGAAGTCAGGTTTCGGTTTCCATGAGAAGACGGAGACGGTGGAATCCGTTGAACGGAGAAGACCAGATACGACGAGGGTCGAAGGATCAACGTCGTTCGGCGACGGAGAACAAGATGGCGTCGACGCGAAAGCTTCCGACTTCATCAACAAATTCAAACAGCAACTGAAGCTACAGAGACTGGATTCGATTCTTAGGTACAAGGAGATGCTCAAGGGAAACTGAAAGCGAAGTTCCTTATTTACCCCTCGGCGGAGATTGTATTTAACGCATGTTAAAACCTCATCGCCGCGGTGTCCGCCGTTTCCATAGAGGAGGTTCAGGGACCGGATAATATCTGAACTACCTATAATACCCCTGTATGTTCGGGATATTTAAGTAATTTTAGGGAGTTAATGTTTTTAGATAACAGACGATTAAAAGCTTAGTTGCTTTGCGTTATATTGGATCTGGGACGTTGTTCTGCGCCCAAGTTCTATTATTCATCCACTTGGCAGTTTCCAGATGTTTAGTACGTTTCTTAGATTCTGCTAATTATTGTCAGGTTGGTTTATCTATTTTATTTTGTGGAAATTTTATATTAATATTACGTGAACAAATGAGGTTATGACTTATGAGTAAGCGGCCTACACGAGGAAAATAACATAACTAAAATTTGATTTTTCATGTTGCATCTGTGTGTCTTAAATCTCTGTGCACCGTTAAAAGCCCAACACTTATGGGTTTCCGCGGTACGATACACCTTTTCGTTTTAGGAAAATTTATTTTTTCTAAATAAATATGTATTCCTATAGAAAAAAAATCGGGTTTTTGAAGCTGCTATAAATACGGGTCTAATGATTTATAAGATTATTCATTCACATAATAATAAGAAACCCTAAACGGATATTTGCCTCAATATATTTTGCTTTCTTTTACTTTTTTCAAAGTTAATTCGCGTCTGTTCACAACATTCTGAGAACCAAGTATGATTGTAAGTCGTTTATGTACAACAAACTGATCACTAATTACCATTTAAAATGATGCTTAGGGGGTAATAGTTACTTGTTATATAAGCTGAAGCAACTTATCAATATCAGTCTTCGCCGCACAGCAGCGAAGAAGATATATCTATTTGAGTGTTCTATAAGGTTGAGCTTAAGAACATTAAATGACCATACGAATATTCAGTTACCGTACGTAATGTTAATTGAATAAAGAATGACTGAAACCAAACGCATCCAACCATCCAAGTACTGTTTCAAACTTGAAAATTTAGATAAATCAAAATACCATTAATGCGACGTTTATTTGAGTGGGAATGCCTTGTTACGGCTCATAATTACATACTACTATCTAACGGTGTGGAATGAACGCAATTATATAATAATGGGAGTGACTCTAATACTAATAAACTTGTTAGTAGGTGATTTTATATTTAAGAATTGTGAGGACTTAATCATTTACTTTTGTCGACAAACAAAAATCATCTACATTGTTTCTCTTGTTTGTCACACGTTGTTTTATGTTCATTGGCTATAAGATACAGTCTTGATATTGGTCCAGCAAATAAAAACTCGTAAAATAAGGCGTCGTGATAATTAGGGCTTAGATTTCAAGTGATCCGAACCAAAATCACCCAACCATTCTTCGCCAGGAAATTAAGACCCGGGTCTTTTATGATTTACTCGTGTCTCAACAAAGACTTTTTTGTGCTTCATGATTAATTCACTTCTTTAATCATCATCCCTATCTCTTTAGGTTACATTAAGCAAAATAATTTCGAACTTCAATTCAACTTTGATTTCTTCTCATTTTATTACAATAATTATTTACTCTCTAACTGAATACTTTTTGTTTAATTATTTTGCAGCTCTGTGCTGCTCTCAACAGTTTTCGGTATCAAAATCAAAAATTCTCATAGAAACTTCACAAAAAATCTAACAGAAAAAAAAATTCGTTTTTTTTGCTAATTATTATTTTAAATATAACGTTTTTCCATTGCTCAAGTTTAAAGACAGAAAGAGAATAACTCACTACAGGAAAGTGATTACCATAAGTTTTGGGCTCAGTACAGCACCAGCGTCTGGGTGGTGTAGTCGGTTATCACGCTAGTCTCACACACAATGTTCAAGATTGCGCTAGGCGCTGTGCGTGCGGCTAGGTAGGGCGTAGCGCCGAATCTATTAATCGGATATTATGCGGGGATTAATCGGGGATTAATTTTATGATTTTTATATAGTTTTACCTTTAATACAATATATATTGTAAAAGTAACATGTTAAATGACCGCAGTGTAGTGGTAAAGTCTGATTTTTTAAAATGGTTGGATGCTGGTTCGAACAAAAGTGGAGTCACTTGGCCTTTTATTTTATTTTTAAATAGAGGTTAGGACCGTCTTTTCGAATTCTTCTTCTTCCCCTCGCCTCTGTTAACCTAAAACGCAGCCGTTAAGTTCTTTTCATCGTTCTCATCATTTTTTTGTTTGAAATTCTTCAAGTTTACATCAGAAATCAACAAAACAATTAAAAATACATCTGATTTCGCACACAAATACATCTGATTCCGCGTTTTCAACCGAGTAGACCGAAATCGCTACGGCTCACCTCCGCCGAGCGCTTTTCCTCCGGTTAATCGGCCGCGGAGACCGAGTTTTAGAACATGGCTCACACACTAGAGGTCCCCGGTTCGAACCCGGGCTCAGACATCTTTTTTTATTTTATTTTTCCTTTGAGCTATGCTTTCTGTTTGGCAGTTTGGCCCATTCATAAATTCTTTAATAATGGTATCATTGACAGACAATCTGTGGCCCATGTATAGTTCGGCCGTGGCCCATTTGTTATGCAGGAGAAGGCAATCCGGCTCCTTCCCTTTAGTTTGGTAACTTCATAAATATGTGTACGATGTTAAACTGGAAGTAGTGTGTGTTTCTTTTCTTTTTGTTACATAGAACCTTAGTAGTAAATTCGGTTCACTATTTTAAGAGTGACTGGTTTAATTGTATGTGATTTTATGCCATACGTACCAAACTTGTACAAATCCTTGTGATATTTGTTTATATGTTCGATTAAGTGTATGAACATTTGAAAACTAATATAGATTGTTGAATACTTCTCAGAAAATTATATTTTGGTTACAGCTTTAGATATTGTATAAAGAAAAACTTAAATTAGTTTAGCAAAACTAAAATGTAATTTGGTTGGTATTGGTTTACCTAAACTGCATTGATTTGGTACGCATGTTACAAGTAAACAGTGAAGAGGATCGCTTAGCGACAAACTGTACTGGAATAAACAAAAAAAAAAAAAACGGATGAAAGTTATAAGATTCGAAAACGTACGCGCGGTTATGTTATAATCCTGTTCGAGGTGCTTGTTAGATATAATGGGCCCACAGTTTGAAAAGTTGAGATGATATTCGTAGATTCGATCGGACCTTCATAGGCCGATTGCGTACAACTCTCCCACTTGACTTGGACCAAGGAAGCTTACTTCCAAAAAAAAAATTACGTAATTTAAGTTTCACAAAACATAAAAACTTATAGAACATATATGTAGGATTCAACTATATATTAGTGAGATAATGTAGAAATGAAAACATGTGAATATGAATGTATTTCAGTTATGTTGCAAAACAAGTTTTCATTAAAAAAAAACTCCCAGCTTATATCTAAGAGCATCTCCAATGGTTTTCATTCGTTTTCATAAAAAAAAACTCTCGGCTTATATCTAAGAGCATCTTCAATAGTTAACTTCAGTTTTTTCTTCAAAATTTGAAGTTCTTCACAAAAATGAAGCAATATGTTCTCCAATGGTTTGCTTCATATTTTTTCAAAAAAAAATATTCTAAGTATATTCTATCATCACTTCATAATTAATTATTAATAACACCTTATACTTTTTCAAATTTACTAATTTTACCTATCTATTCTGTTTTACATTAATTCAACTAAATTACTATTTATTATAAATTAAAAATTATTATATGATACCATCTATTTACATATAACATAAATAAATAAACGTAGAATTTTAAATTTTATAAAGAAACACTAAATAAATATATCTCTTAAGTGATTAATAATGTATTTTAAAACAAAAAATGAGCTTATTCATTCTAAATTCTTCTAAATCGATCATAAAATTTGAAGAAATACGGTTAAATTCTTCAAAATATGAAGAAATGAAGAAAAAAATGAAGCACCATTAGAAGAAAAATGAAGCAAAAAGTAGAAAATGAAGCACCATTGGAGATGCTCTAAGCGTTTATAGTAATTTAAGATATCAACACTACAAGAAAACAGGCTCATACCGAGGGCTAAAATTGTCGGTATGTCGTCGGAATAACCGTATTCCGACGACATACCGAGGAAATATCTCCTCGGAAAAAACTCCTCGGAATTTCAATTTACCTCGGAATTTCCTCGGAATTTTCTGACGGAATTTCGAGGAAACAAAATTCCGAGGAAACTGTGAGGACAACTGTTCGTCGGATATGTCGTCGGAATATACCGAGGAAGCTCTCCCTCGGTATATACCGAGGACACTTCCGAGGGACAAATCCTCGGAAGTTCCGACGAAATATACCGAGGAAACCTGCTCTCGGAAAATTCCGAGGGCTGGCTTCCTCGGTATATTCCGACGACCATAGTCGTCGGAATATTCTGAGGGATATCTTCCTCGGAATATCCAAAAAAATTAATTTTTTATAAAAATTTACTTTTTTAAAAAAATTAATTTTTTGAAATTTAAATTCGAAAAATAGAAAATTAAAATTGAAAACATATTATATAAAATTCAAAGTAGTACAAATAAAAATAAAACATTTCGAGTTTTTGAAAAAAAAAAACTACGGGTTTTGAGCGTTGGGGTCTGGCATGCTCGGGAACACCTCGTTCGGGTGCAACCTCCTCATCATCTCCATCATTTGCTCGTTCAGCTTCCTCTGTGCCTTAAAGCCCGCCTGTTGAGTCGCCATCTGGGTGTCCAACGCAGATATGCGATCATCCTTGTCCTGCAACTGACCCATAAGTACTTCTGGATCAACAAAGGGCGGTGGTGCAGCAAAAGACGGAACCGACCGGGACCGACGACCCAAACCGAACAAACGTCCCTTCTTGTTTGGAACCGACTGAAATAGAAAAGTGTCAAATTTAAATAATAGAAAAGATGAATTGAACTTTAAATAATAGAAAAGATGAATTGAACTTTAAAAAAAGAACTTACCGATTCAACGATTTCGTTGATCCGAACCCGAGGCAAGTAGGTCGAACCCGTCGAATCGTCATCCTCGGTTTGAAGCTGAGACACTTCGTCTTCCACCTGAGTGTCGATCAGGGTGACCATGTAAGACCCGATCCCGGCCAACTAGGCCGCGGTCGACGCCTTACGTCGCTCGGTCCATACACTGACCGAACCTCTAAATTTTTTTCGCCCTTTATTCAAAACATCGCCCATAGGCGAGGGCTAACTCAGATCTAAGCTCAAGACTACCGTAGTCAATTCTTAGCTTAGATCAAATCAACACAGACGCAGCGGAATAACAATTATATCCATTGGTCTACAACCAATCTAGCACTGGTCCGGTCAAATCACCCTAGCCTTGGTTAGTATACACAGCTACCACTAGCTCCAAAGGGTCGATCCTGAACCAGACCAATTCATACAAATCCGAGGTTCCATTCCCCTAATCCATTCTATCTAGATCTAAGCAACATTGCTAGATCATACCTTTGCCACATCCACGGAGCTTTTTAGCTCTTGTCTCAGCTGACTTAGCTTGCTTATACCTGCATAAACTCTTCCCTTGGGTACTTAGTCATTCAGCCAACCATCCCCACATGACTCAGAACTGATGAGTCTTCACACTTCCTAACCGGCCATGGAACCATGTCCCAATGAACCCGATCAGTCTAGCTCATACAACCGGTGCATCCTTTGATCACTTAGCTCAGACATCTTGATCCATAAACCAAGGATAAGTTCGTCCATCCTTGCTCATGATCAGATCACACACGGCCTTCATTGTATAAACACACCCAGCACAATACTTGTGGTCTACACCACCTAGTATTGGCTATACTCTTCCTCATGGCTCTTAGCCAATCATTCACACCTAGCTTACCAACACCAAGACTGATAACTAGCATGCCTTAATGTCACTATATCATAGTGACACGTCCTGGATTCATAGAGAATGCAAGACCACAGATCCGGTTCACCCATGATCCACCATGAATCACTAACCGATGTGTGGCTTCTAACCATCATCCCACATGGATGAATTAGATCAACTAAGATCCACCCCTTTCCTCACAGTCCTGTATCCCTACAATACATCACAATATCTGGTCTCCAAGGGCGTGCCATACTTGGCCTCATTCGCACCTCAAGACACATAAACATAAACCAGAAAGTAATCATAAGCATGTTACCTCATCAATTATGATTGTAGATCTTGTGTCATCCTTTATGAGGGACGACCATACTCCTCTTGATCACACTTCCATCAATCCTTATCATATACTTCCAGTAATGATAAGATTCATTCAATGGTCGTGCCCCCCCTTTTATACCATGGAACTCCCATGGAACCAGTTTCTGCATTGCATCCACCTTTGAGGCTGTGTTGGCCTTTGGGAGTGGAGTCCGGCCTTCTCCCTTCTCCTCTGACCATTTGCGTGTGTTCCCAGGACACAGAGGAAGCCTTTGATGTGTTCATCCATGATCAAACACCACCCAAAGGTCGTGCATCACTTCCCCCTTCAGTGTCCAAGAAACTGCCTTTCTACACACATCTGCCTTCAAGGCTGTCTCAGCCCTTAGAAGTTAGATCCGGCCTCCTATCTTCTCTCCAGGCTATTTGCGTGTCTTCTATGGATTTAGAGGAAACCCAGGGCATGGCAAACAATAATCAAAACTCACCAGAGGATCTTTCTCAACTCCCCTCTTGATTGCCCTCAAACCTGCCCCTTTGCTGCCTTCACATCTCTCTCTCTTTTTCTCTGGAAGTTGTCTGAGTTTTCTGTCTTATTATCTGAATATTTTCGACAGAGACAAAGAAAAATAGAAGGGAAATCGATCCCCAACCGTCCATAACCGCCTGGGAGGCAGTTACCAAGTCCTTAGATCCAAAAGGGCAGTTTCTCCCTTTCTCAACCGCCCGTAACCGCCCGTAACCGCCTTTTGGCAGTTTCTTTCTTTTCTTCCTTTCCAAAAAATCGTCCACTGAGCCTTAGCTCACACTCCTGGAAGCTTACCAACTCCCTGGTCCGTGCCTAAGACAAACCACCTTGCACCCGGACCATCGGCTCACCCCGTAACCGCCTGACCCGACCACACTGGTCCGGACCAGAACACTTCCTCCAACTGAGTTGAGCTGAATACCAACTGCTCCAAGCTGAGTGAGCTAGTCCTCCAGCTCCTGTGAGCTGATCACACTTAGGTGAGCTAACTTCCAGCTGCACCTAGCTGATCGAGCTTGATCCAGACCTCGTCCAGCTCCCGGATCACTCGTCCAGCTCCTTTACACTTGTTTCTTTCACATCCTGGTTAAGTCTCAGCTTCCTGATGCCCTTAACCTTTCTTATTGGACCATGATACGCTTGTCTCAAGGTCTTACGACCTGACTGGTGCATCTCCTTGCATCGTGGTCCGTCCGGACGATCCTATCTTGGATCGGGGACATGACAAGTCTCCCCCACTTAGGATGGATTCGTCCTCGAATCCAGTGGTGCTGACGTCTTGTCTCATGACAAAGGTTCCAACCAAACTCTTTGCATTTGGAACATGGAGCATGCTCGATTGGTTCTCCCTAACCAATTTGTTGCATCTCCCTCCTTGTTCCTTCTCACTGACCACATTTTGATCATCATAAATACAAGTCTCCCCCACTTGATAGAGATTTAATCCAAAATCTTATCAAGTGGTCCATCCTTTGGTCCATCAAGCACCCATACAAGGACATGACTTGTGTTACTGGCCCAACTCTCCAGGTTGCGGTTCTAGTAAACACCAAGTCTATTACTCTCTGACCCTAGTCCACGACTAGATCATATTCAGTTCTTAAGAACATACTGCGTAACTGGGCCTTAGTAGATCTATCCAATCTCCAAGCCACTCGCTGTACCAGTCAAGTCTTAAGAACTTGTTCCAATCTTTAGGCTTCTCGTTCTACCAAGAGTCCTAACAGATTGTTCAGTTTACGTAAGTCCTTCCCAGACACCAAGGTTTATGATTCCAGCCACAAATTACTGGATCATTCCTTAACCAGCCACAGCCTTTCCCAGCTTGGCCATATTGCGATCTTAGTCTCTACAAGACTAAACCGCCTCAACTTAACTTTTGTCCATCACTGGACTTTGTTATATTTCGATCCTGGTCCATTTAGGACATGATCATATTCCGGTCCTGGTCCACTTAGAGACTCGACCGTGCATTCCGACCATAGGTCCATCTTTGAGTAGGTCGTGTCCTGATCCTCGTCCCTTACCGGACTTGATCATAATACGGTTCTGGTCCACTCCAGGACTCAACCATATTAATCAATACACAGCCTGAAGCTACCATCTTTCTGTTTCACAAAAAGAACTGGTGCTTCCCAAAGCAATACACTATGGCGTATGAAACCCTTATCAAGCAACTCCTCAAGTTGCTACTTTACTCAGCCATTTCAGCTGGTGCCATACGATACGGAATTTTGGACATTGGTGCCGTTCCAGGTTTTTGGTTCGATCATGAATGGGTCAGCCCTGCCAGGGGGCACACCCTACAGCGCCCGAAACACATCCTTGAACTCATGAACCAACGGTATCCCATCCGGGCCACCACCCCCTACGACCTCATTAGTGTAAATGGTAGCCAATAATGCCTCACAACCATTTCCAAGCATCCTTTCCACCGGAATTGCTGAAACCACTAAACAACAAGAGGTCGGCTTAATACCTTGGAACCTGATCGGGGGTCCAAACTCATTCTCAAGCTGCACCATTCCACGGTGACAATCAAGAGTTGCCCGATTCTTTCCAAATCAGTCCATGCCTAAGATCATCTCATGATTCTTTATGGGGACAATAATCAGATCTACAGGCATCGGCCTGTCCAAGATCACAGTCAGATCTACAGGCATCGGCCTGTCCAAGATCACAATCAGATCTACAGGCATCGGCCTGTCCAAGATCACAATCAGATCTACAGGCATCGGTCTGTCCAAGATCACAATCAGATCTACAGGCATCGCCTTTCCAAGATCACAATCAGATCTACAGGCATCGGCCTGTCCAAGATCACAATCAGATCTACAGGCATCGGCCTGTCCAAGATCACAATCAGATCTACAGGCATCGGCCTGTCCAAGATCACAGTCAGATCTACAGGCATCGGCCTGTCCAAGATCACAATCAGATCTACAGGCATCAGCATGTCCAAGATCACAATCAGATCTACATGCATTGGCCTGTCCAAGATCACCAATCAGATCTACAGGCATCGGCCTGTCCAAGATCACAATCAGATCTACAGGCATTGGCCTGTCCAAGATCACCAATCAGATCTACAGGCATCGGCCTGTCCAAGATCACAATCAGATCTACAGGCATTGGCCTGTCCAAGATCATCACTGGAATGTCCTTAACCAGACCTAGTGAGTTCATAATCTGCCCTCCGGCCACACTCACTTTGTCAGGATCATTCCAGGTTCCAACCCGGAACATACCCTTTTCGATCATATCTGGACTCACAAAATCATGTGTAACTCTAGTATCGAAAAGTGCGTGTGTTTCCACACCACCGATTATTAAGTACCTAGATGAGTAGGATCTCAGTTTGATCACACATTTGGAAAACGTCCCATACCATTCTCCAAAGCGTCACACTTCTGTGAACGTCCCATACCATTCACAAGAGTGTTTATAATATACCTCAATCCTTATCATACTAAGATACTTAACATCGTGTCTCCAATTCCTCTTGGAATTGTTCCATTCCATTCAACTCGATCTAAGGGATCCTACCTTGACTTATACCGAGTCCAAGCTGATCCATTTGATCACAAGCCCACTCGTATACTAGCCATGTAGCGTCTCCCTAAAGTCAACATGAACACCGCATATGCTCACTTGCTTTGAACAGCCACCAAGGAATAACACTTACCTCCAAGAGAGTGCTGCACGTTTCTTTCAACCTAAGCCACTCTCTGGTCTGTGTTACTTCCCTGGTCCAGGTCGTCCATACAAAGATCTTGCATTGCATTCATCGTCCAATCCGTCTATTACTTCCAAACAACTAGATAAACTAACCTTTCTGTTTTCATGGTCTTGCCCTTGGAGAGTGCATCTTGGCTAAACCGGCTCATCTTGGAACTTCCCCGTTCACAAGCATGAAACCCCAATCTTACCTCAACTCTCACTTGGCTCACCACAGCTAAGGTTCCAAGTCATCTCAGTTTTCAGAAATAATTTTGGTTTGGAACTCAACATCTTTGAGCACCGTCCTTAACAGGATCAAGCATGCTCTGATACCAACTTGTAAGACCCGATCCCGGCCAACTAGGCCGCGGTCGACGCCTTACGTCGCTCGGTCCATACACTGACCGAACCTCTAAATTTTTTTCGCCCTTTATTCAAAACATCGCCCATAGGCGAGGGCTAACTCAGATCTAAGCTCAAGACTACCGTAGTCAATTCTTAGCTTAGATCAAATCAACACAGACGCAGCGGAATAACAATTATATCCATTGGTCTACAACCAATCTAGCACTGGTCCGGTCAAATCACCCTAGCCTTGGTTAGTATACACAGCTACCACTAGCTCCAAAGGGTCGATCCTGAACCAGACCAATTCATACAAATCCGAGGTTCCATTCCCCTAATCCATTCTATCTAGATCTAAGCAACATTGCTAGATCATACCTTTGCCACATCCACGGAGCTTTTTAGCTCTTGTCTCAGCTGACTTAGCTTGCTTATACCTGCATAAACTCTTCCCTTGGGTACTTAGTCATTCAGCCAACCATCCCCACATGACTCAGAACTGATGAGTCTTCACACTTCCTAACCGGCCATGGAACCATGTCCCAATGAACCCGATCAGTCTAGCTCATACAACCGGTGCATCCTTTGATCACTTAGCTCAGACATCTTGATCCATAAACCAAGGATAAGTTCGTCCATCCTTGCTCATGATCAGATCACACACGGCCTTCATTGTATAAACACACCCAGCACAATACTTGTGGTCTACACCACCTAGTATTGGCTATACTCTTCCTCATGGCTCTTAGCCAATCATTCACACCTAGCTTACCAACACCAAGACTGATAACTAGCATGCCTTAATGTCACTATATCATAGTGAAACGTCCTGGATTCATAGAGAATGCAAGACCACAGATCCGGTTCACCCATGATCCACCATGAATCACTAACCGATGTGTGGCTTCTAACCATCATCCCACATGGATGAATTAGATCAACTAAGATCCACCCCTTTCCTCACAGTCCTGTATCCCTACAATACATCACAATATCTGGTCTCCAAGGGCGTGCCATACTTGGCCTCATTCGCACCTCAAGACACATAAACATAAACCAGAAAGTAATCATAAGCATGTTACCTCATCAATTATGATTGTAGATCTTGTGTCATCCTTTATGAGGGACGACCATACTCCTCTTGATCACACTTCCATCAATCCTTATCATATACTTCCAGTAATGATAAGATTCATTCAATGGTCGTGCCCCCCCTTTTATACCATGGAACTCCCATGGAACCAGTTTCTGCATTGCATCCACCTTTGAGGCTGTGTTGGCCTTTGGGAGTGGAGTCCGGCCTTCTCCCTTCTCCTCTGACCATTTGCGTGTGTTCCCAGGACACAGAGGAAGCCTTTGATGTGTTCATCCATGATCAAACACCACCCAAAGGTCGTGCATCACTTCCCCCTTCAGTGTCCAAGAAACTGCCTTTCTACACACATCTGCCTTCAAGGCTGTCTCAGCCCTTAGAAGTTAGATCCGGCCTCCTATCTTCTCTCCAGGATATTTGCGTGTCTTCTATGGATGTAGAGGAAACCCAGGGCATGGCAAACAATAATCAAAACTCACCAGAGGATCTTTCTCAACTCCCCTCTTGATTGCCCTCAAACCTGCCCCTTTGCTGCCTTCACATCTCTCTCTCTTTTTCTCTGGAAGTTGTCTGAGTTTTCTGTCTTATTATCTGAATATTTTCGACAGAGACAAAGAAAAATAGAAGGGAAATCGATCCCCAACCGTCCATAACCGCCTGGGAGGCAGTTACCAAGTCCTTAGATCCAAAAGGGCAGTTTCTCCCTTTCTCAACCGCCCGTAACCGCCCGTAACCGCCTTTTGGCAGTTTCTTTCTTTTCTTCCTTTCCAAAAAATCGTCCACTGAGCCTTAGCTCACACTCCTGGAAGCTTACCAACTCCCTGGTCCGTGCCTAAGACAAACCACCTTGCACCCGGACCATCGGCTCACCCCGTAACCGCCTGACCCGACCACACTGGTCCGGACCAGAACACTTCCTCCAACTGAGTTGAGCTGAATACCAACTGCTCCAAGCTGAGTGAGCTAGTCCTCCAGCTCCTGTGAGCTGATCACACTTAGGTGAGCTAACTTCCAGCTGCACCTAGCTGATCGAGCTTGATCCAGACCTCGTCCAGCTCCCGGATCACTCGTCCAGCTCCTTTACACTTGTTTCTTTCACATCCTGGTTAAGTCTCAGCTTCCTGATGCCCTTAACCTTTCTTATTGGACCATGATACGCTTGTCTCAAGGTCTTACGACCTGACTGGTGCGTCTCCTTGCATCGTGGTCCGTCCGGACGATCCTATCTTGGATCGGGGACATGACAGACCACATCCCTCACAACACCATCATCAATCTGGCCGGTCTTCTTGTTGGTATACGCCCTCTTCATTAGGGCGAGATCATCAACCGGCTCGCCCTCATTTTCTTCTGTCTTGAAAAAAACATAAATTAAAAAAACATTAGTAATTAGAAGAAATGCACAAAAAATAAAATTTAAAAACTTAAATAATAGAATAAAAAGCGACTAGCTTACCATGCGATCCCCTAGAGTGGCAATTGATTGAGCACCCAAGTTATGCTTGAAGATGCTCTTCCCTTTACGCTCGCTCATGCGATTGGTGGAGTTGGTGGAAGAAGTTGATTTCGTCTCATCCTTACTCCAATGCACACCCAACTCCAACCAGACCGTGGGATTCATCGACCTTGGGACCTTTTAATATAAAAAATTGTTAAATAAATTAAAAAATATTTTAATAAATTAAAAAATTGTTTAATAAATAAAATCAAACCTTGTTTATTTTCCATTTCTTCATCCACTCGTGGATCTGCTTCCCATAGTTGTCCATAACTTTATGGACGAAGTGGTGATAGATATACAACGTATCATCGGCATTCCAGTTGAATTCTTGCTGAAAATTAAATACAATTAGTAGAAAATTTATATTAAAGATTAAAAATATAAGTAAAAAATTAGAATACTTACCGCAAACTGTTGAAACCACAGATGCTGCTTGTCGATAGGAAGTCGGTGAAAGTCGGATGTCCCTTGTCGAGGGCCGAGTACATCATACGGTTGATCCATGCGCTGATCCCGTTCGAGGATCGGTTGACCTTAATAAAAAGAACAAATTATTAAAAATGAATCAAATTTTAATGAAAAAAATAGGTTTAATTACCATGTTTGACCCCATCCACGTGGATACGGAGTGAGATAGGGAAGATGGTCACGACCGGGCTGTCGAACAAACTCCACAACTCTCATCACTCCCGGAGGACCCTCAGGAGCAGGAGCAGGAGCAGGAGCGGGTGCAGCAACGGCAGCGGGAGGAGCAGGAGAGGGAAATGGAGAGGGAGATGTATGGTAGGAGCTGTGGGACGACGATGCGTAACCCTGAATGGAGTGGCTTCCCAAACCACCACGACTACGACGCTGTCGAGACCGGCTCTGATCATCATCATAAGACTTGTATATATATATTAAAAAATTGTATAATACAAAAAATAGATTTTATATACAAAAAACATTTTCATAACCAAAAAAATTAATCAAAAACAAAAATAAGTTTTAATATATAAAAAATAGTTTTAATATATAAAAAATAGTTTTAATATATAAAAAATAGTTTTAATATATAAAAAATAGTTTTAATATATAAAAAATAGTTTAATAATTAAAAAATAGTTTAATAATTAAAAAATAGTTTTAATATATAAAAAATAGTTTAATAATATAAAATAGTTTTAATATATAAAAAATAGTTTAATAATTTAAAAAATAGTTTTAATATATAAAAATAGTTTAATATAAAAAAATAGTTTTAATATATAAAAATAGTTTTAATATATAAAAAATAGTTTAATAATTAAAATAAATAGTTGTAATATATAAAAATTATAAAATTTTTATAAATTGTTATTAAACATGATTTATATATATATATGTATAATTAATTATAAATCGTTTATAAATATAGAAAAAGGTTTATAAATATTTTTCAAATTTTTTAAAAACGTTTTATTATATATAGTTTATTACTGGGAACTTGAAAAACGTTTTTAAAAATCGAAAAATGTTTTTAAAAATCAAAAAAACGTTTTAAAAATACAAAAACGGTTTGATTTCTAACCAAAACAAAAAAAAATAAAAAAAACAATCAAAACAACAATTCTAACTTAAACTATCCATTCAATCCTAAACTTTATAACAAACAACCTAAAATCCGAAAATTTAATCTCACAAACCTAAAAAAATGAAAAAACAAGGTTTTATAAGATTCTTACATGATTTCGGTTAGGGAGAAGATATGTGGGAGAGATGCGGCGGCGGAATGTCAGAATTGAGAGAGATGCGGCGGCGGAATGGAGAGATGCGGCCGAGAGAGATGAGAGAGATGAGAGAATTGAGAGATTTCAGATGCGACGGAGAAGAAGAAGAAAGTGTTCTTCGGTTTATATTTAATGATTCCGACGGATACGGGTTCGTCGGTATTCCGTCGGAATCATTAAATATATTACACTTTGCGGTTCGCGAAAAGCCCTAGTTCCTCGGAATTTCCTCAGAAAATTCCGAGAAAAATTCCGAGGAACACTGAAAATCATGATGTTCCTCGGAATTTCCTCAGAAAATTCCGAGGGAATTCCGAGGAACACTGAAAATCATGATGTTCCTCGGAATTTCCTCCGAAAATTCCGAGGGAATTCCGAGGACACAGGGTTTGGGGTTTCAAAACCTCGATTTTTTTTGCCGTATTTCATTTCTTATACAAATGTAATGCATACCATTGAGGATTCTTTGTATAGATGATCATAAACCATGAAATAACAAAATTTCAAAACTAATTGTAAGTATTATCTTTAACGTTTATTAAAGTGTATAAGTGTTTCTCTTATGTTGTGTGGTTTTCATTCATGCAATCGTAAAAGTGTGTTTCCGAGTCATCATCACCAGATGAATCTGAATCTGGATCTTGGTGAAACTCTCCAATAACTGGTTCATCCTCTGCGTGAACGACGGCTTCCTCTGCGAAGTCGGTTAAATCGACTACAAGGTCACCTTCAACTACATCTTCTGCTGCACTTAAGTTGCCGGATGTGATTGGTTGTAGTGGGTCTTCCAGCTCAGAACTTCCCTGAACTCGGCCTCTCGGGTTGAGTCTTGTAACAGTCACCCATGGATCATCTCTGTTCCTTACCCGGGGGTACTTGATATAACAAACCTGTAACATTTAAAAAATTATTAGTAAAAGTATAAATTATGATCAATCATTCTGAATAATTAACATTTACTTACCTAATGGGCCTGAGAAGCAAGAATGAAAGGATCATAATATTGCAGCTTTCGCCTCGAATGTACTGATGTAACACCAAATGCATCTGTTCTCACACCTCGATCTGGAGTGGTGTCGTGCCAATCACAATAGAAAACAGTACAGCGCAATCCAAGCATGCCCAAATACTTGATTTCCATAATCTCATGTATGTGTCTGTAGTATACATCATCTCCTGATGCAGAGCAAACGCCAGCATCATAGGTCGTACGCGGATGTCTCCTCTTTTCAGTTGTGAATGCATATCCTCGAGTACAAATATAAAATTCAAAGTAGTACAAATTCAAAGTAGTACAAATAAAAATAAAACATTTAGAGTTTTTGAAAAAAAAAAACTACGGGTTTTGAGCGTTCGGGTCTGGCATGCTCGGGAACACCTCGTTCGGGTGCAACCTCCTCATCATCTCCATCATTTGCTCGTTCAGCTTCCTCTGTGCCTTAAAGCCCGCCTGTTGAGTCACCATCTGGGTGTCCAACGCAGATATGCGATCATCCTTGTCCTGCAACTGACCCATAAGTACTTCTGGATCAACAAAGGGCGGTGGTGCAGCAGAAGACGGAACCGACCGGGACTGAGGACCCAAACCGAACAAACGTCCCTTCTTGTTGGAACCGACTGAAATAGAAAAGTGTCAAATTTAAATAATAGAAAAGATGAATTGAACTTTAAATAATAGAAAAGATGAATTGAACTTTAAAAAAAGAACTTACCGATTCAACGATTTCGTTGATCCGAACCCGAGGCAAGTAGGTCGAACCCGTCGAATCGTCATCCTCGGTTTGAAGCTGAGACACTTCGTCTTCCACCTGAGTGTCGATCAGGGTGACCACATCCCTCACAACACCATCATCAATCTGGCCGGTCTTCTTGTTGGTATACGCCCTCTTCATTAGGGCGAGATCATCAACCGGCTCGCCCTCATTTTCTTCCGTCTTGAAAAAAACATAAATTAAACAAACATTAGTAATTAGAAGAAATGCACAAAAAATAAAATTTTAAAACTTAAATAATAGAATAAAAAGCGACTAGCTTACCATGCGATCCCCTAGAGTGGCAATTGATTGAGCACCCAAGTTATGCTTGAAGATGCTCTTCCCTTTACGCTCGCTCATGCGGTTGGTGGAGTTGGTGGAAGAAGTTGATTTCGTCTCATCCTTACTCCAATGCACACCCAACTCCAACCAGACCGTGGGATTCATCGACTTTGGGACCTTTTAATATAAAAAAATTGTTAAATAAATTAAAAAATATTTTAATAAATTAAAAAATTGTTTAATAAATAAAATCAAACCTTGTTTATTTCCCATTTCTTCTTCCACTCGTGGATCTGCTTCCCATAGTTGTCCATAACTTTATGGACGAAGTGGTGATAGATATACAACGTATCATCGGCATTCCAGTTGAATTCTTGCTGAAAATTAAATACAATTAGTAGAAAATTTATATTAAAGATTAAAAATATAAGTAAAAAATTAGAATACTTACCGCAAACTGTTGAAACCACAGATGCTGCTTGTCGGTAGGGAAGTCGGTGAAAGTCGGATGTCCCTTGTCGAGGGCCGAGTACATCATACGGTTGATCCATGCGCTGATCCCGTTCGAGGATCGGTTGACCTTAATAAAAAGAACAAATTATTAAAAATGAATCAAATTTTAATGAAAAAAATAGGTTTAATTACCATGTTTGACCCCATCCACGTGGATACGGAGTGAGATAAGGAAGATGGTCACGACCGGGCTGTCGAACAAACTCCGCAACTCTCATCACTCCCGGAGGACCCTCAGGAGCAGGAGCATGAGCAGGAGCGGGTGCAGCAACGGCAGCGGGAGGAGCAGGAGAGGGAAATGGAGAGGGAGATGTATGGTAGGAGCTGTGGGACGACGATGCGGAACCCTGAATGGAGTGGCTTCCCGAACCACCACGACCACGACGCTGTCGAGACCGGCTCTAATCATCATCATAAGACTTGTATATATATATTAAAAAATTGTATAATACAAAAAATAGATTTTATATACAAAAAACATTTTCATAACCAAAAAAATTAATTAAAAACAAAAATTAGTTTTAATATATAAAAAATAGTTTTAATATATAAAAAATAGTTTTAATATATAAAAAATAGTTTAATAATTAAAAAATAGTTTAATAATTAAAAAATAGATTTAATATATAAAAAATAGTTTAATAATATAAAATAGTTTTAATATATAAAAAATAGTTTAATAATTTAAAAAATAGTTTTAATATATAAAAAATAGTTAAATATAAAAAATAGTTTTAATATATAAAAATAGTTTTAATATATAAAAAATAGTTTTAATATATAAAAAATAGTTTAATAATTAAAAAAATAGTTGTAATATATAAAAATTATAAAAGTTTTATAAATTGTTATTATACATGATTTATATATATATATATGTATAAAAAATTATAAATTGTTTATAAATATAGAAAAAGGTTTATAAATATTTTTAAAATTTTTTAAAAACGTTTTATTATATATAGTTTATTACTGGAAACTTGAAAAACGTTTTTAAAAATCGAAAAAAGTTTTTAAAAATAAAAAAAACGTTTTAAAAATACAAAAACGGTTTGATTTCTAACCAAAACAAAAAAAAATAAAAAAACAATCAAAACAACAATTCTAACTTAAACTATCCACTCAATCCTAAACTTTATAACAAACAACCTAAAATCCGAAAATCTAATCTCACAAACCCTAAAAAAATGAAAAAAACAAGGTTTTATAAGATTCTTACATGATTTCGGTTAGGGAGAAGATATGTGGGAGAGATGCGGCGGCGGAATGTCAGAATGGAGAGAGATGCGGCGGCGGAATGGAGAGATGCGGCCGAGAGAGATGAGAGAGATGAGAGAATTGAGAGATTTCAGATGCGACGGAGAAGAAGAAGAAAGTGTTCTTTGGTTTATATTTAATGATTCCGACGGATACTGGTTCGTCGGTATTCCGTCGGAATCATTAAATATATTACACTTTGCGGTTCGCAAAAAGCCCTAGTTCCTCGGAATTTCCTCAGAAAATTCCGAGGGAATTCCGAGGAACATTGAAAATCATGATGTTCCTCGGAATTTCCTCAGAAAATTCCGAGGGAATTCCGAGGAACACTGAAAATCATGATGTTCCTCGGAATTTCCTCCGAAAATTCCGAGGGAATTCCGAGGAACACTGAAAATCATGACGTTCTTCGGAATTTCCTCACAAAATTCCGAGGGAATTCCGAGGACACAGGGTTTGGGGTTTCAAAACCTCGATTTTTTTTGCCGTATTTCATTTCTTATACAAATGTAATGCATACCATTGAGGATTCTTTGTATAGATGATCATAAACCATGAAATAAAAAAATTTCAAAACTAATTGTAAGTATTATCTTTAACGTTTATTAAAGTGTATAAGTGTTTCTCTTATGTTGTGTGGTTTTCATTCATGCAATCGTAAAAGTGTGTTTCCGAGTCATCATCACCAGATGAATCTGAATCTGGATCTTGGTGAAACTCTCCAATAACTGGTTCATCCTCTGCGTGAACGACGGCTTCCTCTGCGAAGTCGGTTAAATCGACTACAAGGCCACCTTCAACTACATCTTCTGCTGCACTTAAGTTGCCGGATGTGATTAGTTGTAGTGCGTCTTCCAGCTCAGAACTTCCCTGAACTCGGCCTCTCGGGTTGAGTCTTGTAACAGTCACCCATGGATCATCTCTGTTCCTTACCCGGGGGTACTTGATATAACAAACCTGTAACATTTAAAAAATTATTAGTAAAAGTATAAATTATGATCAATCATTCTGAATAATTAACATTTACTTACCTAATCGGCCTGAGAAGCAAGAATGAAATGATCATAATATTGCAGCTTTCGCCTCGAATGTACTGATGTAACACCAAATGCATCTGTTCTCACACCTCGATCTGGAGTGGTGTCGTGCCAATCACAATAGAAAACAGTACAGCGCAATCCAAGCATGCCCAAATACTTGATTGCCATAATCTCATGTATGTGTCCGTAGTATTCATCATCTCCTGATGCAGAACAAACGCCAGCATCATAGGTCGTACGCGGATGTCTCCTCTTTTCAGTTGTGAATGCATATCCTCGAGTACAAAATCTCGGATATGACTTCACAACATAGTTTGGTCCAACCACCATTTCGCGTATCCAATCGTCAAATATTTCACCTCTGGCTAAACCAGCAGACACCTATTAATAGCACATATATAATGAATTAGTATAAATATGTGATAAATGATATTTTAATTTGTTTAAGGCACTCACATAAGTAAACATCCATCCAGCAAATTCTCTCTGCTTCATTTCTTCTAGTTCCTCCTCTGTGGCGTATCTATATTCCAACCGCTTTTCTGCCATGAAAATCATGTGCATGTGATGACAATAATGTAATTAATTAAGATATAAATGTTAATTTGTTAAAATAAAAATTTATAAGTTAATAAACTTACCTCTCATATTGAAGAATATCTTCGCAGTTGGTGAGCAAATATGTTTGCAAATGACTTCGCTCATGCTCAGTAAGTCGATGGTCCTTTGGTTTTCCGCTAAGTCGTCCAACATCTGTGAAAATATCTGGAACCTTAACATGATATGTTGCCCGTTCGCCTCTATCATCATGCCGAGCAGGTCTTCTGTTTTTGGTCTGAACTTCTGCTGGAAAGTAGTACTCGGCAAAGTTTGAAATTTCTCCATTGATCATCTGTACGACTATAGAACCTTCTACCCTACTTAAATTTTTCACCATCTTCTTCAAATGGAACATATACCGCTCATATAGATACATCCATCTATACTGCACAGGACCACCAAGTTCCAATTCTCTTGCCAGGTGAATAACAAGATGCTCCATAATATCAAAAAAATGAGGGAGGAAATATCTTCTCAAGGTTGCACTGAATCACGGCTATGTTAGTCTTCAGATTTTCAATACCTTCAAGAGTCACTATTCTGGTGCATAAATAGCAGAAGAAAGCACTTATCCCTGCAATTGCTTCATGAACATTTCGTGGTAATAGTTCTTTGAAGGCAAACGGAAGGAGGCGCTCCATCAACACATGGCAATCGTGACTTTTCAAGCCAATAAACTTTCTTTCCTTTCTGTCGATACAGTTACGCAAGTTAGATGCGTAACCGTCTGGAAACTCCACATCGTTTGAAATCCAATCAAAGAACGCATTTTTTCCCTCTGCATCAAGTCGGTATATGGGAAAAGGAGCCATACCATTCCCATCAACATGAAGTTCTGAACGAGCACATATATCGACTAAATCCAGTCTTGACTTCAAATTATCCTTTGTTTTACCTTGAACGTTAAGGATCGTGTTCATGAGATTGTCAAAAAATTTCTTCTCAATATGCATGACATCTAAATTATGCCTTAGCAGATGATCCTCCCAGTATGGCAGATCCCAGAAAATATTTTTTTGTGCCAGTTATGTAGTTCTCCAACAGCATCTACCGGAAATTGCTTATGTCCACCGACGTCTGGCTTCCTTGCTGCACCAAAATCTCTTAGTTGTGTCTTCAAACCTTTCCCACTAACTTCCTCAGGTGGACCATCAAACACCTGCTTGTTCTTCCTAAACAAAGTCTTACTCCGACGGTATGGATGATCAGGTGGTAGGAATCGTCTGTGACAGTCAAACCAACACGTTTTTCTTCCGTTCTTTAGTTGGAAAGCATTTGTGTCATCTTGACAATATGGACATGATAGCCTCCCATGCGTTGTCCATCCAGATAACATATCATATGCTGGAAAATCACTTATTGTCCACATTAGTACTGCCCGCATTTGAAAGTTCTCTTTACACGAAATATCGTATGTTTCAGCACCTTCAGCCCATAGTTGTTGCAACTCATATATTAGTGGCTGAAGAAACACATCAAGCGATCTCTTAGGATGCTCTGGTCCGGGAACGAGAATGGAGAGAAACAGAAACTCTCGTCGCAAGCACAAGTTTGGGGGTAAGTTGTATGGTGTAACAATGACTGGCCATAGAGAATATTGTCTTCCACTCTTCCCATACGGGCTGAAACCATCAGTACATAATCCAAGGTAGACATTTCTTCTCTCATACGCAAAGTCGGGATACTTTGATTGGAAGTGCTTCCACGCTTTTGCATCTGAAGGATGTCTAATCTCACCATCTGTTGAGTGCTCTGCATGCCATCTCATTCGTTGTGCTGTGCGTTCCGAAAGATACAACCTCTGCAACCTTTCTGTCAAAGGCAAATACCACATCCTTTTATATGGCACTGGAACTCTTCCACTCGTATCTTTATAACGAGGCTTCCCACAAAATTTGCATGTAATCTGCTGGTCATCCGCCCTCCAATAAATCATGCAGTTATCGCTGCATACATCTATTACCTGATAAGATAAACCAACACCAGCTACGAGTTTCTGAACCTCGTAGTATGAACCTGGAGCTACATTATCCTCAGGTAGAATACCTTTACAAAAATCAGCTATCGCATCCATACAGTCTTCAACCAAGTTATAATCTGTTTTAATGCCCATCAGTCTTGTAGCAGATGATAAAGCTGAATGACCATCTCTGCAACCTTCGTACAATGGTTACTTTCCAGCATCCAACATATCATAAAATCTCCTAGCTTCTGCATTGGGTAAATCTTCCCCTCTAAAATGATCATTTACCATCTGCTCAGTACCTACACCATAATCTACATCCGTTCTAATTGGTTCTTCTAACCTAACCGCAGGCTGAGGTTCGCTAGTACTACCAAGTTCATAATTAGTTTCTCCATGATGATACCAAATTTTGTAACTTCGTGTAAACCCACTCAAATATAGATGAGTCCAAACATCCCACTCTTTAATAACCTTTCTATTTTTACAATTAGAGCAAGGACATCTTAACTTACCTGTTTCTGCTTCCGGTTGTCGGCGAACTAACCCCATGAATTCGGTTATACCTCGTTGGTATTCTTCCGTAAGCAATCTCGTGTCCGGATCCAAATGAGGTCGATCGATCCAAGAACGAAAATAATTTGAAGAAGACATGTTTTTTTAAACCAAATTCGTGATAGTAGGAGGGAAGAAGAAGAAATGGAGTGAATGAAGATGAAGAGGGTGGCTGTATTTATAGATGAAATCCTGCCGAGATACTGAGGAAATTCCGAGGAAATTCCGAGGAAAACAGACACTTCCTCGGAATTTCCTCGGAATCCCCCAACGGCTCTCCAACGGCTCTCTAACGGCTACAAAAAGTCGTCGGAATTTTTAAAATTCCCGTCGGTTTTTTCCGACGGACATGGTTCCTCGGTAATCCCTCGGAATATACCGAGGAAATGTGTCTTCCTCGAAATTTCCTCGAAAATTTCCGAAGAAATTCCGAAGAAACCACATTTCTTGATTTTCTCGGTATTTCCTCAGAAAATTCCGAGGAACTCATTTTTCCTCGGTATGTCTCTCAGAATAGCGATGTTTTCTTGTAATGCAACGATTCATTGTTTATCGACAAAACAAGAAACAGTACTACAGTAGTAACTGATACAATATGTCGCAATTTTAAGATAAAACAAAAGAAAAATTTATTCGCCAATCTATTACCAAAATACAGAAGAAGAAAAATAGACATGGAATTTTTTAATTTTTTTTGAAAAAGACATGGAATTATTTTCCATAGTCAGAATTTGACTCTTCGTTGTTTTTACGATATGATTCTAGTTTAAACATTTATAGTACTATAAACAATATATCAGTGATTGATTATCAACAAATAAAAACAGTGATTGATAGCATACGTCGCAAATTTATGATTAATCCAAAAGTATTTTTTAATCAGAATAAAAATGATCTTTCACAATCAAATTTGGATCGTTTCATTGTTTTTAACGATAAGATCTTAGTGTGTGAGAAAGTTTATCGTACCAAATCAATCACGTCCGTCTACAGAGAAAAAAAAAAGAGAGATCGGAAGATATGAATAATGGCAGAGAATCAGAGTGAAATATTTTGGTTCCATGGAAAAGAGCTGGCAAGAAATTTCCAAGAATTTGGACCCACTTTCAAGATTCCCTTATAAACCATTTTTGTCAAAATCTTACCTGTTTTTTCCTAAGAGACTTTGATTTTTCGAAGATCAAGTTGATTTGTCGTAGGATCCTGCCAATCTCTAATTGATGTCACATTCTGTTCCGACACATTTCACAATCGTATAAAGCATGCCCAACGTGTCTCGTTTATTCATGTCCATGCTTGTTTTATTGTATAAATATACAAAGGCGTACATATAGATGTCTTTTAATGAGTAATGTGTGTGTTTTCGTTGCGATATAGATCATTCACACTATGTTGTATACATTATCGCCAATGTTGTTTATTTGTCGACTGAACTATGAAACCATCCGTGAGTATTGGCGTTAGAGTCAATAGCGGTTTAGTTCGATATTTGTTTCTTGTTAATCAAGAAGGTTGGTTTCTCCACGATGTAATGATTCAGAATCAATGGTTTAGGTTTAGCATTATCAAAACTTGACCATAGTTATTCAAGGCTTTGAAATAAGACATTATGCGATCCCAAACAGTAGCTAGCAACCATTTGTTTAATGCAGACTTACAATGTAGGGATGATCCTACTATCCTAGAGTTTGAAGAGACTAAAATTTTACTACATGTTTTTAAAAGTCTAACTTATATTTGTAGAGACTAAAGTCTTACGAATAGTACAGAGTATGATGAAAGACTAACAACTTATATTTACTAGAAGAGAGCTTTTTTTACGAATAAACCATTAGTAAGAATATCCAAAAATTCATTCCTAATATAACTGGTTCTCATGGATAATAACTAATATTTATATACAATCAAACATATTTCAGTCTCTATACTATATAGTCAATTAACTTTTGAAGGTATAATTTTGATTCGTGAGCAGTTGCTGAACAATACAAATGAAAATAAAAATGATTAACTGGTAAATTAGTTAAGAAAACAAAGAAGAAACATGTAGAAATAGAACAAATTGTTAAATAACCTAACCGCGTATCTCCTCACCTTTTGGAAGCTAACACTACACGATGATCTTTATTTATTTACAGTTTTTAATGTTTTTTTGTTCTATATTGTTGTTTCTAGTGAGAATATTTTACTCTTAATTCTTTTTTTTACTTAGGAATACTCCGAATATATAAAAAAAAATCCAAACTAATTTATAAACTGAAAGACTTTCTCTCGAAATATTTAAATAAAATCCAACACATGATTTTATATCCACATGATTACATAAATTGTGTCGTAGAGTTATTTTGAATTAAATCATGTAAATTCCCAAAGTCTGTATATCATTAGAGTGCCTGTGGTTTTTCATTAAAAATGAAGGAATTGAACTGTGTGGTCCAGGAAAAAAGTCTATTTCAATTTGAACTATACATATCATGTTTTTTTTCTCGAACTCTGTAATAGTGCGTATTTCATATTAAACTAAATAAAAATTCAAAAATATTACATGAATTCTCAAAATCATGCTTATATATATTGATCCTCAAAGTTGTTAGTCATATGTTAATTTATCAAAATGGCATCATTTTTGATAAATTCTATAAAATTTAAAACTTAAAATACAACATGAACTCTCAAAATCATATATATATATATATACTGACCCTCAAAAATTTAGTTATCCACTGATTTATCAAAACAATGTCATTTTGGATAATTCTGTAAAATTTTAAACTAAATTTTTTTGGGAGGTTCGAACTCTCACACTGGTGGAAAAGTAAGACCATATTAACTTCTAGACCGAAGTAAATTTCTTGTATAAATTGTGTAAACGTTAACTTATACATAGGTTTTAGTTTTATCAAATAAATGTTATCAAATTTTTATTGTTTTATTTTTATAAAATAAATCTATAAATAGTATGCTTATAAACTTAACTTTAAAAATAATTATTTTATAAATTTAAATTAATTATTATTAATTTAAATATTTAATTATATTATTAATAAATGTTGAAATATATTGTAAATTTTACAATTTTATGTTGGTTATGTATATAAAGTTACACCTAAAATACAACTAAATTTTCAAAAAGGAATTTAAATTTTTAATAATATTAATAAAGTAATAATTTAAATTGATAATAAATTTTGAAAATTTAACTTTATTTTAAAATTCGACAGTCGATAATATATAAACACGATTTTGAGAGTTTATGTATCAAAACAATATCGTCTTGATAAACTAATGGTTTACTAACATCTTTAACGGTCAAAATATATAAGCACGATTTTGAAAATTCATCTAGTATTTTTGAATATTTATTTAGTTCAATATGAAATATACACTAATATAAATTTGGGGAATGAAAAGGCACGATGCGTAAAGTTCATATACTATTTTTAATTTTTATTTAATTCAATATAAAATATGCACTATTACAAAATTAGGAAAGAAAAGACATGACGAGTAAAATTCAAATTAAAATAAGTCTTTTACCGTATGGTCCACATAAATAATATAATATTCCTGAGCTGATGTAAATTTAAATAATAAAAAGAATAAAACGATTTACTATATTCCACATAAAGCATAAATAAGAGAAATCAGTCAAATAAACTTGAAAGAAATATGAAAGTATCTGAAAGTAAATAAGAGAAATCAGTCAAATAAATCAGTCAATTAAATAATTTAACATCTAGATTTATGTAAAGAAAAATTCAATAGGTTATTTTTAAAAAGAAATTATGAAAGTATCACTATAAATATTTTTTGCATAATAATTTAATATATGTTATGATATATAAATTATTTTTTAGTTTTGTATAGAATTTCGAAAACCTCAGGACCGGTGGTACCGCCTATACGAACCTATAAGGCTATAACAAAAGTTTCGAACAACCTAATATTTTGAAAACCGGACCGGATACCGATTCGGTGCAGCTACTGGTTAACTGGTTAAACCGGGTTTTATATTTTCTTAAAAACTAAATGTAAATAATCATATATTTACACTATATGGATCTAAAAATTACTTCTACATATAACATGTTTCTTTTATTCTTTTTTATTAAATGAAAAATAAACAGTAAACATAAATCTATCTATATATAAAATGAACAAGTGAATACTATGTAAATTGAAATTGATAAAATTAAATGATTTACAATTAAAAATTATCATATTTATTTATTTTTACAAGTAAAATCTCAATCTTTATGAATATGGGAAAATCAGAATAGTTATGAGACCCAAAAAGAGATTTTTCATATTTTTTTCTTAAGAAAATTGAATAAAATAAAAAAATATTTTAAATAATGATAATTAAACATTTGTTATGAAATATTAAATTTTAAAATCAATTGAAAAAACATTATTTATATGTTAATTTTTTAGAACCGGGTTTTAAAGTTGACTCGGATCACCGGTTTTACTGGTTTTTCTCAAATCAGGGTTTTAAACTGAACCAGAACCGGCTTCTTCAGCGAGTCACGGTCGGACCGGTTCGACCGGCCGGTCCGGTCCGGTTTTCAAAACACTGGAACAACCATTTCATGTCTATAATTATAAAAATAAATACAAAATCTTGATACTATCTGTTGGTTTATATAAAAAATATAATATTATCATTAGTTAATAGAGATATCTTGACTTTAAATGGATATTTTGTTATCAACCATTTCAATGAAAACTATGTACAACGAAAAAGTGGTCCACTATACTTAGAATCCCTACGAAGATCTGCATGGATTTCCTTAGTCCCCACCTTCACTTTCCTTTCACTTTTTTACCAAATCAAATAATTATTGTAATCGTATGTTATAAATTTCACGTCCATATCTCAGTTTGTTTTTGTTTTGGAAAACTGGTTTTTTATTTTTTTAGATTTACTCTCACCAGTTAAAGAAGTTCAAATCAACTAATGACTTTCACCAATATGTCGATCACATGCTAGGTGTACCATGAAACTCATAGCATTTTTCATTTTTTTGTATCTTAATCAAAATCTTTTTCTTTTCAAATAAAATGTGAACTGTATGAAAAAGAAAATCATAGAAAATTTGACAATGAAAATTCTTAAATCATGGAAAATAGAACGCGAAAATACTGGGTTCTGTGTTGAGTTGTTTGCTTTTAACAATCGTAGTGATCCTAAACGCAACCCCGAACTAATTGGATGTAAACTATTGTAAATAGATAATAAATGACTTTGATGAAAATTTCAAATAAATTGTCAATGGGTTAATAGTCTCAGATCCAAACAGTTTAACCCGATTCACGTTGATCTGGTTCAAAGTTGGTCCAACGATCATTGCCTGGATATTTCAAGATTGTCAATCAAATAGCCATCATCTCAAGGGAGTGTATTAGAGATTACGTCTTTCACATCTGTAGTTAGAAGAGATCCTAATCAATATATAAGAATATATGTTACTATCATCAACTGATTTTAGGTTGGAAGCCTATCTAACTTAACATGAGTCTCTCATATCGTTAGTTGGATGAAATCTTAAATAATATATACAAGATAGATGAATCAATCCAATTACACCAATTGGTTTTATATTGAAAATCGATCTAACTTAACATGGTATTAGAACACAATCCAAACAGTTCAATCCGATTCACATCGATCTGGTTCAAAATGGTCCATCGATTCTTATCCGGACATTCCAAAATTGACGCTCAAATAACTATTATCTCGAAGAGGCGAATTAGAGATAAAGTTTCCCACATTCTTAGTTGAAAGTGATCTTAACTAATATATAAAATAGATAGGTTAATCTAGTTATCACCATATTAGAATGTTATATAATTTAACAGTTATAACTTATAACAATCTTCAAGCTTTGTATACGTATATTGTAGTTTTATCAAAATAATTGAGGTTAGCACAAGAAAGAATATAAATAAATAAAAACACGAAGGTTTGAAATAATTATTTCAAAATAAAATCGTAATAATACAGTAATATGAATTTTAATAAAATATTAACATATTAGTATTACTGAAAACGGTATAGGGTAAAAAGAAAGAAAAAGAAAAGGGTATGGGGTACCAAATTCCCGATCACTCTGAATATTTAACTCTCTGTTTAGTTACATTTCCCTATCCAAACATAAAATTGTGTTACCAAAATTGTTTAAGAAAAGAGAATATGCGTATGCCTTTGTTTCTGAGTTCTGGCAAACGTATAAGTTTTTTTTTTAACGCTGGTTATTATGCTATTACAACTATGAGAAATATTACAAACGATTTTACAGCCGACAACTCTACCTGCCGTATGAGGATTCACGCATGACTACATCATCTGAGCCGCCTTATAGGATCCATGGTTGACGGTACTCTTTACGCCATACTGCAGATCTCTTGTAAGCCTTTTCTCCCTTAATTTGAATAATTCTGTCTTCTCCAGAAATTAAAACTCAGACTTTCTGATGTAAAATCATTAATGAACCCTTGGTCAAACTACTGGACCAAGGGGGCTTTCACAAATGTATAACGTTTTGGTACGTGAGTTGATACTTTCTTTTGCTTGTATAAATCGTCAAATTTTGGCCGGCTGTGACAATTCGTTGTTGTAATGTCGAAATGTGGTTGGCAGGATGACTTATTAAATTAAAATCTGTATGTATACTCTACGATTCAATTAATCCGCACTTTTGTTAGCTAACACTCACTCTTGAGCCACGTGGCAGGTTTAGGTGATGATTGTTTGTTTGGTTTCTAGATTCTAGATTTTGGTTTTTGGTTTGTGGTTTTTAGTTTTTGGTTTCTAGATTTTGGTTTTTGGTTTTTGATTTTGCAGTAAATTTTAATTTTTTGAAAAACATGATTGGTAATTTCAGATTTTGGTTTTTAGATTTTGGTTTTAACTTCTAAAATAATAAAATATTATTTCCAAATCACACATAAGCTTATTTTAAAACTAAAAACAGAATAATAGTTATATTATTTGAATAAACTAAAATTTAATTATATTATAAAAAATGGCAAAAGAATAAAATTTATTAAAATATTTTTATCGAAAAATTAATAGAAACTTTTTAAAATATAAAAGTAATTAAAGTGTACCAAAAATTTTATACTTTTAATTTACAACTTTAATTAATTTGGTATAAAACTTATGGTACAAAATATTGATTAAAAATAATAAATTTATTTACGTTAATAAAAATTTAATTGTTTCCATAAATAGTGAAGATATAATTATATTTGCTTAGAAAAGTATGTTCAAAAAAGAAAAGTAATGTTGTTTTACGTTTGTTTTGTATGCTTTGTAGAATGATAAGTGTAGGTCTTATACACTACCACTACATTATTTATCTAAATTTAATAATATTTTTCAAAAATAAAAGGCACTTTTTGATTTTTGATCGTGAGAAACTAAGAAAAAGAAGATTTTGGTTTATAGGTAGAAAAAGGTAGAAGGAATCAAAAACTAGATTCCCTAAAAAAAATAGAAAAACTACTTTACCAAAATCATGATTGGATAGAAAATGGATTTAGGAAAATCAAAAACCAAAAACTAGTTTAAAAACTCCAAACAATCAACCTTTTTTTTTTTTGGCGACTATCAACCTATTAAACAAATTTTGTTGGGAATGTACTCTTCATGATGCTTCTGATCTTATCTACACTAATTATCTTACATAGTTCATGAGAACACATTCTTGCATCTCTTTTTTTTTTCTTTTTAAGAAAATATTTATAAAATATTATCTAAAAACTAGCGCTGAAAATGTTCTAATATGTATCCATTCTTATATCCCATAAGCAATACACTTCCCCTAATTCAACTTTAATTGTCTAATCAACTTGTATGAATGATGTTGTAAAATTGTAATATTACATACACAAGAACCTTCATATCTTCAAAATATTACTCATCACATGAAAACATGCATTGTTTAAATATGTATTTTCTGAATAGTGTGTATCTATAGATGCACATGAATATACATGAATTGGTATGATACCACTAATGTTTGTTCTCCTACACACTCAATTTTCAATCAACTATTAGATCCTAAATTTTAACAGCCAAATGGTTATAATGAATTGTTGCCTACGTCCGCAAGAATTTAAAGTCTACAAGCTCTAAATGTACTATTGTCTTTCTTTTCTGACGTGCTTCGAATTTAACTTAGATCGCAATAACGTTTGCCAACTATGCGAATCCAATTTTTGGCCAACATTCACTTATTAAGGATCTGCGCACATGCGTCTTGAATTTTTTTTTTTGCTAAAATGTGAATTTTCATATTAATGAAGCAGGATTGTAAAGATACAATAGTGTTTTTAACATTCTAGAATTTGCCTTGACAAAAATAATAAAAGCAAGGCTCAATCTAGTCAAAGAGACTTCCAAGAGCATGGAAGTGGCAGGTGTTGCTACTCAAAAGCGAGCCAATCTTGCATTAGGCCGCTGAATTTCCGTTGGTGCCGATGTCCAAGGATGGTATCTCGGACTTGGCGGTCTATAATCTTAAAGACTTGGACTGGTGTTGAGATGTGTCCATCGTGAAAACTTCTGTTTCTTGCAATCCAGATGTTGTAGATTGTTTCTTGGGAGACAAGGAGCTCGAGGAGGCTAGAGCAGTGAGAACTCCTTAACTTAAGTTACCCCGAGAACACTGTCCATATATGAAACGCCAGTTCCCTTAGGCCCAACCTTCGCAGGACCCTAAACCATAGCTCCTCTGACCAATTGCATCTTAAGAATACATGGTCTCTGTTTTCAACCATTGAATTACACAAACAGCAGCATAGTGGAATTTGAAAACTCCACCTCACCAACCTTTCCCTTGTAGGGAGCCGGTCATACTGAGCAACCCAATGAGTGAAAGCTTGTCGTGGCACAGATCCTTTAAACCAGACAGAGGATGCCCAATCTTTTACCTGCTCGCGTGGACGGATTGCCTCTCAAGTCTCTTTTGTTGAGAAACCTTTGGTCTTGGACCCTTCAATCTCCCAGTAGTAAGAGTCTTCATTTGCTGAATCTTGAGAAGGTGGGGGCAAGGTGACTGTGGTGAGGTGAAATTGCAGCTCCTCTGCAGCAGGTGAGCACGCTCCCCTAAGGCACCAACCATCTTCCACAAAAACATCTGAGACAACAGCGTTAATTGGGACAGAAAGTTCAAGCGGACCCCTGAGACCAAATAATTTAATCAACGGACCAAATGGAGTCCAATGATCCCACCAGAAACTAATAGTGGCACTTTACCCAGTTCGGCACGTAGGAACAGAGCTGCAAGGGGTCTCAGATTTAAAAGATTGCACCATGTCCAGGATGTTGCTTTCTTTTCATCAAGTTCCCAGAAGTTCTTACCAGCCATCCTGTTTTCTTTAATCCAATCTGCCCAAAGCGAGTCAACATTATCAAACAGCCTCCAAATCAATTTCAGACAAAGAGTTTTGTTCCACAAGCCAAAGTCACGGAGACCTAAGCCCCCTTCTCGTTTTGGTAGGCAAACCGTGGTCCATGCAATTTTGACGTTTGTGTTTCCTGTGATCTTTCCACTCCACAGGAACTTTGAACAGAGGGTCTGAATTTGCTTCAAACACCCTTTTGGTAATAAAAATGTAGATGTCCAAAAGTTTATTAGGCCGTAGATGACAGAGGATAACAACTGTTTTCTTCCTGCGAAAGAGAGAGCCTTAGTGGACCAGGCAGTGAAACAGCCCTTTAACTTATCAAGCAAAGGTTTATACTCAGTGATCCGGAGCTTCTTGTGCATCAGTGGAAACCCTAAATACCTTATCGGTAGAGAACCAAGCGTGAATCCAAGACTTGCCAAGTCGTTAGATTCATTCTCTGTGTAAAGCTCCGTCTTTGCTCTGTTCATTGTTAGTCCGGACCAGCTTGAAAAAGAATTGAAGGTCCTTGCTATTGCTTCCAGAGACGGCTTATCTCCGTCAAAGAAAACCATAATATCATCTGCAAACGCTAGATGTGTGACGCTCAGAGAGGAGGCGTGTGGATGATACCCGATAGTGCCGTCGCTGAACTTCCCATGCAGCATCTGAAAAAATACCTCAAGAGCTAAGACAAAAAGATATGGTGAGAGAGGGTCACCTTGTCTTAGACCTTTGGTGCCCTTAAAATAACCACAGAGTTCACCATTAATTGCGACCGAGAATCTCGTTGTAGTGATACACTGCTCTATTAGTTTCCTGAACATAGGAGGGAAGTCCATAGCCTCAAGAGTGTTGAGGATGAAGCTCCAATTGAGTGTATCAAAAGCTTTGCGCAGATCAACTTTAAGCATGCAACGCTTTGAGATTGCCTTCCAATTATAGCCTTTCACAATCTCAGTGGTCAGCAGAACATTTTCAACAAGTAAACGACCTGGTATGAAAGCTGACTGGGCATTGGATATAAGCCTTGGGAGGATCTGCTTTAGGCGATTAGCTAGAAGTTTTGACGCCACTTTGTAAACTGAATTACAGCAAGCAATCGGCCGGAAATCAGAGATCTTGCCAGCGTTTGTTTTCTCCGCGACTAAGGTGAGAATAGTGGAGTTCCACTGCTGCAGTAATTGCCCCGTCTGGAGAAACTCGCCTACTGTATTGATCATATCCTCACCAACAATGTCCCAATGTGCAGTGAAAAACTCCCCAGGGTAACCATCAGGCCCTGGTGCCTTATTCTTAGGGAGAGACATGAACGCCAGCTTGATCTCCTGAGCGGTGTAAGGAACCTCGACGAGAGAGATTGAACTCGAGTCACATTTTATACGTACCAATGCTGCAATCTCTTGCGGTGTCGAGATCAATGGCGCCGAGGTACCACCAAGCAGGTCCTGATAGTAGTTCACAGCATGGGCTTTAATGGCATCAAGATTGTCAATGATAGTATCATTATCATCCATAAAGAAAACAATCTGGTTTTGATCTCTTCTTGCCTTTATAACTCGATGGTAGAATACCGTATTGGCATCACATAGAGTTGTCCACTATATCCGAGATTGCTGTCTGAGAAAAGAGTCTTCTGCTTTTGCAAGAGTATACCATTTTTGGTGGGCAGCTTTCTCAGCTTCTGCATTCATAGGAGAGGGACAAGCCAGAGTTGAGTGTTGACAGCAGAGAAGGTCCTCAAAGGCCTCAGAAACTCTCTTCTCTAAATCAGAATAATTTTCCTTACTGAAATTCCTAATCACTGGTTTTAGTTCCTTCAACTTTTTTGAGACTCGAAGCTGATGAGATCCACTAAAAAAGAGAGCATTCCAGCATTCTTTAATGAGCGTAGAAAAATCCGGGTGCTGAGCCAGGTGAGCGAAATACTTAAAAGGTCTATTCTGCTTTGGTTTATTTTGATCCAAGAATACACAACAGGGGCTGTGATCTGAGATACCAGGCTCCCCAAAAACTCCAATGCCTTGTGGGAAAGTCTGCAGCCAGGAATCGTTACCAAGTATCCTATCAAGCTTCTTGGAAATATGTCTATTAGTCCAAGTGAACTCATTTCCACACGAAGGGATGTCAGAGAGGCTGCTGCGATGGAGGCATTCAGAAAAATCCCTCATTCCCCGCTTGCTTGTGTATTGGTCATACTTGGAGTGTTCAGAGGGTGAAATGATTTCATTGAAATCACCCATTACAAGTCAGGGCTTTCCTGAGATATGAGGGTGGCAGGAGTATGCTTCTATTTCAGACCAGAGTGTGCGCCTTTCCACCTGGTCATTCGTACCATAAGCTATCGAAATCATCAGCTCCGTTGGATTTTGGGGGAGCTTAACTTTGCAGTTAACCAGTTGCAGTGACTTGGAAAGAATCGTAACGGTGACTGAAGGGTGCCAGATGATCCAGATTCTTCCCATGTCTGAAAACTCATTGTTGTTTTCACAAAACCATCCCGGAAACGTGCGAGATACTATAGTCACATCGTTAACCGGCTGTACATGCGTCTCTATAAGACCTCCGAAAATAGGGTTATATTTCTTCATCCATTTCCTAAAACCACGCCGCTTTACATTATCATTAAATCCTCTTATAATCCAGCAAAAAAGATCCATGAAAGAGGAAAAAATTTAGAGGGTTGAAGGGCCCCTAGCCCTAGACTTATCCGTGTACTTTAATTGCCGCTTGAACCTTTTAGAGATCACCTCAATGAATTTATCATTCCCATCGTTAGGTTTATCTTCAGTTTCATCTCCAGATCCGGATAAAGGGTCCGACAAGGAGTCTTCGCTGGAGGAGGAGGAGAGGGTGTGGTTCGATTCGCCAAAGCCAGTGAGATCAACACAGATTTCTCCATCCTCTAGATCCTTACCCGAGACAGAGAAGAGGTCAACAGGTAGAGCCTTTGTGATGGAGGACTTGGAACTTTCACCCTTTACCACAACTTGTTGCTCTTGTTTGTTGTTTAAAGTAGGGAAGTCAATCATACCAGAGATCTTCTTGGCTTTAGTCAGCGTTTCCTTGTTTTGGTCCACAATAGGCTTGTAAACCATGTTTTGAGGAGGGGCATGAGGTCGCTTGAGGATCTTTTTACCTTTGACTGCCTCATTGTTTGTTCTTGGGCAGTTTTCTGTAATGTGCTTAACCGAGTTTCATAACGTGCAGGTTTTCGGTGCAAATTTACATCTGGAGAATGTGTGTCCAACCTTCTTGCAGTAAGAGCAGAGAGATTGGAACCACGGACTTGATACAGAGATACGAGAGATGTCCCCGCTCTCAAATCTCGCATTGACAAACTCTGGGAGTGGTTTCTTTGGGTCAATGACAATGTAAACCTTCGCCACTTCAATGTCTGTCAAGTTCTCAGTGGATGGGTGGAGCCGGACCGGGTGACCCACTAGACCAGCAATTTCCTTCAAAGCATCTGGGTTGAAGAATTGTAGTGGAACACCCGAGAGTTCAATCCAGACAGGAACCATTTCCAGCTCCGGTTTGTTCTGCTGAATCCCAGGGGACCACTTTGCAACGAACATAGTTTGTCTGTCGATTTGCTAGAAGCTCTGAGCCAGGATTCTTCTTCGTGCATTTGGGCAGGGAACCCAGATAAGGAAAGCATTCCCTTCCATCTTAGATACTGAAATATCACACCTTTGCCTACTCCAAATGCCGGTAACAATCGCATGAAACTGCTCCTTTAGGGGGTGAATCCTCATAGAATTGTCCAACGATAAAACATTCCCATGCTTTCTTATTTTTCTCGACATCGGCATTCAGGATAATCACACACAGCTCCCCTGATTCAAGAGTGAACGGCATTTCTTTAGGCTGGAGTGTTGTTGAGCTTTCTTTGACAAAACCTTTCCAAATCTCCGCCGTAAGCTTGTCCTGGCAAGTAGGGGCAGTTTTGTGCTGGCTCTGATCAGAGTCAAAAGCTGCAACATTCAGACTCTGAGTAGAGGCAGGGGTAGCGTCGTTCTGGCCCTGAGTGGAGACAGAGTCGGAGGCTGCAACATTCTGGCCCTGAGCAGAGGCAGATAGGTGGGTTGCTGGTGCTGTCTCGGCTGCTTTAGAGGCGGTGAGAGAGCATTCCTTCGATTTATGAGATTCCTCTCTAGGCACATAAATTTCTACTGTAGCAAGGTCAGAGGATTTTGGGTTTTTGCTTTCAGAGGCATGAAACGTCAGGGAGCCAACGGTTTTAGCGTTTGGTGAGTCAGATCTCGAGAATCGACGACCAGAGGAAGGTCACGAGAACTCGAAGAAGAATCTGTTGCGAATTGCACAGACGGAGAATTGCAGGGAGGATGCGACGAGGGGTTGGGGTGAGGGGAAGTGCGCGTCGGAGAGAGTTTTTTGAGAGGTTTCGTCTTTGCCATCGGATCGAGAGGAAACCCACGCCGAGATCGGCGAAGGTGGAGAGAGAAAGAAAAAAATCTCATGTTGAGAGAAATTTCGTTCAGACGCGTGAGGCGCGTGTTTTTTTTAAACTATTTTATTCCCTTGCGTCTTGAATTTCATAATGATGAATGGATAATATAAACGAAGGGAACATATAAGGAGCATGATGATGCATGGCCGAAAAAGGTTGAAGACAACTCAAATAGTACTTATTTAGTTAAATATAATCAAAGAGATGCGTATATAGAAAATGTGCCCACGAATTGAAATCATTACACTAGTTCCCTATCTTCATTTACTTTTTTTCGCCTCCAATACAATTCCATTATTACAACCTATATATACAGCTCGCGAATATTTTAAATTTGATATCCGTCTTCTTTTTTATGTATCGTGGGATACAATTACAATACATAAAACTAAGTTAAGGGTCACTGATATAGAAATTAAATAAAGGAATGCTGATCTTGTAAATTTGCGGGTTCCAGTTACGGGGTCACTTAATTGGGTGGTCCTAACTAATTCTTAAACAAGCACCGATAGTCACTTGTCGTTTTGGTCGTCATTCATAAAATATTTTCTTAAATCATCGTTGATAAATTGTTTTCGCAGCACGAAGTTGTAGAGAAGGAAGGAAAATGACAACAACACGTGCGTCTAGCACGGTTTTGCTGTCCGGTTACAGTGTCTTCATGTTTTTCTTATTAATACAAATATAGAATCATTAATCGATACAATTAAACATATATGATCAAGAAAGAGGATGCCGGAAAAAAAGATCAACAAAGAGGATATGTATGGGAAAGATTAGTCCTGGGAAGAGAAAATAATTTGAGGTCTATAGATATCCAATGCGGTTAACTAAAGAGTCATTTATAGGATTTTACATCCATAATTGCCTTGGACAATTTTAATAGCGAAAACTAAAAATCAAAATAATGTTAAATGATGTAACTATGTGGATAAAAATTACAAAAAGAAGAAACTAATATGCCCATTTAGATATTTAATAGTGAATGATGCTTAAGTATATTTATTAAATATTATCCATTTTGTAAACAACAGAAAATATCATTTTGAATGAAAGAACATAAAAGTAATTAAGGAAAAAACCTCGTCTTGTGATGCATATAATTGATTAACGTCTAATAAAATGACAAAAGAAAAGGACGTTGTAGCCGGAATACAAAAGTGTAGGGATGAGAACCTAATGACATTTGTTAATTAGGTGTCAATAAATTGTACTAAAATCAGTATTTCACTTCCCACTAAAACTCAACTATTGTGTATCACTCTTAATTGTACTGGTCTTAATGTTTATATAATTGCTTAAGATATTCAATTCACTATAAAATCATAAATTATAATAATAGACGTTGACAATAGTAATAAATAAAATATGTGTAGCGACAACAAGTTAACATGTGTGGCAAACGAAGCAAACACAGCGAAATCTTTAGGATATTCCATGTCTTGCTTTTTATTGTTTATTTACGGCAAAATGATTAACCACGAATCTACGAAGTTTCGCCTTCAATTGTTTTATTATGAAATAAAAGAGAAATTTTCATTAGTATTATTATAATTCACGACACTTTTCGGATAGCCGCGAGGAAGAAAAGTAGATAAATTATTCAGACAGAAAGAAGATCTTGTAGATTCTTTAGATGATGACCTAATTGTGACAAAGAAACATCTAGTAGGGATATTAATGAGAGATATTCTCTAAAAGGAACATCCATTTATCCAAAGTATAAAACATTTGATTAACAACGGTAAGAAAATGTTCAACGATTATAAATATAAGTTATAATATAACATTAAAAATTAAGGCATACAATTTTTTGATAAAGAAATTAAGGCATACTATTAATTTTGTTGAAACATGCAACTGAGTCATGGTTAGTATTAGTCACAAGTAAAAGTTTGGTGGTCACTGATTGTTCTACCCAAGAAATGTGTTTGGTTGTTTGCGCAAGTGTTTTGATTTTTAGGTTTATCAATCGGAAAGTAGAAACTTTATTAAGCTGATGAAATTAATTCAAATCCAGATGAGTTGATGTACAAAAAAATAATGGATTCAATTTGAAATCGTGACTCACATCCTTTCTTGTTCGTGTTCTTTTGGGAGAAAACGAGAATTATAAATCGACATTATCTTTCGCTATAGAAAGCAAGCAAGAAACATTACGTAAGTTTGCAAAGTTTACGCAAAAAAAAAAAAAAAAAAAACATTACGTAAGTTTGCATTCTGAGCAAGGAGGATATACTTGCTTTTAGAGCTTAATTCAATGCTGCTTTCATGGCTATAGGCAGGCAGATTCTTAGAGCGTCATGATTCTTATCCGTAGGAAAATATTTGTACATGGTGATCTAAGGCCAATCTCCAATCCCCATGATGATAATGGTATACGCCCACTGATTCTTTTATATTTACAAAATTACAACTTAATCACAGTTATGATGTTGATTATTGTGGTAGTGGTGATGATGACTAATCACAATATTATGTTAATTTAATTCTAATATCACTCAATCAATTAACTAGTTCAATTTACAATATTAGTATATTGATTCTTGATAGATACATATATAATTTCACATATATATAATATAGGGATATATAGGAGTACTCTTCTTTTTTTTCTTTTCTGTCGTGAACCCTAAAAAAATCTGGATATCTTCATGGCATCCAAATTGCATATAACCCAATATCAAAAGATAGTGCATTTCATTCTTGAGATGTGAATACTATTTCTTTATATCACATGTATGAGATTACAATATAAATATTCGATGTAGAAATGTATAAAATTGACCGTGGAATATTTTTTCAAAACCATTTGTTTAGCGAGCGACAATGCGTATTCAAGAATCCAATACTATTTGCCTATTGAGGCTAGTGGTTTTCTAAGATTCTCACGTGACTGCGATAATTTATTGTAGATCTTCTTTTTAAAAGAATAGCATATTGAAAATATATACATTTCGGAACATTTTAAAGAAAATTTTAATTTAATATATCAAAATTCGTTCTGAAAGGACATATACAAGATGATTCGAATAAAATCTGTATCCTACTAAATTTCGAACTTGCACACAGTCGAGTTACTTCGCTTCTCATGAATGTAGAATACACAGCCAAGTCACTTATTCTAACCTCGAGTCCGTCTTCTGTTTTTGCTGGCTGGTCTCGGTTAATCGAGACGGGAGATCGAAGTCTCCGCTTTCTTCTCATGTAGCAGTTTTTTTTAATAGTCCGAACTTACCAGAAAAGACGTCTATGAGAACGTAAACGCCACAAATAGAGATGCAAAAACACGGGTTTGAGACAGCTCGTTCCGAGCAACCAGACCGCTCTTGAGGTCTTCGTAAAATATGAGAGAACCAACATTGCCGAAGGTGATCAAGGACTTATATCATAACGTTATATATATTTTAAATTTTAATACATAATCATAGAGAAATACTCATATAAGATTTTTAATCGGGTCAGGTAAGTTATTACTTTTAAAACTATTACTTTGAAAGAACAAAATTAGTAAGTTAATACACACAAACATTTTTGTTTGAAAATAAATGAAAATGGGTTAAGAGAATGATTAATTATTTAATAATAGAACGAGGATTCTCGCTCATTAATTTTAATTATTTTAAACGAAATAACTTACAGAAACATGTGTGTCCATGGGTGGCTATATATATACACATCTACTACTCGTCATTGATTGAATCAAGCTAAAGTGTTAGAAGAAAAAAAGTTTCTCTGAAAGAGAAAAATTATGGTGAGCTATAATTTTCCATCACAAATTCATTTTCTAGTGATAACAATATTAGTTATCATCACAGCTCTTTTAACTCCGATCACAACCAACACATCACCACTACCATGGAATATCCTTTCCAACGACAACTTCGCCGGAAAACTCACCACCGCATCCACCTCCGTCGAATCAGCTGCCACCGATTTCGGCCACATCACCAAAATCTTTCCCTCCGCCGTCTTAAACCCTTCAGCCGTCCAAGACATCACCGATCTCATAAAACTTTCTTTCGATTCTCAATCCTCTTTTCCTCTAGCCGCTCGTGGCCACGGACACAGCCACCGTGGTCAAGCGGCGGCTAAAGACGGAGTCGTGGTCAACATGCGGTCAATGGTAAACAGGGACCAAGGCATCAAGGTGTCTAGGGCCGGTTTATATGCTGACGTGGACAGCGCGTGGCTATGGATTGAGGTGTTGAATAAAACGTTGGAGTTAGGGCTGACGCCGGTTTCTTGGACGGATTATTTGTATTTAACGGTCGGTGGAACGTTATCTAACGGCGGTATAAGCGGACAAACGTTTCGGTATGGTCCACAGATCAGTAATGTTTTAGAGATGGATGTTATTACTGGTACGTACCATGATTTTTTTTTTTTACATGCATTCGAAATACTATATGAAAACAGTAATGATTTTTACTTCGTACATTTGACAATAAAAATAAAATTTCGTACGTTTTTCGTCTTTTCTTTTTAGAGCTGTGCCACTTATGTTTATGCTCTTGTTTGTATCCACTGTTTGTCTCTTTTTCTATTTTATTTCTACAACTTGTCGATAGCTTTTCTTCTTTTCACACATCTAGCTATATAATCACATTATTGAGTTGAAAAAACATGGGCTATGTGATTTTATGTTATTTTTTTTATTTGATACTAAATTACTGTTAGCAGATTATATTATAAGTTAATAACTAACTGTTTTGAAAATTATTTTCTTACATATTATGAACGTTTCGCTGAATCTACTGCGAAATTTACATGATGGTCGTCATACATGAGATTAGATTACGTAACTGTTCATAAATCCCGGTGACCAAACAAAAAAGACAAAAGAAAATCAACCAAAAATGGTCCCACGCGTATGATTTTTCACGAGGTTTCTTGTTGGCATAAGGACACAAGTCACAAGTTTATAAAGTTTGGTCCTAACCAGGTGTAATGGATTTAAGTTAACAGTCAGTTTCTTATTATAGCTGTATCCATTATGTTCACACATGCATCCATTCCATATACACCTTTTCGACAACATATATATACACACATATACGCACATTAATTCAACTGTTGTTTTCAAGTTTAGTTAGTTTACGATGACTTTCTAGTTCCATTGTTTGGTTAGGAGATAAGATAAATTAATGAGACCGACATTAACACTTTAGTCTCAAAACAACGATAGTTTTATCTGAAACTCGTTGCAAGAGTAAACTTTCTAACAGGGTCAGTTTTGTTTTACCCGGAACTTTTTAGGAAAAGGAGAGATTGCAACTTGTTCCAAAGACATGAACTCAGATCTTTTCTATGCTGCGTTAGGAGGTTTGGGTCAATTCGGAATAATAACAAGAGCAAGAATCAAACTCGAATTAGCTCCGAGAAGGGTATGTTAAATATGTAAATCATGTGATATATTTTATATTAGCAAAACAATTCTATCAAATTTATGAATAAACATATATGTATTTTTGGAAAATTTCCAGGCTAAATGGTTAAGGTTTCTATACACTGATTTCTCCGAATTTACAAGAGACCAAGAACGATTGATATCAGAAACGGACGGTCTGCATTTCTTGGAAGGTTCTGTTATGCTGGACCATGGCCCACCTGATAACTGGCGATCTACTTACTATCCACCGTCCGATCACTTGAGGATCGTCTCAATGGTCAAACAACATCGTGTTATCTACTGCCTTGAAGTCGTCAAGTATTACGACGAAACTTCTCAACACTCAGTCAACGAGGTCCGTACACATTATACACAATTATACAAGTATAGTTAGGATCTTTACTCATAATTATATTTTGTTAATCTGCTCAATCATTTAAACAGGAAATGGAGGAGTTAAGCAACAGTTTGAACTATGTAAGAGGGTTTATGTACGAGAAAGATGTGACTTATATGGATTTCCTAAACCGGGTTCGAATCGGAGAGCTAAAACTGAAATCCAAAGGCCAATGGGATGTTCCACATCCATGGCTTAATCTTTTCGTACCAAAATCTCAGATTTCAAGATTCGATTATGGCGTTTTTAAGGGTGTTATCCTTAGAAATAACACCACTGTCGGTCCTCTTCTTGTTTATCCCATGAATCGCAACAAGTAAGTTATATTCAATATATATAGCCACATTCTCTACATTTTTTCAAATTTTGTAAATGCAATATATTTTGAGTTACTAAATATCGATACATTATTTCAGGTGGGATGATCGAATGTCGACCGCTATACCTGAAGAAGATGTATTTTATGCGGTAGGGTTCTTACGATCGGCCAGTTTTGACAATTGGGAAGATTATGAAAAAGAAAACATGCAAGTATTACTGTTTTGTGAGGATGCTAACATGGGAGTCATACAATATCTTCCTTACTATTCATCACAAGAAGGATGGGTTGGACATTTTGGTCCGAGGTGGAATGTTTTTGTTGAGAGAAAATATAGATATGATCCTAAAATGATATTGTCCCCGGGACAAAATATATTTCAGTAAATATTATAAACTTGTGTTAGGCGACAATTAATTGTATTGTTAGTCGTTCTCACTTCTTATGTGTAGGCCATGCTTTTCAGTGATTCTAATTGTTATGACCTTTTACAAAATTTATTAATATTCTGAACAATATACTACAAATTCCACTTGATGAATTTAAGAATAAACTATATTTCGTGAGAGATTTTGGGTTATAAGAAAATAAAGGTATAATGATAGTAATAAAGTGGAAGTTGATACAAAAGTGAGGGACATGATCATAAGATTCGAAAGTATAAGTCTAAACGTGAAACTTATCTTTTGCTTTGAAACTAAAATTCTAGCATACACATTAAAGATTTAATAAATCGAATAATAAATAATTACTTCTGAGACATGTCCCCAGACCTTTTTTATTACAGTATGTGGGAAAGCAGGAGACATCCAACCTTTTTGTCTCCTTTAATATTGTTTCTTCTGTACTTTGAAGATCTTGGTCGAACGAAATCCACGTATAGTTGGTTGGACTATGATCGACTATTTTCCATTATCGGTCAATAGTATTGATCTTTTTCTCTATTGTTTTATGTTAATCATAGCTCTGCTCTTTTCTCTGACGCGGCGTCAGACGACAGCCACCAAAATTAACAAACAAAAAAAAAGAAATTCAAATGCGGCGTCGTTATAAAGCTCCCACCGCGACTGTCGCGACTGTCGCGCTGTATTTATCAGCGTCTTCTACACATGTATTGACATGAGCTAGCGCCAAGTATTTATCATCCTTCAACTCTCTGTTTTAGTCTGCTGCTGACGTGTTCTTTTTAATCCCTTTATATTTTTATGTCGCAGGCAGCAGCGTCAGCGTCAGCGTCCAAGAAAAGAACATAGCTCATATAGCCAGAGTATTTATCAAAATCGACACTAGGTAAAAGTTTCACATCGATTTTATTAGATATACCCATTCTAATATGATAGTAATAATAAAATAATAATAGTATGATAATAATCAAAGGATAATAGTTACAACATTTAGTTTTTTTTTTTGGCGACTACAACATTTAGTTATACATTGCTTTTGATCAGTTGTATAAATTCGACCATTTTCTGAAATACATTTTATTTGTTTATTGCGATCCGGTTTTTAGCTCTGGTGATTGTTCGGCTTTTGACTCCGATGATGTCATGTATCAGCAATTGTGTATCAGTTGGCTTTGAACTTTTTTGTATGTGTTTTTAGTTGTAATGATAATTAGGTGGACCGTCCGCACGCATGTGCGGACATTAATATTATAAATAAGTTGATGATTACATATTTAGAAATATTTAATACATATATTATATGTATGTGATTAATATGAGAGATTTATTGTTATTAAACAGTCTGTGGTTCTAAGTAGACGGTATACTTCTTTTTGGATTTTATAAGTAAAGTTCTTTTTTTGTATTAAATATAATAACTTATGATTTTAAATTTCAAGATAAAAACTAAAACCCAGCAACTAAAATTTATTAATTATTATGCATTTTAATTCCAAAAAAAAAAAATAATGAAATAGAACAATAATAATAGAATATGCGATCAATGGTTGTAATCAAAAACGAATGCCATGTAAGCATCTCTGAAGGTTTGATAAACAACACCACTAACAGTCATAAGATCCTTGTAGGAGCATGGATCTCTTATGACATGTAGCATCTCACGTAAGTAGTAAATTTCGTTCAGACCATCTGGACATTTAGCGATGACAGATCCACGAGTATAAGTCCTACGTCGAGGTCTCCAATTGCGTATCTTAGTATCCCAGACAAAAGCAGTAGGGAATTCCGTATAAAGATAACGCTGAGCTTGTGGATAAATAGCGTTACACTTCATCCATGAAATGAATTTGAGCTTTGAAATAGTCAAGTTTGGTACGTAACAACTATCGAACTCGACTGCTAAATCGGGAAGATGAGATGGCAGCACCATCTTCTTGGTAGTATCAGATTCTATAATTAAAAGTATAATAATCGTCAAACATAAATCATATTGTGCTAAAGATAAAGAAAACACTACAATCGAAAACCGTAATTATTAATATATATTTAAAAAATTTGTAAAGAGAAACCAACCTAGAATTCGAAGATCACTCATATTTGGTGTTTTCCAAGAGCGGCATATAGGTGACTGGAACATACTAATGTTAATATTATATATATATATATATGAAGGAAACAAAATAAATCGATTAGGGTATCCAGTTTATAGATTAATTGTCTATCAAAGATAAGTATAATTAGGTAACAAAATCTAAACCACAATATTTTATACATGATTAAACTTTAGATTCACTGTGTTTTTGTAAACCTTTAGATATACTGTTAAGATATCGAATATATGATTATTAAGTGTCGTTTTAAAAAAATGGCAAATTTATAAGAGAATCCCTTTACTATTATTTGAAGAGCATTCTAATTAATAAACCTTTACTTCATGTGTTATTATCAAAATTGCCATTACTTATGTGTCATCATGAGAGCCTTCCTCATAGCCTTTAGTGAATAACCCTTCTTTGCCTAGACTAATTGCATATAATGACATTGATCATTTAACTTTCATATTAGTGCATATATTAGTTCTCATGATTATATATATATGTCTCTTATTTTCATGCGATATTTAGAAATATATTTATTTCTTTCACGCTTAGATCTTCTCATTCTTTCTTGGTCGTATTCTTTTTTTTGCAACCTAATATTATTATTAGGCAAGTAGTCGATCGTATTGAAATCAATATTGCATTGTAAACAATTTTTTATTTCTTATTGGATGTTCTTCATTCTACAAATTTAATATTGATGTATGAGTTTTTATATGGAGTGATATGAGTTTTTATATGGAGTGATAACACATTTCGTAGTTACTAAATAAAATCCACAATTTGTAATAAATTAAGTTACTTTTTAATAATATGCTAAAATTCTACTAGGCAAAAATTGTTTGAAAAAAATGGGACCATATATTGAAGTAGTTTATTATTATATTAGAATCATAATATAATAGTAGTTGCTATATTTCTAATAAACCATAAGCTTAGTGTGTATGTGAATCCTATTTTACAACGATATATATATATAGACGTTCAGACTTCATGGATGTCAATATGAATCTCATAAAGTATTCAAATATGCCATTTTAAAACTATGTGCGTGGTGAACATGCATGCTTGATCTGCAATGCAAAGATCTATCTAAGATAAGATGTCGTTCATTGCGGTAAATATAAAAATGTATTGATTCACTAGATGACAATCTTTCAATGCAGATCAATAATATTTTCCCAATATTTCAAATCAGCCTAATGTATAACGATGTATATGACATTACTTCCCGTTATATATTTACAAATTAGCATTCGAAGAATTATTATAGGAAAATTTTGACTCACATCTTTACAAAGTTACATTCAATCGGATCAATTTAAAATCAGCCAAATATATATGGCATTACTTCCCGTTATATATTCACAAATTAGTATTCAGAGAATTATTATAGGAAAGTTACATCAACAAATCTATATAGTTTAAAAGTTAAAATTTATAATCTCTTTTTGTTCATCATTCCGCGCAGGGCGCGGATTATCACCTAGTATATTGATATAATAAATAACTCTGATTTAGTTTTTGTTCATTATAAAGTTTTTCTTTTCCAATCCATATGATTAGGTTTATTATAAGGTTTTGCTTCAAGAGAGTAAGAAAAGAACAGAAAGGGCAAAATGTTATGTTTTATACAAAATTTGAGTTACAATTTTTTTGTACCTTTTGCTACAATATATACCATTTTTTTTTATTTTCAAAGTTGTGTCACATACATATTACATATAATATACTATCAGAATCTATATGGAAAAAATCATTAACTTCAAGCGAATCTTCTATTGATTATCAGCTTTACCAACTACTGACAAAAAAATTATAATTGTATCTGAACCCTAAACTGTCCAATCATTAACTAAAAAGCTGACCTATGAACAAAACTCTCTAATAACACCTACAAACTAAACTAATATCTTAACTAATTATTTATTATATCAAATTTATATCATAACATAAGTATAGTTAATCAGGTTTACCAAACCGGATCTGAGTTCAGAACTGGAGAACAATTAAACAGAATCAACAAATATACCAAGTTTTTAAGATTAAGAAATCGAAAGAGTTATGCTTCTATATTAGGCTCACCCAGCTTGAACCAATCTATCTCATGAACCCGAAAATCATCCACCTTCGCCTGTGCAACCTTCAGATCCGCCTCAAGCTTTGCCTTCTCAATATTCAGAGCTTCCAGATGAATAAGGTCTTCAAGCACCTCCAGCTTTGCTTCAATCCGGCAAACTTCAATCTCCTCGGCATGCTTGGCTTGGAAAGCAATTGTTTGAACCTTGTTCATCGCCAGAATAGCCCTGTAATGCTCTTCACTTTCCCTTTTCCCCGTAAGATAAGCCTCCTGAGTGGTTGCGAAGTTTTTTTTTTTTTAACAACTGCCTGCCATCTTGCATGTAAAATATAAATAAAACAATTGAATTAGTAAATAAGGTCTAACAATTTACGGGTAAATAATTTTAGTAATTACAAAAATAGTCTACAAAAGTTGGATCATCTACGATGAGCATTATTAAATTAGGCATAATATTATAGAACACATATTGATCTAAAAACTTCCATCGAAATGAGATCTAAACATATTCCTCACGATCTTTTTATTTTGGTTATATATAAGACAGCAATCGTATAACTCCACAAAGCAAGTATACCGTCGTTAGATAATCTACAGTTTCACCAATCCATAAGAACTAATGATCTCGAGAAAAAACATATAAAATAAACGTCAATAGAAGTAAGATCTAACATCAAAACTTGAATCGTTTAATAAATAAAAAAAATCAAAACTTACAAAAGCTTTTTGATTTTGGATGACGGAGATGTGGGAGAAGCTAGATATTAAGGTTTGTAGAAATGGAATAAAATTCCCAGTGAAGTAAATAATTCAGTTTATATAGTCGTTTCAGTTGGTTCGCTAATGCGTTTATGTTTTTGGGCCATAATAGATAAGTACATGCGTAAGCCAAGCCTAATACTAATAATGATGGGTTATCTTGTCAAATATAATTATGATATAATTATATGAATTGGATACAAATAATGTTGTTTTTTTGCCAAATATAACCGACATATAACTAACTCTGATTTAGTTATTGTTCATTATAAGGTTTTGCTTTTCAAACTCATATGATTGGATTTATTATAAAGTTTTGCTTCAAGAGAGAAACGAAAGAACAGATGGGGCAAAATGTTATTTTTATACCAAATTTGTTATAGTTTTTTTGTACTTTATGTTACATTCTGTAACGTTTTTTTATTTATTTTCAAAGTTGTTTGACATACCATATAATAGTATGATATGCTATCAGAATCTATATGGAGAAAATCATAACTTCAAGCTAATTAGTATGTCATCATAAATGATAAAGGTTAAATTATTATACTACTCTATGATAAGAGTTTTGTAAAATAATATCATAGTCAAAAACTTAAGTATTCAACATATAAAAACAGAATAATCAATAATATAATATCCATTAAATCCATGTTGGATCGAATTCGAATTTAGAACATGGTCCTCCGTTTGTGATCTTAACTCTTCCTGTAAATTGACAACAATTTAAATCATTTAGTGACTATGTTAAAAGATATCAGAATAATATAAATGATTTATAATATAACCTTCTTCGAGGTACTGTACTCGCCAGAAATGCAAAGCTAAGAAGGTTTTCTCGTATTTACTCAGCCACCAACTCTTCATTTCCAGTTCTTTGGCAACCTCTCCTAGCGCTTCACATTCTGACTCACACCCACTATGTAGTATTATAGGTGAAATACAAATAAGATGAATGCAGTTTTTTCATTTAATGTTTTTGTACAGTCTTGATTAATTAACATTTGGAATAGTAATTACCTTTCATCCTTAAGCTTAAAATTAATTTGAGTTAGAGGTACACAAAACATCTCCCCATAAGGATCTTCCTCAAACTCAATCAAAGTTTCAAATGAAGTAACCCATCCTAAGTCTACAAAAGTCAATAATTATTTAGGATCTTAAATATTGCTAACAATAACATATTAATTAATTATACTTCCCAGCAGAATAACCAGATGAGACTACGTACCGATTGGACAGGTATTGTCGAAATCCCTTTGTAAAACTTGTTGGAAAGGAACAGGTACAAACATTGGGTTTTCTGTAAGTGAATACCCATAAAATATGATCTGGAATTGATGTGGTGTATTCCTAACGAAACCATCACAAGGTCTAACTTCAAATCGTCTGAATACCTTCCATTCATTTTCATCAAAAGAGCCAAAATAGTATTTTTGACACAAACTGTTAGAAACTATCATTTCGATTCTGCAACCCTAATAATTACTTCAACAATAACTAACAAAAAATGAATTAGTAAAGATGAAATTTAACTTACCTTCGGATCAGATACAATCAGATGACGCTCTATCTCATTGGGAGCAGATTTCATTTCCCATACTCGTAGGACTTTTGCCCATACTTCTACATCCTTTGATGATTAAGTGAGATCCAAAATGAGGGTATTGTTGCGTTCCATGAATTTCGATTTTAAGATTCACAAAAGCTTTTGTAATTTCTTTATCAGAGGGAGAGTAAAAAAGATGAGACTTGATAGAGGCGTTTGATATGGTCTTTTCGAACGGTTAAATATTTTAAAGTGGGATATTAAAATGATTACAAAACATTTAATTTTGATCGAGTACCAATGTCGACATTATAAATATAACGATTTAAAAGTAAAATTCACTTATTTTAAAAAATTTAAACGAATAATTATATTCGAGTGAACATAAAATCTTACATACCAAAATCTGAAAGAATCATATTAATTTTTTATAACCATAAAAGATATAACTGGAGTAACAATAGATAATAGAAAATGTAACTAAATTAAAATGGAAGAAAACACTTAGATCGTGGACAATAAATTCTCAAACTGCTTTAGTTTACTTTCTTTAGATCCTGTCAAATCATTTAAATATGTTAACATATGTTTGTGTAAATCATAATATATAAATAATATGATATTTACCAACATTGTTTTGAACGTTGTGACTGGTTCAATTAGTGGATTGAACATTATCTCAGAGCATCCTGGAATATTTGTAATTTGTTTGTATCCATCTATATATTTTACATAAATATGAGCAATAAAATTATAGTGTGAATATATAATATAAATTATGATATTATATACGATCCATATTTTTCTAACCGTCGATAACTTCTATCTTCCATAATCGTAGCAAACAGATGACTATGCCATCCGCATAAGATGACCAGAATGTATTTAAATGTTCTGCCATATTTCCTTATGCAACGCATCTCACTCGGTTGTTTCTAAAGTAAAGATAGAAAAATAATATTGGAATCATATATATATATCTGATAGATATGGAAGCAAAATAATATATACTTACTCGAAGACATAATTATATATTTTGAGTAAAATATTTAAAGTGGAAATACATTTTATACCTTTGTAGGATTTCACAGACATAAAACGCATGACACATACCACAACCAAATCCATCTTCTTGGTGGTATGAGCAAATGTACGTTTTGTATGATCCCCCCATAAAGTACACTTAAGTGTAACCTCACTGGAAACAATATTATATAAGATAACATTTCATTGATTAGAAGATATGAATATAGACTCTACTTACTTTGTATCGCGCAAAATCAGTTGTAGTTTGGAAGAATTATTAGATTTCCCTTTTGTCTTCACTTCTTCAACGTTGCCAACTTCAATGATTTGGCCAATGACATCTATTTGTTACAAATAGAAATAATCACGTGATATAAAATTATATGAATAAACAAATAATTTGCTTGTATTAATAAATATGTAAGAATAAATAAAATTTTACCTATCAAAAGATTTCTCTCGTATTTTCCGGTACATCATTAGAAAAACCTGTCAACTCTTTGGTTCTAGTTGTCCTCAGTGTAACAAGTTTGAAAGGAAATGAACTGGTCTTGAAATCACCACCGTATTCTTTCAGACCGAATGCGTTAATTGATAACGCTTGACCTTCGTTTAGAAGATGTCTATATTTCTGTACCAGATCATTTTCTATAGAAACGTGCAATCTGGTACCCTGTTTTTATTTACAATAAGATATGTTTCATAAGATATGGTTGAATCTGCTTGTAGTAATATGAAAAAAAAAAAAATTAGAATAATAAACTTACAGACGAATCCACAAGGACCAACTCAATAGAGTTGCCGGATTTGGAGTTGTACAAAGTCCATCGGTTGATGATCTTCACACGAATCTTTTGAGTCTCACTGGATGGTTCTAATAGATTGACCGGAACGTAGGACTGAACATTTCTTGCGACTATTGACATTTTGAAGGAGAAGAGATAGTAATACGTTCTGGTCGTAAATGAGAGGGAGTATATATAAGTATCGAACTAGTTAACCTAGTAGACTAAAAATGAATCAATCCATGTATCTCATTTTTTCCTTTTCAAACAGTTAACAATAAATATAGTATCTCAACTACCATAAAAAGAATAACGTATATACCCAAATATCTCGTAGTTTCCTGTTGAAAAATTGACAATAAATATTCTAACTTAACTAACATTATATGAGATATATTTATAAGATTGACTGAGCGAATTATGGTATATACATTAAGTATTTAATGTTTTGGAAAAAAAATCAAAACAATTTTTCAACTTATACGTGCTTAACAATCAATCGTATGAGGTACGCTTTGCTAGATTAATAATGCCCCAAAAATATCCAACTGCAGCCTCGCATTCTGGATACGAATCCTAAATCATAAACTCTAAAAATATACAATCTATAAAAACAATCCATAAACACAAGAACATATAATTCATAGAAAATGCATCAATCCGATAAAAGTATATAACATGCATCATTTGAATCATTTGAATAAACCGTGATGTAGCAAACCGAAATGTGAAGAGATAAAAACCGATGAAATATTTAATAGAGGATAGAAAAATCGAGAGAAGAAACCAAAAATCGTAGAGATTAAAGATGAATCGAGATTGATAAAAATGGTGTGATTAAAAACGGTTTAAGAGAGGTTAAATGATTAGAGAATATACAAACCAAGAAATTAGAAATTAAAGATGAACCGAGATTGTTAAAAATGGTGTGATTGAAAACGGTTTAAGAATGGTTAACCAGAAAGAAATTAGAAACGGATTAGCGAGATGATTAGCCAATGAGATAATTAAGAATTTAAGAAAAGAAAAATCATTAATTAAAGCCTGATGACGAATGAATAAAAGACACATCAACATTTCTAAGTAGTTAGCTTCACATTATGAGAGTAATCAGCCAATCAGCTTATAACGTTTTACTTAAGCGTATTCGCAAATAATAGTATGATTCTGACAAAAAAGAGGTTGAGAATAATTTACTAATCAAAAATTAAGAAATACGACAAAAACATCGTGAAAGTGGAAAGCAAGCCTGCAGCCGTTAGCTTTGTAATCCAAATGAATCTCCGACCTAAATTTTCATAGTAAGTGCCGAATATTTTTATATTAGTACTAATCTAATATAATTAACAGAGTATGTATGCAATATATCATGTGAAAAAACCGAAACGTTAGATTGCTATCAAAATATTTTATAACGTAAAATCATATTGCATCATTGCTAATAATACAATCATGAGATTCCCTTGCATATTTTATACCTTTTTGTTCTTTTTTCTCCCTGCTTTTATACCTTTTTGTTCTAATTACCATAAAATATACTCCCCCTGTCCCACTTTAAGAGGTGTTTTAAGTTTTTGCACAAATATTAAGAAAATACAAATTTTTATGTATTAGTATTAAATTAAACTAATTCAACCAATAAAAAAAGATGTAGTATTTTGTAGTTGGTCAAAATTTTCAAACAACAATAAATTGTATCTAGGATAAAGAGAACATCACTTAAAATGGGACAAAAGAAAAACCCTAAAAAACCACTTAAAATGGGACAGAGGGAGTATTATTTTTGTTCGAAAGTAATTTAAAAATGATTTCAAAATATAATTGGAAAATTTTTAATAAGATGTCAGCCACTTGTTTTTAAACTATATATTTTAGATTTTATTATCTCTACAGATATTGTTTTTCAATTTTCTAACTAAAATTATTGTTTAGTTTTATTTTACACATAAAAATTTGTATAATGTAAATTTTAATTAAAATGAGGATCGAAATTTGAAGTGAATGTATAAGACTTTTTGATTGGGTGAACAACTAATTAAAAAACATAAAGTGAAAGATTAAACATGAAAAAAATAGAAGATATATAATAGAAAATTCTAACCATTTTAAGTGATTATTTTTTGGGAGGAGAAGCCAAAACAATACTCCCTCAATTCCATAATATAAGATGTTTTAGAGAAGTTTTGATGTTTCAAAATATAAAAAGTTTTGATATTTTCTCTGTGAATTGATATATTGCTTTGTTTTTTCCAAAAAATCTAACATCATTTGGTTATAAGCCTGGTGGACTTTTTCTCTAAGCGACTCGATCAGCCATTTCGCTTTCTCCAAATGATTTACCAGGGTCTGCCTGCTAGTTCGGTGGATTCTTCCTCAAAATGTTCTAGCAGTGTTTGGTGGACTTCTTCTCTCAGCGACTTGATTTGTCAGCTTTTCCTCTTCAAAATATTTAGTCTACATGTAAGCCCAGTGGACTTCTTCTCTTGGCGAATCGATCTACTCCTTCACCTCCACCAAAATATCTCGTAGTGTTTTATGACAAACCCAGTGTACTTCTTTATCTCAGCTAATTTCACGTCTCTGTCTATTTCTCCTCACCATTTCAACTTAGAAATCGGAAGTGAGAGGGAGGAGCTTGAGGGAAGTAAGCTGCTTGAACCTTAAGGTCATTTGGTACAAATTTTAGTTTTTATGATAAACCTATGTTCTTCTTGAACTTCTTGCGTGTGGTGTATAGAAAAATACACCATGAAAAACGTGATGAAATATGTTAGCATAAGAAAATTGTAAACCAAAAGAAAATTGTAAAATCTTAAGTAAGTCAATTTCTTTGATAGTAAGTCAATTTCTAAAATCTTAATCATAAGAAAATTGTAAAAGAGTGTTTAATAATAGTTTTCCTTTCTTCAAATCCTAATCTAAAAAATTTTGTAGAATAATTATTTCCGATATTTTTATGAATAATCAATTTTCCAATTGGAATAGTTAATATTCTTTTTATAAATTGTAAACCAAAAGGAGATATAATTATTCACATATATATATATATATTTATATGTGTGTGATTAAACTCTCTCATATTTTGTTAATCAGAGATACAAGAAAAATATTAAATGAATTTTTCTGCATGTTCTTTCACATCTTCGCGTGTTCTACTTTTTTTGGGTGTCACATATTGAGGAAATAACTAGGTATCCTGATTTTCATATTAAACTGATGTTGATCTTTTTAGAAAATTATATAATTGTCATGTTGTCGTACGTTAGTTAGATTGCCACAATTATACGTAAGCGTTTGTACATGTTTCTGTATGTAAGTTAATAGGGGAGGTTAATGTGACTATTATGCTTATCTGTGTTTGTTCTTATCGACATATAAAATTGGTTCTAATGTTGTAAGTTATGCTACTAAAAATTTAAATAAAAAAGAAGGAATTTGCAATGGAATGTTGTAGGTCATGCTACTAAAGAATTGAAATCAAAGAAAAAGACTTTGCAATGGACAATGTTACTAATAACAATGGTACTAAAGTTAATGTGGCTATTATGCTTATATGTGTTTCTTCTTATCGATATATAAAATTGGTTATACTGTTTGGTTATGATACTAAGAAATTTAAATAAAAGAGGAGTTTGCAATGGAATGTTGTATGTCATGCTACTAAAGAATTGAAATCAAAGAAAAAGACTTTGCAATGGACAATGTTACTAATAACTTGACCTAGACAACATGATTACTGAAAGTGGAAATCCTATCCAGAAATTATGTGAAAAAACAAATTTTTATTTCTAGAATAAGTCTCATACCAACATATATAAGATTGCATTTCAAACTGAAATGACGTTAATTTTCTCGGGAGTTTGCTATGCAATGACTATCAACAAGAGTTAAGATTAAACCTTAAAATGTTGGTCTAATTTTGCCAAGTCCGGTCTTACAATTATACATCGCACTATCAAGAGTCACTACAACTGCATAGCTTTAGATTTTTAAAACATAACGACAATAGTATACTACAAAATCTTATATATCAAAAAAATACAATAATAATTAATATACAAAAAGAGGTTAAAATCACACCATGGATGCTAAAGTAAAACATATTTGATGTTTTATTTTGCAATATATATGATTTTTAGCTAACTATCAATAATACATATTGATTGATGTTGTGCAATTTAAATTTTGAATTGTGGTGTTTTTCATTTGTATTAAACAATGTAAATAATATATAGAGTTTACAATTCTACATGTTTCAATTAATTTTTTTCATCCAATTAACTACAACTATTATTATTTTGAAAAATAATTAAAAATAAAAATTTAATATAGTATTTAGAACACCATGAAACTGAAATAGAAATAAAAATATCAATAAAAATTTATGTAATAAACAAATTATTATTACTAAAATAAGACCAATATATACTGAAAAATCCAAGAACCAATATGAAAAAGATTTTCATTATTTTTATGTGTCCGTGAAAATTTAAAATCATTTAAAACCCGTGCAACGCACGGATCCATATCTAGTATACAATATAAGAAATATAAAAACTACTATGAAAAATTTATAGTAAAGAAATGATAATTAATGATACAATATAAAAAAATAAAAAATATTACATTAAACATCTATATATTACCATTTGATATAAAAACAAGAAAATTAGAATAAATAAATCTGCAATATAAGAAAAACTAAATAATAAGTAAATATACGATATAAGAAATAGAAAACTACATTAAACATCTATTTAAAACGTGTTTATTTTTTTACGATTTATTCTAAGGAAATATGTGTAATTATATAATATGCGTAATTAAATATATTTTTATATATGTTACTCCTTGTGCCATTGTTTTCTATTACCAAAAAAAAGGTTGAGCACTAATAGCACTTAGGCTAAGCACACAAACAACAAAAAATTTTAAACATCACAAAAAGATACTCATATCAACATTACAATACAATAATATTAATCTAAAGACATAAAACTTTCTATTACGCATACTATAAATAGTTAAATACAAAATATCCATGTATTCACACAAACATACAATTCGGAATTCAACGTCCAGAAGAATAGTTATATAATTAACATTTGAAAATCAAAACGCGCGGATTAAGCCCTAGTTAGGTAATAAAGCTAGAATTGGTAAACAAAAAATTAGTTTTAAGACTATTTGATAGATATTACAAAAAAAAATGCCATCCTCGCTTGACCGTCTTTCAAAACTTTTTGTACCATACGACTTTGACTCTCTCTTTTTCTGCAATCTTTCTCCCCTTTTTGGCTGCTTCTTCTTTTCTCTCTACTTTTCTTTTTTTTTTTTTTTTTTTTTTTTGTAACATCTCTCTACTTTTCTTCACTTTAATATTCTATATATATATTTTTCAAATAAGAATAAAATAGGAACGAAATAGTTTTCCCTCCATCTCTCTCTCTCTCGTCTTCACCGAAGCTAAGCAATGGAGCTCTAATTATCTTTCCTGTATCCTCCTTCTTCTTCATCTTTCAAATTCTCATAATCTTCTTCGGTGTCTGGAATCATCCTACATGGACGCAATCTTCTTAACTGATGATCCAAATACCCGGAAACAGTTAATCGGGTCGCTAGCTCAATCTTTCGGATGCGCTTACGTTTGTCTCTGGTCCTATTATTTCCCTCGACCTTCTAAGTAATAATCATCATATCTTCCTCGTTCTATATATCCTTACATATACACAATACACGTATATGTTCACACATCTCTATAATGTATGATATTTTTAATCACAGTGCATTCTGAATTTTCTGAGCTACACACAGGTACTTTAGATCATTGGATGGATATTACAATGAAGCATTTCAAGAGCCTTCTACGTCAACTGGAAGTTTGGCCAGAAGATTGTTCCATGAGTATTGCCAATCCGTCATCCCTCTCATAAATGGGTAAAATTATTATTGTACATATACACAAATGTAGTTTTTAGAAAAATGTATAGTAGAATATTGCATAATCGTAGATGTTTTGATTTTTCAATGAAGACACATACCAAGCATGGCGTTCATGAATAATCTCCCATACTTAGAGATTAGTCCACAAGATATTCAAAGGCTTGCTTACAATGGTGCACAACGTCTCTTCTATCAGGTCATTATCGATTCTAACCAATGATATGCTAATACCATTTAGTTTTTCTTTTTAAAATCTGTTAATTATATGAAAATTTCACTACTAAACATGTTTTTCATTTCGTTTCATCAACTGTCTTAGGAAGCCAGGCTTCAGGTACATCATTTTATTTTTCATAGTTTCTACAACCAAAAATATATATATTTTAATATTTTATGTACATATGTATAATGTTTGTGAATATGTATTATGATCAGACGGTGATATTCATGGGTTGTCGGAGCGGAGAGATCGAACTCGGATTGACTTATGATGCTGCAAATGTATGTATCCATATTCCATATTCATTAGCATTTATTACATAAGAGTTATTTTAAAGTTATGTCTTCGTCTCTATATACATTAATATATGTACATTGACCCAACGACAGATGAAAATAGGAGAAAGTCTTCGAGAATGGTTCCCTCAAGATTTCATTAGAAAGTCTTCACCGCCCAACTCCGACCATTGCCAGGCACATCCTCCTCCTCCTCCGTCTTCATCTTCTTCTTCTCTTAGATCAGTAGACAGTGTTCAAAGTTACATCTCAGAATATTCCTCTCTCTTATTCCCACTCATCCCTAAACCTTCAACGACTACTGACGCCGTTAACGTTCCGTTATATTCGCTGCTAGCTCCGGTCACATCAACAACAGCGAGCAACATGATCCATCAGCAACAGCAAGAGTCTTTGTTCCGTAATAGCAAACGTGAGGATGAAGCAATAACGAAAGCTATCTTAGCGGTTTTAACGTCGTCGGCGTCAACTCCTACGTCTACTTCGTCCCCGCCGTTGCGAAAAAGAAGGGCCACCGCTTTTAAGAGATATTACTGCATGGATAACGGCGGCGATGGGAGCGGCAGAGCGCCGCCGCCGCATAGCGTACGGAAGCAAAGTATGATGAGAAGAGCGATATCGTTTTACACTAGGCTCAATATCAACCGGAGAGAGCGTTTTGCAAGGGCAAACTCTACTACGGGCGGTGGAGGCGGCGATGGAAGCGGGTCAACCGCAACGCAGTTGCATCATATGATATCGGAGAGGAGACGGCGAGAGAAGCTTAATGAGAGCTTTCTAGCGTTGAGATCTCTCCTTCCTCAGGGAACTAAGGTGTGTGAATACAATCTTTTTTATTTAATGTAAGTTCCTTCTAAGAAAATATATTATCAACACATTGGCTAATATTGTTTCTTTTCAATGATGCTCATAATATTTTAAAGTGTGAATGCAAATGCAAACGTTATATTTCATGACGATGACATTTTTAATTTAGCCATGATATATATATATATTTGAGCTAATTAATGTTATATGCTATAACTTCTTTGAACAGAAAGATAAGATATCAATCCTCACCATTGCAAGGGAGCAATTAACTTCTTTGCAAGGCGAGGTTTCGAAACTAGTAGAGAGGAATCGAGAGCTAGCGGGAGAAAGAGAGATGGAAAATGATCTACAACCTCATGAGAGGTTTAATGTACATATAAGATATATACCCGAATCAACATCTAGAGAAAGGATCATAGATCTAAGAGTTGCTCAAAGAGGAGACAACGTTAGGGCTCACGATTTGATGATAAGGCTTCTCGAGTTCTTGAAGAAAATCAACAATGTGAGTTTAGTATCAATCAACGCTCGAACTCGAGCCAGAGAAGATGAAGATACTTCGGTTGTTATCGTGAGCTTAAGGTTCAAGATTGAGGTAAATCACAATCTTGATTTTATTAAATTGGTTTCTCTTAAGGAAACAATTTCTTTATATTATTAATTAGTTAAAGGTTGCATATAAGTCACATACAAATATCAAAAGTTCATTATATTCAGCTTTCACAAAGAAAAAAGCTCATTATATTCTCCAAAGCTTTATCTGACAATATGGTGGGACTTATTCAAAGAATTGCATTGATTGGTTTGATTGTTTGTTACGTGGAGTCTTGTATGATATATACATCCAATTTTGTTTTCAAGAAAGGTCGATTTTTCTCGTCCACATAAATTTATTTGATGGAGTCTAAATAGTTATGCATGACTGATGATACGTAAATAACGACTAGTTCGATCTTGAGAAAAGGTTTATTAGTCAATGGAAAAAAAACAACCTTAAAAGTTTTGGAACTACGATTTATTTTGTAGGGTGAATGGGACGAGTCAGCCTTTCAAGAAGCAGTCCGAAGAGTTGTTGCTGACTTGGGTCAATGACAACAAGTTTGATTATTTCCTAAACAATATATTTAATTCTTATAATTACAGTATTTTGTCAATACAATAATTTTTCCTCTTGCAAGATTAAAATTATTATAATAGAGATTAAAATCATTATCCATCATATTTATGGACAGTCTATTTTATTACACTGGCGTGCGGCGGCTCCAATCGTTTTATACTGTGGGGACTGTTTCAGCCATTCGTTGTCTATTCCGTGAACCAATCACGATCACGACCTTTTGTTTCTGTCCTTTTTCTTAATGGTTAAGCGTATTTTTTTAATACGTAATATTTATTCAATACATACCGATGTAATTTTTTTTCTTTAGAATACATGTTGTATTAAGGGAGAATTTGCTGAATAACCAAATTTGCATCAGAAATAAGAATATAACATTGACTTTGATATAATTAAGTCCATAACAAACTTTCAGAAGATTTGTCATCCTTTATTTCTTTTTTAAGTTATCGGTGACAAAAAGAAGGGAAATGATGTCATTGATGATTTAAAACATATGGACAAGATAAAGATACACCGTTGAAAATCAAATTAAACATATAACATGTCATCACTCAATTAATCACCACATATAAAAGCTCAATTATTTGGGGACATGTAAAAGTTGCTTCCAAAAATCATATGTATCCAATAGAATAGTAGACAACAAAAATTATAAGTTATGCATGTGAACATAAAAGCTCAATTATTTGGGGAGTCAATTAGTCCAAAATCCTAAAAGGATGTACAAATTAGGTAGATATTCAAGAGCCAAATCGTATAAAAGTCCAAGTAGTAAACGTGAATTAACGATACTGTCCTTAGGTTGCATAGAAAGGTATTTACGGTAGGCCAATTTTAGGGTGGAAACTATAAGGGTTTTTATTGGTTGTAGTAGTAATGATTACCTAAATATTTCTCACCCTCCATGTACATGAATGGGATTAGTCAAGAAGTATTGGCCAATCAGAGGCTTGGGGTATCTGACAGGAGTGGCTGCATGAAAGGGAAGACCCTACGAAAGCTTCAAAATTTGGTGGCTCATCGGTAAAAAGGCATGCAATTTCTGTTTCGAGGATGGGCGGGAGGAGCCAGAGACTGCGTGTTAGTCACCGGAGCAGAGGTTTTTCACCGATGAAAGTGGATCTCGGTGTCGGTGGATGTGTTAAAAGGGATGGCGGTTCCCTCAGATATGAGTGAGGGGTAGTTCATGGTTGTTTGGACTTTAAGACAGCGGTGGCTTAAGCAGTGGCGGCAGCGAGGGTTTGGAGTCGGATCTTCTTCGGAAGCCGGCGTTTGTGACCATAGACGCTCCGGAGTAGGCTTGGTCTTGACGGCGTCGGGTGAAGGAACGAGCTTGGACAACTCCGTTCCGTGTAGCTGCAGTTATAATTCTCTTCTTTTAACATTTAATACCCCTTTCTGTTGAAATAAAAACAGAGAGGAAGTGTATTTGGAATCAAAATAAATTGTAGTTAAGGCGAAGTATATGGATGACATCGCAATGGTATGCCGGAGAGATGTTTTGTTTGCAAAACTTTTCCAGGTTATGGGACGTGTGATATCTTTGTGGCGAGGGGAGTGGAAGAAGAATAGGGAACATGAATGCATTTCTTCTTAGACCAGACTGATTTTGGATTCAGGGTGATAGTGGATGAGAACGAGAGTTTTCAGACACATAAAAATTTATCCAGCTAGAATATGTGGTTCTTGGACAATATATTAATTATCTTCTCTACGGAAATTGCTAAGAGAATTTTTGGGAAGTTCGTTCTAATTTTAGGAGTGGATGGATAAAAATATTATTGGATACACTAATTATATTAATATCCGACAACAAAAATATCATAGCCTGTTTTCATTAGCATGTAAAATAAATTAAAGGTTGTTTTAGCATTTGTTTGTATGCTCTGTTTGTAGCGTAATACAGTTTTGGGATTTAAGGAGTACGATATGTTATATTTAAATTAAATCCCCTCTTCGTATAATGTCGTAGTTATATAAGTAAACAAGCCTTTTGTAAATTACAACAAATGAAAACTAGCTGTGTAATTAAATAAGAGAGAAGTGATCTAGGAAAGTATGGAGAATGTTTCTTGAAAATATTATTATTTGGAGAAAACTTTCAGACTTCAGCTAAACATAATATTAGCTATCAATAATAAAAGAGAAGTGCCGGTGAAGAATTGGATTAAGACCACTTGGAATCAGTTGAGAGGAACAACCAATCACAAAAGCACGAGATCCAAACTCTAATGCTAACAGTTGGCCACAAATGATGAAGATAGCTTTGACTAGTAAACCGAAAGGAATGGGAACAAGAAATGGTTGTGAGAGGGGAAAAGAGACATCCTTTGAAGGGAGCATCACAGAGGGTGGGTGCTGAAAATATGTTGATGAGGAGTGAAAAACTGGTAGCATCTCTGTGTGAATTTTTTTTTTTGTTTTGCTTTTTAGTAATAAAGTGTCTCTTTGCAGGGTTGCATCTTTATTGGTCGATTACTTGTTGTGTTAGCCACTCGGTTTGTTTTTGTGAAGGTTAAACAATTTAGTAATAGTCTAACAGACCTTGACTGAGAGTAGTATCTATTTTATATTTTCTCGGGAAGGTTAAAACGGGAGTTTAGCAATGTGTCTGGTCGTTTTGGTTTGCTAAATTCACTTGTAACTGTTGGTGTAATGAAGTGTCTGTTGCAGGATTGCATCTTCGTTAGTCGGTTACTTGGTGTGTTAGTCTGATAGTTTGTTTGTGTTAAGGCTAAACATTTTAGTAATCGAACTTGGATGATAGCAGTATGTTTAATCTTTTAACAGGACTGTTAGAAAGGGGAGTTTAGCAAAGAATCTGGTCGTTTTAGTTTTTTAACTCCACTTGTAACAGAGAATCAGTTCAAAAAAAAACTCCACTTGTAACAGTTAAATATATATTAAGCCCCTAGGGGGAAACTCAGTGCCGGCTCTGAGCATGTGCTCAGAGTGCATTTGCGCCAGGTCCCCCTTTAGCCTTTCATTTTTACATAGGAAATTAGGGTCATATTTTATAGAGAGCACATAGTTTAGGGTGTTCTTTTTAAATATTTATAATAGTATAATCAAAATTTTGAAAAAAAAAGTTATTCAGCACTAGGCCCAAATATACATAAACAAACCTGAGCTCCGGTAAAACGGAAATTGCTAGGTTACATGGAAAAAAAGAAACACACATAAACAACCAATCTAAAACGAACTATAAGAAATGTGGGGATGAAGACAAAGGAGGCAGAGCCTCCACCTCCAACATATGCCGACGGCTAGCAAATCATGTTATCCGGGACATCACTACAGCGGAGTGTCCATGCCAGCCAATAGAACCGTCACCGGTGTATCTTAAAAGCTAAGCTATCTCGGAGGGGTCCTGCGGCCACATAACGCCAGAGCCATAAAGAACACCAGACTCTCGAACTCTTCCGCCGTTGATTGCAAAGGTCTCCGCCTTCTCACACCGCCGCTAGGAGTCATAGAAATCTAAGCTATTACTGATGGAAAGAAAAAAGAGAACTTAGAAAATTGACACTATTAATTGAGAATGGAAACGACGAACATAAACAGAACTGATTATAAAGAAGAAGTGTTAAGAAATATTTCAAAATACTAGAAATTTAGTTTACGGGGAAGGAATAGGAAAATGATATAAAATGGCAAGTGGTCTGACACAGGAAATTTCGTGTAATGTTGGTTGATAATCAAAGCCAAATGCATGCAAATAGGTATCATACGAAATAGGAATAAGGGTAGAATGGTCCATAAATTTTTGACAAAAACAATGAAATACTTAAATGTATATAGAGCTAAACATGGAATAAAGTGTATGTGTACAATGCAAATACTCAAAACTAAACCCTAAATCCTAATCAGTAAACCATAAACCCAAATATAAAATATAATATATACTTAACAATGTTTTGAATAAAATTATTATTTGAAATACTTACAACAAAAATAGAATAGAACATATCAAATGGTATACCACGTATTAATTCAAATAGAATGATTTATTAGAAAATAGATTTTGTTTATTTGTGGACATTTAATTGCTTCCAAAAATCATATGTATACAATGGAATATTAGACAAAATGAAAAGATCTTGCAGATGTTGTTATAAATGGTTTTGAACACATTCATACAAAAAAAATAGTATACTTAAATATAATATTTTTTCAGATTTGCTGTTTTTGATTTTTTGTTTATTGGTTCTAAATTGTATAAAACTACTAAAATACATACCATTGAATAATTAGAAAAAAATTTAAGCATATTCCACGCATATACTATTTGCTAATATTATTTTGTTACCAATTTGTTTTTTTTTTGAATAATTATTATAAAGTTTCATAAAATTTTCATATATAATAATTTTTAGTATATAATCCCGCCCGTAGGGTGGGCTAACCACTAGTAGTGTTAAAGCTTTGTTTGTTGATCCAAATAGGATAGTTTCAAAAAATATATTGTCGATCTTAAAGTGTGATCCGGTTCGAAATGAGCCAATAAAAACCATCTTTTCAAAGATATATGTTGAAATCTCACATCCAAAGATTTAAAAAGACCAACACAAATATATAAAAAATGTTAAAATCAATTCATCTATTATTAATTAGTTTTAATTTAAACATCCATAATAAGTCAGAAGTTAACGCATACCCATGTGAGTGCTATGTAAGCTCTTTAAATATAATTAATCGATGTCTTCAGCCCCTTGAATCTCTCTCTCTCTCTCTCTCTCTCTCTCTCTCTCTCTCTCTCTCTCTCTCTCTCTCTCTCTCTCTCTCTCTCTCTCTCTCTCTCTCTCTCTCTCTCTCTCTCTCTCTCTCTCTCTCTCTCTCTCTCTCTCTCTCTCTCTCTCTCTCTCTCTCTCTCTCTCTCTCTAATCTGAAGATGTCCTCATTGTTTGCTTTCTTCATTTAGCCAGATATTTCGGTCAATTTGGGCGACAAAAGAAAATTAAACTTAGGTCATTTCCAATGATACATAAAAAATTACTCTATAATTTATTCTAAAATAGAGTAACTCTATTATAGAGTTGAATTTGCTCCAATGATTCACTATATAATAGAGTTACTTTATAATAAAGTGGAATATAGAGTAAAGTTGCTTTTTAACTCCAAATATAGAGTAAAAAAAAATCAACATTACTCTATATTTCATCTCTGTTATAGAGTTAACCATTAGAACAAATCCAACTCTATAAGGGCATCTCCAACCCCATTATATTTTTTCTATACCAAACTCTATAATAGAGTAAAACCTTCTACAATCCCACTCTATATCCCACTCTAAGGGGGGTGTATTCAACTGAGAGTTTTAGGTGATTTGTATTAAAATGACAAATCCACTGTTATTCAAACATGAATTTTAAAAACTCATTTAAAATCCAGTGTTATTGAATTTGACATTTCTTAAAGTACTCTGAAATCCACTGTTATTGAATTTTTTTCAAGTTGTGGATTTTTAAAGTTTTCATGTGATTTTAGGGTGTTTGTGTGGAGTTTCTTAGTTAAAAAAATTAAAACCCAAATCCCATGGTTTTAGGTGATATTCTAGAGTGGTTTAACAAAAATCACCTAAATCTCTGCAACTTATTGAAATCATCTAAAACCCCTTTAAAAATCAAATCACCTCAAATGTTAGATTGAATACACCCCCCTAAAATAGTGTAACTCTATTTTTCACTCTATATTTGGAGTAACTCTATTTCTCACTCTATTATAGAGTGAAACTTTTTTATTTATACTTTAGTCCTTTGATTCTTTAATCTTTTTATTTTGTAACTATTTATGTAATTTAGTTATGCAAACATCACATTATTATCTTCAGCACAATATATATGAGTTGAAACTTATTATTATTAGCCAAAGAAAACAAACACTTAAATTAAAAATTAACCAAAGAAAAGAACTACTAAAATTAAAAATAAGCAACATGACATAAAATTAAAATTATAGATAATTGTGATTTAATATTCTGGTAAATTGCCTCCAGATCCACCAAGATTGTCAAAATATTGTCCAAATGAGATAGATGAAGGAGTAGCTTCTTGTTCATGTTGTTGACCACGTCTTTTTTTGTAAAATTCGTGTTGTTTCCTCTTGAATATATGCACGAACATCTGGATCTTGCACTGAATTCAAGTCATAAAATAAATATTTATTTTCTTCCTTCTGCTCATTCAAAGCAGAATTCTTCTTTTGAATCTCCAAATGAGATTCCCGTTGTGCTCTTGTCTTCTTTAATTGCTCCAAAAATTGTGTATGTCCTTCTTTTAAAGTGTTGATAACCGACGTTGTTTGATCACCAAGTTTTCGTTTCATTTTGGATTTCTTTATCCCACTTGGGCGTGGAGAGGGAGATCCACTGATATTCCCCTCGCCTTCACTTAAATTTAAAGAAAATGAAGGCAAACCTGGAGATGTTTTGATATAATGTAATTTTTAAGATAATAAATGTTTGATATAAATATATAATTTATAAGAACTTTGTGAAGTATAAAATATAAGGGATCAATTTGTAAATTTTGTAAGTAAAAGATATTAATCATATAATAAAAAAGAATAAAATTTAAGAATATTTCTTTTTAGAGTGAAATATAGAGTAAACCATTGGAGAGAAACTCTACTCTATTTTAGAGTTACTTTATTATAGCGTAAAAATCTACTCTAAAATAGAGTAAACCACTGGAGATAGTCTAACAGAGTTACTCTATTTTAGAGTGAATTATAGAGTAATTTTTTGTGTATCACTAGAGATGGTCTTAACCATATCTTTTATTAATTTTCCAAGAAATTACATTAATACAAGGAAAATTGCACTCAATAGCGTTCAAACAAATTATAATTAAGAATCTAACTAAAAGAAAAAAAGCCACTAACATTCCTACAATATATACTATATTGTCTTCACTATTTATCTATTTTATTTTATTTTCTTCCGGTAATTAATCCTAACTAATTATTGTTTCTTCCATAACCACATATATCATTTCATCTTTCACCATCCTGTCATTACCATGGCCACCACCATGGTACTTTTCTATATCCACAATCACGGTTTTTTCCTCCAAAACCATAACCACCGGTTACTTTATAACCACCGTCGTCGATCCGGTGACCATCTGCCACTGCTGTAACCACCACCCCCACATGTTTCTCTACTGTCGCTTCAACAACCACCTTAACAACCATCACTTCTTCCACAATCACCATCAACTCCTTCATGAACACATCCATCACACGTCCACCATCATCATAGCCACCACGACCACCACTAATTCTTACCACGACCACCACTAATTTTGTAACCTTCACTACATCTTTCCAACCTACCCACCGATTCTTCATAACCACCATCACATCTTAATATAGAGACTGTCAAATTGAGTTTTATCCCATTTGCTAATTTAGCACATACATTGTATATTATTTTTAGATCATTTGATAATTTAATCAGTATGTACTATACTATTTCGTTTATTCCATTCTATTTATATTTTCATTTGCATAATCTTTTATGATGGAAGAGTATGTCATATGCATAACTTATAAATAATTAAACATGAAATTTATTTGAAATGTTATCTATTGGGGTTGTGTTGAAACTTGAAAGTGACTAGATGTAATCTTTGATTGTTGATTAGATTAGCTCCTTTATTATATTATATGATTTTTATGTTCGATATAGTGCTGGATATATTTTTATTATTATCTTTTGATATTAATTTCCGAAGAGTTATTACAGATATCAAATTTAGTTTTTAGATAATATTTTCCTTGTAGTTAAATGTATTTATCTAATTTACGTTATATTGATAATTTTATTTTACATTGTTTATCAAAATAAATATCATATCAAGTTAATTTTTATTTCCAAATATTTAAATTGTTTCTGTTGATTTTATTTTTATTCGTAAATTTATAATTCTCGTTTCATTTAATATTATATAAAAGTTTATGTTGCATTCAGTTCATATGTGCCTACACAATCAATTTGAATGTAAGGCAGTTAAAAAACACATTCGATGTTGCTTGATGTTTAGGCAGAAGCTCATTGTACTTTATTTGAAAATAAGACTTCTCCGGTTGAAGATTATCATTGCCAGACTGAAGGAACTCCTAGCTTTTGCTGAATGAATATGAAGCAAAACCAAAGAAGGATCATAACCAACTACTCGAGAGATGAAATTTCCAACAACAAACTAAATAATATAGTAGTAGGGGATGATTTTACAGAAAACTACCAAAAAACTGTGATCTTCATAATTGAAGATCTAGCTGAAAATTCATCAACTTTCTATAAGGACATGACAAATTACCCCCTTGATCTAATTCATATTAGGATTTGGTTCACATAATGTATCACTTGGCTAAGTAAAACCTGAATTAAAGATTATGTCAGTACATTATGGTACTTTCTTAGCAAAAAGTTTGTGATGATTATAAACAAAATGCCAGTCCAGAAACTACGAAGCTTATCATTCTGCTCATACAAAGCAACCAGAACAACATAAAGGAGTATTGGTCCGAACTCCTTCTGGTCATATGGAATATAAAAATTCCCGAAAGGTTTGTCTTATTCCAAGTATAGTACCTAAAATTGAAAATTCTAGTTCTCTCTAAAGATAATATCTGGAACACTTATATCAACTGTCGGACTTTAACATTAACATATAGATTAATATTGATAAATACCTCCTCTGAGGTCTGAGGTTCCACACGGCCTTGCCCTCTTCAAACACGTCAAAGTCAGCAGTTTGATATTCCATACGTCCTCTGAGGGTTCCTTAAGATAGCAGCTAAAACAATGTTTCAAGATAAACAGAATTGTTCATATGTAAAATAGTAAAATAGTCAACATGTGTTGTTTGGAGAACCCAAGCCTATAGAACCTGAAGATGCAGAACGATGAGGCGTGAAAATGGATTAGCCATTCATCCTGAAAGAGTAGCTCAGACAATTGGAGAAGGCTCTAACAGCTGTCGAAAAAACATGGGGCAACACTTTAGAATAAAACAAACTGATCTGCATAGAGTGGTAAGGCAACATAACTGTTCGGCACTTACACCATGAGCCGAAAATGGAGGAAACACAGTATTATTGAGAACACCACCAATAAAATTATTTGTAACAGGGGCTGAAGCTACCGCACTGTTCGGTTGGATGCATGTATGGTCCATAAAGGGAGATCTGATGTCATGATTTTGTGTAGGATTCTTACATTCTTGAACTGCCTGCCAGTTTAAACTATGAGAAATTTCAATAAATACCTAGTTTTAATCATTTTTTAAAATGTGTTTTGGACTAAAAAGAAATAGAAAACGGAAAATTATCAAGCACCTTTTGGTTTATTAGAGTAGCAACCTTGAAGTCTTCAAACCCGGAAACTGAAGTTTGTCGCAGAAAATGAATTAGCCTCTATCAGTTTCTTAGTGCACGAAACATACATCCACCCCTTGCCAACTTTGTATCTAAAAATTTATGTGAGAATGAATAATAATTAGTCTCGATAATACCTACAAATGTTGTAAGGGGTCATAGTTATGTGAACCTTTTCAGTGTCAAAGGTAGGGTAATTTCCAGGAAGAGATCTTCATTGGAAGCTGAAACATCTTCAGATTATTGACCAAAATGGCCAATGACTGTTGCACGATCAATCCTACAGATAAAAAGAAAAGTAGTGAGACACATACCACTTAGCTTAGATAAAACTACTCGAGATGTGAAGCTTCAAGATACTTTTGCAACTTCATGGAGTATTTGTCATCCTCAATCTTGGAAAACCCCGAAAGATACTTCTCCACTTCGTCCCACTCACTTTGAGTCACCAATTCTTTAAAGCAATGCATGCTGAAGTAATAACCAAACTCCGATTCCAATATGTGGTTTTATATTTTTTCGCAATTCCCAGTTTTGCAGGAATATTGGTGGAAAAATGAAAAATAAAGAAGACATGTGATCAGTTTCTTTGTGTTTCTCTACATCGAGAATCAAGTTCCCTGTTGAGAGAAGTTTTTACTACACAACTCTGCGAACGATATCAACACACATACATAAAAATAGTTACAACCAAACATTATTAGAAGTGTAAATCAAGAATTACAATTAATTAGATAAAGATAAAAATTGAAAGTTTTTAAAGTAGTCAGACTTAGCTACGTCTCCGTCGCCGTCATCCGTGCAGGGATCCACCTCATATTTTTCCAATCTTACTTCCTCTTTGGTTCGAGCCTCCTTTTTCCTTTTCCCTGGCTATAACTCTGATCTCAAAACACCATGGAGGCCGCTCCCCGGTCTACATGAGAAGATCACTGGATTTCAGTCCCTTCACTTTCACCTTTTTCAGAGATAAAACTCACCGGGTAAATATATATTAGGGGTAGAAGAATTTGAAGAGGTATTCAGTAGAACACTTACAACTGAAAAAAAAGGATTAATAAAGTGAATTGTAACGTCTAATTGTTTCTGTATCCAGTGATTTAGAGGTTGAGGAAGAAGTGCGTCGTATGTGTTTCTTGCAAGTGATTTAGGTTTATGATAGCCTGCGCATGTATTTGTGGTGAGAAAGCGATGCATACATTTGGTGTGTGATATAAGAAGTTACAGTCTTGAATAGGGAAAATAAGGGATGCAGATCGTGGAAGAAAGGGGAGAAGCCATCAATAGAAACAGAAGAGCTATATGGCACATATTTTTCGGTGGATTTCATGTCCATGGGTGTTCGATCAGTTAGAGAATTGGAACCGACGAAGAAACACTAATGGCGAGGAGACATTCATTTAGCTTAAGATTCTCAGAAAGCCGGTCTGATGGGCTAATACAATAAAACAGAATGGATAAAAAAAAATAGAAGCCCAACATTACCCAACCCAAGAGTGACGTGGAAAAACACAGCTTCCTATTAAACGATTTTCCAATCCCATGTGGACAACCTAAATGATGAGATTATTCTGCTTTTAGTTATTGTCAGATGTTAACTTAAATTTATCATTTTAGAGAAAAAAAAATTAAATTTATCATATGCTTCCAATTAATAATATAATATTTCACAGTAAATTTTATATAATATTTTTCTGTTTGGGTTTCATTAATTTCATAAACTTCATTTCATAATCCAACTTCAACAGTCTATAACAAAGTACACATCTACATCTTTTAAACTAAAATATCTCCAATAATCTTCAAAGAGATCGCTCCCATTTTTAAACGTGAGTAATTCCAACTTACAATATCTTCCTTGACTGTGCATCCCTTCTATAAAGCTTCTGAAGCAAAGGTTTCAGGCTACCAATTATTTTTTCTAAAAAAATTAAGGCCACATGTTCAGAAATGATTATAGTCAAGTAGTGGTTTTTTGTTTCTTATTTATTTTGACATGTGTGTTTTGACTTTATTTTAGATATAATTGGTTTGTTATTTTTCTTTTGTTTTCTATTACTTAAAATAAACAAATAATGGCTAAGTAAACTAATTAAAATGATTTTTATGTATTGGAAACACTAAATATTACAGAAAATATCAACTAATATTCTAATATTCATCTAAAATATTAATACAGAACTAAACTACGATATTATTCTACTTTTATACGATGTATGTTATATATTTGTATGTAAATATTTGTTGACAAAAAGAATTGTAAGAATATCTAGGCCACCATTTGCTAAATGCTTCAGGCCACTAAATATATTTGGACGGCACCTGTATGCAATACCATTCACTAGGTAGCAATTTCGATCAAAATATACAACTTCATCTGTTTCCTGAAAATTGACGTCTTACACTTCATTACGTGTAGGGAGATAGTGCCGTTTCAAATTATTTATGTGCCCTGCTCAGAAGAATATTAACGGTATATTTTACTTAGAGTGTTTATAATTCTATTTATATATATTTGATGTGAAATTATATGCTCTAATTTTAGTACTATATCTAAAATTTAATTTTTAGACCATAATTTATAAATATATCCTCAAAATATATATATATATATTAGATTCGAACCCTGTTTCTTATGCTATTAGACGGCCCTCGGAAGATAATTTGACGTTTTGTTCATTTCTACGAAAGTATAATAGGTTAAGTGTGTTTTTTACGTATAACACCTAAGAAATGTTACAACATCAAATTTTGCAGCATGGGACCAGTATTTTCTAGATACATAATGGTTTTATAAAATAATGCACGTTATTAGAAAATTATAAAAAGATCCATCTACCATTTTATTATTAGAAAAACCAACATACATATGTATAAGGAAAATTCCAGAAATGATGTATGTGGGTCTAACCGTCTTAAGATTAACAAACCAAAAGATTTGGCAGTCTGCATAAGATTCAAAACTTTTAATTTTTGATTTTGGAAGACGGCAGTTTTGTCACAAACTAAGAGCAAGGAAGAACCTTCTAAATTAGTCCTCTCCCGAATCTAGTAAAGCTCATTAGGGTATCCATTTATTTACTAATAAACTACTTAGGCTATTAGATAACATATATCATATTATCTATTGAGAAACTCCTAATGGACACTGTATTTAGGCGATTAATTAACAGTTAGAGAAGACGAAAAGAAGGTTGACAACATTTTAATGGTATGCATATAATCTTGACAAAATAGATATATCGTAATGAACCAACTCACCATGTGTATGATATGTATCTTATAGATATGATTTCAGCAATTAAATGTTTGGAAAACAGAAAAACGGGATTATTTTTATTGTTTGTATAGTGTTTTGACCAAAAGAAAATAATATAGTTTTAAAATAGATTAGCCAACTAAATAATGCAGTAAAATATTTATTGGTCAAGAAAGTTTTAAGTTAAAGTATCTTACAGATATCAAAATTAAAACATCAGTTATTTTCTACTTTTATATGTTTTATCCGTTTATCTTAATTCATAGAGCAGAATGGATACAAATATATACGTTGGTTTGTTATGTTAAACGGACAATGTTTCTCAGCATTAGTGTCATATATTTAAGTTTCTTTTAAAAGACACGACGTGTGTGTAATAATTCTTGCCCTGCTTTTGTTTGTAAGAAGTCAGCTCCTCTTGCTCAAAAAAAAAGTCAGCTCTTCTGAGAATTTTTTTTTTCTAAAACATTTTATAAAAAGATCACTGTACCCGCGAATAATTGTACACGCGAATAACTGTACACGTTAATAACCATTTTCTAAAATCGGAACGTGAATAATTGCTGAATAATTGCACACTCGAGCCTCTTTTGATTAATAGCCTAAAAATATCTTTACTTACTTTTTTGGATTAACCACAGTATCCAGCGACTGAAGTCATCCAACTATTCTATAGGTTTTAAGAATGCAATGTTAAATTATCTGGTGATCAATGGGGATCGAACTGCAGATTCACCATATTTTGGAATTATCCTTCAAATGTTAGTAACCCGTTGGTTTAAACAGTATTCGGCAACTGAGGTCAACCAAGTATCATGTGGATTCTAAGAATGTAATGTTAAATTATTTGGTAGTCAACGGGATCGAACTACAGGTTCACCATCTGCACCGTATTTTGGGATTATCCCTCAAGTGCTAGTGGCTCGTTGGTTTAAACTGTTGATGTTACGTTTTTTTACAAGATAAAGATTTTATTATTTTGATGTTAAGAAGTTTAATCCCGTTTTTTTAAGTTGTGACTTGTGAGGGAACATAGCATTTTAGACTACTATTACAAACATTCAGACAACACCCTACATGAATATATACTGAGAACGTGAATATTTTTTACTCCAAAATTGCCTAATACATGTAGTTTCCTATAAAAATAGTTACTTAAATAAATGTGAAACCAAAATTACGTAATAAATATAGTTTCTTAACAAAACATGCCCACCAAAAAAAGTTCAAAACAATATTTTTAATTTTTAAACAAGTAATAAAACCAAGACTTTAACTCAGTCAGTGATCCAAATAAACAAAAAGCAGAAACACCAAAAATAATTTATCAGATATCTCGTGAGAGGTCAATTCCGCCTACGTCGAAACTTCAATGCGCAGAGACCTCAAACATTTTGCCTCACATGGGAACTTCACTCAAAACCCACAACATTCCTTTGGCCGATTTTTGGATTTTGTTTTATTGTTGCTTGCACTCAGGAGGCCTCTCCCCTTGTTGTCCATCGTTGAGCTGAGGCCTGCCTCCTTTCTGCAATTTGATTTTTATAAGAACATATTAATCTCTCACATTATCACAAACATAGCACATTAAATTGCAATACCAGATTTAGTCTAAGCTTTACAGATGCATGATGATGATTCTAGAAAACTTTATTTCTTTACAATTCTGCCTACTTATAATGCAACTTTAGTCAGATAAGTGTTTTAGGTTTCTATGATTCACATATTCATGCAACAATGAGCTTGACTCATCTATCGCTAATCCTACATGAGCCAGGTTCTCTCATTTTGTGGTCATGGTCGCGCCTAAAATCTCAATTAGTTTTATGAACGTTCTATGATTCATTGGTGTCGGATTATTAGACAGAAACTATAGGTTTATTCTAGGTTCCGACTCAGGCAAATACTATAATGAGGAGGAAACTGGTTGTATACCTTGTGTAGGACTGACGGCTGCATAAACATTTTTAACCAATTTCAAAAAGTTAGTAGTCAATCAAAGAACAAAAGGTACAGCTTTACTCGGATAAAAAGGAGGAATCACATACCTTCTTTTTGGTCTTGCTTACTTCTTCTTCTTCCTCATCTTCGTCATCGTCTTCTTCCTCATCCTCATCCTCATCATCTTCTTCATCCTCATCTTCGTCCTCATCAATATCATCTTCATCGTCATTGTCTATGTCAAACTCCTCTCCTTCAATAGCCTCACCAGTAAACCATGAGACAGCATGAGGTATAATCTTCTCCCGGATTGTAGAACTGCAGGACACAATGAATACTTGAATCAGATATTAACAGAAGGTACAACTTTACAATAAAGAATGATTACTAAAGCTTCCATATATAGATTCAAATGTATAGAATGATAGATTCAAATTTTCAGAAGAAAACGAACCCAATGTCATAATCTTGTTCCATCAGATTCTGAAGTTCTTCAGCCTGAAGCAATGGCAGAAAAACGTTAGTACAAAGTTTAGTTAAACATAGTCAAAATAAGGCATGTCTCAAAACCAGACGATAACGTACTCTGTCCTCGTCGATGTCTTCATCATCATCAGGAACTTGGGGAGGACTGAAGAAGTTGAAAAAGCTTTCACAATCTTCAGTTTTCGTGATTGGCTTGGCATTCTTCGCACCTTTCTTAGGCTTCTTCTTAAGAATCTTCTGAGTTAAGCATTTTCCAGGATACCATTCAATCTCGGTCCTGAGAGAAAGAACAAACAAAAAAACCGAACCATAATGGATCATAAGTCAGCAAGAAGATTCTACAGCTACTTACAAGCATCTCATGACAAAACAATAATATGTAACAAGACAAGAAAGGATGAAGAATTACCCAATAGCCTTCTCAAGCAGAGGCTCATCTTCATCAATCATGTGATACGCCTTTGTTAATAGGGTGTTTTTGAAGTAAGGGTTCTGGTCAAAGAAAAACTCAAGTTTGAATCCCTTTGGTTCCTCAATCTTGCACCACTTAATATCTTTAAGATACATGAGGGCTCCCTCATCACGCTCTGTGATCTGATACCAAAAGGAAATTAAAACTCCGGTCATTTTCTACGGTTATGACTAGAGCAACTCCAAATGAAAAAAACCGTAGCTGCAACACTAACCTCCTCGGATATAACATCATTGTTTTTCAAGGCGGTCAGCCAGAAACTAGGAACTCCCTTCTCTGCAAACCCACAAATAGAAATAAGCAAACCTTTTTTTTTTCTATCAGGCAATGATACAATTTACAAAGGTAAAGAGAGAAGAGAATACCTTCAGCAGATTTCTCTTCTCCTTGGTCCATCTTAACATCCTCTTGAGCTCCTTCAACTTCGGTAGCTCCATTCACAATCTCATAACGCTGCACATTCCAGGTACAAGTCAAGTTTTAAGAAAAAAAAATTGTAAAGCCAAGAAAATACAAGTATAACATATGCAAGTCTCCAACGACTTTCCTCCGTGTTGATTTAGATACAGTAGCCAGTAGTAACTTTCTTTCAAATGGCTTGTTTCTCTCACAAGAAAAATTACCTTGGTATACAAAGGCTGGTATAACTTTTGATACTTGGCTTCAAGTGCAGCTCTCTCCTCGCGAAACTTGGCCTCTATTTCATCATGTTTTCCCTGAAAGGAAAAAGGAATCTCAGATAATCATCACAAGGATGCACATTAATTTATTCACACCTAACATTCATCAATCTCAACAACTGACGGAAGATATTCTCATTCAAGATCATATTCACAAGATACCTTATCCATTACTACACAGTGAAACTTCTTATACAATACCAACCTGAATCTCTCTCAAGACCTCAACACGTCTTCTGATCTTCGGAGTCAGATTCTCGAGCACATCAGAATGCTGTCCAGCCAGATTCTGCAGCTTGTTCTGTGAATCAACAACAACCAATTACAACAAATCGAAACTCAAATCTACAGAGAATCTTCAGATAAGAGATGGAAAGTGACCTTAAGAGCGTTGACAAGGCCTGCTCGGTCCTCATCTTTAAGAGCTGCAAACATAGAAGAAGAAGAAACAGGACTTAGAAATCTCGACTTAAGGAAACTTTGACCACGAAGAAGAGACGGAAGGAGATCGAGGATTAGATAAAAATTTACCAGCAGTGAGATCGCCGACGTTGAAACTGTCCTTATCGTTGCTCATTTTCCGATCAATTTGAGTTTGAAAGAGGTTGAGGAGGAAGAAGAGGAGGGTTTTCTGGGTGGCGACTAGAGACACACACAAGACGTGCCTTCCTTTATGCTAACCTAATAACTGCCGTTTTTTTTTTAATTTCCCTCGCTGGCATTTTTATTTTCTAATTTGTTAACTTTCTCAACTAATCAACGAATTATGAACTGGTTAAACATATGGCCAAAAAATAAATATCCATTATATGTTTATGGCTATTATTATTATTCAAAGTTTCTCAAATTAAGTCTTTTATAAATTATATTAATATTTGATTAAAAACTTTATCGAAAATTAATGGAAATAAGAAAATTTGGCATGATATTCGAAAGATTTTTTAATTCAGTATCATTATAATTTGCAATTTGTGTTTATACTTTCAGAGACTCTAATTTGACAAAGATATACACATATTAATTATGAAATTGTGAAATTTAATTTAAAAATATACGCCAACAAAAAGGGTAGGACTTCAATACTTTATTAATCCCAAATGTAAAATGCGTGCCGGTTTCGCAAAAGGCTACTAAACACATTGCCGTTTATTCCCAAACATAGGGAATTTTACAAAGGAAATAACTAGCCAAGATCAACTAGGAATGTGCATTACACAGAAAGTAGATAAGCTACAACGACAAAGGCTAACGCGATATCATTAGTTCATGGACTCTCTCGTCTTCTTCCTTACTTTAGTCTACTGAATCATGGACTCTTGTCTTCTGCATTGTCTTCTTCCTTAGGCATGTTGTCGCTTATGGCTGGTGTTTTCTCTGCATCCACATAGCGACCTGTCATTGGATCAACAGGGCGAGTGTCTCTCTCTCCACCTTTACGTCCCATAGCCACCATTGGAGGAGGAGGAAGTAAACCGGATCTGAAAAGGAGACGTTGAACCGGGTCTGATGCCTGAGCACCAACGGATAACCAGTACCTGTACGCAAAAAAGAATTAAACGTCCATTTACGTGCATCTTTTGTTGAAATTACCCAATCATAAACAGCATATTTATTTGATTTCAACTATCCAGACGTCATAAACTTTTGATTTGAAACGATGCAAAAGAGCATAACAAGATTCACAGAGCCAACAATGACCATATTACTTAATGCAAAAAAAAAGGTTGTATAGGAATTTAAGTGTGTATCCGAATAGCGAATTAGTAGATTCTTCATATTACAGCAATAGGAAGCAATGGCACAGAACAAAGAGCAGAAGAAGTTCCACAGAAAGATCAAGACTAGAGGAATTTTGTCATACACCATGCATTAAGATATCTAGCGGCAGAGATACTTGAGCAATCAACAAAAAGGTCCAAGACATTTCAGAACAGTGATTCAAGTATAGCAGAAGACAAATGTCACACAATTTAGAAAACGCATTGCTCCTCTAATTTGAACAAAAGAGACGAGTTTTAGAAAATTAAAAAATCAAACCAAGACTGTTTCCTTACAAAGTAGCCTAATTTGTTTCCAGCTCGACAGTGACTACAAAACCATATGCATTAAGATTTATAGAGGCAGACGTAGAAGAAACCCACAAGTTGAGAACAGTGATTCAAGCAAGTAGAAGACAGTCTCAAAGAAAGAAAGAAAGAAAGAAAAAAGACTTAGAAAACGCATTACTTTAAACAAAGAGCCGATCTTTACAAAAAATAAAAATGCAATCCATCCACGTTTCAAAGATTAACAAAACAAAGATAGCTTCAAACCATTAGTTATCAACATACTTGATTCGGTCGAATTTGAGACCCATTCTCTTACCACCGTCCTGTCCTGCACATGCACACAGAGAGAGAGAGAGAGATGGTGTAAGAAAGAAGCAAAGGAAGAGAGAAAAGGAATGAAGTCCAAAAACAGTCACCTGGAAGAGGATTGAAGTAACCCAAGACCTCGATGTGCTTCCCGTCTCTAGGGGATCTGCTATCAGCTGCCATCACACGGAAAAATGGTCGATTTTTGCAACCTAGTCTCGATAATCGGAGCCTTACAACCATGTTTCCCCTTTCGTTGGCCAAACTACAAAATGATCCGATCCAATTTGAGAGAGATAGACTGGGCTGTGATTCGACGAAACTTAAAGATCGATAAGGGTTCAGGGTTTTTTTCTCTCCGGATCGAGTTGGGTTCTTAAAACGTCGTCGTTCCGCTCTAACGTTCCCTTTCTTTTATTCACGGCGCCGTTAAATAATCAAAGACGACATCGTATTAATAAATCGCAACCAGACGGCCTTTCGGGCCAGACGAAGGTGACTGTACCGGCACCGGATTGGGTACGGCGGATACGATGGAATCTCCCTTCGCCCCCCCTTCTTCACTGCCGATCGATTCGGACTTATCGCTCTTTTATTTTGCTTCATCACCTCTGCTCGAGTAGAGAGAACCAATTTTCTCTTACCAAGACCGTATGATAAGCTGATATCTTAATAACACCTGGGTGGGTGAGTTCGAGGAGAACTGATTGATTACTACAGAATGTTTAATTCATCTTCTTGAAAATTGAAAAATTCCAACTTCTTCCTCTTAATTGAGCTTTTATGATTTTGCCAGGAACTAATCTCTCAATGTAGTATAGTTCATTAGTTTGAATGTTATATGATGATCCGATGCTATTTGTGGCAAAAGATATTATTAGCTATTAGGGAGAAGAGTTTAGATAAGGATTACTTCCTTATAGATAAGAATCAAACTATGTTTATCTCCTACTTTGTAGTAACTTAGGAGCTATCTTTACCGTGTTCTCTCTTGTATAAATAAGCTCCTCATTGATCATTAATAAGACAAGTTGTTTTGGTATCTGATTCTATATGGTATCAGAGCTATCCTGCAAATTTCGATAAATTTTTTTTTTAAACCGTCTCAGGGCAATTCAACGCCGAGACAAGCACACGTGCTGTGCCTTTACCAACTGAACGATGGAAGTTACTGTCGTTTCTCCTTATACTTTGTCACACAATGACAATCCAGGAGCTCTTATCACCTCTGTTCTTCTTAATGGTGAGAACTATAGCGAATGGTCCACGGAGATGCTCAACGCTCTTCAAGCCAAACGCAAGATAGGCTTCATCAAAGGCACCATCAAAAAGCCAGCTTCTGATCACGCCGACTATGAGAATTGGATGACGGTGAACTCCATGATCATAGGATGGATTAGAGTCTCCATTGAACCAAAAGTTAGGTCAACGGTAACCTTCATTGCCGAAGCCTCTCAACTATGGAACAATTTTAAGGAACGTTTCTCTGTTCACAATAAAGTTCGCCTGCATCAACTCAAAGGCCAAATTGCTACTTGCAGACAAGACGGCCAATCTATTTTAACCTACTTTGGAAAATTGAGCTCCTTGTGGGAAGAGTATGCACTTCATCGACCTCTCCCAGCTTGTACATGTGGTGTTGCAGACAAGCTCTCTACTGAAAGAGAAGAAGACAAGGTCCATGACTTCTTACTTGGACTAGATGACGCGAGATTTGGTAATCTTTGCACAACCATCATTGGTCTTGATCCATTACCTTCTCTGCAAGAAGTTTACTCAAAGGCAATACGTGAAGAACAACGCCTTACATCTTCTCGTAATCATGAGTCTCAACATGATGCCTTGGGACTTTCTACTCGCAGTGCACCACAACAAGAGACTTTATCAGAATCAACTCCAAAGACTGATGATCAACCTTCTACAAGACCTGATTCGATTCTTCGCACTCGAGATCGCTCTATGCTTTGTTCACACTGTGGGCGTACAGGTCATGAGAAACGGGACTGCTGGCAGATTGTTGGCTATCCAGACTGGTGGACTGAACGAAATAAGCAGAGTTCTCGGGGCAGAGGTGCTGGACGTGGCGCAGGTCGTGGACGTTCTCAACAAACAACTGCTCATGCTACTTCTGCAAATTCCTCTGTTTTTCCTGCATTAACACAGGAACAATGGCGTGCTCTTTCTTCCTTGATCAACGACAAAGCAAATAATCCCGACAAGCTCTCTGGTAAGAAACAATATGGTGATGTTATCCTCGACACAGGAGCCTCTCATCACATGACGGGGGACGCCTCGCTGTTGATAAACATTGTTTCCATACCGCCTTGTTCCATTGGATTTGCTGATGGCAGTAAAACCTTTGCTGTTCATATGGGAGAGTTCCCACTATCTTCGAAAGTTTCTTTAAGGAACATGTTGCTTGTGCCATCACTTAACTGCACTCTTATTTCCGTTTCAAAAATCTTGAAGCAAACGGGATGCTTTGCAACTTTTACTGATACGGTTTGTGTTTTACAGGACCGTTTTTCGAGGACTTTGATTGGAAGAGGTGAAGAGCGTGATGGGGTTTACTTCCTGACAGAGGTCGCCACAGCTAAAGTTCACAGCATCAATGTCTCTGCGGATCAAGCTCTCTGGCACCAACGTTTGGGACATCCCAGTTTTCCAGTTGTTTCGGCTTTACCAGTGCTTTCATCTTCTTCTTCTAGTTCTGTTTCTTCTCGCCATTGCGACATTTGTTTTCAGGCTAAACAAACCCGAGAGGTGTTTTCTGATAGTAATATAAATCAAATGAAATTTTTTCTCTTATTCATTGTGACGTATGGGGACCCTATAGAGTTCCTTCAACCTGTGGAGCTGTTTATTTCCTTACCGTAGTTGATGATCACTCCATAGCTGTTTGGACTTATCTCATGCTGGCTAAGTCTGAGGTTCCCACAATTCTGAAAAATTTCATTGCTTATGCGTCAAAGCAATTCAGTAAATCAGTTAAAACCGTTCGCAGTGACAACGGAACTGAATTTATGTGTTTATCATCTCACTTTCGCGAACATGGAATCATTCACCAAACCTCGTGCGTTGCGACACCTCAACAGAATGGGCGAGTTGAACGGAAGCATCGCCACATTCTTAACGTCGCTCGAGCTCTCTTGTTTCAGGCATCTTTACCTATAAAGTTTTGGGGCGAAGCTATTCTCACTGCAACATACTTGATTAATCGTACTCCTTCAAAGATTCATCAGGGTCGTTCACCTTATGAGATTCTTCACGGACACAAGCCGGACTATGGTCAACTAAGGGTCTTTGGTTCTGCTTGCTATGTTCACAAACCTTCCAAATCACGAGATAAATTTGCCTCTCGGAGTCGACTCTGTGTTTTTCTCTGTTACTCTCTTGGGAAGAAAGGCTGGAAAGTGTTTGATGTAGATCGTGAAGAGATGATGGTTTCACGAGATGTTGTTTTCGGGAAGATATTTTTCCTTTTGCTGACAAAGCGGCTCCACCACCAGTACCCAGTATGCCTTCTTATGATGATGACTGGGCCGTTTCTCTGACTTTTGTAGACAGGGGGAGTCCGGCTGCACCTACAACTGCACCTTTAGATACGACTCCTTCTACGGATACGCCTTCAACTTCTACACAGCCTGGTCCGATGCAACATATCACACCTGATTCCTCTGCTTCAGAAACAGAGGAGACAACTGTTCAGTCGCCATCTGCAGCGGAATCTTCAGAAGCCTTACCTGACGCACTTCGTCGGGGACAGAGGGAACGTGTTCCTTCAGTGAAGCTTAAAGACTTTGTCGTCTACAATTCTCAAGCTGCTAATACCCCTCACGCTCTCCCTCACGTATCACAGTCCTCGTCTACGGTCTCAGGTACCTCACTCTATCCGTTATCAGATTTTATTTCTGACTCTAACTTCTCTCCAGGCCATCAAGCTTTCCTTGCGGCTGTTACTGCTGGTTTTGTACCAAAACATTTTCAAGAAGCAGCTCAACATGATGTCTGGAATGATTCAATGTATGAAGAAGTTGATGCCTTAGAGGAACGAGAAACGTGGGATATTACCACACTTCCTCCTGGTAAAATTGCAATCCCGAGTCAGTGGGTTTACTGCATCAAATATAATGCTGATGGTACTATTAAACGGCACAAATCACGCCTTGTTGTTAATGGAAGTAAGCAAGTCGAGGGTGAGGATTACTCCGAGACCTTCGCTCCTGTGGTCAAGATGACTACAATTCGTTCTCTTTTACGTCTTATTGCAGCAAAGAATTGGGAAGTTTATCAAATGGACGTCAACAATGCGTTTCTTCATGGTGACTTGGATGAGGAGATTTATATGCTTCTTCCTCCTGGTTTTCGACACAAGCATCCAGGAAAGATTTGTCGTCTTAAGAAGTCCTTATATGGTCTGAAACAAGCTCCAAGGTGTTGGTTTAAGAAGCTTTCAGACTCTCTTTTGCGTTTCGGGTTTGTCCAGTCCTATGATGATTACTCTCTGTTTTCTTATATGAAGAACGACATTGAGATGCATGTCCTTATTTATGTGGACGATCTCCTCATCTGTGGCAACAACAATCATATGCTTCAGAGGTTTAAAGATTATCTCAGTCGTTGCTTCTCCATGAAGGATCTTGGCAAACTCAAGTACTTTCTTGGTCTAGAAGTTAGTCGAGGAGCAGATGGTTTCTTTGTTTCTCAACGAAAATACACCCTTGACATCATCAGTGAGACAGGCAATCTTGGATGCAAACCTGCACCTACGCCGATTGAACAAGAACATCAGCTTGCGAATCCCAAACTTGAGAGTCCACTGCTTGACAATCCGAAGCAGTATCGGCGACTCGTTGGCCGTTTGATTTACCTCAGTCATACCAGACCTGAACTGAGCTATGCAATTCATATCTTAACTCAGTTCATGCAAGTTCCAAAAGTAGCACATTGGGAAGCAGCGCTTCGTGTGGTTCGTTTTTTGAAAGGTTCTATTGGTCAGGGAATTCTTCTTAAGTTGGATTCTGATCTCTCCCTCACAGTGTACTGCGATGCTGATTGGTCCGGTTGTCCTCTTACTCGAAGGTCTCTAAGCGCTTATGTTGTCTTACTTGGAGGCTCCCCTATTTCTTGGAGGACTAAGAAACAAGATACGGTTTCTCATTCTTCAGCTGAAGCAGAGTACCGAGCTATGTCAGAGGCACTTAAGGAAATAAAATGGCTGCGACGTCTTCTTGAAGGATTGGGTATCAAACAACCTACACCATCACGTTTCTTCTGTGACAGTAAGGCCGCCATTCACATTGCTGCGAATCCAGTATTTCATGAGCGCACTAAACATGTGGAAAATGACTGCCACGCCGTCCGCGATGCTGTCACTGCTAAGTACATTGAGACGATACATGTTACAACGCATTCTCAGCTTGCAGACATCCTGACAAAAGCTCTTGGTCGTGAGAAGTTTCAGAATCTATCATTCAAGTTGGGTCTTACGAATCTCCACACTCCAACTTGAGGGGGAGTATTAGGGAGAAGAGTTTAGATAAGGATTACTTCCTTATAGATAAGAATCAAACTATGTTTATCTCCTACTTTGTAGTAACTTAGGAGCTATCTTTACCGTGTTCTCCCTTGTATAAATAAGCTCCTCATTGATCATTAATAAGACAAGTTGTTTTGGTATCTGATTCTACATTAGCTCAAGTGTCTCCCGGAGAAGTATGTACTGATGAAAAGTTGCCTGAGAATTCATCCTTCTTCCTTAAATCAAGATCCCATGGAGGGTCTGGTGAGTCAAGAGATAAAAAAATTTTGATGTTTTAGACGGACAAGGTGCATATTTTCTTTTGGTAGTCAATACAAAGATTTTTTCGATGAGTTTGAGCTTATAATCAATGAAAGTGAAGACTTCGTTCAAGAAAAAATATTGTGTGAGGAACTGGATGATGCATGGTATGGCGGGCGAAACAAGCAAGTGATCTCGTTCAGTGTGACGCAGACAAGTTTGGTATTGCAACGGAGCTTCAAGTAGATTCAGTGGAAGGTTCTGATATTAAGGTTTCTGAGTTTATTGGGAGCGTGGTTGGCAGAGGAAGTTCCCAAATTAGTTGAAGCTAATGAAGGTGTAAGTTGTGGAGTCTTGGAGATTAGTAATGAAGATATGGAACTTGTTACCAGTATTCAAGTTTTTGACAGATTCTAATTCTTCAGAAAGATATATGGGAATGATATTTTGATAATATGCTTGTAGGAGATCATTTGCTAGTCCATAGGGACTCTCATGTCTAACAAGTGTGTTATTGGATTTAAAAGAGGAGACCGGGACTGCTAAGAGTGGTCCTTTTTTCTGGAGTCAAGGAGAATCATCAAACTTTGAAAACCCAAGAAAAGGTATCCAGAATAAAGAAAAAGATCCAATGCTCATCTCCTGTATGTCGTTTTCAAAATCTGACTTGTGTTTTTTTACATTTTTTTTATCTTCAGATGGCTTCTCCAGCTTTCACAGAGAACAGGTCTGCGCCTTATGAGGAAGCAAAAGCTAGAAAGAAGGTAACAGTTCATCATGGGAATATCTTGCAATCAGTTTATATATGGGATAAGATGTTTGCTTATTGATAAGCTATTTTTGATGCAGGCAAACTCTCGGAAGAAAAGAGCTCAAGAGCGTATATCACTTGGCGTGAAGAAGCTCAAGCTTTAACCAGTAGTTCTTAAACCAAGTCCTATAAACTATCTCAAGGGACGATGCCATGAGGTATGCGCAAGGGCTCTGGAGTCTTCAAGATTTTCTGGGATCTATCATTTCTTGTGTTGATGTATAGACTTTTACCATGTATTGCAGGGAGACAGATGCAAATTTTAACACGATACAACTCCGGACCAAATCTTTGGTGTGCTTTACTGTTTCAATACATATACTAATCTTCTGAACTTTTGTACAACATCAATCATTTAGACAAAAGCTGGATCGTATTTTGTTTTCTTGCTTTGTCTCTATTCATAATAGGAAAAAAGTTTCCTAGCTACACGAAGTTTACACTAATATGGTGGAAACCATCCAATATATCCAATATATGAAAATGTGTCAATAACTACACGAAATTTATGTTAATATATGCCACATGTACAAAATAAATGATTATATGGTGATAACATCACCATTAGATTTAATTGATCTTTAGCAAAGTTAATGGGGTCAATCCGTAATTTATGAAACTTAATAAATGTAATTGATTTTATTAATACTTAATAAATATTAAACTAATAAAAGTAATAATTTATTAAACTTAATAAACATAATAATTTTAAACTTAATTTTTTTTAAACTTAATAAATTTAATTGATTTTATTAATACACTTAGCAATTATTAAACTTAATAAAATGAATAATTTATTAAACTTCATAAACTTAATCCTAAACTTAATAAACATAATAATTTAATAAATTTATTAAGTTTAATAAATATAATAAATTTATTAAATTTAATAAATATAATAAATTTATTAAAAAAATTTCCTTAAGTTTATTAAGTTTAATCAATTATTAATTTTATAAAGTTTAAATAATTATTAAGTTTAGTAATAAAATAAATTAAATTTATTAAGTTTAAAAAATTATTATGTTTATTAAGTTTAATAAATTAATAATGTTATTATTTTTAATATTTATTAAGTTTATTAATAAAATCAATTAAATTTATTAAGTTTAATAAATTTAATATTTTTTTAAAAAAATTTATGTTTATTAAGTTTAATAAATTATTAATTTTATTAAATTTAATAATTATTAAGTTTGATAATAAAATTAATTGTTTATTAAGTTTCATAAATTACGGATGGACCCATTAACTTTGCTTAAGATCAATTAAACCCGATTGTGATGTTGCCACCATATTATCATGTATGTGACATGTATTAACATAGATTCCGTGTAGTTATTGACACATTTTTATACATTGGATGGTTTCCTTCGTAATACTAGTGTCTCTTTGTTGTTTCTGCCTTTCTGCCACTTTGCAACTCAGTCATGTATGGAAGGAGATGATTGTCCGTACGACCATGAACTCTCCAAATACCCTTGCAACAATTTCATGACCAAAGGTTTCTGCAACAGGGGTGATAGTTATATATATTGAAACTTTTAAATCTTAATGTACCAATCTTCACTTAACAGGGTACTTCAGATATACCGAGTGCAAATGTAATGACCTCGTCAACTAACATCTCTGCAGCGTCTTCAAATAACAAAACCGTGAGGGACGCCATAGCCCAATTACGGCGATTCAAGCAAGCGTTTCAAGCTCACCTCCGTTTTTGAAGCCAATCTGATAAAAGGAACTCGTCTGATACATCATCATCTTCAAAGACCAATGAACATGCAACACCTCGGCTCACAGTTTTTTTTCTTAGAGAAAAACCATCCGTTGCTCCAAAGGGTATGAGTTTTCTCTCTTTAGACAAAACCACACAAGAGGACGGACCCTGAAACCGTCTCTTGGTTCCAAGCAAAAGACACAGAACTCTGATAAGCAGAGCTTGAAGCAGTCACAACAGAGGTGGTCTGTTCCATTGGTGCCTCCAAAAGGAATCAGTTTCTTATCATACGGATCGGACGAACCAGCAAGTAGTAGAAACGTCAAGACAACGCTTTCAGAGTTCTTTAAAGGAAAAAAGTTTCTCAGCTCTGCCATGAAACTCGCTGCAGAATTGGAATCCGCTAAAGTTGAGAGACGAACATGTGATCATGCAGAAGCTGTAAATAAGGGCAACGTTACAGTTAATAAGAGTGTAATCAGAAACTCAAGGAACATATCTTCCAAGATTCTCGAGTTCTTGTCTAACTTTAGTCATTGCAGTGACTGGTTCGTTATTTAAATGTTTCATTTCTTGTGAGAACATATAAATCTACGGGGTTGTAAATGTGAATGTAAATATATATTAATTAATCTAGTATACTCTATGAATTACCAAATGATAAACGGGATTACTGTTAATATACTCTCATTTTCTTTTAAACAAAAGAAAAGATCTTCGATATGAGGACAGTTTTGTTCTTTGACTTCAAAATATATGATTGTTGACAAAAAAAAAAGACTTTAAAAATATGATTCAATTAGAAAAGTTAAAGAAAAAAAAAGTTTTTACCAACAGTAAAAAAGAACTATAGTCAAAGACCAAACCAGAAAATAGGAACGTAAAGTTTTCTAGCATGCAAATTTCCGTTTTGGTGAATGTTCTGGAAAATTTGTTTTTACTTTAATAACATAAAAGAAGAGACCATACATAATCTGACATGATTGATTGACCAATTATATCTTCTTACAGTTGACAAAAAAAAAATAACTTCTTACATTTTAAGAGTTTTGTAATGATATTAAAAATAAATAAAATTTGAATGTCACTGTTTAGAACTTTATAATATCCATACATCATGCCATGTGTTACATATCCATACACAAAGCATAATATATATGTATATATATATATATATATATATATATATATATCTGTGTCTGTTATCTTCTTATAATCCAAAATGTCTTAGCAGTGAAAAAAATTATCTTTTTTGAGCAACATTAAAAAAAACGTTATCTAAATTTGTATATATTTCTTTCACTGCTAAGACATTTTGGATTATCTTTTTTTGAGCAACATAAAGAAAAACGTTATCTAAATTTGGATATGCATGTAGTTAGCATTAAGGCCGGGCATTTTATCCGTTAAATTTGATTCGATTCATTATTCGTTTCGATTCAATCCGAAAAAATCGGATATCTATAAGTCTTCGAAGCAATGCAAATATTAAAAATCAATATCCGTTAAAAATGAAGCAAATCACAAATACTAAAAAATTAGGGACGGATATTCGATCCGCTCTGAATTTTATATAAATAATTATATATTTATAGTTAAACAGAGTTTTAAATGTATAATCTTATATAATTTTATTTATAAATTACTTATAAAAATATTATATTAAGAAAAGAATTATAAGATCTTTATAAAAAAACTACAATTCTTCTAAAAAACATTTAATATATAAGAAAATTTTATTAATTTTTAAGAATTTATAAATAAAAAGTTTCATTAATTTTCACTTTATCTTTTATATTCTGTAAAAATATTTTTTTAAACAAATTTGTATAGTATTTTTTAGATTTACTTGTATTAAACAAAGTAGAAAAGATATCCGTAAATATTCGCAAATATCCATAAATTTTCCGGATATTCGGAAAACCGAATATCCATATTTTACCGAAACAAAGCAAATTGAAAAATCAGTTATCCGTGAAATACGAAGCAAATCACAAATACAGAATAATACGATAATATTCCATCCGTTGCCCACCCCTAATTAGCATTAGTTTTGACTTTCGAGTAATAATTCAGGAATTTAAAGTATAAAACAACTAACAAGAATCGATACTCCCAGAATATATGTACATACTCGAATGAAAAACCTGACATTGATTCTCCCAGAATATATGTAAATACAGGGACAAAAATGACAATCTTTGAGCTGGTGGGTAGTTACAACCTGTCTCTTTCTTTCTGAAACATCTTTTGTTGGAAAAAGATATCCCTGTTGTCTGTTGAATTTTACCCCAGGAAAAGATATCTCTGTTGTGCCCTAAGAGATGGTATCAAATAGGACATGTACACAATAAATTAAATGATCACATGAAACTATTTATAATTGGATATTACAAGAAACTAGATGTGTGTTAAAACCGTTTAGTTGCTTACTTTAGGGAAAATAGGAGTTTTCTCTTATATTGATACTATTACTTAGGGGTATAAAAGAAAAGGAATATCTTCTGAAGAGCCGTAGCAAAAAAAAGAAAATCTCCTGAAGAGAGCCAATAATATCCTCTGCTCGGTTTTTTAAATGACGTCATTCATTCTTGGAACCGACCAAAAAGCATATCCTTTAATGCAGATCATCATGGTTTTTTTTCATACGTTAATAGATGCAAATCAAACGTTATGATTGTATTCATAAGAAAACAACAACAACAACAAAAAACTGGATGAACATCTATATGATTCTTTCTTTAATTCCCTGCTTAGTAATCTTTTGATAAACTCTTTGTGTATATTTTTTTTTTATTTTTGTCAAACTCTTTGTGTATATAAAACAAAATATTTATACATCAGTTAACTAGTTTAAATTTCGATAAATCATATAAGTACCAAGTCCATATAAATCCAATAGATACTCATATTATTATTAAAATACCCAAAAATATATTAATTTAGGCAAAGTCTATTGATGGGTTTCAGTAAAATCATGACCTTTAACATAATTCCAGTTAGTCATAGCCTAGGCACGGTGCGTTCTACTTTCTATGAGTTTTCAAATTAGCATGTTATGGATAAACTAGTATTATATATAATTTAAAATCACATACATAAATCATGTGCGATAAGTAAACCATAATATATAAGTATACTCACCGTGCATATAAAACTGATTCAAGAATTTAAGTAACAAAATTGGCGACAATAATATGGTCAGACAGCGATATGATGCTCCTCATGAGTGCATACTTATATAAATGGTTGGTGTGCCATATGTGGATAAATTTGTCATTTTCTTTTCCGGATCGTTTTATTGGACAAAAGGTTTTTCTAACAAAGTAGTTCTTGTACCCTAAACAACATCGAATGGGACCATGCACATACTAAGTTAAATGATCACATAAACTGTCCATCAACAGTTTGTGATGTTATTTGATATTAACTAATATTAACAAAAATAAATGGTCTGAGCCATTTAGTAGTGTGTTTAGAAATAATATATGAGCTCCTCGCTCCTCAGTTATTATGAAACATATATATGCTATATATATGTTTATGAATTTGTTTAGCAATTAATTAGAGACTTTTAATATATGAAAGACCCGGTTTTATACTCATAGAATTCAAGGGATATACTTTTGTTTGGCTTTTAAAAATATTATGATCAGATTAGAAAGTAGGAACACAAAAGTTTCTTTGCTGGTGAATTTCTTGTTTGGTGAATGTTTGGAAGTATTATTTATTTTGTAGTTAGCCCTGCATAATCTGCCGTGATTGATTGACCGATTATAACTTCTCTAAACCGATTTAAAAAATTTGTAGAGATAAAAAATAAAATTTTGAATATATATTACTTTTTTGGTCAAATGAATATATATTACTATATCTAACTTTATATATCAACGTTTTGTTGACAGCCAGTGCCATGATTTACATACATTTGTCCCTGGGCAGACTCGTGTCAGTAAAGCATTCTTTTCTCTGCCCATGTTAATACAGCATATATACATAGTAAAAGTTAGTGTGTTCTTTATAATCCAAAATGTCTTAGTAGTGAAGAAACTAGATGATGTTAGTTAAAAATTGGAAACGTAACTAGTGTAGTAGTGTTTCAAAAAAACTAGTATTTTGAGACAATTCAGGAATTAAGGTAACAAGAATCGATAATACACAAGGAAAAATCAGGCATTTTGGCATTGATAGTTTAATATCCCTGTGAGAGAATACTTATTTATGTATATGGTCCCGTATGGGAATAAAGATGATTACCTTTTGAGGTGGCAGCTGTAGTTATATATAATTTGTCTCTTCTTTTTAGAAACATCTTTTATTGGAAACGATATCACGATATATTGTGCCCTAAACAACATCGTAACGGTACCATGTACTAATAGATTGAATCATTGAATGATGTTACGAAACTATACATCAATAGGTTATAATAATGTTTTATTATAACTATAATCGAACATCAATAAGAAAATAAAATGGCCTAAGCTGCTGTTTAAGCTGAGAATGATAAGAGGTTATATATCGTCATGATTATAGGGGGCATAAAAGAAAATATCTGAAGATGGCAAGTAAACAAGCATTTTCCTAAATGCAGATTGTAGTCTTCTTTTGCTTTAAAAGGTCTGTTTCGAATCAAAGTTTTTACTACATTCACAGGTGAACGAAAAGAAAATTTGATGAAAATATTTTGGATTATTTCTTTAATCTAGTTTTATTGTATTTTTTGGGGAAACTATTTTTGCACGTAAACTTTAAACAAACTATTTATATATATTTTTAAAATGTTTTAGTTTCTACAAATCTGTAAATAGCAAGTATATCTAAATATACATATAATCGGACAGATACCCATTAAACTGTTGAAATGCCCAAAAACTAGATATCATTTGATAGGTTTCAGCAAAATTGTGGACTATCATATAATTCCGATAGTCATTTTATCTTTAGTCACGGTAGTACTTTCGTAGATAAGTAGTGTGTTTTATTTTCTGTTGTCTTTCAAATCAGCATGTTATGGGATGACGATCAATCGAGCTGAGCATGATGTATTTTTAAATTCTGACGAAACGGTCGTCGGTATCATTTCGTCGGAATTTAAAGATTCGTCGGAATTTCGTCAGAGTCTCCGACGACATTCTGACGAATACCGAGAAACCACATTCTGACGAACTTCCGACGAAAGTCCGACAACATTTTCCGAGACCAGAGTTCATCGGAAACACAACATACCGACGATTTTGGTTCGTCGGAATATTTCGACGGAATTCTTCATTTTTTTAAAAATATTAAATTTTATTTTTTATTTATTTTTTAATATTAAATATTAATAAATAAATAAAATCCGAAATTAAAATTTAATAATATTATAGAATTTAAAATTTTATACAAACTGAAATAGAAAAAAAAAACATTCAGAAAGTTTTAAAATTCAAAAAAAAAAAACTAGGGACCGGAAGGAAATAAACGATCAAGCTTCTCCAATATCTCCGCGTTGGCCCTCCTTGAATCCGCTAACTCAGCAAGAATTGTGGCATTCTGCTCCTCCAATGCCACAATCCGTTCATCTCTGCTGTGTAGTTGCTCCAGAATCATGGGATCGGCATATGGAGCTTGCGAAGAAGAAGTCGGATACGAAGAAGCACGGCGGGCCAACCCAACTAAATAGCCTCCTTTCCTTTTAGAAACCGCCTACAAGAATATTTAAAGTTAGTAAACAGTATTATAAAAGAAATATATATTTATTTTAAAATTTACCTTTTCGACCATCTCGTTGATTTGCAGTCGGGACATGGTGGTTGAAGCACCCGTAGAATTACCGTCATCAGAGAGAGGCTGAGAAGCTTGATAAGCTTCTTTCTGAGATTCCACCAACTCAACGACCTCTCTGATCAGGGGATCCTGAACTTGTCCGGTCTTCTTATTAGTGTGAGCCTCTTTAATGAGCTCGAGGCGATCTACGGGATTACCGTCGTTTGCTTCAATCTAAAAAAAACATTAGTTAAGGAATATATAAAAAAATAATTTAAATAAATGTAAAGATAAATAAATATAAAAAAAGAATCACTTACAAGTTGATCCTCCTTAGAGGACATAGAGCAAGCGCCGAGGTTGTGCACATACATTCCTTTCTCGCCACGATCGCTCTTCCGATTCTTCGAGTTCTTACGAGACGTCGTTACAGTGTCGTCCTTCTCCCAATGGACTATCAACTGCTCCCACACCGTCCCATTAATGAACCGTGGCTTCTTATTTTTCAGCCATACTGTCTTCCACGAGTTGATCTGCTTCGTATAAGAGTCCATGGCCTTCTCGTTGAATTTCTGACGGACTGTTTCCGTCAGACCGGACTCCCAAGTGAATTCTTGCTACAAAACACACATAGATTTAATTAGTAATGCAAACAGACATTAAAATATTAAAATACATTAAAAAAAAAACTAAAAAGTTACAGCAAATTGACGAAACCACAACTCCCGCTCCTCGGAAGGGATCACACTCCACTTCGGATATCCGGTACGGAACATGGAATACATCATCTGGTTGATGCTCCTGCTAATGCCATTGCTGGACTTTTGGAACCTTTAAAAAAATTTCATGTTAGAAAGTTAATTAATGGAAAAAACATAATGCTTGAATAAAGTAAAAATACTAACCAAGTTGTATATCCTGGTCGTGGGTTGGGATGGAGAACCGGGAGATACTCTCGACCTGGTTGTTGAACCAATAGTTCAACTGACATGACCCCCGGTTCCTGCTGAGCATGAGCGGGATCGACAGCTGGAGCGGGAACATAAGCGGGAACATAAGCGGAAACCGAGTTTTGTTCCTGAGACGATCCCGATGCACGGGAAGTACTCACCGAACTACCTCGGCCGCCACGGGGTGCTGAACGACGAGCGGTGGAACGGCGTGCCTCGTCAGATCTAAAATTTTTAAAAAAATTAATACATCAGAAACCTTCTCAAAGATTTATATATATATATATATATAAAAGATTATAAATATTTGTAAAAATGTTTATAAATATTTATAAATGTTTATAAATATTTATAAAAGTTTAAAAATATTTACAAATATATTAAAAATTAATATTACAAGTTTAAATATATTTATAATTATAAAAATGTTTTAAAAATGTTTATAATTATAAAAAATGTTTTAAAAACGTTTATAAATATAGAAAAATGTTTATAAATATTTAAAAATGCTTAAAAATGTTTATAATTATAAAAAATGTTTTAAAATTATAAAAAATTTAAAAACGTTTTATTATATATAATATATTACTGGAAACCCCCAAAAACGTTTTTAAAAATCAAAAATACATTTAAAAATACAAAAAATATTGAATTTCAACAAACAGAAATTATAAATTCCCAAAAAAAAATTAAAACAAGTTTGTAAACAACAATCCCTAACTAATAGATCCTAACTATCTATTCAATCCTAAAGTTTTCAATCAAACAACCTATAATCCCAAGAACTAACTTTCTAGATCTTAAAAATTGAAAAAGGTTAAGAAAATTACATGGTTTATGGTGTGTGGGAGGGAGATGTCGGAGAGGGGAGCACGGACGTCGCCGGAGAGAGGAGGACGGACGTCGCCGGAGTCGCCGGAGAGGGAGGAGCCTCGAAATCGCCGGAGAGGGAGGGGAGAGAAGTGAGATGGGGCGGAAATGACAAGGAAGAAGAAAGCTAGGGTTTTTAAGTTTAATGATTCCGACGGACCCGTGTTCGTCGGTATTCCGTCGGAATCATTAAACTTAAACCAATTGGCGGTTCACGAAAATTTTCACGCGGTTTAATTTCCCCGGGTAATTTGGAATTCCGACGGAATTCTGACGGAATTAAGGAAAGTCGTCAGAATTCCGTCGGTATATTCTGACGGATTTCTGACGACATTGTGTTTAGGTCTTTAAAACAAGTTTGTAAATGCAAAATCCAAATCTTTGATAATATTTATAGTATTTGCATAAATATTTAACTATGAAAATGTTTTCATAACAAAATTTCACACAAAAAAAATTTGTAGTGTAAGATTAGATGAATATGATTGTATAAGTATATGTGTGTGAAGATAAGATGTTAAGAAAACAATGATATACATACATAAATATTTTAATGAGTTATTATATTGCAACGGTTGTGATCTAATATTATACTAAACACTTAATATGTGTTATTTTCAAAGTTTTGTGTCCGAATATATTTATTTTTTGATGTAGAAAATGTTAAAAACATATGCCGTCGGAAATTCCTCGGAAAATTCTGACGACATTCCGACGAACCTGAGAGGTTCGTTGGAATGTCCTCAGAATTTTCCGAGGAATTTCGGACGACTATTGTAAAATCATGAATAAACCACATTCCGTCGGTATGTCGTCATTAGTTTCCGACGACATACCGACCGACTCTAAAAAAAAAAATTACAACTTAACTAAGATGTTATAATTAGGAATTCCTAATCAGAATCTTCAGAATCTTCAGAATCTTCATCAAACTCCCCAATCTCAGCTTCTGACTCCGAATGTACAACAGCATCAAGTCCAAACTCGGAAAAATTCTCAACGAGTCCAACATCTCCCAAATCTTCAACTGCACTCACGTTGCTGGTAGAGTCTGGTTGTAATGGCTCATTATCAGAAGTTCCATCCACTCGTCCTCTTGGGTTGATTTGTGTTACAGTGATCCATGGATCGTCTCTGTACGTCACCCGAGGGTAACTGATGTAACACACCTATCAATTATACAAGTATTAGTAAAATATAAACCATTAATTATGTTTTTAAAAATTATGAATAAATTGATATACTTGATCAGCTTGCGAAGCTAGAATGAAAGGATCATAATATTGAAGTTTCCGCCGCGAATGAACTGATGTAACACCAAACGCATCAGTCTTCACTCCTCTATCTGGGGTGGTGTCATACCAATCACAATAGAATACTACACACTGCAATCTAACCATACCAGGAAACTGGATTTCCAATATTTCTTCTATGTTGCCGTAGTAGACATCATCACCGGAAGAAGACGAAACACCAGCATCATATGTTGATCTCGAATGACCTTTTCTTGTGAATGCATATCCTCGCGTACAATATTTTGGATATGATCTGACCACAAAGTTTGGTCCCCGCACAATTTCGCGTATCCAATCATCGAACACAAAACCTCTAGCCAAGCCATCATCCACCTATAAATTAAAGACATATATTAGTGGAAAGTTAATTACTTTATATTTAATATAAACTAATATATCATTTGCATAGGGTAATATGATATATGACTCACATAACTAAGAAACCATGCAGCAAATCCGTTATGTCTGAGTTGTTGAAGCTCATCTTCTGTCGCATGCCTGTGAGTCATACGCAACTCTGCCATATAAACACTATATAAAAAGATATTATCAATATGAAATAAAATTATTGAATATTAATCTAACAATCTAAATGAATAAATATTTGTACCTCTCATATTGTACAACATCTTCACAGTTGGTGAGCAAATATGTTTGCAAATGAGCGTGCTCAGTCTCGGTAAGTCTCCGCTTCGTGGGTTTTCCACTAAGTCGTCCTATTTCCCTGAACATGCTTGGGACAGTAACATGATATGTTGCTCTCTCCCCTCTGTCATCATGCCGAGCAGGTCTTCGGTTTTTTGTATGCACTTCTGATGGAAAATAGTTTTCAGCAAAGATTGCAGTTTCTTCATTGATCACCTGTGCGACTATAGATCCTTCCACCTTGCTTGAATTTCCCACCTTCTTCTTCAGATGAGGCATATAACGCTCAAAAAGATACATCCATCGGTACTGCATAGGACCACCAAGTTCCAATTCTCTTGCGAGATGAATAGCAAGATGCTCCATTACATTAAAGAATGATGGAGGAAATATCTTCTCGAGGTTGCACATGCTGACTGGTATGTTTGCCTTCAGATTACTAATACCCTCTGGAGTCACTGCTCTGGTGCATAAATTGCGGAAGAAAACACTTATCTCTACATAGATAAAAGACAAAATTTTCATAAGTATTAGGTTTATATAAACATAAAATATAAAAATCATTTAAAATGTAAAGATAAAAGATACCTGCAATTGCTTCATGAACATTACGTGGCAATAGTGCAGAAAAAGCAAACGGAAGGAAGCGCTGCATAATTACATGACAATCATGACTCTTTAAGCCAGTAAACTTTCCTTCGCTTCTATCAACGCAGTTCCGCAAATTTGATGCATAACCGTCTGGAAATTGCACTCTATCTGTAATCCAATCAAAGAACTCTTCTTTTGCAGCACCATCCAGCCGATAAATGGGAAAATGGGCCATACCGTTCTCATCAACGTGAAGTTCAGAACGATCACATATATCGACTAAATCCAACCTTGACTTCAAATTATCCTTCGTTTTACCTTGGATGTTAAGGATTGTGTTCATCAGATTGTCGAAAAAGTTCTTCTCGATATGCATGACATCTAAATTATGCCGCAACAGATGATCCTTCCAATATGGAAGGTCCCAGAAAATACTCTTTTTGTGCTAGTTATGTAGCTCTCCAACCGCATCGACTCTAATGTTTTCATGTCCACCTACGTCTGGCGTTCTATCTGCACCAAAATCCCTCAACTGTTTCCACAAATCTTCCCCACTAACTTCCTCGGGTGGACCATCAAACATCTGCTTGTTCTTCGTAAACAAAGTCTTACTCCTTCGGTATGGATGATCAGGTGGTAGAAATCTTCTGTGACAGTCAAACCAACACGTTTTCCTTCCGTGCTTTAGTTGGAAAGCATATGTGTCATCTTGACAATATGGACATGATAGCCTCCCATGTGTTGTCCATCCGGATAACATACCATATGCTGGAAAGTCACTTATTGTCCACATAAGTACTGCCCGCATATGAAAGTTTTCTTTGCACGAAACATCGTATGTCTCAAAACCATGCGCCCATAGTTGTTGCAACTCATATATCAGTGGTTGAAGAAACACATCTAGTGATCTCTTAGGATGCTCTGGCCCAGGGACGAGAATTGAGAGGAACAAAAACTCTCGTCGCATGCACAAGCTCGGCGGTAAGTTGTACGGTGTCACAATAACTGGCCATAGAGAATACTGTCTTCCATGCTTTCCAAATGGGTTGAAACCATCAGTACATAATCCAAGATAAACATTTCTTCTCTCTTCCGCAAATTCTGGATATGTTGACTGGAAATGTTTCCAAGCCTTCGCATCTGAAGGATGTCTAATCTCACCATTTGTGGAATGCTCTGCATGCCATCTCATTGCTTTTGCTGTGCGCTCACACTGATACAACCTCTTCAATCTTTTCGTCAAAGGCAAATACCACATCCTTTTGAACGGGACTGGAACTCTTCCCCTCGTCTCCTGATAACGAGGTTTCCTACAAAATTTGCATTTAACCCGTTCCTTATCAGCTCCCCAGTAGATCATGCAGTTGTCAATACATACATCTATCACTTCGTACGGTAGTTGAAGACCCGCAACAAGTTTCTGAACCTCGTAGTATGAACCCGGTGCAAGATTATCCTCAGGTAGAATACCTTTGACAAAATCAGTAATCGCGTCCACACATTCTTCAGCCAAATTATAGTCTGTCTTAATACCCATCAATCTAGTTGCAGATGATAAGGGTGAATGACCATCTCTACAACCTTTATATAAAGGCTATTTTCCTGCATCCAACATGTCAAAAAATCTCCTAGATTCGGGATTTGGTTCTTCCCCTCGATAATGATCATGTACCATCTGCTCAGTACCTACACCATAATCTATATCCGTTCTAGGTTCTTCTAACCTAATATCAGGCTGAGGTTCGCTAACAGACTGAGATTCGCTAGTACTACCATATTCATAACCAGTTTCCCCATGAAGATACCAAACTTTATAATTACGTGAAAACCCTCTCATATACAAATGAGACCAAACATCAAATTCTTTTATAACTCTATTATTATTATTGCAAGTAGAGCAGGGACATCTTAACATACCGGTTTTTTGATTCGGTTGCTGTTGAACAAGCCTCATGAATTCTCCAATCCCTTGAACGTATTCATCTGTAAGCAAATTGGTGTTGGGATCCATATGAGGTTTATCCATCCACGAACGATAATAAACTCCTGAAGACATGATTTTCTCGGAATTATTGTGAGTAGAGAGAGTGAAGAGAGAATGAGGAGTGAATGAGTTGAATGAGGAGAGGTTGCATTTAGAGGAAATTGGTTCGGGCAATCCGACGACATTCTGACGGAATTCCGACGACCAACGGTCATATTCGTCGGAATTCCGTCGGTGTTTTCCAATCTCAAACGGCTATAAAACAGTCATATCTAATTGTCATAAAGTCGTCGGAATTTCTTCAGTATATAGTGACGAAATTCCGACGACCTCAACGGTTATATATATGATCGGAAAGTCGTCGGAATTTCGTCAGTATATAGTGACGAAATTCCGACGACCTCAACGGTTATATATATGATCGGTATGTCGTCGGAATTCCGTCACTATATTCCGACGGACACATATTTCTCCGAAAGTCGTCAGAATTTTCCGACGACATTCCGACGACTTCGTTTTTTTAATTTTCGTCGGTATGTCGTCGGTATGTCGTCAATAAATTCCGACGACCCTCCATCCGTCGGAAGGTTCGTCGGAATATACCGTGTTTTCTTGTAGTGTACTGCTAATACCGTGGTGAGTCTCTAACAATGATTTAAACAATATTTTTCTGTAAATATATTCTTATTAACATAACATTTCATTTGTATTAAGCTTTTGACCAGCTGTGATCCACACTACCCCCTGTAAGTGATCATTTTCATTTAATTATATATTTTTGTTATGTGTTGTATTTTTATATTCTTCTTAAACTTGCATTACTTTATACAATGTTATGCTGTTATTTATCAAAATATATATGTTCTTAGGATGTTAGAGGTGCTAAATATTACTCAAGAGATTGGAGTAAATCTGAAAGTGCTGTTTATAAGGTCACTAACCAAGGAGATCAAGGTATAAATTTTGATATCATACTTAAAACCTATACGTAATGTCTATGTTTATAATTATAGTACTTTTTTAATATTTTTTACAGAAACATGTTGGGTTCACAGTATGAGTAACAGCAATATGGGCCTCACCGTAATGGCCCATCAGTGTGGTGAAACATCAAGCCCAAGTCTTCCTCTGATTCAAAACAGAGTAAAGACAAAACAGAGCCGTTGCTCTGTGTACGGAGAAGAGGAGCTAGCGACGAGGAACCGTTTTGATACCTTATCCAGACTGGTCAATGTCGAGTCATAGACAGGCTGGCTAAAGGATAAGGTTGTGCTAAGGATCTAGATGGTTCTCAGGAAGTTGTATATAAACACTTGTTTGTGCTCTTTGTAAATCATCCGAAAGTTATAATAAAATCAAAGTAAAAGTTCAATCTTTGTCAAGTTTCTATATGGTATCAGAGCCATTGTAAGCTCTCACATGCACATCAATGGCCGATCCACCGTATCCGTTTCCCAGTAAAGTCCATGTCGTTAGCTCGGTCACGTTGAAGCTTAATGACAGCAACTACTTGCTATGGAAGACACAGTTCGAATCCCTTCTCTACAGTCAGAAGCTCATTGGGTTCGTCAATGGTGGAGTTGTCCCTCCAGAAGCTACACGATAGATCGAGAATGGCGGTGTCGTCACGACAGAGCCAAATCCTCTACATGAGTCCTGGTTCTGCTCTGACCAACTTGTCAGGTCTTGGCTATTCGGGACGCTGTCTGAAGAAGTCCTTGGCTCAGTACACAATCTCTCCACGTCACAGGAGATTTGGCTGTCTCTTGCAGAAAACTTCAACAAGAGCTCTCTGTTCCGAGAGTTCTCTCTTCGCAGAAATCTTCAACTCATCTCCAAGAAAGGTCGCACCTTGGCTGAGTATGGTCGCGAGTTCAAGGGTATATGCGACGCTCTCAGCTCCATTGGAAAGCCAGTAGACGAATCTATGAAGATATTTGGCTTTCTTAATGGTCTGAGCCGTGAGTATGATCCAGTGACAACAGTGATACAAAAATCCCTATCCAAGTTCCCTCCCCCAACGTTCAACGACGTCATCTCTGAAGTGCAAGCCTATGACACCAAACTGAAGTCCTACGATGAAACTGCAGCTCTATCAACTCATCAAGCCTTTCAAACGCAGCAAGCAGGCTTCACTCCAAATGCGCCTCAGTACAACCCTAATTACAGAGGACGTGGTGGTCGCTCGAATAGAGGAAGAGGAGGATACTCTAGCAGAGGACGAGGCTTTGTGCAGCATCAAGCTCAACCAGGAGGCAACAACAACTGCCCCATCTGTCAAATCTGTGGTCGCTTAGGTCACATTGCAGTTAAATGCTACAACAGGTTTGACAACAACTACAATGGTGCTGTCAACACTCAAGCTTTCGCCTCTCTGCAAGTGGCTGATCCTAATGGAAAAGACTGGTTCCCTGACTCCGGCGCCTCAGCTCACATCACTGCATCACCAGCAAATCTTCACGCAGCAGCAACATACAACGGCACAGACACGGTCATGGTAGCTGATGGAACGTACCTCCCTATCACTCATGTGGGCTCTGTCACTCTCTCTAATCCATCAGGTACTGTCTCTCTCAATGATGTGCTGGTATGTCCCGAGATTCGAAAATCGTTACTATCTGTCTCCAAACTGTGTGATGATTATCCGTGTGGTGTATATTTTGATGCTTCTAAAGTGTGTGTGATTGACTTGGAAACTCAGAGAGTAGTGTCAAAGGGACCACGTCATAATGGTCTATATGTGTTGAAGAATCATGAAGTGGAAGCTCTGTATTCGAGTAGACATTGCAGTGCTGATGCAGACGTTTGGCACCGTATATTGGGACACTCCAACTATCAGATTCTTCAACAACTCAGAAGCAACAAGGAGATTCAGTGAATAAGAGTAACATCAACCCTATTTGTGAGCCTTGTCAGATAGGGAAATCGTCTAGACTTCAGTTTTTTTCTTCAGATTCTCGTGTTTCTCAACCCTTAGATCGAATTCATTGTGATCTTTGGGGGCCTGCACCTGTTGTATCGAACCACGGTTTAAAATATTATGTTATCTTTGTGGACGACTACTCGCGTTTTACTTGGTTTTATCCTCTGCAAGCAAAGTCAGACTTCTTTGCTGTCTTTAAAGCCTTTCAGAAGCTTGTCGAAAACCAGTTTACAACCAAGATAAAAGTATTTCAAAGTGACGGTGGTGGAGAATTCATGAGTCATGCTCTAAGACAACATTTTCTTGACAATGGCATTCACCACCGCATCTCTTGTCTACACATTCCTCAACAAAACGCAACAGCAGAGAGAAAACACAGACATCTGGTTGAACTTGGTCTTACAATGCTCTTCGACAGTCAAGTCCCACTTCAATATTGGGTCGAAGCGTTCTACACTTCCACCTATATCTGCAACAGGCTACCGAGTAAAGCTCTTGCAGAGAAGAGTCCGTTTGAAGTCTTACAGCACAAGAAACCGGATTACGCATCTCTACGTGTGTTTGGAACAGCATGCTATCCTTGTCTTCGAGCTCAGACACAAAACAAATTTGATCCTAGGAGCTTTCAGTGTGTCTTTGTTGGCTATCACAACCAATACAAAGGTTATAGATGCCTTCATCCTCCGAGTGGAAAAACATTCATCAGCAGACACGTTGTCTTTGATGAAAGTGTCTACCCGTTCCGAAGTCAATACAGACATATGGTTCCTGCTTACAAAACGCCACTGATGAATGCTTGGCAATCTATTCAATTGCCAACCTATGTTCCTACTCCTCAGAGTCCTATGTCTCAACCCCTTCTGCCATCTCTGCAGTCAGTAGCCCCTCCTCCTGCTGAACATGCGGTGATCGAGGACAATCAGCCAGTACCTCAAGCAGAACCTCCACCTCCCTCTCCGCCTCCTACTGTACCAGTAGATAATACCCACACCATGACTACTCAATCCAAGGCAGGCATCCACAAACCCAACACTCGGTATGCGTTACTTGCATCCAAGTTCTCAACCGTAGAACCAAAATCTATATATGAAGCGATGGCTCATCCTGGTTGGAGATGCGCAGTTATGGAAGAGATTGGGAGAGCTCATATGTTAAATACATGGACGTTAGTTCCAAGAACTGCTGAGATGAACGTTATTGGATCACAGTGGCTATACAAAACAAAACTGAAACCAAATGGTGATGTGGAGAAGCTCAAGGTTTGTTTGGTAGGCAAAGGCAATCATCAAGAAGAAGGATTAGACTACCTTGAGACTTTCAGCCCAGTGGTCAGAACGGCAACTATCAGAATAGTACTGAATGTTGCAGTTTCAAGAGGTTGGAGGTTGAAACAGTTGGACGTCTCAAACGCATTTCTTCACGGGGAACTTCAGGAACCTGTGTACATGACCCAACCGCAAGGTTTTGTAGACAAAGAAAGACCTGATTATGTCTGTAAGCTTACCAAGGCTCTTTACGGTCTTAAACAGGCTCCAAGGGCGTGGTTTGATACATTCAGTGGGTTCCTGATTCAGTTTGGCTTTATCTGCAACAAATTTGATCCCTCTCTGTTCATCTATCATCGCAATGGCAGAAATATGGTGCTTCTTCTGTATGTAGATGACATTCTTCTAACGGCTGATGACGAGAAGCTAATGGATGAACTACTTCATCAACTGAACAAGAGGTTCCTGATGAAGGATATGGGCTTTCCAGAGTACGTCTTGGGCATTGAAATAAAACAAACCTCTGAAGGACTCTTTCTTCATCAAACAGCTTATGCGGAAGATATCCTTCATCAGACAAGCATGTCTACATGTAATCCTATGCCAACGCCTCTACCAACTACGTTAGATACTCTTCAAGATGATCCTTTCCCTGAACCTACTTACTTCAGAAGTGTTGCTGGAAAGCTTCAATACCTAACGATCACCCGCCCAGACATTCAATTTGCTGTCAATTTTGTATGTCAGAGAATGCATGAACCGACAATAGGAGATTTTGCCTTACTCAAGCGGATCTTGCGGTACATAAAAGGCACAAGCTCCATGGGAATGCACATACGTCGTCAGTCGTCTCTTATACTCTCTGCTTACTGCGACAGTGACTGGTCTGGATGTAGAGAAACCAGGCGCTCAACAACTGGCTTCTGCACTCAGATTGGATCAAATCTCATCTCGTGGTCAGCAAGACGTCAGGACACTGTCTCAGGCTCATCTACTGAAGCAGAGTATCGTGCTCTCACAGCTACTGCTCATGAAATATCATGGCTTTCTTATATTCTCCGCGATCTAAAAGCTCACCAACCTGATCCTACTGTGCTTCAGTGTGACAACCTGTCTGCGGTGTATCTCAGTACCAACCCAGCTCTTCACAAACGGTCGAAACACTTTGAGAATGACTGGCATTACATCAGGGAACAAGTAGCTCTGGGATACATAGAGACACAGCACATTCCGGCGAGTTATATATTTACCAAACCCTTGGCTCGACGTGCGTTTGAAGAACTGAGACACAAGCTTGGCGTTGTCTTTGCTCCCACGCCAAGTTTGCGGGGGAATATGAGTAACAGCAATATGAGCCTCACCGTAATGGCCCATCAGTGTGGTGAAACATCAAGCCCAAGTCTTCCTCTGATTCAAAACAGAGTAAAGACAAAACAGAGCCGTTGCTCTGTGTACGGAGAAGAGAAGCTAGCGACGAGGAACCGTTTTGATACCTTGTCCAGACTGGTCAATGTCGAGTCATAGACAGGCTGGCTAAAGGATAAGGTTGTGCTAAGGATCTAGATGGTTCTCAGGAAGTTGTATATAAACACTTGTTTGTGCTCTTTGTAAATCATCCGAAAAGTTATAATAAAATCAAAGTAAAAGTTCAATCTTTGTCAAGTTTAACACAGCACCAACAAATCCATAGAAGCAAGAGTGAAAATCCAGTTTGACTTAGAGATTTCACTTTCGGATACACACCTTTTCGAGAGCATCGAAAAAAAAGCCACAAGGAGCTGTCAAGAACTTTGATGAAATAGGGACCTTTTTGAAAACGGAGGGTGTTGTCAAGGAAGAAGACTGTGAATGTTCCAAGAGGACAAACAAAAAAGATCCATGTGCTAGAAAGATCATGGTAAGATGAAGATTATACTTTGAAAATTACATTTTTCTGTATTTAACATATATTTAATTTTTATTTTGTTAGAGACAAGAGGTACCTACTTTGAAAATTGATGAACTGGTGTCAATAAAGGGGTCAATGAAGAAGATTTGATCAAACTGGTAGATATTGGTCCTGTTATAGTGAGCATAGAGGCAACGAAGGAATTTAGAGCTCATAGCGGAGATGTAAGATTATGTTTAGTTTAATCAGTTGTTCCATCTATACATATTTAAAACTTAAATTTGATTATTATTTCTTTGTGTGTGTAATTTCAGGGGATTTATTATGGACCGAAAACATCTAAGAAGGCGAAAGGTGACCATGTGGTTCTACTGGTCGGTTATGACAGTTTGAACGGCCAACACTACTGGATTATCCAGAATTCGTGGGGTACTACTTGGGGAGATAGAGGATTCGCGAAAATAAGTAGGGCATGTAGCCGTGTTGGATGCGAAAATCAAAGTTTGTTCTCCGAAGTTGTTTATCCTTTGGTAAGTATGTTTCCGAAAATAGTGATTTATTATTACATAAATCTCCTTGACAAATTTTCAAACTTTCTGGAGTTTATAACAGGTGTCTTCAGTTGATGGCTTCAAGTGATATGTACGTGGTGTGCAGAGACAACAACAACTACTATGGTATTAATTATTAGGTTAAAAACTCTCGTTTCCGAACGGTATTCAGTCGGTTTAAAATTATGCTTACTTTTTGTATCAACCAACTATCAATGGTTAGGCCATTGGACATACGGTATATGAGAAACTTAGTTTAACTCTTTATTTTATTCAATGGACGTACGGTAATTATTAGTTCAAAGGTTTGGTTACAACTCTTTGGCCTTTTCGGACACTTGAATATGGTTTCACTGTAAAACGTAGATGGAACACATAAACGTTTAATAGGAGTAGTCGAGATATCATTTGATTCATTGAATTCTCAAGCCTTTAGTTATTCCGCAACCTCATAACAAAAGAAGTGGTTCTAACACAACATAAGTAGGGAGACTACGAGACGAGTCACCCTTGCACCAAAATAAGAGAGCCCTTCATCACTTGGTGTAATTTTCAACCCTGGTAAAGACCAAAATCAAGAAACTAGTCGAAATGTGTGTAACATGAACGACAAAAGAAACATTCTTTCGTCATAATGAAGAGAGAAACTTTCTTATGTTGTACCTTTCATTCTCTTTTTTTTTCATCTTGTAATGGACTCTTTCTTCGCAATACTCTTCAGAATACGATCATTATATTCCTCTTATTTCCTCACTACAACAACAAGAACAATCAAAGGTTCTTCTACGACTACACTATAAATATATAACTTGCAAAGTATATTGAGCAGAGAGCATTTAAACAGATTGAAAGCAAAGCTTTCTTCTTGATTTTTACTAACATATGTTTTCAGATGATGTATACTTAACAAAGTAAAGAAAGCCCAACTAATTAATTCCAAGAAATAATACATCCTTGATTGAGGTTTAGCCTGTAGAAGCTGTGTACATTCTTCCTACAGAAAACCGTAGTTGAAAGCTCCCTAAGTATCAGATATTTATGCGACTGTACCCCATATTATATGTTTCCTCTTTTAGTCCCGACCGACCTTTCTTATAGTTTCTGTTTTTGTGTGTATTTGGTCTGCTCTTCAAAAAACATTTTAAATACGTGAGATTTAAGTTCGGTTATGATACAGTTTTTGTAGAGTAACCCATAGATCCAGTCCTGAACTCACCGAGAGCTTAAAGCCTAGAGAATGACCACAAACTAAGAATGATTAATCCAAAGAACCGAGATTCAATAGTGGATAATGATGAACAGGGTTTAAAAGATTGTTTTAATGTTGGATTGATTCTCTTGTAAATGAGAAAGATATTGCATATAATGTTTACTAAACAATAAAGTTAAACCAAAGATTAAATATATAACTAAACCAAAAAGGTAACCGGTTTATCCTATAACAATACTCCCTTGTTTTTTTTTTCTTTTTTTAATACTCACTTGTTGAGAACATCCTTGTCCTGAAGGATGATAAGAACTTGGTGTTGAAATTATCATAACATCTCTGTTTATCTTTCTCTGTTAACATCTCAGGTGGTCTTTGTAGATGAAATACTTCATTGACACAAAATCCAGTAAAGCAACGATTAATACGAACAAGATTATATGCCACCGAAGTTATAAGCTCCAGCTTTTGTACCTCCCTGCAATATCTCTGCTTTGTCCCAACTTTAATCTTGAGAGCCTATTGTTGTGTCTCGTTCCTGTCTCTCTCTCTCTCTTGTCTCTTATCGTTGTACTTGAATAACCAAGCTTTTGACTGGGACATCTCAATTGTTCTTCTGACTTCAACGTGAGATGATACCAACTCTTGTCTTGCTTGAACAGTGGTGTAACAGCTCAACACATCTTCATTTCTAGTATCAAGTGCGGCCTCATGCTTTAGCTCCAGTTCTGAAACGATTGGAAATGGTTTATATCTCCATTTATGTTTCACTTGGAACATCTCTGAACCAAAGCGAAACTGATTGAAGCCTGCATGATCTTGCATTGAACACACCAACTCTATCATGTGAAGCCATCTCATCATTCTCATAGTTGCAGAGTTCTGATCCAAAAATCCGCTATGAGTAACTGTCAGACGCTTGATGGAATATCTATTTAGAGTTATCAAAACAGACATTGTTGCATAAAACAACAAGCTATGACATTTCTCTGTCCACTTCCCTACAGTAGATTCAACATCCTTCCCAACTCCGAACTTTTGTGAACAAGACAACTTTGGGACCTCTCCCTCCGTATTCCTTTGTAAATGAGTCTCATGTTAACTTCAGGATTAGCTCCAACGTGTCAGCATGGTCGTAACAACTCACTATCCAGTTCCAGGGAGCTACTTCGGCCGGTGAACCACCAGGTTCCCACAAGCGGATATTACATATCGTGTTTAAACCATAAAACTTAAACCGAAGATTAAATAACTAAACCAAAAGGATAACTGGTTTATCCTACAACAGGTTAACTGATTGTACAAATGTCACACGCACCGGTCCACGTCCCTCTAGCACACACCCTGAGCCCCTGACCCTGTCTGGGGAACTTTCTTTTTTGGACCATATTATGATGGTGATTCTTCTCGTTTAAGCAAAATAGAAGATATAAATCTGTTTTATGTTATATACTATAATAATGGAAAGTAAGTTTGCAATGTTTGTTTCAAATTTATATAGTGATAAACCGAAGTTACATGCATTTTTTCACAAACGTAATCGACTGCGAACTAAATATCAATCCTTGAGAAAGTAAGAAACTGCAACTTTACGGCTACGCTACGGCAACATTTCTGACAGGAAAAGGGCTTATATCGAACACTTTCCGGCAATGCTTTGTCTAGTTGGAGAAGAAGAGGAGTCGGCACTGGAGCACTATTTTTCCAGTTTTGCTACTATCAACAAGTCGACTGCAAGTTGTTTAGAACACCAGAGCTATTCTTATGATATAGCCGTCTACATAGAGGGACATTATGATATTTCCCTCTCAAGAATTACACAATAAGGATGGGTCATGGATGCTGCAAACAAAACCAAAATCATAAGTTTACCAAACCAGACTCTAGACGATTGTTTAAAACCATATAAGGACATGTTATGTTGGTTCATCCATAATATAGTACAAAATCTTGAGGAAAATGAAATAACTCTCTTGAGTTCTTACAATCGCCATAGATTACAATACCCTAGATGCACTACATAGATGGAATCATCCTTGATAAATCAAATGAAGCAAGGGCAGAGAACCGATTCGCAAGCCCACACATCGTCCTTTGCTCCTTCTCATCTCTTTCTGCTCTGTTTTCATAAGTAGCTGTTGATGACGGATGTTCTTTGCTTTTGGGCTCGGCTGCTTGCTTATCACTGAGGACCAAATCATCAACTTGTGGGTCTGAATGAATAAACTTTCGTTTATTTTTCAACCCTGGTAGAAAAACAAAATACCAAAATCAACAAACTAGTAGACATACGTGTAATTTAGAAAGATATACTCTTTTGTCATGATGAAGAGAGAGAGTTATACCATGCTTTCTCTTCTTTTTTCTTGTAATGGGCGCTTTCTTTGCAATGGACTCTTCAGCATCACATGTTACTACCAACACAAGTCGAATAAACAATTATGTTCTTCATCACAACAACAACAACAACAACAAGAACAAGAACAATCAAAAGGTCCTTGTACACTAAAAAAAAGTTATAACTAATTGTCTTTGAATATTCAGTTAAGGCAAGGACAAATACATAACACAAGCTTCTTCTCTACAAGACCACAACAAAAATATATAGGCTTTCAGATGATGTGTATTTAACAAAGTAAAGAAAACAATACCTTGTTGATTGGGTTTCAGCCTGCAGAAGCTGTGCACAATCTCTCTACAGAACACATGAATGACCTTAGCTTGAAAGACTTTTGTTGTCTGATCAAGCGGATCTTTGGCTACAAATGTGATGAAGAAGACCTCTCCGCTGTTTGAGTAAATATTTGCTTTCTCAACCTCAACGAATTCAAAACCAGTCCTCTGAGTTCAAAACACTCACAAATCAAAATTCAAAATTCATAATTTTTGACAAAAAAAAAAAAAAAAAATCATCATCACCTCTGTTTTATTGTATATCTCAATGGCTTCCGCAGACAATTTACCAAAAAAGTCCCTACCGGTATCGGTATCGCAATCATCGAGAAACGCAGGCTGGAAATTGAAAAGGTAACGCAGCTTGGAGAAATCGACATCGAAGCCCTGACTCTTGACGATCTGTTCGTTGATGATACGACGCTCCTCGACTTGTGTGTGATTGTGAATCCGTTTGTCACGTTTCCCTCGAATTTTCTCCAGCAGAAGCTTCGTACCCTCGGGCTCTTGTCCAGGGATGTACATACTGCACGCCCTCACACATTTCGGATCCCACGGGTCGGTGATGATCTCGTGATCGATTTTACTTGATGAAGCCATCACAAACCCTAGTTTCTCAAGTTTGGAGTTAAAACGACACAACCTTGCTTGTTCTTCTCCTTTTCTTTTTGTCGGAAAGAGATCAAGCTTTAATACTCCCTTCTCTCTCTCTCCTCCAATATTATTTTTGTATTTATATTTTGGTTCGCATCTCTTAGTTACTAGCACTAAAGCCCCTAAGACCATCATTAACCCTAAGAAAATAATTTGAAAGGAACATTCGAGCTCAGTTGTCTTCATCACTCTCTGAATTTTCTCCATATATGTTCAATCAAATCAGCTTTCAGTCGATGATGCATTGGTTTTTCACGAATTTTATTGCGAGCATTCAGCAAATTGTGGATATTTGTAGGCATTTCTTTGGGTTCGGGTTCGACATGTGAACTTCCGGTTTCTTTTTCATGTTGGAAGTCTGAAGAGTATTCATCTCGTTCGTCTTCTACTATCATGTTATGGAGTATGATACATGCTCTCATAATCTTCCCAATCTTGACTTTATCCCAAAAAGTGCCGGACTTTTAATAATGTCAAATCGAATTTGCAAGACTCCAAAAGCACGTTCAACATCTTTTCGGACAGCTTCTTGTTTTTTAGCAAATAAAACCGATTTCGGGTCTTGTGGTGATTTATTGATTGGATAAAAGTTGCCCAATCCGGATAAATACCATCGGTGAGATAGTAAGCCATGTGATACTCTCTTTCATTGACATAGAAGGTGACTCGTGGAGCTTCACCATTAATTATGTCATCAAAAACATGTGAACGATCAAGAACATTGATATCATTTAAGGTACCTGGAGGTCCAAAAAACGCATGCCATATCCATAGAGCATACGAAGCAACCGCCTCCAAAACGATGGTTGGTTTTCCCGAGCTACGTGTATATTGCTCTTTCCAAGCGGTGGGACAATTCTTCCACTCCCAATGCATACAATCGATACTTCTTATCATCCCGGGAAATCCACGAGACTCACCAATATCAAGTAGACGTCGAAGATCAGCCGGTGTTGGTCTTCTTAGGTACCCCTCGCCAAATAAATATATTATGCCTTCCACAAATTATTCCAGACATGACCGAGTAGTAGTTTCACCGAGTCGGAGGTATTCGTCAACAGCGTCAGCCGTTTTACCATATGCCAAGAGACGAATGGCTGCTGTACACTTCTGAAGAAGAGAGAGACTATTCCTTCCGAGTGCATCTTTCTTTTGTTGAAAGAACTCAACCTCATTGGAAAATCGATCAACAATATGCATGAACAATCGCTTGTTCATTCTAAATCGTCGTCGGAAGGCATTTTCAGGATATGTTGGAGTTTCACTGAAATAATCATTCCATAACTGAATATGCCCTTCTTTACGATTTCTTTCGATATAAGCTCGTTTTTTTCTTTGTTTCCTCGCTATTTCTTGATGCCGAATGGTAAAATTCTCAAAGCTTTGATCAAAATATTGTTGATAGTAATCATCAAGTGAATCTTCAAAATTGTTTTCTGAAGAAGATGCTATATTTGTGATTTGGTTTGGTTAAGAGAGAGAATGTGATTTGGGTTTGGGTTTGAACTTGGTTTGGGTCTGGTTATAAAGAGGCAACCGATGCGACGACCTCCCACAGCTTGATACGTGCTGTCTAAGAGACGGCTCTTTTGCCACTTACCGAAGGGGCGAGTCTTATGCTTTCTTCCTTTTTTTATTATTATTTTCATTTAAATGGGCTTAAGGGTTTTGTTAAGATGCAGCGTTAATGCTGCTCTTAGGATTATAAGATAGCAGACAGATATATATATATATATTCAACTTTATCAAGTAAGTCCTGGGAGCAAAAACATTATGCTTTCCTAGCCGAGTTTCCACGCGGACATGTGTCTGCCCAAGGACGAGTGTAACACATAGCATGTTGTATGGCTATCATAAAGTTCTAAACAGTGACATTCAAATTTTAATATCATTACAAAACTCTTACAATATAAAAATTCAATCAATCATGTCAGATTATGTATGGTCTCTTCTTTATGGTATTAAAGTAAAAACAAATTATAACATTCACCAAAAAGGAAATTTACATGCTAGAAAACTTTATGCTCCTTCTTTCTGGTTTGATCATATTAACTTTAAAAGCCAAAAAAGTAGTATTCACTTATCGACTATAGTTCTTTTTTTACCGTTATAAAAAGGGTTTTTGTTGTTTTTATTTTTCTAATTGAATCATATATATAAAGTCAAAGAACAAAACTGTCCACAAATCGAAGATCTTTTTTTAATACTTTTTGTTTTGCAAGAAACATGTGAGTACATTAACAGTAATCCCGTTTATCATTTGGTAGTTCATATTAGATTAGTACAATATATATTTACATTCACATTTACAACCCCGTGGATTTATCTATTGTCACAAGAAATGAAACATTTAAATAAAGAATGAGTTTCTGCAATGGCTGAAGTTTGACAAGAACTCGAGAATCTTGGAAGATACGTTCCCTGAGTTTCTGGTTACACTCGTATCTACTGTAACGTCACCCTTATTTACAGCTTCTCCATGATCACCTGTGCGTCTCTCAACTTTAGCGGATTCGACTCTGCAGCAAGTTTCATGGCAGAGTTTAAAGAACTATGAATGTGTGAGTTAGGCGTTGTCTTGACGTTTAAACTACTTGCTCGTTCTTTCAATCCATATGATAAGAAACTGATTCCTTTTGGAGGCACCAAAGGAACATAGCTTCTCTGTTGTGACTGCTTCAAGCTCTGCTTATCAGAGTTCTGTGTCTTTTGCTTGGAACCAAGAGACGGTTTCAGGGTATCCTCCTCTTGTGGGGTTTTGTCAAAAGAGAGGAAACTCATACCCTTCGGAGCAACGAATGGTTTTCTTTTATTAGACTGACTAGATGGCTTCAAAAATGGAGGTGAGCTTGAAACTCTTGCTTGAATCGCCGGTCATTGGGCTATAGCCTCTCTCATGGTTTTGTTATTTGAAGACGCTGCAGCGATGTTAGTTGATGAGGTCATTACATTTACACTCACTCGGTATATCTGAAGCAGCTTGTAGAGTACCCTGTTAAGTGAAGATTGGTACATTAAGATTTATAAGATCAATATATATATATAATTAGACTTGAAAGAAAAAAAAGATCGATCGAGATTGATATATTTACCTTGTGAGAAAACAAACAACTATCACCTCTGTGGCAGAAACATTTGGTCATGAAATTGTTGCAAGGGTATCTGGAGAGTTCATGGTCGTACGGACAATCATCTCCTTTCATACATGCCTGAGTTGCAACTTGCAAAGTGGCAGCAAGGCTGAAACAACAAAGAGACACTAAGCATTATGAATGGAGACAAGCAAGAAAACAAAATACGATTCAGCTTTTGTCTAAATGATTGATGTTGTATAAAGTTCAGATGATTAGTATATGTATTGAAACAGTAAAGCATACCAAAGATTTGGTTTTTGGAGTTGTATCGTGTGAAAATTTGCATCTGTCTCCCTGCAATACATGAAATTTATACATCTTGTAGACTCCAGAGCCCTTTAAGCTTGAGCTTCTTCACGCCAAGTGATATACGGTCTTGAGCTCTTTTCTTCCGAGAGTTTGCCTGCATCAAAAATAGCTTATCAATAAGCAAACATCTTATCCCATATATAAACTGATTGCAAGATATTCCCATGATGATATATGTTACCTTCTTTCTAGCTTTTGCTTCCTCAGAAGGCGCAGACTTGTTCTTTATGCAAGTTCCAGATGCCATCTGAAGATAAAAAAAATGTAAAAACACAAGTCAAGACTTTGAAAACGACATACAGGAGATGAGAATATAACCAGCAACATAGCATTGGATCTTTTGTTTATTCTGGATACCTTTTCTTGGGTTTTCAAAGTTTGATCATTCTCCTTGACTCCAGAAAAAAAGAACAAACTAGAGTAAGTACTCTTAGCAGTCCCTTCTCCTCTTTTTATCCAATAACTCTTGTGAGACATGAAAGTCCTCGTGCCTTTCAACTGGAAAATGATCTCCTACAAGTATAGTATCATTATCATCCCCAGATATCTCTCCTCTTCGATGTCATCTGTCTTCAACCATCTGAAGGATTAGAATCTGTCAAAACTGGTTGTGCTCGGTCGCTATAGCGACCGAGCTTATTTCAATGCTCGGTCGCTATAGCGACTGAGTTTGACTTTGAGCTTGGCCTTCTACGAGTAACCTAGGGTTTTCCGTATTTATTGGGAGAGCGAGTTTTATTTTTCCGAAAAGTTTTCGGAAAAAGCCTCTTGGTCAAATCCTTACGCGCTTAGATTTTTCCAAGGCGGTAATAAGAAGAATTTTACGGGATTGGAAAGATTTTATCGTTGTCCTTTGTGTATGGAGGGAGAAATCGCGAGCTCGTTTTAGTGCTCTTCCTATGGCGGAAGGTTGCGACTAAGTTTTCGATTTTGTTGAACACTACGGCGTTTGTGTAAGCGTTGGCCATAGGGGCAGCCAGTGCTGCGAGTTTGTCTTTCATATATCCAGACATCTTTTCGAACAAGCATTTTGCGGCTATGAGTTAGAGTAATCCGTACCCCCTCCTTCTAGTGCCAAAATGTGGGAACCAAAATTCGCACTGTCAATTTTCGTATAAATAAGGAAATTAGGAAAACCCTAATTTCCCTGAGGTCCCGGATCTCTGCAGAGCCAACGACAACTGACCAAATAGATGCGGAAAATATGAAAAGATAACAAAACAAATTTAGAGAAAACAGTAGATCTTATTCGCGTAAGAGCGTTGCGATCATTACAAGAGATTATACAAGTTTTGGCCGCAAAGGCTGTCAACGAGTTACCTAGTTCTAGCGACCTAAAACCTTAAACCTAGTTGAGTCGCAGCTCGATAACAAAAGACGAAAAAGATACAAAAAGGTTTTTGATTGATTTCGGACTGAACCTTATTAAAGGCTTGCCTACGTATCCCTTTCGAGGATCAAGTCGAACGTAGTTCAATTGATAGAGCTGGACAAGAGATCAAACTACCTAGGCGAGTTCGTCTAGTAATTGTGTGCCAGTCATAGAAACCGAACTTGTCGAGAAGAAAGCCTAAAGTTTCTAAGTGCAGAGAATTCTGAGTCTGGAAGAGTCCCCTTGTGCCTCTCGTCTTGAACTCCTTATATACTCTCCTCTAGGTCGGTTTACGCTTTCCCTTACTGCCCTTAAGCCGTCATAGCCAAAAAATGGAGATATTCCATTTTTCCGATCTTTATGATTATCTGCGAAAACTTTCCATTTATCCGCGGAATTTGATGTTTATCTCACCAAGCATAACCGTCATAGCGTTTATGGGTTTTAAGAAATCGTAATTGGGCCTCGAATCAAGTTTTAGGACTCTTTGGACCGTCTTTTGATTCGGGACGTTTATTACGGTTTCTTCGATAAAGATAATTTCCGCAGTTTTTATCGTAAAACCAGACCAAGGATTTCATTTGATTGGAAATCAAGAAATGATTAAGCCGTGGTTTGCGGAAGGTTGTAATGAGGACAGTCGAGAGTTCATAGTTTTACATCGTATTGTCATTTCGGAAGATGTCGGATGCTACGGAAGGACCGTGACGAATGCATGTTTGGTCGCTATAGCTTGTAGTAACTATAAATTTTTAAAAAGAAAGTGTCTTTTATATATAGTGTAATTCATAATTAGAAAAGTTCACAAAATATTCTTTATTTTAAAGAAAAGAAATAATTTTCCACTTAAAAAATAATCTTAAACAACATAATATATATTTTTAAAGTATTAAGCATTTTATTTAAATCTATTTTTTCTCATATTATTACAAAATATTTTAAATAACATAAACTAAGATATATCTTATTATATAAAGTTTGGTTCTTCAAAGTTACTAATTAACATGATTGTGACACATGTCAATTATATATTTAGGATTGTGATATGTGTTAAATACTAATCTTATTATATAAATAATTATTTAATAGTATTTTTCCTTTTTTAATTTTTAAAAAAATATTGTAAACAAAATGAAAATTCATACAAACAATTATTTAATAGTATTTTCCTTTTCTATATCCAAAACAAAGAAAATTGTAAAAGTTATATGAAAATAATTTTCCTTTTTAAAAAATCATGAACAAATAGAATTACAATAGTTATTTAATAGTACTTTTCCTTTTTAAGTTTTAATTTTAAACAAAATATTGTAAACGAAAAAAGAATCGATACAAATCATTATTTAATAGTAATTTTCCTTTTTAACTAATAAAAAAATAAAATTGCAAAAGCTATTTTTCTTTATTAAAATTCTAAGAAAAAGAGAGTTGTAAAACTAATCTTCTTATTTTCCTATAATTAGTTAATTTTATATTTTAAGTCCGTTGGTCCATTTTTGATTAAGGCTTAATGTTTTTAACTATGTGGTCTAGGTTTCGAGTTTCAGAGAAGGAGAATTATTAGGGGGTGTATTCAATCTAACATTTGAGGTGATTTAATTTTTAATGGAGTTTTAGATGATTTTAATAAATTGCAGAGATTTGGGTGATTTTTGTTTAACCACTCTAGAATATTACTTAAAACCATGAGATTTGAGTTTTAATTTTTTTAACTAAGAAACTCCACCCAAACACCCTAAAATCACCTGAAAACTTTAAAACTGCACAACTTAAAATATGTTCAATAACAGTGGATTTCAGAGTACTTTTCGAAATGTCAAGTTCAATAAAAGTGGATTTTAAATGAGTTTTTAAAATTCATATTTGAATAACAGTGGTTTTATCATTTTAATACAAATCACCTAAAACTCTCAGTTGAATACACCCCCCTTAGTTTATTGGAGAAAAGGTTTATAGGATATTTTCAGCATTGTGCAAAGAATGCCGTCTGATGTGAATTTTATGAAACAATTCATGGTAATGTACTCATACGTAAATCCTCATAAAACATGTAGAATTGTTAGATGTAGATACATCTATGTAATGTTTCTCATAATTTGTATTAACATAATTAATCCGCGTTAACAAAAAGAGAAATTTTTATATTATCGATATATATTGATCTATAAGTTAAAAACTATTATTTACTGAAATAAATCTATCGATAAAATAAATAATTTTTAGTTTTTTTCTTTTATTAAATACTATTGACTAAACAGAATATAATTGTAAAAGGTTATATGATAGTAGTTTCCTTTTCTTAAATCCTAAAAAATGTAAAAGGGTATTTGATAATCTTTTATTTTTTCACTGAAAATAAAAATGAGATTAATAAAACAGAATGTTTTTCTTTCTTAAAAATTCTAACAAAAAAAATAAAAACAATTAAGATTAATTTTTAAAAAGAAGTTGATGACAAGATGCTAAAACTATTTAATTAACAAAAATAAAAATTAGGATGTTGTCCTGATTGGTATATCTTTGCTCTTACAAAAATCAATATATATTTTCATGTTTGGACATAGGAAGTAGATTATTGTTATTGTCACCGTAAGTAATTTTTATACGCGTTTTGTTAAAAACAAATCAAGCTTCATCTTCATTTTATTATTTTTGTTTGTTTTTACTATTTAATATTTTTTCTACTTCATTTTTAATTAAAATGCTATTACATACATATATAATTAATAAATAGTAAATTAAAAAATTATTTAATATCGGATAAGTTTAATAAAACATTAAATTAGTACATAAAATGTATAATTCTTACTTTAAACTGAGTTTGGTTTAAATTTTTAAGTATGGGTGTTTTCTCTAGCCCTAAGTACAAAATTTATAACAGTTCACCTATGGACTATGATTATTAAATACAGATATTAACTAAAACTTATGTGTAATAATGAGTTTTTAATTATAAAATAAGTCTCATGTAACATATGTAAAACCATCCTAAAACAAGAAAATATTAATTTATTTATTTTATTAAATTAAAATATCAAACAAAACCCGTTGCAACGCACGGGCTCATATCTAGTTTAATAATAAAATTTAATTTTATCCTTTTTATGTTCCCTTTTATGTTTTTCAAATAACATATATGATAACGAAAATATTATAAAACTTAAAACAAAAATTATTTTATATATACTGTAATTTCATAAAAAGGAAAGTTTAGAAAACAATCTTGATATTAAAGTAAAGAATTAATATTATTTTTGGAATGTATCAGTTATGTTTTTATGCAATTTTGTACCTATCATCACTTTATTTTTATAATTTTTTTTAAAAAAAAATTAACATATACCGAATTATTAAGTCTTATAAAATTAACATAGTCTTGAGTTTATTTGCAACTAACCAATTCATAAATATATATACACAAATCTAAGATGAAATCAAACTAATTCAATGAACACAATAAATATGATTTTGTTGAATTAGATTAGAAATAGTTATATACTTGAATTTGATGTAATATATGTAACACAATATACCTACAAATGAGTATCCAATTATTTTAATACAAAGTCAAACATTAAATAAAGAATAATAAATTTCATTTATAGTAATATTTTTATACATAGGAATTATAGAACGACTCAACATATTACTAAATAAATATAAAATTCTCAAATAATACTATAACTTTATTAACCAACTATTACAATTAAGTATCATTGTTATATTTATATATATAATTTTGAATCGATCAACACTTTAGTTTACTCTTACTATTTGATTCTTAAAACAACATATAATAATTATACATAATCTAAGATAAGACTCAAACTACATGAAAATAACAAAATTAATCAAAATTTTAATCTGTATAAAAAATATCTTAGTTGAACAAAAAAGTAAATGTTATCTTAATATATCCATTTAATAACCAAACAGTCGAGTTATTATACATTCAAAATTATATGTATAATTAAAATAACATAACATTATTTAAAATAAACTATGCATATCGGTTACAATATAAATAATCAAATAATTAAAATTAAAAACAAAATATTAATCAATTATTACAATGTAAATAAATCATTATAATGTATTTAACTTATAATTATTTATATATGTGCATGAGCACGGGAAAATCACCTGATATATATATAATTGATAAGATAACAAGATCGATAATACACAAAATAGTGAAAATACAAAACAGACAACAACATCTTTGAGATGTTTGGTTACGAGTAAAAATGTTTCTAACAGAGTATAACTACACGCCACCTAAAAGGTACACATTAAAGTAACATATGAAAGTGCAACACGTAAATTGTTCAGAGAAACATATAGAAGTGTGACACGTAAAAATAGCTCAGAGTAACATATCTAAAGTATAATCTGAGAAAAAAAAGAAGGGTTAATCTGAGTAGAGACATCATTTGATACATGAAAATCTTAAGAATTTAAAAGCAAATTTTCAATTGATAACACACTAAAGCCCCCAAAACATGTCAGACTTTTATGCGAGTTTATCCTTTATATCTATTGTTTTCATATTTTAGTCCTAATCTTTCTAGTAGTTTCTGGTTTTGTGTTTATCTTGGCTTTTTAGGACACTTGAATACGGTTTCACTAGTGCAAATGAAACATATAAAAGTTTAATCCTAGTTGAGGATACATGGAATTCTCAAGTCTCCAACCTCCCCTAAAGCAGTGGCGCAGTGAACAAACAGGGTGGTCAATTGACCCACATCAATTTTTTAAAATTTAACCTAATGAAAATATATAATTGTAACAAATATTGATTAATTAGTTTATTTTGTACAGTTTGACCCCCTTGATAATTACGAAACTAGTTTTGACCCACCTAGATTTGGATCCTACCTCCGCCACTGCCCACAAGGGGAACAATCCAAATATTACATAATTATTCTTCTACTTCATAACAATAGAAATGGTTCTAACACAGCATAATTAGAGACCAAGAGACGAGCCACCCCTTGAACTTCTTAACCACTCTTGTTTAATTCCCACCCTGGTAGAAAACCAAAATAAATAAACGAGTAGAGATAAATGTGCAACATAGGAATTGAAAAGAAATACTATTTTGCCGTAAACAAAAAAAAAGAGAATTATACCATGCTTTCTCTTCTTTTTTCTTGCAATGGACGCCTTCTTTGCAATGGACGCTTTATTCGCAATGGAATCTTCATCAACACAAGTTACTGTCAACACAAGTTGAATACGCATCATTATACAGCAATGAGAACAATCAAAGGTCCTTCTACACTAAAAGTATAATTTGCAAAGTGACCATTTAAACTGATTGTCTTAAATTTTTTTACTTAAGGCAAGGACAAACACGTAACACAAGCTTCTTTGTATTCTCCAACAGGATCACAACAATGAGCTTTCAGATGATGTCTACTTAAAAAAAGTATAAAAAAAAATCCAACTAATTCCAGAAAAAATAATACCTTGTTGATTGGGTTTAAGCCTGCAGAAGCTGTGTACAATCTATCTACAGAACACATGAATGACCTTAGCTTGAAACACTTTTGTCTGATCAAGCGGATCTTTGGCTACAAAGGTGATGAAGAAGACCTCTCCGCTGTTTGAGTAAATATTTGCTTTCTCAACCTCAACGAACTCAAAACCAGTCCCCTGATTTCAAAACACACGCATACAAACCGAATGAATTTTTTTGACAAAAGACTGAACCAGTGAGAGAGAGAGAGAGAGAGAGATCATCACCTCTGTTTTGTTGTAGATCTCAATGGCTTCCGCAGACAGTTTACCAAAATAGTCCCTGCCGGTATCGGTATCGCTATCATCGAGAAACGCAGGCTGGAAATTGAAAAGGTAACGCAGATTGGAGAAATCAACATCAAAGCCCTGTGACTTCACGATCTGCTCGTTGATGATACGATAATCCTCAGCTAGTGTGTGATTGGAATCCGTTCGTCAAGTTTGCCTCGAATCTTCTCCAACAGAAGTTCCGTATCTTCGGGCTCTTTTCCAGGGAAGTACATGGTGCACGCCCTCACACATTTAGGATCCAACGGGTCTGTGATGATCTCGTAATCGGTCGAAGCCATTAGAAACCCTAGTTCTCAACAAGTTTTGGGGTTAAACAAGACAATACTTTCTCTTACTTCTTTTCTTTTTTTTTTTTGTCGGAAAAGAGAAGCTTTAATACTCCGTTCTCTCTCTCTCCTCCAATATTATTTATGTTTTGGTTCGCATCTCTTAGATGATAGCACTAAAGCCCCTAAGGTATCAGATCTTTATGTGATTGTGGCCCATATTTATTGTTATTTTTCTTTTAGTCCTCGTCTTTTTTTTCTTTTTTTTTTCTTATTCTCGTTGTTTTGTGTTTGTACTTGGTATGCTCCTCAAAAACATTTTTAAATACGTGAATTTAGGTTCGGTTAACCGGTGACTCCTCTTGATGAAACCAATTAGAAGAATATAAATCTTGTCCCGTGGCTGTCATAATTGAAATAAATAAATTTCTAATGGTTTTTTTCAAGTTTATATGTAGTGCTCCACATACTGCAAACATATCATTTATTTATCAACCCTTTGTGTTATAAACTTTCAAAATCAGAACTTTGTATTTCAAATTGTGTTCAATTCGATTTTGGTTTAGTTTAAATATTTTGGGCTATTTCGAGTAAACTATCAAATATTTTGGATTACTTTTTTCCGACTAATAAGCTTTATTAATTTGAGTCATTGCTTACAACAGCCTCCAAGAATCGGGTCATTGTTTATAAATATTTTGGATTACTTAAATTCTAAAATAATTCTATACATATATTTGAATACACATTGGTTCTGATATTTTAGATACAAAATATAAAAAATCACTAAAATATCTGCTGTTATTTGGTTCATTTTAATGCCTTCTACTTCACTTTGGTTCAATTTTTCAAATTTTCCAAAACAAAACTTACAATATTTCATATTTACTAAACGAGCTTCAACGACTATTAGGGTGGTTTAACATAGATAGACCATTAAGTTCGTAAAAGAAGGCAACAATAATCCAGAACTCCTCTCGTCTCCGCCTAGAATTCTGCTCTACAGAGATCCTCTCGAAGTAACTACACGCCACCTCAAATGTTCCTATGAAACTATTTTCAATGTAACACGTAAATGGTTCAGAGAAACATGTAAAAGTTTAATCTGAGTAGTGGAGATATCATTTGATCTCAAGAATTTAAGTCAATTTCAGTTGATAACACTTAAGCCCCCAAGTACATAGAGATTTTTATGCGATTGTACTCCATATCTATTGTTTTCTTATTTTAGTCCCCATCTTTCTTATAGTTTCTGGTCTGTGTTTATTTGGCCTTCTCTTCAAAAGCTTTAATATGTGTGAATTTAGGTTCAGGTTTCTGCAGTTGAGAATTTCGCTTTATGCTTATCTTGGCTTTTTAGGACACTTGAATATGGTTTCACTAGTGTAAAACGTAAATTAATCATATAAAGGTTTAATCTTAGCTGAGGATACATGGAATTCTCAAGCCTTTAACCCTTCCCAAAAGGGGAATAATCCAGAAATTACATAATTACTCAAACCTCATAATAAAAGAAATGGTTCTTACACCACATAATTAGAGAGGCCAAGAGACCAGCCACCCCTTGAACCGAAATAAGAGACCCCTTCACCATTCTTGATTGATTTTCAACCCTGGTAGAAAACCAAAGAACAAAATCAACAAACAAGTAGAAATATTTGCGTGACTTAGAAATTGAAATTGGGAATACTGTTTTTGTCATAATCAAGAGATAACTAGTTGTACCACGCTTTCTCTTCTTTTTTCTTGTAATGGACGCTTCCCTTGAAATGGACGCTTTCTCCGCAATGGGCGCTTCATCAACATATGTTACTGCCAACACAAGTTGAATACGCATCACCGTTTTCCTCATTACAACAACAAGAAAACAATCAAAGGTCCTTCTATAGTAAAAGTATAACTTGCAAAGAGAACATTTAAACTGATTGCCTTGATTTTTTTACTAAGGCAAGGAAAATGAAATAACACAAGCTTCTTCTCCACATGACTACAACAATAGGATTTCAGATGATGTCTACTTAACAAGTGAACATTTTTACTTAAGGCAAGGACAAAGACATAAGTTAACACAAGCTACTTCCTCCTACAAAGTAAAGAAAATCCAACTATTTCCAATAAAATAATACCTTGTTGATTGGGTTTAAGCCTGCAGAAGCTGTGTACAATCTCTCTACGGAAAACATGGATGACCTTAGCTTGAAACACTTTTGTCTGGTTCCAAGGATCTCTGGCTACAAACGTGATGAAGAAGACCTCTCCGCGGTTAGAGTAAATATTTGCTTTCTCAACTTCAACGAACTCAAAACTAGTCCCCTGATTTCAAAAACACACACATAAACCAAAATAAAGAATTCACCACAATTCTTGACTAGACAAAACCAAAGAGTAAACCAGAGAGACTGAACCAAAGAGAGATCATCATCACCTCTGTTTTGTTGTAGATCTCAGTGGCTTCCGCAGAGAGTATGCCGAAAAAGTCCCTGCCGGTATCGCTATCGCTATCATCGAGAAACGAAGGCTGGAAATTGAAAAGGTAACGCAGCTTGGAGAAATCGACATCAAAGCCCTGACTCTTCACGATCTGTTCGTTGATGATACGATACTCCTCAGCTAGTGTGTGATTGTGATTTGTGAATCCGTTCGTCACGTTTCCCTCGAATCTTCTCCAACAGAAGCTCAGTATCTTCGGGCTCTTCTCCAGGGAAATACATGGTGCACGCGCTCACACACTTCGGATCCCAGGGATCAGTGATGATTTCGTAATCTGATGAATCCATCAGAAACCTCAAACCCTAGTTTCATCTACTTTATTAATTCAGAAGTACACATATAGAATATCCCTAAGTTTTCACTTTTATTTACAATAGTATGCCACTGAAGTAATTAAATGAACCTATATTTAAGTAATCATTGTCTTTTCCTATTTATTAAAAAATTTCCTAAATCAATTTTAATTTAATTTTCGTATTTAATATATTTCCTAAAATAAATTAGCTGATTTTTAGGAATATTCATATTTAAAATCGATTTTAACAATATATTAAACTTGGATAACATTACCATTAATTATTTTGAAAAAAAAAATCAAATTTAAATTTGATACTAAACAATATTATGAATATTCCTAAAATATATGTTTAACTTACCATTAATTATTTTGAAAAATAAAATCTATATATGCTAAGATTTTAAATATATTTAAACTACTTATAGAACAAGATGAAATATTTGTAACTGAATATTATTTTAATATAATTAAATCCCACCTAAGATTATATATTTTTCAAGAATTTCTAGAATATATGTTTATCAATTTCAACAAGAAAATTCAATACTGAAATTTAAATATCTTTGAATTACTTGTAAAACAATATTTAATGTTTATAACCAAATATTATTTTTTCTAATGTATTAAATCTTACCATATTATCCATACATGATCAAAATATTTAAATTCTCTTTACATTTGACAAACAATTTCATGTTACAAGAAATATTACTCAAATTATCAATAGGTCAATATTAATTTGTCAAAAGTTTAATAACGGGCACGTGTTACTATTTTTACAGTACATAAACTATTTGATCGTTGTGTTTATAAAAATTTAGAAATATGATATTTAAAAATATAAACCGATAGATATTTAAATAATATTCATTTATATATAAAAAATAAAAATAAGTACCCGTCCGACCGGACGGGTCCAGCTCTAGTAGGGTTTAAAACACAATACTTGAAAAAGAAGCTTTAATACACTTCATTTCGGTCCTCCAATTCTTTTTAGTGTGCCTTTAATAGCACTAAAGCCCCCAAAGTATGATAACTTCATGCACCACCACATACAATGTAAATATATCGTTTATTTATTGACCATATATAATTATTTTAAAATCAGATCTTTCATAGCTCAAAGTTGGCTATATTTGTTGTTGATATGCATCGTTATATAAACCATAAACGATAAATGTTTGATCAAAAATAAAAATGTAAGTATTATGTAGAATACTATCAATAGAAAAATAAATCAGTAATCACAGGAGCAAAATTCACGTTACACATGCTATAACGTGTAAACCAAGTCCTATTCGGTAGTAGACCAAATAATAAACTCCTACTCGGTATGTTTTCAAGTTAACCTCAATTTAGTTTTGTTTTCGCTTACGCTTTAGTTAAGTCGCAAAGATGGATGATTTAAACGGTGATCAAATGGAATCATCTTCATTATCTAGCTCAAATATTTATAATTATTTCGATAATCATTAAAAAAAAATTGGTTAAATAATCGTTAATTTCTAAAACATAATTTTATAATATTTCATATTTCCCAAGGAGCTTTTGCGACTTTTGGGTGTGGGTTTAACTAGGGCTGGGCAACCGGGATACTATTTGGGTGTCGGTTCTATTTTAATCGGGTTCGGGTTTTCATGGTTATCGAAAACTAGCTCCATTCGGATAATTTAAAACCTCGATTCAGGATCAGTTCGGGTGCTCTTCGGTTCGGGTCGGGGTTGGTAAATTATTTTAGTATTGGTATAACCCGAAATACTATCAGGTTTAGGTTTCAAACGGACTTTCGGTTCTTGAGTATATCGTTTATACTAAATGTAACTAATACAAATCTAAATAAATCGTAACTTGCAATACAAATAAATAAGTAAAAGCATCAATTTTGTCACTGACCAAAGAAAACAACTATAAAGCGACGCAAATTTAAAACGAAAACCATACATCTTTTTATTGATATAAATTTAAAAAAACAAATGAGAGAATTCAAATAAAGCTAAAGTCAAAACCAAAACCAAATGAAAAACATATTATTCAATGAAATCAAAAACCAAAAAAACTTAAATAAAACTTCAAGCTTCAACTGCAAGCACTGTCTTCAACCTTCAACCACAAACTTTTCAAACTTCAATCTTCAAGACATAAGTAAAATCAGTTTTTTTTTTAAATATTTTATTTATATAAATTTTGTAACCAAAACATAAGTAAAATTGATTCAAAAATAAGAAAGGAACATCAACCTTGATCATTCAAAATCAAACGAAAAAGTAAACATATCTATCGATAGAGATAAAACCAAATAAATGAAAGCATAAAACGAAAACCAATTACTCATGAAATGAGAAGCATTGTTCAATGAAAACAAAACCAAAATATAAAAACTTTAAACTTCAACCGCAATCTTCAACCATAAACTTTCATGTTATAAAACCACCGACCTTTATGTAATAGATAATAATTTAGATGTTTCTTATATTTAAGTGTATTTTGGATACATGATCAGGAATTGAAATCATATTTGGTTCTATCGGATATCCATTTAAATTCGGATTCGGTTCGGATAATACCCATAACCCAAAATACCATAAAACAAGATCCATTTGGTATTTATGTCGGGTTTGGATCGATTCGGGTTCGTTTTTATTGGATCGGATTTGTTAGTATTTTCGGATTCGGTTAATTTGTCCAGCCCTAGGTTTAACATAGGCTCACTAAACTTGTATTAAAAGGTCCAAATAACCCAAAACTCGTCTGGTCTCCGAGGGCGCCTAGAATTCTACTCTGTGGAGATCGTCTCAGACGTCTGAGTCATCTCTCTCTATCTATCACCATCAGACTTTAAAATTCAATTTTAAAGTCATACTAAAAATGAATATCATTCATATTAGGATTTAAAGAGAGTGAGTCTCTCTCTTCGTTCCTCTGTTCTCTCTCTCAAATCCTTCACAGAGGGGAAGAGATGAGACTCAAACTCTTTTTGTCTTCTGATCTTCTGATCTGTAGATCAGACTTCTCCTTCGGTTGCCGATATAAATATTCCGGTAGCGGATAATAATTTCCGGAGGCGGATTTTGTTGTGTTTTTTTGTTACTCAAATCAAACTGATGGTGTTCTTCACTCTTTCATTATTATCATCAAGTTTTGGTCTGATTTTCTCTATCATTTCACTTGGTTACATCTCAATCCCGATTGGCTGTTGATTAGATGTCTTTTTTCACTAATCACTTTGATCTCTTTTCGAAGAGAATCAGTCTCTACTTTACCGATTAGCCATATATGGCGTCTTTATAGAGCATCTTGATTGAAAGGTGATTGAGTTTGATGGTCTCATTTAAGTCAGTGTGAAGCGGATTCAGTAGATGTTGGCGTTCTTGTAGCGGTCCGACGAAGAGTCCTCCTTCAAAGTGGGTGTTAATGATGAACCAGCCGGTGGTTCGATGTCGGATTCTTTCTATACGGAGGCGCGTGATGGCGCGTTCGAAGTTACAAGATCGAGACCTCGTGCGTTCGCGTGGGTTGACGTGTAGCTCGGAACCTTCAGTATCTCGACGCGTGGCCATAAACGTGTAACCTTGGGAAGATAGGTTCAGATCATAGGTTTTGGGTTTGTGCCTTTGAGTTAATTTTAATATCGAGCTTGTAATTTAGTGGATAGTGGACTTAAACTTCTGATCCATCTTGTAAGCCCATTGGGCATTTCATTTCAAGGAAATGAATATGTTGACAAAATAAAATAAAGAGAGACGCTTTGTTGACAGTCATCGCTATGTGTTGCAGTTGTCCCTGCAGGCAGACACCTGTCGGTTGGCAGACGAGTGTAGGAGAGCATAATGTGTTTTGCCGATGTAGAAAACAGACTTATTTGATACTCTCTCTGTTTCTTAAAGATGTATATTTTGGTGTTTTCACACATATTAAGAAAATACATTAATCAAGTATTGTTTTTAGAAATTATCAAATTCCAATGCATTTTAATCAATTGTCTTTCAATAAATTCAATTAATTTTATTGAAATTTGCAATTTTTGTATAGAAAACATAAAAAATACATCTTTTTGAAACAATTTTTTTTTCCAGAACATACATCTTTTATAAACAGAGGGAGTATATTTTAATTTCACGTGTATATTTATAATCGATAAAATCATAAAATAACGAAGAATCGCCCATAATACACAAAAGACAAAACATACATTAAAACTCCTCTCTGAGAATACATAATAAGATATTATATAATGATGAATATACATGGTCGCATGCATTGTCCAAGTAGATACGATGTTGTTTTGGGCACTGGACACATAGGAGCAATAGGGATAAAATATAGGAAATGTAAAATTACAAAAATTATATATTTATAGCTAAGTTTTAATATATTTCACTAAAAAATGTAAAAAATCTAAAATATGTATAATTCGAAAACAGATAGAGTATTATTTTATTAACTAGGGCCGGCCCGCCCTACGGGCGGGATGTAAATTTTAAAATAATTTAAGTAGTTTGCGTAAATATTTAATATAAATTTTTATTATTTTAAAAACGTATATATTAGCTAAATTTTGTACATGTTATTGTATTTGAAGACTAAATAAACCATCATATTTAAAAAATTTAGTTATGATTTTTAAATATATTTTTTTCTTGTTAAAAGATTTCAAATGATTTTTCTTTTGTTAAAAAACTTATGTTTTAATTACACGTTAGTTTAGGATTTAGCCCGCCCTACGGGCGAGTTAGTAATTGAAAATTACATAATATATTATCAATTTTATCGAGTATTTTAAAATGATTAGTTTGCTATTTTAAAAATTTTTCACAATATTTTTTTCAATTTCAAATCTATATTTGTTAACTCTAGGTGTATATATGTATTTGTTTTTGTTTAAATATATTTTTAAGGAATAATAATTTGTATCAGTGTATTAATAAGCAGTTTTATAACCAATAATTTTAGCTTGGCTGATTTAACAAATAATAAAATAATGTTACTGTACCCTGGTATTTATATTTGATGTGGTTTGTATATAGTTGCCAATATATCACCACCCCTTATTTATTTTTTAAGGTTTTGTTATTTGAGTTGGTAACGTCGTCAAAGTCTACATACTTTCGTGCCAACCAAAGGATTATAATTATTTAAACAACAATCACAAATGACTTAGAACTTATATATGTTGCTATAAAAATATAGTTGTAGTTCTTTTCTAAGATATACATTTTTTTATGCAATCTTAGTTGTAGTTTTGGATGAAAAAAAAGTATTCTGACTGTAAATTTTCTGAAGCCAATATATAAGTGATGTAGTATTTTGCTTTCTAGATTCCATGTAATAACATTTTAAAATTTTTTTGTAACGTATGATTGGAGGAGATTAATTTCTTTTTGCTAAGAAGAGATTTTGAAATTAGCTGTGAAAATATTTTATATCCCTTCTAAAGAACTTGCCAGTCATCACCATCATTGGTCATATCACAAAGTAGTAATAAAAACATACTCCAAGCAACATATAAACTTTTTAGAGGAAGTTGAAGAAAGCTCGAGTCATTGTTTCAGAAGGAACCAAAGGTTCACAATTAAGCCATAACACAAAGGTTCATATTCAAGATAAGGAAGTAAAGATAGTTAGATATCCGATTCCTCGCTAAGTGATTGTATACACTACTTTTAAAAAGTCTAGTATATAATCCACCAAAAGTATGTGTTGAACACAACTATGTCAACGACTGGCCAGTGCATACCCTGTTTATCGATGGATTTATTCCTCAGACTCTGATCTGATACTATATGAACAGTACCATTATCTCAATTATATTATGGAAGAAATGGTGCATAATAGAACGCGATGGCTGCATTGTAATCCTACATAAGATTGATTGATTAGTATCCTAGCAGGAACATCATCTTCTTCCCTCTTAAACTCCCCATCACCATCTTTCATCAAACTTAAGACACCACAGAGCAAACCAAGGACGCATAAGAGAAACGCATGAGGGAAGCTACTAAGCTAGCAGGACACAGGCTGTCAACTCCATGAATCATAGTCACTATGGAATGGACATTGATAACTCCTTTTCAGCATCTTAAGCAGACTATAGTATGTAAGCAATCCGAGCCGTACCTATCCCCCAGCCGATCCTGGTACGCGACACCTGCACCATCAGAACATTTTCAGAACAGCTTTAAGTTAATCAAGATGAAACTGGTACACGATCAGTCCTAAACAGTCACTGATGAAAGCTTCTTGATATACCAATTCTACAACATATGTGAAGAAAATATATCAAACTTAAAACCTTGACTAACGGTAAGAGAGATCCAAATATGGTTCACACCAACTTTAACCAACCTAACATAAGTACTACTCTAAGGATACGCAACTAACACATTGGAAGAATAGAACAAATATAAGAGCAGCGCTTATAAACACAAACATATTAAAATCAGACAACCGTTAGCATCTTCACAAACTTATGTAAACAACAACAAAAGTTCCTACCAAGTTCTAATTTCTTCTCCTCATCTCCCTCTCTTCCATCTACCGCTTCTGATAATTTGGATCATCAGCTTTATAGATCATCTTTGAAATATGGCCACTACTGAAATTCAATCTTAAAGAAATCAAAACAGTTCTAAGAAAAAACAATCCTAAACCACAACAGACAGATTGGGAAAACAAAGAAGAAGAGAAGCACAAACCATTTGTGTCAAGGAGCTAGAGTGTGAACATTGAACCAGCCTCGAGCGGCGAGACGGTGAACACTTACGGTGGCTCTACTAAAAACAGTGAAAATAGAGCATAATCAACAAATGGTCTCAAAATATATATAATCCAAAAGAGATTAAAAGAAGATTTGGGAAAAAAAGTTTGAAGCTTATGAATGTGAACACCGAACAGTTCAAGAAAAATATGATCATAAGAGTAAAGATAGGAAAAACCTTTGAACCAAAGAGGAGCATCTCCACTCCCATCAACGCGCCACCGTTTGAGCTTCACATAATCGAAGCAAATACATCTCGACGATAAAAGATCAGCAGCGGCCTGCAAATAATATGTTTATTTAGGGTTTTCATGAACTGGGAGGAATGATATTCTAGGTATGCAAAAATACCTTTTTATAGATTGAGAAACACGGTCTTGAAGAGATAAGGATCATTGAATGCTTGCGCTTGATTTGCGTTGATGGAGTTACAAATTTTTTGAGTCGATGAATGAAGAAAACGAAACGACAAAATATTATACGCTGATTTCCTTTTAAATCAAAACGCAGAGTTTAGTATTAGAAATATATGTGTCAGCTTGTTAAGCCCAATAGTATTACACAAAGTCCAGATGGTAGCTAAAATGATGAATGGTAGCTAAAATGATGAATCGCCGCGTTTTGTTAATCTGGACACGTGTCAGCTCGTTAGCGTCCGAATTGTTGACGTGGAAGAGGACGTGGATCCCCTAGAAGAGAAGTAAGGTGTACTTTATAATAATAACATTTTAAAATTTTTTTGTAACGTATGATTGGAGGAGATTAATTTCTTTTTGCTAAGAAGAGATTTTGAAATTAGCTGTGAAAATATTTTATATCCCTTCTAAAGAACTTGCCAGTCATCACCATCATTGGTCATATCACAAAGTAGTAATAAAAACATACTCCAAGCAACATATAAACTTTTTAGAGGAAGTTGAAGAAAGCTCGAGTCATTGTTTCAGAAGGAACCAAAGGTTCACAATTAAGCCATAACACAAAGGTTCATATTCAAGATAAGGAAGTAAAGATAGTTAGATATCCGATTCCTCGCTAAGTGATTGTATACACTACTTTTAAAAAGTCTAGTATATAATCCACCAAAAGTATGTGTTGAACACAACTATGTCAACGACTGGCCAGTGCATACCCTGTTTATCGATGGATTTATTCCTCAGACTCTGATCTGATACTATATGAACAGTACCATTATCTCAATTATATTATGGAAGAAATGGTGCATAATAGAACACGATGGCTGCATTGTAATCCTACATAAGATTGATTGATTAGTATCCTAGCAGGAACATCATCTTCTTCCCTCTTAAACTCCCCATCACCATCTTTCATCAAACTTAAGACACCACAGAGCAAACCAAGGACGCATAAGAGAAACGCATGAGGGAAGCTACTAAGCTAGCAGGACACAGGCTGTCAACTCCATGAATCATAGTCACTATGGAATGGACATTGATAACTCCTTTTCAGCATCTTAAGCAGACTATAGTATGTAAGCAATCCGAGCCGTACCTATCCCCCAGCCGATCCTGGTACGCGACACCTGCACCATCAGAACATTTTCAGAACAGCTTTAAGTTAATCAAGATGAAACTGGTACACGATCAGTCCTAAACAGTCACTGATGAAAGCTTCTTGATATACCAATTCTACAACATATGTGAAGAAAATATATCAAACTTAAAACCTTGACTAACGGTAAGAGAGATCCAAATATGGTTCACACCAACTTTAACCAACCTAACATAAGTACTACTCTAAGGATACGCAACTAACACATTGGAAGAATAGAACAAATATAAGAGCAGCGCTTATAAACACAAACATATTAAAATCAGACAACCGTTAGCATCTTCACAAACTTATGTAAACAACAACAAAAGTTCCTACCAAGTTCTTATTTCTTCTCCTCATCTCCCTCTCTTCCATCTACCGCTTCTGATAATTTGGATCATCAGCTTTATAGATCATCTTTGAAATATGGCCACTACTGAAATTCAATCTTAAAGAAATCAAAACAGTTCTAAGAAAAAACAATCCTAAACCACAACAGACAGATTGGGAAAACAAAGAAGAAGAGAAGCACAAACCATTTGTGTCAAGGAGCTAGAGTGTGAACATTGAACCAGCCTCGAGCGGCGAGACGGTGAACACTTACGGTGGCTCTACTAAAAACAGTGAAAATAGAGCATAATCAACAAATGGTCTCAAAATATATATAATCCAAAAGAGATTAAAAGAAGATTTGGGAAAAAAAGTTTGAAGCTTATGAATGTGAACACCGAACAGTTCAAGAAAAATATGATCATAAGAGTAAAGATAGGAAAAACCTTTGAACCAAAGAGGAGCATCTCCACTCCCATCAACGCGCCACCGTTTGAGCTTCACATAATCGAAGCAAATACATCTCGACGATAAAAGATCAGCAGCGGCCTGCAAATAATATGTTTATTTAGGGTTTTCATGAACTGGGAGGAATGATGTTCTAGGTATGCAAAAATACCTTTTTATAGATTGAGAAACACGGTCTTGAAGAGATAAGGATCATTGAATGCTTGCGCTTGATTTGCGTTGATGGAGTTACAAATTTTTTGAGTCGATGAATGAAGAAAACGAAACGACAAAATATTATACGCTGATTTCCTTTTAAATCAAAACGCAGAGTTTAGTATTAGAAATATATGTGTCAGCTTGTTAAGCCCAATAGTATTACACAAAGTCCAGATGGTAGCTAAAATGATGAATGGTAGCTAAAATGATGAATCGCCGCGTTTTGTTAATCTGGACACGTGTCAGCTCGTTAGCGTCCGAATTGTTGACGTGGAAGAGGACGTGGATCCCCTAGAAGAGAAGTAAGGTGTACTTTATAATAATAGATGTGTCTAAATTTAACATACCCAACTACAAGAACCATAAAACATAAAACCCGAGACAAAGACAAATTAAACATGGGTCTAAAGCCCAACACACAAATCGTGCAGTGCCACACAAAACCACACGTTCAGAAAACTTGCATGACGACCACCCACGTGTTGAAACACCACCCATCAACGAGACACACACACACGTTACCCGATCACCACATCGTGACTCAACTGCCAAGGCTAATGTTGGAGAAGACACATGTTTCGCAGATCACATCGGAGTTAGGACCACCGCATCCATTTTCGTCGCGTACACTCTTTCTACCAGAGAACATCAAGACTATTCCGAGATCTCATCCAAAACCATCACGCATACACTCTTTTTACCAGAGAACTTCATCAAGACTATTCCGAGATCTCATCCAAAACCATCAAACCATCGTTGGTGACTTTAAAACCAAAACTTTCTCTTATTTCTTCACCGCCATAACCCCATCGCCGGTTGACAAATTATGAAAAATTAGTCGACAAAAAATAATACTCCTTAATATGATCCTATATTTTTTCAATGTAAACACGTAAATGGTTCACAGAAACATATAAAATATAACACGTAAAACGATTTAGAGAAACATATAAAAGTTTAATCTGAGTACTGGAGATATCATTTGATACAACAAGAAGAACAATCAAAGGTTCATCTAAAATAAAAATATAACTTGCACAATGAACATTTAAACTGATTATCTTGATTTCGACTTAACCAAGGACAAAGACAAAAAAAAAGACACAACACAAGTTTCTTCTCCACAGGACCACAAAACCAAATACCAAAAAATCAATAAACGTGTAAAAATATGAGTAACATAAAGACAAAAGAAATACTCTTTTGTTATAATAATGAAGAGATAACTAGTTAGTTATACCATGGTTTCTCTTCTTTTTTCTTGTAATGGACGCTTTCTTCGCAATGGACTCTTTATCACATGTTACAGCAAACACAAGCTGAATAAGCATCTTTATATTACTCGTTACAACTATAAGAACAATCAAAAAGTTCTTCTAAGCTAAAGTGAACATTTAAACTTATTGTCTTGATTTCTACCTAAGGCAAGGACAAAAGACATAAGACAAGAGCTTCTTCTACACAGGACAAGAACAATAGGCTTTCAGATGATGTCTACTCAACAAAGTAAAGAATATAATACCTTGTTGATTGGGTTTAAGCCTGCAGAAGCTGTGTACAATCTCTCTATAGAAAACATGAATGACCTTAGCTTGAAAGACTTTTATCTGGTCAAGCGGATCTTTGGCTATAAATGTGATGAAGAAGACCTCTCCGCTGTTTGAGTAAATATTTGCTTTCTCAACCTCAACGAACTCAAAACCAGTCCCCCGATTTCAAAACACACACATACAAACCGTATCTTCGGGCTCTTTTCCAGGGAAGTACATGGTGCACGCCCTCACACATTTAGGATCCCACGGGTCTGTGATGATCTCGTAATCGATTGTACTTGATGAAGCAATCACAAACCCTAATTCTCTAGTTTGGGGTTTAAAAGACAAAATACTTGAAAAGAAGCTTTAATAACACTTCGTTTCGCTCCTCCAATCCTTTTTGTTTTGCCTTTAATAGCACTAAAGCCCCCAAAGTGTCATATCTTTATGCGATTGTTCCCCTTTATTATTGGTTTCTTATTTTAGTCCTAATCTTTCTTATAATTTTTTGGGTTAATTTTCTCAATAACCAAAATCTAAATGAAAGTTAAGAATATATTATTGATTTTGATGTTAATAAGTAATTAACGGTTATCTCATTTTTACCCAGTTACTAGGTGTTTGGCCCGCAAGTGCGGGCATAATCATATATAAATTTAAAACAAACATGAGATTATTTTTGTATTTTCATCATTTTTAATTTTTCGTGCTTTAAATAAAAAATTAAAATGCATGCCAATTTTTAAAAGATAAACAAATCGAGATAATGATAATATTTTTTGGTTCAAACTTATCTTACTTCATAATTTTTTACGAAAGAAAAATAGATATAAAATTTCTTTATAATAATATAATTATTTAAATTTTTTTAGTAATACATGCATTATGAGAGCATACATAGTAATAACTTGTTTGATTTTTCTTATGGTTTTTTTTCTTGTAAATGAGTCACTTTTGATATTACTAAAATATTGCTAAGAGCATAAAATCTCTTTTTTGTTATGTTGCAATGCGAGCTTTATCAATTGTTTCATTAATAATGTATTATAATATGAAATTTTCAGCAATACTGGTTTAACTTCTTTTTGAATTAAGTATAAAAAGAAGGAATTAGAAAATACGTTAATGATAATACAAAAAAAACATAAACAAACCACCACTGGGATATACATAAGAGAAATTGTATATCCCATATAAAATACTTTTTCAGATAACAACACAATATATATAGGAATTATCTTTTTATTTTAAAATATATTTTAGATTTTGAATAATTTTAAGTTTATTTTTATTTTTGGCTAATTTATATAATTTTTTCATTAAGGATAATATCGATATTAACCACTCTAACTTTTAACGTGAGAGCTCCGTTGCAAAAAATCAATTCGCAAATAATAGTATAGATAGATACCTTTTCCACTAGCAAATATCGAATTAAATAAAGAGAAGGTGAAACTTCGTCACTTAGAGTTATGGACAAAAATAAAGCATGATTATTTACAATCACCTCACTCAAAATTAGCCACGTCACAATCAATTTACCTCATATATATTTATTATATGTAGTTTAATCAGTGGATAAAATAGAAAATTAAACTTTTTCAATAAAAAAAGATATTCTATATCGATGAAATAGTATAGAATACTAACTTCATTCATTATTTGTAAATACTAAACCTACTTCAACCTCAATCTAAATACTAAACCATATATCTTAATCACTAGACTTAAATATAAATTATAATATATATTTTAATATTTTAAATAAAAATAAAATCCAAATATAGTATATAATATTTCTAATATTAAACTATACTATACAAAAGCTTGTCTATTCTATTTAATAAAATCAAAATAGGACAATTTCAATATTACATTTTAGATATAGAATAAAATGATCTTCCAAAACAAATCGGGTATGAATCAAGCTGCTATTAAATGTACAGACCCCACGAATACCCTCCTAACATCTCCAAAATATTAAACCCAACTATAACTACTAAAAATTAAACCCTAAATCTGAATCCCTAAATCCAAACCTTATAATAAACCATAAATTTTAATCATTAACCCTAAACTCAAATATAAAATATAATATATATATATATATATAGTTATAATATGAAGAATATGTGAATATAAAAAAATAATCTATTCTATTTAACGCAAATGATATAGAAATACCAGAGTGTTGTGGATTATATAGTTTGGTACTTTGAAGAGTGGAATAGAATAGCATTGCTCAATCATTAAATAAATAGAACATGATAAACATTATATTACTTATTACTTGAATTCTATGAAGAAGAGAGATGTTAATATATACTCCATCATGTTCCTTTTGATTGGAATAGTATAGAAATACAATGAGAGTGTATATATTAACCAGTATCAATACTATTAAAACATGAGAACTTTTTATCTACTTGTAAGTAGTCTAGATTGGACCATTTAATTTATTTAACTTCCTATTTTTTTCTTGCAACTAACTTAATTATTATTAAATATATACTATATTCAATCTATTATTTTAATATTTTCAAAATAAGATATCTAAAAACATATTCTCAAGTATCCTTTTCTAAGATTTCATTTTAATAATATCTTTTAATATTTTTTTATTTAAGATGTAAACATTAATTTCTTTTTAATATTTATTTTTAAATAGTAAAATTCGTAGTTAATATTTCATAAAATTATTAACCAATATTAATTCTTTCATTATAGAATAAGAAATAATATTCCCATAATATTTATATTCATAATTAAATTAATACATCAACTAATAAATATAAAGTAACTTAATTCATTTATTAAATATTTTATAAATCATAAAATTAAAGAATAACATACATTCATGAATTTTACCACATACTTCAACGTATTAAAACAAAATAGTAAATTAAGATATATAAAATAATAAATAATTACATATTTAAATTATAATATTAAAAATAATTCAATATAGTATGATACATGTTGAATGAAATATAGTTAATTTATATAATAATAAAATAAATTTTGACCAATATAAAATTAAAAATAAATTTTATTATAATTTACAGTTTTAAAATAATAAATATATATTAATATGGACGGATTATATAAATGAATTATCTTATTTTCATAAAATTATATTTATTAATTTTAATTTAATTATCTATAAATTTTTTTAATAAAAATACATGTATGAAATTTCTAATCTTCAGTAAATAAAATTTTCAAGAAAAAACTGATCTCGTAGATCCGGGTCGGGTAAATACAAGTATAAGAATATTAAGTTATTTCATAAATAATTGAACGGTTTATATATTTCTTAAGCCAAAAAAGGAAAAATCATAATCTAACTGAAACCAAAATCCAAAAAGAAAAACAACCTAAAATCATAACCGAAAACCGAACATCATAATTAAACATATTGATGAATAAAAAGACGGGTTAATAAATTTGTCACCAAAATAATCTCGCGCTTTGAAAGCGCGGATCAAACTCTAGTCTTTTCTATTAAAAGAGAAGTACCATTTTTATCTACCATTAAAAAGTCTTACTCGGTCCATTTCATTAATTGCATAGTATGACATAATAATCAATAAAAATATTAATAATAAATCAATTTTAATTAGAAATTTGAATTTTATTTTTAGTTATAACAAAATATGTTGAGATAAAATCTAACAAAATGCATCAATTAATTTCATGATTAAGTAATATATATTAGTATAAATTTATATTAAATAATTTTTATTATAAACCAGAAAAATAAAAATATATATCTTTTATAAATTTTAATTATAGTCTATATTATATTAAAATATAAGTATTATATAAATTAAATATGATAAAATTATATTAAATTGGTAAATTAACCTATTTATTTCTTAAAAATGTTTTCATTTAAATGAATTACTATCTACCATTAATACGGGTTCAAATTTTTTAACCATGTCATATTTTTATACAAATAAAGTTATTAACATATGTTAAAATCTTATTTCTATAGCTATATATTTTCAAAAATCATATATTTAAGAATGTTTTTATTTGATTATTTCAAATTATGAAAACTCGAAACTGTAATATCAACTAATAAAAAGATAAATGCGTAAAAAATATATATTTTAATAAAGTAATAAGAAACCTAAACAATAAGATTAAAGAGTTATACAATACATAACCTTAATATATAAATCATATTTTTAAATCTTTATGATAATATCAAAGTTAAATATTTATAAAATGACAAATATACCCGCACGAATGTGCGGGTTAAACTCTAGTGGTAATCTTACATAAATAGTTACACTCTTTATTCAAAAAAATAGTTACACAAGCAAAGTTAATAAAGTTAAGATATCTGCCATTTCAAGCTATACACGTCCCTTTTGAGGATGGGGGCTTTTTCGCCAAGTGTCAGCATGTAAGTCGTATGTGGCTTTCACACGTTGTCCTTTTCCTCGCGCGTCCTTCTTTAATTACGGCGCGTCCCAGTTATGAAATCAGTATTCCGTGTGCTTCCGTATTCGTTACGTTCTTTTATTTGGGCTTTTATATTTTTATCTCCAGGCCCAATATATTCTATGTGTTTTTACAGAAAAATGAAACTCAATATAGGTTATATCGCCGTCGTTGTCATCCCCGTGAAGTCGTGAAGGCCACTCCGATGAACATACTGTAATGCTTTGGGTTTTCATTTATTTCCTCCTTTAATCCTAGCATTAACATTCTTCATCCCACTCGCCCACTATGTAGCACTAAATCAAGCTCAGCCTCTTCGTATGTAACTGGCTGAAGGTATCCTATAAATTGGCATGGTTGCAGCTATGAATACTGCCGTCTGCGAGCTCGCCACCAATCGCTCCAGAAAGTCTTATTCTGCGTCGCTTCTCTCCCACGGAGGTATAAAACATATTCTGATCCTGATCGGCCTTTGAGTTCCCTGATTCTACAAACCTTATCTATGTTAACTAAACATTTTGCTTTCTCTATGATCTGACGAGCATCTGAGAATGTTGAGATATTATACGTGATGTAATCTCATTGCTTGGATTCGATTCATAGTGTTTTCGAGATTGAGTAATCGTTTAGACTAAAGATGGGAACTTTAGTTAGCTCAATGATGATTATGTAGCTGCATTGCTTTATTAATTTGCTTATATCTTCCTTCCTTTTCCTATCACACTGTCTTTCTCGACTTATAGTCCATAGACCTGTTGACCATTGGACGACCGTTGTTGGATCTGTGAATGTTGCGATATTTTGATGACTCGATTCGTAGTGTTTTTTGTTAGAGATGGAAGATGAAAACTTGTGTAGCTCAAGAATGATTGAGTAGCTGCATTTTTTTGTTCTTCCTTGAAATTATTGTGCATACACATGTTCGTGTTCAGTTAAGATTGATGCCAAAGTAGAGGTTTGATTAATTGTTATGTGATATTTGTAGAAGAGAAGAAGGAGAAGCTTGCTGAGATTATGTCTGGATTGGACGAAGCTGATGTCTTGGTACTTTCCATTTATTTTGCTTTATTTGAACATATTTTATTGTTATTTTCTCTTAACGAAACATACATAGCTTGTAGATCCGGAAAATGGATCTTGAGGTAAGAAGTTCGCAGCCGAGTGCGAAAGATGTGTGTCTTTTAAAACTAAGAGAGTATAAAACTGATCTGAACCAATTGAAGAAGGATTTCAAACGAGTGTCTTCGCCAGATGCTAACCAATCTACACGTGAAGAACTGATGGAACCCGACATGTCGGATGTACATGCGGTAAATGGTTAAAGAAAATATAGCAATCACATTAGTTGTCTTGAGTTAACTCGCACCATCTTGGCTTTTGTGTCTAAGTGTTCTTGCTCTTATCTTTGTTTAAACTTAATCTTTGATGCCAGAGATGTTACATTATTGTTGTCCTTCCATGTATCAGTTGATCAGAGTGGGAGATTTGTAATGTCAATGGAGAAGATTGACCAATCAAGCGACAGAACGAGAGAGTAGAAGATTAATGCTGGAGACAGAAGAGGTTGGCATCTCATTTGTTGAAAATCTGAGTCAGCAAAAGCCAAACCCTCCTTCACGCTCACACTAAGGTATAGCATTAAAAAAAACTTACAATTAAACAGAAACTTCTCAGGTTTGGTTTTGATATTTATCATTAGATCATTGAGAAATAAACTAACTCTTTGTGATTTGTTAACAGCTTCAGGATGTAGATGATGGCATTGACAAGAGGAAGAGAGTGTTGACCAATGACCACTATGTCAAGAAGAATGAGGAGGAACCAATGGATCGTTGGTTTGGGGACCGTGGCTCATCTTAATCATCTAATAGAACGATTCTCATTGCAATACTCGAAACCAATAACTTCATCGGGACTTTCTATATATGATGTTTGATTCCTTTTTAATGGCCCAAATGATTACTTGGTGTATTGGAGTGGAAATACTTCAAACAATTATTATATCTTCCCAAGTACTTTTAAAACGTCAATATCTTTGGTGTTCTGCAACTAACTACAATAATAGTACACGCATTGATTATAAGGCTTGAAGGGAAGGTACACTATCTTAAAAGAAATAACTTGTCATTATAATAATTGAGCGTTGAAACCATTATGTGATTACCATTTTACGAGTCTTTTAGACATTTTTGGATTTAATTACGCCAATCATAAAGCTAATACTGTTCTTAAGACTCTGCTTGCTTCATTAAATTATAAACCCAGAACCACCATTTTTACAAATAATGCAATGGCTTTCCAAACAAATAATTGGACCAGGATCGCTAAATTTCACATATAATCAATGTCTTAGAACCTATCCCAGCAACAATTCACCATTTAGTAAATATGCCAGAAGCATGAGAAAAGTACTACTAAAAAAAAAAAACCCCACCACGATTCTAGAGCTAGAAAATCAAAGTTTAGTAGCATTATCAACACAAAATACTTCAAACAAAGTATCACTAAAGAAAAATAAATCCCCACCTATAGAGCTAGAAAATCAAAGTTTAGTATCACTATCAACACAAAATACTTCAAACACATACCACTCATTACGATACACAATCAGTAGCCATATGTTGCAACCTCAAGATTCCACTGAGCTTTAATGGTACAAAAATAGTTATTGCTTAATACTCGCTCCGTTTCAAAAAAATGTCATTTAGACACATTTTACGCATATTAAAAAATAATAAAATATTCTAATGTACTCTTTTTAAATGTATAATTATTTAAATGAAAATGATTTTAAAAAACATCTATTGGTTAGTAAAAAGGATAAGAAAGAGATCATGCATGAAAATTGCACGGGAAAATGTAGAACGAGATTTATTTTGAAACAAAGAAAAATATTAGAATGACACTTATTAAAAAACAGAGAGATAGTACATAATTCACCATAAGAATTTGTTAATATATTAGATTTTTATGATATGTACCTAACTTCAAAATATATTCTCTGTTACCGTGAATTAGCTATTTTATTTTCACATTGTCTAAATTAACATTTTCCAACAAATATAAAAAAAAAGAAAACAAACTATTGAAGAAGTAATTTACATAAAATTTATAAACATCATTGTACTTATTATTATGTTCAAATTAGGAAAATATTTAAAAGACGTAGCTTGAGATAATTGCTATTTTTCTTTTTTTTTTAAATTCAAAAAACACTAAGAGACGGGCTTAAAAGACTGCGATAAGCATGGTCTTAATCAAGCAACAGAAGAGACTGTCTCTTCTAGTACACGTGTCCTGACTCTCGCTCTCTCTATAGCGAAGAAGGAAGAAAGAAGAAGAAGCCATGGTAGGAGTAGGGCTTCCTCTGTAATCTCTTCATCTCCTTTTCTCTGCAAATCCTCCCAGGTTGTCATTTTCTCATCTTTTCCGGTTTAATTGATTTCTCTCCAATTTTTCGAATTCTGCCTCGGCCGTTTGTGTTTCCGGAACTTCAGTTTGATCCGGTTAGCAAGAACCGCTCTGCTCCAGAGCGTCCTTCCGCGGGCGGAGACGACGAGGGCGCGGTCTGCGGCTTCACGGACGGCCTTTCCCCACTTATGAGCCATTGGAGAGGATGTCAACGCGGAGGAGGAAGAGGAGCTGAGGCGGACCTGTTTCAGCGCCTGTATCAGCTTGGCGGAGTAGATACGATGTTGCTTCTCCGATCTCCATCGCGTGTGGCTCTCACAGTCTTTGGTTGATACCGAAGCAGTGTTTCCACGAGACGATGAGGAGGAGGACGAAGTAGACAAGCTCTTCTTCTTTCGAACGAGAACAGTGGAACTTTGGTTTGAAATCGTCGGCGGCTGTTCAGTATCGGAGATCAGAGACGCCATGACCAGAGGTTTGATTCTTCCTCTCTCTCTCTCATACAATGTTTAGTTCCAAAGCTAGTTCTAATCTTAGTATAAAGAATCAATCTTTTGAGTCTTACAATGTTTATAGTATATAGAATCAATAGGAGCAGCAGTTACAACTCCGCACTGGTAATATTATGTTAAAACTCTTCATTATATATAGGAGAATAGTAGCTTTAGTGTTGGTTTTGTTTGAACTCGTTGGAACCAAGTCAGTGTATGCTTTAGTGTAGCTTTAGTGTTGGTTTGGTTTTGTATATATGGGCTGATGATGAGCGTGACACTGATCATCAGAATAGGGATAAACGACCCTTAGTCAAGAATGACAAATCTCATGTGAAAGATTATCTAAACACAACATCAAACATTCCATCTCAAACTATATAAATAATTTTTTTAAGAACCTTTAATCAAGAACCTTCAATGAAACACAAAAATATTCGGGTTTCTTAATATTGTCTCTTAACTTACTTTTATTACTAAAAAATATTAAAAAAAAAAAGAATAAGAGCCTCTAAATGGATCTTTGGTATAATCATGCTCTAAGAGACGTAATTTGAAATAATTGCTATTTTTCTTTTTTTTTTAAATTTAAAAAACACTAAGAGACGGGCTTAAAAGACTGCGATAAGCATGGTCTAAAGCCCCCAAACTATCATATCTTTATGCGATGTTGCCCCATAATTATTGTTGCTTATTATTATAGTCCTAAACGATATATTACACATTTAGATGGGTTTAACATAAGCCCATTAAACTTAGGACATAAGGCCCAAAACACCCAAACCTCCTCTCGTCTCCGTCGTCAATGCCTCCTCCTCCTCCGTCAAATCATCTCTCTCTCTCTCTCTCTCAGAAACACGACACACTACACTACCCTACTAATGGCGCCCAGAATCCTACTCTGCGGAGATCCTCTCGGACGTCTCAATCAGCTCTTCAAGCGAGTCCAATCGGTCTCCCTCTCTCTCTCTATCTCCTTCTGATTCTCTATCTCCCTAGGGTTTTAATCGAAAATCCTAATTTTTTTTCCACAGGTTAGCAAATCGGCAGGTCCGTTCGATGCACTCATCTGCGTCGGCCAATTCTTCCCCGATTCGCCGGAGGTTCTAGACGAGTTTCTGGATTACGTCGAAGGCCGAACTCAGGTCCCGATCCCTACTTACTTCACCGGAGACTACGGCGTCTCCGCCCCCAAAATCCTCTCCGCGACCTCGAAGAAGGCCGAGAATCAAGGGTTTAAGATGGACGGGCTCGTGGTGGCACACAACTTGTTTTGGTTAAGAGGAAGCGGGAAGTTCGCTCTTCATGGTAAAATAAGTGTTTTCGATATTGATTAAAGAATCAAATCTTGTTTGTTTGTTGAATATTTTGCTGACGTGGATTTGGTTATGTGTTTTTTTTAGGTTTGTGTGTTGCTTACTTATCTGGTAAGGAGTCGTCTGATGGACAGTTTGGGAAGTACAGTCAAGATGATGTTGATGCTCTTCGTGCACTTGCTGATGATTCTGGTGTTGTTGATTTGTTTTTGACATATCCTTCTTTTTTTTTTGGAACTGTTGATGGATTGGTTTCTTTTTGATGTTCGAATGTTTTTAGTGATTGATTGTTGGTCCTTAATTAGTGTGTATTTACTAATGAATGGCCTACTGGAGTCACCAACAGAGCTGCGGAGTCTGATATTCCTGCGGAGGTTTCTGATTCGTCTTGTTGTGATTCCAATGTTTCTGAATTGGTAAAGGAAATTAAACCTCGGTAAGCGTTTCTTTCGGTTCTTGTTTTGTCGTTACTGATAATTATTGATTGTATTTGTGTTTGTTTTGTGGCAGTTATCACATTGCAGGTTCGATGGGGGTGTTTTATGCTCGTGAACCTTACCTAAATGTTGTTGATTCTAGTCACGTAACTCGCTTTCTTGGCCTTGCTCAAGTTGGGAACAAAAACAAACAGGTATATTCTTTGATAGTTCACGTCACACGAGCTTGGCTGTTCATTTCAATTTGTATTCTATTACTGTATGCATAGTTCCTCCTAGATACATATGTACTGAACGAAGAGTCTTTATAATGATTTCTTTTATGTGTTTTCTGCGGGGGTTTCGTTGGCATTGATTCTCCTTTTTTCCTCTATGTAGAAATTTCTTCATGCACTTTCTCCCACACCAACATCTGTCATGTCACCATCAGAGCTTAGCGCAAAACCTCCAAATACTACACTCTCTCCTTATACTTTACGAGAGGGAGCTGCTGAATCGAAGAAGAGATCAAACGACGATGCCTCTGATTCACAGTATTGGAGGTACGATGTCTCGAAGCGGCAAAAGAATGGATCTGATGGGGAAAAGCTCTGTTTCAAATTTGTGTGCTCAGGGTCCTGTCCTCGTGGAGAAAGTTGTCATTTCCAACACAATGCTGAGGCGAGAGAACAGTGTCGTAGAGGTGTTTGTCTTGATCTTATCATCAAAGGTAAGTGTGAAAAGGGCCCAGAGTGCAGCTACAAGCATGAGTTTCAAGATTTAAGTGTACAAAGGAAGCCCAGATCTGAAAATGCGAACAGGTATTTACTGATTTAGCTTCTGACCTGTTTTCTTGCAAAAAATAAATGTCATTTTGACTACGGGCCGACAAAGTAATTGTCTTTTTAATTTTGTTTCGCTTAGGTCTAAAGAATGCTGGTTTTGTCTATCAAGCCCGAGTGTGGAGTCACATTTGATAGTCAGTGTTGGGGAAAGTTTTTATTGTGCTCTACCCAAAGGTTCACTAGTCGACGACCACATATTGATAATCCCAATCGAACATTTACCCAATACTCTGGCTTTGTCCCCTGAGGGTGAATCAGAGCTCAGTAGATACCAAAATGGTCTGAGAAATTGCTATAAGAGCCAAGGAAATGATGCAGTTTTCTTTGAATTAGTCTCTAAACGTGTTTCTCATGCTAACCTCCAGGTATCATGAGTTTCAATTGCAAATCAAGTAGATCTTTAGTGTTTGAAAGTTGCTTACATTAGTTTGATTTTTATACTTCTGTAGGTTGTTCCTGTTCCATCATCCAGAGCTCGTCTTCTTCCTAATATATTTAGCCTTGCTGCTGAAAAACTGGGTTTTAAGCTTGTGACTAAAAAGTGTAAGCTCAGACGCTACGTTCTTCTTTTGCATTTTGAATTCTGGTACTAAATTATGTTGTCTTTGCCGCAGTTAGTGATAGTTCCGAGGGCAGAAAGTATCTGCAGAAGGAATACGATGCAGCTTTGGGTCTCTTCTATGTGGAACTTCCTGATGGAACTGTGTTATCACACACTCTGGAAGAGAACGAAGTATTCCCTGCACAATTTGGACGGGAGGTAAACCATTTTATGCACTAGTAGGCGACTTTTATATAATACTTAAGAAACTATTCAACGATAATTCAAAGTCTCTTCTCTCCGTTTCCATAGATTAGATTTTCTACTTGCTGTCAACTTATGAACTTATCAATACAGACTGATCATCAACAATAAGAGACCTTGCAAGCTCAGGACATATTGTTTAAGTTTTGTATTCAGTTAGATAGATAACATATATAGAGCAGACAAGATCATCCAGTGTGTCTATAAAATGACATTGGATTTTACAGGTTCTAGCAGGGTTGCTAAAGATTCCAGATAGAGCAGACTGGAGAAATTGTAAGATTAGCCAAGAAGAGGAGGCAAAGCTGGCTGAAGAATTCAAGAAACAATTTCAAGAGTTCGACCCTTGCCAATAACGTTACTGAACTTACGATTATATGTTATCTTATGCGCATCAATCAAGCTTAACTCAGTGTCCAGTGCACTCAGGTATTCTGCTGCTGCTCCTCCAGCATAGTACCAAAATTCTAAGATCTTCCATCATGTTTAAATAATTATGTTTCCTGCTAACTGCCTGGACTTCACATTTTCAGTAGGTCGGGAGCTGAATCATGAGATGCCATCGTCATTGAAAGATCTCTCCATGTTTAGAAACAGGTTCCCAAACAGTGTACTTTTTTCTTGTGAACACTTTCGATGATATAGTACCTTTTTAGAAGAGAGTGATCTCCGCAGAAGCATGTGCTTGACCTTTTTTCACCTAAACTAGTTATTTTGGTCCCTTTTTTTTATTTTTCTTGTTGGTTGGTTAAAACAAAGTACCTTTTTATTACTTTACGGTAATCTCTATCATTATTATCCAAGATAGTGTTAAAAATAAAATAAAAGAAGCTTCTCCATATCGAGTATAAACAAATATTCAGTTATTCTGGTTAATTCTGGTTTCATGGTGAAACCAGTTTAGTAATTAGAACCGTGAAAGTGAAGCTGGTTTTAGTGAATCAGATTCAAGCTCTGCATATGAAGTATGGTACCTTGACATGAGGTTGGCCAACACATGGTAAAAGAAGAGTGAAACCTCATCTTTAAGATTTAGTTCAAGTGGTGTTGCAGCTTTAGCAAAAGAGTAAAGGTAACAAAGGAAAAGCTTCATTAACCAAACCCTTCTATTAAAGGGTTTATAGATTCTGTCTAATACCCACATGGCTCTTACCTTCTCTTTCCTTTATTGTGAAAGTGAAATTTTGATGGTCCCATGTTTAGGGTCTCTATATATCTCTGTATAATTGCATATCAACTACTATATAACTTTCTGGTAATGTATCTTAATTGCATCTTTTATATTAGACTAGTTTAGTCAGATTTGAGTCTCTGTCTCTTTAAATGCATCAACTACCTTATGTGAGAGGGAACAAAATGCATCAACCACCACTTAATTTTCCATCAATTTAGGTTAACTGCATCTTCTTAGATTAATTAATCTTTTTGTTTTAAGTTATTTTGGAAATTCTGAATATTAAATAAAATGGCATTGGCACGGCACTACTGCCTGTACTGTACTTAGTCGGGTCCAGTTCAGAGTGGAATATTTATTTAGATCGGTGGGTATATAGTAATTAAATTGTCACGAGTCTCGACAAGATTTTTTCGGACCATCTTACGATCATTCGGAAAGATCGCATTATGCCTAATAATATTCTATATAGGGAGGCTATAATTCTTAGATATATTTTTAGATTTCTACGTTAATCTATACATTTGACTATTCTATTACACTCTTTATAAATTTCATTTTTGTTAAGACTTAAGCGTGGGGATTTTGATTTTGACTTTGATTTTTGGTCGGCTCAAAATGTTTTTCGACCTAAGTATATTCAAATAATATATAAGTATGTTTGAACAGTAAAGAAACAAAGACTTGACGTCATTGTCTGCGATCACTTGCTTACAAATAAACGACAAATCCCAAACTCAAATCTGATCGTATCGATCGTATTTGTCCCCACACAAGACACCAAAACTACGATCTGCATTTCTCGCCACTCTTTGCAGTACCACTATTCTTCCTATGGTTTTATTGTTAGTTGTGTGAATGATGAACCGCTGGATTTTTTTGTCGGTGCGTTGAAATATATATTTTTAAAAATGTTATTTTTATTGTTATGAAAATAATGGGTCAATCCAGATTTTAGTTTTGTTTTATTACGTTTTAATAGTCTTTAATTAGTGACAACGGAACTGATTCTTTCACCACGTGTTTTGCGATGTTTTTTTTGGGGTTGTTGATTAATTCGATTGGCTTTACTCTTCTGCTTTATGAATGCAATCTCCTGATTAACATATTCAGCTCCGTTCTTGTGTATTGAAGAGTATAATAAACCAATACTTATACAGTATATGCTTTTACGCTATGCAACTTTTTTTCTCAAGTCTTTTGTATTATAAACCCCATTGTTTATTTCGAGTTTGAACTCAATTTTGTACCAAAAAAAGTTTGGACTCAATTTTTATTTTTGTGTTTCGCCCAGCATATAATTCTCTAAAACTCCGTCTCTTTTGGTACTTTCATTTTATATATTAGTATATCTCAGGGTGCTTTCGGTCTTGAAGTCTTGATTAATAGTTTAATACTAAAAAAATATATAGTTTAATACTATATATTCTCAATTATTTTTCCCAAAAGGCCATCAACTTGGGAAAATGGTTATTAAAATTCAAAATAACACTATCACTTGATCAGTGTGTACATATAAGCTTTTGGTTTTGGTCAACATGTGATCATTTTAGTTTTGGACCTAATCTTTGACATATTAGTTCTGGACTGTACAACGTAATCGAATGACACCAGCTTCAATAGGTTTTGCGTCGGTGCTTTTGCGGTGCCTATCAATTAAAGTGAATTGTTGCTATCGGTTTCCCTATGGTTCTTATCTTTTTTTTTTCTCCCAAAGCAAACAAATTAAGATATGGAAAACAAACAAAATAATAATATGCGAAACTGATGATACCCTGAAATCAAGATGGATTGTCTATATGTTGCTTGAAATTGGAATAAACATACATACATAGGACGTTACGTTATGGTTATGGACTATTATAGTATGCCACACCTAAATATGATAAACGTCAAATCGGTTTTAAAAGCTAATCCAAACCTAACTTTTCTTTCTTTCTTTTGGTGATGGTTGGATTAACGAGAAAGGATCGATCGGATTAATTTGTCTCCTCATTGGATTCCTTTTTATTTACATCCAACAAAATCCACAATAAAAACAAATTTCTTATCGATTAGATTCTACCACTTAGTTTCTTCGACCATGGGGATTGGTCATTATGAAATCTTAGACTTCATATGCATAATCACATAATACCAGTAGAAATTGACAAACATACATGTTGAGTGTGATAACATCAGGATTCAGGAGAGAATGGAATATACAATTAGTTATGGAATTTACCCTACTTTTTTATAACAGTCTAATAACTACTACTAAATAAATGCCAATACTTTATTTATTCATTTACTTAATCTCGTTCTTATTGCATCTGTTACAAAACTGGAACTCGAAATTTTCTTCCAATTGGATATGCGTCCAATGTTTGGTTTATAATTTCAACCGGGGACAACTTCTACTGTTTTATAACAACAAACATGATTTACACGATACAAAAATGATAATTATATGAATTATGCATCTATTGTATATTGTTAAAATGTCTCAAAAGTGACAAATAAGTATATACTAAAAGGTGTGGGTTAGCTGTATAAATCTAATTGACATGATATAACCTTTCCCTTTTTATTAATAAACAAAAATGGTGGTTGGTTAAGCAATCTTGAAGATTAAAATGCGTAAAACAAAAAGAATTTATAAGTCTTCAACTAATAATTTTACTTTTTGTCCCATTACCACTATAGATTCTAAACATGAGACATTTAAAACACTGTGTAGTCACGAATTTATATATATTGAGAAACGCTTCTACACTCTTTCTCAAACAAATGAATTTTACCAAAACAAAACTAGATATATGTGTAGGGAATCTATTGAGTATTGAGTCTATTGACATTAATTATAAAAGTAAGAGATGTAATATTAAATATACATCATCAACCTAAACGGAGAAAAGGGGAAATAAACAAATGGTTCAAAAAACCCACTAGGCTCTCTGAGACTGGTTTCCTCCATTGACACTATCCCACTACCTTCAAGATCCCACCTTCTATGCTAAATCTAAACTCTCTCTCTCTCTCTCTTGATCTCTGGACCAATTAAGAGCAGAGACAAATTTACAAAAAAGAAACGTTTCTGTTCAAAGGGAGATCAAAGATTAATTGCATCCCTTTTGATTTCTACCGTTCTTATTACACCAAACTCGTTTCTGTTTTATTAACTCCTTTCTTTTGTGAGCATTAAAAGAAGAAAAAAAAAATATCATTCCTTTGCTTCTTTCTCACTGTTACTTTCTCTTCTCTCTCTCTCTGTAATCCCTCTTCTTGCGTTTTAAGCCATTTCTGTACTTGTGCCATCAGCTTTAAACTTGGAGCTTAAGATAACCCACAACAAAACAAAATCACCTTCCTCGTGATCATCGGAGGAAGCTGATCTCTTCTATGGAATGGAGACTTTGGTGTTCCTCCTAAAGATCTGTCTAGTTTCGTCGGTTCTAGTTGCTGCTGCTTCTTCCTCAGGTAAGTTTTCATTTTTTTTTCTATTGGTTGGATCAATTGGGATCAGACCCATATGGATCAGTTTGCTATCTTTGGTGTTTATATATATTAACAATGAGCTTGTAATAACTCTCCTAGTGCTAAATGTTGTTTTGGAATCAACCCAATTGGGGAAAAACGAAATTAAAAAATGATTTTTTTTTTTGTGAGTTTCCGTCGATGAGTATTAATTTCTGGAGATTTTTTTTAATATTGTGAAATATATATTTTTTGGTGTAAAGTAATTCGAGTCAAAATCCAAGTTGTTGACGCCAAATCTTTTTTTACTTTCTCTATTCAAAGATAGATAAAAAAAAAAAGAATGACTTTGATTACAAAAGATGTTTGATTTCGCTTCGTCATCTGTTGAATTGTAGGATTGGATTTGTTACCTCCTTTATCATCACCACCGTCTCCGTTACCGGAAACTTCGAAAGGGTTTGGTCAAGCACCGATCAGTCCACCTGAATCTCACACATCCACCAGCAATGCCCCACCGCCTTCTCTTCCTCCTATTGCTGACGTGGTAGATCCTCCACCGGCGGGTGAGCCTGTTGTCTCGGTTCCTAATGCTCCAGGTAATTGATTCTCTCGCAGACAATTATTCGAACACTTGGCGTGCACTCTTGGGAAGTAGTAGAGTTGTGTGTTGGAAAAAATTCTAATTTTGGTTTGGGTTTTGATTCTTTTCCTCAGCTCCAGTTACAATACCCGTGAAGGATTTGCCTGGAAAATCTCCTCCGGTTCTACCTGTTATTACACCGGTTGCTTCACCACCAAAAGAGCCTCCTTTCTCTGGAAGAGTATCTCCAGGTATGTCAATCTTTAGCTTCCAGTGTTCTCTAAATCTTGAATCTTTAGCTTGCACTGTTCTTTAGTTTGCATCAATCCTTGGATCTTGAACTTGTAAATGCTCTGTAATCTGCAGGCCCGGTTTCAGATATTCCACCATTACCATCAGTGGCTCTGCCTCCGCCTATACCGAGCGTTGAACCTCCTAGAAATGCTTCCAACAATCACAAGCCTATTTCTCCTGGTATAGTGTACTACCATGTTTTGCTTACCCTTTACTCAACACATGTTTCTTTTTTTCTATTGCATAAACTCGTCTGTTGTGTCTGAATCTCTGAATCCAGTTGCATCTCCACCAACAATATCCATTGACACTTCACCGCCAGTCCATCCTGTCATACCAAAGTTTCCCTCTAGTTCACCTGGTATGCCGGGAATTACTTTGTGTTTATTCTTCTCCGCAAGTTGTTGTCTGAGTTTATTCTCTCATATCTCTCTCTTGAACTGTGCAGTACCAACCTCGAGTCCAACAAAGGGATCTCCGAGAAGAAACTCCCCAATTACTCACCCTGTTTTCCCAATTGAATCTCCTGCTGTCTCACCAGGTTAGTGCAGCTTTCTGAATGTTTATATATAAAAAACTGTAACCAAAATATCAACATTTCCTCGTCTTCTCCAGATCATCCACCTCCCAGCGATAATGGAGATGCGAACAAAAGTCCGGTTGCTGCACCGTCAAACGAAGCTGCTAAACCCTTGCCTGTCTTCCCACATAAAGGTTTATTTTCGTAGGGCATTAACCATACAAGTTGTATTAAGAAGACTAATTCATTTTTTATTATTGTTATATATATTGCAGCTTCTCCTCCTTCAATTGCTCCTTCAGCCCCGAAAGTCAACATACACTCTCATCATGTATCTCCGTCTACTACTCCACCGCCAGATTCTACTCCCAGTAATGTACACCGCACATCATCTCCTCCTCCACCTTCATTCCATCGACATCATCAAGAGCGAAATAAGATCACAATTACTCCAGCTCTTTCACCACTACCACTACCACCACCACCACCAATGCATATCATATCTCCAAAAAAGCCAAAGCGTAAAGGTTTTAACTTTATCATAGCCTTTGAGATACTTAAATTGGCAAATAATCACGCTTCTCGTGATCTTGATTCTCTCTTTTTCTATGTTTTGTTATTAACTTATTATTATAGGTTCAGTGTCTCTACCTCCCTCATCACACCATGTTCCTTCTTCTTTGATTTCTCCTGCTCACGCTCCAATATCTTCCTCAATGCATCGTATCTCCATAGCTCCATCACCTTCTCCAACCCAAGGTTCGAGTCCTCCACTCATAAAAATAGGAAAAATCTGCTTTTACCTCTTTGCTTGATGTGAAAATCCTAAACTCTGTTTATTTCTCCTAAAGTTCTTCCTCTCAGGTCCTCTTCAAGACCTTCAAAATCTCGGAAGTTCCCACTCGGTCCGCCTCTTCAAGCATTTCCCCCTCCTCCCCCTAACTCAGGTTAGAGATTTGTTTCAGTTATTTTGAGATGAACAAGTTCTTGTTTTGGTCTAAACCCACTTTTTGTCTGCAGATTGTTCATCAACCGTTTGCTTGGAACCGTACACGAACACACCTCCTGGATCTCCATGTGGCTGCGTCTGGCCTATTCAGGTTGAGCTTCGGCTTAGCATGGCGCTTTACGACTTCTTCCCCTTGGTTTCAGAATTCGCTCGGGTGATTAGCGCTGGAGTGTTCATGAAACAGAGCCAAGTCCGTATAATGGGAGCCAACGCAGCCAGCGAACAACCAGATAAATCTATTGTTCTTGTCGACTTAGTCCCACTCGGAGATAAGTTCGATAACATGACAGCAATGCTTACTTACCAGAGATTCTGGAGTAAAAAAGTACAAATCTTTTGCCAGTACGACGTGATCTACGTCCGTTATCCCGGTTTACCGGCTTCTCCGCCGGTTTCCGGTATGACCGTAATAGATCAAGGACCCTACCCCGGTGATAACAACGGTAGAGCGATGAAACCACTCGGAGTTGATGTTCCAAAGAAGCCGCGCAGGAAAGAGCTCACCGGTGAAACTATCGCTGTGATTGTTTTGTCAGCTGCTGCTTTTATTGGTTTATGTTTCGTCATCGTTTGGTTCTTGGTTTTCCGGAGAAGAAGAGATCAACGGCTTTCTAAAAGAGCAACACTTGCTCGGCCTTCGCTGCCTTCTCTCGCGAAACCATCAGGTAAAAAACCATTAAGAGTTCTATTGTAAGAAGCAGAAGATGTAACTTAACTAAGTGGAATGTTGCAGGTTCTGCAAGATCTTTAACCGGAAGCAGGCTTAGCTCAACGTCATTGTCGTTTGCGTCAAGCATCGCTCCGTTCACACTCTCTGCGAAGACGTTCACCGCAAGCGAAATAGTGAAAGCAACAAATAACTTTGCGGAGTCTAGGGTTCTTGGTGAAGGCGGGTTTGGAAGGGTCTATGAAGGTCTTTTCGATGATGGGACTAAAGTAGCAGTTAAAGTGTTGAAGAGAGACGACCAGCAAGGTAGCCGAGAGTTCTTGGCTGAAGTTGAAATGCTTAGCCGTCTTCATCATAGAAACTTGGTGAACCTGATTGGTATCTGTATTGAAGATCGTAACCGTTCTTTGGTTTATGAACTTATACCAAATGGCAGCGTTGAATCTCACCTCCACGGTATTGATAAAGAGGCTTCGCCATTAGATTGGGAAGCTCGGTTGAAGATAGCTCTTGGTGCAGCTCGTGGACTAGCGTATTTACACGAAGACTCGAGCCCTCGAGTTATACACAGAGACTTCAAGTCTAGTAACATCTTGCTTGAACACGACTTCACGCCTAAAGTCTCAGACTTTGGACTGGCTAGAAACGCCCTTGATGATGAAGATAACAGACATATCTCTACACGTGTAATGGGAACTTTCGGGTAAGATAATGAATAACCAGAGAATACAGAACAGAACGAACGAACTGTTTTATTCTTGAAAGAACTTAGAAATGTTTGCGTTTTGATAGGTATGTGGCGCCAGAATACGCAATGACAGGTCATCTTTTGGTGAAGAGTGATGTGTACAGCTACGGAGTTGTGCTTCTCGAGCTACTTACTGGGAGGAAACCGGTGGATATGACGCAGCCACCAGGCCAAGAGAACTTGGTTTCATGGACTCGGTCTCTTCTCACGAGCAGAGAAGGGCTTGAGGCTATTATAGACCAGTCTTTAGGACAACCCGAGATTCCGTTCGATAGCATAGCTAAAGTCGCTGCGATAGCTTCAATGTGCGTTCAACCTGAAGTATCGCACCGTCCTTTCATGGGAGAGGTAGTGCAAGCTTTGAAACTTGTGTGCAACGAATGCGATGAAGCTAAGGAGCTTAACTCTGTAGCTTCACTTACTCAAGATGAGAATCGAGCTGACAGCTCTTGTGGTGGCGAAGGCTCGGGGAGGATGGCTAGGTATCCGTTGCTACCGAGTTACGACTCTGAGCCTGACACGGAGAGAGGACTGTCTGTGTCGGAGATGTTCACTGGTTCAGGGAGGTTAGAGAGACAGTCTAACTCGGGTCCATTGGCTTCAGGTCGAGGCAAGAGGTTCTGGCAGAAGATGAGGAGATTGTCTACCGGAAGCTTGAGCGAGCACGGGTCAGCATCGCTCATGTTACAATCTGGTTCGCGTTGAGTGATCGTTTCCGGTTACAGAACATTGGGGGTTTCTGATCGCCCTAAGTTAAGAAAGGAAAAGGAAAGAGAGTGTCTTGTGATACAAGCAACTCTTTACCTTCTGGATACCGGTTAAGGGACAGATTGGAGGAGATCATTCCCGGTTCAATAGTCATATTTGTATCTTAAATGAAACAGGAGATTCTGTTTGATCTAATTTTAATGTGTACATATCACGCTTTAAACGCACAAGGCATCACACCTTTTTTTTGGGCAATCAAGATGGCTCGTAACGTAAATGGGCCTTAGGCTCCTAAAGACATTCATATTCTGATTTGTAAATTTGCGTATGCGCCACTAGGTCTGGGCACGGATCGGATATCCGGGTTTTTAAAGGTATTTGTGATTTGCTTCGAATGCCACGGATATTCGGAAAATAAATAAATATTTGCGAATATTTACGAATACTTACGGATATCTAATATGTTTTGATTAATACGAATAATCTTAAAAATTTAATATAAGTTTGTTTTATAAAATATTTTTTTGCATGATATATAAAATAAAAATTAAAAGAAATAGTAAATCTACATATTTTTTTTAAAAAAAATTAAACTTAATTAACAATTATAATAACACAAAACTTAAGAAAAAAATTATAAATATCATAAATTTTTTCTCTTCCTTTTATGTAATACTTTTATATAAGTAATAATGTGAATATAATTTGTCAAATCATATGTTAGAATAATAATTATATACTTTTATACATTTAAAACTTTAAAATATAATCAAGATATACATGTATTTATATATTACCGGATCGGATATTCGCTTTCCAAAATTTTAATGTTTGTGATTTGCTTTGCTTCGAAAGTTTACGAATATTCGGAATTTTCGGATCGAATCGAACCGAATAACGAATTGAATTAAATTTAACGGATAAAATGCCTAGCCATATGCAGCACTGAGATCACATATTTTTTGTTTGAGAGAGAGAGAGTTCAAATTTCTCTCACTCTACACACTGACCAAACAGATGGCACGTCCCTGTTATATTTCAAGGTCTGTAAGTCTGTTAACGTCTTTTCTGATCACTAATTTTCTCCTTTTTTTTTCATTTTTTTCTTCTCTATGGTGACATTAAACCCACTCTGGATTTATGATTTTTTTTTTTAATACACTCTGGATTTATGATTTATCATAGAAAAGTCCAGTGTTTTAAAATTACTCACCCACCACCTTCCTATATTTGGTAACTTCTCATTAATTTTTGCACATCTTTTTCTAGATATTATGTTCATCTTATTACTATGATATTTTCGTTTGATGCACAAAGACTAAAAAGTTACTTTTCTTTCAAAAGTATTTTAAAAATATAATTTAAAATGACTCAATCAATTATAGAAAAAATAGTAAAATCTGATTAGGTATATAATTTTTAATAAAATTAAAATTAACATAAAAATATCAAAATATTTTTAAATTTTGAATAACAAAAAACATTCAAAAACATTATTTATTATGAAACCGAAAGAGTATAAAAAAATTCAAACAGTTACATCGTTTAGCAGTATACAAGCCGACATAAAAAAAAGTCAAATGGTTTCTTCATGGGTTGTTTGATCCAAAGGAAGATTGACATGTGTTTCTTTGTCTTTCATTCGCTTGCCGAATTGAACAAATAATTATATCAACGAAACGTCAAACGTGTAACATATTTCAACAAAAGAAGCGTTTATACTTTAATACAGACAGCCCATAATTTTGATTTAGACATAATGTCATACTCATTTGGACCCACTTTACAAACCTGATTCACTGTATTCGTGGATATTATCATAAACATGTAATATTTGTATATAATAGATGATCACAGAACATAAATTAGTCCTCTCTGTATATCTCGTAGTCTCGATCGTCAAAGAGTTGAAAACAGAGAGAGAGAGAGAGAACATGGAGGAGACGCGGAAGAAAGAAGACGAGAGCGGGAGAGATACGGCGGTGGCGAAGGAAATGCAAACGCCGATGATAAACCCCGGAGGAGACGTTAACGAGGACGAGTATACTCCTGACCAAATCATGCAGCTCGTCGAGTCTTCTTCTTCAACGACGATGAATGTCGACGGAACTGACTTTTCCGGTGAGGAGAGTTTCAGAGTGAGGTTTATCGACGATCCCTACGCGGTTCCGGTGGTTGTTCAGTCATCTACGGGTTACATCACGATCAACGTCAACGAGGAGAGCTGTGGTCCGTCGTTTTCAGACAGCGACGCTTCCGCCATGGCAAGCGTCGACGCAAGCGGTCTGTTCGGTTGTTGCCCCGGTTCGAACGGCGCGTGGAGTACAGACGAGGTGAGAGCGAGTGAGAGTGAGTGCGAGTGGGACGACGAATTGCTGGCGAGGTTTCTTGGCGAAGACAGTGTTTGACCAATGTGTCGTCTTGCGGAGAAAAGCTTGCAAATGTTTGGGGGTATTTTGGTCATTTTGGAAGGACTGCCATTAAGTGAAAATTGATTTACATGTTGTTAATAGGTAGGTAGCAAGAAAATGGAAAATCAGTTAATGGTAGTAGTAAGACTAGTCTATAGTTAGCATCTACGTACGTAGTTTAATGTGACCATTTTGGTAAATTATGTCACATGGTGGTACTTATGAGCAATACCCTTAGGTCTAGGGAGCTATTTTGTAAATTTCAAAAGTATTAAATGCCACCCTGGAAGAAAATGTAGATGAATGCTTTATTTACCAATGAAACCCTATATTTACTTGATATTATTATATTGAGCACGGAAGCGAAAATCTTTTAAATCGAAACACTAAGGGTCTGACTGGTGTAACCGCAGCGGTTGCGGATGCAGTTGCGGGAGTTTGCGGATGTGGGTGGCTGCGATTTTAAGCGTTTTCTAGAAATTTGTACGACTGATACATCGGTTAGAAATTGGTGGATTTGCGGGACTTTTATGACTTGTAAACTACCAAACACAAAAGCTGTTAAATAATAAATTAACAATATTTATATTTTATATGATTATAAAAGTTAAAAATCATAATATTATAATAAATATAAAAATATTTATAAAATCATAATATTAATTTTTTAAAAATTATAGAAAATATTTTTGTTTTAAAGTTTTATAATATAAATTAAAATATAATATGAATACATTTTAAAATTTTTATTATTTCAATTTAAAATTTTTATTGAATATTTTTTGTTTTATTTTTATTTTTTGTTTTTTTTTGAGAAAAAAAATTTACCCTCCTGCAACTGTAAACGCTAGTTGGAACCAGCTTTTGATTTTAAGAGGTTCGGAGCGGTTTGAAGCGATTTGTAGCGTTTTCTGTGATTGTTTCAAAACGCCAACAACTGCTACCAACTGCAAAAGCTACGTTTGTGTTAATTTTATTTCGCTACTGATGATCAGTAATGTACATTCTTGTAATAACAACAAAAATCCATAAACGTTTTTTTTCTGGCCCAGCTAGATGTCTCTATCTTCAAAGCAAAGCCAGAAGGGCAAACAATGGAACAGCTTTCTTCTGTCCTGAAAATTTTTATTTGCTGAAGGAACTTTTCATGTTCGTTTCACCAGTGAGATTTCATTAGGATCACCACCCCACTCTTCAAACACTACTATTAGGTTCTGAGGCTTGAACCAAGAACGAGGTACATGTTACCTGTAAGTAGAGAGATGGAGAGAGAGACAATACTTACCAAGATTTGGATTATAAGACAATAGAATAGACATAAGAAGAAACTGTTTTTTTTTTTTGGTAATACCCATAGTTTCCTTGAGCTTTATAAGCAGGCCAATGACGTCCAATGTTTTGACCGTTTATCCAAACTTGACCTTTCCCATTGTGTTCATGTCCTCAGCCAATGGTTCGTTTCCTGCTGGTGTGACAAAAGTAAACTGCAAAATAAAAAGAAAATGTTTTTTTTTAGTATTTTTCTTTGTATCAAGTCTAGTTTTGTTTTATGGTCATGATGTCTAATGCTTGTGTTTCTCTTACCTTATATCAGGTCAATGGTTGCTTCTTGATCGCGAATGATCCTTGCGTCCATCTCATGGATGAATTGCCGGTATTTCACCCTTCACGCCAATCTGTTCAAATCACATTTTAAACAAATTATTATAATTGGCTTATTGTTACCATGAAACTCAAACCTTCGAGTTGGTTTTGAATAGGATCTTATAGTACCACTTCCATTTCGACATGTCCCAAGTTCCCGAGTTTACTCCCTTCAGTGTGACCAATCCAAGAACACCTTTGTTCCACTTTTCAAAGTGTGTACCAACATTCTGCAAACAAACCAATAACCACAAAAGCTCACAAAACCAGTAAGTAATTAACTTCGTTTTGACAAATAAGTTTTCTTACCGTCTAACCTAGCGGGTGTTGTAATATTCTTTTTTTTTACATCAGGTGAGATACTACCAAGTAGGCATGCAAATCATATGGGAATCCACGGAAGGTGACTCTTGCTGCAGATTCTCATCGTTGTTCGATAGAAGCGCAGCACAAGATGACTTAGACGAGAACACATGAGCCTGAAAGCAACAATTTTAAATGATCAGAAGGTTTCTCTTTCAACTGAAACAAAACGTTAACTACAAGTTAAAACTTTGGTCCTTTAGCTCTTGTTTAGCGCCAATATATGTGACAATTGCATCAGCATGAAACCAGAAAACCAAAGCTGGTTCGCTGAGTTTGATGACTTTATGCAATGCTTTCAAGTGACTATACTTTGGTTCTCTTGGTAAGCCTTTTTGAAGTAAACATAACCAGATTAGCTAATCATTTAGTCAGATATTAATGTGTTTCTGAGTTCGGTTTAGTACCGTATTCATCGAGAGGAGCGTCGTAGTCATAGCTTAAAGCCATGAACTCACCATCCGTTCTGTAGAATACCCATTAAATGGCGTTTTCCGTAGAAACAGTATTTCGAAATTCGTCCCTCCATGACATTAAAAGGTATATACACAATTTGAGCCAAAAATCTATGTGCATTCTTATGTAACTCTGTTTTATTTCACGAAGGAACCCCCGTTTTTTTTTTAATGAATCTTGCAACGGAGTATGCAATATTTTCGACTGGTCTACATGGTACAGAACCTCGAAACTCTGTATACCTGAGATTTATAATTTACAGATTTCAAATATGGCTTTAGTTGTTTTCAAAGTTAAGATAATTGTTTATCTTACAATCTATACTTAGTAACTGAAAAATATATTTTAAAATTATCTCTGCATATTGATGCTGTGACTTGCACTCATCAGTCCATTTCTCTGTACTTTGGCTTGTTATTTGAGTTCTGTTTGAAATCCTCACAGTAATAAGTTTTGTGGATAACCGATTGATTTTTTATAACATGATGGGTTCAAGTTCGACAAACCTTTAAAAAAAAATTTATGATAGATTCTTTTATAATTATCGAGCATATAATATAAAATCGTTTGAAAACTCTAATCTGATATATAAAAATTGTGCTTCTAGATTTTGTTCGTAAAACAATTTCGTTGGGCTCAGAAATAACCAGGCTCAAAATAACAATTTCGTCCGGGCCTGAAAGCGTTATCTTTTATTGAGCACGATGAGTTTTATGAAACTCGTAAATTTCTCGAAATGTTGCAGTTGGAGAAACCAGTCTAGATTCTGTAACCATCATTAGTTCTAACTTCTAAACCAACCAGTAAGTTTCTAAAAATTGATTTAGGCGCCTAGGATGCATATCAGTCCCAGCCGAAGCATTATTGCATATCAGTCCCAGCCGAAGCATTATTTTTAAAAGGGCGGATATATTTTTTATTTATTTTTTTTTAGAAATTTAATTTTCATATTTGTGTTTTTTTTTGTAATCATATTTGTGTGTTTTTTGTAATCATATTTATGTATAAATCTTAATCAAAATCTAATTTATAAAATAATAGTAATTTAAAAGTTGACCTGGTATACGCTTGGTTCTTTGTAATCATATGTTCGTATACCCATTTTTTTGTAATCATATTTGCCTATTCTATTTGATTCACGCTTTCAGAATCGGGTTTATTTCCGAAACAAATTAAATTTATTTGATATAAATTTTTTTATTTTTTTCTATTATTTATCTATATTTAAATGTTACAAAAAGCAGTATAATTATGTAGATTATAATGTGTTTAACGTTTTAATAGAAATGATTTGATGATGAAATATAAAATCATGTTTCTTATAAAGGAAACCGACTAATTATATACAACACTTAGGTACCTGCTGTCAAATTATATTGTGGCATCAACCATGAAAATATGATTACTTAGCAGTAAGAATTTCTTTCCTAATTTTAAGATCACACATATTTCAAGGGCAAACAACACAATGGCGGACAAGCTTGCACGTGGTGCAAGGAGCTCTCCTTCAGCTATGTTATATGTTGATTCTATACCTCCGGCGTGACTCTCTGCTCCGGTGGTCTCTTAATTGAATAATTTTTCTCATTGTTGTCAAAAAAAAAAAAAAATACACTGTTTATTTTACCCAAAAAAACCGTCGACTACTATATGTGTACGAGTAAAGTGGGTCTTGAAAATATTGGAATTTTTTATCAACCGGTTTTTCATCAAGTGCCCTTAATTGACTTGAAATTGGTACAGACTTTAGTTTAGCCAAACCGCTTAGTTGCACATAAAAGATACTTTCTCCAGTGGCGGATCTAGAAAATTATTTTACTGGAGTCATTTATCTTATAAATATATTTAAATTATATTAATTTTAATAAAATATAATATAATATTAATAAAATATAAAAATATTAACAATTATATATATCATATTTATTGTAGTATTAAATAATTTACTATAAAATGTGTTAACTATTTATAAAATCTAAAAGAAAACAGAAAATTTACATATTATAATTAGATAAATAGAATAAAAAGTTCTTGATGAAATAATATTTGTATTTTTAAAATTAAATAATATGTATAAGCTAGTTAATTGTGTTTGTTTGCCGATTGATAAAATAGTTAGACTACTAAATAAACATTTTTATCATATATGAATATTATAGTTGTCTATATAGTAAGATATGAAATGTAACTATATAAAAAAAAGAAATGTAACTATATAACGACACATGAAAAGTTATGTTTAAAAATGCATATGCTTTACACACCAGAAATTTATGGAACCTTTTGAGGTATTTAATGACATGGGAAAAGTATTAGTTAGATAGAGCAAGAAAAAATGTATTAAACAAATAAAAAATAAATAAAAAACGTGTAAGAGACTTAAACCGAAATGAGTGGGTTTATGAGTCAATTTTTACTGGGTGCAGTCACTCATTTCATTAACATACATAACCAGATTTTGTTATTTTTGTGGGTCAGCTGACCCCACTATGGTATATGTAGATCCGCCCCTGACTTCCTCCGTTTTAAATTATTTGTCGTTGTAGAGAAAAATTTTTGTCACAAAATAAGTATTGTTTTAGAGTTTCTAGGGAAAATTTATTACTTTTAATCTTTTATTTATTTTTTTATTGGTTGAAATATGGTTAGCTGTATAGGAAATGATGTTTTATATTGAAAATATACAAATTAAGTATTTTATTAATTTGTGGGTAAAATTCTAAAACGACAAGTAATATGAAACAGAGAGAGTAAGATTAAAAGAAACAGTGGAGGCCACGTGAGCAAAGATATAAATTGATTTTCACCAATTTAAATGGGAGGTTACAAAATATTTGTATTATCGATTAGCAGTTTTTTTTATGTAAAAGGCTTTCATTATCGATTAGCAGTTATATGAGCAGTTTATTTTTGTAAGTAGGGCATGCCGAGAAAAAATATGTTGAACTAAACTTATATCAATAGGTCATGTTCCTAATTTAATAGTATTGATTTATACAAATCAAATATGATATAATTAATGATTTGAATAAATTAAAATTGTAAAAATATCTAATTTGTAGCAATTCAAAATGATAAAAATTTCTTAAATTGTTATAATATCTAATTTAATCGATATTAAAATAAATATATCTTTTAATATGAATATATATATATATATATATATATATAATGAAATTTCCTACTCATATGGTTTTATAATCATTTGTATTTTGCTATAACAAATTTTTAAGTCATTGATCATAAAATTTTAAATGTGGGATTTTTAAAAAATTTAATAATTTATAGTTGTTTTAAAAAATTCAAAGTATAACATATTGAAAAAGTCTAAATTTTTATAATATGGTTAATGTGTTTGTTTAATTTATTTTAATAATATAAAATTAAACAAAAATGATTGAAGATATAAAAGTTGTAATCAAATCTTTATTATTCAAAATTATTAATTGTCATATATATATCCTAATCATATTCAATAATTCTGTAGTTTTTATTTAAGGAAAGAATGATTTTTTGTAGACTATTAATAAATTTTAGTTTATTTAGTGAAAAGTATATTATATGTTTAGATGTATCTACTTATTTTTCTAACTATTTTAAGAATCATTATTACAGTGATGACTTAGCATAGTTCACAAAATGTAATTTTTTTTTTTGATCAACCACAACTTGTAATATTTCTTAACTAATATATAAGGGATTAATTGTCAACAATGTTTTAACAATGGAATTAGTCATGTAATATATAGTATTACAACAAATTAAACAATTGTACTTAATTGTAAAATAAGTTTTTACCGCTTCTGATATTTAAGCATTTTAACTACTGTTGTCAAATAAGTTTTTTTGTTTGTTACCAATAGTCATTACATTCTCCGGTCGTCTCCGCATCATGCTTACTTTACACCTCTAACTCTTTACTGCTTCAGTAATTACTGTCACCATTTATCATAACAAATGCCGATATTTTTCTCTAAGCAAGAGGCATATGATATGATGGGAATTGAATGAAGTACGTACTAATAATCAATATGTGATAATAAACGAATCATTCGATCAAGAGAGAGAGAGAAAGTTTCACATCACACAAATCAATCTGTCACGAGACAGAGGATACGGTGATGAAGATCAGAGAGAGAGAGAGGCTCAATGGTCCCTTTGGGGAAATTTTATTGGGAAGAAACAAAAAAAGACAAGTCATGAAAAGTACCAAAATGTTGGACATAACTCCATTTGTCTGACACTTCAAATTGACATAATTCATTATACACATATACATACATACGTATCTCTGTCTTATTGCTTCCAAAAGTGTTTACTTCCTTGGAGATTGTGATCCATATGCCGCATACGTAGCCCATCTCTCTATCGTTTATTTTCTTGGATCTCTACTTTTGTTAGATAGTATGTAATTATAGATTTATTGTGATAATCTCTATAAATTGACTATTTTCCCAAAATAAGTTTTTGTGGGTGCAATTAAATAGGGCTTATTTAACGTGCACCAGTGAAACGACCCTAAATATTAACTCAGCTTATCCGGTTAGGATAAACCATGTGACAACTATACGATTTTTGATCTGTGTATTGTTAAGAAGAATAACCTAAAATACCATACGTTTTAGGTTTAAGAAGGATTCCAAGAAGATTAGCAAGAATTTTTAAAGCAAACAGTACTTATTCATTAACTTTGAAATACCTTCAAATATAATGCTTGTAACATTTGATGAAAAAGTATTGGAAGTAATTTTTGGTAGTAATTTTTGAAAGTAAACACAAAAAATTTTGTATTTTCAAGAATTCTCCTTCAAGTTTATAATGTTTGATTTGACATCATATATATCCTTCATTTAAAACGATTTTTAAAATACACTAAAATATTATTTTATGAAACCATATGTAAAAGTTTGTTTCTGATTGTTAGCTTTAAAATTAACAAAAACACAAGCATGGTTATTAGTTAGATATGCTATCTAGCTAATAGTCACGTTGGTTTTAATTCCGAGCTAGCCGATCGGGTTGATGACTATCGGTAAGAGAAGCGTGTGATCACTCTCCAAATATACGACCATGTTTAATAATTTGGGGAAAGAGACAAAAGAAAATTTGCTAGAAGAGTTATATTCGTATGCTCCATATTGCCCATTGCTTATGATTCAGATAAATAATACAACTCAAATCTCGTTATTTACAACTTGTCATGTGTGTGATCTTCTTGGTCACTTCATGTGGATATTTTCAAATAAACTTTACCAAGGAAGGAACAAAACTCATTCGGCAATTCATCATTGTCTGTGAACCTTATATGTATATACATATGGCGGCCGTCCACAGTGTTTTGTATTTCAGTCCTTGTGTTTGTAATCTTATATTGTAAATATTTATATAATTATCTAGCTAGTAAATTATCGTGGTCCCTTTTGATATCTAACGTCTTTTTTCTTTTCAAGATATATTTATAAAATATCTAGTTTTATAAAATATGAGAAGAACTAAGGATGTAGATTACAGTTTACCGATTTCCTTAGGTTGAAATTACGTTGGTTTGTGGTCTAGGTAAGGCAAACAAAATCTTAGTTTAAGTTTATAGTTAATTTAAAATTTATAACTATGGAATGGATCTGATTTAATATATAAAATATCTGAATCTTAACGGATGTTTCAACACCAGATATCTAGCTAGTTCTGAAGTTGACACGGCTTAAATAAAATGCTATGGGATGAATCGAAATAGATTACATATATATATACCACTTAAATAGATAACATGTTCAGTGCCTTCCCCTAATTGATAGATCGCATGATGTCTTTTTTAGTATATGAAAGAACAAAACCCTTAAGAGCTCAGAGAAGCTAAGCTTAGCTAGATACCTGTTTTGGTCTATAGATTTCTGTCTTTGCTCCGTGGCTCTATTTCTTCTCGCATCGATCTCCGTATATCAATCCGTCATCCAACGGCTCTGAGTAGCTCGCTTTTCAGAACCCAATGCCGAAGAGAAGAGAACTAGTCAAACAATATAATATTACAGAGGAGAGAGAGAAGTACCTTCGGTCTGTTTGGCTTTAAATTTAATGGAACCATTTGCTACTATCCGTTCTATGTGTGGGTTTTTGTGTGTTAAACAACAACTTTAGGGTTTGATTAGTTGGTGTTGTGGTTCTACAAAATAAACTTTAGGCTGTATTTATATTTTACTTGTGATTTTAATGTTTTTGCTTTGATTTATTTTAAAGTTATTTAAAATGGTTACCTCATGTATTGTGCCACTTTTCATGTTACTTTCACTAAAGAAAGTTTTTCATAAGTACTTAAAGTGCGAGGTTTCATTAAAAAAAGCAAAATACCCTTATGCACTTACTGTATCGATATATAAATAAAATAATTATTTAAATAAATATTAAAGGTAAAATAAAAATAATTTTTATATAATTTTCGATTATAAGTTTTAAATTTTGAATCTTTTTTTTTTATATATTTTTTGAAAAAATTTAATTTTGAAATTATTTTAAATTTTTAGTATTTATTAATTTTTTAAAAAATCTAAAACCTCGCTCCGTAAATCTAAATCCTAAGTCTAAATTAGTTAACCCTAGAAATATAAATATCTAATTAACTCTTTTAAAAATAAATATGGTTAATATAAACATGAAAAATCTTATTGAAATATGATAGTTTAATACTTTGGTTAATGGTCCGACCCACTTTGGCAAGAAATGAAAAGTTGGCTGAAAAGCTATCACAAGACTGAAAAGTATACTGTTTTTGTCAACACTGTTTACTGTTATATACATTACTAATCTAGGTTGTGACTATATAGCATCATTGGCGAGAATATTGTGGTGTAAAAGAAATATTCTGCGTAGTTACTCTATTTTTATCCAATCAGGTGAAAAACATTTTTCATCTATTTACTCTAAAACATGCTAAAAATATGTCAAAAGTAAAAATTTACTCTTGTTTCCACTTTTTCTTTTTCCACATATTTCAACATTTTCTTCACTCATTTACTCTATTAATTACCAATCGAAGCCCTAATAAAAAAAAAAAAGAAAACGGCTTTCTTTTTTTTGCAAGCAAATGCTGGTACGTGGAAAACTCTCCAACCCGGAGAATATAACTGTAAAAGTTCAATTAAAAATCAGCTGATAACAGATAATTCGCTATACTAATATATTACTTGAACTAGAGATGATAACTATTCTATCACTTTTTGGACAAAATCTGGATCAACATGATGAATTAAGTGAAGCGATTATGGATTAGACTAATTAGAACAATTTTAGATCGGATCAAATTTTGGATTACTATGTGTTTAAAAAACGATATCATATGAATTTTTATGTTTTTAACTCAAACCTAATTGAAATGAATATATCAATCTATGTAATATATCTACTTTATTAATTCAGAAGTACACATATAAAATATTCCTAAGTTTTCCCTTTTATTTACAATGGTATGCCACTGAAGTAATTAAATGAACCTATATTTAAGTAATTATTGTCTTTTCCTATTTATTAAACAATTTCCTAAATCAATTTTAACTTAATTTTCGTATTTAATATATTTCCTAAAATAAATTAGCTGATTTTTAGGAATTTTCATATTTAAAATCGATTTTAACAATATATTAAACTTGGATAACATTACCATTAATTATTTTGAAAAAAAATCAAATTTAAATTTGATATTAAACAATATTATGAATATTCCTAAAATATATGTTTAACTTACCATTAATTATTTTGAAAAATAAAATCTATATATGCTAAGATTTTAAATATATTTAAACTACTTATATAACAAGATGAAATATTTGTAACTGAATATTATTTTAATATAATTAAATTCCACCTAAGATTATATATTTTTCAAGAATTTCTAGAATATATGTTTATCCATTTCAACAATAAAATTCAATACTGAAATTTAAATATCTTTGAATTACTTGTAAAACAATATTTAATGTTTATAACCAAATATTCTTTTTTCTAATGTATTAAATCTTACCATATTATTCATATCTGATCAAAATATTTAAATTCTTTTTACATTCGACAAACAATTTCATGTTACAAGAAATATTACTCAAACTATCAATAGGTCAATATTAATTTGTCAAAAGTTTAATAACGGGCACGGGTTACTATTTTTACAGTACATAAACTATTTGATCGTTGTGTTTATAAAAATTTAGAAATATGATATTTAAAAATATAAACCGATAGATATTTAAATAATATTCATTTATATATAAAAAATGAAAATAAGTACCCGTCCGATCGGACGGGTCCAGCTCTAGTATTACTTAAGATTGTATCTGATTCTAAATGTGAGATTCCAAAATTCATACATTTTATCACATTTGCGTAAATATTTTTACCCATTCTAATATGAATGAGATCTATGAGATTTATGTTTTTTTTTTTTTTGGTTAAAAGATATATGAGATTTATGTTCACACCCATATGATTTCAATTACTTTCTCTTGAAAGCACATTAATTTATTTTTGGTTTGTTTTGGATTGTTGTAAGCGAGGTAAAGAACGAATGTAAACATATATTAGATTTGATCACTAACTAAAATAAAGCGTCGATCTTTGTTATCTAAATTTAAAGTCTTTTTGTTTATAACCAGTAGATGATACAACCTTTTATATCATTTGACTAATTCAGACTTTGATCAGATCCTTAAAGTTTGAAAGTAGACAATGGTAATGTAGCATAAACCATTTTTCTTTTTACAAAAAATTCCAGTTGAACTTGTATTCGATTTGAACATATTTTTTCTATATAGGACATCTAATTACTAGATACACTGCATATGACTTCAGATCTATTGAATTTATTGCTAAAGAGGGAGACTGAATGGATCATCATTCCATAAAAAACTAAGTAGTAGATCATTGTTTTCTCTTTGATCATTTAGCCTAGGGAGTTCATATACAGATACATAAATTGATGGGCTGATTTTAAATTTTGAAAAAAATGAATTTGTCTCTTTGTGTGTGGGGGTCCTCAATGATCTGTAAAATCTGATGAGAAGGAACTGAATAATTTTGGCAATACTAAGGTGGGGATCTTTTCTTCCTTTACCATTCTAAACCTATCTCTTCTCTCCCTCTGCCTCGCTTCCCATCTCTCAAATCATGTTTCTCTCTCCTGTGGGACGGATTATTATTATTGATGAATCACATGCAGTTGAAAGGATCACGAGCTACATTCAGTATACTAGGGTTTCAAGAGTCTTGAATTATTTTTGTTCACTGAGCCAACTTTGATTATTATTATAGTAGATAAACAAAGTAAGCATTGTAACATTTATTGGTATATAGCAAGTTATGCTCGGATTGATGGCCCTTTGCAAGAAAATCATTAATCTTTGGGACTAACTTGTAACCACTACTATATATGGGGACAATCGCTGATTTTCTTGAAAGATTAGACAAAATAATTCGCTATATCGTATCAATAGGAAAAAAAATACTAGTTTTGTCTCTTGCTAATTGACCCTTTTAGTGTATATTGTCAATAGTCCAATATATGAACGATAGTTGGTTGTTAGGTTAAATAAGAAAATGTAGAGCAAATTTTATTATTTATCTAAACTCGTTTTACTGATGTATTTGACACAGTTATGTAATATAAATTTTTACCAAGATAAAGATTATCTAACCTTTTGTGCTTTTTGATATAATATGTTTTTAGTTTAACGGCCATGAAAAGAACATGAGAAATCGTTTTGACTTTTTTTTTTCTGTAATAGAACCTTGAGATCTAAGAAAACCCTAGATTTGAAAAGACTACAAGTAAAAGGATCTTATTTGTTTCAATTATTATCAGGATCTATGTGGCTCACACCCTCCTCTAAAATTATATATAAATTGTTTTAAAAAAAATTCTGTCTCTCTAGTGGGGTAAATGAAATTACAGATAGGGTTCGTTCTGGATGGGGTCGCCCAGTACTATTCCACATACAAACAGTTTGTCTCATGTGTTTGGTTTCGTATGGGTGCCATGGACTCACGTGAACCTCTAAATTATCGACATTTTATTATTTTAGTAACGATATCACTATTATGGACATATAGGAAAACATTGGATCGGCTAGTTTACATATAATCGAAATAAAATTCTATAAATGCAAAATATTTTTTTCCTATACCTATTTTTCTGTTTTAGTATTAAATATTTTCTTGTAATAATCTATATCATATATACTTTGCAACAAATATAAAATATAGCCCGAACTAACTTTTGTTGTGGGTTTACGATCGTATACTGGTAAGGAAGTATAATTTTTTTTTTTAAAGAAGTAGAAATTAAAAACAGTAGTTTTTAATAATTTATCCATGTCTTCGAAAATTCACTGTACGAGTTGATGTATACATGGACATATCTCTAGACTCACATAAACTTAAACTTGTATATATCTATTATAGCAGTGACAAAAAAGTATATATCTATTATAGAAACCATGTGTGTTTGGCTCGTGTCTCATCTTATGGCCTTTAAAAGGGATCATAGTATAGCTTGGACTCTTTCTGCCGTCTATGATCTCTTTTAATCTCTCATCTAAGATCAACCTATCATCTAAGTTCTATCTCTCTTGATCTGTATTTTCATCTCTCTTTCTCATTAATGGGTTCGAATTTTCATTACTCTATAGATCTAAACGAAGATCAAAACCATCATGAAGAGACCTTTTTCTATCCTCTTGGATCCTCTTCGTCTCTTCTTCATAATTATCAAGTTCCTTCTAATTCTTCGTCTTCTTCGTCGTCCATTTCTTCTCTCTCATCTTACCTCCCTTTCTTGATCAACTCTCAAGAAGATCAACATGTTGCCTATAACAACACTTATCAATACGAGCATATCCATATTTCTCAGCCCCTCAAGGTACACACACATATACACACACAGGTTTTATAATAATATATCAACCTTAATGGGTGCACAGATGTTATGTTGAGTGATCTTTACTTTTTCGTCTTGTTGTTGAAAATATGCCTGATCATGTTTCATACAAAAAAAATATTATTTGTGAATTTGTAATGAAAAAATACATAAATGAAATTTACATAATCAGGGGGAATCTTAAGAAACCATATAAATCATTATTTTTCTTTGTTAGTTAAACCTCGATTGTTGCTATATATCAGGCCAACATGTTTAACGGTGGATCATCATCAACTTCATACGATCATATGGTGCCAAAGAAGGAGACAAGACTGAAACTAACGATAAGGAAAAAAGATCATCACGACGACCAGACCGATCTTCTTCACCAAAACCCGACAAACCTCAATTCAGACTCCGACAAGTGGATGATGTCCCCAAAGATGCGGTTGATTAAGAAAACAATCACCAACAATAAACAGCCCACTGATCAGGCTAATAACAACAATAATCGTAATCATAAAGAAGATCACTACCCTGTAAATCAGAAGACTAGTTTCGAAAAAGATCACGATGAAGATCTCAAGAAAGTCATCACAGAAAATCGCTACAATACAATGAAGGATAATGGTTATGGTAATAACAATGGCGTGATTAGGGTTTGTTCTGATTGTAACACTACCAAGACTCCTCTTTGGCGAAGTGGGCCTCGAGGTCCCAAGGTAAATTAATTGATTTTCTTGAAATTATCTCTTGTTACATAGATCTTAATTCAATTTTTAAAGTACATAAGTATGTGTCTATAACGCATTTATATTTGATTTATTCAAGTCTAACGCATCTTTAGATGTAATGACTCTCTTATCCTTAATGATAGACATACGAGTCCAATATTATGTGAATAATTTTGACGCACATTAACTTTCATAATATTTTTCATTACAGTCTCTTTGTAACGCATGTGGCATAAGACAAAGAAAGGCGAGAAGGGCCGCAATGGCTGCAGCCATCGCTGCAGGTGACCAAGAGGTGGTGGCGCTGCAGCCCAAACAATTACCTGCGAAAAAGAAGTTGCAAAGCAAGAAAAAGCGATCTAATGGAGGAGATAAATTCAATATCTCTCCTCCGGTAATGGCCAAAACAAAAAAGTCCAAGATCAAAGGACATGAACAGGAGGATACTACCACGGTTGCGGGAGATTCAGAAATCAGCAAATCAGCAACCTCTTCTGATTCTTCAATCTCGTCGAACAAGCTGTGCTTCGATGACTTGACGATAATGTTGAGCAAAAACTCAGCTTATCAACAAGTGTTCCCACAAGATGAGAAGGAAGCTGCTATTTTGCTCATGGCTCTGTCGCATGGAATGGTTCATGGCTGATCAGATCATTACGATATCTTCTCATTACAGAAAGAGGTTTATTTATACCATAGTAAGCAAAATAATGATTGGTTTTCAAATCTTGGAGTGATTAAGGTAGTTTCTGCAGTTGGTCTAATATTAATATGAGAAGTCAAAACATTATATAATAAGAGTGTGCGAGAGTTCAATTTAGTAGTTATTATATCTATAGATGTTTTGGGAGATTTTGGTTTAGGGTTTATGTTGTGTTTTTCCCAGATGGAGCATTAATCACTCGATAATGTGCGAGTGTTCTTGCTTATTTACATCTTTTTTTTGGCATCTTTATATTTACATCTTTACATTTTGTGTTACGTGATTTGAGAAATAATTTAATCATGAAGAGTATTTATATTTATATTTTTTTTATCTTTACAAATATTACCACAATTATGATCAATTATAAATTGATGACCGATTTGCAGGGCCAGCCTAGAGGGTAAGCCAATCAAGCCGTAGATTAGGGCATCCAAATTAGTTGAGTATATTTTTTAAAAAAATTTCTTAGTAGTATCTATAAACAAATGAATTTTTTAAGATTTTCTATTAAATATTATTTATTAGGCATTTTAGTTAGAATAAAATCTGTTAAACCTTTCAAAAATATTTAAAATTTTGTTAAAAATTAAATATATTAATACATTTCTAGTTTTCCTTTAAGATTAAATATATAATAAATTATCAACAGAAGAGAGCTTAAAGATTGATTAATTTAACACAGATCAAGTTCTACCTTTAATTTTCCATGAATTCAGATTTGAACAATTCTAAAAGTATAAAAATGGTTATATTTTTGTTTATTTTTAAAAAGTCAACAATTACAAGTGAAGATAGTTTAAGGGCATCATGTTTGAATCTGAAAGTTTCTTTAAGGTATTGTACGTATTCATACATAATTGATAATGATTTGTTTAAGGAACTAAAGTTTCTTTAAGAATCGATGCCCGAGAAAGTTCGAAAACCTATTGAAGTGCTCGATTTTTTTGAAAACAAATGAAAGATTGTTATCAACACACATAAATTGCTTATCACATATTGTTGACTATTCTGGTGTAGTCGCCATGGCTGAAAGAAGTTTTTCGAAGTTGATGTTGATAAAGATTTATATGCGGTCTACCATGTCACAAGAAAGATTAAATGAATTGTCTATGTATTGATGCAAAAAAATGAATTGTCTATGTTATCAATTGAAATGGCTATGGTCGAAAGACTTGACTATATGAGTCTAATGAATTTATTTGTTAAAAAAATATAAGAAGAACTATATTTCAACAATAAGTATATTTTATATCACTGTTTTTATAAACTATAAACAGACTATAGAATTTTTTTAATGAAAATTTAAACTGTTTTACATTGTTTTGCGATAATGATAAAATATGTACATAGGGCATAGTTTTAAATTTTGATTGGGGCAGTACAAAAGGTTAGTCCGGTACTGCCAATTTGGATTGTGATAACTAAACCATTCAATTTTCTTACACAAGTTTAGGTCTGACATTTTCTCTCTTTCCTCTATCTTTCTCTCCTGACACTAAAAAAAACAGATCTGAGCTTGGGTTAGACGTCCGGTACGTGCGAACGCGTTTCTGGTGTCGGAGGCCCCCTTCCCCTTCCTATTCTTTTCTTCTCTTTACTCGTTCGATATCTATCCCTACCTGCTATTTTTCTTATGGTTCTGACGCCGGAGGTTTCTTTCAGATTCGGCTCGGCTCGATAGGAGGTTCAGGCTGGAAGTGAATTTTCTGGTGTTTGGAGTCGTGGTGCAGTGAGTGTTGGTTTTGTTCTTGGAGGAATTGGCTTTTAGGGACTGTCAAGCAGCATTTTGGTTACTTGCGAGTTGGCAGCTCAAGGAAGGGGATTTGAGGCTCCGGTTACAGATCTTGCGGATAGTTTCTGGTGGTCTGTCTACTCTCGGTTTGTGGCGAAGTGGTGGACGTAGGTCTATGTCTTATTCTTGGCGTCGAAGAAGGACAAGCCTTATCATAATTTCCCGTGGGTGCTTTGGAGGTTGGTCTACCTCAAAGGCGTTCTTAGCCGGTGGTGTTGGAATGTGTTAGTGCTTCCGGTGGTGGCCCTTAGAGGTTCTAGGTGTTCCGGTGTCGGTGAGGTTGTCTATGGCCTCTCTGAGGTGACGCTTTGATCTCTCCCACTCCTCATTCCTCTTATGGTTCTTTATCTCCAGTATCGTCGTCATTCTTGGCGATTAAGCTCTCAGTGTTTGTGTTGCGGGTCGAGCCGTTGTCACCAGTTCCGTCTCCTATCCGCAAGAGTTTTATGTTCCTCTGGTTCTCAGAGGCGGCGTTAGGCAAGGCCGTCAAGGCCGTCAAGGCTCGTGTGGTATGCGGGTTTCTTTTGCTCTTAGTGACTCCTTAAGACGATCCAACACGTCCCAGTTCTTCGGCCCTTACGTAGTGTTGTATAGATTTTCTTTGGTAGGTCCAGAGCGTATGCTGGTTTCAAGTGTTAGAGTCTACTCCTCCCGCCTTTCTTCTTATCGTTCTGTGCTTCATTGGCCTTCGGGTCTCTTGGTCATCGAATGGTTGTGGCGCTTGTGGAGTTTGTACATAGGAGGCATTGAGCAGATTTCATTTAGTATGTCTTCCATTCTTTTGAGGAGTCCATCAAGACCTAACTACTCCGAAAACAACATGGAGACTCTCGGCATCCGAGATAACAAATAGAACCTCACTTCCTCTTATTCATCGTTGACGGTTGAGAACATGAATCGATTTCTAAAGTTTATTAAAAGCACACTATTGGAATATGACATTTAATAGCTAGTTGTTGCAATACATAAACTTAGAAAATTTTGTTCAAATCAATCTTGTAACCAAAAATAATTTTCGTATATACGGGTCCATTTTAATATATATTCTTCAAAAAAGCTAAGAATCAGGTAGTAAACTGGATTTGATCATTTTTGAAAATATTCTGAACACAAGAATTTTTAATGGATGAGAGAAAGGATGGTTGATATGAGAGCATATGAATGTGTGTGTCGGATAAGAGATCATGTGTGGAGATAATGAGTTTGTCTTGCATTTAATGGCGACGACATATATTAAGTTAAAAGAGATCTTCAGAAAGTTGCAATCCCACATATTTTCTTCTTCTACTTCTCATAAAAGCATCTTTTCTAATTTATTTCCTTGCTTCATGGAAACATATGTGGTTGACCTAATTGAAAAAATTAGTTATTTGTTGTGGAATAAGAGATTGGAAAAGCTTATTATTATTATGGATCAGAGATTTCTATTTATACAAGTTACAAGAGAGATAAATGGATAAACCCAATCCCATAAGAAAAGACAAAAGTACATATTTCCTAGTCAATCTAGGAAAATGATAAATACAAATACAAAGTAGATAAGTATAAAGCTGGCCGCCAATCTCCTAATGGGCTGGACGTCTCCTTCCTTCTTCATGGGCCGGTCATGGATCTGGCTTGGTTATGGGCCGTCCACCATATGATTTATAACACTCCCCCTTGGACGCCATAACCTTTCGGAGTTCGTAGTGTGCTTCATATTGCCTCATTAAAACCTTACCAGGAAAACCCAGTGGGACAAAACCTTGGTGAAGGAAAAAGAGTACAACATATACTACTCCCCCTGATGAATGCATCACTGAAGATCTTCTTGTATAAGTTTCTGAATGTTGCTTCAGTGAACTTGAAGTATTTGTGCTTCTGTATTGTCGTCCATTCCATAATCTGATCGGGCATTTTTTATGGTTCTTGACCAAAACATACTTATAGACACGGACACTCTACTCATAGAAGTGTCTCTTTTGTTATCGTCCATCTAACTTGGATAGAACTATCATAAACGCTTACGGATTGTCTCATGGTCCATGCGGATGTAATTTATCATCCTGTCGACCATCGCGCGTTCTGTTTTAATAAGTTCATGGCTTTTGGTCTTTCTTGCCTTCAGCAATGCCATATTTATCAGACCTCGACCAGACATACACCTGGTCACTCTCTTGGGTCATTGTGGTTCCTCTTTACCCACTGATACACATAATGGCTCATACTTGCATTGTAGTTTGATACATAAACTTTGTTAGTTAAACATCGCAACCCATACTTATATTTTATGGCGTTTCATGAACTTCTAGCTGCAGGACCATACCACGTGCTGAAACACATGTTAGGTCATGGACCTTGTCCACACACGCCTATAACTTTCCCATGAATGGCTAATATATTGCAGCCCAATGTTGCTGCAGTGGCATGGTCGGTGTGCTGCGATGATGTTACTACAATGTCTTTATACATTTCTGTTGGTTCCTAAGGACCTTCTTTACCATCAGCTATATCTTAAACTATGCATATTGATATGCATGCTGATAGTTGGTACCTCAAGGCCATACCACATTTTGGGTTAACATGTTGGTCGTCCCTCATGGACGATTGGGCCGGAACATGGCCGGACATGGTCTTTGATTGGTATGGGCTTTGGCGTGAACCTTAATGGTTCCCTTTTGCCTTTTTCTTATGACCATCTCATATTACACTATGTAATTGTGTCATGCTGATCTCGACACACACACACGGCTATGATCTCTACTGCAAATCATTATAGTCCCATCATATGTAAAACATAGCCTGCCTAAGGATCAACCGATAACTTGTATCATTGAAATCAATTAACTTTTCTTTAAGTTGGTTTAGTATAAACACAAGGAACTTCTTTCATAATGATATATTGGTGTGATCTTGAGTATCTGCAGTAAAAATAGAGGAGAAACAGGAGGTAACACGCCCTTGATCAGTCCCATAACTGATCAGAACCAGCTGAGAGTAACAAAACAGAAACTTGCTGTGGTTAAAAAGATGCCAAAGCTTGAGAATGAATATGGGGATCATTACACACGACCACCAGACCCTATGCAGCATGAGAACCAAGTTATAATGAGCATTGGGCAAGGTGTATTGAGAAAAATCATAGATATTCTCCTAGGCAGCCACAAGGAGCTAGTTCGGCCACCAGATCAATCAGCAAGGTTTCTGCTTGTTTTTAGAGATCTAATGCTCTCATTCTATCCGGGAGAGCATATAACACATGCTGAGACAGCCATGGTTGAGGCGTGCTTATGGAGTAAATGGAGAGAAGCTTTTACAGCAGGAGCTGGTTATGAGTTAAGTGGAAAGGAAAGTTTTGTTTGCTACATACTAAGGCACGTGAGGAGCTTAGATATGATTGAGCAAGGTTTCAAGAGCTTGCTGAAGCATGGAAAAGGATTGCAGTCCTGGGTATTTGATCCAGGAGATGATCATGTTTCTATCATCTTACAAGTCTCGGATTTGAGGACAAATCCTTTTGAAGGGAGAGAGGATGGTGTGACCCTGATCAGCTCCATACTAAAGAACATGAAGTCAAGGAAAGAAGGAGCTAGGAAATGGATCATGGCACGACCTGATGAGCTTTATGGAAAGCTAAAAGGCTTGATCCATGAGGTACTGGACCGAGAAAAGGCTATGGGCCTTGATGTGGCCTTTATAAAGCATGGACTGACTTTGGACAATCATGGACGACCTGTGACAACCCTGATTGACAAGGAAATGGATAGGATGAATCTGGTTAGACAAGAAATGGAATGGGAGATTCAGTCTGATCGAGAAATGGACTGGTCAAACCGACATATGCGAGAATTGAGTTGGAAATGGAAGATTGAGAACGAGAGCAGGAAATGGAACATGATGAGGACCTTTATCAACCAAACGAGCATAAGGAGCAGCTTGGTCGGACCTGGAACAAGATGGATCGAGCCCAAGAAAGAGTTGTTCGAAAAAGGCCTTTATCGTCCCAAAAAGTGGAAGGACAAGCCAACTTGGTTTATGATTGGTCCAATATGATTATGCATGACCATTATGGTCTATTTTAAGTGTATTTGGTTTTATTATTTATGTAAACTAATTAGGAAGAGGTTTTGGGCTTTATAAACCCATTAGGAGTCAGTTTGGTGCTTTAAATCAATTAGCAATAGGTTTGGTTTTGGTTTTCCTAAACCACATTGGTTTAGGCTTAGAGTTTTATGTTTTATGCTTTTAAACAGCAGCACCACGTCCATGTAACTTTCAATCATTCTTTTTATCAATAAACTTCTTTTTGGTGCAAACCAGTCTTGAGACGACACTGTCTCCTTTGTTCACAAGTGGTGAACGTTTCTAAATCACACTAAGGGAGAGTTAATCTTCTGTGATCCATCCTAGACATCAAGCAGGACGCCCCTGTGTCTGAGGAGTAGCATAAACAACCTCTGAGCAATCCATAGCTCGAAGGTGAAGTCCATCCGCCATCCAAGAGACCTACAATCTCTTGATCCTTTCACCCACGCCCCTTCAAGTGTTTCAGGGACTAGACAGCCTATCCAGGGCCGTACCATGGACTGATTTGGATTGTTCTTTATAGAACTCATTTACTAAGTATTACTTAGTCTATCATATCATATGCAGCTGCTTTTGCTTCAGTCCATAAACAGCTTAGGAACAATGTTGTTCTTTGAGAATTTCTTTTCTCATTTTTCTGGTACCTTTATTATCTTTATATCCAGTGATCTATATGCTGCTTACTACATCATTATTTCATTTTGTGTCCAGACCTCATCAATTTCGAGTTTATGTAGTAGCATCCACCACATAGGAGTATATCTCCTTATAATCTGTTCCTTGGTCTCTGTGAGTATCCTTTTGTGACAAGCCATTCTTTGAATGCTGTAAGTAGGAACATGAACACCTTAGACCACGTGATCATGTACTACATCTCACGATTTCTTTTCCCACTCAGGGCCCATTTTTCACTGGTTTATCTCATCAGATGGCGTTTCACTATGTATGGCCAATACGCCCATCTCTTCTATAGATTCTTTAAATCCTTCTTCAAACTCCACGTTTCCTTTTAATCTATGAATGCATTCTTGTATTCACGTGGGTTCTGATCCTCGCTTATATCTTTAAAACTCAAGTGCTATTTTCTTATGCATCTTTATCATTTGTGTGTCGACACTCTTATGTATATTGTTCCATTGTGTTCCAGACATGATCTAATCAATTTGAGATTTCATTCTTATCAAGGACCTTTATTACCTTGCAGCTTGGCATCCCAAGCTACATGGTTTGGTACCTTATATTGTCAGCTGCGCAGCCTTATCTCAATGTCTGGTTTGGTTTCCCTTATGACCTCGGATCTGTCTTTTCATTCTATGCACCTTTCTCTTTTCTTTCCGAGGTTCCTTATCTTATGGAACATATTAGTCTTTCTTTAATAGACTCTGTAGCAACTTGATTAGGTCTCTAGGACACTAATTTTGTGGTGCAAGCTGGTTTTTCTTTTCGGGTCTAATCTGTCTGGCATTCAATTAGCTAGCTTTGTATAATCTCTTCTTTCTTTGGACGTCTCTAAATCATATTCTCTGGTCCGAGGATCTTGCCAAGACAAAGATGGCTAGCACCATTCCATTTCTCTTGTAAATCTTTTTCCAGCTTATTTCTTTCTTCCCCTGATGTTGGATAGTCGGATTCATTAATCATGCAATTCGTGTACCTGGCCTTAATCTGATCACCCATATTTGGCTCAAGGTCTCTTAAAAACTTGTGGGAGAAAGACATGTTCATATCCAAAATATGTTCCCAATCCTCTTCTGAGGTTCCATCTTAGACGGCACATATGTCTGTGGTGGTTTATTCAAAATCTCTTAAGATGGTGTCTATCTGGCTCATGACCCGTATTCAATCTGAGATGGAAATATCTATGCTCACTTCTATGGCCTGATGCATATTATCCTTATATACATGTAAAACTCGTGATGTCCCCAAGCTTATAGACTTTTAGAGTCTGAATCCTTATAGGTAATGGCCTGTACGGCCAAGCTAATGGCCTGTGCGGCCAAGCTGTCATGTCCATGTTTATAGTATGGTCATGGACCACGGGGTTTGTCTTCACTCCCCTCATGAACATGCTATAACTTTAGATACTTGGGACATTATAGCCTAATGAGTTTCCCTTGTGTACATGTTACACAACGTGAGATTCTATGGGATAATTCTTTGTGCCTTTTACAATATCAATCTTTGCATCAAGTTTAGACTTAGGATGGCTAATCCAGTCATGCCATAAAATGTATAAATTTTGTGGGTCAACCAATCTGGTTACCTAGGCCTTTTGCCTTTATCATACTGATCTTTGGCATAGTCTAGATCAGTGGAGTACGCAAGTATAGTCTTGACCATTTACTTATAAGGCCTTAAGCGATTTTTCTTAAATCCGTAGGAACCTTTTGTTTCCTTTTTCCCATTGTTTCTATTTGGAAACCATTTTTGTTATAATTCAATGGGCCACGAATTTTGGGTGTATATAATGCCCTTTAGGCATTGCCTTGGCCGTATGTTACTATACCGGCAAATTTGTACTCATTTTTTTTATCAATCAAAATCATTCACATTATCAAGCAAAATGAACTCAAAACAATTCTATTATTATATAAATAATCGTGAATGACAATAAGATGAAAGCAAAACAGAAATCAAAATCTTGTCAAAGTCTTATTTTCTTAGTCAATAGACAAGCCGGCCACACCATCCCTTATGTTGGACACGGCTGCTTCAGATTTCTCATGCATCTCACTGCCACTACAAAAAAAGTTTACATTGATAGCAGATTGTTATAGCACGTTTTACTGAACTGCTATCGTAAATGACTTAAAAATTTATGTATTATATAATAGCGTTAGATAAACGCTATAATAGAGTGAAACCTAAAATAGCACTTAATTAATGCTATTTTGAAAATTAAGTGAGCGGGAATATAAAATTACTGATTCCGCCAATACTTAGCGGGAAATTAGGTTTAAGCGTCAAAACATTATTTAAGTATCTTCAATAAGACTACCAAAGACATATAATAGCATTTTTCTAATGCTATGAAAAATTATTTGATCCCCTAAATCCTAAACCCTAAACTCTAAAACAATCCTTAAAACTCTAATCTTTTCATATTATAACTTCAAATATTAAAATTAGTTTCAAAATTTAATCTTCTTAATCTTAAACTATAATTTTCTAAACATAAATCTTAAATCAATTCCAAAATCATACGCAAAATAAAGTGCCTAAATTGAAACCCTAAACCTATCTTTAAACTATAATCTCTAAACATAAACTTTAAAACTCTAATAATTTTATAATATAATATCAATTTTAAAATTTAAATCAAAATTTAATATTCTCAATCTTTATCTATAACTTCCGAAAAAAACAAAATTAAATCTTAAATTTTATATCTAAACACAATTTGTAATTTCCAAAATTCTTTAGTTAACTTTAACTTTATAACTAAACCCTAAACTCCAAACCCTATTCCCCAAACCTCAAATATACGTCAAACCCTATGTATTGTATCATAAATTATAAATCTACACACATAAATTATAAATCTAATTTTCAAATTTTATTCTCAAATGTCACTCTAAATTAAACATAAACTCTATATATTTTTTAAAAGTGATATAATCAAAATTTATTTTAAATATAAATCTTAAACTTAAATTTTATATCTGTTTTCCAAATTTCAATTTCGAAATTTAAAAATTTAAACTCTAAATAGTATTTTTATAAACTCTTAACTCTATTTTCTATTAGCTAATACCAATCACAAAGTTTAACTTTTAAAATTTAAATCTAAGTTTATAAATTTTGAAATCTAAATCTTAGATTTTTCCTAAAATAATTTTTTATTTTCGAAAATTTATCATAAATATTTATCCATTAAACACACACAAAAATGAATAGCAAAACAATGGATACAAAGAAACAATTTCAAAATATCTGATTGGTTAACATAATGTGGCCAATCAAATTTTAGAAAAAAAAATGTGGCCAATCAGATTAAAGGGCGTGGATCACTCATTGTGTAATCACAACCATTGATGAAAGTTAATCTAACGGACACAAATGCACAGAGATTAAAAACCTTTTTTCTTCTTCTATCTCCTCCTTCCTCGCCTCTGTTGGATTCCCTTACTTGATCTCGACTCTCCTTAATTTTCCAGTTTCTTCCTTCTTTGACTACAATGAAAGCGGAGATGGTGAAGCCTCGGAAGCTGCGTCGGAGGAGGCGCACGGAAGCTGTAGTGGAGGAAGCCCCGCCTCTCTCGTTGTTGTGAAGGAAGCACCGTGACGCATCTCTACTCTGTGACGTCTCCCTCCTTCACAGCAAAGACCACTCATCTTCTTTGAATCTCTGTGTGTTTTGAGTTAAATAAAGCTATTTGGATTGGGCTAATTGATGTCTATTGAAATCGATTTAGGGTTTGGTTGATGACAGAGGAAGCTAGTGGAGGTCGAACCAAGCTCTTGTTGGCTGGAGGAGGCAAGCCCGTGGCGTCATTCTCATTCAGATACGTCTCTGCTCCTCCGCCATCCCTCTCCTTCAAATCCGTCTCTGATCTTCGGTCCTGTTCCTCTCTTCCCCTCCACTGTCGTCTCCTCTCTTCCCTACTCTGCTCCTCCACAACAAGACGAAAGAGAAAGAAGGAAAGAAGCAAAGAAGAAGAAGAGACATCACCGTAACTTGCTCAGATCCGGCTGGCCAGAGAGGATGAAGAAGAAGACGCCGTGAAGGTAGTTGAACGCGGTGGTGGTTCAAGGCGGCTGAGTTAGAGGATATGGAGTCTTTTTTTTTTTTTAGGTTTAGTTTTTTTTTTGTTTAATGTAAACCAAAAATTGTAGTGGTTTAACTTTATTTTTTAATTTCTGGTTAGGTTTGTAAACCGGAATGTATTTGTAAACCAATTTTAATTTATAAATAAAATTTATTTTACTTTTAATTATACAACAATTTTTGATACATTTTATTTATTTAATTTTAAATTGTAATTATTTTTGGTTTATTATAGAATGATCTATAAATAGCACGAAAGTAGTGCTATAATCAAAGATAACAATATCATTCAAGTATTGCTATTGTATTTGTACATTTTGTAACATTTAAAAAATGCTATCATAGAGGGGGTACCTATGATGGCTGCCGATTACATGGTAGATGGTAAAATGCTATGAAAGACCTACTATAGCGTTAATCGTGAGCTAAGAATGTTAGTATTTCTTGTAGTGTGCTTTTCTTTAGCAATTTATTTTGCTCAATTATCAATAGGCATGAAAGCATCTGATCATAGGTGGTGAAACCTTTTGCTGTATAGATATGTCTTGACATCATATCTCCTGGATAGAATGTAGAGTATGTCTTGAACAGTAAATCCTCATCTGTTACCTCTACACCACATAGTCTCAATTTGTAAACTATCTTGGACAAAGCCAAGTGATATGCATCCACAGACTCAAAGTCCTGAAATTTGAGACTCATCCATTCATGCCTGACATTTGGTAATAACACCATTGTATATCTGGACTTTAATTCTGTCCAAAGGTCATGTGGATTCTCAATATGTAGATACTGATTTCTCAGATCCTCAGTGAGATGATGGCGCATAATTGTTATGGCCATATAATTTTCACTTTCAATTGCATAATTTCCCAGAATTATACTCCTTCCGAGTCCTCTAGACTTCACGACAACTGAAGTGTTCATTACCCATTCCAACCAATTATCTCCAGAGAGATTTAGGGCAGGGTAATCTGAAGGCTCAAATTTCGACATCTGAAATCATTTATCAATCAATTCAAGATTTGGAATTCATGCAATCAATTCGAATAAGCAATGCACACAGATGCGAAAAAGAGGCCACACAACCACATTATCAATCAAGGCCACAAAGCCACAAGAATGAATGCAAGGCCACACGGCCATTTGGGTAATGCAATAAATCTGATCATGATTAAACAGTCTAAAAATTTATGATGCAACCTGAGTAATTTGGTTTCTATATGATCATGCAATCAGGTTATTGAAAAAAAAAATCAATGCAAGCATCATCAAAAAAAATCGGATCAGATTGTTAAATTAAGGTTTTGAATTTTTTTTTTCGATTTCAATTTATCAAAAAAAAAGCAATATCAGACTTAAAAAAATTTTAATCAGATCAATCAGTTGATTTTAGCAAGTTTCTAGTAACCCTAATAGTAAAAGAAAATTTTCCAGCAAGCATAAAATGAATTTTTCACAAAAAGAAATTTTCAGAAAAGGAAATTTTTTTCAAAAAGGAAATTTCACAATTCTTGACAGATTAGGGTTATAATCAATTAGGGTTTCAATCATCAATTTCTAAACCTCAGGTCAATTTCAATTTAGAACAAGCAATTAATCACAATATGGAAACTTGTCTAAAAAATAACAATCGATTTATGCAAAAGGAAAACTAGGGTTTTAATCAACTTAACAATTTTTTCTTTTGAAAATCGATTCTAACCAGGCCAGGATTACTCAAACAATCATCAAGATCAGTTTAAACAATTCAATCAAGCAATTAGATCAATCAAACAATCGGATTTCGATCAAAAGAAATTAGGGTTTGCTAATCGGATTCAATGCTGGACACGGGTGAGGTTTCAAGGCCTTTAGTGATTAAGGGTTTCAATTATTCAAATCATAGAATCAATAAATCTAGCAACCTTAACCTCAGAACATCAATCAAGAACAATTATGAACAGCTCAATCAAACAATTAGAACAATCAATCAATTCGATTTCAAGTAAAAACAATTAGGGTTTCAGATTTCATAAGCAATACATGCAGCTTGCATGTAGGCAGCTGAGATTAATGTTCTTTAGGGTTTTAAGCAATCCTAGCACCAGGGTTCTAGGCTTTATGCAAACAATCAAGCAATCAAGCAATTCATTGAGTTCCATCTGAAATTTTGTTATCAATTATTTAAAACTAATAAAAGTCTCACATTTGAAATTTTGTTATCAATTATTTAAATTTTTTTTTCTAAAAAATACAAATGATCATAAAACCATATGATTAGGAAGTCTCACTTAATCAATAGTCATATTAAAATATACTATATACATATGTTAACATCATTTAAATTTAATTATATAATATAAAAATAGATAAAAGCGATTGTTTAAATTTACTTACCATGAAATGATTGAAAATAAATAAATAAGAGTGATTATTTTGATTTATGTGCTTGCGCCAATTTAGTTATATATATAATAGTTAATGGTTTACCAATTATCAATATATTTATTATTTTGTTATTTCGTATTATGTAAAAGAACGTAAAATAAGTAAGAGTACGTAAAAAAATTTGTGTATACAATATTTATCGTTTTTATTTTTATGTTTGCGCCAATCTAATTATATAGTAATAGTTAATAGTTTGTCAATTATCAATATATATATTTATTATTTTGTTATTTTGTATTATGCAAAAGAACGTAAAATAAGTAATAATACATAAAAATAATTTGTATACACAATGTTCATTCCGCGAAAAAATGCGGATCTTAGACTAGTTTAATAATATAAGGTATAACTAACTAGAAAAAGCATTAAAGGGTCTCAAAAGGTATGTTTTGATGTTAGTTACTACTAATTCGAAATTTTTTCTTAAGGTGCACGAAGAAGCTCTTTTTTTCTGGTAACTTTGCACGAAGAAGCTTTAAAGAAAATTTTAACACACGAATCACTATTAACCCACTGTTATAACACTAATCAATTCACTAATCTCTCTTACTTGGCTAGATTTTAGTTTTCTATTTAAGGATATCTAATAAGCATCATTGAACAATTAATTCATCAAGTCCACTAATCCAAGAAAAACTGAGTCGCCCCCCAAAACAAGTGGATGTCTTCTCTTCCTCAAGCATCTTCTGTAGCTGTGCATCATAATGGTTTTTAGCCTGGTATGGAACTCCATACATTGGCTGTCTTCCATGTTATGAATGGGTACATGGTGCGTTACATACATCGGACATTCTTGCTCTGATGAGTAGTCTGTAAGCCTGATACAAGTTCTCCTTCTTCTGTAGCGATGGACTTGAACTGTAATCTCTGCCGCTATGAATTCTCTTCATTTCAAAGCTCATATCCTTGGATCCTTATGCTTAGTCTGCCATCTACTCCATGCACCACGCTTCCCCGTGGCTCCAAAACTATACAAAAATGCAAGATATACATCCCATAACTCTAAAATGAGGATAGTGCACCAAACTTCAGTCGCTCAATCGTCGATGTATTGTCCAAATGTACTTGTCCCCCTCATCTTTGGAAATTCGGTATTTAATTTGATGAAATTTTTTTTATTTTTTTATTATGTATTAATGAATTATATATAAATGCAGGGGTGGAAAAATAAACCGAATCTGAAAATCTGAATCTAACCCGATTTGATAAAAATGAATTAGAACCAAACCAAATCCGAAATAAATAACGAATGGATTTGGTTCTATGTATTTCGAATTATGAGTTTAATCTGAATTCACATGGATACTCCAAACCTTAGTTCAATTCCTATAAGTACCTAAAATACTCTAAGATACTATTAAGTATCTAAAATAGTATCTATTATATGAATAATTAATTCAAATATTTAGTTTAATAGTTTTATTAAAGTTTTATGTTTTTGAAAATTAAGTGATTTCGGTTTATTCTGAAATTTAAATAATGTTTACTACGTTTGTAGAACTGTTAGTTAATAATTTTAACTTGTTTACGTTTTTCTCTTCTTAAAGATTATCTCTGAATCATTCCACCAAACTTTGTTACTATAAACTGTTCACAAGTATCAAGTTTGTGAAATAAAATATGTACTTTTAAATTACAAATAATTATTTTGGTAATCAAAACCTGATGTATTAGACCCAAACCGAAGCTGATTGCACACCCCAACTCATATGCCTATAAAAATGTATGCATTGTGCCTTAAGAAGATATATAAAGTTTACTGTCGGCATCTCAGTGCCATACAAATTCAGATCAATTAAAATCCACAGTTATATGAGAAAAACCCGTGAGATAGATCTTAATTTAGACCTCACGAAGTTTGATTAATTTGTTCTTCTTACATAGCACATTTTTAATTAATTGGAAAAAAAAATCACTTAAAATCTTAACAATGTTTGATTCATAAACCATTTATTTGAGAAGGTAGCTCTTCATCAAGGCATCAACCCTAGTATAACTTACTCTGCAATTAATCTCTGCATCCAAGTTACTTTATCATAAATAAATTCTCATTTAACTAACTTATTCATCAAGAAACATCGACATTTAAATTTATTTGCACTAGATGCTATTAATGTTATTTGCGCATGTTAGATGAAAATGATCCACATGGTTATTTAACTACAGACATATCTTCAGTATGAATTAAAAAGTAAAGCCTCTAGTTATATAGATATCGTGAAAACAAAGACTTGAGAACTCGACTTGTGGTAGTATTATATATCTTGTGAGTATAATTCAAGAAAGCCTTTCATTTAAGCAACTTTGTACTGTCAAATCTCAAATGTGATGCTTGTTTATTGGAGAGCGCATCACGGATCATTTGTTTATCCCCTCTTCTAAGGTTTCTCTTGTTCTCTTACTGTCAACACACTGTTTTCCAGAGACATCCGAATATGATATATTCATTCAAAAAAAAAACATATAGCGCGTATAATATAAGAAATTCACGATTCTTTACTTATTGGGCTTGGTGAGCTCATTAAATTGCAACTGCGCTCTTCCCAGCCCGACAATCTCTAAACCCAACTCTATCTTTTATCTTGTCATCAAACCCAACTCTATTATTAGTTCAAAATACTGGGATGTTTTTGGTTTGAACCAAGGTAACTATTTTATTTTTTAATGGAGATATCTTTACCACCAATTTTTTTTGGTTGATTTTTTTGAAAACCATTCCACCAATTTTCTCTAATAAAAATGTCTTAGCTTCTGAGACATCACAAAACGTTTAGCTTCTGAGACATCACAAGATTAAAGTGTTGTTCGTTCATTTTCAGTGGTAGAAGAATTTAAGATCGATTTTAAACCAATTAATTCTTTCTTTTGAAAAAGCTTTTGATTTTTATCAACGATGTAAATTGTTTAATCTTTTTAATATTTTTATTTTTAATTATGCAACAAGTAGTTAATTTTTTGGCAAAAAAACTGTTTTAGTTTGATTTAGTTCACATTTAATTTAATAGTATTTTTGACTCGAAAACTAAGTTTTACTGGAAATGCTAAAGAAAAACTTCTCTTTATAATGAGTTTGATTGGTTGAACATGTTGTTTAATGTTTTTTTTTTGCTTTAAGATTTATGTTTAGATTTTGAGCTGTCGTTTTGAATATTTTTCTTGTATATTTTTAAAAGCACTGAACAAAAACTCTTAAAAATTAATTTTTACAGCTAATATAGTTTCTTTTATAATATATTAGTTTTAAATTCAACTTCAAAAACTAAAGTATGACTGTTTTGAAAAAGGATGCAGATACAAAATTGGTTGTCCACATGGCTTCTACAGTTTTTTTTCAATCATCTCCAATGATTGATGTATTTGCTTTTTTTTTTTAATTTCTATACAAAAGATTTATGTTGTGGTTTTGACTAACATATTTATTTTAAAACTGAAACTAGATTTTGATCCGTGCGTCCATGCGAGTGTTTTTTTTTGTGATACCAAATATTTATTATTGATTTTCATTTATATGTGTTACACTGTTGACATTATTTGATAAATAAATCAATGACAAATTACATAAGTTATTTCTTATTAGATACACAGTCGAGATGGACAATACATATTGTATTTGTTTGTATATATAACCAATTAAAATGAATATTAATATTATTATTTTTTGGAAACCAAACAATTGTTTTAGAATATAGTACAAAATTTTATTTCTGAAAATAAATAAGTTAATATTTTAATGGGAAACTATTAACATTATTTGTTGCTTTCTTGTATTTAAATATATATGTGAAGAAGTATATGAGAAAAACTCTACTTTAATTTTTTTTTAAACTAAGGCAATGTTATATATTTGTATTATTCGATAGTTTGTAATCGAAGTATTAGAATAATTAAAAAAAAAACAGTTTGGTTCGATATAATATATAAAATATTTTAATAATATATTTTAATCGATATATTAAAATAAGAAACCTACAATCCACAAACGGGCTTTCCCTTGTTGGTGGTAAAAATGCGTACTGAAATTTGTACAGATACAATCCACAAATAGTTGCTTGAGTAGGTTAATTAGGATGATGTATGTAATCTCTATATACTTTTTTGGCTTAGTGAAGTTCGTTTGGTTGTTAGGCTTATAAGATTGCATCTGTTCAACGAATGAGAATGACCAACTGCCTTGTAACACGCTTTGTTTTCTCATAAATCAAGTGTATATGTCTAGAGCTGAAAGAGAATGTTAGTTCGGTTCAGTACAAATGGTTATAAAATGTCGCTTATGTACATTGGTGTTATTGTTTTCACTTTTAGAGCAAACAGAAACTCTTGTTAGTTACCTATGCTATGTATAATAAGCTGATTGATTGTCAAAATATAAAACAAATTTTAATATTGATTGCCTGCAAGTTATCGTAGTATAGATTGATACTCTTGCATTTAATCTAATACATTCACAATGTTAAATGATTTTCAGGCATGAAGTGTTAATCTCCAAAAGACTCATAGATCACTACTTGCTGCCAAATAGTAGTGAGTTAAAACATATAACGTTAAAGGTCCCTTGTATATATTTTTCAAGTTCTTATCTTCTGATTTACGTGCAGATCATACACATGTGTTTGATTATTAACAGACCGTCAAGGAGATAAAAGAGAAAACAGAGATGTTTTTATGCAATCCTGAAATCAATAAATGAGGGTATGATTGGCAGAGCATTAGCATAAGCATTATGCTTGTCATTATCCAATCAACATTTATCACAAAAGCATTTACAAGAGCATTTACAAGATGCTAATGCTCTCCAAATGCTCTTTACTCAATGCTCTCATATGGAGCTTTTGGTAAAGCATTTGCAGTCAGAATATATAAAAATTTAAAAATAATTATATATAATTAATATATATTATTTAATAATATAAAAAATTATGTTCATAATAAAAAAATAAATTTACATTTAAAAAATAAAAGTTGTGAGTAATTATTTTAACTTTATAAAAAGAACAATATTTCACATTTGAAATATAATATAATTATATAATTACACATATCATTCATTATTTTTAATAAATAAAATAAAATAAAATAATATATATCTATATATTATATATTAGAAATTAAACATATCTGTATTATTTATAAAAAATAAAAATTATATGTCATATATTAATTTTTCTGATAATAGTATATGAATCATTTACTGCTCTACCAATATATAAATAATGATAATTTATATATAAATTATATATATAATAAGTTTATTTTATTTAATAATATAAAAATTATTTTATATCCAAAAATAAATTTATATTTTAAAATGATATTTACATTTATTTTTTTAAATAATAATATTTTATATTTAAAATTTAATTTAATTTTATAATTAAATAAGATTCATTATTTTTTAATAAAACATATATTATTAATATATATTATAATTTAATATATATTATTATAAAATAAATATATTATATACTAACTTTTATGATAATTTTAAAATTTTATACTGCTACTGCTCTACCAATCACTTTATTAAAAAAATTAATGAGATCATACAGCTTCTGTAGCATACTGCTTCTACAGCATACTACTACTGCTTCTTCATCTGTTGTACCAATCGAGGCTTGAGTTGTTGTAGATGTATAAAAGAGATCAACAATATATGAAATAGAAATTACATGCTTTCAAAACTTACCGATGAATAGCCAAGAACGAAGCAATTTGACTTGAGATTGCCAGCCATTTTTAAATGGTTTTGACTGTTTTGAGAGGTGTACAAAACTTGCACTGGTCGGAAATTTTTAAGATTTTCTGATCTGAGTGTGAATAAGGTTTTGATCTGAGTGTGAATAAGGTCCACGAGTTATTAGGTGAATTGTTATAAAGCAGTTAAAAAATCTATACTAATTATTTGAAAGTATGATTTGCAAGTTGTAGAATAGGAATATACTAAATTTTAGAAATATTTAGTAAAGATATTCAAGGTTTGACTCTTTAACACGGAATGGAAAGCATTTTTAATTTTAGGAATATTCTAAAGATTTTACAATGCATAATATAGTGAAGCGTGATTTCCAAGTATCTATATTATTGTTACTAATGTGATAGCTTTAATTTAAGGCTTGTTATGTTAAGTTAGGAAGATATTCAGTTATTTTAGGAATAGATAGTTGATCTCTTAACCGCTTTGAAAAACCATATCCATAGGAAAAGTGTAATTCTTGTTTTAATGCTATGTCCAACTAAATCGATAGGAAATATATAATTATTAATTTTTTCTGTTTAAAAAAATGAATTATAGTTACAATTAGTATAACCAAACCTAATGTTTAAAATTGTACATAACTCATGTTACACATATAATCCATTTTAGTGATGTTCTCATCAAATATATTTACTAAAGTTTTTTTTTTAAAGTTATTTGCTAGGTTTTAATGCTGGTTCAATCAGATGTTGGAACTTGATTTAACAATTTTGGTTTACAAATATGTATAAACCAATTTATGCAGAGATTGGGTGGGGGATTGTGGATTGTGGTGCCACGAAACATGAAACCCATTTTATGGTTTGACAGATGCAAATGCAATTATTGGGTAACGAAACATTAATGGGCTTGTTATTCCCAATTGTTTGGGTGAAAATCTGACAATAATTAAGAAAAGTGTAGAGATAATTTCAATGGCATAGAGTTGTAATTTTTTAGGAAAAATCAGTCTTATTTCAAATTTATACTTCAGTTTTAATAGATTAGATATAAATTAAAATAGAAAAATCTGAGTGGTGAAACTTTGTTAGGAAAAAAATAAAATAATAAATTAATTATATATTTAATTTTTACTAATATATGTTTAAATTTTAAAATATCAAACTTTTAAAATTAGAGGTAGTAATAATATTGAAAATGATTTCAACAATTACTTGTCCGATGGGTAATTAAATACATTCTCCTAGGAGACAGGAACCATTATTAAAAAAAAGTAGCAGTCGGCATTCCTACCAAAATTTTGATTATATATTAATACTAGTTTAAGACCTGCGTCATGCGCGAAAAGATTATCATATATACAAATTATTTTACATACTATTACTTATTTTACTTATTTTTACATATTATGAAATAACAAAATGAACAATTGAGAAAACATTAAATATTACATATATAATTAAATTTACATAAACAGATAAATCAAAATAATCGGTCTTGCATATTTACAAATATTTTATGATGAATAAATCTAAACAATCATTTTTTCTATTTGTATGGTATACAATTAAATTTAAATGATACTAACATTAATATATAATATATTTTAATATGGTTATCTATTAGATGAAACTTTCTAATCATATGGTTATATGATCATATGTATTTTTATAATAATTTGTTTAAATCACTGATGATAAAATTTTGAATGTGAGATTTTTAATAGTTTTAAAATTTATAACCTTTTTTTGAAAACTCACTGAAAATTTTGTAATTTAAATATTATGTTCTCAATTCTTTTTCAATGCAAATTTTGAAATTACAATTCATATGTTTTTATGATCATTTGTGTCTTGTTATAGAAAGAAAATTAGACCACTTATCATAAATTTTTTATGTTGGATTTTTAACAGTTTTAATAATTTATAATCATTTTTAAAAATTCAAAATATAATATACATGAAAAAATCTAATTCGATTATATGGTAATATGATTGTTTAATTTATTTTAATAATAGAAAATTAAAGAAAAATGATGGAGAATACACAAATTGTTATCAAATCTTTCTTATTAAAATCATTAATTCCCATATATATATATTTTAGTCATATTATATAATTCCATATCTTTTATTTAGGAAAGAAAGAATAATATTAATTGTACATTATTAATTAAATTTTATGAATAGTTTAATGAGAAGTATAATATATATTTAGATGAACTAACATAATTTTCTAAGGACTTTGAAATTTTTTTTCGTGATGTCACATGTCATAGTTAAAATGTTGTAATACTTCTCAAATAATATATAAGTATATATTAATAGATCTAGGAGAGTTGATAGTCGGGGCACTATCAAACCATCTTTAGTGGTTCACTTTATTTTTTATAAATAGAATAACTGTGTAATAGAGTTGGATTCTACAACAAATGGTATTATATTTAGAACGAAAAATAGAGTGTTAAATAAAAAATAAATAAAATATTATTTATAGGGTAAATTTATTTTATTCTATTATAGAATGAAAATAGACTACTATTTAAACATTTTTACTTTAAACTCTATTTTAGAATGAAAATAGAGTAAAATTAAAAATGCTCTCGTAAAATTTGAACTAGTTGGAGGCGCTATCATAGGTTTTGATGCAATTAGAAATAATTATCATAAGAATAGTTAAAGAAAACAAAAAATAGAGTAAATTCATTTTTACCTTATTATAGAATGAAAATTAAAATACTATTAGCACATTTTTATTATAAACTCTATTTTAAAGAAAAAAATTGAGTAGAGTTAGAAATGCTCTCATACAATTTGAACTAGGTGGAGGCACTAGTATAATAGATTTTAGGTTTTGAGTCAATTAGAAATAATTATCATAAAAATAGTTAAAGAAAATAAAAAAATTAAACCGGGGGCACGTGATCCCCTTCCTATGAACATACGTCCGCCGATATACATCCGCCAATATAATAGTAATCTCCACATCTAGTAATAAATTCTAGCTCCGTTCCGTGAGTTACAATTGTCGCATCTTTTCGTGATAAAACATAGCGTGCTTAGAATTGTTTTCCCTACAAATAGTATATGAGACATATTAATATATTATACATAAAAATGGAGAAATATTAGTTAGCTTGCATAATATAAACCAAGATATGTAAAAAAAAAGTTATAGAATTGAATCTTTGATAGGGTATGTACAGACTTTTGGATTTATTTGTGAGTAAGCGGAATGATTTGAGGCCTTATATATCGTCATGGATAAGCAAAGGACCCCAAAAGGAGTTGGGTGAAACGTCTTTGTAACTTAAAAGCATTGGTGGTGATTTGGTGTATTGACATGATAACAAGGGACCCTCACGCGCATCAATGTTAATTCATTTTTATTGCTTTTTTCAATATCAACCAATGGTTTCCCACGAAGAAACAAAATGTATACCTAGCTAATTTAAATTAATACAAAATGCATGACTACATTAACCTAAGTAATTAACTTGATTCGAGTTCATATTGGACTATCGAATTTGGTGGTTTCTAGGTGATGATTTTCCGATTTCCATACTATTTATTTTGGGGGATAACCTATCACAACTAGCACGTAAAAATTGCAAAAAAATGTAGTCAACTAAGAATTTGACGTGATTTATATTAAAATGATAAATTTACTGTTATTCAAACATATATATAATTTTATAAATTCAATGCTATTGAACTTGTTATTTGATAAACTATTTTGAAATCTACTGTTATTAAATACTTCTTTTGTTTCAAAATGTTGTATGTTTTGGAGTTTTCAGACATATTAAAATATATATTAAATTTTAATTATAAATATTTATTTTTTTTTATTAACTATTTTTCACAATTTTTAACCAATCAAAACAATTAGTTTCTTTGAATGTTACAATTTACTATTATTACCTAATAAAATGCGTTGAAAATGTACAAAACATATATTTTTAAAGCAATTTTTTCTAAAACATAGGCTAGTATATATAGAAAGTATTATATTTTAAGTTGTGTACTTTAGGATAATTCTAGCCACTTTAGAATATTTGTGAGTTTCTTAGTTAAAAGATAAAAATCTAAATCTTTTAGTTTAGATGAAAGTTTAGAGTAGTTTAATACAAACTATAATTAATCTCATTTCATCTAAAATCATCTAAGAACTTACAAAAAATAAATTCATGAAATCATCTAAGAACTTACAAAAAAATGAAATCATTTTAAATTATAGACTGAATATAGCCTCTAATAGCCAAACCAAAATCTTCCTAGATTAGATTACAATTATGATAAAAGAAAAGAAAAAGAAAAACTTAGCATTAACTTAAATGTGAACTAAATTAGACTCAAACAGTTTTTCTTTGCCAAAAAATTAACCACTTGTTGCTTTTTTTTGTCTGTACATGCTTTTAGTTATAGTTTTTTAAAATTAATAATAAAAAAGAGGTTCAAAACAAAATCTACGTAGATTACACTTGAGCAATGCCGGTTTCAATAATGGAAATTCACTGAAATCTTGATAATACTTGAAAACGTGTTTTAAACCTTTTCTAGTTTTGATCATCATTTTTATGAAGCATCATTCATTTTTATGTACGGGCCTCTCCATTTGAAAACCTCAAACAACACCTTCCATAGCTTGATGATTTTAATTACCATTTGATTGAGGTGATAATAATCGTAACGCAAGTGAAAACAATTCAATGCACCGTTGCAAGTTATTTAATATTGATTAAATGTTAGTAAATAAACTAAAGTTATTTCTGCGACCCATGTTCGGGTATATTAATTTGCTTTTATTCAGAACATGTTGGTAGGGGAATATCAGAATCCTGTGGGCACACTTTAATCTTCAAAAACAAAATTAAAACCAGTAAAAGTTAAAAGTACCTTTCTATTTAAAAAACTACATTGTGAAATAAAATTGTTAAAGCTCAATATTCACAATAATAAATTATTTTTAACCTGCTGAACTTTAAGACAGAACAAAACCACTAAATAAAAAAATTGTTAAAGCTCAATATTCACAATAGTAAATATTTTTAACCTGTTTAACTTTAAGACAGACAAAACCTCTAATTTAGTGGTTTCGTTAATATCTAGTCGTAATATGATCTTGTTTCAAATGTGATTTTCATATACTCTAATACTGGATAAATATGTAATATTCAAACCAAAATCTCAACCAAGAAAAAGAAAAGTACTCCCTCTGTTTCAATTTGCAAGTAGTTTTAGATAAAAACACTAATATTAAGAAATCTATTACTTTTTAAAAAGTATCAATTAATATATGAATTCAACCAATTATAAAAAAACTAACATATTTTCATTGGTTAAACAATATACAATAAATGCAAAAGTTACATTGAAATGTTAAAATTACTTATATTTTGATACAATTTTTTTTTGCTAAAACTATTTATAATATAAAACGGAGAAAGTAGTATTTTAATATTTCTAACGATGACATCGGACATTTTGTCCTCTAATCACTTTGTTTCTTTTCCAATAGTAGTGTCACTATTAACACACCTTGCACTATATATAGAAATGATTAAAATGTGTATTATTTTGTTTCCCCCAACAACTGAATTATTTTGCTTCTGGAAGTTACCCTCGGTTTTGTTTTGAAGTGGATTCTGAATTATTCAATGTAAAAGATTCAGCTCTAGTGGAATTACCATCGATTATTATTGTTTCTTAAACAAAAAGCCAACAACATTAATTTCTTTTTTGACCAAACACTATTAATCTCTTCCTAGAAAGTTATAGTATAAACACAAATGACCAAATCCTAAAATTAAAATTAGTGTCGCATGTTCTTTTCTAGTCCTGTTTTCATGTTCAATATAGTGACTTAGTTTTTATCCAAAAATAAAAAATAATAACTTAGCATTTAGAGAAAATAAGCTTAACTACCATTGCGTTTATAAAAGAAGTGTTGATCCAAGGCAAATATCTCACAATATTCAAATAATATCAACCAAATTATCAAAGTAACTAAGATGGATCAACATCAAACTAGACAGGATCGAAAATTAATATTGTATACGTAAACATTATAGTTATACTAATTAAACCATTTTAAACGTGTTATATATATATGTTTATCACGTAACGCTGATGGGTCTAATATTCGATTTGGAAGTCTGAAGAGACGCAAGCTTCAGATCAAGATCAAGTCCACCTGAGTTACCCGACTCGGATACTTCCGGATCTTGATATCCAAGACAAGGATTGACTGAAACAACATCTGTGGTTGACCCAATATGATCATTACATGGAATGCTACTATTTTCTTCAACGTTGCCGGCAAAAACCTGTTGGACATATAAATTGACAAACAATTTTATAACTCATCAAGAATATGTTCATGTGTACTAATTATTGTTTACATAAAGCTTATTTAAAGTAAAACTCGAATTTTTGTTTATAAAATATTGACATTTAATATGTAAAATAAATAGGAGTTCCTTTTACGAAAACAGTATAAAGTTTCTTTTAAAATCATTAAAGATGTGACTTTTCCCGTTTTGGAATTTCCTTAAAGAAAGTTTTTTAAAAGTCTCGTACGTAGAGTTAATTTTTTTTTTTAAAATGTATATATATGTTGTTAAAATTCTTTTTGTTATGTATAAAAGATTAAAACTTTCCATACCGAAGAGACTGGTGCGGCGTCTCTTGTGATGGAGAGTAGTGGCTTGACGGAGAAAGTATTTTTGAGCATGACTTGCCACTTGTGTCGGAGATTTTGTGACGACAAATTTTCTAGAGATTCCTCTCCAATCTCCTTTTCCAAGCTTTTCTAATCCAAATAAAAATGTACGGTGCTCTTCCTCCGTCCATGGAACCCCTACTCATTAAAAAAATATTCATAATCCTATCTAAAAAAAGCCGAGTCTAAAGATTGGGCTGTAGATGCATCATTTTTTGCTTCACAATGAAATGTACACATATATTGCAAGCTCTTGGCAAAGTTTGAAATCTAGTCTAATCGATTAATTGGCATAGGGAAATAGTGGATTATATTACGGTCACATGTCATATTTCGTGAGAAGCGTTTAATTTTATATAATGACATATTCTAAAATTTTAAAATATGTCAAACCCAATCATAATCTAATGGAAAACACCAAACAAATATATAAAAATATGTCAAAGTTGTAACCCTTTTTGCGGTCGGGTGTTCTATGGGTGAGACCGTCGGAGAGATAACCGGCTAAGGAAGAGGAAGAGGTAGAGCATGCGGGCAGGCAATCCATGCTAAAGCTTTTCTTCATTGCGGCGGTTAAAAGCGACGACGGTGGAGGAGGAGGAGGTGACGGAGAAGAGCCTCTAGTGTCTACATGAACACCAAAGAGCCTAATGACTCTTGTTTTGTATGAAGAGCATGTCCTTGAGTTATGTCCTACGTTTCCACAGTGTGAGCATCTTCTGCCCATTGCAATGAATGAGAGAGAGAAATAGAGATGATGTTGATGATGATGAAGAGAGATTTGGGGGTTTATGTAAAATGGTGGAGAACATAGAGAGGTAATATGATTGGATAGACCAATTTATGTTTATTTATTGGAGGATTTTACAACTTAAATTATGTAGTCCAAGTTGGTGTTTTCTACTTTTAGCCAATAAGAAGGCGAGCTTACACTAAAAATCAAAAGGGGAAACATGTCTTTATCAGTGGGGTATTAATTATCATTAATATGAACTAAATTTTAGATTCTTATCTAACTCATCAAATTGAAATCTTAATTTATCTTCACAGTAATAATCTTTCTAAATATGTATAACTTTCGTATTTATGTTTTATAGAATCTGTGATTTGAAGAACGATGTATAGCTATAAGTTATCAATAGCGGACTGAACAAGATAAGCTTTAATGAGAATGGAATCTATATGTATTTATATACTATCATAAAGGTCCATATCTTTCTGCAAAACAAATGTAGCTTTGTGGTTGAGAGGGAGAAGACTTGGATCCTCCAATAGTTTTGGGGAGGTGGGTAGTTGGATAACCTAATAAAATGAGGAAAATTAAATAAATAAACCTATAGTAATTTCCTCTCTTTTTTGTAAATTAGAAACGACAAAAGGGCCTTATTTATTTGAAAAGACACCTAATATATATTTATTGGTTTTGTTAGATAGAATATAATTTGAATCTTATGTTTCTCCAATATATTAGTTGGACGGAAGAGTCATCAAATATGAACAATTTTATTTCACCAAATTGCTTGATATTGTCAAATATTATAATCGATAATGGTTAGTCGACAAAGCACTACTACCCAACATGCATTTACAATTATATAATGGTTAGAACTTAGAATTGGTCCACAGTATGGAGATTCTATTATTAAGTTAGTAGTTAGTATTGTAGGACAATGATTCATATATTTGATCATATAATAATCTTTTAATATTGATTCCATTTTTAATACATATAGTATGAATACTTTGAAGGGGATTCATATATTTCATCATTAAATATATACTATTATTTGAGAATTGAATTTGCTTATTTGTCATATTCTCTATTGTTTGAAGTGATTTTGTTTATCTGTCATATTTTTTTATAATTTTAGGTGATTTACTTATTTGTTAGGTTTTAATAATGTTAGTTTTGTTTATTTATCACATTCCCCATAATTTAGATTATTTATATATTTGTTATAATCTTAATAATTTTAATTGACGATTTTTTTTTATTTGACATATTTTTAAATAATTTTAGTTTTTCTTACGTATTATATTCTCCATAAATTTATGTTATTTTATTTAGTTTTAATAAATAACCTTTGAATTGTCAGTATTTGAACATTTTTAGTGATTATTTAATAAATATTTTCATTATATTCAGAGATAACTATCACTAACGAGTATTATCAAATTTTAACAATAATTTTATAGTTTTGTTCATCTTATGTTTACTTTAGTAATATTAAATCATTTAATATTTTTATTATTATTTTTAAAAAGAAATTTTCTTCTGTTTTATGTTACCAAATCATCTTAAAAAAAAATACAAACCCAAAGAATATAATATCTTGCTATTGTAATAAAAAAATCCATCTTTTACTAGATATATATATATATATATATATATATATATATATATATATATAAATTTATTATTTTTAGTTTAGAAAATTTTAGTTAAATAGAAGTATGTTTTAATTATTATAGATTTTGTTAATATGTGTCACTATGAACTCTGATGAATAGGAAATTCAAATAAAATGCAATTAATACTTTGATGAAGAGAGGTTTAATTTTATAGTTTTCATTGATAATTGGTGATTATGGCTTAGTTTGTAGATTTATATTTTATGTTATTTTAAAGTATTAATAAAATTTTATTAGGTTATTATGATGATGATATTTTCTACATGTGTGATTTGATGATAGAATAAATAAAATATTTTTTCAAACTATTATCTATGTTGCTTTGTAATAAAAAGGTAGATTATATCTTCTGATTCATTAATATTTGAAACTTATTAAATAATTTAGATTGAAATTAAAAAAAAAAGTTAAAATTTGAATTAGCTTGATACATATTAGTCCGCACAAGGTGCGAACCATCATCCAGTGATCTATTATATATATATATATATATATATATTAACTGATGTTAATTATAGGGTTATATCCTGCATTGATTATATATGGTTTGTATACTTGATGTGGATTCATATTGATCATATTCGAATCTATTGATGTGGATATTATCCAACGAACATATTATATGAATATATGATATGATGGGGGGGTTCATGTTGATAATATAATAATTTATTTATGAATGCTGATTCATTTTCTTTTGTCAAATATTAATGTTGATTCATATGGGGACAATGGTGGGGATTCATGATTCATCATATGCCATTTATGTTAATTTATTCTGCCAGCATATAATACGGCTACTTAAATTCTAGTCCAACGAAAATTGTACTTAGTAAAAAGTTGCCTTCTCAGGTTACAACAATTCATAAGGGATCTGATTTGGTTTTCAGTTTGGATTTGCTATTGTCATATATAAATATTGTTTCATATAGAAACAAGGTTGGGGATTCATGATTAATCATATACTTTCATGTTGATCAGATCAGAAGAGGTCTGATTTCAACGAGATCAGAAGAGATGGAGACCCAAAACTCAAATTCATCGTTTTTGTTTTGTGCCCAACAAGTAACTAGATGATTTTACCAAGATTAAAGAGTTCATGAAATTAAGTTGGGGACTGTTTTTTTCACCATCCAAATTGAATCATCTGGAAGGGGATAGTTTAGTTAAAACTATAAAATGCCGATTATACCTCTAAATCAATTTACAATTCACGATGAAACAAAAAAAAATCACATTTTCCACCAAAATCGTAAAACCATATTTTCCCGCCAAAACAAGATAATCTCGTTTTTCCGTCAAAACTGGAAAATCTTATTTTCGTCAAAATCAAACGTCAACATAAGATTTCCATCAAAACTAAAAAATCTCATATTCCTGCCCAAATGTAAAAATCGCGTTTTCCCGTTAAAACCGAAAAATCTTGTTTTCTCGACAAAACCGGAAAATTTTATTTTCCGCCAAAACTGAAAATCTTGTTCTCATCAAAACCGGAAAATCTTGTTTTCCCTATACAACTAAAAATCTCGTTTTCCGCCAAAACAAAAAAAATCACATTTTCCCACCAAAACCAAAAATCTCGTTTTCCCACAAAAACCAAAAATCTCGTTTTACCGGCCAAACCAAATAATCTTGTTTTCCTGCCAAAACCAGAAAATCGCTTTTCTTTTTAGAATAAAAAATTATGGTTTTCCGCTGAAGCCGGAATTCACGTTTTCCAATCCAAAAATGGGAAATCGCAATTTTATGAAAAAATGGAAGTCGCATTTTCCACAAAAAAATGCAAAACTAATTTTAGATATATTTATTTGAATATTATAATCATAGTATATTAGTCATTTGTTACTAAACTCATCTAGATGGAAATGGAGATAAAAATGAATATAAATCCATTTAGATGATCCATTTAGAAGAACCATCTGAATAGATAAACAAACAGTCCTAGTAAACATACGGATGAATCATTTGAATAGATCATGTAAATAGATTATCTGGATAGAAATGACAGAAGGTGAAACGAACAATCCCTTAGATGAATTTGTAATCTAAAACCAATTAGTACTAAGTGGACTGATTCATCTTTCTTATATACTATTTATGAAGCTCTGCCTCTAATACATGAAAGCAGGACTTAGTTTGTCTCTAATACAGGAAAGTAGGACTTAGTTTTCGTAAGAACTATTTTGACTTCCTTGGCAAAATTGGAGATACTAGCTTGAATTTGTATCGACCCCAATTGATCTTACTCAGTTATATATTTATTTACTGTATTGGAGCACTACATCTATAAATACAGTGGATATGTTTCGTTTAAAAAAAGAGTAGATCTGTTCTATTGCATACGTTCGAGTTTCACATGTAATCTCTCCACTTAAATTTTAGGACACTAATTTGTATTTTAAAAGCGTAACTAATCTAGGAAACCACACAAATATGGACTACCCACAGATTGATGTCGTTTCATTTATTGCTTGCAGCTATCATACACGGGGATGTATTTCTACGTACAGCAAAACATGAGAAAAACCTGTTGGGAGTTGGGTAGCGATAAATACTATGCGGTTACGAGATGGATTCTGTGGCAAAAAAACCGGTAAATAACATCGAAAAGCAACCTCTAAATCTGGTGAAACTTGAAACAGAAAATCTTTCACTGATCAAGGAAAACGCTCGACTTGAAACTGAAGTGAAAATTCTGCGTGATGAACTAAGAAGAGAAACTGAACTGGCTAAGGAAAGTGTTGCACTGATCAAAGAAAAGTTGGTTCTAGCTAAGCAAACTGAAGAACTTAGAGGGGAAGTAAGTACTGAAAAGAAGAGAGCTAATAATCTTCAAGCTGAATTGGATCAACAGTACAAGAAGGTTAAGATGCTCACTGGATCCAAACAACTTGACAAGATCTTGAGCAGTGGAAGAACTGAAAACTCCTACATGGGACTTGATTATACCGGAAGACAGAATAACTCAACCGGTACCACACAATTCGTGTCTGGAGGATTCGCACATGCTGAAGAAGTTAAGACGCAAAGCAATCCAGTACAAGGTACAGGCTGTTTCTATTGTGGGAAGTTTGACCATTACAAAAGATCCTGTTACAAGTATCTTGAAAGGGTCAAGTAAGTCTTTAGGCAACACAAGTTCTGGCGGATTGGAAAGACCTCTCAAGGATGGATGAAGAAGGCTGATCTATATCCAAATTTAGTCGCTGAGGCAAGAAGTAACATTCGCTGTAGCATGGTGAGAGTCTCAAGTGATTCCGAGTCAGATGAACCATGGTACTTTGACAGTGGATGCTCTAGACACATGACAGGAAACGCTGAATATCTGGACAAGGTCTCAAAAGTGAAAGGAGGAAAAGTTACGTTTGGAAATGGAGGCTGTGGAGTCATTCAAGGGAAAGGTACAATATGTGACTCTGAAGTGCCAAAACTGGTTAATGTCTACTTTGTCAAAGGCTTGAAAGCAAACCTGATAAGTGTGAGTCAGCTGTGCGATCATGGACTCACAGTGGTCTTCACAGCAGTTGACTGTCGAGCTATAAATCAGTATGGAGTAACTATACTACAAGGGATCATATCAGGCAACAATTGCTACATGTGGGAGAAGAAGATCAAGCGCTTGTCAGCTCAAGGTGATGCAGATCTATGGCATCGACGGCTGGGTCATATGAATATCAGAAACATGACTAATCTGATTCACAAAGATATGATTCGTGGAGTACCCAAACTCAAGATTAATGACAAGATGGTGTGTGGTGCATGTAATGAAGGGAAGCAAGTGAAAGTACAACACAAGAAGATACCAGATGTACAAGCTTCAGCACCATTGGATCTAGTACACATGGATCTTATGGGTCCTATGCAAACAAAAAGAATTGGAAGTAAGAAGTATGTGTTTGTTCTTGTGGATGACTACACCAGATTCACTTGGGTGCGATTCATTAGAGAGAAGTCTGAAACTACTGAAAGTTTCAAAATCTGGGCGCTTCAACTCATAAATGAAAAAGGAGGAATCAAGAAGATACAAAGTGATCATGGTGGCGAGTTTGAGAATGAGGTCATGACAAAGTTTCTTGAATCAAAAGGAATAGCTCATCAGTTTGCAGCACCAAGAACACCTCAGCAGAATGGCATTGTTGAAAGGAAAAACAGAACTCTGCAAGAAATGGGAAGAGTAATGCTTCATGGCAACAAGATAGCTACAAAGTTCTGGGCTGAGGCACTTAATACGGCATGTTACATAATCATCCAGGTGTATGTCATAAAAGGAACCACAAAAACTCCGTATGAAATGTGGACTGGTAAAACTCCTAACCTTGGGTATTTTCATGTTTTTGGATGCAGGTGCTATATACTAAATGACAAGGATTATCTAGGGAAGTTTGACTCAAGAAGTGATGAAGGGTTCTTTCTGGGTTATGCACAGTCGAGCACAGCTTACAGAGTTTACCACAAGCAATCGGAGATGATTATAGAATCAGTTAATGTGGTGTTCGATGATTTGTCTATGGTTCCAGAAGAACTTTCAGACTCAGAAGAAAAAGATGAGGGTACGTCGACCAGAGCTGAGAAAAAGACGATTGAAGAAGGTCCAACGGCTGATACAACACCTCAACAAGTAATTCAGAAAGTACATCGAAATCACTCTGAATCAGATGTAATTGGAAGTATTGGAGAGGGTCGAAAAACTCGTGGAAGGATCATCAACTTCAGAGAAATGGTGCAATTTGCATGTTTCGTATCCGAAATTGAGCCTAAGACACACACTGAGGCCCTTCGTGATAAATACTGGATTGTAGCTATGGAAGAGGAGCTCGAACAATTCTCAAGGAACGATGCATAGGAACTTGTTACTCGACCTGAAGGTGTAAACGTGATTGGAACTAAATGGATTTTCAAGAACAAGACATATGAACATGGTGAAGTAGTTCGCAACAAAACAAGACTTGTGGCTTAGGGATACTCACAAATTGAAGTAGTTGATTTTAAAGAGACTTTTGCTTCAGTTGCAAGACTAGAGTCCATAAGGTTATTCCTGGGGATGGCATGCGTAATGAACTTCAAGGTCTATCAGATGGATGTGAAGAGCGCATTCTTGAATGGAGTACTACAAGAAGAAGTCTATGTTGAACAACCAAAGGGATTCGAAGACTCAACTCATCCAGACTATGTATATCATCTGAAGAAAGCTCTGTATTGTTTGAAACAAGCACCTCGTGCCTGGTACGAGAGATTGACTAGCTTTCTATTAGATGCGGGATACATTAGAGGAAGTGTAGACAAGACGTTGTTCTTCATGGAGGAAGGGAAGAATATCATTCTGGTTCAAATATATGTGGATGATATTATCTTTGGAGGAACTTCACAGAAGATGGTTGATGAGTTTGTACGGAGCATGACTCTAGAGTTTGAGATGAGTATGTGCGGTGAGTTGAAGTATTTTCTTGGACTTCAGATTGCTCAGTCTGACAAGGGAGTGTTTGTATCTCAAAGTGCCTATGCACAGAGTTTGGTGAAGCATTTTGGTCTCGAGAACTCAAAGGTGTCCAAGACTCCAATGAGTACCTCATTAAAACTGACGCAAGATGAAGCTGGAGAAGATGTTGATGCAAAGCTGTATCGAGGAATGATTGGAAGTCTACTGTATCTAACCGTTAGTAGACCAGATCTCTTATTCAGTGTGGGAGTATGTGCTCGCTATCAGGCTAAGCCAAAGGTATCTCACTTGAATGCGGTTAAGAGAATCATCAAGTACGTCAAGGGAATTGAAAATCTGGGAATATACTACTCAAGGAACTCTAATGAAAACTTGGTTGGATATTGTGATGTGCATTGGGCAGGATATGCTGATGACAGAAAAAGCACCAGTGGGGGATGTTTCTTTCTTGGAAACAATCTCATCTCATGGTTAATCAAGAAGCATAACTCTGTATCACTCTCTACGGCAGAAGCAGAATACATCGCCATGGGTAGCTGTTGCTCACAACTTATCTGGATGAAGCAGATGTCAGCTGACTATAGAATGACCTTGGGTCCCTTTCTTGTGTACTGTGACAACAAAAGTGCTATTGACAACTCAAAAAATCCGGTTCAACATTCAAGAACAAAACACATCGACATCAGGCAGCACTTCATCAGAGAGTTAGTAGAAGACAATCAGGTAGTAATCGAACACGTAGTTACTAATTTACAGTTGGCTGATATCTTGACCAAAGCTCTTGAATTTAATCATTTTATCATACTAAGAAATGCCATTGGAGTGTGTAGTCTTGACTGTTGAGTCAAGTGGTGCAGAGAATAATACAGGTACATGTTCGGAGTGTGCATATAATTCAGATTATGTTTGGAACCTGAGAACGCTGTGGAAAAGAGCTGCTTGGTGTGCCGTCAATTTTGTGAGGGTACAGGTTTCGCGTCAATCTGTGGCTCCTCCTAAAAACGAGCCAGCAATGTGTTAGAAAGATGCTCAAAAAAAGAAACAAAAAGGGAAACAAAGGGGTTTCGCAGCACGCACTACAAGAAAAATGGGTTTTAATACCATACCAGAATAGCGTTTTTTACGATTATGCTATGTTTTTGATACCCATCTTTTAAACATAGCATAGCATTTGCCTTTTACGAGACGCTATGTTCAAATGTCGACTTAAAAAATTAAAAATAAGTGTACGGTTTTGAAGGAGACGCTTATGTATTATAGCAAAGCAACATAAAAACTGTTATCTTTAGTTAGCGAGGTAATGCCCGCGATACTTAGAAAATTTTTGGCTCCTAAAATCAATTAAGCTCCAAATAAAATAATAGAAACCCCCAAAAATTAGGGTTCTCCCATCTCTCGTTTGTGTCTCCCCCATTTCCTCAATTCGATCGGTATTCTGAAACCAAAACCTCTCATTTCTCTGAATCTAGCTCACATCAAATCTCACTCTCAATTATCAAGCTCTTTACTTATCTCATCCAGAATTGGCAAAATCACGTCCCCTCTGATCAAAATCCATCTCCAATCAGTCGAAGGTGAACTCGGGTTTTCTCACATTGTCTCCAATTCCGATTGTTAACCGTTTATCTCCTTCGTACTAGTGATTTAGGGTTATTGCATGTTTAATTGATTCGTTTTTGTGCTCTCTGTTGCAGGGAGATTTCGTTCCAGAGTTTTCGATTAAGGTATCGTTTTTGTGCTCTTTAGGTTTCTCGATGAAGATTATAATTTGCTGGGTTTTATTAACACCGTTGTCTTCTTTTGTAGCTAGGTCAAATCAAAGTTCAAGAAATCTATCAGGTAAAATTAGTAACAAAAAAATTCCATTTAAGAACTCTCGTTCTGTTTTGTTCTTTGTGGGTTGATAAAGTTAATCTCTTGTATGTAAACTTGGTTTGAAGCTGACACATGGATAAATCTTGGGTTTGGTTACCAAGGTATTAACTTCACTTCACACTCTTTTAATTTCTCGTTTTGTATATCTCATTATGCTAAACTGTTTACCTCTCACTTGTGGTAACTCGACAGGAATAGCCTTGAGTATGAGAAAGGAGCCAGTGACTTTGTGTCTTATTCATCGAGCCGTTTAGGTGTTCCAGCTGAAATGTTCTGCCCTTGTGTTGATTGCCGCAATGTCTGCCATCAGTCTAGTGATACAGTTTTCGAGCATCTTGTGATTAGAGGGATGGATCCGAAGTACAAGATTTCTAAATTCTGGTCTAAACACGGAGATATAAGGACTGATAAGCCATGTGATATCAACTCGTCTGAGAATGAGCCGTATGAGTTGTTTAGAACAGCTTTCATGGCAAGTGAAGACCATCAGTCAGCTCAGCAGGAGAGTGCAGAGGCGTTTGCGGGTAGTGACAGACCAGAAGAAGCTGAGTTCAGAAAAAAATTGGAGGATGCAGAAACTCCGTTGTACTCTCAGTGTGCTAAATACACGAAGGTTGCTGCGATCATGGGACTCTACAGGATTAAGGTCAAAAGTGGGATGTCTGAGAGCTATTTTGATCAGTTATTGGCGTTAATTCATGACATGCTTCCGAAGGAGAATGTGCTACCTAAGTCTACAGATGAGGTTAAGAAGTTTCTGAAACAGTTCGGGTTTGGGTATGATATCATCCACGCCTGCAAGAACGACTGTATCTTGTACAGGAAGCAGTATGAGGATTTGGTCAGCTGTCCAAGATGCAGTGAATCAAGATGTGAGAAGGATAAGCATACTGGTGTATCTCCAGCCACTGATAGAGGACCTGAAGAGTTTGTGGACAGAAGGTATGGCAGTGTATGATTCGTTTAAGAAGGAGTGTTTCACTCTTAGAGCTATGTTGATGTGGAGTATCACCGACTATCCTGGTTTAGGTACATTAGCTGGCTGTAAAGTGAAGGGGAAGCAAGCATGTAATGTCTGTGGCAAGGATACACCGAATAGGTGGCTAAAGTTTAGTCGCAAACACGTTTACATGGGGAACATGAAGCGTCTCATGCCTAATCATCCTTATAGAAGAAGGAAAAGATGGTTTGACAACACGGTGGAGCTTGGTACTGCAAATAGGATTCAGAGTGGTGCTGAAATCTGTGACAGCCTTAGGGATTTTAAAAACGACTTTGGAAAAAAGTTAAGTAAGAAGAGTAAGCGAAAAAGAACAACAGGAGATGAGGATGATGTTGTTTCAGCTGATGAGTACGAAGAAGATGATGATCTTTGGCGGTGGAAGAAAAAATCAATTTTCTTTGACTTACCTTATTGGAAGGTATGTTTTTCTTTCAACATTTTACTTCTTGTATTTATTTAGAATAATTGTTCTCATACAGACTTGTAAAATATATGGCAGGATATGCCTGTTAGGCATAACATTGATGTTATGCACGTGGAGAAGAATGTCTCTGATGCATTGCTATCTATTCTGATGCATTGCTATCTATTCTGATGCATAGTGGGAAATCAAAGGATGGCCTCAAAGCAAGAAAAGATTTAGAAGACATGGGTATTAGAAGCAACTTGCATACTGAAGTTAGGGGGAAGAAGACTTACTTGCCTCCAGCTGCGTATTGGCTTTCTAAGGAAGAAAAAAGAAATTCTGCAGAAGGTTATCCAACTTCAGAGGCCCTGACGGTTATTGTGCCAATATCTCCAACTGTGTCTCACTGGATCCTCCCTCTATTGGTGGCATGAAGTCACATGACCATCATGTTCTAATGCAGAATCTGTTACCGGTTGCGTTGAGAGGTCTACTTCCACGAGGTCCTCGTCTTGCAGTGACTCGGATATGCAATTACTTCAACAGACTGTGTCAACGCATCATTGATCCAGAGAAGCTTATTAAACTAGAAGTAGAAATTGTGGAGACAATGTGTCAGCTAGAGAGATACTTTCCTCCATCTCTGTTTGATATCATGTTTCATCTACCACTGCATCTAGCAAGAGAAGCACGCTTGGGTGGCCCTGTACACTTCAGGTGGATGTATCCCTTTCAGAGGTAATCTTCCATTGCATCTAGCAAGACAAATCACTGCTACTATATGTATATGGTACTGACGATATCTTATATTTTCATTCATAGGTATATGAAGACACTAAAAGCTTATGTCAAGAATTTTGCAAGATCAGAAGCTTGTATGGCCGAGGGTTATTTGGCTGGTGAATGCCTTGCATTTTGTATGGAGTTCCTGCAGAAATCCGTTCCAGTTGAAGAAGCAATGACAAGAAACGAAGATGTTGAGACGACTCAGAATGTTCTTGAAGGCCGAACGCTGCATAAAGCAACAGAAGTGAGTCTTACTGACAAAGAGAGAGATGTTGCTCACCGGTATATCCTCATGAATACTGCAGTGATCGACCCTTATGTTCAGTAAGTTAAAACTCCAAAGATTGGTACATGTGTTTTTATCTTCTCTCACACTAACTTAATCAATATACATGATGCATTTAGAAGAACTTCAAAATACAGATGTAAGATGTGCAAAAAATGAAACCATCTTATGGAAGTATCATACAGAAAGGTTTTCACAGTGGATTAAAGAGAAGGTATGATTAATTTTTTTTCGTATTAATAATTCTGTATGTATATGTTCTGATATGTTTCCTTTTCAGATACCAAATAACTCCAAGGACCATTTGCAAAGGCTGAGATGGCTTGCTTTTGGACCAAGAAATATTGCTCACACCTACAAGGGATTTGTAGTTAATGGCTATCGATACTATACAGACGATATGCAGAGGAAGACACAGAACAGTGGAGTTGCATATGAAGCCTTTTCGATGTGCAGAGCTAGTGCCAAAGATTCGAGGCAACAGGCTGATCTAGTAACATACTATGGCGTGATAAAGGAGATCATTTTGCTTGACTATCACATGTTTCAAGTGCCTCTGTTTAAGTGCAGTTGGGCTCATAAAGGTAGAGGACTTAAAGAGGAAGACGGTTTTACACTTGTGAATCTCCATATGAACCAGTCAACATTTGCAAACGATCCGTACATTATGCCTTCGCAAGCTAAACAAGTGTTCTATTCTAGAGAGGAAGATAGCTCTCCTTGGTATGTAGTGATGAGAGCACCACCACGAGGGTATCATGAGTTAGAGACAGAAGAAGAGATTTTTTCTGCAACGTTAGCAGTCCAGCCTGAAGAAGATATGGGAGATCAATCATCCGATGACGAGAGTTTCTGTGTTAGGAATGACTGTGAGGGTGTACTAATATATGAATAATGATGAGTTTGTTTTTCTTTTGAGGTAATCTGGTGCAATGAATTCCAAAGCTGTTACAGAGAAGTGTCGTCGCAGTAAACGCCAAGCAGGTCTTAATGTTAGTCCTGAGGTTTCTTTACCTCAGAAAAAACCCAAGAAAAATACTACGATCCCGACCCTGGACGTAGACTATCATTCAGAAGAAGTAGAACAAGAAACAGATCATGAGGAAGTGGAAGAAACAGAACCTGAAAAAGTCGATGAAACTGGACCTGAAGATATGGAAGTTCAAGATGCTACCCCAGAGACAAAAGTTGAAGGTGTGGATTCTGAAGATGTTACACAAGCAGTGAGAGATGTTAACGAAGAAGACGACGATGAAACACAACCACCATCACAACAAGAACAATTCAGTCCTCAGTCGGAGCCACAGAGACAGACCCATACAGAGCAGTCCGATAACACAGTCGAGAAGACTAGAGGGCCAACAAAAATGCGCAAAGTAGCTAAGCATATAGAGGAAAAGGTCGATGTGGAGTTTAATGCTCTAGGTGAGCATGTTGGTCGTGGATCAGTTACACTCTCCTCTTTCCTAGGTCCTCTCGTGAGAGAGCATGTCCCAGTACTTCTAGATGACTGGAGACATCTCGATGAGAAAACAAAAGACGCTTTGTGGGAGGAAATTCAGGTTAAGTTATTCAAACTCTTTCATATGTGATTAATGTAGTAAGCCTTTTACTAACTTAAAAATATTTAACAGGGAAGATTCAACTTGACAGAAGAATGGCAAAAAGATGTTGTTTTTAAGCAGATGGGTTGTTTGTGGAGGGCCTCTAAATCCAGATTGTCTTCGAAAGTCAGAGCTACAAAAAACAAGGCTCAACTACAGATAATTAAGCCCAGCAACATACAATATGCGACTGCGTGGAACAACTGGGTTAAAGGAAGATGTACCACAACTTTTAAGGTAATATAAAATGTGGATTGATTAGAGACTGTGTATTAATTAACTGAAATTGTAATGTGCTTGTTTAGGAACAAAGTGATAAATACAGGGAACTCAGGAAGGGCCAAATTCCTCATACCACTAGCCGTAAAGGGATGATTCGACTTGCAGATGAGATGGTATGTTTGTAATCTAATATGTTGGAATTAGAAATAACTTTCAATTGCTGACAACAAATTCATATAAATTGTAGAGGAAAAACAGTAGTGATCCTAGAAAGGTAACTAGAACAAAGGTTTGGGTCGCTGGTCACACGCATTCTGATGGAAGACCTGTGAGTCAAGAATTTGCAGAAACAATAGTAAGAAGATTTTATTTCGTAGATTTAAATTTACTTGCAAGTTTTTTAGTATGAGGACACTTTACAACAGTCATTATATATGTTAATGCAGGAGAAGATTAAGAGAATTGACAGTGAAATGGGGTCAAGTTCAGATAATGTCGGTGAAGATGTTGTCACTCAGGTGCTAGGAAAGGATAAACCAGGAAGAATTAGGGGGATGGGCAGAGGGGTTACTGCAACCAATTTGGCATTCTTACATGCTAGAGACTCCCATGTTCAGAAGCTTCAAGATACGCAAGCAGAACTAATCAACAAGATTGAAGATTTGAAAAATGTGGTCAAAGAGTTAGCCGGCCAAAAGGTAAGTTCCTTACAATAGAGTTTTGACTATATAGCCTTTTAAGTGGTATCTGGTTTTAAAAATCTTGTTTATTTCTGTCTGTGTTAGAAAAAAAACGATTATCGTTCTAGTTCTGAAGTAAGTGATATTAGCAAGGGAGGAATACGGTGCCAACTACTTGATTGGGTTTTGAATGATGATGTCGTTGTTGCTGAAGGAGAATACCACTCTAGTGAACCCTATTATAAGATTGGTCGAATTCCATTGGGTCCAAATGCGGCTGCTGTAGTAGTGAAGTCTGTCTCAGTAGAAACATTATCTATATGGAGACCTACAGCAACTTGTGCTAGGCTTGCTCAGGCGGTTGGAGTGAAAATTGCATGGCCAGCTGATAAGCTAATCCTGGACGATGATATTGACTTATCAAACAATGGTAACATCAACGGATCAGAGGTAATTATATATTGTTAAAATCTTCCCTAATATACATTGAATACATGACTACTGAAATTTATCTTTTCTAAATGATTCAGCCTACTGATGCGTCTTTTGGAAAAGTTCAAATCTTTGACTACTGGAAATCAGAAGAAGAATTAATTTCTGAGGGTGTATTGTTGTCGACTGATCCTGCTGAACTAGTGAACCAAGTACCGCTAGGACCGAATGCTGCAATTCTTAGAGTGGATTTGATTGTGAAATCTGATGCTTTTATTTGGAGACCTACTCCTGAAATGACCAAGATGGGTGATGCCCTACATGGGAAAATTGCATGGCCTATCGATAAGATACTACTACCTGATGAAGATTCACCAAAAGAATCAAACAAGAATTCCTTTCAGGTATGTTTCTGAAACATCTTATTTATTACTTAACTAAAGTTGTGTGATTCTTGTTGGTGTATGAACTTCTGTTTAGATGATACTTGGATTCAACGATGATTGTGTTGATTGTCTTTGTTACTGTCTTTCGTTGTAGAGTGGTAGTAACACCAGTGGTTGTAGCAGCAAAGTGGTAAACAGAAGTGCGCTCTCTTGGACTGTAATAACTCTGGACAGAGAGTGGCTTTAGGTCGTGTGTTCTCAACTGATCCAGCAGAGAAGGTGCATTTCGTCCCTTTAGGTCCTAATGCTTCTAAGGTTTGGGTAGAGGTTTCCGAGTTCGGGCACGAGTGTGGAGGCCAAACTCAGAAATTGAATTCATTGGTGATGCAGTTGGAAGCACGGTGGCTTGGCCAAATGACAAGCTTGTTTTAATGTAAGAAAGATCTGTTGCTTTTGAACTTGTTATGCTATTATGCTAGTTGCAGCACACTATGAACTACCAATGTTGATTTCTCTACTTTTGTAATATTTGACAAGAATGTTTTAATGTTGAATCTTTGAAGTTCATGTTTCATAATATAATGTATGAAAAAAAAATTGAGTCTATATAAAAATAAATAAATATATATAAATCATAAAATGAAATATATAAATATTATAATTATTTAAATATAATATATAATAGCATCAATATTAGCTGCTATAATTTCAAAATAATATATATAGCAGGAATTATTAATTGCTATATATGAATTAAAAATAACTTCTCAAAAACGCTGGTAATAATATAACTAATAACATTAATGACGCGCTATTAAATAGGTTACTATTGCAAATACAAAAGCGCTATCGATTCCGAAGAAAAGATAGCACCGCGAAAAAGTGTTAGCTAATGTGCCATACCTACTATGACGGGCGATGATACATCGTTCCTTAAACCGCTGTTGAATCGTTAGATAACGTTTTTCGTCCGCTAGTAAAGCCCATTTTTCTTGTAGTGACGCGAATAAAGGTTGAAAACCCACAGGATTGATGAAGGCACAACAATGTGAAAGCTAGCCATAAAAATACAATCGTGTTCACCAGATCGATAAATCTGCAAGAGTTATATGTGTAACCTGAACCACGTGCTGAGCTACTTTCTGCAGTACATCACAAAATGGGTAAATCAACTGAACAAAATTCTTTAATCTAATATTTTGGCCAATTGTGAATTGTGATTCGTGTTATATTACTGCTCTGAAAGTCTGATGATACATTATTAAAACTCATGAATGTGCTTAGTGTCAATGGGTGTGGATGAGATAAATCAAAAGTTGTAGGTATACAAAGGAGAGGATTAAAAAGAGAGGGACCAGAGGTGCAATTTCGGAACAATTGATTGAGCTTTCTCAGTTAAGGAAAGTCGTGGGTCACTAACCCTAAAATCACTCAAGACGTGTTCAGAAGAGTTTAAAACTGCAGCCTCTCTTCGATATCTTCATCATCTCACACGAAGCAGAAATCGAAGCTATCCTTGACACAATGAAGCACAACAAAGACCAAATCTCCGAGAACAAGAAGCATGCAAACCTGAATCAAGTAAGAGGGCACTCTCTGACGGAGAATCTGAGGAATTCCACCGAGAAATAACCCTGCTTCATCTGTTAGTCTTCCTGAAGTTACAGAGGAGATCGAGTCGTTCAACACAGCTCACGAGAAAGCACCTTCCGAGGAGAGCGATGAACATCAAGGAACTTCAGTTCTCGAGATGGATCAGGCTAAGGAAGTAGCTGAAACAAAGGATAAGCCAGACGAAGCAGATCCAAACCCTCCGATGGACTCTTCCCCTGTCTCACTACCAGAAGGTCAGGCTGAAATCGAGAATCAGGAGAAGATAGAAGAATCTCCACTGTCTCTTGTGGTAGTTAATAAAGAAGAAAAGGATGCTGACAAGAAGGATCCGAGTGAAGCTGAGTCTGAATCAGCTCAGAAGGTGGGAGAAAGTGAACAAAACAAAGAGATTGTTGCTGTACATTCCTCATCTGAAGACATCACTACCAAAGAACAGCGAAAGAAGCGTGTTTTAAAGCGTCTAGGATTGCGGTCTTCAAAGAAGCAAAAGACGAGTGAGCCAAGCACACCGACTCAATCTCACTTCCTTCAGCCAGAGGATGCTGCAAAGTCTCCGTATTTGGCAAAGAGAAGAGCTACATCTACGCGTGGACAGACGACGAAGGTTAGTGAATCAAGTACTGAGCCTCTTCAAGGAGCAATCAAGAAAAGGTACAATCAATTTCTTAAACGAAACATGATTGCTGAACGTCTGTTATATATGAAGGAAGTAGATCAGTGGGGTTACTTCGCAGTAATCAAGAAGAGCTCAATGGAATCAACTATTTCGTCTCTTGGGGTTTATGTTGCGCAAGTTGTGGCTGAGTTTTATGCTAACTTGCCTAGTACAAAGACTGAAGCAAGCAATGAGGAAGTAACTGTCATGATTTGTAGCCATATGTATAAGTTCTCACCAGCATTGATCAACGATGCTCTGGATCTTGAGCCAGTGACTGCAGATGAGGAAGATGAGGAAGCAACATTGGATGCCATATCAGGGACAGAGCTGGCAGAGTTTCTCACTGACGGACTCCGGAAGGAGTAGGATAACCTGACTACAGCTGATCTGACTCCGTGCTACAGCTCTCTCATGATTATTGCTGCTCATAACTGGATCCCATCTACGCATGTGTCTCTTGACAGAGCCCGATTAATCTAAAAGATGGCAGACGGGACTCGAATGGATTTAGGGAGGATGATCTTCAAACAGATCATGAATCTAGGAGTGATTCAGCGAAACGACTCTCGCTGGCTGATCTTCTCCCATCTGATCATGGGATTGCTTCAGCAGCAGCATTCTGTTCCAATATACACAGGTGATACGGTTGAACGTGTTGTTGCCTACAAGAAGGATAAGCGTGTAGGAGAGATCTAAGAACAGCGCAACGCCATGAGTAAGGGAAAAGTCAAGGCTGAGCCAAAAGGAAGACAGTCTGCTCGTACGTCTCGTAGGTTATCTCCTGCTCCATCAGCTGTTACACCAAGTTCTCGAACTGGACCATGCAAAGTATCTGTCTACAAGCTTGGAACATTTGCTATTACTCAGGGCCCACTCTTAAGGGTAGATCTGCAAGTGGCTCTGGAGGACATGACTCGGGCTCTGCAAGCACTGACTGAGATAGTTCAGGATCTCCAACGCTCGGTGACATGTTAGTTTTCTCTCATTAAAAATTTGGTGCTTATCATTTCCTTGTGTTTTTAATCCGTGTGCTCACAAGCAGGGGGAGAAGAAGATGAGGAATGAGATGAAGAAGACCTAAGTTTGTGGGGGAGCAACTATTTAGTGTTTATTGTTTATGTACTTGTTTCGATTGCACCACTTGCTGCAATCTTTGTTATCCTTGTTTTTAGACAATCTCGGTATATGGGGGAGTATTTATGTGTGTTTATCTGTTAAGATGTATTAAATACTTGAACCCACAATTAGTATTATATAAGTATGTTCTTGGTTGCTTTTGGTCGTGTTAGATATGCTTGGATAGTATTGTGCTTGTGTGTTGTATATTTTTCTGTGTCTTCATCTCAAGTACTTGTGAGACGACGAATTAAAAAGGGAGAGATTGAAGATGTATGGTCAAGACGAAGATGTAGCAGAGCTGAAGTAGTTCATGAATCATGAAGTACGACATGAACTACCTTGGGCGATGAACGAGTCATGAGGTGTACGTGGCAAGAGCAAGATCAAAAGGAAGTCTTGAAGAAAAAGCAATCGATTCAAGAGAAAAGGAAGATTGGGTTATTCGCTTAAGTAGGAAATATGAAAAGTTTCCAATAGGTAGATCGTTAGGTCTAGGGTTTTGCCTCTGCAATATATAAAGAGGTTGTGACACTGTGTTGCCGGTTAACACACAGAGAGAGCTTTTAGCAATAGAGTTTTGTACGTCCGGAGAAGGAGGGACAAACCATCTAGGGGTTAAGAGCTTGAGAGGTTCAGAAACTGTCTTAGGTCTTTGAACGAGTGAGACTAGTCAACAAATCAAAGTTTGTCTTGAGCTTAGTTGAATTATTGCTTTTAGAAAGAACGTGTATGTGGTTTTAAAAGAATAAATCTAGTCGTATTTATTGGAAATTAATATCCATGTACTATTGTGTGTTCTAGATCGTGTAGCTAGTCTATTTTACATTAACACTAGGGCCGGCCCGCCCTACGGACGGGATGACATATTTTCATTGTGTTTGTGTTGGCATTTGCAGAAGAAATATATAGACTCTGAATGGTAACATGCAAGATAACTACGAAATAACTGCGTTACGGTTCTAATAGTAACAGAAATATGGGAAAATTTGATAACTACACTTTGTGTAGTACCACAATTCAACAATACCATCAATAGCAGGACATTTTCACAAATACACTTTTCATTAATGTGTAAAAGACAAAATTAACTCTACCTTATCTCTAAGATATCACCGACTTTTCTCTCCGTCGTGACCTTCTTCTCTCTGTCGAGATCCATCGTTTCTCTCCTCCGGATCCATCGTCGTCATCGTCATCGAAAGTCATCGTCGTCGTCGTCATCGAAAGTCATCGTCATCGTTCCGTTGAGATCTCCGATGAGCTAACACACGGATTCTCTCTCTCACATGATCGCCGACGCCGACGAGCTATTCATCGTAAATGTCGACTCCAAATTCACAAATTGTAAGTTTCTAATCTCTGTAATTTGTTGACTATAGGTTTAGACTTCTAATTGGAAAGGTTAGATCTAAGAAAAATAGTTCCTGTGATGAACATCCTTGATTTTTACAAATTTGCTTTTATCCAAAAGGCAAACAAGGTTGATTTTGAGTTCAAGTTGAGATTAAGATTTTGGAATAGCGAACACTGCATTTTTTACAGAATTATAATCCCTTATAAATCTGGATTTCTGGATATTGTTAAAAGTACAACTCGACGATTTATAAGTCTTTATAAAGAAGAACGATTTAGCAATATAGGAGTAGTGTTTATTACTTCTAGTGTTGAGATGTAGTGTCTATTACTTGCAGTGTTGAGATTAAGATTTTTGAATAGCGAACACTGCATTTTTTACAGAATTATAATCCCTTATAAATCTGGATTTCTGGATATTGTTAAAAGTACAACTCGACGATTTATAAGTCTTTATAAATAAGAATGATTTAGCAATAGAGGAGTAGTGGCTATTACTTCTAGTGTTGAGATGTAGTGTCTATTACTTGCAGTGTTGAGATGTTTATATTTAGACCATTACTAAAAGTTAACTTCATATTTTTATTTCGTTTTGATTTGGACTTGTTATTTCATATGTTTCCCCTCCTGTTGTGTTAATTGAAATGAATGAAATCTGACAACAGGTTGGTCCAAGGTTCTGTTTAAACCCGATTAAGATCTTTGGAGGAAGCTTTGGAGGTGCAACCCTTTACGAGAACCCATTCTACGTATCTCCAAACCAGGTACTGAGTTCTATATGCAACTTTATGAGATCACATTTGCTGATGTACCTGTAATGATATGGTTTTCTGGGTGTCGAAGTCTTGATTTGTTTTCAATTTTGTTCTTCAGATCCGAGCATTGGAGAAAAGAAACAAAGCAGGGAAATTTGCAAAGAAGATTAAAGCAAAAACTAGGAGAAAGATGCATGAGCTTTTATAAATTTATAAAGGTTTGTATAATAATTTATAAGGATTTATAAGAGTATGTAAATAATTTATAAGAGTTTATAAAAATAATTTATAAAGTTTATACACCAATATAAATGATTATAAGACAATTTATAAGGGCATGTAAAATTTCTAAAGCGGTGAAGCCTTGCTTGTTGTCCACATGTACCTCAGAATCTGCCACGTATCATCATCTCTTTACAAAGCTTTATAAGTGTATGTAAAATTATTTGTAAGAGTATATAAACCATTAATAAAGGCATATAAAACAAGTTATAAAATCTATAAACCATTTATAAATGTTTATAAGAAAGTTATGAAAGTTTATAAATAATTTATAAGGGGTATGTATACTATTAATAAGATTTTATAAAAACTCTATGAAAGCTTATATCCTTCAATTTATAAGGAGTATTATAAGAGTTGTATAGGTTTAAAAATCAAATAAATAGTCTATAACCATTTAGAAAGCCTTAAAAAATTATAATGGTTTGTATAATAATTTATAAGGGTATGTAAATAATTTATAGGGGTTTATAAAAGTAATTTATAAAATTTATGCACCATTATAAAGGATTATAAAACAATTTATAAAGGTATGTCAAATTTCTGAAGCGGTGGAGCCTTGCTTGTTGTCCGCATGTGCCTCAGAATCTGCCACGTATCATCATCTCTTTACAAAGCCTGCACGTGTTCTTTAGTTTTATGAATTTAATCTTGTGTATCAAAGTGTTGGGCTTAAGCCGAAAGGGTTAAAAGATGTTTATAAAGATTTTATATAGAATTTATAAGGGTTTATAAAGGATTTAAATAAGTTTATAAAAAGTTTATATAAGATTTGTAATGGTTTATAAAAGGTTTTAATGGGGTTTAAAGAGTTTATATTGGGTTTATAAAAAAATATAAAGGTTTCTAAAACTATTTAAATATTTATATAACTATTTATAAAGCCATTTATGAACCATTTATAAATTTTATAAAAGCTTATAAAACCTTGTATCAACCTTCTATAAAATTTATAAAATACATATAAATATTTATATAACTATTTATAAAGGTTTATAAAACTATTTAAAAGGGTTTATAAAACTATTTACGAGAACATATAAGCTATTTATAAAAGTATATACGTTTAATTATAAGTGTTTATAAATTAATCTACAAGGTTTATAAATCTATTTATAAAAGTTTATAAATCACCAAATTAACCAACTTTCCACCATTTCAATAGTGACTCCTCTGAAGTTGTCCATGTTCATAGCATACCATGACTTCGTCGCAGCGTAGTTGATCTCGTTAGTGACAAGATGAAAGACGACTTTCTCAGGGGCCTTGGAGTTGAGAGCAGTGGAGTTAACCACAACCGAAGTAGGAATAATGTTATCAGAAAACACACAGAAATGGTAAATACTGTTATCCGTGAGCTTAGAAACTACAGCATAGCTTATAAGTGTATGTAAAATTATTTGTAAGAGTATATAAACCATTAATAAAGGCATATAAAACAAGTTATAAAATCTATAAACCATTTATAAATGTTTATAAGAAAGTTATGAAAGTTTATAAATAATTTATAAGGGGTATGTATACTATTAATAAGATTTTATAAAAACTCTATGAAAGCTTATATCCTTCAATTTATAAGGAGTATTATAAGAGTTGTATAGGTTTAAAAATCAAATAAATAGTCTATAACCATTTAGAAAGCCTTAAAAAATTATAATGGTTTGTATAATAATTTATAAGGGTATGTAAATAATTTATAGGGGTTTATAAAAGTAATTTATAAAATTTATGCACCATTATAAAGGATTATAAAACAATTTATAAAGGTATGTCAAATTTCTGAAGCGGTGGAGCCTTGCTTGTTGTCCGCATGTGCCTCAGAATCTGCCACGTATCATCATCTCTTTACAAAGCCTGCACGTGTTCTTTAGTTTTATGAATTTAATCTTGTGTATCAAAGTGTTGGGCTTAAGCCGAAAGGGTTAAAAGATGTTTATAAAGATTTTATATAGAATTTATAAGGGTTTATAAAGGATTTAAATAAGTTTATAAAAAGTTTATATAAGATTTGTAATGGTTTATAAAAGGTTTTAATGGGGTTTAAAGAGTTTATATTGGGTTTATAAAAAAATATAAAGGTTTCTAAAACTATTTAAATATTTATATAACTATTTATAAAGCCATTTATGAACCATTTATAAATTTTATAAAAGCTTATAAAACCTTGTATCAACCTTCTATAAAATTTATAAAATACATATAAATATTTATATAACTATTTATAAAGGTTTATAAAACTATTTAAAAGGGTTTATAAAACTATTTACGAGAACATATAAGCTATTTATAAAAGTATATACGTTTAATTATAAGTGTTTATAAATTAATCTACAAGGTTTATAAATCTATTTATAAAAGTTTATAAATCACCAAATTAACCAACTTTCCACCATTTCAATAGTGACTCCTCTGAAGTTGTCCATGTTCATAGCATACCATGACTTCGTCGCAGCGTAGTTGATCTCGTTAGTGACAAGATGAAAGACGACTTTCTCAGGGGCCTTGGAGTTGAGAGCAGTGGAGTTAACCACAACCGAAGTAGGAATAATGTTATCAGAAAACACACAGAAATGGTAAATACTGTTATCCGTGAGCTTAGAAACTACAGCATAGCTTATAAGTGTATGTAAAATTATTTGTAAGAGTATATAAACCATTAATAAAGGCATATAAAACAAGTTATAAAATCTATAAACCATTTATAAATGTTTATAAGAAAGTTATGAAAGTTTATAAATAATTTATAAGGGGTATGTATACTATTAATAAGATTTTATAAAAACTCTATGAAAGCTTATATCCTTCAATTTATAAGGAGTATTATAAGAGTTGTATAGGTTTAAAAATCAAATAAATAGTCTATAACCATTTAGAAAGCCTTAAAAAATTATAATGGTTTGTATAATAATTTATAAGGGTATGTAAATAATTTATAGGGGTTTATAAAAGTAATTTATAAAATTTATGCACCATTATAAAGGATTATAAAACAATTTATAAAGGTATGTCAAATTTCTGAAACGGTGGAGCCTTGCTTGTTGTCCGCATGTGCCTCAGAATCTGCCACGTAACATTATCTCTTTACAAAACCTGCACGTGTTCTTTAGTTTTATGAATTTAATCTTGTTTATCAAAGTGTTGGGCTTAAGCCGAAAGGGTTTAAAGATGTTTATAAAGATTTTATATAGAATTTATAAGGGTTTATAAAGGATTTAAATAAGTTTATTAAAAGTTTATATAAGATTTGTAAGGGTTTATAAAAGGTTTTAATGGGGTTTAAAGAGTTTATATTGGGTTTATAAAAAAATATAAAGGTTTCTAAAACTATTTAAATATTTATATAACTATTTATAAAGCCATTTATGAACCATTTATAAATTGTATAAGAGCATATAAAACCTTGTATCAACCATCTATAAAATTTATAAAACACATAAATATTTATATAACTATTTATAAAGGTTTATAAAACTATTTAAAAGGGTTTATAAAACTATTTACGAGAACATATAAACTATTTACGAGAACATATAATTTATAAATGTTTATAAATCATTAATGAAGATTTAGAAATCATTTATAAACCTTTATCAATAGTTTATATATATTCTTATAAATTATCTATAAATTATTTATAAGAATATTTAAAAAAAAATTAAAGAAAAAAATATTTAAATTATTTATAAGCGTTTATAAAATCAGTTACAAGGATTTGTAGAATTTCAAAAAGGTAATTTATTCATGAAGGTTTTTAAAACATTTTATAAAGGCCTATAAATCATTTATAAGGGTTTGTGAAAACGTTTTGCAAAATTATAAACTTGCTTATAAGAGTTAATATAACATCTATAAGAATATATATATATATATATATATAAATTAAGGTTCTAAATGGTGAATATGGAATTAAAGGGAATAATCATTTATGAACCATTAATAAATTTTGTAAGATCTTATAAAACATTGTATCAACCATCTATAAAGGTTTATAAAACTATTTAAAGGGGTTTATAAAACTATTTACAAGAACTTATAAGCTATTGATAAGAGTTTATACATTTATTTATAAGTGTTTATAAATTAATGTACAAGGTTTATAAATCTATGAACACAAAAATCTTTGCAAAACATATACTTTTGTATCATCCCATGTGAGAAAAATTCTGTGAAAATCTCAATGCATGTTTCCATGCATTTAAACACAATCATCTGTATGACCATAAGATAAATTAACTATAACTCCGTTATCATTATTTTGTTCTAAAAAGATAACACATAACTCATAAGATAAATGTTTATAAATAATTAATAAATCAGTAATACTTTACAAGGAGATACTATAATTGATAACCTTGGCTTTGAATTTGAATTTCCATGATTTGAGTAGCTTCTTTTTCTGAACATGTGGCTGCTTTTTCCTTCCTCTTGCAAACATTATCTCCTTGTATTTGAAATTCCAATTCTTTCGACATTTCTTTTGTTTTATCGTACGAAAGGCTCATAAACAATAGATCAAACAACTTGTGTGCAACTACATCAACAGCTTCTACTGACTTTTTAGTCAACTTTTCCACCACATCCATATCCAAAATGTATGGTTGTTCAACCTTGGCACACTCCAAAGACCACCATCTTGATCATAATGTGAATTATTGACTATAAGTGTAGAGCTACTGTTCTCAATCAAAACAGACTGCATTTCATCTATCTTATGGCTTGGTTCCAAAAGAGAGATTGGTACCTCTGTTTCTAACTTCTCATGCCGATGAACAGAATGGGCGTCAACCTCTTGGTTTGAATCAATTTCAGTAATCGAATCTGTTGACTCTTTTTTTGCAGTCAGCTTGTTTGTCTCCATCTCTGCAATAGAATCAGTCGATTCCATCCTAGTAGTTGAACCACCTTCGTCTCTTATGTGAATCGATGGAACTGATTCCAACTGAACTTGCTGGAATACTCGTTAGAATAAGAGAGAAGTCGTCACTGCCGAAATGTTGACTTGTTCGTTTGAGTTCCTCGTCGTCGTCGGATCTCGCCGTAGTTTCATCGGAGCTCGTCGATCTCGCCGTAAAACTCTTCAGCGTTGCCGGATCTTTTTTTCGTCACCGCCGTATAATTCCTCAACGCCAATTTGAATCTGAGATGATGAGATAAAGTAATCGTGAGATGTAGGAGAAGAAGAAAATAGTTTTAAGCTTTATTAGTTAGGGGTATAATAGTAGTTTGCCTATTAAAATTTTAATGGTAAAGTTGGTTAAGGTAGAAATGAAAAGTGGTATCATAAAAGTGGTATATTTAGCAATTTCCCCAGAAATATATAGATACCTAGTATATGTAGAGATTTTTGTTAATATTTACCGTGGTATGATGCGGTACGGTCAATCACCATTCGGAGTTGATCGTCATAGATATTTTACTAAAATTTTATGGCTTTATAGTGTGTCCTTTTTTGGACTTAAGATATAATTCATATGTTTATAATCTGACTTAAATACAGTTTCTGGATTTTAAATTTTTAGCCAGTCACCTAATATGGTAGTGAATGTGTCCTTTTAAGCATTGTGTTCTGTGTTTTAATTTTTGACTTGTAAGTCAATTTAATATGAGATGGTCAATATAATGTTCATTTTTTAATATTGTTTGAGTGATTATGAATTGGCACTACTAATAATGATTAATCGAATTTGTTTTGTTATTCATTTGACTTATTTGGGCTATAAAGTGATGGATTCTGCAATTTATATGTTTGAATAAATCTTAAGAGTAAGGGTTCATGTTTTATCTTTTCAATTAAAAAAAAATTGAACATCATTTTTAAATTAAAAACTACATTACATAAATCCTCTTTATTGTAGCAAAACTGCTAGGGGGAGGGTTATTTTATTTAATAATGCAGCATATCTCTTATACATATGACTTGTAATTACGTATAGTTTTGTCATTGTTTTTTTTCTCTTAACCATACGATACGATAATTGTGGAAATGTTTAAACTTCTATGCGAAATCCGCGGGATTTATAAGTTTATTTGTGAGATTGTATGTTCGTATTTCGAACTGATTACATATTTGATTTATATTTTCATACCAGTGCGTATTATTTTGCGAGAATTTGGTTGAGTATGTTGATCTAGATATTGATTTTTTCCTGTTTAAAATGGTTTATATTTTCTCTATTAAAAAGGAAGTACAATTTTTATATACCACTAAAAAATCTTATTAGGTCCATTTCACTAATTACATAATAATCAATAAGAATATTAATAATAAATCACTTTTATCTTTAAATTTGAATTTTATTTTTAGTTGTAACAAAATCTGTTGAGAAAATATTTAACAAAATCCTACTAAACTTTTCAAATATTTTTAATTAAAATTACACTAATTAATTTCGTAATTAAGTAATACAATATTAGTATAAATTTATATTAATTAAATTTTATTATCGACCAAAAAAAAAAGATTTCTATTTTTATAAATCTATAAGTATAGTCTATATTACATTAAAATAGTAGTATTATATAAATTAAATATGATAAAATTATATTAAGTTGGTAAATTAACCTTTTTTTTAAATGCTTTCATTTAAATAAATTATTATCCACCATTAAAACGGGTTCAAATTTGTTAACCATGTCATATTTTTATAGAATGAAGTTATTAACATATGTTAACATTTTATTTTACAGATATATAATTTTAAAAATCATATATTGAAGAATGGTTTTTATTTGCTTATTTCAAATTACAAAAACTCGAAAAAGTAATAAAAATTAATAAAAAGATAAAACGTATAAAAAATCTCTATATTAATAAAGTAATAAGAAACCTAACCAATAAAATTAAATAGTTATACAATACATAACACTAAGATATAAATCATATATTTAAAATTTTATGATAATATCAGAGTTAAACATTTATAAAATGAAAAAAATTTACCCGCACGAATGTGCGGGTTAAACTCTAGTTTATTCTTATAATCAGTGGAGCTACCATTACTAAGAATATTCATGACTATAATTTATTATGAAACTCAGAAATATAAAATAGAGAGGATGAAGATACATATTCTTCTCAAATTATTTTCTACTCAAATAAAGAAAACAAACTTGATCATTTACTCGTAACACTAATTAAAATGTGTCACATCGATTGTCAATGATATGTTAGTGACATGTTATAGTTGTTCTTATGGTGTTGTACTTTGCCAAGTAATAGTTGAGGATCGTGACTCTAATTCTGTTAATTGATTTTTGTATGCGTTTCAAGCAATTGTACTCACGACCTTTGTTGAATTTCTATCAGATACAATCCAACATTGATTTACCGATCTCTAATTCTCTTATGCCTAACATGATTATCTTATAAAAGTGAATAGAATTATTATTACAAACCTTCAGCTGCTATGCAGAAATATATGAAGTTTTTGTCGATGTTGTATTTATGAAAAATACTTTTGTATTTCTTATATGTAATGTATCTCCAAGTTACCATTGGCAAAGCATCGTTCCATAAAATTTTCTATAAGTTTTTTATTATACATGTATGTTCCAATGTTTATTTCTACAATGAAGGTATATTTTTAAGAAAAATATAGACTTCACGGTCGCCAAGATAACATCTGTGTTCTCTATCTAAATTTTTTTCTTTTTCTTACCTATTTGATTGTTAGACACAATCCCCTATAAGAACATTGGTTGCCTTGGTTTTGACCATATATAAACTGATCCAATGGACATATGTATCAATCATTTGGGTAGAACCCGTTTAAAATATGATCAGTTTGACCCCAAGACTTCAACTCACAGCTCGGTCAGATGACAAGAGGACATTTGTAAATCAGAATCTTTCATTCAGATGAGTCGTTTAACATGGAACATAATAATGAAAGAAAGCCAACCCACTCAAGAGCTAAAATTCAAACCACAAAGATTGATGATGTCCTTAATAAGAACATGTTACACCTTAATAGCGTACTTTCTTATTGGAAAGTACATTTCTTTCTTCTTCTCCCTTTCTGTCTTCAGCTATGACTGTCCAAAAGCAAGCAACAATTCATTCAGTATCAACACAACATATGCTCATTACTCAATACCAGTTTTTTGCTCCTTCTAAACACAATACAGTAGTAGACAGAAACTGCAAGATTTGAACAAAACATGGTAGTTTCCTGATGCTTGGTGAGTCGCCTCCTGATAGCTCTAGTCTTATTGGGACGAAGATCAAGTGGCAAAAACTTCTTGTTCTTGTACCTCTCTCAGAGCAAGCTTCTGCTTCTGTGATATCACTGTCAACACCTGAGCGATTGATTTCCTCACCACCTTGCTGAAAAATCAAAAAAAAAAAAACACAAACAAACAGAACCCATTTGAGATCTATGCATGCTTGATCACTACCGCTAGCTAAATCATAAACAAAGCTTATAGGGTAGAGATTGCGTGTTCGTCACGTTAATCACTCAAAATGTGAAAAATTAAATGATAAATCACTCAAAAATTTGTGAAAATGCTATCTTTTTGAAGATGTGGAAAGACATACATCTTAGAGAGCTTGTTGGGAGCACCTCCTGTGACCTTGGCAACACGGACAAGAGCTAGCTTCGCCTTGAAATCCTGCAACTGAGTCGAAAGATCCGATTTTGATTTCTCCCTCAGCTCATGAACCTTGATCCTCGCTGTTCAGGTTCCATTTCACAGCACAAGTCAAGACCCAAACGTAAAACGAAAAATATGTTGAACAGTCGAGGAATGTAAGAAACTGAGACTGGCTTACCCATGGCGACTTCGAGTTCATGGAACAAAACTGTTTATGGTCAAGAACTGTTTCCACTTTGGGATATTTAAGGTCAGCCCGGTCCATCTGAAATCAAAAGTAGCATTCTGATATGAATTAACCAACGATACTTGTTCTTCACGATCAATGATTGAATGATCCTCACCTCAGATTCAAAGGTTATTGCGTCCCCTTGTTCTGTTAAAAGCTCGAGAAATTAGTCTCATTATGGCAAATGAAACCCGAAGACAGAACTCAAACTGCAAAAGGAAACAAATACAAACAAAATTCAGAATCTGAAGAGAAAGAACATTAAAGGCCTAGCCTACACGACGGAGGAGCAACCGCCGGACTTCAAGTTGGAGAAGAAAACTTTCGGATTAGCCATAACAACACGAATCAGTATGTTGCAAAGAGATAGAAATAGAGGATGAGTTCGACATGAGAAGTACTCACCTATTTATAAGGATCTCACACCGCCTCAGAGAGGCAAACGGCGCATTGAATACCTTGTAGTGGGCGACCGAATCGATTGGATTAAAGATGAAGTCAGACCTCCACCGTTTCATACAGAGAGAGGAAACTCAGACGTCACGCGTCCCCGTCGCTGCAAGTAGTCGATAGAGAAATTAGGGTTAGAGGGCAAGTCCCATGGTATCGGGCCGAAAAGAGTGATAAAAACATAGAGCCCAACATACAAATCACGGTGAAAGCCCATTAACATTCGCGATTAAATGAAACGCGAGTTTCTTCTATTGTACACATGTCGACATGAGAGAGAGAGCGAATTATCTAGCTGTCATCCTATGTGTCATAGTTCGGAAGAGACTAAACTCATTTTTATAATATTAGATATTGTTTTTGCATCTGCATAAGCAATTTTCGATTCTGCTGCACCAACAACAACACTTCTCCTTGTCTATCCATGGATGCCACTTGCACTGAGTGATCACATTCAAAGAATATAATATTTCAGCTTCTTCTTGAAGACTTTCTTCCAAAGATTATTCTTGAACCTGTCTCATAATATTGTATTCATGAACAAGGAAATAATCGATAAGGACACTAATTGAAAGTGTTTCTGCATCATCCACGAAGACTTCGTCAAATTTTTGTAGGTAAAGAGGAAATAATCTTCTTCACTAATTCTTTATCTCAGACCTTCCACCCACAAGACTTCATACGAAACAACTCTATTTGTCACTGCTTTTGAATCCATCATTGTAATATCCTTATACTCTAGCTTTCTAGCTTGATATATAGGTCGACCCCTAGTGATTTCACTAACATAATTTACATGCTTTCCATTGTTTCCAACATGTTGAATAGTAAGCAGCAGCTGATGATGCATAATATCCTCCATCGAATTCATTAGATGACCATGAAGCCTCTTGCAACAGTACTTGCTGAATTCATGTCTCCATGATGTTTCATAGATCCATAATCTTCAAAAAAAAAATTTCATTTTTAAACTCTAACATTCGTAATGACTCCCATCATTTAGTTGAAAAGTTTATAATTAAGACTCTGATAAACTTGAAATGCACAAAAATGTAATTATTAGCAAGAATATTGATCTATATCTAGACAATAACTTCAAGATTTCAGCAAAATATATCCAATAATTTTCAAAGAGTAATTGTTGGGTTCACTCCCTAGGGTGAACCTAAAGGTTCACCAACCAATAGTATTTGACTATTTGATATTTGATATCTTTTAAAAAATGAAACAAATTAATAAAGATTTTTTTAAATTATATTATGTTTTTAAAATAAAAAGATAAAATACTTAATAGTAATAGTTGCAAAAAATAAATATATTAATATTGTTAATGTCATCAGCATAATAGTACGTCCTGAACCCTTTAGGACGTAGTATTATATTGACGACGTTAACAATATTAATTAATTTATTTATTTGCAACTTTTACTATTTTTAAGAATTTTTATTTTTTATTTTAAAACATAATATAATTTGAAAGATCTTTATTTTTTTTTCCTTTTTTAAAAAATATCAAATATTAAATAGTCAAATACTATTGGTTGGTGAATCTAAAGGTTCACCCTAGGAGTGAATCTAAAGGTTCACCTACCCAAGAATTACTCTTTCCCAAAAAGGCCGAAACTAAAACTTTGGATAAAAATAAAAAGATAGTTGAAGGAAGGATTTTGCCTAAGAAACTTATAAAAGAACCTAAATTGTTCCACACCATAAGTCGATCACTAATAAATCTGAACTCAATAGATAAGAGGAACCAAATACAAACACTAAACAGGAGAGGCCTACAACTCTTACTTCTTCATATAATATCAAAAACATGTTAATAGATGCACATACGTATATCAAATAACGACGATTTGAGAATATGATAACAAAGGAGTTTGGAAGAAATAAATAGTATACTTTGTATCAATTTTTTTGGGACCCAAAAATCACCGCTCCCGACTATCTACGGGGAAAGATGCTTTGTTTAAACTTTTCTTTTTGGCACAACCGTGATGAAAAGAAGAAATATCTTAAATTTTTTGAAGTAGATAATTATTAAAATAATTTTAAAGGTTGTATAATTAGTTAAGAATTTATTTTTAGGATTTGTTTAGATTTAAGTCAATTTTTAAAACAGGATCGGTACCAAACAAAAACGTTTTCTGATCATAAGTTAATATGGTTCGACCGTGTTTGATTGAATATATACCAAAACCAAGTTGAAATCAAATATGAAATCAATTCTTTAATTTTTGAAATCTATAGTTGTGAGTTACCGTGATTATAAGTGTAAATTATTTACTTGTAGTAGTCCTGCTTCTTTGAAATCCTATTACATTCCTTTTTGAAAAAAGTAACAAAACTGATTTTTGGTAAAACAAACCAATCCGGTTTTCAACAGCTTAACCTGAATATTTTAAGTTCACGATTTAATCTGGTTCGGCCATTAATCCGGTCCAGCTTTAAAAATACTGGTTCTAAGTTTTGTTAAATATTAAAACTGTTGTTTTTTGAAACTATGTTTATTTTCTTTTGATGATATGTTTTTTATAACATTGTTTTGCTATTGGTTGATCTAAAATGCAACAAATAAGAAGAATATTAATTAATGGATAAGCAATCTAGTAATGGTTTACCATAAGATTTTCATTCTCAGAACTTACAATCTGCTTTCATTTATATAAGGTATCTTGTATATATCCTCCATGATGCTTATCACTCTTCCTAAGTTGAAATAGTTTATGAAAGAGATAAAAAATAATCTGCTAACGTAATTATCATATCTCTTATATATTATCTGAGGATCTTTTAAAAAGATGTAACCTTCTATTTTGTATTAATTACAATTCAATCTTGCTGAGGTGGTTTCATTAAAAGGTTTCTAAGCTTATGTGGCACACCCAAATTGATTCTCAGTTTAGCATATAAACCACATTTACTCACCTAGGAAAATTATACTATATGTCACAACTATTAAATTTACTTCGACCAATTCACCAGATTATATGTATTTACAATAATTATTAAAGGGATGTGTCACATATGTTCTACACGTCAAACAAACCAAGCTAACCGTTATCTAAACCACATTGAAAAATGCATTTAACCACATGGATGTAAGCATTAAAATGTCTCTCTAAAGAAAATATATTCAGAGATTACAAACAATGTTACCGTAATGTTACTGTAGTTTTTATAGTTTGTTTGAAATTGTAAAATTTGCGTAAGCTATATTTCAGCCTTTTCAGCGTACAGTTAGGCTGCCTATATATATATATATATATATATATATATATATATATATATATATATATATATATAAAGGGGTGGGCGTTCGGGTTCAGATCGGATATTTCGGATTTTCGGGTATTTCGGATTTTTGGGTATTCGGTATAGGGATATAATATCCATTCGGGTATTTCTATAGTTCGGGCCAGGTTCAGGTATTTTTAGTTCGGATTCGGTTATTTCGGGTCTGGTTTCAGATATTTAGATTTTGAAAAAAAAATAAAATTTTCATTACTCAAGCTTCTTGTATTTAAAAATATACATTTAACTTAACTTGTTTTTTTTATTTTAATAGATTAAATGATTAATAAATTTGGAGAAAAAAATTTAAAATAAAAATATACTAATTTGGTTATTGTTTTGGAATTTTGGATACAATTTTTGTTAATGCACGAAACAAAAAGCTTGACATGTTTTTTAAGTGAGTAGCAATCCGTGATTATATGTATATTATCTAATCTAAAACTATGTGTAGCATTAATAAGAACATTTTGAATAAAATGAGAGGAGTAAACTAGAAATATAATATTAAATATACATATCTTCGGTTATCTTCGGATATCCATTCGGGTTCGGATATTACCCGTTCGGATTCGGATATCCAAACTCTCCTAATTCAATACCCATTCGGGTATTTTACTACTTCGGTTCGGATTTCGGTTCGGGTTTTTTGGATCGGATTCGGGTGCAACTTCGGATATCGGGTAAAGTGCCCACCCCTATATATATATATGTAAGTGCATTGTTAACTTTGTTTTTATTCGGAGATGATATCCACAAACAGATTTTTTGTGTTACCTTTGTGAAGACATAAAAATTAGTATATAAGGTTTGAGTTATTCTTGGGTTCACCCCCCCTAGGGTGAACCTCTAGGTTCACCAACCAATAGAATTATGTTATTTCAAATTTGATATCTTTTAAAAAAGGAAATAAAATCTTGTTAAATTATATTATGTTTTTAAAAATAAAAATACAAAATAAATAAATAATAATAATCATTAATAAAAACGAAAATAATTCTTTAAAATATATATATTTTAACACTAAACCCTAAACTCTAATTCTAAACCCTAAACCCTTGGGTAAATCATAAACACTAAACCTTAAAATCTAATCCTAAACCCTAAACCCTTGGATAATCATAAACACTAAATTTTTAATACTAAAACACTAAACCATAAACTCTAATCCTAAACCCTAAATCCTTGGGTAAATCATAAACAGTAAACCCTAAACTCTAATCCTAAACCCTAAACCCTTGGGTAAACCATAAAATAAAAATACAAAAAATAAATAAAAATAGTAATATTTACAAAAAAACAAAAAAATCTTTTTAAAAAAAAACCCTAAACCCTAATCCTAAATCCTAAACCCTTGGGTAAACCATAAACCCTTTGGATAAATATTAAACATTAAATAAAAAATTAAATATTAAACATTAAATCAAAAATATTTTGCAATTATTACTTTATTTATTTATATTTATCTTTTTATTTTAAAAACATAATATAATGTTACAATATTTTTTAAAAAGATTTTTTCGTTTTTTATAAATATTATTTTTTTGTATTTTTATTTTAAAAACATAATATAACTTAACAAGATTTTGTTTCCCTTTTTAAAAGATATCAAATATGAAATAAGACTATCCTATTGGTTGGTGAACCTCTAGGTTCACCCTTGGGGGTGAATCCAAGAATAAGTCATAAGGTTTTATGCAATGTATGTTTTAACTGTTCAACCATACGTGACTATGGTGATGATTGGTTCGACTGTGGCTGTAAAAATTTAGCTGTAAAAATTTAGCTGTAAGTAAGTTGGTTGTAGCTGTAAAATTGTTACTGTAGATTTTATTGCAGAAACTTTTGCTGTAGTTAAATTTGTTGTAGCTATAAGCTATATGTTGTAGATACTTCAAAATAATATATGTGATGTGTATATAAAATAATTATTTTTTATCAACTGAAATAATTTATATTAATGATTTTATAAATTATCAAAGTTTATTATTATTTAAAGTGTGATATATAAATAATATTTTATGTTATTTAAAATATTTGAATAATTTTGAAAACACCCAGAACTAAATTAAAATATTTATAGATATTTTAGTTATGATTATCTAATTAATTTGATATTATAGATAGTTTTTTTCATTTTAGAGTTTCTACAGCCTATAAAACAAAGATGTAGATGTTTTGCCTAAAATACATAAGAATAAACTTTACTTTAATTTTTTTGCTGTAGCTTTAAAAATAAAGCTAAAGCATGATTGGTACAAGTTAATAGAAATTTGTTGTAGGCTTTGACTAACAAAAATAAAGCTACAACATGATTGGTAAAGTTTAGTGCTTTAAAAATAAATAAAGCTAAAGTAGAGAGATAAAGCTCAACCCAATCACCCTCTATATCTATTAAATTATAATCACGTTTCTAAACTGGAAAAAAAAAACCAAAAAAGGTTTGTAGAAGCTAAACGAGTCACAAAAAAAAAAAAATACTAAGCTTTAACTTGATAGACAAGTTTGAACCTAATTAGCATTTGGGAAAATGATCGAATAATTAATGTGAAAGGTATAAAAATTCTATATGTATTAAATAGCAAATATTTTCTTTCTGTTATCGTGCCCAAGTCAATTAAAACAATTTCTGGCCCATCAATAACCAAATTTTATGTTCTTGGACAGACTACTGAAACGCTTAGGCCTGTTCAATCTATATTTTTTATCCGGTTTGGTGCGTTTATTTTGGTATTGCGGTTTATAAAAATTAATTATAAACCATATATAATTTAGTTTGCTTCGATTTATATACTATCAATTTTAGGTTTATTCGGTTTTATACAATAAACCCATAACTATATATATATCTTTTATAACAAATTTTAGTTTATATGATTAGAAATTAGATTTATTAAAACATAAATATATATATTTCTTATTCTAATTTAAATATAATATTTTCTGTTTTATTTAATAAAAATAAGAAAAATAGTAATATAATAATTTTATTATATAACTATATTTCACTATTTCAGGAAAAATTTTAATCAGTAAAAATAAAAATTATGTTTTATTTAATTTGGCGAAAATGAGAAAAACAAAATAACTTTAAACAAAATATAAATTATTTTATAATTTATGTATATATTATTAATTTTATTATTAAATATGTAGATAAGTATAATAATATATTTTAATTAATCGGTTTCTTCAGTTTATTCGGTTGGCAAGGTTAAACTATATTCATAAATCGCGGTTTCTTAAAAATAATATTAATTCAGTTTATTCAGTACTACCAAATTCCAACCACTTTTTCTATTTCGGTTTGGTTTTAATTGGTTTGGTTTTACAGGATTGAACATCCTTAGCAAATCTTTGGATTTACGGAGTGATTAAAGTATAATTATATATGTATATATTGATCTATCAAATATAAAAGTACGTTTTCATATAATTACCATCTTATTTTTTTCTTAATGCATCACCCTACGCAAGGCACATGTGATAAAATAATTGAAAATGTTCTAATTTTCCTTTTACTAGCCAGCTCCTATTTACTGACTAACAATAATCCTTTCTCACATCCGATCCAGTCAACATGGCAATAACTTAAGAAAAATAATAAAATGATAGTAACAACACCTCAAATATCAAATATTCGAGTTAAAAAGAAAATTAATAAAACTAACACTAACAAAACAAGGATTAAGACCAAGCATCAATAACTATCACATAATTAATTAAACAAAACACACACATACCCAAAGCGAAACAAAAAACAACGCTTCTCTCCCTCACTCCGTCCAGTACCGGCTCTACACATGTGCTGAAGGTGCTTTTGCACCAGGTCCTTTATTTTTCAGTAATTTTCTTTAAGGAATCAAGATCTTATTTTGTCAAAAACATACAGATTTAGGGTCCTAATTTTGGATTTATAAAAATGTTAACATCAATTTTAGAAATGACAAACCAGAGCACATGGCCCATTAACTTAATAAGCCGGCCCTGACTCCGTCAGTGCCACTTGAGTGACCTCATTCGAAGAGTTTAACCTCTCTTTTAAAGAATTTCTGGAGACAATCTCAGTGTCCGATATATGTAAAGATTCATGAACAGTTTCGTATTGTAGTCACGAGCTACCAAGTGATCGATAAGATCCAGAGCTGGTCTTGTGCATAGCGAAATATAACATTCGACTATAGTTCTCAAAACGTCATTAGTTAATTAGCATGTATATATCACGGCCCCTAAATTAAATAAAAGATATACATGATCTTTTAGTAATTGTTTCAAGAACTCTCATGAATCTCAGAGCAGGCGCATTGAAGATTCAAGGGAGAAATTCACACGGTTACCGAAGAGAAAAAAAATATTAAAATAATCATATATTTGTGAACCCGTCTCGCTGCGCCTCTTGCAGATGAACTCGGTTCATTACTGTTTTGCGGGCCCTATACCACGTGATGACCCGCGATTGGTTACCTTATTTTATTTTATTTAAAAAAAAAAATCAAACGAAAAAAAAAAATAATAATAATAATAAATTAAAATTATGAACCTCCCCTAAAGTTTACTGATGCGACTGCCCTTATGACTGGTCATTATAAAATCATTGAATAAAAGTGTTTCCCCAACTTCTACTAACACTTCATCAAACCTTAGAGGCAAAGATGAAATAATCTCATTCACCACTTCTTTATCTTCAACCTCTCATCCACAAGACTTCATACAAAACTCTGTTTTATTTTTGTCAACGAAGAAAAGAAACCCCAGCAATAATTAAGTAACAATTAAGTTTCACATAATAAAGACATTGCATCAAAATGTAGTTTTGAGTGAGAGTAAAAACAAATTTTTCTAGGAAACGTTACAAAACCTATGTTGAATTACAAGCTGGCAAGAAGTTGAAGCCTTAGGCATAGATTTCAACTCCTCGATCAACAGTAGCTTGCTCTCCAGGTTATCAGGTGTAGGTAAAGAGATCTCAGCGGTTTTTAAACAAGAAGCGTTCTGCAGTATGTAAAGAACGATTTCTTTATCTTCCTCTCTTCCTTTGTAGCCACTCCATTGAAAAGTTTCAAGATGGAAGGAGACACATTCAGGAACTGAGCTCGGGTTACATACTGAAGGTGGTGGATCATTGAAAAATTGGACACGAGGCAACCTATAAGTAGGCCATGATATAGTGATATGTGTCTCGTGAAGCTTGAGAAATTGTAGTTTAGGGGAATGTTTGAGCAAATGCAGAAGCAGATTACGCGAAACTTTCCCGTAAATATATAGTTCCAGATGAAGAAGCCGCTGAGAAATTTTACGCGCAAGACGCAGAACCTGCACGTTACAACATTTACAAGGGTTACCAAAACAGCTTTCCAAATAAAACAGGACCGAGATGGCTGAGTTGTAGTACTGCGAAAATCCTTATTAAAAATCACCAACTGGAGTTACCTTCGGAGCGCATATATGTATCGAAAGAAATTCGACTGAGGTAAGAAATCTGAGAAACTTTCTAGTATGAGTAGGATCAACACCGAGACGAGCCTCCACCAAATCAGGCATATCTTCATAAAGCTCGAAACTGCCAGCGAAATTTTCCATCGATAAGTTTAAGTGCTTCAAAGAAGGAGTGTCTAACTTGAATCGAGATTTATACCTAGAGTAGCTGTAGCGAGCCCTAGAAGTATTATCTTTAATCTCGAGTCTATGTAGAGAAGGGACCGATATGGTGAAAAGAGAAGGCGAGTCGAAGCAGAAGCCAGTGGTGACACCATCGAATAAAAGATCTTCAAGAACAGGACAAGCCGATGTTAGCCTGCAGAAAGCTTCTTCCCCACCACGGAACCTAACATGTGTGAGGTGCAAACTTTTCAAGGACTGGAAACAAAAAGTTGATGGTGGCGAATCCGCAAAGTAAGGAGAAACCGTGTGAAGTTTCAGGACCACTAGTTTGTGGAAGACTGTTGGGAGTTTCAGATCTTGCGAGTGTTGTCCAAGTTTGACAGTTAGGGTTTTTAGAAACAGAGCTTCATGTAGTTGTAACGATCTCTCACAAAATTTGTTAAATCCAAGGGAACCGATGTTGGCAGAAGAACATTTATCGTACTCAAGCGTTTCCATCATCTTCCATAGATATTTCCACCGTTTAGAGAGTAAGGTTGTATTCATGGCATCGCTTATTGGGACTAGTGAAAGGATTATGAAGAGCAAATCGTCAGGTAAGTGACTGATCCTATCCGAGAATGTAACATCTTTGGATCTTAGTTTTGCAGCTTTCATGGACTCCAAAAAAAATTGTAAAACAAGACTAGAGAGATTGGAAAGAGCGAAGATCGTTAGTTATGAAGGAGAGATCAAACCCTAATTAAACTCTGTTTATTTGAAAAGTGGGCTGGAAAGCCTGGAATGTACGAATTCCAGTTTTTACAGCACTGGATAATGAAAAAAGAATATTCAGTTTTCCATTTAATACTTACCAAAGTTTTACAACTAATTTTCATAAAACCCACAGTAATGGTATTAGAGACCTGTCATTAACAACAAAGTGGATCACTGGATCAGACCCACCTGCTTGTGACTTATGAGCTATGAAAAGAATAAAAAAAGCCAGCTCCTTCGAATGACAGATATGTTATTACATGACAAAGCTCTAGGATTTTGCAACATGATCCGGACAAAACTCAGTTGTTGTCTTCCTACTTAAGTCACAATATACATAGCAATGATAACATAAGCTACAAGCTATCACAACTTCTCATACAAATCCTGAAATCCACACTCAAACTTAGTTAATACCACAGTTTAGTATGATTAATTTTCAGCTCATTGTAAGCTCACTTGCTCTTGAACTCCTGGTTGGAAATCTCCAATTACTCAGACATCTGATGTTTAATCACTAACTTACTAAGCCAGGATAGTGATTGAACATAACGAGTCGGTTGCAGTCACTAACCGACTCGCGTTCCTCAGAATATAAATAGCTACCATCTTTCTCAACTTTTGTTCCTTTATAGACTTATAGTTTCTCCACTTAAAAGTTTTGAGATGTAACAACAAAACATTCAGGAACACGCCTCAGCTGTATCCAACGATCCTCAGAATCCACAGCCAACCAATGGTTATGCGATCAATAAATTTCACTTTGGAACCAGAAACAAAACATGATTGAGAAGTTTGCACAATTTTGGTGAAGGGAAGAAAGTACCGGCACATTCATAAGATGCCAATGAAGTTTCTTCTAGAGGTTCCCAATCAGTAATAACTTTCAAATCAGGCAAAGATTAAACAAACAAAATCCTAAAACATAATAGACTTTAAATCACATAATTTAAACACACGTTACTCCTCTGGATTCAAACCAAAGCAAGTTCTCTGTTTTCTTATGAAACTTGACTTGTAAGGCACGCTAATGGATATCCATGAACATATACAATATCGTAAGCATATAAAAACGTAGCGTATCCACTGAATAGTTTCGAGATGGAAGCACCAGCACTCAGGAACAGAGCTCGGTTCAGAGACAAAACACGGGTGTTCCTTAGTATAGCCAAACCAAAACCCAATGTCTGAGAAACGTAGAAGAAGGCATTAACTGATTTAGAAGAAGCTCTGAAAACAGCTTACTGATAAAGGGGAAATGGTGAATGTGTGCTTGAAGTTTAGAGGAATCTTGGAGCAAATGCAAAAGCAGATTTGACCGAAAGTTTTGGTGAATGTGTAGTTCCAGATGAGGAAGGCAGGAAGCCCACTATATTATCAGTAAGACGCAGAACCTTATTGATTAATGAGGGTTAATCTCTGTAAAGAAGCGACTGATATGATTAAAGAGGTTTCATCATGCTTAAGCGATCTGAATATCTTCCACACAGATCAAGTTGACAATATACACGATGAAATGCTTTAATTCTTCCTCTTTTTTTTTTGGGTGTTGTTCTGAAAATTAAAAATCAAAAGTCTCTATTTTAAGAGGTTTGAACCATGAACAAGACAAATTTCAAGATTGTCTTAGAGCCAAAGAAACTCTATTTTATTTCTGTCAACAAAGAAAAGAAACTCCAACAAAAGAATTAAGTAAAATCTCAGTATCACATAGAACAATAATTGCATCCTTAGATTCACATCAAATTGTATTTTTGAGTGAGACTTGAAACAAATTTTCTAGGAAACGTTAACAAAATTACCTATGTCGAACTACAAGCTTGCAAGAAGTTGAAACCTTAGGCATAGATTCCAACTCCTTGATCATTAGTAGCTCTTCCCCGCGTCGCGGACCATATGAAGATAAAAAGACGGCAGCTGTTTTTAAACACGGAGTGTTCTGCAGGATGTAAAGAACGATTTCTTTCTCTTCCTCTCTTCCTTCGTGGCCAAGCCATTGAAAAGTTTCAAGATGGAAGGACACACATTCAGGAACCGAGCTTGGGTTGCAGATGGAAGGTAGTGGATCATCGAACTCTCGGACACGACAGGACTCTCTCGGATAAGTAATCCATGTCATAGTCATATGCGTCTCCTGAAGCTTGAGAAATTTTAGTTTAGCGGCATGTTTTAGCAAATGCAGAAGTAGATTAAGCAGTATTTTGCCGTAAATATGTAGTTCCAGACGAAGAAGCCGCTGAGAAATTTTATCCGCAAGACTCAGAACCTGCATGTTATATAACACATTACAAATAAGACAGGACTTAAGATGGCTGTGAGTTGTAGTACTTCAAAAATCCTTATTGAAAATCACTGAAACAAAAATCAATATTTTATCCAGTCCATTGGACTTGCAAAATGTGGTTTTAAATGGAGATACCTCTGTAGCACATACGTGTATGGAAAGAAACTGGACTGAGGTAAGAAATCTGAGAAAATTGTAAGTTTGATAAGGATCAACACGGAGACGAGCCTCCACCAATTTAGGCATATCTTCAAGCTCGAAACGTCCAACGAAATCATTGATCGATAGTTTAAGTACTTCAAAGAAGGAGTGTTTATCTTGTACCGAGATTCATAGCTAGGGCAAGAACTACGATCCTTGGGACTATTATCTTTTTCTTTTATCTCGAGTCTCTGTAGAGAAGGGACCGATATGGTGAAACAAGCAAGCGAGAAAAAGTACAAGCCACTGGTAACACTATTAAAGACAAGATCTTCAAGAACAGGACAAGCCGATATTAGTCTGCAGAGAGATTTTTCACCAAGGAACCTCACACGTGTGAGGTGCAAACTTTTCAAGGACTGGAGACAAACCGTTGACGGTGGTGAATCAGCTGAGTAATGAGTAATTTCGTGGAGTTTCAGGACGACTAGTTTTTGGAAGAATGTATTTGGGAAACTAAATAGGAATTTCAGATCTTTCGAGTGTTGTCCAAGTAGGAGAGTTAGGGTTTTGAGAACCGGAGATTCATGTAATTGTAACGATCTCTAGCAAAATTTGTTAAATCCTGTTGGGTCTAATTAAGTACAACCTAATGGCTACATTAATAAAAGGCTAATGGTGAATGAAATGGGTCTACGGGTCATCTAAAAAGCCCTTTGGCTTTAATGAGTGAGACACACGTAAATCCCACATCGGAAAAATGTGGATATTAGTCTGCAGAGAGATTTTTCACCAAGGAACCTCACACGTGTGACGTGCAAACTTTTCAAGGACTGGAGACAAACCGTTGACGGTGGTGAGTAATGAGTAATTGTTGGAACTCTGTTTTATAACAGAATATGGAGGCTGATTTTTTTGACTTTTCCGGTGGCCTTTCCGGCCAAACCGGTGGTCGTCTTGATCGGATTATTAGCTCGTTGGAAAGCTTGTAACGAGCACTACAATCCAGCATATTCATATGTCAAAAACAAAGCTAAATTGAATGAGAAATAATATGATGAAGTGATGAACTCGAAAATGTGAAACACTGTCAAATAAGTGTTGTAACTCAATTTGTCCCACATCGGACAAGTTGAATGTTTCTGAGTTGTATAAATATGTCTTGTGACATATCATTTGTCAAAGGCTTCACGGAAGGTGACAGGCATGGCTCGGCCTCCCACGCGCGCGCCGCCGCGGCCGTCGGCTCGGCTCGGCGTGGGCTCGGGCTCCGGCTCGGTGGAGGGCCTTTGGGCCAATAAAATACCTTTTGGACCAAGTTATGCTCAACATTTTGCCATTTCATTTCCAAAAAACAGCATGACGTTCGTGATAGAACGACGCGTAGTTCGTCTGAAAACGACGCGGTGTTTGTCTGTTCGCCAAAGATCAGAACGAGTCAACATAAGAAAATCTTGCGGAGAAAGTTTCTCAACTCCCCACTCCCGAGATTTCCGAGAGATTTTCGCTAACGTGCTTTGTTAGTTACGAATTTTAAACTTTCGGTTTTCTTTAAATACTCGTCTCTTCTCATTCATTCCTTCAAGTTTTTTAACGCAAACAAACCAACAAAAATCTCTCAGCGTAAGTCCTTTTACGAGAGTGTTTCGTAGAGTTTATAGTTCGATAGGGCGTTCACGAGTGAAGCGTGAATCGTCTCGCCATGGTTGTATCCTGGGACTCCATATTCGTACAGTTCCGTCTCACTACGGAGCGAATATTAAGAGTTAAGGAAAGAGATCATATCTCGCCTCCATGTGTATTTACGTTTATATTCCGTTTCTTTCCTTAACGTTTCATTACTTTATATCGTTTGTATCAATCCGATTTCGAACTTCTACAATCTTAACTCTTAATCGCTTTCTATCTAAAGCTTGCGGATTGATATTACGGTTCTATGAAACGGCTTTCATAAGGATTTGCGAACGGTTTTTGGTTATCAGACGGAACGGTGTTTGCGATTTGCGCTTTGCATTTCCGTGAAACGTTCTAGTTTCTCATTGAAACGGGTTTGCGATTTGCTTTTAAAGCTTATCCGTGAAACGTTTTTTGTTCTATAAGATCAAAACGTTTTTCCAAAACGGTGTTTGCGATTTGCTTTACGCTTATCCGCGAAACGTTTCTTACTTCTAATCAAAACGGGTTTGCGGTTTGCCTATAGCATCATCCGCGAAACATTTTCGACACATTCTAAAGTCTATATAAATGGTTTATGTGAACGCTTTTAAGCGAGTTTGCAAAACGTTTTCTCAGACTTGTGTCGATTTGATTTGGTTCAAACACCAAAAATGAAAATCGATTTTAAACTATTATTTTGCTTTAAAATAATATGTTATATGTTGTATATTGAATGGAGTACTAATCCGCTTTCATGTTTTCTTTGCAAACAGAAAAATGACGGATCCTAGCAACACCACCCCCATTGACGCTTCCATCACTCAAACTCCACTCAATGTGTCAGCAACTGATGCAACGTTGACAAACGTTGGAACCATTGCTGCAACAACAACAACTACCCTACCAGTGGGTAATGGTGCTGATGAAACCACTCGCTGTAGCCTTTTCGGTTCTGGTCTTTATCAAACGGCCTCAATTGAAGGAACCTCAAATGCTCCGGTTGCAGTTTCAACTCCTCCGACAGTACCTAGTGTGTTCACTCAGGGATTGATGCCCGACAAGTTTGATGGCAAAGGCTTCAAAACGTGGCAGAAGAAGATGATGTTCTTCCTGACAACATTGAAGTTGGACAAGTTCATCCAGGAGGATAAGCCCCTGATCCCTTACGGGATTGATGATGTGCACACTCTCGCAAGTGTTGACATATGGGTGCATTCCGACTTCATCTGCAAAGGGTACATTTTGGGTCGCCTCATTGATCCATTGTACCAGGTTTATTGTGATATCCCCACTGCGAAGGAGCTATGGAGATCACTGGATAAGAAGTACAGAGGTGAGGACGCTGGCTGCCAGAAGTATGTGGTTGCAAAATTCCATGACTTCAAAATGGTGGATTCAAAACCCATCATGGATCAGGTGGAAGCGTTTCAGCTCATTTGCCATGAAATCGCTGCTGAAGGGATGTCTATCTGCGAGACATTTACAACTCTCAGCTTCATTCAAAAGCTTCCTCCAAGCTATGCGGATTTCAAGAACTACTTGAAGCACAAGAAGAAGAAGTTGGGGCTCGAGGATCTCATCATGAGGCTTCAGATGGAATCAAGGAACCGACTTGCTGAAACTGCAAATGCTAAGGAGCATAGTGTCAATATGGCTGAGCACAAAGGCAAAGGAAAGGCACATGCTCAATCTCCTGCTAAGCCTTCCAAAGCAGCTGCAGCCCTGAAGGCTATTGGAAAAAAACTTCAAGAACAAAGGCATTGAAATCAATGCGAATGTGGAGAAATTCAAGGGGGAAATGTCACTACTGCCACAAAGTGGGGCACAAGACTGCTGAGTGTCGCAGCAAGATCAAGCATGAGAAGGCTCAGGCAAATCTCACTGAGGAGGATCTCGTTGCTGTGGTGACTGAGGCCAACATGGTTGAAAGCAACAATCCCAAGGAATGGTGGTATGACACTGGTGCAACCACCCACATTTGCACTGATAGGGCGATGTTCAGCACCTATCAGAAAAGCAAGACAGAGGAGAAGCTCAAAATGGGGAACACTACAGTCTCCAGGATTGAAGGACGCGGCAATGTGATTTTGAAGATGACATCTGGACTTGAGGTCACTCTGACGAATGTGAAGCATGTGTCTGACATGAGGAAGAATCTGGTCTCGGGAACCTTGCTCAGCAAGAATGGATTCGCCACAAGTTTTGAGGCGGACAAGCTCGTGATTAGGAAGAATGGGACGTATTTGGGAAAGGGGTATGTTAAGGGTGGACTGGTCAAGTTGAATGTAATGACAGTCCTTCCGAAAGTTGTAGCTCCAAAAGTTTCAATGAATAAGAAAGAGCCAGTTGCTTATTTGGTTGGATCTTTTAATATATGGCATGAAAGATTGGACCATGTAAACAACAAATCCATACAAAGATTAATGAACTTAAATCTAATTCCTAAATATAAAACAAGTAAACAAAAATGTGAAGTATGCGTACAGGCTAAGCTCACAAAAACGCCCTCACCTCGTGTTGAAAGAACTAATAAACCTCTAGATTTAATTCACACCGATTTATGTGATTTAAAATACATGCCAACTAGAGGTGGGAAAAAGTACTTTGTGACCTTCATAGATGACTGCAGAAAATATTGTTATGTATATCTATTACATAGAAAAGATGAAACCTTAGAAAAATTCAAAGAATTTAAACTCGAGGTAGAAAATCAGCTTAAAACAACTATTAAAGTAGTTAGAAGCGATAGAGGAGGTGAGTATGATGGACCGTTCAACGCATTCTGTAAAGAACATGGAATTATTCATCAAACTACAGCTCCTTATTCACCAGAATCTAATGGAGTTGCTGAACGTAAGAATCGAACTCTTAAAGAGATGATGAATGCTATGTTGCAGGAATCTAGGTCACCCCAGAACATGTGGGGGGAAGCGTTGCTTACCACTAATTATATCCTCAACAAAATTCCACACAAAGTAACTGGCAAAACTCCATATGAATTATGGAAAGGTATTTTACCTTCATATAAATACCTCAAAATGTGGGGGTGCTTGGCAAAAGTTGCTGTACCACCACCAAAGAAGGTCACTATTGGACCTAAAACAGTGGATTGCATTTTCATCGGATATGCACATAATAGTACTGCTTATCGATTTCTGGTACATAAATCTGAAATATCAGATATCCATGAAAATACAGTCATGGAATCAAGAAATGCATCTTTTTCGAAAATATTTTTCCATACAAGGAAAAACAAGGTTGTAAACGAACTCGAGAAGAAAGAGACAACGATAATGACTCAGTAATTGAGACAAACGTCGATACTTCTACAAATGATATTTCAGAAAATGAAAAAGAAGATGAACCTAGAAAGAGCAAAAGAGCTCGAAAGGAAAAATCTTTTGGTGAAGATTTTCTAATGGCATTCTTAGTAGAAAATGTTCCAAAAACTTTGGCAGAAGCCATGTCTTCACCAGGCGCTCCGTTTTGGAACGAAGCTGTTAGAAGTGAATTCGATTCTATCATGCAAAATTATACATGGTACATTACGGATTTACCACCTGGCTGCAAAGCATTAGGGAATAAATGGATTCGGACACGAAAACCAAACCCTGATGGAACACCTGGTGGAAAACACAAAGCTAGGCTTGTAGTTCAAGGATTCCGACAAAAGGAAGGTTTTGACTATTTTGATACATATTCTCCAGTAACAAGAATAACATCAATAAGGCTGATGATAGCAATCGCAGCTTTAAGAGACCTAGAAATTCATCAAATGGATGTAAAAACCGCTTTTCTAAATGGTGATTTAGAAGAGGAAATTTACATGAAACAGCCTGAGGGTTTTTTCATTCCAGGACAGGAAGACAAAATATGCCGACTTGTAAAGTCACTTTATGGGTTTAAACAAGCCCCTAAACAATGGCACGAAAAGTTTGACAGCACAATGATATCAAATGGGTTCAAAATTAATGAATGTGATAAATGCATATACTACAAAACTACCAAAAATGCGTATGTTTTGCTATGTCTATATGTAGATGATATGCTCATTATTGGAAGCAATAAAGACATAATCAATCAAACAAAGAACATGCTCAAAGGAAAATTTGAGATGAAGGACTTGGGATTAGCAAATGTTATTCTCGGGGTTAAAGTAACAAGAAATTCAAATGGAATTATGTTAACCCAATCCCATTATGCTCAAACAATATTAGAGAGATTTAAAAATTACTCTAATGGTACGGCAAAAACTCCGTTAGATCCCCAAATGCACTTGACAAAGAATTCAGGTGAAGCGGTTTCACAAAACGAGTATGCACGTGTGATTGGAAGTCTTATGTACTTGACCAATTGTACCAGACCAGATCTAGCGCATGCAGTAAACGTACTGAGTCGATATACAAGTAATCCAGGTCATACACACTGGAAAGCTATAACGAGAGTACTCAATTACTTGCGCTACACCAAAGATTTTGGGCTTCACTATGGTAAAGAACCGACAGTTTTAGAAGGATACAGTGATGCTAACTGGATATCAGATGATAAAAACTCAAAATCCACAAGTGGATATGTCTTTACATTAGGAGGAGCAGCAATATCATGGAAATCTACCAAACAAACAGTGTTAGCCAGATCTACTATGGAGTCTGAGTTCATAGCCTTAGACAAAACAGCAAAAGAAGCTGAATGGCTTAGAAATTTTTTGGAAGATATTCCTATGTGGGAGAAACCTGTGCCAGCTATACACATACATTGTGACAGTCAATCAGCTATAGCTCGGGCTCAGAATAATCTCTACAATGGTAAATCTCGTCACATCAGAAGACGACATAAAACCATTAGACAACTAATCTCAAATGGTGTAATCACAATAGATTACATCAAATCGGCTGACAGCCTAGCGGATCCATTTACTAAAGGTTTGCCACGAGATGTTGTTGCTAAATCATCAAAAGGAATGTGTTTAAAGCCTATAACGAATGAGGATGCTTGATTGCAACCCTACCTATCATGATTGGAGATCCCAAGACGTAGGTTCAAAGGGAAAACAAAATCAAACAGAATCTAACCAAAGCACTTTGAGACAGACTGACAGAGTATTCTCATCCCAGCTCCTAAGATGATAAAAGTGCTAACAAGTGTGAGAAAGATAAGCATCAGCTTTTAATGATTCCATAGCTTTCCTAAGCGGAGTATTACTCAATACTTTTCATGGTCAATCACCTAATGAGTGTGAAATGGGGCCGTTTCTAGGAGAATGAATGCAAGGCTATATTCTCTAAGTTCACTCATGAAAACCAGGAATAGTTCAGGGCCACAATGAACACAATAGAGAACTAAGTTCTACGAGAAAATGAAGCTGCGTTATGCATGTTGTCTCGGTTTACATAAAACACCGGTTGGTTCAAGACATCATGTTCACCTTCTGGTAAAGTAAACCCAACAGATATTAACTATGAGTGGTTCAAGGCTTAAAAGTGCCACCTACTCAAACATAGTGAATTTTTCGCAGACACTCTCGATAAGTCTGTCTGTCTAGTCAGTAGTATAAGTCTAGTCAGTAAATTTTTTTTTTTAGAGTCTATCGAGTCTGCATTTAGTCTGCATATGTTTAGAGTCATTTCTATTCATGTGGGGGATTGTTGGAACTCTGTTTTATAACAGAATATGGAGGCTGATTTTTTTGACTTTTCCGGTGGCCTTTCCGGCCAAACCGGTGGTCGTCTTGATCGGATTATTAGCTCGTTGGAAAGCTTGTAACGAGCACTACAATCCAGCATATTCATATGTCAAAAACAAAGCTAAATTGAATGAGAAATAATATGATGAAGTGATGAACTCGAAAATGTGAAACACTGTCAAATATGACTAAGTGTTGTAACTCAATTTGTCCCACATCGGGCAAGTTGAATGTTTCTGAGTTGTATAAATATGTCTTGTGACATATCATTTGTCAAAGGCTTCACGGAAGGTGACAGGCATGGCTCGGCCTCCCACGCGCGCGCCGCCGCCGCCGTCCGTCCGGCTCGGCTCGGCTCGGCGTGGGCGTCGGCGTGGGCTTGGGTCTTGGGTCTTGGTGGAGGGCCTTCGGCCCAATAAGATTCTTTTTGGACCAAGTTAAGCTCAACATTTTGCCATTTCATTTCCAAAAAAACAGCATGACGTTCGTGATAGAACGACGCGTAGTTCGTCTGAAAACGACGTGGTGTTTGTCTGTTTGCCAAAGATCAGAACGAGTCAACATAAGAAAATCTTGCGGAGAAAGTTTCTCAACTCCCCATTCCCGAGATTTCCGAGAGATTTTCGCTAACGTGCTTCGTCAGTTACGAATTTTAAACTTTCGGTTTTCTTTAAATACTCGTCTCTTCTCATTCATTCCTTCAAGTTTTTTAACGCAAACAAACCAAAAAAAATCTCTCAGCGTAAGTCTTTTTACGAGAGTTTTTCGTAGAGTTTATAGTTCGATAGGGCGTTCACGAGTGAAGCGTGAATCGTCTCGCCATGGTTGTATCCTGGGACTCCATATTCGTACAGTTCCGTCTCACTACGGAGCGAATATTAAGAGTTAAGGAAAGAGATCATATCTCGCCTCCATGTGTATTTACGTTTATATTCCGTTTCTTTCCCTAACGTTTCATTACTTTATATCGTTTGTATCAATCCGATTTCGAGCTTCAACAGTAATTTCGTGGAGTTTCAGGACGACTAGTTTTTGGAAGAATGTATTTGGGAAACTAAATAGGAATTTCAGATCTTTCGAGTGTTGTCCAAGTAAGAGAGTTAGGGTTTTGAGAACCGGAGCTTCATGTAATTGTAACGATCTCTCGCAAAATTTGTTAAATCCATGGGAACCTACGTTGGCACAAGAACTTTGATCATACTCAAGTGTTGGCATCATCTTCAACACAGATTGCCACCGTTTAGAGAGTAAGCTTGTATGCATGGCATCGCTTATTGGGACAAATGAGAGGATTCTGAAGAGCAAATCGTCAGGTAAATTGCTGATAATATCTGAGGATGTAATATCTTTGGTTCTTAGTTGTGCAGCTTTCATGGCCTCCCACTATGAAACTAGAGTAGAGATTGGAAAGAGAAAGATCGTTAGTAATGAAGGAGAGGTCAAACCCTAATTAAACTCTATTTATTTAAAAAGTGGGCTGGAAAGCCTGGAAAATAAGAATTTCAGTTTTAGAGCATTGAATAATGAAAAAAGAATATTGTTGTAAGTAAGACCTTGATTGGTAGAGCATTAGCATTAGCATTATGCTCTACATTATCCAATCAACATTTGTTAGAAAAGCATTTAGAAAAGCATTTACTAAATGCTAATGCTCTCCAAATGCTCTATGTCAAATGCTCTCATATGAAGCTTTTGGAAGAATATTTGCATTTATAATTTATAAATTTAAGAATAATAGATAATTAGTTCATTTATTTGATTTAATAATATCATAAAATTATTTTTATATCCAGAAAATAAAATTTTGATTTCTAAAATAAATTTACCATATAAATATTTTTTTCAATATTATTACACATTTAAAATATAATTTAATTACATTTAATTATATTTAATTAAATTAATTATATAAATTTAATTATATAAATTAGATAAATTGATTATAGAAATTATATTATATATAAATTATATTATATATAAATTATATTCTAAATTAATTATATAAATTATATTATATTTTATAATATAATATAATTAAATTAATCATATAAATTAAATTATATTTTAAATGCGAAATATTATTTTTAAAATAGATATTTTAATTGTAAATTTTTTTTAAATAACATTTTTGATATAAACATAATTTTTGAAATTAGTAAATAAAATAATTATATATTTTTAGTATATTAATATAATATATATATATATATTAATATATAAAATAATATATATATATATATAAATTAGAAATATATTAATTATAAATAAGTATATTATATATTATATATTATATACTAATTTTAATAATAATTTTAAATAGCCTGTCCATAATGCTCTACCAATCAATCTATTAGACAGTTTAGCAAAAACATACAGCTTCTGCAGCATACTGCTTTTATAGCATACTGCTACTGCTTTCTCATCTGCTTTGCCAATCAGGACCTAAGTAGAGAAGAAGAGAGGAATTAGTGTGTCTTATTCATTGAGTAATGGATCCTTTGTATAGGATTATTATAATAGCTTGAGAAAGAAGTAGAATTTGGAGAATAAGTAAACTTGACAATCAAGTAAATCTAATAGTTTCTATAAGAGATATCACATAATATTCATAACACTTCCCCTTGATGTCCATTATTAAAACTCAAGTACAATATTAGAGTGTTTGGAAACATAAATTACAATTTAAAAAATAGTTTTGTTTGGAAATATGGATAACAATATTAAATGAGAATTGTTTGGAAACATGAATAGCAGTATATTTACTTTGTTTTATTTGCATATTTACTTATTGCATTTATAATAAATTAGTTATTTTCTTTTTGTAATTCTTTTTATTTATATATTCTACCACTGCATTTAAAATCAATTTAAATTAATTAATTAAAATTTCAAACTTATCTAAGCAAATTGATATTCATATATTGATCATTATTAATATTGTAAAATTATTACTAAATAAAAAAAATTTCTATTTCACTTAATTTAGCCAAAGACATAAAAATAATTTTTTTTATTTGTTTACGGAATCAGTTAGGCATAGACATTCAGGTACCTATATATTTAGGTACGAATCGTTTCTTTCGGGTATAGATTTTTGGGTTTTGAAATTTCTTTTTAGGTACTTCCTTTTTCTGTTTCTTTTTATTTACAGATTCTACCGTTGCATTTAAAATCAATTTAAATTAATTAATTACAATTCCAAAACTTATCTAAACAAATCGATATTCATTTATTGATCATTATCAATATTATAAAAATATTAGTAAATAAAAAATTATATTTAACTTCATTTAGCCAAACACATAAAAATATTTTTTTATTTGTTTACAAAATCAGTTAAGTTAGGCATAGACATTCAGGTATCCATTTAGGTACGGGTCGTTTCCTTCGGGTACATATTTTTTGTGTTTTGAAATTTCTTTTTAGGTATTTCCTTTTGTATTTTTTTATTTACAGATTCTACCATTGCATTTAAAATCAATTTAAATTAATTAATTACAATTCCAAAACTTATCTAAACAAATCGATATTCATATATTGATCATTATTAACATTTTACAAATATTACTGAATAAAATTGTCTATTTCACTTAATTTAGCCAAACACATAAAAATATTTTTTTATTTGTTTACGGAATCCGTTAGGGATAGACATTTGGGTACTGGTCGTTTCTTTCGGGTATAGATTTTTTAGGTTTTGAACTTAGGCCATGTTTGGATATAAATTTAAGTGTGAGTTTCAAGTTGGATCTCCTGGGTCAATATGAATTTTGTTCTGATGTATAGGAAACTAAACATATTCAAATAACGAATTTATTTGAAAATGAATCGGATACTTAAACCAAAAGTAATAGCTGCACATAACAAAAAAAATCAATATAAAAGTATTGTTCATTTGGATTCAAAAATCATTTCTTTTAACAACAAACTACAAAAATATGTTGATTTGTATAACAATTTAAATTACAATGTTAATATTTAATTAAATAGAAATATGTCACATTGTTTAAACAAAATATCAATATAAAGTATTGTACATTTGCGTTCTAAAATCATTTATTTTAACAACAAGCCAAATAAATATGTTGATTGGAGAGGGAATAAAATAAAGCCAGAAAAACACATAGTCTACCAGAAAGACTCTATGTGTCGAATTTATTATAAAGAAAGTTTTACTAAGATAAATACATTCAATAATTACAAAAAAATAATATATTTCATAAAGTGAAAAATAATACCCGCCTTTTCAAGGGCGGGTCAAAATCTAGTTATACTAAAATGCTTTCAAAACGCCGTAGATGCTACCTCGTTAAAAACATCACCAAGAAAACCCAATGGGAAAAATCATGGCTAAGGGAAAAAGAGTGTAGCGCGTAATGACTTCCCCTCATGTGTACATTCGTCAAGATATTTGAGATGATGCAATCCGACCAGGTGAACTAACTTCTTGAAAGTAGCAGTGGTAAGCGCTTTGGTGAATAAGTCAGCAAAATCGTCACCTAAACGAACTTGTGGGACACGAACATCGCCATTCTTCTGCAGTGTACGAGTCCTGATATGATTTATGTTGATTCTTTCTAAGACTCATGATCTCCAAGGAATTAGAATGGTGATAGACTTTCATCTTGGAAATGGACAACATTCCTTCTGGATGTTTATCATTTGTGTGTGTTCTTTGTTGCCTCGTTAAAACCTTCTCATGGAAAAACCCAGTGGGATAAAAACCATGCTAAGAAAAAAGAATACAACCACACACCTACCCCGGAAATAATATCTTTAGGATATGCATTTCAATAAAATAAATCACTTCAGAGAATTGAGCTTAACTGAATACTCTATTTATTTCTATTATGATATATAGGGTCTTTAGACTCCTTGTCCATAATTCTCTTTTGACTTAGACAATAGTTTCTTAGTCTATTTGGATTTTAAACCAAATTTCTTACATACAATCGTCTAGACATTCTCGTACATTCGAGTTATTCATTCATAATAATAAAAGTTACTATTATGACTTTATTTCTTGTCATATAAAATTACATCTTTCAGTTATGAAAGAGATTAGTAACTTTCTCAAATAACACTCTTAAGTATGGTACTTCATGACCAAACATATATGACCATCTTAAATAAAATCCTTTAAGGATCTTTATGATAACATCTCATTTTTAGATCTCCAGTTTGGAATACATAAAACAATATGGTATTGTCAAGAGTGTTCTTCCAAAATATAATTCTTTTACAACTCTTCAGGAGTTTTGATTATATTCAAATCAATGATTCTATTGATCTATAATCTCTTGATAAATACAAAGATGTATTGATTACTTCAAATATCTCATATATCCCATAAAACATATTTCGATCGAATAGCTAGAGTTCCCGGAAACATGATTTTGATATCATCAATCCTTCATGGATTCTTTCTTTCAGGGATTAATATTTTCAAGTGGATCGTATAATTCAAGTTCTTCCTTTATTTCCAAACTTATCAAGAACTTGAAAGTGGTTGCATATAGCACATTAGACTATGTCTCTTCAAAATCAATTCAATATTGATCTTTCTTTGGTGCGACGACCCATTTGTATTCCACGTGTTTTACACCTTCTAGTGTATGGACTACTAGTCCAAATACTTCTCTTTGTCACAAGAGTGTGTATTTTTGTCTATTGCTTCTTTCTGATTTGGCCAATCATTTATATGTGTCCACTTTTGCAATAGAATTTCTTTCATGATCCTCTTTCTCATTCATCATATAAACTGCTACTTTGCATGCATAGATATCATCGACGTCGATTTGCTTATCGGTTCCATTTTATTCTATACATGACATAAATTATTGAGATCTCTTCATTGTCTCAGGTACCTGATTTTCTTTCAGTCATGTTTAATGTCTCTTCTGGAGATCATTCAAAAACTTTATATCCTCTTGACCATTATTAATTTATGCTCCTTTTCATTTATGAGGCTTTTTATCTTTGGAACCAATACGTCTACTGCGCTTCAGGCGTGACTAGCAGTTTGATATTGTTCTTCTAGAAAATCAATTCTTATTAGAGCATTTACAGCTGGTATTGTGACTTGATTACTCTATTTATGTGGGTCAGTCAATGTGTCTGGAAACTGATTTACTAAGCTCTGTAATTGAATATCTTTTGGACTCTATTTCACATTCTCTTTAGTCCGAGGATCAATAATAATTCATTTCAAACTTATTTTCTTTTCCAGCTGTTTATTTTATCTCCCTTATGTAGGAAATACTAATTCACTCTTAGTATTCATATAGAGCCTTACATATATCCTTCAGGGATGGCACTAGATTCTTAAGTATCAATGGAGATTTATATCCAACATATATTCCCAACCTCACTTGAAAACACAGCTTAATTAAGCTCGGTGTGGAGCAACTGGAATATATATTGCAATCCAGAAAACTTAGATGAAAATGGTTGGTTTCTGACCCAATACCAATGGTGGGGAGAACTAGTGATTTCTTGTTGGCTTGATGCGAATTAGTGTTGCTCATATGTTTAGCACTTATCCCAGTGAATTTGTTATAGTCGTTAAAGACTCTAAGACATGAATTCACCAATATCATAAAGATGTATGGTGGATGATCAGTCCACCAACATCTCTTTTATTCATGCCAATATTTTCTTTTGGCTGGTGAAAACGTATTACCATTATATCGTATGAGCAATCAATATATGTAAAATCATTCAGAAGAATCTTCTGGTTCTTCAATGACTATTCACATGAACTATAAGTATCTTTTTGCATCATTTCTAAACCAAAATGGCCTAACTGGTTCATGCCAAATATTTTGTAAACTTCTGATTTACTATATATTACACTATTGTTTGTGTAGTACAACATATCAGAAGGTGTAGGTACTTTATATAAAATCCTTTACTACCTTGAGAAATACTTCTTATTTGAAATGAATTTAACATTTCTTTTGCTTATTGGTTCAACCTAAGTTGTCTCAGAATCTCATAGTGTTACCTTCAGAAGGATTCATCAATCTCCATTTGAGTGTAAACATAATCTTCTGGATGTTTACTTATTATGAAGTGTGAGATTCTTTAACTCTTCCCCTCAAGATGATAACACTATAGTTTTGTCAATCTCGATTGAATCTCATATTAGAACCAACAACATGCCTTACATGGGCCATGTATTCTTTCTTAGATCCTTCTTATTTTTGAGACTTATAAGAATATTATTCAACAAGGTTTTAAATTGCATTCTTATGTGCAATAATATTATGTACTCTTTTGGAGCATCAATATATATCCTCATCTTGAAATTTCAATAAGCTTTCTACAACCTTGTATTGTACTCACAATAATTTTTTTCCATCTTTAGATGACTGAATTACATCTCTTCTCTTTTACCATCTTTATTTTCTCAACTCCAGGTGAGAGTATGAGTTCTAAAAGAAACTCTTTGGATGTTGACCTTATTTATATCCACATTCACGTCTAAAACAACTTTTATAGTCACTTTCTTGACCAATATTATTGGAATGAGTTTTCTTTCTCAATATAAAATGCCATATTCTCTTCAGGAGAATGGTTCGTAATCAGCTAGACGTAATTATATCAATAGCTCATTGTTTTTCTTAGTCTCAAGGAGACAAAACATAGTTATAAACTTCTTTAATCTATTTTCTCAATCATGTGTCTTCTAGACAACATGTATAAATTTACATTAAACTCAACATCAAACATAGTTGAGATTTATTTACATACTTCAGATCTTGTAATCTTTTGATGCAAAATACATAATGAGTTTTCGGTTATCACATTCTTGTGATTATATCTTTTTTTTATTGCTTTCCAAAATTTATGGATCTTTTAAAGTCAAGCTTTGAACTTAAAACTCTCACATATTTACAATGGTAATGAAATTCAATAATAAAACTATTTCAAATTATGTAGAGATATGTATTATCATAAGCATCTTATTATATTAAGAAATAAATACTATTTCTATTGTAATTATCTCATTCACTAGCTTTTTATTATTAAGCAATTAATCATCTCTATATAAAATATGACAAATAAAAATACTTATCTTGATAAAGAGATGTGCAAGGAGATCAGAGATCCAACCATTCATATTTTGCATCTGATTTCTTCTCTTTAGAGAGAATTAATCCTGAAATACTTACGATTTGATCATATAAATATATGGCTAATGTGTTAGTAAACATAAAACATCAATATATAACATAACCATATCATTATTAAATAGTAATAATTCATCCAAACATTCTACTTAATTCATGCGTATATATAATTACTATAAAAATCATTTGAGCATTAAGCAGAATGAGAACTCAAACCAACGGTTTCCAAACCCGATGCAAACCAAAAAAAAATCATATCATGTGATGTGATGTTCCAAGTAACATAGACGTGCATGATGATTGTAAATCAATATAGAAAAAACTGCTATGTTAGATCATAAACGTAAATTTGAACAAGAAACTGAAACCAAAAATTAGATCATAAACCAACGATCTGTTAAATAAATTTTAAATCAAACTTACTCGACAAACTTAATAATATATGTTTACGTCTTATCTTTTGATAAATACAAACTCAAATATACTAATAAATATAATTAGGAAATTATATATCTCGAGTAAACCGACTTGGTTTTCTAAAGAGAAATTTTACAAATATTACATGTATTCATATATAAATAATATATTGCATGCATTCAACCATAAGACTTTTACAATATTGTATGCATTCATATATGTAAATAAAATATTACAAGCACTCAGCCGTAACACTTTATTACTATATTATATGTATTCATATATATTACATGCACGCAGCCCAAATTTTAAACCAACATGCAATATCTTATCAAGTCTAGTAAATAATTATTAGACTATGAATCCAATTCGATGATATAATTTTAAGCATTAAACAATGTGCAGCCGTAAGAATAAAAGGTATGGGATGCAATCATGAACGCAATAACAATATAAGATGCAGATGCAACACTAAATCTATGAACTTGTTAATTTATACGTTCAACCGTATCGATACTATATGCAGCCGTAAATTAAACACGTCAAACATATGACTTGATGACATATGAAACAAATGATATAAAATCAAGCAAATATCAATATAATAAATTGAGCATTTGCTTATAAACATCGACAAGATCTTTAATCAAATGATTTTGCCAAATCAGTATTGTCGACTAAAGCACCTAAGCTCGTAATGTGTATAAATCACTCTTACAAATCATGAGTTGATAATAAACATGCTTTGAAGAAGGATTAGACAAAAACTAAAATATAGCAGAATAAAAATCTATACCTATTAGCTCAAGATCGCAAGAACTTCGTGTTAATAATGTGTTGTAAGTAAATAGAGAAGAAGAGAGAAATTGGTGTGTTTTATTTATTGAGTAATGGATCCTTTATATAGGATTATAATAGCTTGAGAAAGAAGTAGAACTTGGAGAATAAGTAGACTTGACAATCAATTAAATCTAATACTTTCTATAAGAGACATCACATAATATTCATAACAAATATTCAATTTTCCTGGGACTTATGGCCGCTGAATAATGTAGACGCTGAATAATGTAGTCCCAATATTCAATTCACAGCATTGAATAATGTAGACGCTGCCTGGGCGTCACTACAGAAGGTTGTGGTACTGGTGGAGCCTTCTCGGGCACAAACACATCAACACATCCTAACCAAAATTAAAAAAAAAAATTATGTAATTTTATCTTTTTTTTTAGCTTTTACTTTTTGAAGAAAACTAAATTTCAATTACTTATTTGAAACAATAGCAAATTTTGTAATTTAAAAAAAAATTTATAATATTGATTATAATTTTGTTAATATCAAAAGTATAACTTTAAATAGTTTTATAAATTAATTTTGTTATTTTTTCTTGCATTTTAACATTTTATACATTATTATACTAATATATGCAAGTTTTTTTTTTTAAAAAGGGGTCCCACAGAATGGAAGCCCTATACCAATGTTTCATATGTGTTGCGTCAAGCCCGGCTCTGACTCACAGTCATGTATCATCAGCACTTATGGCCGAGGCCATCGCTGTCTGTTTGATGGATTCTTTATCACTCATCAACATGTTGAAGAAAGGGAGGAGTCAACCTGAACTGTTCGGTATTTGATATCTATCACTTTATGTCCTTCTTTGATGTTATTCCTTTTGTTTTTATCTCTCGAAACTTTAATGTTGAGGCTGATTTAGTGCCTTTGCTATGTCTTAACAAACTCCTTGGGAGAGTAAGTTTCTAAGTAATGCAAGTTTAGTTTGATCAAAAAACGAATATTCAATTTTTCATTTAGTCTACTTATTTAGAATTTAAATTGTACCGATGTTTTAAAAATAGTTTTCACAAAACCCACATTAATGGTATTAGAATTAGAAACCTGTCCTAAATGAGCTTAACCTTAATTCTTGAATTGTTAAACAACAAAGTGTCACTAGATCCAGCAGCGTGTGAGCCATGAAAAAATAGGAAGAGCCAACTCCTTCTAATAACAGATATGTTATTACATAACAAAGCTCTAGGCTTTTGCAACATGATCCAGAAAAAACTCAGAAACCACAAAAGCAAATCATTTACTGTTACAAAGTTGTTGTCTTCCTACTTCAGTCACAAGATACAGAGCAATGATAACTTAAGCTACAAGCTACCACAACTTCTGATATAAATCCTGAGATCCACATTAAATCATAGTTAATAGCACAGTTTTCAACACTTTAGTAAGATTAATTTTCAGCCCGTTGTAAGCTCACTTTCTCTTGAAGTCCTGGTTGGAATCTCCAATTCCTCAAACATCTCATGTTCGCTCACGAACTTGACTGAGCCAGGATAGATAGTTGCAGTCACTAACCGCTTCACGTTCCTCGGAATATAAATAGTCACTTCTTTCTCAACTTTTGTTCCTAGTCTCTCCGCTCAAAAGTTTTGAGATGTAACAACAAACCATTTAGGAACACACCTCGGCTGTATCCAACGATCCTTACGATCCAAAGCCGACCAATGGTTCTGCGATCAATATATTTCACTTTTGGTGTAGGGAAGAAAGTACCATCACAATCATAGATGCCAATGAAATTTCTTCTAGAGGTTCCAAATCAGTAATAACTTTCAAATCAGGCAGGCATAAGCAAACACAAACCCTAAAACATAATAGACTTTAAATCATGTATCTTTAAACATACATTACTCCTCTGGTTTCAAACAGAGCAAGTCCTCTGTTTTCTTATGAAGCTTGAGTTGCAAGGCACGCTAATGGATATCCATGAACATATACAATATTGTAAGCATATATAAACGTACTATAGTTGAATTATTATCAGTAAGATGATAATGAGATTGAAGACTAATCTTTGTAAGGAAGGCACTGATATGATTAAAAGCTTATCAGCGCAGCATAGTTTTTTTATGAAGAGATCTTCGAGAACAAGACAATCTGATAAAAGCCTGCAGAGGGTTTGATAGAGTACCTCCCACACGTGAGGTGCAAGGCTCAGGGACCGGAAACAAACAGGAGAATAAACAGAAAAAAAAAGAATCTTGTCTTGGAGTGTCATTACGACTAGTGTTTAAAGGAGATAAAGGTTAGAAGAGAATCTGATAAGAGTGTAATGAAAAGCATTGGAAGAAGATGTGACTATGATCTCGAGGAGAGTGGAACGAATACTGAGAACACAATCAAGAATCTATGGAATCAGAATGTCTAGAAATTAGTAAAACTAACGATTGAAAATTATAAAATAAACCAAAAAAAAAACTAAAAACCACTTAAAGTTCAACTAATCCTCGGCCGTCACAACAGTCTCCCCTGCGATAACCACCACCACCACAACTAACCCACTGACACCACCATCACATTTTCGATGACCACCGTCGTCGCTACCACTATTACATCCTCCTCCACAGTTGCCTTCGCGGACATCACCGCCACCAGTGACTTTCGTATTTGTCAATATGAAATCATCGTCAGACCACATCTCCGAACAACAGTTCACTGTAAGAATCACCAAGACGACATCAAAAGAGGCTAACATGACAATCAATGCAGTATCCATGATTTCTATCTGCAGTAATAAGATTAGTAAGTTTATCCAAACGTAAAACTAAATAACAATCATATAAGCTAGATAGATTTAATGATTTATAAGTAACAAGTAAAGAACTTTTTTTTTTGGTAACCAACACAACAAAAATTTGGTAACTAATGTGACGTCGTCTATCAAATCAACATCAAGTAGGAAGCAATGTACTTCAGTAACGGATTCAAGGGATGAATAATTCCTTTATAAGTTCGAGTTCGTCGTTACCCGTAACAAGAAGAGAGTGAAAAGAGAGAAAAAAAAGTGTAGCAAGCCTAAAGATTGTGACGCAGCTAGCTCTTATTTTAGAATTAGGTCACAATTTGTTCACGAGAAAATAATACCAAAACAACAAAACGCACAATTTGTTCTAATTATATACCTGTCTCTAATCAAATTATACACTTGCTAAACTGACTGTAATTAATATGATTGTTACATGTGTGATTGTTACATGTGTTGATTAATTAATTGATTATTGCCCTCATTTTTCCGACATTGCCCTGATTATTATCTTACTGAATCTAAAAAACTTTGGCTCCAATTGGTGACCATGTTGAAAGAAAAAAATTATAGTGAATTCTTTGTTCCTCAAAATTTATACTAGTTAGATTGAATTTTTAGTCAAACTGATTATAGGTGGGTTCCATTATTTTCCTCTAAATTCCTCGTGGAGGAATGAATTTACAAAGAAAAAATTTTCTATGCAATTTTGATGAGGAACAAAATGAACAAAAATTCACATTTTTTAATTTTTTCAATTTCTCAAATGAAATTTTATTTTTTATTTTATTCATTTTTTCGTTTTATATAGTGGTCACCAATTGAAGCCTTTATTTACAATAAAATCACGTGGAAACACCTTAGCCTACTGATTAATGTTTAAATGCATAATAAATCAGCGTTAAAAAAAATAATAAGAAAACGTCTTTTCCTTTTTCCAGTTTATATTTCAGATTTGAGAAAATTTCTATTTCAGAATATTGATATATATATATATATATATATATATATATATATATATTTGTTTTATATTGCCAACTTTTATTTTGTAAAATAAAAAATGGTTAATTTTCTAATATAGTAATTTTAAAAATATTACTAACTAATCCAAAGAAAAGATGACATATTATCTAAGATCGGTGCTTAGCCATAACAATTGACATCCTCCGGAAAAGAAGATTAAGAGACCTTTACGAAACAGTTAGTGCTTTTCAGCTCGTGATTTGTGATGCTGAAGTTTCATTGTGAATAAATTTAAACTATAATAAAGGCGTGATGTTGAAGTTTCATTAAACATTTTTGTTAAACATTTGGCAAAATGTAGTAACTCTATGGTCCTTAAACTAAATAGTAGTTTCCTTAGGTCTAGTGGCAACATCTGAAGGCTACAGACTCTATTTGCCCAACCTGGGTTCAAATCAACATCAAGTAGGAAGCAACGAACTTCAGTAACGGATTCAAGGGATGAATAACTCCTTTATAAGTTCCAAGTAAGAAGCATGAACCTAGTATGGTGGTACACCCAGGAAGAACAACCCAATATGTAAACTTATAGGTGGTGACCGTGAGTAAGCTGACTATGGAGGCAAGACTCAATAGTAAGGATAGTATATCCAAAAAACTTCTTGTACCAGAACCAGATGTACGGAATAGACAGCTCTTAGGTTTTGAAGCTTAAGTAGAGAACAAACAAAACACCAAACACGAAGAGTCTTACAGTGGGCCTATCACCTGGTTTCTTGGATGTGTCATTTGTCATTCCTTGAAGCTGCAATGGCGGTGACCACCAGTAAGATGACAAAGGCATTCACCAACAACGCATGGAGAGCATCAAACACATTCTTGTGCCTGAAACAAATTAAAAGAAACAACATCAAATCTTTAAATAACAACAGAAAATACAAAAATTGTTCACAACTTTTTAATTAAAAAAACAATAAAACTGGAAAATATGCATGAAAACGACGATGCCAGCTGTTTCATGAAAATACACACTCTTAATAAAAATAAAGTATGAATCTGGAAAAAGTTAGCATTCGCTGACAGAAGAAAAAAAGATATGCATTCAAGACGTATGTGCTCGTTTGAAAAGATCATCACAATATCAGTATTTAAAACGGCGAATACTAAATGGTAAGCATGACTATTGACAACATTAATGAAAAAATAAAAGTAGAAAGTATATTGATGTCTTCCTAAACATCCAGTGACAAAGAAAAAAAAAGATATGCATTCAAGGCGTATGTGCTCGTTTGAAAAGATCAGTACAATATTTTTAGTATTTAAAATGGCGATACTAAATGGTAAGCGTGACTATTGACAATAATAAAAGAAAATAAAAGTGGAAAGTATATTGATGTCTTCCTAAACATCATTATATGACAAATGTCACTCATTGTAAGCTCACTTTCTCTTGAACTCCTGGTTGGAATCTCCAATTCCTCAAACATCTCATGTTCGCTCACTAACTTGACTGAGCCAGGATAGATAGTTGCAGTCACTAACCGCTTCGCGTTCCTCGGAATTTAAACAGCCACTTCTTTCTCAACTTTTGTTCCTAGTCTCTCCACTCAAAAGTTTTGAGATGTAACAACAAACCATTCAGGAACACACCTTGGCTGTATCCGACGATCCTTACGATCCAAAGCCAACCAATGGTTCTGCGATCAATATATTTCACTTTTGGTGCAGGGAAGAAAGTACCATCACATTCATAGATGCCAATGAAATTTCTTTTTGAGGTTCCAAATCAGTAATAACTTTCAAATCAGGCAAGCATAAGCAAATACAAACCCTAAAACATAATAGAATTTAAATCATATATCCTTAAACACACATTACTCCTCTGGTTTCAAACCAGAGCAAGTTATCTATTTTCTTATGAAACTTGAGTTGCAAGGCACGCTAATGGATATCCATGAACATATACCATATTGTAAGCATATATAAACGTAATATAGTAGAATTATTATCAGTACGATAATTAATGAGATTGAGGACTAAACATTGTAAGGAAGACACTGATATGATTACAAGCTTATCAGCGCGGCATATTTGATGAAGAGATCTTCGAGAACAAGACAAGCTGATAAAAGCCTGCAGAGAGATTGATAGCACGAGTACCTCCCACACGTGAGGTGCAAGACTTCCAGGGACCGGACACAAACCGGAGAATCAACGAAAAAAACAAGAATCTTGTCTTGGAGTTTCATCACGACTAGTATTTAAAGGACATAAAGGTTAGAAGAGAATCTTATAGGAGTTTAATGAAAAGAATTGGAAGAAGATGTGATTATGATCTCGAGGAGAGTGGAACTAATACTTAGAACACAATCACCACCACCACCACCACAACTAACCCACCGACACCACCATCAAATTCTCGGCGACCATCGTCGTCGGTACCACTGTTTAATCCTCCTCCACTGTTGCCGTCACAGACATCACCACCACCAGTGACTTTCGTATTTTTCAATATGAAATCATCATCATACCACATCTCCGAAGAACAGTTCACTCTAAGAATCACAAAGACGACAGCAAAAGAGGCTAACATGACAACATGAATGAAGAAAATAAAAGTATAAAATATATTGATAAACATCATTGTGTGACAAGTTTATAAATATTTAGAAATTAATTGGTAAATACTAAATGGTGAATACTAAATATCATTAAGTGACGAACATCATGAATGAAAAAAATAAAAGTCATGAATAAAGAATACTTAATGATAAACGTGATTATTGGCAACATAAATGAAGTAAATAAAAAGAGAAAGTATATTGATGTTTTCATAAACATATGACAAGTTTATAAAAATCTAAAAATTAAATGATGAATACTAAATGGTGAATACTAAAGATCATTAAATGGTCAACATCATGAATGGAGAAGAAAAAAAGTCATGAATGAAGAGTATTAAATGGTAAGTATGACTATTGACAACATGAATGAACAAAATAAAAGTAGAAATTAATTGATGTCTTCATAAACATCATTGTATGACAAATATATAAAGATCTAGAAATTAAATGGTGAATACTAAAAGGCGAATAATAAACATCATTAAATGGCGAACATTTTAAATGAAGGAAATAAAGTCATGAATGAAGAATACTAAATGGTAAGTGTGACTATTGACAACATGAATGAAGAAAATAAAAGTAGAAAATATATTGATGTCTTCTAAAAATATCATTGTATGACAATTTTATAAAGATCTAGAAATTAAATGGTGAATACTAAATGCGAATTCAAACATCACTAAATGGCGAACATCATGAATGAAGAAAATAAAATCCATGAATGAAGAATACTAAATGGTAAGCATGACTATTGACAAGATGAATGAAGAAAATAAAGGTAGAAAGTATAATGATGTCCTCTTAAACATCATTGTATGACAAGTTTATAAAGATCTAGAAATTAAATGGCGAATACTAAATGGTGAATACTAAACATCATTAAATGGTGAACTATCATGAATGAAGAAAATAAAAGTCATGAATGAAGAACACAGCGTGACTATTAACAACATGAATGAAGAAAATAAAAGTTGAAAGTATATTTGATGTTGTCATGTCCCCGATCCTAGATAGGATCTTCGGGATAGGCCATGGTTCGAGGGAACGTACTAACCGGTCTTAGGACTTAAGAGCAAGCGTTCCATGGCCTAAATATAAGGTTAAGTGCATCAATAGAGCTGAGACTTAACCAAATAAGGAAGGGGATAATTTTAGAGAGCTGGATGAGTAATCGGGAAGTTGGACGATGCAAGATCGAAGCTCGACCAGCTGGCCGATTTTAAGTATGAGCGCAAGTAAAGTGATTCAGCTTAGGCAGCTGGATGGACTAGCTCACTCAGCTGGGTCAGCTGGCAATCAGCTCAACTCAGCTATATCGGGCCATGCGGTCGGTCCAAGTGACCCATGGGTCTTAGGGTCCAACAGGACAGCACGGTCATGAGCAACCAGTTTAGGCCCGAACTAAGCCTGCTAAAGGCTGTTATAGGCAAATGGATGGGAAGGGAACAAGTTGTGCATGTCCGGCCAACAAGTCGTATCCATTCTCCCAAGGCAGTTGGCGATCCCTTCCTCAATATTTACTAGACCCTCTGGTCAATTTGGATATCATTTTCATTAGGGAAAAATATCCAGAAATTCCAAGAGAGAGAAATTAGAGAGAGAGAGTTAGGCGCCCATAAGAAGGATGTTTTGTGGTGGTTTGTTTATCCACCAAGGAGAATCAGATTGTGGGAGTGAAGTCTGATTGCTATGGAGACTAGAGGAAATATAAAGACTGGAGAAGGGCTCCAAGACCCTTGAGCACACGCCCAAGGTCAGTGGAGTAACCACCAAACCATTGGCTAGAAGGATCGGACGGTCCAATTGGTTCTAAAGCCATGGGATATTGGTTATATCTATCTCTTATGTTATATTTGAATGTGATATCTACTTCTACTCCTTTGTGGTTACTTGTGATATATGGTGTGTGGGTTTGGGGATGAACCAAGGCCTTGGCCGGTTCAAATCACCATAAACAAAATCCAACGGACTTAGTACGCTTATGGTTGGATCGATCCATGGATTAGATCAGTTGGATCAGGCGGTTATGGTGGCGGTTTTACCCTTTCCCCGAACAGTTGCTATGGTTCATTACTTGACCAGAGGTTGTGTCTCTTCGTGGATCAAGGCCGTTAGGCTGGATGTGCGCCAAGGTTTGATCAACCGTGTGTTTGATGGAATGGATCGGATGGTTGGAAAGGTAACCCGGTTGTGTTAACCTTGAATTGGTTTCATGGGCCGAGGCTTGGGCCAAGGTCTGGGCCGGTTCTGGTAAGTAAGTCCAATACTCATTGGTCTGGACTAAGTGTTGGGCCGGAAGGTCCTATATCCTAACCGCATGGTCGGATTGGGTTATGGGCGATCCGATAATGGTTTGATTATGGGTGGTTGTACTTGGGTGTGTTCCAAGGATATGGTCGATTTATGCTTAGTAGATTTAATATAGGTTTATGGAATTAGAATAAGGGAACCAAACATGCAGTGTTAGAATCTGAGGTTGACCGTGATAAGACCAAGGAGCCGTGAAGACTCAATCAGCAAGAAGTTGAGTGGTGTTTGGGTAGATCGGATTATGAATGAACTTATGATAGCCTATAGTGCAAACTGAATACTTGTATTGAATCACATTTTTATATTAATACAATCGATTTGCCCCATTGTTTATTCATCTTTATATTATTGTTTGATGAATTTCATTTACACAAAAAATACTTGAAAGGACCTAAAATGATTCTAAGGAACGAAATTCATAAGTGTAAAGCCGCGAGTACAGTTGGGCTTGAGAGCCGGAAACAGGTCTTACAGATTTCTTCATAAACATCATTGTATGACAAGTTTATAAAGATTTAGAAATTAAATGGTGAATACTAAACATCATTAAATGGCGAACATCATGAATGAAGAATGCCCATGTTCAAAATTATCCTAGGCGCTACGCGTGCGGTCGACCCGGGCCTAGCGCCGAATTAATTAATCGGAGATTAACAGACGATTAACCGGGGATTAATTTTCTGTCATTTTATCCATATATATGTATATTTACTGAACAATGGGAAGATGACTATAAGTTTTCCTTGGTCCAGTGTCGTCTTGCATTGTATTTAATACCCAGGACGTGAGTTCGAAGCGCAATCTGCGTATTTTTCGCTATATATCATTTTTTCTTTAATGAGTTGTAAATTACCAGTTTGCCTCTGTCTTCTACCTTTAATTCCTGCGACTTTCAGACCTAATTTTCAGCCGACAATGTCATTTTTCATTGATTATCATCGTTTTCCTTTATTATTAACATAGTTTTGAGTCACATATGACAGATCTACCATTAAACATCGATTTTAAATCATCAAAACTCAAAAAAGTGAGCTTTCCGAGTTTTGGCCGAATATGTTAAAATCGCCGTGGTTGCTCACTGACAGCGCCTATCTGCCGCGTAATCGGCCACCTCAGCCGTGTTTTCGAACACAGAAGAATACTAAATGGTAAACGTGACTATTGACAACATGAATGAAGAAAACAAAAGTAAAAAAATATATTGATGTCTTCATAAATATCATTGTATGACAAATTTATAAAGATTTAAAAATTAAATGGTGAACACTAAACATCATTAAACGGTGAACATTATGAATGAAGAAAAATAAAAATCATGAATGAAAAATACTACTCCCTCCGTTTCTAATAGATCTATGTTTTAGAAAAAACTTTCGTTTCAAAAAGATACATTTTTTTTACATTTTCAATACATTAATTAATGAAAGATTATACATTTCCAAAAATATAATTATATTTACTAAAATCTTATTGGTTCAAAATTATTGGGATTTGTTAATTGAGAAAATCAATGCATTGATAAATAAAATTTTATGTTTTTCTTAATAAGTGTGAAAAATCTAAAACATGGATCTTTTAAAAACAGAGGGAGTAAATGGTAAGTGTGACTATTGACAACAGTAATGAAGAAACTAAAAGTAGAAAGTATATTGATGTCTTCATAAACATCATTGTATGACAAGTTTATGAAGATCTAGAAATTAAATGGCGAATACTAAATGACGAATACTAAACATCATTAAATGGCGAATATCATGAATGAAGGATACTAAAATGGTAAGCATAACTTTTAACAACATGAATAAGGAAAATAAAAGTAGAAAGTTTATTGCTGTCTTTATAATCATCATTATACGACAAGTTTATAAAGACCAAGAAATTCTAATAAACAATAACATTAAATAAATCATTGTATCTTTTCCTCGGTCACAGGTAGTGCGGACATGATATCTTATGGGAAACTTCACTATAAAGCTCTCGTTGTTAGCTTCTATTTGTTGTGTAGCTGCTTAGGTTAGGAGGAAAATGACTTTTTAACTTTTTAAATTCGAGTAATTTACACTATACTCCCTCTGTTTCTGAAAAATAGACTTTTTAGTGTTTTCACACATATTAAGAAAATGTATTAAATCACTATAATAAATTTATTGTTTTCTGTAATTTTCTATTTTCAACAACTTTTAGTCAATAGTAATCTAATAAAACCAATTAATTTCCTTGAAGTTTGCAATTTTTTCATAGAAAACATAAAATATACATCTTTTTGAAACAAAATATTTTTCCAAAATATGGATCTTTTAGAAACAGAGGGAGTACATTTTAAATTTTTATTACATTTTGGGACACTTGTCATTACTAAAATGGTTACAGACATAGCCTCTTGCCTATTTGCCTATTAGCAATAAAAAGGCATTTTTGTAAACGACTGTTAGTCCCAAAAAAACTCTATGCTTGCAAAAAATGATTTTTTTCTCTCTCGTAAAAATATTAATTGTAGTCCAATCCACAACATAATCATTATAATATAAATTTAAGCTTTCTTTCAAATTTCATCTTTAACAAATAAAATACTAATCTAATTTTAATGTTCATGAATTTGTGTTAGTTTATTAATCTAATTTTAATGTTCATGAATTTGTGTTAGTTTATAATTTGTGTAGTTTTTTGTTGAAATATTGAATTTATATCAAGGAAGAAAATAATCAAATATTACATCATACAAATTTTGAACTTATAAAAATAGAATGAAAAGACACGTTTTATGGTAGACTAGTAGACTTTGTGAATCTCAGAAAAACCTTGAAGAACAAATAACTTTTTGTTGAACACCTTAAGAAGAAATAACTTTAATACTTTCTATTAACTTTCAATTTGAAGATTTGGCTACTTTGTCAAAGAAAAAAAAAACATTTGGTTACAACATCACTCGACTATATACAAATGTTTGTCCTTATCTCTTAGCACACCTCAGCACATGAGCGGACACTTTTAGTGTTGAACGTTGAATGCTTTGACCGTTGACGACGAGGTGCAGCTCTGTTTTATTGGCTGGGAGCTGTCCTATGTAGTGGGCTTCTTATGGTTATCTCGAAGCCCATTAACCTCTTTCTGTTGATCAGTCTAGACTCCTCTAATAGACTTAAGATTCGACTCATCCAGCGCTAAATCATTTAACTTTTTCGTTGCAACTTAAATCATTTAACTTCATCTATATTATTAAAGCAGAAGTACCACCACAACGATTTCTTCCATATTTGTCTCTTTGTAGCTTTTTATTAATCAACTTTCTGTAAAACCTACCTCCCTTTTAAGGGAGGCAGAATATTTTATAAATGTGTGCCGGTCAAACGGTAGACTGTTGTTACATTAAGGCTTTGTATCTTTTTTATTCTTATGCAATTTAATATGAAATTTTAGTTTTTTTGTCAAACATATGAAATTTTAATTAAATACTTTTTTACCGTCGTTGTTGTTTAGATTTTGTGTGCTTCTTCAGGAATCTACAATGTAAAAACTTGTGTTTATTTATATGTTTTCGATTTGTGCTATTTCAACAGATGTACTGAAAGATAGTCAAAAGTCAAAACCATTCCGTAAAATGCTTTTACGAATGTACTTTTTAAAATAGATAACGGTGTCTGTAAGATTTTGATCATATTTTCAATTAATTATGCGCTGCCCATTTTCACCTTATTTATAAGTCAAATTAAAATTAGAATCATAAAAGTTCCCAAATCTATTTCCTTTTTTGAACAAATTATTCCAAAATCTATTTCTTGAAGGAAATTATATCTCATGAAAAATACTACAAAATTTGTTAAAACAACAAATCGTAATAGATTTTTTTTTTTAAAATAAACTCGCAGGTTGGACTCCATTTTCAGTCCACAGTTTTTACAATAGATTAATATTAAAGTATAATTGTTGAACGCATAAATTATATTTCCATATATGATTATAAAATTTATTAAAAAAATCTTCTTATTGCATTATTTGGAAAACATGAACAACACTCTAAAACTTGGAATAAATGTTGAACAGTATATATAATATGAACTTACAATATTTTACACATTCGGATTCGGTATCGATTCTCTAAATAATAAAATTTTGAATAATTCAGATATTTAATCAATTTATGTTCGGGTCTGGTACTATATTTCCGGATCGGAATCTGTTCTGTTCCTCGGATTCATTTTGTCAAACCCTAATAATTACATGAAAAGTAAATATCAAGATATTTTTCAAATTATACACCCGCGCGGGGGTCAAAGTCTATGTTATTAAAAAAATTGGAAGTCTAATATATTATGAAAAATACCTGTACACATCTCAAATCAAAATAATAATTTAAATTTGATTTATATTCCAAATTAATTAAAAATATACATATATTCAAAAATTAAATTTTACTGAAATATTTTCCAATAACCATTTTAAAAATATTAAAAATATGATATTATAAAAATCATTTAAAAATAATTGAGCACATGTCAAACAGATAAATTAAACTATTTTAGTTCTCATATATATATACACACTTTCATATCCGACCCAGACACATTGTCTAACCCGTGAATCCGTTGACCCATATATAACCCGTAAATAGCATATAATTTGTTGGTGTTTGGAGACTTGAATAGGATTATTAAAAAAAATTAGAGTATTTGGAAACATGGATTGTAGTCTTTTAAAAAAAAATTTAATTTAGTTTGGAAACAAGAATAGTAGTATCAAGAAAAAAGTAAGGAGCTTATGTTATTAAGAAAAATTGAAAGTCCATCATATTATAAGAAACTATCTATCTAGGTCAACTTTAAAATATACGAAAGTGGATCAATCTAATTGCCTAAAACATCTTTTTTCTAAACTAACCATAAAACAAAATTTAAAATTTATATACATATTTCAAATCAAAATAATAATTCAAAGTTGATTTATATCAAAAATGTTTTCAGTATATATAAGAAAAATACAATACAAAGCTCAATTTCAAATACCAGCTCAAATTATGGTTTTTATATTTCATATTAAGTTTTAAAAATATAATATATGTAATTATTTATATGATGGTACATATAAAATACTATTAATTATATGATTACTTATATGATGGTACGTATAAAATACGATTAATTATATGATGATACATGCAATATATAATAAAAACCTTATACTTTTTCATATTTACTTATTTTACCTAACTATTTTGTTTTAACAATAATCCAACACTACTATTATTTCATATAAATTAAACATTATCGTATAATAAATTTATTACATAACATGAATAAACAGATACAAAATATCATAATTTGTAAAAAAAAAACCACATATATACATTTTTTCTATAAGTGATTAACAATAATGTTTAGAAGTAAGAGATGAGCTTATTTATTCTTAGTTCTCTTAAATCGAGTTAAAAAGTTCTTAAAACAAATATTCATATACTCTTCGATATAAATATCTGATTAGATAAAAATAATAATCAAAATTATGAATTTTATTGGATTTTATTTACTTTTATAATTTATTTTGGCAAAAGATAAGAATAGGTAAAAGTTAAGGACCAGTTTATAATTTGAAAAATTCATCTTCAAAAAATGAAGATATACACAGTAGATCTTTATTTTGAAGCAAAAAATGAAGTGGGGTTGGAGCAAAACTTACTTCAAAATAAAGTAAAAAGTAAAAAATGAAGTGGGGTTGGAGATGCTCTTAATCGGTGATGGCCTTGTACTAGTACAGACTGTTGAGGAGAAGATTGCTTGGCACTCAGAATCTGGTGCCGTCACTGAAATGTGTTTATCCTTCCTCTCTTAACACCCATTTATAACCTGTCATTTTTTATACATGTTTTTATGGTCAACTTGGTAGCTTACTATTTTACTTTACTCTATCATGTATGTCTTGTAAATATAGGGAGATTGTGGTGCCGTTCAATGCTGATGTTGCAGATGGGATGCAGTGGAAGTTCACTCCAAATTAAAGAGAGGTTTAGACTTTTTTTTAAGTCAAGTAGAGTGTTGTATGACTTGTTAATGTATGTGTTTTTTAACTGGTATGTCTTATAGGTGAGAGTAAAGCCGGGAGAAAGCGCACTTTCCTTTTACACTGCTGAGAACAGAAGTTCAGCTCCAATAAACGGAGTCTCCACATACAATGTCACTCTCATGAAGGTATATATATACGAGTAATTTTTGGGTTCATTTCCTAGGTTGAACCTGTAGATTCACCAACCAATAGGATTTCATTATTTTATATTCAATATCTTTTAAAAATAAAAGATACAAATAAATAAAAAATAATAGTAGTTGCAAAAAAAAAGTTAAATATTTTTAATATTGTCAGAAAACACTAAACCCTATTTACTAAAATTTATTTGTTAAAGTTATAGAAAATAGAGAAATATAAAAATAATACATTTATAATCAAAAATTTTTTTTTTTCAAAATAAAAGTTTCTAAATTTTGTTAAAGTATTTATTTAAATATATTTTCGTACCTATAAAGTAAGATTACTATTGTTATTTATCTCTTTAGCAAAATATATTTTGGTCATTTTAATTTTTATATGATATTTTGTGATAAAAATTTAGTGTTATACTTAGTTATTCCTCTGAGGGTTAAATTTATGATTCAATTGGATCTATAAAACTATTTAAAATTGATTATGTGGTTTTAAAAAATCTAAAATTATTGGATTAGCTATTTGTAGAAATAATTGATTTTTATTTATATTTTATCTTATATATTTTAGATTTTTTATCATCGACATACTACAAAGGAAATCAACACTAAATACATACATTTTGTGTTTTCTCGATTGAAAGGTAAATGTATTTTAATCATCGACAATACTAAAAAGGAAATTAACACTAAATACAAACTAAAAACAAAATCAATACTCTTAATTGATTGGTCGATCACTAATTATTTACTAACCTTACTAATAATTAATACATGTATTAATTATTTTCCTTATTAGATATTACTTGCGCAAGAATATTAATTAATACATGTATTAATAAATTTCCTTATTACAAATACGGAAAACAATCCACTCTTGATATCATATTGATTACATTGTTTAGTGTGATTTATCGATTTGTATCTAATTAGGTTGTTTGTTATTATTAACTTACCTTACTAATATTGAATATACAGTTTCTAATATATACTTTCTCATATGATTAATCGTATAGAATATATAATATTCTCAATAATTTATTAGAGACTATTATATTTCTTAGCTTATCATGCAAGCTAAATCATTGAGAAACGTCCACCAATTTACTATATATAAGACATTCACAGTAAGAGAAACGAAGCCACTGAACTTTTTATGTTGATATTGTTTTTGTTATTTTACATCATTAAGCTTTTATATATACATATTTCATCAGAGCTGACTTTTCTTTTGGTTTATATGCAGATGCCCTATTATAACGATTTCACCACGATGCAGGTAAGTTTTGATTATAAACCACAACCTTGATACTATTTTTACAAGCTATGGTTTTGAGAGTTATTACTTGGATTCTAACTTGTTTCTGTTTCCTCTGTAGATAAGAAACTTGTTGAGCACGAGCCATGTATCATTATCAACAACGATCTCAATACCATGCGCTAGCTAGCTCACATGGTTCAAGATTCAAACCAAATCAACAACGATCTCAACACCATCGAATAAGGTAATTTTTTTTAATCACACAACAAGGTAATTTTGTTAGTGTTACTGCTAAGTAATGTAATATAGTGATTTAAATTTAAATTAAACCCAATAATTGAAAAAGCTACACACTAATATATATTTCTAATACTAATGTTAGAATTAAATCGGTTATATACAAATTCTATATTAAATATAAGTGATAAAACATAATTATTATATATTTCTATAGATTTACAATATATCAAAATCAAAACTATTTATTATTCTTTAATTTTATATCCATATTATGGTATTAGGAAAGATATACCTTGTTGGTAAAGGCTTTTAATTAGTTAATTCGTTTATTAATAACTTGTCTTATTTTATTATCAATTACTTGCGCAAGTTGATATGATGATTACCTTATTTTGCCATCAATTACTTGTCTTAAATGGTATGTTAATTATTGCAAATTTATGACAGTCAATTTTTAATATCTTTCTTTAATTGCTTCATGCTTATTAAAAGGAAACAAATATTACAAGAACCATACAACTTTATATATCACAAGAAATATATTTACAAGAATTTTTATAATAAATATTTCAGGAACCATAAGACTTAATGATAAAATATGATTATTAATTCGTAATTATTCTTTAAATTTGAAATATTCTAAATTTTTTTATTATATATAATTCTAAACGAAATAATCTTTTTAGGAAGTATTTTTTAAATATATATTTAGTTTACAAATTTAAAAGTTAAATTTTCGTGAAAATATATATGTCTATTAATTAAATTTCTTGTTCTTTTATGATGTCATTTATTGGTAACTATATACATGTGATATTGCATTAAATGTGTATGTTCTTTATTTTCCTAATTAATTAATTCGGAAATATGATGATTACCTTATTTTTCTATCAATTACTTGCACAAATTTATATGATAATGGTGATTTGAGTTAGAAAAGCCCAAAACTATTATCCATTTAGAAAACCACAAATATAATGGTGATTTGAGATTAAGAAAAGCGAAAACTATTATCTTTATTATATTTATATATATATATACATATAAATATATGGATCTTAAAAAAATGTAATTTACTATATATATACATTTGTTTGTTTTTTCTATTAACAGATAAATAACACAGATGAAAGACCGGTTGTAGTTGACTACAAACCATTTTTCAGTCTGTTTCAATAGCGATATGCAAATTTAATATTATTTTCGTCTCAATAAAAAAAATCTATTAAACTATTTTATATTGTACAATTGCTAAAAAAAATTTGACAATTTTTTGCAGGTTTATATGGGATTTTTTAATTCATAATTGTTCTTCTTATTTTATATTACTTATGAATTATATTTAAATTTTTATCATATTTTCTTTGCAGGTTTCTATGGGATTGTGATATCTATGAGATTTTTATCACATTATTTAATATGTCACTGTCTCATGTATATTTTTCTTACATTTGTTTTTTAATAGTTAACTTGTATTAAAAACATACTAATGATGTTAAGTTTTTCTACTTTAGTTAACTTTCATTTGTTTTATTCTTGTATACTTTTTATGACTTTTTTAGTTTTTGTTTCAGTTTAATATTGAATTTAGTTCACATACTTTATGTGTATATGTTTTAAAACATAAATTTTCTTTTAAAAAATTATGCAACAAAGAGCCTAATTAAACCGATCTAAAAACAAACCAAACCGAATATAAATTAAACTGGACATAAGCCACACCGAATGAGACTAAATAAGGTTTACTTCAATTGAAAAAAATATATTAAAACCGAACTAAACAAACCAAACCGAAAAAGTAATGAATTGTCCACCCCTACTATATCCTAGAGATTTGCGCAAATCTTGTTTCAGCTTTGAAACTCTCACTTGTTCCACTAACTCCCACATTTGAACTCAATCGTTACTCCTGTCTCAGCATTATACTATATTTTTATACCCGCACAGGATGCGGGTGGGTCACCTAGTTAAATATTAACTATCGGTGTGTATTTATTAGTTCCAAAAATATAGATATCAATTTGTTCCTTGTGAACCAAGGATAAGATTTTCGACGAAACTAGAAAAACTAGAAATCATACACGAAGCTGATCAGAAAAGGATTAGAGATTTTTAAACGTGATTCTTTCCTTATCCAGATTGGAGATGAATCTATTTTAAACGGTTTAGATCATTGAAAAGGAAAATAATGTAGAAAGACACATCTTTAAAAAAGGAAAACTAGGATCTGTGAAACATTATAAAAGGAGGGTTACAGTATTCTATTTGTTTCATTCACACATTCATCAACGCTTTCTCATTCAGCTAGTTTAAGATTTCTTCAGGAGATATATAATGGCGGTAAGAACGAGAATCTTCAGCTTCGTGTTCTTGATGATGATGGTGAGCTTCACGGTTCTTTCGGGTTACTGCTCGGCGAAGATCTACAGAGTCGGAGACTCTGAGGGATGGACTGCCAAGGACGACGTATACTACGCTTGGGCCGAGGCGGACTATAAGGAGTTCCACGTGGGAGATTCTCTCGTCTTCGAATACGATCCCAACATCAACGACGTGACTCACGTTTCCGGCGCTCTGGAATACGAGTTATGCGACTATTCTTCTCCTAAAGCCGTCTACAACACAGGACACGATTTCGTGACTCTCACGGAACCAGGTTTTCACTACTTCATCACCTCGAATCAAGCTCAGTGCGCACTGGGACAGAAGCTCGAAGTTCTTGTCATCCACGACCCCTCACGTCCGGTTCCTCCACCACCACCACCTAGCAAGATCCTTCCTATCGGAAAGACGTACAAGGTGGGAGACTCAGAAGGATGGAAAGTCTATGACAGTGACTTCTATAACAAGTGGAGCGAGGAGAAACAGTTTTGTGTTGGAGACACTCTGCTTTTCGAATACGCCAACGAAGAAGGCAACGAGGTCTATGAAATCAACGGGGATCTAGAATTCATGACATGCGATCCAACATCTCCTGTAGCTGTGTACAAGACAGGACACGATCTTGTTGGACTTACGGAACAAGGAGTCCATTATTTCATAACCCCACGGTCTGGTTACTGTGAGGCCGGGCTCAAGCTTCGAGTGATGGTGGGACCACAACCCAAAGCTGTTACTTACCCTAATTTTCCGAAGAAAGTGGACTTGTCAGCTACGGAACAACTGGTTAAAGACTTTCAAACACTAACCCCGTCATGTCATTAACACACATTTAACCAGCTTGGAGCTAGCTATTGTTGTCTCTTTCTCTTTGTCTCGCTTAGCTTCTTTAGTGCTTTGTTTCGAGAATACTTTTCTGTTTTTACCATCGTTGTATAGTTATTTGGTTCAAGCAGTATTCAATAAATTTTCATGTTTGATTAAACGTAACTGAAGCACAAAACTAACATACAAATTGCATAACAAAGATAGCAACATTTACTGCAATTCCTTTTATTAATACCAAGTGATACTCTTCTTCTTGCATAAGGTTATACCATAACATTAGTTTCTCTTAAAAAAATAGACACTTTTCAATTGGTTTCTTGAAGTGGAACAGAGCTGTTCGTGTCTGTGGTATTTTCCTCGGACACTTTGAAGAAAGTGTAAGACAATATCAAGTTCTTGAGTCCGTCCATTCTTGGATCAGTCTCAAACTCAGGATCAATGTAGAAGAACACCTGCCAAACAAAGAAAATAATGTCTTAGTGGGCTCTTGGTTTTGCTTAAGGAATATCGAACAGAGTCAATAATAAAAGGCATGTCGATTTGTTCACGTCGCTGCTCCTCAAAGCAAAAACACTGTATCTTGTTGAAATTAACTGCTGCCGGAAAAAAAACAGTAAGAGTTCGAGAATCAATGGAAAAGGAAAGTTGATACTTACAATATATATATATATATATATATATATATATATATATATATATATATATATATATATATATATATATATTATATTAGCCACGGTGAATGACGACTATCAAGTATCAACTTTCCTTTTTCATGAAGGTATATATAAATATATATATATAGAACAATACTTAGTTCACCCCTAGGGTGAACTTTGAAATTCAATTCTTTCTTTATATCCAATAAATTTCCATATATATAAATAAATAATATATATTAAATTAAAAAGCTAAAATAATTAAAAATAAATAAATAACCTTAAACTCTAAATCATAAACCACTAATCCTTAAATCTAAACACAAACCCTAAACCCAAATCCAAATCCTATATCCTAAATTTTAAATCCAAATCCTAGATCATAAACTCAAACCCTATACCCAAATTCTACACCTTAAACCCTAAATCTAAACCCAAATCCTAGATCCTAAACCCTAAATCCTAAATCAAAACCCTAAACCCTAAATCCAAACCGTAAACCCTAAACCTAAACCCAAACTCTAGATCTTAAACTCTAGTTTTGGGTTTAGAGTCTAGGATCTACAGTTTGGGTTTCGGACTATGGTTTGGGTTTAGGATCTATGGTTTAAGTTTAGGGTCTATGGTCTAAAAGCAATATTATTGGGGGTTTCTTGCTCTTGGTTTCTTAAAACACACATATATGTGTATGTATATATTATATATGGGTATGTAATATATACATACACATATATGTGTTTTAAGAAACCAAGAGCAAGAAACCCCCAATAATGTTGCTTTTAGGGTTCAAGGTCTCGGATTTGGGTTTAGATTTAGGATTTAGGGTGTAGAATTTTGGTATAGGGTTTGGGTTTAGGATCTAGAATTTAGATTTAAAATTTAGGGTATAAGATTGGGATTTGTGTTTAGGGTTTGGTTTATATTTAAGGTTTAGGGGTTTATGATTTAGAGTTTAGGATTTAGTTTTTTTTAAAAGCTATTTTGGGTTTTTAATTTAGTATATATTATTCATTTGTATATATGAAAATTTGATTGGATATAAAAAATAGGTGAATTTAAAGGTTCACCCTAGGAGTGAACATAAATATTGTTCATATATATATACCTTCATGAAAAAGGAAAGTTGATACTTGATAGTCGTCATTCACCGAGGCTAATATATAATTTTAAGGCAAATCATATATCTCAGGGTTTAGTGTTTATCTAAAGGTTTAGGGTTTAGTATTTAGGGTTTACAAATAATATCTCTAAGATTATAGTTTATTATTATTATAATTCAAATCTATAATGTACTATTATTATTTAATAAAAGTTTATTGAAAATGTAAGTAAATGAATTTTCTTAAAAAAATATAAGATCTAAAATCACTTTGAAATAGAAATAATATAATTTCCTGTCTCAGCATATGTTTTTAACATATTTTAGTATAAAATGTATGTGTGTGTTTTTCTTACCAGGATAAGAAATCACATACAATTTAGGTTTATGAAAATATATTATCGGATGTTGAAAAACATAATTATAATTTATATACAAATATTATTTATTCGTATATATATATATGTAGTAATGTATGTGAATAGTTTATATAAGTAGTTGATAGTGTTTGGAAGCCTAAAATTAATGGTTCTAGGTTAACTCTATCATTGAGAGTGTTTGGAAGTCTAAATTAAGTGGTTCTAGGTTAACACTTCCCTGGCGATTTAAAAATAAATCAAAAAGAAATTAGGAAAAATCAACCAATAGAATTAAGAGAATTAATCTGAGAGTGTCCTCTATGAGTGCCACATAAGCAGAAATCACTAAAGTGACTTCTCTTTTAATATATAGGGGGTTTTATTGTTTCCAATTATTTTTCTTGGAGAATAACGGGCCAAGTTAAAAAAAAAAACGGGCCAAGTTTCATGAGAAAATTATAATAATATAATTGTATATTTTCATATAATTAATAACAATATAATTATATTTTGTATATTTTTATTAAAATAATATTTTTTATAATTAAATTTTTATTAAAAAATTTAGTATTATTATTCAAAAATAATAATTTTAAAAAATATTTTTATTTACTTTTGCAGGTTGACAGATATCCACTATTTAACCTAATCCACACTCACATTTCAAATATTTTAAATATGTTGATCCGCATCCGCTCTTTTGCGGGTCAAACAGGACGGAACGGGCAAATAATGATTAAAATTTCCAGTTGTAGTTAGAGCATCCTTATTGCAATAAGTTCTCAAAATGAAGTTTTAAGAATATAATCTATTATTTTATGTAATTTGATTTTATAATTAATTTTGGTCAACTTTTTTCTTTTGTACTCTTTGCCTTTCACTAAGAATGTCATTTTAATTTTATTTCACAAAAATGTTACTTTAACACTTTTTCACATCACTTTAGAAAAATGATTGAAAGATATTTATGTTTTTATTAATTATATTTATCTAACAAATCATATTTAAAATAGTAAAATTACTTATAAGATCAATGCATTTTTAATTAATTAGACTTAAAATAATTATAAACTACATTGAAACTTTAAAGGGCAATTGTCCAAAATAGCACATTTTGAAGTTTATGTCACAAAAATGACACCAGGGAATGAAAGTCACAGAAATAATATTCATTAATGGGTAAAATGTCCCTACTACCCTCACTAAATAATAAAGCTAACAAAAAAAAGATTTGCTTCTCTCTCTTCTCTCTCGGCTCTCCGTCTCATACGATCTCAAATCATCAATCTCGGGTCTTCTTCCTCGTGGAATCAAGCTCGAGCCAAAGTCTCCATCTCCGCCGCTCTGCTTCTCTCCACCACCAGTCTCGTCCAAGTCGTCGTGGCTCTTCTCCAAATCAAAGTCAAGCTCGTTCTGACTCGAGCTTCGTCTTCATCTTCTTCGTGGTGCCTCACACCATGACCGAGCTTCTCCGTGACCAGACGCAGTAGACTTGAGATATCATCTCCACGACCTCTCCATTTCTCGCCAAGCTCTAATAAAGTTCTGGGCTTCTGCAAGTCAACACGGGCTGACTCTGATCCATGGTTGATCTCGTGTTCAGCTCCTCCGTCGTGGCCGTCCAGAGTCGTCGTCGATCAAAACCTCGCCGTCGCAGCCATCGTTTCTCGTCACGAAGAAGAGATCGAACACTCCAACAATGGAGATGTTTCATTAATTTTCGGCCTTGGTCCCTGGAGTTTCTCCTCTTTTAACTTTTGACCTCGAACTTTGTGAATTGCAGAAACGTCCTCAATGTGGCCCTTTAACTTCTAATTGTGGTAATTAAACCCAGGCGAAAATTCTGGATTTGCAGCACTGGTCCCTGAGTTTTCTGTTTCTTTCAATCTAGCCCCAAACTCTGTAAATTGTAAGAATAACCTCCGAATTTGGCCTGAAACTCCCAAATGTGCACTCCAGCCCCTATGATATGCAAATGAACAAATATATGCAATGTAGACACCTAAATGCAACTCAAAACACTGACATAAATAAGAAATGGATGCTAAAAACTATGGAAAATCATGAGATATCACAAGTTCATCAAGCGAGGATAAATGAAGAAATGGATTTTATAATCTGAAGAAATGGATTTTTTGAAGAGAATAAATTCTGCAAGGATAATGGTTGGTGTCACAACGATCTTAGCCATCTGGTAGAATCCAACACTGGACAAAAACAAAAACAAAGTACATTCTCTTTAGATCCACAAAAAGATCAAGTCCTGAGCTATGAATATTGATGCAAGATTGAGGTATGAACATGTTGTGTTTGAGGCTGGTATTGGCGAGACCAGAAGCAAAGGCCATGACAGTATGTTTTCGAAGAGAATCAAAAGCGTGTAAGGAATGTTAGACAGTCTTTGTTCTGGATGGCTATCCTGAATTGAAACTTAATCTTCCAAAAAAAAACATAATCAAAATCAAAATCAAAATCTATAAGAAAATTCATTGGCTATAGAAATCACCAAATAGAGGTCATTGTCTACAAAATAGAGAACACATATCAAACAGAGAACATTAAAATAGGATAACTTGAAGCATTTTCAATAATTTTATCAAGAAAAGGTTAAATGTGGTATCATTATAAAACACATATGTTATATAGGATAGCTTTTGGCACTTTCAGGATTGGTTTCCAGAAAAATAAAATGAGTGTGTTTTCTTGCATATCAAACAGAGAACATTAAAATAGGATAACTTGAAGCATTTTCAATAATTTTATCAAGAAAGGGTTAAATGTGGTATCATTATAAAACACATATGTTATATTGGATAGTTTTTGGCACTTTCAGGATGGGTTTCCAGAAAAATAAAATGAGTGTGTTTTCTTGCATAAGTCTGTTTTCAAAGAGAATCAAAAGCGTGTAAGGAATGTTACTTTCAGGATAGCTTTTGGCACTTTCAGGATAGCTTTTGGCACTTTCAGGATGAGTTTCCAGAAAAATAAAATGAGTGTGTTTCCTTACATAAGTCTGTTTTCGAAGAGAATCAAAAGCGTGTAAGGAATGTTAGACAATCCTTGTTCTGAATGGCTATCCTGAATTGGAACTTAATCTTAAAAAAAAACATAATCAAAATCAAAATCTATAAGAAAATTCATTGGCTATAGAAATCACCAAATAGAGGTCATTGTCTATAAAATAGAGAACACATATCAAACAGAGAACATTAAAATAGGATAGTTTGAAGTATTTTCAATAATTTTATCAAGAAAGGGTTAAATGTGGTATCATTATAAAACACATATGTTATATAGGATAGCTTTTGGCACTTTCAGGATGGGTTTCAAAAAATAAAATGAGTGTGTTTTCTTAAATAAGTCTGTTTTCGAAGAGAATCAAAAGCGTGTAAGGAATGTTAGACAGTCCTGGTTCTGGATGGCTATCCTGAATTGGAACTTAATCTTCAAAAAAAAACATAATCAAAATCAAAATCTATAAGAATTAATTGGCTATAGAAATCACCAAATAGAGGTCATTGTCTAAAAAATAGAGAACACATATCAAACAGAGAACATTAAAATATGATAGCTTGAAGCATTTTCAATAATTTTATCAAGAAAGGGTTAAATGTGGTATCATTATAAAACACATATGTTATATAGGATAGCTTTTGGCACTTTCAGGATGGGTTTCCAGAAAAATAAAATGAGTGTGTTTTCTTACATAAGTCTGTTTTCGAAGAGAATCAAAAGCGTGTAAGGAATGTTAGACAGTCCTTGTTCTGGATGGCTATCCTGAATTGGAACTTAATCTTCAAAAAAAACATAATCAGAATCAAAATCTATAAGAAAATTCATTGGCTATAGAAATCACTAAATAGAGGTCATTGTCTACAAAACAGAGAACACATATCAAACAGAGAACATTAAAATAGGATAGCTTGAAGCATTTTCAATAATTTTATCAAGAGAGGGTTAAATGTAGTATAATTATAAAAAACATATGTTATATAGGATAGCTTTTGACACTTTCAGGATGGGTTTCCAGAAAAATAAAATGAGTGTGTTTTCTTACATAAGTCTGTTTTCGAAGAGAATCAAAAGCGTGTAAGGAATGTTAGACAGTCCTTGTTCTGGATGGCTATCCTGAATTGGAACTTAATCTTCAAAAAAAAAACATAATCAAAGTCAAAATCTATAAGAAAATTCATTGGCTATAGAAATCACCAAATAGAGGTCATTGTCTATAAAATAGAGAACACATATCAAACAGAGAACATTAAAATAGGATAGCTTGAAGCATTTTCAATAATTTTATCAAGAAAGGGTTAAATGTGGTATCATTATAAAACACATATGTTATATAGGATAGCTTTTGGCACTTTCAGGATTGGTTTCCAGAAAAATAAAATGAGTGTGTTTTCTTACATAAGTCTGTTTTCGAAGAGAATCAAAAGCGTGTAAGGAATGTTAGACAGTTCTTGTTCTGGATGGCTATCCTGAATTGGAACTTAATCTTCAAAAAAAAAAAACATAATCAAAATCAAAATCTATAAGAAAATTCATTGGCTATAGAAATCACCAAATAGAGGTCATTGTCTAAAAAATAGAGAACACATATCAAACAGAGAACATTAAAATAGGATAGCTTGAAGCATTTTCAATAATTTTATCAAGAAAGGGTTAAATGTGGTATCATTATAAAACACATATGTTATATAGGATAGCTTTTGACACTTTCAGGATGGGTTTCCAGAAAAATAAATAAGTGTGTTTTCTTACATAAGTCTGTTTTCGAAGAGAATCAAAAGCGTGTAAGGAATGTTAGACAGTCCTTGTTCTGGATGGCTATCCTGAATTGGAACTTAATCTTCAAAAAAAACATAATCAGAATCAAAATCTATAAGAAAATTCATTGGCTATAGAAATCACCAAATAGAGGTCATTGTCTACAAAATAGAGAACACATATCAAACAGAGAACATTATAATAGGATAGCTTGAAGCATTTTCAATAATTTTATCAAGAGAGGGTTAAATGTAGTATAATTATAAAACACATATGTTATATAGGATAGCTTTTGACACTTTCAGGATGGGTTTCCAGAAAAATAAAATGAGTGTGTTTTCATACATATCAAACAGAGAACGTTAAAATAGGATAGCTTGAAGCATTTCCAATAATTTTATCAAGAAATGGTTAAATGTGGTATCATTATAAAACACATATGTTATATAGGATAGCTTTTGGCACTTTCAGGATGGGTTTCCAGAAAAATAAAATGAGGGTGTTTTCTTGCATAAGTCTGTTTTCGAAGAGAATCAAAAGCGTGCAAAGAATGTTACTTTCAGGATAGCTTTTGGCACTTTCAGGAAGGGTTTCCAGAAAAATAAAATGAGTGTGTTTTCTTACATTAGTCTGTTTTCGAAGAGAACAAAAAGCGTGTAAGGAATGTTAGACAGTCCTTGTTACAGATGGCTATCCTGAATTAGAACTTAATCTTCAAAAAAAAAAACATAATCAAAATCAAAATCTATAAGAAAATTCATTGGCTATAGAAATCACCAAATAGAGGTCATTGTCTACAAAATAAAGAACACATATCAAACAAAGAACATTAAAATAGGATAGCTTGAAGCATTTTCAATAATTTTATCAAGAAAGGGTTAAATGTGGTATCATTATAAAACACATATGTTATATAGGATAGCTTTTGGCACTTTCAGGATGGGTTTCCAGAAAAATAAAATGAGTGTGTTTTCTTGCATAAGTCTGTTTTCGAATAGAATCAAAAGCGTGTAAGGAATGTTACTTTCAGGATAGCTTTCGGCACTTTCAAGATGGGTTTCCCGAAAAATAAAATGAGTGTGTTTTCTTACATTAGTCTGTTTTCGAAGAGAATCAAAAGCGTGTAAGGAATGTTAGACAGTCCTTGTTCTGGATGGCTATCCTGAATTGGAACTTAATCTTCAAAAAAAAAACATAATCAAAATCAAAATCAATAAGAAAATTCATTGGCTATAAAAATCACCAAATAAAGGTCATTGTCTACAAAATAAAGAACACATATCAAACAGAGAACATTAAAATAGGATAGCTTGAAACATTTCCAATAATTTTATCAAGAAAGGGTTAAATGTGGTATCATTATAAAACACATATGTTATATAGGATAGCTTTTGACACTTTTAGGATGGGTTTCCAGAAAAATAAAATGAGTGTGTTTTCTTGCATAAGTCTGTTTTCGAAGATAATCAAAAGCGTGTAAAGAAAGTTAGACAGTCGTTGTCCTGGATGGCTATCCTGAATTGGAACTTAATCTTCAAAAAAAAAAAACATAATCAAAATCTATAAGAAAATTCATTGGCTATAGAAATCACCAAATAGAGGTCATTGTCTACAAAATAGAGAACACATATCAAACAGAGAACATTAAAATAGGATATCTTGAAGTATTTTCAATAATTTTATCAAGAAAGGGTTAAATGTGGTATCATTATAAAACACATATGTTATACAGGATAGCTTTTGACACTTTCAAGATGGGTTTACAGAAAACACGCATAAGCCTTCTAACATAACCAGTCTAAATCAAATTAAACTCACAGTAAATTCATTAGCACTTTCAAGAGAGTAAAATGTAGACTATTAAAGTAAGAGGTTCTTGTCTCTTTCAAAAAGGGAAGTGGGGTTCTCCAATACCGTAGGTGGACTGACTAATTATCCTTTTCTCAAGGTAACAACATCTTGATTCATCAAGTGGTGGAAAAGATGGTCAAAATGGTATATCTTCTAATCCTGAAAATAAAACTTAATTGCATAGCTCAGAACTCAAAAGCCCATCAAAATCAAACAAAGCATGTTACTGGTCACGATGGAAAAGATTATGTACCATAATGCGAAAAGAGTCTGACTTTATACATCAACAGATTCCAACATCAAATAGAAGACATGAAAACTAAAAGCCTACAACGAACAGAACAACCACAACCTAAAACAAAAGAAGGAAACAAAGCCTTACTTTAACTAAGTAGCTTTGATCTTATCATCACCAACAATAGAAAGTATCTGCAAACTACTCAAAAACTCATCAGACCTTCAAAGAACTCAATCCCTTCAATGATGTTATCCACCTCCCTGTTGCTTTCCCTTCTCCCACCTGCCACAACAGCCTCTTCCACTTCATTGCTCAGCTCCACATTCAAATCCAACCTCCCCAGGTTCTTAGCTCCAGCTCCCACTCTTTTTCTAATACTAGTGTTACTTCTCACAACAATTGGTTCTTTCCCTTTTCCACCATCCACATTCTTATCCACTTGCACCTCATCATCATCATCATCATCATCATCATCGTCGGAGATCGCAACGTACACGTCATCATCATCGTAAAAGATTCTAACATCCACAACCACAAACATGAATTTGTTTCAAAGACAAAACAGTACATATAATTTGATAAACAGAAGTCAACCAGAAAAAAAAAATGAAAAATCAAATGTGAAAATGAATCTGATTTTGCGTTTGTTGCCGTCACGTCGTTTAATTGACCTTAGTTCAATTCAAACAACTCTCTCTAACTCTAAAAAGATCTGGATAAAAACTACTAAATCTCAGATATATAACGTAAAGGTTTCATTAAAATTACCAGAAATCTCCTTCCTCGACGAACAAGGCGGTGGCGTCAAGATGAAAGAGAGAATCGACCTCCCAGCCATGGAAATGACGGAGACGATCCCGGCCACATATAAAACCACGATGAGAGACAGAACCAAAGGCAGCAAGAGGAAGCCGTTGAAGAAAGTCACAGATCCACATAGCATCAGAGCCACCGATAAAGTGTGATACATGTTTTATACCTTGGGGGGCTCATGACGAGACTGGTTAGAATCTGAACAGAGATGTTGGAGCAAAGTGATTGAGTCTTGATATCCAGAACTCTATGAAAACTCTCCTTTGTATATCTGTTCTCTTACATCAGAAGTGAAACCAGTACACAACGTTATTGCCATTCAGTTCTATAGCTTTGTATACAGATCAATAGCATGGGAGAACTTGTGACCTTTAAGCAACTAGCAATACTTAGCTAGCTGCTCTTAAACAAAAGAGGACTCTTCACAGTCAATAATGATGATAATGTTTTAAGAAAAAGTACAAACCTTTATAAGCTTCTTTAGCTTGAGCTTCTTTAGCTTGATTCTTCATCTTCTCACCTTGCTTTCTGAACAGCCCCAACTCTGCTCTTCGCCAAAAAGATCAGATTAAATCTCTTGACTGAGCTTCAAGATTTCCTCAGAGACTTCGATTGCCTGCACACAAGAAACATGGTGAATGATTCAAGTTCAAGTTATGAACTACATCAAGAACTATTCATCTCGGGTAACTAATTACATCTTTAAGCTGAAGCAGTTGTTCTTTGGTTAAACATAAGATCTCATGACCCTCAAATCCCAAGTCTCCTCTCTTCAAAACATAAAAACTCAACTTCAGCTCGGATTCAAAAGCATGAGCTCAAAATCAAAAAGCTGAATCAACAATCCAGATTAACGAATCCAAGCCCTAGAATTTACATCTGATCTAAGCTTATGAGAAATCAAACGTAATACCCTAATTAACTGCAGGAGAGGGAGCATCTCCAACATTGGTGAAATCAAAAGAAGAGGAGGACAAGGGTGATGGGCAAAGAGTCTAGCCACTGATGGCCATGAGAGGGGGGGGGGATTTAGAATCATCGGATTCGACGCGAGGAAGCCAGGTCTCGTGACTCCTGTAGCAAAGGAACACATGACGACCGTACGGAGCAACGGAGCCGGCGAGACTGCCACTGTACATCTCCTGGCGTTTGAATCCGCCAGAGAGAGAGAGAGAGAGAGAGAGAGAGGAGGAGAGAGAGAGAGAAGAGAGAGAGGAAGGAGAGAGAGAGAGAGAGTAGAGAGAGAGAGAGAGAGAGATCGCTCTCTCTCTCTCTCTCTCTAATCTCTCTCTCGCTCTCTCGCTCGCTCTCTGCTCTTCTATCTCTCTCTCTCTCTCTCTCTCTCTCTCTTCTCCGTCTCTCCTTCCTCTCTCCATCCTACCTGTCGGAGAAGGAGATCGTCTCCCATTTCTAATTTTTTTTTAATTACTCAAAATGAGAGGACATAAATGTAAATCATCCCTTTAATGAAACCTATTTCTGTGATTTTTGACCTTGAGTGCTAGTTTGGGAACAAAAACTTGGGTTAGTGTCATCTATGTCATTTTCTCAATTTTAAAATGATAACTCTTTAAAGTAGTGAACACAGAGCAATATTTACTATTTTAGCTATACTTATTACCTGACTTGTCTCATTCAAGTATCGTAAATTTTGTCTCGTTATTTCTAATCAAGTATTTGATCTTTCAAATATCCGTCCACAAATGTAATTCTTGAAATTTACTTTCATTGACCCGTTATCCATATAATATGGGTCAGCACCGAAAACTTTATTGATTTTATATATATCCATGTCCAGTATGTTAAAAGCATAACTTTAACCATATATGTGAACGTGAAGGAATTTTTTTTTTTTTTTGGGAATGCGAAGATTTTTTTTTCTTTTTCATCTGAAAGTTTCATTTATAAAGCCAAGAAGACAAGATCATACAAACTATAGTACACAGTAAGTATACCCAACAAACTTCCAAAGATCAAGGAAAGCAAACATCACAAACGAATAGCTTCCCTAACAAAAAAGTTCGAAAGCCATCTGGGTTTACCATAAGCAACATAAGACTGAAACCATATGTCCTTAACTGCACTCTGCGCAATCAGACTAGCTCCTCTATTAGCTCCAAAAGATTCAAAGTATACCTTCCATTCCAAAAAATTGCCCAGTAATGATCTGATTTCATTCACTTCAAATTTGAAGGAAGGCCACGCCTTTGGTCTATTAACAGCGTTGACCAACACCCTTCCTTCAAATGCAAAGTGAACTTTCAGACACCTATGGCTTATCATACTTTCCGTCGACCAAACTGTGCTGAGAAAAAAAACCTCGTCCTTTGACCCCACTGATCTAAAGGAGCGACGACTGTGGAGCACAACCTCTCCACAATGATCTCTTAAGACCCAAGAAGCTCCAGCTATCTTCGTCTTTTTTAACCAAACAACACCAATATTACACTTTAAAACGCTCCACGGTGGAGCTTTCCATTCATTATCCCTCCTACTTGTTTCAACCCTTCTACCAAGCTCTTCTCCGTTCTCCAAATCTTGCGCTAAATACCAAAGCTCGGCTGCCTCTCTTGCTTTCCCACAGATCTGTTCCGCCTCATATACAATTCCTTCAAACAAAAGAGAGTTCCTATTCTTCCACACGTACCACAGGGTCCAGGGAAACATTATCGTTGCCTCTTTGTCCCATCGGTCCTCCTTCGACACTCTTAACAGGTAACTCACATTTCCATAAACTGAATCCCCATCAAAGCCACCCGGGGGAAAGGGAAATCCAGAAAGTGCCCAAATTTTCCTAGCCAAAGTACAGGAGAACAGAACATGATTGATTGACTCACCTTCCATACCGCAAAGCTGGCATCGAGTATCACATTTCATTCCACGTGCACACAAACAATCATTAACAGCTATTGCTCCTGACAAAGCCTTCCAAATAAAGACTTTGATCTTCGATGGGGCCTTAATACTCCATACCTGGGCCTTTAAAGGGTTCAAAGACGGCTGAGCAGTCTGATCTTCTATCAGCTGGTGGTTGTGAATTGAATAAGCAAGATCATATCCTGTTTTTACAGAATAAACCCCATTCCTAGTAAGCTTCCATACCCAGGAATCTTGATCAGACACTACTGGTTGGTTGTGTTTAAGAAGCTTAATATCTCCCGGCACAAAAATATCAGACATCATCTTTTCATTCCACCTTCGAGCCTGAAAGTCTATCACCTCTGAAACCATCAGATTCACATTGAAATATCTCTCTTTTCTGTACGGAGGTCTACAAAAACCATCCTCATCTTCCAACCATTTTTCTGTCCATTCTTTAAGGCTTCTCCCGTTCCCCACATATCGTTTGAGCCCTTTCTCCAATAGCTCTCTGCCATGCAATATACTTCGCCAGGCGTAGGACGGTTTTGCACCTAAGGGGGCGCCCATAAAATCTTCTTCCTCAAAATATTTCGCTTTCAAAACCTTAGTCATTAGGCAGTCGTCAGAATGGATGAGTCTCCATGCTTGTTTGGCCAGTAATGCTTGGTTTAAACATTCCAAATCTCTAAATCCCATTCCCCCACTCTCTTTAGGCAAACACATTTTATCCCAACTTAACCAGTGAATTTTTCTTTTATGCTCAACAGAGCACCACCAAAAATTCGAAATTGCACTGGTTAAGTTGGCACAAACTGCCTTAGGCAGTTTATAGCACGACATAGCTGACACCGGGATCACAGAAGCAACAGACTTGATCATAACTTCCTTGCCTCCTTGAGAAAGCGTCCGAGCATGCCATCCCGAGATCTTCTTACTCATTCTCTCCTTAATATAGGAGAACATCTGAACTTTAGATCCTTTCAAGCACTCTGGTAATCCCAGATATTTGGAATTCCCACCTTCTGCCTCTATGCCTATCCTTTGTTTAACTCTGATTTTCTCTTCCTCCTGGATTTTCTTCCCAAAGGTAATCGATGATTTTGCTTGATTGATCACCTGTCCTGAAACTTGGTCATATCTCCGGAGTAGATTCCATAGAGCCTCACTCTGTACATCATTAGCTTTGCATGCAAACAAACAATCATCCGCAAACAATAAATGATGTACCGACGGTCTGTTCTCTCCAAATTTCACCCCCGAAATCTTTGAAGAATTTTTTTCTATTTATAAGTGTAGGTAGAAGAATCTTTTAAAATTCTGATATGAAAGTAATGATGTGGAATAAGACAAATAGAGTCATGCATACACTACATTGCAATATATTTGTAACTCAAGCTCATTATTATATGGGAAACACATTTTACACAAACCTAAATATAATTAAGTACTTCTTACAAGTAGCAAATATTAACAAAGTGAGTACTAATTTTTTTCCCACTACTTATTACTTGATCCGTATTTATAACTAATATATTTTTGTGACTTGGTACTTGATAACGACAAATACTTGTTTTTAAAAAAACTAGTATTGAAGCAAGTAGCGGCTGCAGGACAAATGCCCAACCCTGTGTATATCAAGCAAAAATGTTTTAAAAAAAAAACACTTCTATGAAACAGAGAAAATCGGTAACTGGTAACCACCAAACTCATGTGTTGGTGGAACTACTAGATTCCCACCGAAGTTAGTTGGTTAACAGAAACATAACAAATATCCCTATCAATCAAGAATCCAGAAAAACACTCATAAAGACCCAAAAAATGCAAATCATCTACAAAGTTGTTGTATCTCTTCTTGGGGACAAGACGATGAGAAAATTAGTATTTAAGAAAAAAAAATCAAGACTTGTAAAATTTGGAGCAGCACATTTTTATGATGTTCATAATAGTTTTTGCAGCAATCTTATAAAACAGATGCATATTACATTACAAACTTCACCTACACAAAATTCTCAACAAACAGACATGACTTGAATCTTTGACTTTTACATTTTACAAATACGAAACTCTTAAACAAGAAAGCTATAAGTAGTCTACAAACTCCATGAGAAGACCCTTTCCCCTGTGAAGCTTTTACATTGGGTTCATGACAACGTCTCCTTCTAACATCCGTAACACCTGAAACATAAGTAAGCACATAAATTGACAAAATGTTATCGACTTAAAAAGTATTTTTCAGATGAGCTACGGCAACAAACCTGAGACATTCGTGGCCTAGAGTTAGGGTCACGTCGAATGCATAGGTAAGCACATAGCGCCATACAGTAAACTTCTTGTTCAGAGTAACAATTCATTAGACGTGGATCAAGAAGCTCTTTAATAGCTTGTTTCTGCAACAACGGTCTTGCCTGAAAAAAAACAAAAAAAAAAAGGTTTTTTCTTTGTAAGCATCACAGAGCCTTAAAGACTGAAACTATCATATTCATAGTGTTTTTTTTTTACCCATTCTGTGAGACATTGTTGACCTTTAGGACGTTTAATGTCCATAGCTTTTCTTCCTGTGATAAGCTCAACTAAAACAACACCAAAGGAGTAAACATCTGCCTTCTCTGTAATCTGTCCACTTTGTGCATATTCAGGTGCTAAGTACCTGAACAAAAAACACATAATACTTCAAGCTTCATTAACGTGTTCAACAAGTAAATCAAGAAGACGAATATAGTACCCGAAAGTTCCAATCACTCTGGTTTCAACTCCTTTATCTCCTTCTGGTTGCCATCTCGCTAGCCCAAAATCTCCAACCTAGACAACGTTATAAAGCTTCAAGCTTTGCACACACTCAAAAGGGCTGAGAGAGAGCTTGAGAACAAAGTAAAAGTACCAAAGGCTCAAAATCATGAGTGAGGAGAATATTGTTAGGACGCATATCCCTATGAACGATGCAACCTACTCTGCATTCTTCATGAAGGTATCTCAACCCACGAGCTGCTCCAACCGCAACCTTTTGCCGCGCTGACCATCCCAACGGCTCTTTCCCCAAACCTATGAAACTTTCCTTTATTGGCCATTTTCAAAAAACAAGAACGTTCTTTGTACACCAAAAGTAGAAAGCTTTTACCATAGAGATGAGAATGCAAGGATCCGTTACAGATATACTCATAAACCAGCAGCCTCTTCCCATCTTCCACGCATAGTCCAATAAGCATCACAACGTTTCGATGCTGTGCACAGCTCAAGACCTCAACTTCAGAGCAGAACTCTCTGTCACCTTGTGTACTAGCAATCTTATATTGTTTCACAGCAATGATCTGACCATCTGGTAAAGTTCCTCTGTGAACAGAACCAAACCCACCTTCAGCCAAGAAACTCCCTTTAGAGAAACCCTTTGTTGCTGTCTCCAACTCTCCAAAAGTGAACCATCTTGGAGGGTTTCCGAATTTAGGTGCCTTGTGTTGACATTTTGAACACAGTGGAGGAGGTCCAGGAGCTGGCTTTCTTGATAAAGAAACCACTTCTCTCACGCTTTTGTTTAAGCATGCATCAGTCTTGCGGATCTCCTTTCCCGCTTCAGGCTCTTTCTTCGATGAACCGAGCCTCAGAACCGACGCAAATCTTGATTTTCTTGGAGTTTCCGTATGAGGTTTAGACAAATCCCCACTAGGACTCACGACAACAGATGCTGTCACGGATGAGGAAGCCATTGATAAAGGACTCCACTTATCACCATCAGTGTCAGAATCAGATTCGAAGAAGCTCTTGTTTCCATCACTGACCCATGGATTGAGGCCCTCAAAAAGTTGAGAAGCAAGAAACGGTGAAGCTCCTGCATCAGAGCTAGATATTGATGAAGTTGTTCCCATATCAGTTGTGGTCTGTGAGGAACCTTCTTGGTCTGGACTGCTTGCCGGAGTCACAAACGGTTCCCTCAGCTTTTTTCCAGGTCTTGAGCCTCTCACAGGCTTTGAAGTTAAACTAGAAATAGCTTGTGGATGCTCTGTATCTGCATTTTTCACCAGATTGAGACGAATAACCTTTGGCTGTGACTTCTTGATTACAACAAGGTTGCACTCTAGCTGCTCCATACAGCATTTCTTCTCATACTTCAGTCCCCTGTTTAAAATCTTTGCAAGGTCAAGAATCACTCAAAAGTATAATCTCAAATGATATGCATTTATAGTGTTTACCTGTCTAAAATGACCCAGTTTGAGTTGGATTTCTTGGCTTCAGTAGCAATGACTCCATCAGGTGAAGCAAAAACAATTTTGATTCTGACATTTATCTGCATTATAAAAAAAGCAAATGAAGCTCTTTTAATGGATCCAATTAACCAAGAGAGTGTTGTTATCTTTTAAAATACAATATGGATAGAACAGAGTCCTTTACCTTTTCTGCATCATAAACATTGTGTAACTGGAACATCATCTGAGAACAAGACTCATGAATATCATCCTTCCGATCCGTATCAGTTCCAGCAAGAAATTTACCATAACCTGAAGCACAGTCGCTGGTGAATCTAGAAAACCCCCAAATCTTTTTACCTGAAACAACAAGACAAAAAAATATTTACCGATCAATATAACCAGACAAAACCTGTGCAGAGCTCATTGGTTTGTTTGTTTTTGTAAATTCTGTTTTAAAAACTGAGCCATTTCAGACAAAAGTTCTGCTTTTCTAACTAAATCATTCACCACCAATGAGATCAAGAAGTTTCAAAACGACAAGATTGTGAATTAAGGACAAAGAAAGAAAGAGAAAAAGAGGAGTATTTACTTGTGTAATTGGAAGGAACAACAACAAGAAGCCTAACTCGATCTCCAGGTTGAACAACATGAGTTAAAGTCCATAGAAGAGCTGCTTTTGGGATCTCCTTTGAAGCTCTAACAGCAACCATTACTTTCTTCCCCACCACAACACCTCTCTCTCTACAACCCTTCTGCTTCATTCTCTTAGATTAGATTAGATTAGAAAGATAAAAATCCAAACTTCTTCAAACTTTGCTCACACACGCTTTTAGCACTTGCCACTTAATCTAAACCCGTTTTCCCCTGAAATGAGAAAGTGGAAGTATCACGCAATCCAAGATGCTTTCCCCCTAAAAGCTCAGAAAACTAAAATAAAGTTGAGAAATTTACGCGTGTGTGAGTGTGTAGAAGTGTGTGAGATTCAATGTCTCTTAAAACTTTTTTTTTTTTTTAAAAGCTGAGAAACCCAAGAACAACAGATGCACAAAACACAACAGCACAAGAACCCACAGTACTTTCTCTCTCCCTCTCTCTCTTAACAGAGCCAATCCCTAGACTCTAAAAAAGTAGATCTCTTTCACACACTCTCTCTCTCTCTCTCTCTCTTTGAAAAATTTCAAAGCTTTGGTAGAGTTTTGAAGACTTTTAAGCTCCATGAAAACGGTGTGAGCATTGCTTTGCTGTCTAGAAACAAGAAGACTTTGCTCATCCTTTATCGGTTGGTTGGTGGGTCAAAAGCTGGATGATGTAAGTCAGATTTTGTATTTTCAACACTAGTTTTTCGACAAGATCCGAGGAACTTGGTAGGAGCGAACAGGAAAGCTCCAAAAGGAAGATCTGAAAGAAGAAAAAATCAGAGTAAAAGACAAATAAGAAGTATTTAGGATTTGTAGTAAGATGAGTTTGAAGGAAGAGACAATGGCTAATTATTATTATATGATTGGAGTTTCTTTCTTTCTATCTTTCTTTATTTTCTCTGCAATTTTATTTTTTAATTCTAATAAAAAAGGACAAAGATAAAATAAAGAAATATTCACAAAGGACTCTGCTTTATTCTAAAGGAAGAGCAAAAAAGAATCCAATAGAGCTGTGTCAAAGGATAATACTTATTCTCCTGATTTTTTTAAAAAAAGACCGTTTCTTTCTTCATTGTCAAGTTATGGCCCCAAGTTTTTCATTCTTTATGACAAAGAATAACATTATAGAATCGATTCTCATAATTCATTCAAAACATATAGTACTTATTAAAGAGAGGGTAGGAAATGATATATATAATAAAGGAGATGAACGTTGCACTTGCATGCTTTTTTCATCATGTTTGCTTTATTTATTTCAGTGGAGAAAGTGACAAAAGAAAGTTAGGTAAAGATGATTTGTACTTTATTAAAGCATGAAAGGGTGTTCCAATAAATCAACTCTAGTGATGTAATCGAATATATCATGTGTCATATTAGAAATCAACCTAGTTAATATTTTATTGCTCAATCAAGTATATATTTATATACTGTTACTAGGAACAATTTTTTGGATTCAATGGCAGCATGAAATCACATTAATAAGTAATAACTAACTGTTTCAAAAAAAAAAAAGTAATAACTAACTATTTGTTTTTTAATATGTCAGTTGTTCATTTTGGCATTCTAGTTCTTGTGTTGTGATTAAAAGAAACATGTTGACTAGTGCCTTCTTGACTAAGCCATCCTAAGAAGAAATTCACATTTGATACTATATTCATTTCACAAAGAAAATTCAAACTGAAACGCTTTAGAACATGAGTATTAATTCTTTACCTCCATTTTATTCGTTATTTTTGTCTGAACTTTTGCGTTAATTTAAATGTAGCAAGAGATCAACTTGTCCCAAAAAAGAAGAAACCAAATTAAACCAAGTATGTAGAGAAGAGGCCCATTGACTTTTTTTGGTAAAAAGGCCCATTGAGTTTCCTAGTCGCTTAGAAAACGATTAACATGATCTCGATCGATGCAGATGAGTGAAGGAAAGAAATCAATACTGCAGTAATATAGTTACTTGGGAAAACTGGAGTTGGTGGACTGGTAAGAGGAAATTCGAAAATCGATGAGCCCTTGGAAGTTTTGGAGTCGTTTATTCCGTTGATGGGAAGAAAAATCCCCAAACATGGAAGACAATTTAACCAATAAAATTTTTAATTATTAATAAGAAAATAATGCTACATTTATGCTAATTACGTTCTCAGCATTGACTGCAGATAACTATAAACCGTTCCTCAAAACGTACAGAGAAAGCTTCACCGTTCCAACGGTAACATAGACACACACAAAGAAAGATGCATATAATCAAACCATTCTCTTTTTGGAGGGAGACTATGTTAACTTTCTTTATCAGTTGTCACTTGTAATTATAAAAATAAAATAAAGCCTCGAGAAAAAGAACAAAAAAAAAAAACAGACCTTAAATTGTAATGAACTTCGGCGACGGCCATTCCTTCGCCGTCGTCCCCACTGTATACAAGAGAGAAGACTATAAGCGAACCAAACACGACGCCGTTTTCTCCAAGTGGAAGGTCCTCTCTCTCTCTCACTCCCTCTCCCTCAATTTTGAAATCAAAGTTTCTGAGTTTTGGGGCTTTTGCTCAATCTTGTGTTGTATCCTCTGATTTTCAGTCGAATTGAAATAAATCATCTTCGATTTCCCTAGGTAGATGCTTGAATATCTATGAAATAATCTAAGCTCTGGTCTTTCTTCACGAACCACTGAATAAGTTTGTGTCACAGGTTATTACAGGCTTTGCACAAATCATGTTTTACTTGCTTTCGCTCCTCTGGATTTTTGTTTTAGTTTCTTATTACACCTAATTAAGTTTGCAATTTGAAGTGGTTTGATCTATTTTATCATATAAGCTGGGAACTCTGATGTTAAACTTAAAATCGTATACACACAGGTTCTGATAGGATCCAACGATTGGGAGGATTTCAAAAACGGGAAAGACGGTGTAGGTAGATACAGAGTCCAGAACCTACCTCGTAGATCTTGTCCTGGTCTCTATGAGCTCGGTGTGGCAGTCATCGGTCACGACCAAGCCCGGAAGCTTGACTCGGACGATGTCCTCGCTGCTTATCTAGGACAAGCTGAAAGCGTTAGATCTCGACTTCAGAGTTATGGAAGATCCGGTGCTCATTTGCGCAATGTTAGCAATAACCTTAACCACTGTGAAACCATCGAGTCTCCTGATAAGAAGGGGGGTTTGTTTGAGGACGTATTCATGAAAGATGGCTCTGTTCTGTTTAGATGGGCTCCGGTATTTATCTTATCTCTTTACTTCTGTGTAATAACTTTGAGGCTAACTCGTGTTGACGTGTATCAGATGGGGTCTAAGAGGGAAGCTGAGGCAACAGAAGGGATGCTTCTGAGTACGTTTGATTATGCGTGGAACAAAGGAAGCAACGGGGAGCGACGCCAGCTTGATCTGCTTATGAAGCTCGGTGATCGCCAGTTTACGAGGAGCAGAAAGTCAGGGGTATCGCGGGTGCTGTTTCCTTTTCTCCGGAACCAAGTTGGTATCAGAATCAAAGGGGAGAAGCATGTCCTTGAAGAAGAGAGAAAGCTGAGCTGTGATGTTGGTGAAGAGAAGAAGAAGAAGAGTTCTAGTTTCCTCGCTTCCATAATCAAACTCTCTCGATCTAGCCCTCAGCCGATTTCAGACAGAACTGATGAGATTAATAGTTCTGTTTGTGGAGTCATACTTGAAAATGGAGGTTGTTGCAGTAGATGTCTAGTTAAAGGAAGAAAGAGATGCGAAGAGCATAAAGGGCAGAGAGTTTGCCGTGTTTCACCGGTAAAACCACAGCCCGAGAGTTTCGTTGGACAAGGTTACAAACACGAAGACTCTGATGTCACATGTGGAGTGATCTTACCAAACATGGAGCCTTGCTCTAAGAGACCTGTACCAGGAAGAAAACGATGCGAGGATCATAAAGGCATGAGGATCAACGCTTTCCTCTTCCTTCTTAACCGGACAGATCTTGAGAAAACCGTCAAAGACGAGAAACCTGATCCCGAACCGCCTACTAGCAACATAACTGATGAAGAAGAATCTTTGTCTCGCTTCTGTGAAGCTACAACCAAGAGTGGTGTACCTTGCACAAGAAGCTCACCCAAAGGCAGCAAAAGGTGTTGGCAACATAAAGAGAAAACCTCCGGTGATAGCTTGCCGGTAAAGGTTTATCCTGTGGCCGGAACACATGTTAGATGCGGTGTTCAGTTGTGTAATGGATTGATCTGTGAGAGGTCTCCGGTGAAAGGACGTAAAAGATGTGAAGAGCATAAAGGAATGAGAGTAATCATCATCCCTTCATGACTTGGTTAAGCTCGCTGTCACTTAACCAGAATTGTTTGTACCAAACCGGTTAAGTTTGTTTATTGTACCAATTTCTGTACCGAATTAATTGTTAATTTTTATTTATTTAAAATAATAAATCAATGAGGTGTGCCTTTTTCGACAATTAACGGCTCCGATTTGTTCCCGTTATTCATGCGCCACGTGGACGTTTATTATTTTTTAATCCATCGCTTAAATTCCGCACGATGAGAATCAAATCGTCATTTCATCGCCGTCGTTAAGATGCCGCCTGCCGGAAAATTCCAACATTCACCGGAGAAACAATCAGCGAACACTCAACCTTCCGAAGCAGAAGCTGCGGAAGCGATTCTCTCAGCTGCGTCGGATGCGGAGGCAGCGGGATTATGGACACAGATCAAGGCGGAGGCTCACCACGACGCCGAGGAGGAGCCGGCGTTAGCCAGCTACCTCTACTCCACGATTCTCTCTCATTCCTCTCTCGAGCGATCCATCTCGTTTCATCTTGGAAACAAGCTCTGCTCCTCGACGCTTCTCTCCACGCTTCTCTACGATCTCTTCCTAAACACCTTCACCTCCGATCCTTCTCTCCGCAACGCAACCGTCGCGGATCTACGCGCCGCTCGCGTTCGTGATCCGGCGTGTATCTCCTTCTCTCAGTGCCTTCTCAATTACAAAGGCTTCCTAGCAATTCAGGTGAATCTACATCGTCCGATTTTGTTTTTAATTCAATCTGGTGATTAATCTGTACCGTACGATTTAAATTAGTTTTGATTTGTTTTTTTTTTAAAGGCGCATCGTGTCTCGCACAAGCTATGGACTCAATCGCGTAAGCCGTTAGCCTTAGCTCTTCACGCACGAGTCTCCGACGTGTTCGCCGTCGATATCCATCCGGCAGCGAGGATCGGGAAAGGGATACTTCTCGACCACGCGACCGGAGTCGTGATCGGAGAGACAGCTGTGATAGGGAACAACGTCTCGATCCTCCACCACGTGACGCTTGGTGGGACGGGTAAAGCTTGTGGAGACAGGCATCCCAAGATCGGTGACGGTTGTTTGATCGGAGCTGGAGCGACTATTCTCGGGAATGTCAAGATCGGGGCAGGGGCTAAAGTAGGTGCTGGCTCTGTTGTTCTGATCGATGTCCCTCCGCGAGCGACGGCGGTTGGGAATCCGGCGAGGCTTGTCGGAGGAAAAGAGAAACCGAGGATTCATGATGAGGAGTGTCCTGGTGAATCGATGGATCACACTTCGTTCATCTCGGAATGGTCAGATTACATCATTTGAAGTTTTTATTATTATTGTTGATGTGTTGTTGTTGAAAGAGAGAACCTCGTTGGTTGTTCGGTTGTGTGATCGAGCTTTGTAAGGATTGTGAGGTAAAAGTCTGATGGAATGTCTGACTGAATTTTTTGTTGGGTTTATAAACTAGTAAGATGTTCAATGCAATGATAAGAGGATTTGAATTTGATCTTTGTTATTCGATCATTAGTCATCTAAGGGCTATACTATATGCATTTTCTTTATTTACTACCAACCAATCCGAGTAACTCTTCAACCCAGAGTTCCACTTCAAGAAGGAGATGTGGTAACTACTGAATCTTCTACTGGTACATGGACAAATGTATGGACCAAAGCTTCGTTTTGGGAGGTTTGATCAACTCCATCAGTTGAAACTTGAACTATTGTATATGTATGCAATTTGAGAAAGCACAACAACTGAAATAGGTAGTCTGCACAGGTATTGAATCTATTCCCATGTTCCGATATTTTTTCATTTTTTTGTTGGAATTGATGAGCCAAACAAGGCGTTCTCGGTCTTCTCGATCTATAATATCAGTTTGAATACAAGACAAGGGAACCTATAGGCCTATCTTTGCCCTTCTAATAATTGCTAGCTTACTAGTTTAGACTAGACTCCCACATACGTAGTTGGCTGCCTAACTATTAACACCACCGCAAATAAATTAATAAAGTTATTGATGAAGACGAAAAGACTTCCAGCTGTAGAGTAGTTTGGCTATGTGAAAAGCTTCGAATTCTTGTCGAGGTAAAAAAGCATATACAACATGAATTCATTTCTAAATAATTAAATATGTGGTTAACCAAGAGTTTTAAAATTTTAAAAGAAAAAAAAAAGAGCACAATATAAAGAAACTGTATATAAAATATCACAGTACGATAATGATTATTGAGATTAGTTTAAACATCAAGACAAAGGCAGATGATTATTGAGAAACAGAGGTTAAAGAGTTTGTGAGAAGAAACTATAAACAAGAAAATCCATATCGAGAAGATGAAGATTTCTTTTTTCTTTTTTGGTCGAAGAAGATGAAGATTACTATGATGATGGCGGCAGTGTGGCTTCCACGAGAGCTTTTAGGTGCCGCCTTTCGTGTATATTTAGTAACATACGATCGGGCCTTCCACGAACATCAATCAAGCCCAAATAGCACTAACAAAATCGTTATTATCTACTCTATTAAAATAGAGTCCTATTTTTTATCTACTGTTGAAAGTTGTGTTTAATTTTCGAACCCTTGCTAGAGAGATATAATACGTTACGTTAATGCACTAACCGACCGATATAATATTAAAATCAAACCCTTATAACTATCAAATTAATTGACCATGGACCGGTTCACTAACCGACCAATATAATATTTAAATCAAACCCTTATAACTATCAAATTAATTGACCATGGTCGGTTAGTGCATATTGAATACAAATATATGGTTACAATTAATGTACATTATCAAAATTGTAAAGTTTACAATAACGTGTCCTCCAAACTAGCTTTTCCTCCATGCAAAAATATTGTTCCCTAAATTACTTACGTCGCTTTAGAATTTTGCCTTTTCATTTATTGTTACCTAAATTATATACGAACCATTACCTAAAACATCTAACAACATTAATAATAGATTTTATCAAAGTAAATTTACCTCTTACAGCTCAAGTCGGTTTTATAATTTTCCTCAGAGAATTGTAAACAAGCCTATAATATATGTAAATTGGAATATACCTTAACGTTCTCATTATACTTAACATTTACATTTAAATCACTATAAATACTCTTCCATGACCTTAGCTGAATTCTACGCCTCAAACAAAAACTAAGCAAACAGTAAGATGTCTATGACTACCTCCAACGAAATCACTTTGTTGAACAATGTCAAGCCATATAAAACAACTTGGAAGGTTGAAGTGAAGGTCCTTCATTCATGGATTCAGCACTCAAATTATTCTGGTGGAGACTCTCTAGAGTTCGTCCTCGCAGATAAGACGGTATGTGTATTTCTTTTTTATCCTTTTTATTCTTAAAAGTTTACCACCAACTTCTGATTGATCAATTATTATTTGTTAATATAGGGTGTTAAGATTCATTGTACCTGCAAGAGGATCTTCCTTGCTCGTGTTAAGAAATTGCAGATTGGAGAGTGGAGGTTCCTTGAGAATTTCTCGGTTACTCCAGCTACCGGGAAGTATCGACCAACTAGCCATAAGTTCAAGCTGTCCATCATAGGCAATTCTAATGTCAACGATTCATCTTTCAATAATGAAGATGATTTTTTGACATTAACCCCTTTCCCAGCGATCATTAACGGAAGTCTTGATTCAAGTTTTTTGATTGGTAAATCATAATTAATCATCTTCTGTTTTCTACATTTTAAAAAAATTTCCTGATCTTATTTTAAATTTCTGTTCAATGTAGATGTTATTGGTCAAGCCACTGATATTGGAGATATCAAGATTGTTCAAGTGCTTGGTAAAGACAAGAAGAAACTGGAACTCACTTTGACAGATACAGAGTAAGTTCGTATTGTATGTTTTATGATGAATTTTTTGTGTAAAAGTATGATCTACAATTTTGATATTCTACATATATTCTCAGTGATCAACAATTAGCATGTTGTCTATGGGGACGTTTTGCTGAACAAATGTTATCTGCTTACAAAGATGGGAAATCATCCAATTTTCTCTGTTTACTAAGATTTGCTAAAATCAATGTTTACAAGGGTGAGCTGTCTGACAATCTTATTCAATATGAGTTATTTATAATATAATTTAAGCTAAAACATTATTTTCATTTTTATAGGACAAGTTCAGATAACAAATGCATTTGAAACTTCCAGTTTGGTGATTAATCCAGCCGGTTATGATTTGCAAGATTATCAAAGACTGTAAGTTGTATCGGTCGGATGTAAGTATATTACCTAAGATTTAATTTAATACTTGATTGTTTTTAAAAATATCAGGTTGCCAAACAATGAGCTTGCACTCTCTAATGATAATCGTGAGGTTGTGAAACCAAAAGGAAACAAGCGCCAAGTTGACAAGTGGTCTCTTTATCCAGAGAGAACATTATTGGATATCATAATGGCAACTGAGGTTATGTTCATATTATTAATATATTTTTTCCATAAAATATTGTTTTGATAATACTAATTTCATATATCATGTAGATCGAAAAATGCATTGTGAAGGCAACAGTTCTTGCTATTGACACAGATTGGTCATGGTATTACTTTGGTTGTGCTAAGTGCAATTTCAAAAAGGTTACCGACATAACTAGGAGGGATGTGGTACCTCTGAAATATCTGTTTCATTGTGATTCATGCCATCAGAACGTAACTAATGTTGAACCTAGGTACGTTTCTGCATATTTATTTTATTGGAGAAGATGGTGTGCTATGAGTTTTAATTTTATTCAATTAGGTTTAAGCTACATCTGATTGTAAAGGATGACTATGGTGAAACAAAAGTGATGCTGCTTGATACCATTGCTGAACCCATTGTGGGAGTAAGTGCTGATGTACTCCTAGGTGGTTCTCTAGAACAGGTATGTATATGTCTTGAATATATATCATGAATTCTGTTTCATTCTGTATAATTTTTTTTTTATATTAATCTATTTAGATTGAGGATCCAGAAGATTTGCCTGCTGCTATTACCAATCTTATTGGGAAAACTTTCAAGTTTGGTGTTTGTGTTAACAAAGACAATGTTGACTACGGTGCTGATATTTTTAGTATTGGCAAGACTTGGGCTGCTGATGAAATAATAACTGAAGCTGACGACACATTGGCTATTGCTGTTTCTTCTGATAGATCTTCTGAACAAGTTTGTTATCATATGTTTTTCTTTGTATATATATATTGTATCCATCTCATATGATCGTGTCTCTTTAATGTTATTTATTTTGAATTTTTAGATGTCTGTGATCAGCATTGAGAGTGAAGATAACACATGTTTGTCTTCAACTCCACTTTCAAAACGAAGAAGAGACAATGATATTGATGACCTTTCTTCGTCTTCAAAGAAACAGTGCTCGAAGCCTATCAAGTTGGAAAAGAATAATGGCGAGTAGTTTGGATCTTTGTGAAATTGTTTTTGATGGGCAATTTAAGTCCAATCGCATGGTTTTTTTTTATTATGTTAAGTTGCTTTTGCTTGGTTTCAATTTTCGTTGTTAGTTGGTTTTTACAATAAAGACTGGTTTTGATAAAGATAATTTAATATTTAATTGTTCTGTAAGTTATATATCTGAGTATTTTTAGATTCTCTAATCGTTTTAAATTGTAAAAATAAATAGAACTATTTAAAAAATAGTCATATATCACTCAATAACTGCATAAGCCTAATATTTTAAAACAAACACAAAACAGTATATGATCATAAACTTACTTTTAATACGCATCTCTTGACAATATGGATAGTCATATATGACTCAATACCTACATTGATTACTTCCTCTTGACAAGTCACGTAGAAGCCTGAAAATAGCAAATGATATTAATACTTGGAAGATCCACTTTTCTGTTTTGAGAAAGAAACGCATATTCTAAACATATTTTTGCACCAACTAAAACTAATATTATGGAAGATGGAATTAAAAAAATAAATAATAGTATAATATATCCACAAACAATATTATAATAAAAATATATAAAAACTCTATTGTAGAAATAATAAAAAAATAAAAATGTAATATTGTGATCTCAGTAACAGTTAAAAAGGTTCTAATATTGTTGTGTATCTAATCTAAGCTTGCCATATTCGTATGAGTTATGGCATATTGTTCAAGATATATATCTAGAGAATCTTAACTACTAAAATTTCCATTTATCTAGAGAATCTTAACTAATAAAATTTCCATTTAATTGTTCTATCCCGCCATAACTTAGGACCAAAAATTCCTTTGTTTTTTTACTACAACAACTTTCCATTTAACTGCGTTACTATAAAACTGTGGAGCCGTCATTGAAGCATTATAAACCTATCACACACAGACGAACAGGTTATGCTGCTATTCCTATGAAACCGAGTTTAAAAGCAATAGATGTTCTCATATTCCTTTTTATGACAGTTGTAATATAACAGCTATTCTAACTACTTAACCATTTATATGATCAGGATGAAAAGAAAGCAGCCTGCTCCCACTGGAGTAGATGATCGTAGGAAACGTTCACAGATTAATTCCAGAGAGATAACAGTTGCTTCCAACACAAAAGATGTACCTTTGAGTACTGTATTTGACAGAATATTGAATGATATTACCAAGAAGAACTTTCCATCAAGGTTCCAACCCCAAATTGCAGCCTCGAATCCTACAAACAAACAAGGTGTTTAATATATTTTTTTAATTTTTTTCATATAGATATAACCGTTTTTGTAACCCTTCAACGCTCATATAGATATAAACGTAAGCCTCACTGAAGCACAAAAACCAAACATATAAAACCTTGTATTGATTTTCTTATACTATGCAGCCATCTCAATGTCAACAACAAAATCATCTTCAAGTCATGTGACTAACGAAAAACAGCACAGACAAAATGTGCAACTGTTAAACACAAACAGCAGAGTACTGCCAAGGAATTCAGCAATAACAGAAACAGCTAAACCCGTCAATGAATTTTCAACTGACCAGGCCGACAATGAAGGTTATTTTTTGAATACTGATGCGATTCTTATATTTTAAATTTCAAATGTGATAATATAAGAGTTTTATATATTTTTCAGAATTACAAGGCACCGAGGATGAGTATAGTGATCTGGAATTCGAAAGTAGTAGTCAGGATGTTTCTGACACTGATTGTTCAGATGTTGGACAAACTATTGAGCCAGAAATAGAGAGAGCTAATCAGTCTGACCGAATTAGTTTTATGGCAGCTTTGTTCAAAAAAACATTCGCTGTGCAGAAAACAAAACCAGTAACACCCAAAGAAGATGGTTAGTATCAAAAATCAAGTTCTTTTTATATGTGTAATATGTTATGCTAACCAAAATAAAAATAAATCTAAGCAGATTATGTTGACGAGGGTGACCCAGATCATAAATGTGTTCATTGTGGAGCTATCATGTGGTATGGTGAACGGATAAACAAGAGCAAATATAGAACCAAACCTATATTTACATTGTGTTGTATGCAAGGTCAGGTTCAGTTGCCATATTTAAAGAAACCCCCTGATGTTCTTATGAAGCTTCTTACAGGAAATGATAAGCTTAGCAAACATTTTCAAAGAAATACAAGACAATATAATATGGTTTTCTCCTTTACATCTCTTGGTGGGAAAGTGGAGAACTCTATTGCAAAGGGACCAGGACCCCAAATGTTTCAGCTTCATGGTGAAAACTATCATTTAACCGGAAGTTTATTACCAAATGAAGGAGACTATGCCAAGTTTTGTCAGCTTTACATTGTTGACACAGAGAATGAAGTACAAAACAGATCTACTGCTCTAAGGTAACTAATATTATATAACCAGTAACTGAGCTTTAAGAGATTAGATAAGTGTTTTGTACGAATTGATTTTAATAATGGTTTGTTTTTATGTATGTTTTTAGCAAATCCAAAAAGACCTCATCAAAGAAAAAGGAAGATGGTTTGAAGAAAGAAATTATTGAAGCACTTATCAAGATGTTGAATGATGTGAACCCATATGTTGTGCAGTTTAGATCAGCAAGAGATAGATTTCGTATGAATCCTGAGGAAATTTTCCATATGCGATTTGTCAGTAGAAACGACCGAGATGGTAGGACATATAATATGCCAACAGCTTCTGAGGTTGCTGCTTTGATTCCTGGGGACTTTAATTTGGGAATGGATAAGCGAGATATTGTTCTGCAGCATAAGTCTGGACGACTTAAGAGGATCGATGAGATTCATATTTCCTATCTAGCACTTCAGTATCCTCTATTGTTTGTGTATGGTGAGGATGGTTTCAGGGTTGGAATTAAAAAGGGCGTGACAGAGGCATCTAAGAAACTAAAAAATGATACTATTAGTATGAGGCAGTTTATTGCATTCCGGATTCAAGAGAGAGAACATGATTCACATGCTCTACTTTACTCAAGAAGGTTATTTCAACAGTTCATAGTGGATGCCTATACTACTATAGAAGCTAACAGACTGCGGTATTTGAAGTTCAATCAGACATGCTTGCGTTCAGATAGTTTTGACTCAATCAAGGAGTCGGAAAATGCTGGAAAAACGTGTATGAATGAACAAGGACAGCAATTCGTTCTACCAGCTACCTTCACAGGGAGTCCAAGATACATGAAGAATATGTACTTAGATGCTATGGCCATTTGTAGACATTTTGGTTTCCCAGACCTTTTCATCACATACACATGCAATCCAAAATGGCCTGAGATTACAAGATTCGTTCAGAAAAGAGTCTTGAAATCAGATGACAGACCAGATATTATTTCCCGGATTTTTAAGATGAAACTTGATTGTTTGATGAATGATCTAACAAAGAAGAATCTTTTGGGAAAGACAGCTTCATGTAAGTTTGGTTGCAACAATTTCTCATTATTTTATTTAGCAGTATAAAAATTGTGAGAGTTGTCGTTAATGTAATATGAATTGTGTTCTTATCATAATTTTCTGGTTTTTCCTATTTCAGCTATGTATACCGTTGAGTTTCAAAAAAGAGGACTGCCACATGCTCACATTCTGCTTTTCATGCAACCATGCTCAAAATTGCAGAAAACAGAAGATATTGATAAGATCATATCCGCTGAGATCCCAGATGAAGCATCTGATCCAGAGCTTTACAATGTTGTTAAGGATATGATGATACATGGTCCGTGTGGAGCAGCTAATATTAATGCGCCATGTATGGAAAATGGAAGGTGTGGGAAAAATTTTCCAAAACAATTCGCGGATCATACAATGGTTAAGAAAGATGGATTCCCGGTTTATAGAAGACGTGACCAATCTAACCATTATGTTGAGAAGAATGGTTTGAAGTGTGATAACAGATGGGTCATCCCTTACAACAAGAAACTCTCTCTTCGTTACCGAGCTCACATAAATGTGGAGTGGTGCAACCAAACTGGTTTTATTAAGTATTTGTTTAAATACATTAATAAAGGACCCGACCGTGTAACTGTAGTTGTAGAACCTCCGGAGCCACGAGTGGAGGCAACGGCAGAACCAATTCAACCAGTATCAAACACAGCTACAGGGAATGAAGATTGCGTTTTGGAAAACGGTCTCGAGATTAAAAAGAATGAAATAAAGGATTTCTTTGATTGCAGGTATATTATTATGGAGTTTTTTTCCAGTGTAGTTAATTTATTATATATAACAGTCTATAACTTCTATATTTATTTTTTGTAGATATGTTTCTACTTGTGAAGGATCTTGGAGGGTTTTTAAGTTTCCTATACATTATCGATCGACAGCCGTTGAGAAGCTTACATTTCATCTACCAGGAAAACAAAACATTATCTTCAGAGGCAAGGACAAATTAGAGGAAGTTGTTGGTCGTAAGCTCATAGAAAACACAATGTTCTTGGCCTGGTTTGAGTTGTGTAAGGTTGATTCTTTCGCTCGGACTCTTACGTATATTCAGATTCCTAACTATTACACATATTCAAAGAGCCAGAAGAAGTTCAATAGAAGGAAGCAAGGCTTCAGCATTGGAAGGATTAATTATTCCCCACGTAAGCAAGAAAGTGGTTATTATCTTCGGGTTCTGTTGAACTATGTGAGAGGCCCTACCAGTTTTCGTGATATTAAGACATATAATGGTGTTGTTTATGAGGGGTACAAAGCCGCATGCTATGCTCGAGGAATATTGGATGATGATCAGGAGTATATTGATGATTTGGTGCGACGTAGTCAACATAGTTCTGCGGCTTTTGTTCGTGATCTATTTGTTCTGATGCTGATGTCAGATAGTCTTTGTCAGCCAGAGAGGGTTTGGGAACAGACTTGGGAACTATTATCTGAAGATATCGAGTATAAGCAAAGAAAACAGTTCAAAAGGCCAGGTACAATATCAACATTCTTATACTATTTTACAAATCGTCTGTGTTCATCTTTCTTGAATTAGATTTTGGTATTTAAGGATATTATATTGTTTTTCTAAACTTTTAGTGTTTGGAATAGTTTTACAATGTTTACAGTAAATTTTGCAGGCCTTATACTAAGTGACGATGAGAAGAAACTATACGCTCTCATAGAGATTGAAAAGCTGCTGAAAAGGAATGGGATTTCACTGTCCTTATATGAATCTATGCCAAAGCTTCCCGAGAATGCCAAACCTATCGAAAATGTTTTGATCTTGGATGAACTAAGTTACGATCTTCAAGATATGCAATCAACTCATGATACAGATATTCTGAAGATGACTGATGAACAAAGAAAGATATATGACGAGATCGTTGGTGCTGTTGTGGAAGATAGGGGGGGTATGTTCTTTGTTGATGGATTTGGTGGCACTGGAAAAACATTTCTTTGGAAACTGATCTCAGCTGCCGTGAGGTGCAGGGGAGATATAGTTCTTAACACTGCATCTAGCGGAATTGCTTCTCTGTTGTTACAAGGTGGTAGGACTGCTCATTCCCGTTTTGGAATACCTATTAATCCTGATGAGTTTAGTACATGTACATTGCCACATGGATCAGATAAAGCTAATTTGGTCAAGGAAGCTTCACTTATTATTTGGGATGAAGCACCAATGATGAGCAAGCATTGTTTTGAAGCATTGGACAGGACTTTGAATGATATTATGGGAAATCAAGATCAAAAACCTTTTGGTGGAAAGGTTATTGTGTTTGGAGGTGATTTTCGACAAGTACTTCCTGTTATTACTGGAGCGGGCAGAGCTGAAATTGTGTTAGCTGCAATGAATTCATCATATCTCTGGGAAAATTGCAAGGTTCTGAAACTAACTAAAAATATGAGATTGTGTTCAAACAACCTCACAGATTCTGAGGCCAAAGATCTCAAAGATTTTTCTGAGTGGATTTTGGCTGTTGGTGATGGGAGAATAGCAGAGCCTAATGATGGGGAAGCACTGATTGATATTCCAGAAGAGTTTCTAATCATGGACGAGAAGGACCCTATAGAAACTATAAGTCATGCCATCTACGGAGATACTGAATCGTTAAAAGGAATGAAAGATCCTAAGTTTTTCCAACAGAGAGCGATTTTGTGTCCAACTAATGATGATGTTAATATGATTAATGATCATATGTTATCTAAACTTGATGGTAAGGTTATTCTTTATTTTATCACATTTTACTGTCGTTATACTGTACAGACTCTTAAACTTATTTTAGAATTTTTTGTTATTTCCAACAGGTGAAGAAATGATTTATGTTTCATCTGACAGTATTGATCCATCAGATACTGCTTCGGCCAACAATGATGCACTCAGTACCGACTTCCTAAACAGTATCAAAGTTTCTGGCCTACCAAATCATAGCCTCAGATTGAAGATTGGTTGTCCTGTTATGTTGCTTAGGAATATTAATCCTAATGAAGGTCTAATGAATGGCACTAGATTGCAGATTACTCAGCTTATGGATTTTATGGTCGAAGCTAGAATCCTAACTGGTGAGAAGGTTGGTGAAACCGTTTATATTCCAAGATTGTTAATCAATCCAACAGATAAAAGACTACCATTCAAGATGCGTAGGCGACAGCTGCCACTATCAGTGGCTTTTGCAATAACCATCAACAAAAGTCAAGGACAGTCACTATCTGAGGTTGGAATATTTCTCCCTCGGCCAGTATTTTCTCATGGTCAGCTCTACGTCGCCATTTCAAGGGTCACTTCGAAGAAAGGTTTGAAAATTTTAATTGTGGACAAAGAGGGGAAGCCACAGAAGAAAACTATGAATGTTGTCTTCAAAGAGATTTTTAATAATCTTAAGAGCAGAGAGTTATGAAAGTGTTTTCCAGTGACTTTGTTTTTCTATATTTGTTTGGAGATTACTTTTAAAGTTGTTTTTTAACACACTGTTTATGGTATTTTTATTTGAATTTTAAAATGTTATATGGGACTAACAAGTAAATGTTTTGAAGTAAAACCAAACATGGTTTGAGATCGTGTTTTGATCCAAAAGCAAATACAATCAATGAAATAACGTAAACCATATACTTCAATTCGTTCAACCAACATGTACTTGATCATCATGTTTAGATCCTCAAGAGATTGCAGTATGTCATCTAACTAAAACAATTCAGTTAAATATTTTACCGAATAATACCAAATAAGTCAAAATCAGATCTAAATTATGGAAAGAAATCCTCAAATCATGCTTAGTACAATAACGATCAATATACTTACGATTTCTAACCAGTCAGTTACGATTTCAGAAAAAACAATTTCTATAATCCTAAACGAATTCACCCTATCATACTTAAACAGTTTATCTCATGCTTGCTCACTGAATGAATTTCGAGGTAGTACTGACCTTTATTATATGTGAAATCTCCTAATTGTCCGTCTCTTCAACATATCCTTAAATTACAGAACATCCTCTGAAAGAGCTCTGTAATAAAATGTCCGAAACAGACATATCAGAGTCTACATTGAGCTTAGTAAATAACACAGGTTCTACTCAAACAGAGAAATCGTGGAGTTTATAAATTCAATAGCTCGAGACTTATCTTTTTATCATGCCATGGTGATTCTCGATCCTAGGAAACAAGAATGAAAATTTTGTTGCATTGCAAGTCTTCAAACAGGATTGTGTTTCTCGATCCAGAAACAAATGTATGTCTTCGAAGGCCCTAACGATAGTCGACCTCCAGCTACAGTTGTCGGACCTACCAACAGGAGAAATTGATTGAACCGATTTTTCTATAAAAAAACTGTAATCCTTTGATATGAAGGTTTACGAACAAAAAAAAAAAAAAAAAAAAAACTAACCTTAATCTTCTTCGATCCATACATTTAGCTCTGCGAGTGTTCGATTCTGGACCAATATTAAGGCGAAGCGACGAAATTTACTTTAGGGTTGCAGATTCGATCGAGAATAAAAAAATCTCTCTTTGATGAAGTTTCGATTGGGATGATTTCTTTGATGTTTATTGAGAAACGTTTCCGAACCATCTAGAGAAAAGTGAAAGAAATTCAATATCAGTTACGTTGCTTTACAGATAAATGGTCCAATATCAATTATAAAAATTTTGTTGCTTTGCAGATAAATGGCCCATACCTTTATATAAAATATTTTCAAATGGGCTTATAAATTTGGTAGTTTAACAAACTAACATTTATATTTCACCAAAGAAAATTATAATAGTATATAATATATCCACACACAGTATTATAATCAAAAAATATATAAAAAAATTATATTGTGTAAAAAAATTAATTTTCTATCTAAGATAGTCTAATCTCAGTAACCATTAGAAATGTTTATTTAAGAAATGTTTGTTTGAATGATTTCCAACTAAAATTAATATTATGTCAGTATCTAATATATCCACAAACAATATTATAATAAAAATATATAAAACTCTATTGTAGAAATAATAAAAAATAAAAAAATGTAATATTTTGATCTCAGTAACATGAAAAAAGGTTTGTTTAAATATTTTGCTTTTAAATTTTGGATGTGAAACATATTAACATTTATATATATGGGATGTTGGAATTTAAAAAAAAACAGTATATATTATATCCACAAACAATATTATAAACAAAACTATATGTATGAAAAACTATTGTTATTTTTTATATAATTTATATATTCTAATCTCCGTAGCAGTTAGAAAGATTTGTTTAAATAATTTCCGCCCTTGAAAAGGGCGGGTTAGTATCTAGTTCGTTTTACAATAGTGTTATATTATAGCAATATTAAATATACCTAGAGGTTGATTGTTCGTAGTTTTTAAAATAGTTTTTGGCTTTTGATTTTGAAAAATTATTTTAATTGTCAATCAAGATTTTTTTAAAAGTGATTTTCTAAAAATTAGGAAAATAATTTTTCAAATAATTACCTAGTTTTACACAAAAACCAAAATCTATATTTTCTTAGTTTTTGGCTACGTTGAGTTTTCTGTTTTTCTTTTTATTTTATTTTGTTTATATTTGATGATTTTTCTTTTTATTTTTATCTCATGTTTTATGTCTTCCTCCCACTCCCATATTGTCAAACAAAATTTTGATATTTTTTTTTAACCAAAAATTCTTACACTTTATTAATTTTTAAATAAGTGATTGTACATACAAGTTAGACCAGTTATCTTTCATCCTAACACTCAAAATTTTTACTCGATTATGTTAATTTTTACTAATAGTAAATCTATGCAGTAAAACAATAAATGAAAAAAATAAAAGATTATCAAAATTACAAATAGTGTTTAAGCAAAAAAATTACAGATGGTGGATAATCATATTTATTTACGAAATATATGATACTTCAAAGTTTCGCATAACTCATCCTTGATACTGATAAACTAAATTATCTTTTTGGAAGTAAACATTTTTCGACTGATGATGGATTTTATCAAATTTATATATTTTGTGATGATATTTTATATTTTTTACTAAATTTAGAAAATCAAAAACAGTTTTTTTTAAAAAAAAATTATAAAATCAATCAACGGGTTTTTGATTTTCAGGTTTTTATATTTTAATAATTTTAAATATTGGTATTTACTAATAAGCTTTAATAAATATTATTTTACATATAATAGGAAAATTCCGGTAATTATATATTATAAAAAACTAAAAATATTTTTAAGATAAAAATATGATTTAAAATTATTATTTTAATTAATTTTCTGGAGAGTACTCATTAAAATGAATAACCATAGATATATGTATGCAAAAAAATGATTTAGAGACAAATTCATCTAATGTATAATCCTAATTTGATATATTTGTAGATATATTTTCTTATTATTATTGATTTTTATTTATTAATTTAACTTTTAAAGAAAATTAGAAAAACTAAAATCTAAAATCTAAAATCACCATTCAAGTTTTTCCAGAAACTAAAATCTACAGCAAAATAAAAAATCAAAAACTATAAACCAAAATCTAAAAACCAGAATCTAAAAACCAAAAACGAAAAACCAGAATCTAAAAACTAAGAAACAATCATCACCCTAGTTTTGTGGAAATTCTCTTGCTCTAGTGTTTTGACTAAAAGTTTATTAATATTTCTACACCAAAATTATGCAAACTAATAGAAAAAACTTATAAGAAATCTGTAGCATGGAGCAGTCAATGTACCTTTTTTTTTCTGCATCATCTTATTAAAAAATTTCTTATCTTTTATTTCATATTTTTCTATAGATATTTATTTTGTTTCGGTACTATAACTGCAAGAATTTAATTGATGTAACAGAAGCTATTGGCACAATTTATATTGTTCTTTCGAGCAGGACAACAGTCAGGGAAGCTGTTACACCAACTGGTTGGTGCGTGCAAGGGAAATGAAGTAAGCAGTCTCATACATCATATAACCAAATTCTTGCAAAGCCAGTTCCAGTTGTAAAATCTGGCACAGATGTTGTGTTGTGGAAGCATGGGGAGGATGATTTCCAAGATAATTTCTCAGCTAGGGACACATGGGAGCAGGCTCAGCCTAGGAAGGAGAAGTTTCATTGGAGTAAAGTGGTCTGGTTCAAGCAGGGAGTCTCTCGATATGCTTTCATCACTTGGTTAACAATTTTGAACAGACTGGCTACAGGAGATAGGATGAGGAGTTGGGGTGTCACACAAGGCTCTGGGCTTTGTGGAGAAGGGATGAGACAAGAGACCACCTTTTCTTTGCTTGTCCCTACTCTTTTATGGTGTGAGATACTGTGTTGCATGGCACTCCATGGCGATGAGGTGTGTGCCTTGAGCCAAGGCGCACCGAGGAGCTCGCCTTGAAGACCACTTGAAAGTAAAGTTTAGCTATGTCTTATTATCTTGTTAATTATGGAACAAGTACGAGTATTGGTGTTATGGAAGGAAGTTATAATAAGAAAAAGAACCTATGAAACTAGAGAAGAGTAGATAGTACTCTAACCTTAAGCAAAACACCGTTAGATCTATGTTTTGTGAGTATTTTTGGTGTTTGGTTTTAACTTTTATAAAGAGGAAGTTAGGGTTTTGATGAGTATGTTTGAAGTTTGGTTTTAAGATTGGTTAATTGGTTAGAGTAGGGTTTTGTTTCTACTTGGTTTAGTGTCGGTTAACCTTTGAAGGCGTTGCCTTATGGCCAAAGCGCACCTAGGCGAGCGCCTTGGGGAAACTAGGCTCGCCTCAGGGTTCCATGGCGGTGGAGCCATCGCCATAGTGCGCCTTGCGCCTTAACGGAAAAGGCGATCGCCTTTTTCAACACAGGTGGAGAGAGATAGGTTAGAGGATTCTCTGTGTGAGTTTGAGTTCATCTTATCATAGCTTTTGAGTTGTTTCTTCCGTAAACTCTTGGCTTGGTGAGATCGATTCTTTGTAATACGAAATCTATATTGAATCGTAGTTTTGCTGTATCAGTTTCGGGGCCTAAGTTTTGTTCGTTTGAATTGGAGTAAATTGTTTGTGTATTTTACTCTCTCGGATTGGTGAAATTTCAGTCTGATTCTTTTTCCCTTCGTTAGTTGTTTGTCTAACTCTAGTTCCAATGCTAAGTAACAAATGAATTCATTGATGAAGATGAAAAAACTTCCATCTGTAGAGTAGTTTGGCTATAGCTTCGAATTCTTGTCGAGGTAAAAATGCATATACAACATGAATTTATTATTGAAATGGATTACATCATCTGCAGTGTCCAACCACAAAACAATTGTTATAATGTCACAACAACAGAACATTTTACATATATGCATAAAAAATGAAATAATAAAACAACATCTGTGGCTTCTTAACAAAGGAACTGTTGTCTCTTTATCATGGCTGACTACAAAAGAATTGTGTTATAAGGATGGCTTGAATGTTCCTTCTTCGTCTTCTCCTGAGATCTCCCCTAGTGTTTTTTTTCTATATCTACAACAGCCCTACGATTGATTTTACCTGTCAGCAAGTCGAAACTCGGGTTTTGATAGGCTTAAGCTTTAATCCCATGCTTTCAGGAGAGAGGAGCTCAGGTGAAATGCAGCAAGGGCTAAGAGGACTTCTAGGGCTCTCTGAGAAATAAGACGGTCTGTATAATCCATAACCCATCAAGAAATATTCCATTGGAACCAACATTGCATGTGGTTGCTCCTCTGTTACCATCGAACCACAAGCCTGAACCTGAACGATAGAAGCCAAAGAAAACATTAATTAGTAGAGAGAAAACCAAGATGTTTTAGCTAAGGCATGTGAAGAAAAAGGATAAGGATTTTGGTTTTCTCAAACCTCAACCAAAGCGCAGTATCCTCTATCCAAATTTGCTGCCATGTGAACAGCTTCTGAATAGAAGGGAGATTGATCTCCGATAAAGATAAGTGTCCTGCATTTTAGTTTCTTCAGTCCACTTGAGATGTCAGGTCTCCTGCAAATTCACATGTTTGGTTCTCTATCAAATTAAGAAAGACAATATTTGACGCCACGAATGCTGCTTAGACAAAGTATCTAAAGGTGTTTGTTGTTTTACCGATCAATGGCATCAAGAAACCGCATGACGTTTACACTTTTCCTCTCATCAAGCAGCTGAAGGACATTACCAAGTGCGTAAAGATGTCAATTACTTGATATTAATGAATCAAGACACAAAAGAAAGAAAGAAAGGTAATAATGAGAACACTGACTCTTCTGCAAGCTTGTGCTATATCTGACTCTGGAATCTCGATGTTACCACGGACTTCCTGTTGCAAGTAGAAGCCAAATTGTTCACAGCCAGTAATAACTAGAGCAGAACTAGTAATGCAAACAAAGTGGTAACTGCACCTTACTAAAATATCTCTGAAGCAAAAACTCTTTTACCACTCCACACATTCCGTAGAAATACAACAAGTTTGAGACAACTCTGTTGTAAAACCATTCAGACCAAGACGGCGCCTTGCATAGCGGTGAGATAAGAATCAAACCCAGAACTCTTTCTCTATGTTTCATCTGAAAAGTTTTTAAGGCACAGAACGCAGCTGATAAAACACAAGGTCTGTTTGAGGAAACGGATTGTGGAGAGGACTGAAGATAAGTAGGAACATACCGCGAATAGTGTGAGGATATAAGCACCTGCAGTCACTCCCATACACATCACAGCACCAAGGCTGAACAAAAAAAAAAAGCTTATACGTCATCAGTTACATGTCTGTTAACTTCAATAAGCTAGAAATAAGGACTTCATTCAATCATTACCCGAAAAAGTTGAGCACTTCAAGGATCTGATCCGCCAAATCATCAGCAGAAGGGACTGAATCAGTAGGAAAGATCGGAGCAGCTCCTAACTGCAACAACTCTTCGTGGAAAGAGAGGAATCATGTGAGTTATCACGCCAAGCAAAGCATATGGCAAACTTAAACTAAAAAGAGAAACTAAAATATGGACCTCATGACCGGGTGGACTGATATGGTAAATGCAGAAGTTATGAAGTAGCAAAGAAGCTGCTTCAGGGCAGAAGAATAATCCTTGGAAGCATGACATATCTGAAGACGAAGAAGAAGAAGAAAAAGCAACAAACATTAAAAACTCAGCAAAACAGACAAGAGGATCCTGTAAAGATTCTTAAAGACTCACGGTTAAGGGCCAGATCAGGATAAGTAATCAATGCTGGCTTTTCTCTATCTCCATAGACAATGACAGACACAACACCACACGCAGTTTTAACACGATGCTCCTGAACACAAAAAAACCCATCCAGTTTCAACAAACAGCAACAACCACCACCACCAGAAAACTTCTAACCATACACTACTATCTCTTTACCATTATCTTACAGTAAAACAATTCATCAACTTATCTTTTGCATTTGTATACTAAAGTTGAGAATATGACATCTTACTTTAGGTGGAAAATAATATATAAGAAGAAAATAAAGAAAACAAATTAAAAATCTCAGTTTAGAGCTTATTCCATGTGCAGCTTTCTACTTTTAAGGGGCAATAAACAGAATCAAAACTTCATCATCATCCAAAAGAATGGCCTAATTCTAATCATTGAGAATTTTTCTTTTTAATATAAAAAAAAAGGGAATGGCAGTGTAAAAAAGAGGAGCAAAGAATATGAGTGTTAAGGAGATAATAAAGAAGCATTAGTCTTAATCTTTTAATATACAAAGGTTTAAAGGTAGACAACAACAGCTGGAGTTTTCTTCTTTTATACCCAAAAAAAATCAAAAGAAAATAAGACAAAGAATAAGGAACACAAAAGAAGAAGAAGAAGATGATATTATTGAAAAGAGAATAGTCCACAAGCAAAGAATTTTCCAAGAAACCATAACATTCTTCAAAAGAAAATGAGATTTGTTATTAACAAATCAATTAAATCTAACAATGCCTTGTACATGAATTACAAAACCATAACATTTTTCCACACATTCTCAATCAGAAAACTATATGTTGTTATCAATTAGATTCAAGCAAGATTAAGATAAACCCAGAAACAAAGACTCCAGCTTTATAATTTCAAGAACCCAGAATTGCAATAAAAATCGAAAAGGACCTTGCCACCAAGATAGATCGTTCCGAGGTCGACGGAAACGGAGCCGTTTGAATCCGCCATTGGCAATAAAAGCTCCTCCGTTTCCGCCGTCGTCGTTGCCTTATATGCCGCGGGATAACAAGAGAAGGCTCTCCTCTTCCTCTCGCTACCTCTAGAATGTTTTGGCTTTTCTTAGCTTATATACAAAGCGATTCATCCTCTCTCTCTCCTCTCTCCTCTCTCCTTTAAGACCCCTCTGGAAAAAGAACCGATTTTTTGCTTTTTTTTTGTTTTCTTTATTTTTTCTTCCTTCACACACACTCACTCTCTCTCTCTCTCTTCTTTAAATTTTTGCGGTGATTTCTCCATAGACGCCGGTACTCGTAACATGACACACTCTAACTGTCAAAAATCCCAAATAAGGAAAAGCATTTTTATTCTGTTATGGCGAATATTTAAGTCTCGTAAATAAATCATTTTGAATCAAAAATGAAAAAAAAAAACATTTTTATGAGAACAATTGAAGAGTGAAGAAACAGAATCGAATAAAAGCACAATTATAATTTGAACAAGTTGACCCTTTTGTAAAGGACTTAACATTAGGCACGTTTTTACAAGAATTAGGGACATTTTATGAAAATCTCGATTATCTAACAACAGAACGGAAAAAGAAAAAAATTGGGGGCGTTCCGAGAATCGAACTCGGGACCTCTCGCACCCAAAGCGAGAATCATACCACTAGACCAAACGCCCTCGTTGGGTAATCACCTTTTACTTATATATAAGAATAAGTCACGTGCGGATCATGTGGTGTATGTTCTTCTCGAGACGAGTTACATAAAAAGATCCCTAAAGCTTCCTTACTGTGAGAGACGAGTCTCGGATCCCTCCAATTTTCCCGCCTTTGTTTCACCCTCTTCCCGCCGTGACTCACCATGGTTCAGAAGCAGCTATCCGCCGCCGGTCCAGGCCCCGAGCCCAAGAAGCGCCGCCGTGTCGGATTCTCTCCCGCCGGTAAGTCATTTCTTCTCCTATTCCAATTGTTTTACCGCGCTCGCAATTGCCGCTCCGCTTTTCGTTATTTTCTTCTTCTAATCTGTTTTTTTTTTCCCGTAGCAGATACTGGTGTGGAGGCCAACGAGTGCATCAAAATTTATCTCGGTACGTATGTTCAATTTTTTTTTGGGTACGGAATTAGGGTTCGCGGTTTATGTTATCGCCTTCCATGTGTGTAGTTTTTGGCTCTATCGGTAAAAATTTATCGCAGTTTTGTATCTGAAATGGCTGAAATATTTGTGTGTATAAGAACTCCATGAGATGAAATTGTTTCGAGTATGTGTGATTGCGATATAGTCCTTGACCTGTGTCAATGTCTCAGTACACATAGTTGCTAGGTTCCGTTGGTTTTTTTATTATCTTTCGAATGAGTCTCGTAGGAGTGCGACGAGTGTCTTCTGTATTGGGTTTCTTGGGTTGTTGTTGTGACATAATTTTGACTTTTCTTTTTTTTTTTTTTGTGGTGGGTTGATTTCTAGTTTCCAGCAAAGAGGAAGTGGGTTCTCCTGAAGTTCCATGTGTTACTCCTGTTGATTTGAATGATTTTTTTGATGGAGATGGAAAAATATATGGCTACCAAGGTTTGAAGGTAGTTTTGGTCTTTTGCTCTTTGTTAAGTTTCTGGTTTTGTCGTTGTTGTGTTTAATGTTGCTGTCAATTTCAGATAAATGTATGGATTAATAGCATCTCATTGCATTCATATGCTGATATTACATACAAGAGCACAACCAATGTAAGTGTTTCGCTTCCTTTTAATCCATTTGGATTTGTTTGTGTGGCCTTTTATTGATTGAAAAAAATATATCTTGGAGCATCATTTCCTGTTATCTGTTTTTTTTTGTTCTTTCAAGGGAGTCAAAGGCATCACGGACCTCAAATCTGCTTTACAGGTAATATAGTCAACTTCAGTGTCTCATCATAGTATCTAATGACCCAGCATTTTTTTTATTCTTATGAACTATGATTGACTATTTCATTCCCAGAACATATTTGCTGAGACTATTGTTGATAGCAAAGATGAATTTCTGAAAACTTTTTCAACAGAGAAAGATTTTATCAGGTACATACACACCTACTGAATGCTTTCATACTTATCTCGATCTTGCTCCTGTGTTTTCTAAGATGTGCTTCTCATTATAGTCTGTGTATAATTGTTCATTGTTTGTTTTAGGAATATGGTCTCAAACGGAGAGGTAGTACATTCTGGAGTGATAGATGGAAGCAGCATTAATGCTCTAGTGGCTCCTTCAGATCTCCAGGTATCTTATAATCTTAATGAAGCAAATTTGTCTGGGATGCTTTTATCAGCAGTAGAGCTGCAGATTTAATGGTCTATTTTTCCTCAGGTTCTACGGATGGAAATTGGTTCTCCAAATGCTGGACTCCTCTATAGCCGTTTGGTACCCCTTGTTCTTCTTTTTGTCGATGGTACGCACACACACACCCTTGCTCCTGAATTTTTATGTTCTCTTTTTAGTATTAACCAGACGTTGGTCCATTGTATCAGGCAGCAACCCTATTGATGTCACCGATCCTGACTGGCATTTATACCTCTTAATACAAAAGAAGGAACATAAAGAGGAGCCTTTGTATCAAATCGTGGGTTTCACTGCAATTTACAAATTCTATCGTTACCCCGACAGGTTAAGGATGCGACTCAGCCAGGTACAGTATATATGCCTCAGATCTTCTTGCATCCTTTTCGATTTGACTGTTTATGCTCTTTCTTCATTTTTGATTTCAGATCTTGGTCTTGCCTTTCTTCCAAGGAAAAGGTTTTGGAAGCTATCTCGTGGAGGTCGTAAACAAAGTGGCCACAGCAGAAAACGTCTACGATCTGACAGTAGAAGAGCCATCCGAGAAGTTCCAACACATTCGCACTTGCATAGACATAAACCGCTTGCGAGCTTTGGACCCCATCAAACCAGATATTGATTCAGCTGTTGAGACTCTCACAGAAGGTAAGCTATCGAAGAAAGCTCAGATACCTCGATTCACTCCTCCTTCGAATGCCATTGAGAACGTCCGTGAAACACTGAAGATCAACAAGAAACAGTTCCTCAAATGCTGGGAGATCTTGATATATCTCGCGCTTGATCCAATCGACAAATACATGGAGGATTACGCGTCTGTTATCACGAACCATGTGAGAGCTGACATTCTTGGGAAAGATATAGAAGCTCCAAAGAAACAGGTAGTGGACGTTCCAACCTCGTATGCAGCTGAAGCATCGTTTGTAGTTTTCAAGTCTCTCAATGGAGAAGAAGGTGATAATGGCAGCAATGTTCAAGTTGATGAAAACAAACCGGAACAAGAGCAGCAGCTGAAGCAATTGGTTGAAGAAAGGATTCGTGAAATTAAGATGGTTGCTGAGAAAGTCTCAAAGTTAAGGATCTGATTCGAATAAAAAACTTTGTGAAAGATTTTTGTCAGCAACTTTTTTATTTTATTGGAGTGATGTGATCTTTAATAAAAAGACAAACCCGTTTGTACCTCTCTGTCATGGAGGTTTGAGCAAACTAATGTAGTTCCGGTTTAGCGGTTTCTTCCGGTTATGACATTATTAGCACAATTTACATCCGATATTGCGAATTTCGATTATTTTTAAGGAAACCGATACCGGTCAAACCACGGACCGGGAAAATTACTTATCAAGGCAAAGAAACATAAGAAGAACAAATCTAGAAGGTGTGGGGACTCTTGTGCGTCACCAGAGGGAGAAAGAATTTGTAATCGTCTTCTGTTGAGAATAGAATCGATTTTGATTTGAGTGAGGGAGAGAGAGAGAGAGAGAGAGAGAGAGAGAGAGAGAGATGGATTTGATAGGGGGAGATAGCTCGAAGGTGTTGAGGAAACAAGGATTCAGATCGCTGAAACTGATGAGTGTGGATATGGAGCAGGAACTAGGAAACGAGCCTGAGCCTTTCGGTGCCGACTATGGAAGACTCGACAATGGCCTCGTCTACTACGTTCGACGAAACGCCAAACCTAGAATGAGAGCCGCTCTTGCTCTCGCCGTTAAAGTCGGGTATTGCCTTGTGAATTGTGTGTTTGCTCTGTCTTGAGTTTTAGGGTAGTTATCGTTCTGAGTCGAATTGGTGATGGTTAATCTGTGCTCTGATGTATTGATCCTTCTTTGATTTGATCTGGTGAAATGTTATGGATAGATTCATGAATACATTCGTAGCTTTCATGAATTTGGATGTTGAATTACACAATCTGTTGCTGACACACGTTTTTGATTCATTGGCAGTTCAGTTTTGGAAGACGAGGATCAGCGTGGAGTTGCTCATATTGTGGAGCATCTTGCGTTTAGTGCTACAACGAGATACACGAATCATGATATTGTCAAGTTCTTAGAGAGCATCGGAGCTGAGTTTGGGCCCTGTCAAAACGCAATGACTACAGCGGATGAGACTATATACGAATTATTCGTCCCCGTCGATAAGCCTGAATTGCTGTCTCAGGCGATTTCCATTTTAGCAGAGTTCAGCTCCGAGGTAGTAATGTCTCTGTTTTTCTTTCTTTCTTTCTTTCTTTTGCTTTTAGTTCGTAAGAAATCTGTCTGTTTTAGATTCGAGTATCCAAGGAAGATTTGGAAAAAGAAAGAGGTGCTGTTATGGAAGAGTACCGAGGGAACCGTAATGCTACTGGAAGGATGCAAGATTCGCATTGGCAACTGATGATGGAAGGTTCTAAGGTATATTAGGCTCTTTTCTTAATTAATTTTGCAGTTTAGGGGAGACTTCAATGTGTTCTTATGAGACTTTCATTTGACTGCAGTATGCTGAACGTTTACCTATTGGATTAGAGAAAGTGATTCGGTCTGTTCCTGCTGCAACTGTGAAGCAATTCTACCACAAGTGGTATCATTTATGCAATATGGCAGTCGTGGCTGTTGGAGATTTTCCAGATACCAAGGTACACTGCTATTTTATTTTTAGTGATTAACTACTCAAAGCAATGATGAGTTTGTTTAACGGTCAGACTGTGTTTGTAATCCTTCCTTATTTCTTTCTAGACTGTAGTTGATTTGATTAAGACACACTTCGAGGATAAAAGATCAAGTAGTAATCCTCCAGAGATACCAGTCTTTCCTGTTCCTTCTCATGAAGATACGCGGTTCTCTTGCTTTGTTGAGTCTGAGGCAGCTGGGGTTAGTCAATCTTAACTATCCAAAACTTCTTCAGATATGATCCAGATGCCAGTTTCTAAACTCATAAGCTTCTTTCGTGGTCTTGTCTTGTAGTCTGCAGTCATGATTAGCTATAAGATGCCCGTAAGTGATCTGAAGACGGTGAAAGATTATAGGGATATGCTTGCAGAATCAATGTTTCTACATGCTCTTAACCAGAGACTCTTCAAAATATCTCGTAGAAAGGATCCTCCATTTTTTGCGTGCTCTGTTGCTGCCGATGTCCTCGTGAGCCCATTGAAGGCCTATATAATGAGCTCTTCTTGTAAAGAGAAAGGAACTCTGGCATCCCTAGAGTCTATGCTTCTCGAGGTCTCTTCTGCTTTCACTCTCTCAAGTTTTTTCCATTGTCTCCTCCCTTCCCATTCATTGGTTCTCTTGTGTTTTAGGTTGCTAGGGTACGCCTTCACGGGTTCTCAGAGCGTGAAATATCTGTTGTTCGAGCTCTCATGATGTCGGAGATTGAATCTGCTTATCTGGAACGTGATCAAATCCAATCAACTAGCTTGCGGGATGAATATATACAGGTATGATGAACATTCTTGTCCTGCCTTCTGTCTTTACCCTCTACAAAAATCTTGTTTATATTTGTGTTTTATCTTGCAGCATTTCCTTCACAAGGAACCTGTTATTGGGATTGAATACGAGGCGCAACTTCAGAAGAGTCTTCTACCCCGTGAGAACATGCATACTCTGCTTATAGTTTAGTCTATTTCCATTTTTTTTATTAAACTCATCTAATTTATATTGGTTCCTCTCGTGCAGAAATATCAGCTTCAGAAGTGTCCAGATACTCTGATAAGTTAAGAACATCATGCGGTTGCGTGATCAAAACAATGGAACCTAGATCTGCTGCGACAGTTGATGACATGAGAAATGTTGTCTCAAAGGTTAATACTCTTGAGGAACAAATGAAGATTGCTCCGTGGGATGAGGAAAAAATTCCAGAAGAAGTTGTCAGTGAGAAGCCAACTCCAGGGTAAGATCTGAACTAACTATAAGTCACCTGCTCTTAATAACTTTCTCAATTTTGGATGTTGGTTCTATTGGCTTAAGTTTTCAGACTGATCCTATATCCTAGTCTTTTGCTAAACTAAACGGCTCAGGTTACGTGCCTATATATATTCCAGTTCCTGTTTCTCATCCTTGACTAATGTTCAATGAAGGGATGTTACCCACCAGATTGAATATCCAGAAGTTGGGGTTACAGAATTGACATTATCAAACGGAATGCAAGTTTGCTACAAGTCCACAGACTTCTTGGACGATCAGGTGCCCTATTAACTGAAAGCTACAGCACTTTAAAATTCTACATATTATGTGAAGATAAAAGTTCTATACTGTGTTCGATAACTTTATGATTGTCCTTTGTTTGTTGTCCATTTAGGTTCTTTTTACAGGGTTCGCATATGGAGGACTTTCCGAACTCCCTGAGAGTGATTACATATCATGCTCGATGGGATCAACGATTGCTGGTGAAATTGGTATGTTTGGATATAAACCATCGATGCTTATGGATATGCTTGCTGGTAAGAGAGTTGAAGTTAGCGCAAGACTCGGGCCATACATGAGAACGTTTTCTTGTGATTGTTCACCCACAGACCTTGAAACTGCTTTGCAGGTTCGCCTTTTTCCTCCTGAATATAAGCACTTAGGTGTCTCTTGACCTTTTCAACCATCTTTTTGACGTATAGCTTTGCTAACTTGTGAGTGATGGGAATTTAACTTATTGACGACATCCCTTCACAGTTGTGCTTTCTCTCTTCTTCTCATCCGCTGATTTTGTACTCACCTGAACTTATCAATACTTCTTTCCAGCTTGTATATCAACTTTTTACTACAAACGTGATGCCACAAGAAGAAGAGGTTGGAATAGTGATGCAAATGGCAGAAGAAGCAGTCCGTGCTCGAGAGAGAGACCCTTACACTGTCTTCGCCAACAGGGTGAAGGAACTCAACTATGGAAACTCTTATTTCTTTAGGGTAATATATTCTGCTAGCCAAATGACTAATTATTCATCGGTGAATGCGCAGCCACATTTCTAACTTAGTCTCTAATGCGCAGCCTATTCGGATAAATGAACTACGGAAAGTTGACCCGGTGAAGGCCTGCGAATACTTTAACAGTTGCTTTAGGGATCCATCGACTTTCACAGTTGTGATTGTAGGGAACCTTGATCCTAGTATCGCCCTTCCTCTAATTCTTCAGTATTTGGTAAGTTGGATCACATCACTGGTTATACAAAAAAAAAAAGTTAGCTCGGACTTGACTGCATTCTTGCATTTGCTCCATGCAGGGTGGAATACCTAAGCCTCCTCAACCAATTCTCAACTTCAACCGTGATGACCTCAAGGGCTTACCATTCACTTTCCCTACGAAGATAACAAGGTAAGCTGTATATTAATCTCGTCATTATCGAAGTTCAACAACGTAGTGAATCTTTATTTAGTTTCCGTGTCGCCAACGTATAAATTAGATACTTTTCCAAAAGCATAATCCAAATATACAAGTTAAACTCTGGATGTAGTAATATCAGTTAGATTTCTGATAAAATTATTCCGCCATTGACTAAACAGAGACGATGATACTGTGTGTTTTACTTGATACTTTAAATGTGTGAATATTACAGAGAATTTGTACGAAGTCCAATGGTCGAGGCCCAGTGTTCAGTCCAGTTGTGCTTTCCTGTGCAGTTAACAAATGGAACAATGGTAAGCGACTCTGCTTTGTCTTCTGAAAGATAATCCACGCTAATTACATTGATCATATATATATATATATATATATATATTTTTTTTTTTTTTTCATTGATCATATATTCTTCTTGCCTTTACTAAGAAAATTAAGAGAATGTCTAATGCCTTTGCTCCATACCTCTGTTTTGATTGATAGATCGAGGAAATCCACTGTATTGGCTTTTTAGGAAAACTTCTAGAGACCAAGATAATCCAGTTTCTCAGGTTCACGCATGGGCAGGTATATTCTGCCATACGTGTCAAATTTTCTATCAATGATGATCACACCAACCTTTAGTGACCTAACTTTCCTATTTAAGCAGATATATTCCGCTGAGGTCTCAGTGTTTCTTGGCGGGAATAAACCTTCTAGGACTGCGGATTTGCGTGGTGACATCAGTGTAAACTTTTCATGTGATCCAGAAATCTCCTCTAAACTGGTACGTTCGTTGTTCTCATATGATCCTATAACGGTTTCTCTATCTTTTTGATGCCATTTGGTTCCACCAAAGACACCTCTTTGTCTTTCAGGTTGATCTAGCTTTGGAAGAAATTGTACGGCTTCAAGAGGAAGGCCCTTCGCAGGAAGACATTTCAGCCATCCTTGAAATAGAACAAAGAGCTCATGAAAATGGCCTGCAGGTTTGTTTGTTTTTTTGTGCCCTATATATAATTCACTTACAAATACATCTCAGCAACAAAACGTTTTATTTTTTTGTCTTGTTCAGGAAAACTATTACTGGTTAGACAGGATTCTACGTGGATACCAGTCAAGGGTCTACGCTGGAGATTTGGGCGCTTCATGCCAGGTCAGTTGGAAAAAAAGAAACCCTTTTAACTATTCAGGTCTCGAAACCAGAGAAACACAGTTTCATGTAAAGTAAGAAAATGTGCTGTGGTTTATTAGATTCTAGAAGAAGGGCGTTTGCGAATGAGAGAGTCACTTGCACCACAAACAGCACAAGCTGCATTACAACGCATCCTTCCTCACCCTTGCAAGAAACAGTACACTGCTGTCATTCTCATGCCTCAGAGATCACGTTTTGGTTTTCTTTCCTCTCTACTTGCTTCTCGCCCCGAGACCTCCTACATCCGTGACACCAAGGTCAGTCTTCGTTTTGGTTCTTTGTGTTGTTGTCTACGTAAACGTAACAACAAATCGATCATTGATATATAAATTTTGGTTCTCCAGATTTTGGCGGGCATTGCTGGTCTAGCTGTTCTTGTTTTCAGCATCTGGAGATACTCTCGCAAGTAAAGTAAAGTATAGTCTCTCTCTCTCTCTCTTTTAGTGAACCTCAGCGTTTATTATTCAAGTTCTCATATATTTTTACAAGAGATTTAGACACAGAAACTTATTTGTTGCTACATTTTTTTATGTGCCATGACTCTAGATTTTTTACATTTGGTCTATACATTGAGACATGAATAAGCTAAAGCCTTCTCTTCAGCTAGCTCTCTTGCAGAGTCATCCATTTTCTCCCTTGAGAACTCGTCAATACTGAGTCCTTGTACGATCTTCCAACTCCCTTTCTCACAGATAACCGGAAACGAGTAAACCAAACCGGTTGGTATGCCGTAAGAGCCATCAGAACAAACGCCCATAGAAACCCAGTTTCCTTTAGGTGTTCCAAGGAACCAATCATGAATATGGTCACAAGCTGCACTAGCAGCGGATAGAGCACTCGACTGTTTCCGTGCCCTTATAATCTCTGCACCACGTTGCTGAACTTCTGTAATAAACTCGTTCTTCAGCCATTTCTGATCAGCGACAAGTAGCTCTTTCGCCGGTTGATCTCCGGTCTTTGTAGAGACCGTTGCATGACTGGTGTCTGGATACTGAGTTGACGAATGGTTTCCCCAGACGATCACGTTCTTCACGCTGCTCACGGGAACACCTAGCTTCTCCGCAAGTCGAGCCTGAGCCCGGTTATGATCTAGCCGCGTCAGGCAAGTGATGTTTTCTTCCGGGATCGACGGTGCAAACTCTTTCAAAACCAGTGCATTTGTGTTCGCAGGGTTTGCTACTACAAGAACCTTGCAATCATCTGATGCGTATCGCTCTAAAGCCGAAGCTTGAGCTTTATATATAGCTGCATTTTTTGACATCACGTCTTTTCTTTCCATGCCTTCTTTTCTTGCGTACCCACCTATCAGTACGGCGATGTTCACATCTTTACAAGCTTCGTTAACATTTGTTGTTGCGATGACGCCATGGAGGAGAGGGAAGGCTGAATCTTGAAGCTCCATCTTCACAGCTTCTAGTGATTTTGAAGCTGGTTCTATATCAAGCAAATGCAGAATCATGGGTTGGTCTGGACCTAGCATGACACCTCTTGCAATCATTGGAGCAATTGCATATCCTATGTTCCCTGTTAGACAATAATTCATTATAGTAACTCCAAAATTCAATACTATTCATAAGCAGACAAAATAAACTGCGTACTTGAGTTTACCTGCTGCACCAGTGACCAGAACCCTTATAGGTTCTTTCTCAATCTTTAACAAATTGCACATGTATACAATCATTTTCCATGCCAACCCAACACATAACAATAGAACCAAAGTTTTCTGAATCACAAAAGTATAATCAACTTCTCCTCCGACTAACTCCATTTTGTTTTACAAGTGAATGTAATCAAGCAACGAATGGGTGCTCATGTGTTTCCAAAGTTTAATTTATAAAGCTAAAGAAACCAAGATAGAGAGAAAAGGAATCTAAGGAAAGCTTAGAAAGAGGACATATGTAAACCTGATACTTACAAAAACCTAAGTCATACAACAAAGACAATGAATATATGGAAAGAAACGTCGCCGAGTAAAGATACTAAACTTTTTATTTCTTATTACAAGTTGTATTATATTTATAGGTGTTAAATTAATTATGGTATTACTTTTAATAAAGTACTAAACCTGGTTGAAACCGGTTGGAACATATTGAAACATGACCCAAAAGTTTTTCCGGTTCGGTTGCTGGTTCAGTTTTAAGAACATACAACATTATTTTTTGGTTCATAATGAGAAGTTTGCTTTCAAAGGGAGACAATCCCATTTGTATGTTGGTTTTGGCTCAGTTTTGTAAATTAAATTTCTGGTTTAGTTAAGGTTACAAGTTGGTATAAAATAATTTATATGAACTATTTTTTTGTGCACAAATTTATATCTATTTATAAAGTAATTTGACTTATGTGTCAGCTTCTCTTTGATTGTAGGTATTTTTTTTTCATTATTTTCAATTATTTTAATTAGTAGTTTGACTTTTTTGTTATATTTTTAATTGTTTTGTTTTTAACTGATGATTTTACTTATCTGTTATATTTTAAAAATTATTTATTATATTGCATCTCATAATTTTAGGTTTAGTTATATTTTATTATCAATTATTAACTATTTTTAATAAATAATTTTAGTATTTTAGCTTATAATTTATCATTATCTTGAAAATAATTAAAAATTATAATGAATTAAAAATTGTAATTAAAAATTATAATGATGATATTATGGTCAAATTTATATTATATTTACTTTAGTAATTTTAAAATATTATATATATATATGTCTGTATTATATTTGGTTTAGTAATATTAATTACCCATAAATTTATAATGAATTTCCTTAATTTTATAATCATCATTATCTAAAAGATTCTATATTATGTTATCCAAAAATATTTTACATCATAATATTTTAAAAATAAATATAAATAATGTATATAGTTTTATGTATATATGAATATTTTCAAGTTTATTTTACGTAATAAAGATATTTTATTAAAATTAAAGAATTTCTTGTATATAAAAATTAATATTTAATTAATTATTAAATACTAATAATTTATCATTATCTTGAAAATTATTAAAAATTCTAATGATAATATTATCGTCAAATTTATATATATATATATATATATATTTATATTATAATTGGTTTAGTAATATTATACCGATTCTATTTTAATATACACCACATATATATATATATATATATATATTAATTTGTATTTGTACATGAACATATATATATATATATATATATATATATATATTCATATTAATATTTATTATTAAAAAGAACATATATATATATTAATATTTATTATTTATTAATTTGTATTTGTACATGATGAACATCAAAATGACAAATGAATTTAGGCTAATACTAAATTTATCCATAAAATATAAATGTAAAATAATATATTTAAAACAAAAATAGTAACTATTATATAAAATACAAAATGGAAATTAACTTAATTATAAATATATAGAAGCATGAAAGTTAGAATTAAAACATTAAATAAGACTAAAAAATTGACAAATAATAAACATAATATAAATATTATCTAAGAGAATACATAGATGATATTTGTAATTCATTATTTTTTTGTTTTTGTTTTACTGTTTTTTAAATCTAAATTATAGATAATATATAATATTTACTGGCTATTGTTGGTTATTGATGTTTAATGGTTTGTGGTTGTTTATAATCCGTTCTTTTCGGTGTCATTGAATTTCTTCTCACTTCATATATACAATAAGTATATAAAATGAATTCTTATACAGTAATTTGATTACTATTATAAAAAATTGTGATTCAACGTCTACGTAACATAAATAAAACTAAGAAACAAAAGAATATAATTACCAATATGAATATTGAAGTTTTATAATTTATAAATACTAATTTAAAATGTATATTTTATTTAATAATTCAATTTTTTAAAAAAATAAACAGTTGACTTTTAAAAAATTTAGGCATATTCAGCACAAAGTGTAGGCCATCAGCTAGTTTTTAATATATAAAGTAAACAAAACAATATCTTATGCATGATGTGGCCGTTTTCCCTATTCAAAGCCCAATCCTTTTTTCTACAGTAGCCACGACACATTCATGTACCATAGCATGCAAAGCCAATTCCTTTTTCCCGAGACAATACATTGACATGAAACAGTAACAAACTTTATTCATCAGATAGAATAAACGTGAAAAGAGGGAACAAGCGTACAAGGATCAGTCCGAACAAGAACTAGCTCATTTACCATTTTCAAGCAAACCAGTACCCTTGAATTTTTCTTCCGCTAACTTATCCATACGAGCTGCCATGTCTGGTGTCAGATAATTTATCCAATCTCCGGTCTTTCCTTTCCTGAAAAATGCGCTGTTTGTATAAGGAGAAGGATGATCTTCTCTCTCCTTACCTCCTTTGTTAGCTTCAAGATTCTTCATTGTCTCAAAGCTGCAAAGATTCACAACTTTCTCAACAACCCCATTCTTCTCTTCCTCAACTGTGAATCCATAACCCATGAACTCAGCCAATCTCTTCACGTAAGGTAAAGGATCAGCACTCAAAGTCTCGTAGTTGAGGAACAAAATCTGATTCGGATTCTCTTGGTGAGCTTTCCAATATCCCAGGGCATGATCAAGATAAGGACCGTTGGCAGAAAAACCTTGACAGAACATATCAAAACACTTCTCAAGACTATTGAGCGGGCCACAGTCTGACCTTCTCTTTTGGAGGAAATGCCACACGGAGATGAAAGTGTCCTTCGGGTCTCTCCAGATGTAAACCATCTTACAGCCCGACTTAACCGAATCGGATAAGAAATCGTGTGGCATATGAGTTGAAAAGAGAGTGTTCCCTTTGTCTTTGAGAACATCAACTTGAGGGAAGAAAGAGAACTCATACTCAATGAAAGGAACAAGCTCGTGAGGGTTACGTTTTAGGAGTGGGTTCGTGAGATTTTCGAAGCGTGATCGATTGGTGATTGCGAATGCTAGTGCTTTGAGCCAAGTGGTACCTGTCTTCGGGTAGCTACAGATGAGTAAGTCACTGGGTCGTGCTTGGAAGAACTCTTGCGCGTAAAAGACACCTTCAAGGAAATGCTGTGTACACCAATAACCACCGTACCCAAACAGGGGTTCTTTCGGCATCCAGCCTTTTGCATGAGGGAACGTGGAGATTAGGTCTTTGTACCGTTTCCGATTCTTTTCGAACTGATCTGTTGACTCGGTCTCGTCACGTTCGGTTACGGTTTCCGTTGCCATTGGTGGATATGTGTTTCTGATATGTGGGAGATGAGATATGGTCGTTGTTCGAACAAGTCTGGATCATATCCGGCATTTTATATTAGAAGCAACGATAGGGACAGGAACGTTTGTTATTAGTCCTAATTATTTTATTTCATTATTATTATAATAACAGCTTTCATTACAAACATAGTTTACAAAATAGACAGGCCCACCAGCCTCATGATTCATGTGCTTGTACCGACAGGACAAGATCTGGATCTGATTACGTTTTAAATAATGAAGCTAATTTTGTTTAACCACGTGAAACGTCGCCGATTTGGCCACGATGTTCGATGGTGTCATGTGGAATGGGTCCATGATGGCAGCGATATTTAGCATACATGTTGCAGTCTTGCAGATTCTTTAGAGCAGGATTATTCCATGCAAAAAAAAGGTTTCTTAAGCCAAAAAGTACGAGGGAGTCCACAAAAAATTAAGAAACGGATGTCAAAGTCACTGAATAAGAGCATCTTTATCATACAAACCCCATTTGGGTTATTTAATTTTTTTTTGTCTGACTAAAAAAAAATGAACCAATCGCAGATCGCCATGTGTCAGTAGGGCCCACGAACAGTGTAAAAACCCACAAGAAACGTTTTTTATTCAGCAACTTTGGCATCCGTTTCTTAATTTTTTGTGGGCCCCCTTGTACTTTTGGCTTAAGAAACTCTTTTTTTGCAGGGATAATTCTGCTCTAAGAAATGTTTTTTGTGGGTTTTTTACACTGTTTGTGGATCCCACTGACACGTGGCGACCCGCGATTGGTTCACTTCTTTTTTAGTTAGACAAAAAAAAATAAGAAACCCAAATGGGATTTGTAGGGTAAAGATGCTCTTAGGTTCTTACTTGATTGAAACTAGAAAGGAGAGAAACTTTCTTGTTTACGATTTCAGTTAGGGCTGGGCAAAAAACCCGGATCCAAAGAACCGAACCGAATCCGATCCGAAAAAGTAGTATTGAACCCGAACTGAAATTGATTAAATATCCGAATGGGTTCAAAATTTTGGTATTTAAAGAACCAAAACCGAACCCGACCCGAACCGAAATATTTCGGGTACCCGAATATATCCGAACTAGATTTATATAACTATATATATCAATTATTTTTAGATTTAATGTATACTGAAAACATTCAAAAAATATAAGATACTTTTAAGTTGTCCAAAATACTTGAAAATATATACAAATAGTAAAAAAATATGTCTAAAATAGCTAAAGTATATTTACAACACCAACAATACTTAAAAATATCTATTGATTCTCTATCCAAATATTCAAACCAAACCAACTTATATGTTAATTTTATGTATTTTGACATATGTTATTCAAAGTTATATGTAATATATTATTTTATTATAGATTTTGAAAAATTTAAAGTATATAATAAATTTTAAAAATTTAGAAATAATTTAAATGGGTTATCCAAACCCGAACCGAACCCGTAAAGATACGAACCAAACCCAAACCGAAATTTAGAAACACCCGAATGGGGCTGAAATTTTAGACCCCAAAAATCCCAAACCCGAATAGACCCGAACCGAACCCGAATGGGTATCCGAACATCCACCCCTAATTTCAGTATTGTTTAAAAAAAAAAAAGGATCAGCCAGTTTTGAAACCAACAATCGACAATAAAATTATTGATTAACTTGTATTTTATATATTTACGATTTTGACTTTTAAAAGTCCAGTTCCATGACTTAGATATATTAATCATCTTAACACATGCATTTCATCATTATGAAAAATACAAATTAAAAAAGAGAAACTACCATATATGAGTTGTGATATATCTATCTAGTATTTAAGTTAAATTCAGAAAATAGTAAATTTAAAAAGATTCTTTATATTACTTATGGATATGATATAAATTTATTTGGGGATTTTAACAATATTAATTTTTTCTGTACTCACAAATATTAATTATTAGCTATAATTTAGTTGTGTACACAATTAACCAACACTATACAATTAATTTCAAGATATTCTGAAATATAATATAGAAGATCCTGTAAACAGTCTCAAGGCATTTGTACGTTAATTTATTTTATATTATATAATATATTAATTAATAAAGTTAAGGTTCTAATCAAAATATATCTATAAATTTAAATAATTTGAAGAAATTTTAGAATATAGATAATTTCGTTTATCATATAGCTACATATTCATATCATGATAAAGATCAACACTATGTAAACTGCAAACATATATAATATTATTTCACTATAACAAAATATAAATTAGCTATTTAAAATAAATTAATATGTAACAGAATATTAAGCCACATTTATTATATAAAAATTATTATTTTAAAGAATGCTTTAAGAAGAATATTTAATATAATGTAATACATAATTTTTTGAAAATATATTCTTAGAATTATGTTTAATCTTACTTCTACTTATTTAATTATTTATATATGTGCTAAAGATATAATATGTGTTATATTTATAATATATGAAATTAACCTAACAGCAGCACATAGGATGGAACTTAGTTCATTGATATTATTCGTTTTAGAATTAGGAAGATCTTAAAGTTTCGATTAATACAGTGGTATCCAATTCATTATATATATATTCTAATACATTATAATATTTTAAATATAAATATTAAAATATGTCTAGGTTGAAAAGCAGAGACAATTTTTTCTCTAAAGCTTTGCTTAGGCCTGGGAATTTGAGTCTTAGCCCGCGGATCTCATTGCGGGACGGGTGCGGATCGAACAGTTAGAAAAAATCGATTCACGGGTGCAGGTGCGGGTTATGAGTATTTTCTGCGGGGTGGGTGTGGATTGGTGGATTTTGGATAGCGGGTACCCGCCAACCCGTAAAACTTTTTTAATTTTTTTTAAATGTTTTTTGTAACAAAAGTATAGATATTTTTAAATAATACCAGAATTTTTAAAAATAATAATTAAAATTTTAAAAATATATAAAATTTTATTTATAAATATATTATATATATATATTTTTTTATAAAAAATAAATTAAAAGTTATTAAAATAAATAAATATAACCCACGAATGCCGCGGATTACCCGCAAAATTAAACAGAACGTGTGCAGGTATAAATATATCTGTTCGCGGGTTGTGCTGGTCGGAATTTTGACAAAAAAAAAAACAGAAACCCACAGGTTACGGATAGTGCGGGGCGGGTTTGACCCACAACCCAGCCCTTGCTTTGCTTACAAGCCTCACTGTATATCTTATATATTGTTATGTAAAATTGATATACTTGCTAGTAACTTAAGTTTGAAAATATTGGAAAATGAAATACCATGTGCTTGTTTAATTGTATAGTGACATATATACACAAATATTACAAAAAGAAAATATATATACTACATAAATAATTTAAATATACAGTAGAATATACATCCAAGAGAAAACAAAGGGAGTAATTGGTTGGCTTTAACTTAGTACTTTAGCTTTAATTTTTTTTTATAAATGTTTTAACCAATCATGTTATAGTTTTAATGTAGCTGTATTTTTTTAAGATGCAAAAAGGATAAAACTTTAATTTTTCTATATGTTTTAGACTCGAATCCTACATCCTTGTTTTTGGGCTGTAGCAAAAATAACTCATAATTGAAAAAGCAAAAAAAAACGTTATCTTTATCATCAACAGATCAGGTACGCCGTAGATGTCTAGTTACGCGGGCATAATTACTTACAATTACTTGTATTATTAATTCAAAGATAAATAATTGTTCATGAGTTCTAGAAAACAGTAATAAATTAAATATTAAATTATTTATATATACAAAATATTTCATATGTTTTTATTCAGTACTTTGTGTAAATAGTCTAGAAAATTTTTTAACTATACAGTTTATTGTGTTATTTTTCTTATTCTTTAACTTTCTCTTTTCTGTATCCCTCAAAGATCAAAAATTTTCATAGATGAAATTTTTCTTTTGCGATGATAAATGTTTTTAAGTATACCAAAGATGTTGATGTGTTCTTCGGTCTTTTGTAGTTTTATATAGCTCTTGTTTCCAATCAAAGTCTGAGTTCTAAATTGTGTTTTGATTAAGATCATGTAGAGTATTGGAAATAGGCAAAATCGTTTTATGTTTATTTCATATATGCAAAATATTCGTATTATCCAAAGAATTCGTTAAACAAAATAGTGTTGCTATGCTTAAACTATTTTAAATCAAACTAAAGGAAACACTGTCAAAGGGAACAAAAAAATAGTTATATTTATCTACCTTTTTGTGTTGATACATCATGTATTTCAGCCAGTAGATCCTGTTCTATCTCCACAACCATGTAATGATGTAAACATGAAAACTAAGTATAAGGTTTATTATGAACAATATCTGAAAGAATCACACAATAACAAAATCACATAAGATATTAGAAGCAATATAAAAATCTACTAATATTTTTATTTTGATTAACCTGGAGGTATCACAGGCCCAGACTAATTTCTAAGAGGAGGTGCAGTACACGGATAGATCCTTTTCCCGGGTATTAAAATTGGCCCTAAAGCATGGGTTCATATCCGTGTTTTGGTGATTATGATAATTGTGACTTAGTTTCATATAGCAGATAGATCGAACCTGAAACGTAGTAGCATTCCAGCTCCGCTTCCTTACCACCCTACCACAACCACCCGGTCAAAAACTAAAACAGATGAGCAGCCGTAAGGGGGACAAAGATGAATAGGGTTTAGTATGTTTAGTTTCAGAAAGTGTATGGTTTCATATATTTTTGGAATAATATCCAATTAAATTGATGGTAGTTGACGAACTTATCAGCTTTCAAAACTAATCACATAATTTATTTAGAGTTTAATATAATACTAAGCGTTAGAGTAAAAAATACTTTACATTATAATATTTTAGAAATAAATATAAATCCTGTATATAATTTTATGTATATATGAATATTTTCAGGTTTATTTGACGTAATAAAGATATTTTATTAAAAAAAAAATATTGTATAATTCTTAAATATTTCAAAAACATGAAAATAATTTATTTTAGTGATTTTGAATTGATAATATATTTGCTTACAAATTTCTATAAAATTATTAAGTCCGTAAGTGCGGGCAAACATATAGTGAACTATTAATTTAATAAGGTATACGATAAATAAATGTAAGCATAATTCTGTTCAACATAGTTTGTGTACACTGTAATCAGTTTCGTTTCTGGTTTTCAGTTCTCCACTAATGAAACCAATCGGTTAGGTTTCAGGTTAAACCATTTTGGTTTCTTTTTTCCCCTCTATTTCCAATTATAGGAAAATATTAGGCCTTTAAGGGGCTAACAAATCTCAAAGGAGTAGTGGGTTAATGGCAGAAGCAGTCAAGCCCAATAAAGACCGAAAAATGATCTAGGGTTAATTCAGTGTCACATATATAAGCAAACTTATCCTCTGTCGTCGCCTTCCTGTCTCTCGACGTTCTTCGAGCCAAAGGTACTTTCTTCTAGCTCAATTCTCTGGTCGTAAACAATCTAGCAGTGACCAGATCTGTTTAGTTTTCTGTAAGAGAATTTTTTGGGGTTCTAAGTGTTTCTTGATTATCTATAAGTGCAGGTAAGCGTTTGAAGAAGTAGAAAACAGACCAAAGAGAAGATGTCTGAGAAGAAGGGAAGGAAAGAGGAAGTGGTGACCAGAGAGTACACCATCAACCTCCACAGACGCCTTCACAGCTGGTTAGCTTTCTAAATCATTAGTTTCTCCTCTGAAGTGTTCAGTTTCATAGTGTTGTAATGAAATGGACTCTCTTCCTGCCGTAGTATTGTACCAATCTTCTTATACTGTTGTGGGTTTATATGATTAGTGTCTCAAGGTTATATACTTCTAAATGTAATCATGCATCCGGCCTTAAAAATGATATTTTTTTTAAGTCAATGGTGAAGTTAAACTCAGAGTGAAACGTTGTTTGTTTATTGTATTACATGTTTTCAATCGTTGTTTTCTTAGCTCGTTGTTGTTGCTTTGGCTTTTCTACAAGCATAACAAAGAGTTAATCTTCTTTTGTTTCGTTGTGATTTAAGGTCGACTGCTAATAAGAGAATTGACTTTTTGTAACAGTACCTTTAAGAAGAAGGCACCAAAGGCCATCAAGGAGATACGGAAGTTTGCAGAGAAAGCAATGGGGACAAAGGACGTTAGGGTAGACGTGAAGTTGAACAAGCAGATATGGAGCAAAGGAATCAGAGGTCCCCCAAGGAGGATTAGGGTCCGTGTTGCACGTAAGAGAAACGACGATGAAGACGCAAAGGAAGAGTTTTTCTCACTTGTCACTGTTGCTGAAATCCCTGCCGAAGGACTCAGTGGACTTGGCACAAAGGTCATTGACGAGGAGGATTGAAGAGTCTGTCACTAAGACAATTTTTGGGGCTTTCTTTTTAATTTCTTGTTGTTTACATTTCAAAAGGAGTTTTTTTTTTGTCTTTGCTTAGTAGTGTGACGATGCAGTTTATTGGAAAGACTCATTTTCTTCTCCAAGACCTAAAGATGAATCTGTTTTATGTTCTCATCTTCTATAGTTGAGACATCTCCTTTCGAGATGGTTCTTAGTGACTACTGACTAGTGATGATAACCAAGGTGAATCTGACTTGCTTGTGCAAAGAATTCTACGCAAAGAATTCTGCCTAAAGCTTACCATATGAGCAAACCTATGGTTTCCAATGAAAATTCTTTACTATTTATTATCTAATTAAATGTTAAGAAATTTGTATATACGCAATGAGTTTTCTGTTCCTCAACATCTGTTCGAAGACGAATCAACAAATTTGCTTGAGCATTGTTCCGTGAAGAAGTAAAAAGGAAGAAATCAGCAATAAGTTCCTTTATTACGTCTATGGCAGATTGGCAGGCACTGTCTTTCCATCATCGTGTAAAGCTTTTGAAACATTACTAAGTACATACAACGTAAGTACTTATTATTGTGTTCAGTATCTTTTATGTTACTTATTTAGTAAACTTATATGTTGTTCAAAAAAAAAAAATCTAGTAAACGTTATCTCAAGCAGATGTTAGTCCTCGTATTAGCAAACGTAATAATTGTTGTGTGAAGAAAAAGCTATGTACATTATCCTCATGAATGTATGGAGAAAAGGCAAACTTAGGGATCCTATGTACATCATTTCTTGAGTGGAGAGATGGCTCGTCGTGGTGCAAGTTCAGGTTTATCTGCATTTATCGGTAAGAAGGAGTAATAGAGTCAATCAAATCGGTGAGAAAAAGAGTATCACCCCAAACCACATTTGTGTCACAATGACAGCTTATTAAAAAATAATAATGCTAAAGGATCTCGTGTGGTTTATATCTGAACGGTACACATGGACATTGCCTAAAACTATTTAATTTGTTTTCAGCTTATTATGTTACTCTTATTATTTCGTTCTAAAAGATAACGAACGAGAAGAACATAAAAACGTCGACAGCAGGATTCGAACCTGCGCGGGCAAAGCCCAATTGATTTCGAGTCAATCTCCTTAACCACTCGGACATATCGACTTTGATGTCCTTTATCTCCTTTGAATATTATGATCTATCAAGCCGACAAGATAGTATAAACTAAAAGCCAGTCTAGGTTACACCTAACGTAGTTCAGTGTAATCAAGTATCAGCTATTAGAAAATGTGAGTATTAGACTGGCTTTTAGTTTATACAATCTTGTCGGTAGAAACTTGAATTTCACATTATCATGTTTGTGGTATAATTCAATACCCAAATTTTCTAATAGCTGATACTTGATTTACTAGATAAACGAACAAATCAGTTCCATATATAAATCTAGAAAGTAAAATTTCACTCATTACAACGAAGAAACTTTAGAAGTATACTTAACCGGATCAAAACCAGACCCACTAACATATAAAATGTGTGTTTGCCATCTTGGTGCAAAGGTGGTAAATCTCAAAGATCAGCTCTTCCAGGATAGCGAGGGAAGGGAATAACGTCTCTGATGTTGTCCATTCCCGTAGCAAACAGAACCATACGTTCGAACCCAAGTCCGAATCCAGAATGCTTCGCTGTTCCGTAACGTCTCAAGTCCAAGTACCACTCGTATGGCTCCACTGGTAGACCCATCTCTTCCAGCCTGTTAACAAAAAAAAAAAACTCAATTAAAGATCAGATTTTTTTTTGTTTAACGAGAGAGGGATCAAAAGAACCAAATACTAGAGCCAACATTGAACAAATCGGAACAAATCGGTTTCACTTTCACAAACCTTTCCATGATGACGTCAATACGTTCTTCCCTTTGGCTTCCACCAATGAGTTCTCCCACCTATTAAAAGACGCCATTCATGTATGCATAATTCTTCCATGGATCACACAAAAAGAAAGGAGAAAATTTTCAACTCAGGCAATTAGCCAAGATGATTATCCTAATTACCTTTGGAACGAGGACATCCATGGCAGCAACTGTCTTTCCATCGTCGTTAAGCCTCATGTAGAAAGCTTTGATTCCTTTCGGGTAGTTGTAGACAATAAGTGGCTTCTGAAACACAACCTCTGTCAAGTATCTGTAAAATTGCAAGATAGGAGACATAACATCAGTAACGTCTTTCTTGCAAGTGTTTTCAAGAAATATAGTTCGAAGGGTTAAAGAAAAAAAAAAAACAAAAACCTTTCGTGCTCAGATGCTAAGTCGATACCCCATTCCACGTCGTTATCAAATTTCTTTCCTTTAGCCACAGCTTCCTCAAGTACCTTTATCGCTTCCGTGTATGTCAGACGACCAAACGGAGTCGAGGCAACAAGTTTCAGCCTGTCAATGCAGCCTTTGTCGAAGTTCTTAGCCATCAGTTCCATATCATCATAACGCTTTTCAAGCAGCCACTTGCACATGTATTTCACATATGCCTCTGCACAGTTCATATCGTCCTACACAACAATAATCAAATTTTAAGATAAACTGCAGCTATACTGCAACAAAGAAGAAGAAGAATGTAATGATTACTACCTCAAGATCAGCGAAGGCTAACTCAGGCTCAACCATCCAGAACTCAGCGAGATGCCTTGAGGTATGAGAGTTCTCCGCCCTGAAAGTGGGACCAAACGTGTACACATCGCTAAGACCACAAGCATAAGTCTCCACTTGCAACTGACCAGACACAGTCAAGAAAGCTTGACGACCAAAGAAGTCTTGCGAGTAATCAATCTTTCCATCGACTTTAGGCAAACCAGGCTTGAGCCTCGACCTCTCTTCGGTCCTAGCTAAATGCACCTTGGCATCATTGAGCTCAGCAACGGAGGCAATGATCGCTTCCTTGCTTGCTTTAGCAGCTTTGAGCGCCGCCACAGCTTCACCTCTCTCCTTAACAACCACCCTCGCAGCTTCAACGTCAGCCTCCGTAGGCGGAGGGTTCTCGATGAGTTCCCTCTCCAGCTTCTCGGTTGTACTGATCAATGTCGTCACTTGGAACATCTCACCAGCTCCTTCGCAATCACTTGTTGTAATAATCGGAGTCTGAACGTATAGGAAACCTTCTTCATCAAAGAAGGTGTGTGTAGCCATAGCAAGCGCGTGTCTGATTCTTGCAATAGCAGAGATCTGAAACAAAAACAAATAGGAGACTACACTCAACCCTAGTTGAAATTAAGTAACTTTCTGATCAAGTAATAGTTTTATCGATTAGGCGCTTTAAGAATCTGTAATCTTTGTCACTGAGGATAAGTAAGCTAACTCTAAATCAAACCCACCCAAGGATCAAAACAAACCTAATTAAAGTCTAGTAACTTTCTAATCAAGTAATAGTTTTTCAATTAGGGCTTTAAACAATCTGTAATCATTGTCACTGAAACTAAAAAAAAAGAAGTTATTTTTTAATGCTCACCGAGTTGGTTCTTGCACGAAGATGAAGAAACTCTCTCAACCTCTCAAGAGTAAGCTTCGTCTTGGGAATCGGGTATTTACCCGGATCCACAGTACCCACATCAACCACCTCCACAACGCTAAGCTCGATCTTCTGCTTCGTCCCTTTCCCTTCCGGAGGAATCTTCAAACACCCATCGACGGTCACGCAAGTCCCCGTCGCGATCAGCTTCGAGAGATCCGATACGGACGCGTCCACCATCACCTGGAGGTTCGCTGGGCACGATCCGTCGTTCACCTCGAGAAAAGCGAAAGCCCCTTTCCCTTGCTCCCTCCCCGTTTTGACCCACCCGCTGATTCGGACCTTCTGGCCAGCGAGTCCGGCTCCACCGTCGGGTCGGCCCAGAATGGAATTGATACGGATTCGATCTGAGAATCGGGCTTTTTGGGCTGTTGAAGAGGAGGCTTCATCGCTGGTCAAGGATACGGCGGCTAGTTGATCTACCGGCGGCGGAATGTCTCCACCCATTGTTTGTTCGTGTGTAGTAGTGAGAGAATCTTTGGAGCTGTTAAAAACCCTAAATGGTATATTAAGCGAATTTGATACAGAAACGTATGTTGGTAATGGGCCTTGTGGCCTTACGCCCACTTATGAAGAAGCTTTTTAAATATAAGGCCCAACAAATTTCTTTGTTAGGTATAAATAAATATCGTAAGCTCGAAAACCCTAACTCTGAGATTAAACAGCTTATTTCAGCCGTCGGAAGAAAAAGCAGAGAAGCAAACCAGCCATGGGTAATCATCATTGCTTATATCGTTTTTTCTTTAGTATTGAAAATCAATTCATTTGATTTGGTGAGATTTTTTCTTTTTTTGCATTTTGATCTGTAAATGATGAGTGTTTGTTGTTGATCTCAGGCAAAGTTCACGGGTCATTGGCGCGTGCTGGTAAGGTGAGAGGGCAGACACCGAAGGTAGCGAAGCAAGATAAGAAGAAGAAACCTAGAGGACGTGCTCACAAGCGTCTTCAGCACAATCGCCGTTTCGTTACCGCCGGTAACCTCTCTGCTCCTTGCCCATAGTATTAGTATTATAAATTGAGATATCTCTTCTTTTACATTGTTCAGATGAATGAATTATGATTTGTTGCCGTAAACGCATTATTATTAGGAATAATATATAGAAATGTTTATTTATTAGGTGTTAGCTCTTTGGTTAGCAGATAATCTCTGATTGGTTCGCCTCTTGCAATCAAATGCGTCGTTGCAACTTTATACTAAACGTTAGTTTATATGTTTGGTAATGGATTTGTGCAGTTGTTGGTTTCGGTAAGAAGAGAGGACCCAACTCTTCTGAGAAGTAGAAGATCGATATGCTTCTCTTAAAGACAACTTCGGCAATCTTTCTTCGTTTGTTCTAAGTCATGTTTTTTTGGAACTCCTGTGTTTAATTCTATGCAATGAAATACGACTGTTGACTTTTCGATCTGATTCTCAACATAAATCCCAAAAGATAGGTTTACCTCAAGTTAATTATGCAAACCATAATCTTTTGTATTCATCGTTTTTTCTTGCATTTTAACACTAGTGAACCTACAGGGGATCCATAAATAAATATATGGGTCATGAACTATCCAAGAAATCATACAAGCACATAAACCAATGTACAAACGTCTAATAAATAAACCGATGGTAGGTTGCTTCAAAGTTCATCATGAAAGCCTTTGGGTGATTCAGATTCTCTAGAGGCCTTGTCTTTGAGGTACTGTACGGCCATCGATGCATGAATTGCAGCGCCGTAAGGAAGCGCATCCTCGTTGACTCTATAGAGCGACGAATGAGCCGAGGCGTAACTTTTGGTCTCATCTTGCATTCCCAGAAAAGCGAAGTGGCCAGGGATTACTTCTGCAAAGTAGGAGAAGTCTTCTCCTCCCATAATAGGCGATGCTTCCATGAATGATTCTTCACCCAACAAATCTCCGACCATGTTCTTGAACTGGTTGTATAATCCAACGTCGTTCACGGTTGGTGGGAGTGGTTCTTTGCCGTTTGGTGTTAGATTCACGGACGCATTGCACCGGTGAACTGTAGCTTGCTTGGTAATAACCTAGAGTCAAAAGATGAAACAGGGGTTTGGTTTTTAGGCAAATGATTAAACAAGCAGCTTAAAATAGTGGTAATCTTGAATCACGTCACCTCTTTGACTCTCTGTTCAAGCTGAGGAAAACTGGTGAAGGCTCGGAGAGTTCCTCCTATGGTGACTGAATCAGGGATGACATTGAAGGCATTGCCTCCGTTAACCTTAGAAACTGTAACCACCTACAGAAGCAATTGGCATGAGCTGCGTTACAAGAAAAACATACGCCATGTGTTAACGACAATAACAAGGAAGAGAACCTTTGAATCCAAAGGGTCGGTTTCACGTGAAACGAGATGCTGAAGACTGAGAACGACGCTTGAAGCTGCAATAACTGGATCTACCGTATGCTGTGGGATGGCAGCGTGTCCTCCTTTCCCTGTGATTACAGCTTCAAAGAATCCAGAACCAGCCAGCATGGAACCAGGACGTGAGGAAGCTTTGCCAAGGGGAACACGGTTGGTAAAATGAATCCCGAAAATGGCTTCAACATGCTTCAAAGCTCCTTCTTCAATCATCTTCTTCGCTCCGGCCAAGCCTTCTTCAGCTGGCTGGAAGATAAGCACCACAGTTCCCTAACAAACAAAACCAAAGTATTGACTGTGTCTTAGCTTAAGCGATAGGCTAATGTAGAAAGCGTGTATAGCAAACCTGCAAAACGTGGCGATGTTGTTGAAGAAGCTTAGCAGCACCAAGAAGCATAGCTACATGGCCGTCGTGTCCACAGGCGTGCATTTTACCAGCAACTTTGCTCTTATGCTCCCATTCAACAGCTTCCTGAATTTCAAGAATCAATGCTATTTATCCTAATCAATGCCTAAGGGATTCAATCAGATTTTATACTTCACTCTGATGCTACTGTTCCCATCACTGCCTAAAAGATTCATACACCTAAAGATCACACAAACCTAAGCATTTTTTGTGAATTCTTGGAAACGATACTACACCTGCATAACTAACGCATCCATGTCAGCTCTCAGCGCGACGAACGGCGGTTCTCCGGTTCCGATATAACCAATCACGCCGGTGACGGCGACGGGATACCTGTACTTCACTCCGATGAGGTCCAGCTCTGATCTAATGAGTTTACTGGTCTCGAATTCCTCGTACCCTAGCTCCGGATTCTCGTGGATTTTTCTTCTGATTCTCACCATCCAATCGAAAACCTCCGGGCTCTTGGCGAGTTCGAGGAACTTCGTCGGGAATTGAGATACATCGCCGGCTGTACGTGAAGATTCAGATGAAACGCGAAGTAGAAGAAGGAGAAGTTGGAAAGTCAAAGTGAAGAGCAAAAGGTTGCTGAGAATAGCCATGTGAATGAGGAAGAAGGCAGCGAGTTCTGATTAACTGTTGACGCCACTCGATCAGATCAATGTAGATGGAGACTATGAAACTAATGGGCCTAATATTTTAAATCAAGCCCTTTAATATTAAACGTTTTATTCCCTGGAGTAGTATTATTAAAAACATGAAAAACAGTAATTGGACTCTTGTGAATTATAATATCGGATTTAGTTTTAATTAAAAAGTAACACATTTCATTTCCACATATTTTCTCACTTTAGTTTCTATTACAAACATTATTCTTTCTTTAACCAACGTTTTTAAACTTTGAATAAAACTTTCGCGGCATTTTACTTTCTCGAGACAGATTCCGAAGATGCCACACGTGCACAATCATTAGAGTCGGTTTTAAGCATAGTCAGATAACATTCATCTTGGATTCTTGGTTCCTAAATTTTCTAAAATTATTATACATAAGTTAGGTTGCACAGTTTCCAAATCCTCAAATTACTTTTTCTACTAATATTATAAAAATGTTTATGTCTTAAAATCTCTAGCCCAGTCTTGTGCACAATCTATAGTTACATATTTACTCGAAGACTTATCTGTGGAGTCTATGATCTCAGTACAAAAGATTTTTTTTTTGGACACTCTCAGTACAAAAGACTATTTGTGAGAATTGAACAGAGAACATAGTTGTTTGAATCCAAGTAGTCTCTAGCACGAGTAGCCGGTATGAGACCGACAAATATACAATTGTTCTAAAAGGTCAGAATATGAGAGTAGACTCAATTCTTCATTACTCTTTGCGTTGATGAACCGTGTATCATAACAGCCGGAGCCAAGTCTATTGCAGTTTGGTTTCCGCACTATGCAAAACAATTATCTTCACTTTAAAGGTCAATGTGATATTGGGCCGGAGACAGAAGCCCAAACCAAAGCAAAAGAGAAGACCGTTGCTTTCTCTCAGCCCAAGAGTGCATCCTTGTCATCTTCTGAAAAACCAGCTAACAAGCAAAGATGGCGTGAGCATGGTACAGCGAGGCCAGCTCACTGTGTGGAGACAAAGAATAGGTTTGGGTGTTTGGACAGCTGGATAGCAGTGTGCTAAATTTAACCTAATTTCAGAGTTGTATATATACATGTAAAAGGCATTGTCTTGCCGTCAAGCAAAAATCAATAAGAAAGTTCAGTGTTTCTTCTTCTTTACGTTTCTGTCTCTTACCATCTTTATGGTATCAGAGCCATGGAAGAGCCTTCAGACACAATCTCTACTCCGTCTTTGAGTATCTCGCAATGTGTGACTCTGAAGCTCTCTTCTACAGACTATCTTCTTTGGAAGACTCATTTTGAATCCTTTCTTTCTAGTCAATCTCTGCTTGGTTACATCGATGGATCTACTCCAAAGCCAGCTCCTACGGTGACCAGAAGAGATGGAGAAGCTGTTGTTGAAGACGCAAACCCAGAGTTCGTCAAGTGGGTTCGTCGAGATCAGCTAGTCATGGCCTGGTTGTTTGGTTCGTTGTCGGAAGAAGCGCTGCGGTCAGTTTATGGTTTGCGTTCCTCTCAAGATGTCTGGTTTAGCCTTGGGAAGAAGTATAACAGAGTCTCTGCAACTCGTAAACTTGATCTTCAGCGCAAGCTTCAAGGAATGTCAAAGGGTGAGAAGTCTATGACTGAGTATTTGGGTGAAGTCAAAGGTGTGTGTGACCAACTTGATTCAATTGGGTGTCCTCTTACTGAGCAAGAGATGATTTATGGTGCATTAAGTGGACTCGGAAAGGAGTATGAAGCTATCACGACAGTGAGTGAACATTCTATGGATAGTGTTCCACATATGAGTTTTGAGGATGCAGTGTTCAAGCTGGTTGCTTTTGATGACAAGCAGCAACAGTTTGCTCAACCTCCTGAAGTAAACCCACATCTGGCCTTTCACGCTGGAAGAGGATACAATACACGAGGCTGTGGGAGTTACAACAACCATGGTGGATACAGAGGTGGTCGTGGTAACAGTTCATACTCGACACGAGGAAGAGGTTTTCAGCAGCAGTTTTCAGGTGGTTCAGGGTCTGGTTCGAACACAAGACCAACGTGTCAAATCTGTGGTCGCTTTGGTTACTCTGCAGCAAGGTGTTACAATAGGTTTGATCAAGACTATGAGACACCTAATAACATCCACACTGCTATTGCGACAATGAAAGTGTCTGATCAAACTCATCAGCCAGGTCAGGAATGGTTTCCAGACTCTGCAGCAACGACTCACATCACCAACAACTCTGGTCAACTGCAGTCATCTGAGCCATACTTGGGAAATGATCAGGTCATAGTCGGTAATGGTGATTACTTGCCTATCACTCATGTTGGTTCTATTGCTCTTCAAACCCCTCAAGGTACTTTGCCTCTTAATGATGTGTTGATATGTCCTTGTATCACTAAGTCTTTGTTATCTGTTTCAAAGCTCACATCTGACTTTCCTTGTGAGTTTACATTCGACTGTGATTCTGTGTGTGTTAAGGACAAAAAAACAAAGAAGGTAATTACTCAAGGAAGAAGGGTTAAAGACTTGTATGTGCTGAAGGATATGTGTTTTCAAGCGTTCTACTCAACTCGCCAGCAAGCCGCAAGTGAAGATGTTTGGCATAGAAGGCTAGGACACACGAACAAGGATGTTCTTCAGCATCTCTCAAGAAATCTATCTATTGTTATGAATAAAACAAGCTCACAGTTGTGTTGTTATGCTTGTAATTTAGGGAAAAGTTCAAAACTTCCGTTTGTCGACTCTGAGTCTGTTTCTAGTCATGTGTTAGAAAGGATTCACTGTGATTTGTGGGGGCCTAGTCCTGTGGTGTCGTCTCAGGGGTTCAGATACTATGTTATTTTCATTGATAATCATTCAAGGTTCACATGGTTCTATCCTCTCAGGCTCAAGTCTGATTTCTTTTCTGTGTTTGTTCGGTTTCAAAGCATGGTTGAGAATCAGTACAAGCAACGCATTGCTCAGTTTCAATGCGATGGTGGAGGCGAATTCATTAACAAACAGTTTATGCAGCATCTCCAATCGTGTGGTATCAAACAGCTCGTGTCGTGCCCTCACACTCCTCAGCAGAACGGTTTAGCTGAGCGTAAACACAGACACATTACTGAGCTTGGACTCACTATGATGTTTGCAAGTAAAGTACCACAACAACTGTGGGTTGAGGCTTTCTTTACGGCTAACTTCATTGTGAACTTGTTGCCATCATCAGTGTTAGAAGAAAGACAGAGTCCTTATGAAGTGTTGAATGGTAAAGCTCCGATATATACCTCTCTTCGCGTATTTGGATGCAAGTGTTATCCGTATCTTCGCCCCTACATGAAGAACAAATTCGACCCTAAGTCTCTTGTCTGTGTGTTTTTGGGCTACAACAAAAAATACAAAGGTTACCGTTGTTTATATCCACCAACATGCAAGGTTTTCATTTCCAGACATGTCTTGTTTGATGAAAATTAGTGTCCTTTTGCTGATATGTACAGCAACTTTCACAAAGATACTGCATCAGCTCTGTTACAAGCTTGGAGAAGTGTCAATGTGTTTCCACAAGAATCTGCTTCTGTGAATGACAATGTCGTTGAAGAGTTTCCCTCTCGTGTTCTGCCTCAAGTCGAGTTGACTCCAGTTCCTCTCCCAACCAGTCCCGTTGCTCAAGCTGAGGTGGCGACAGAAGCCACATCTTCATCCTCCTCGAGTAGTGACAATGATGAGGTTACCAGTGATCACGAGGTACAGGCTCCTGTGAGTCCTCCTGCGCAACCTCAACATTCTATGACCACTCGTGCTCGTTCTGGTATTATTAAACCAAACCCAAGATATGCTATGGTGATAGTCAAGGCAAAGCATACAGAGCCAAGAAGTGTCAAAGAAGCTCTCAAGGATCCTCACTGGAACGCGTATATGTGCGTTGAAATGAATAATATGGAAGAAACAGAGACGTATGAACTTGTTCCTCCTGAAGAAGGACAGAATCCAATAGGGTGTGGTTGGATATATAAGACCAAACTCAATGCTGATGGAACTGTTCTAAAGCTAAGGTCGCGTCTAGTTGCTCGAGGAAACCAGAAAGAGGAAGGACTGGATTTTCTTGAAACCTTCAGTCCTGTGGTTAGAACAGCCACAATAAGAACAATTTTGCATGTTGCAGTTACTAAAAGTTGGAAGATTAAGCAACTGGATGTTCAAAATGCCTTTTTACACGGAGATTTAAAAGAGGCAGTCTACATGGTTCAACCTCCTGCTTTTGTGGATGCAACACTGCCAGAGTATGTCTGCAAGTTAAAGAAGGCCATTTACGGGTTGAAACAGGCACCACGTGCGTGGTTTGATAAATTCAGCACGTTTCTTCTTGACTTTGGTTTTGAATGCAGCTTTCCAGACCCGTCTTTGTTCATCTATCATCGAGGAACGGATGTTATATATCTCTTGTTGTATGTGGATGACATGATTTTGACAGGAAACAATGATGGTTTGGTGAGTTTGCTGCTTGAGAAGCTCTGTTCTGCGTTTAGAATGAAAGATATGGGAACAATTCATTACTTCTTAGGCATTCAAGTGCATCAAACCGAGGAGGGGTTGTTCTTAAATCAATCAAAGTATGCGCAGGATTTACTGGTTAGTGCTGGTATGAAGGATTGCTCGCCAATGCCGACTCCTCTGCCTATGAAGCTTGATCATCTTTCTCGTCAGAATGAGATGTTCTCTGAGCCATCTTACTTTCGTTGTTTGGCTGGAAAATTGCAGTATTTGACTTTAACAAGACCGGATCTGCAGTTTTCAGTGAATTATATATGCCAGAAGATGCATCAACCAAGTGTTTCTGATTTTACCTTACTCAAAAGGATTCTGCGCTATGTTAAAGGAACTTTTGATATGGGAATCAGTATCACTCGCAACACAAACTCAACACTGGTGTGTTACAGCGATTCGGATTGGGCAGGCTGCAAAACCACTCGTCATTCAACTGGAGGTTTCTGCACTATGTTGGGATCCAATGTCATATCTTGGTCTGCTAAACGCCATGATACTGTCTCAAAGTCTTCGATTGAGGCTGAATACAGAACGATATCGGCTGCAACATCGGAGATTGTCTGGTTTCAAAACTTACTGAAGAAGATGGGTATACAACAACGAGTCACACCTCTTCTCTTGTGTGACAATTTGTCAGCTGTTTGTCTAACTGCCAACCCCATGTTTCACAAGCGGAGCAAGCATTTTGATATTGATTATCACTATGTCAGAGAAAGGGTAGCTTTGAAAGCTTTGGAGGTCAAACATATTCCTGCAACTCTGCAAATTGCAGATATCTTCACCAAATCTTTGTCACAGGAAGCGTTTTCGAAGTGGAGAAACAAACTTGGTGTTTCCGTGCCTCCTACGCCAAGTTTGAGGGGGAGTAAAGGTCAATGTGATATTGGGCCGGAGACAGAAGCCCAAACCAAAGCAAAAGAGAAGACCGTTGCTTTCTCTCAGCCCAAGAGTGCATCCTTGTCGTCTTCTGAGAAACCAGCTAACAAGCAAAGATGGAGTGAGCATGGTACGGCGAGGCCAGCTCACTGTGTGGAGACAAAGAATAGGTTTGGGTGTTTGGACAGCTGGATAGCAGTGTGCTAAGTTTAACCTAATTTCAGAGTTATATATATATATATATATATATGTAAAAGGCATTGTCTTGCCGTCAAGCAAAAATCAATAAGAAAGTTCAGTGTTTCTTCTTCTCTACGTTTCTGTCTCTTACCATCTTTACACTTTTGATATAATAGACACTATGAAATTTGATGATGAAGACTTATTTTGGCTTTGTCCAAAAAAATAAATAAAGAGACTTATTTTGGCATTAAATTTTTTTCGGGTGGGTCTATCGCAATCTTCATTAAAAAAAAATTGTATTTGGTATTCACATTTTCCAGGACAGTGGATGTATTGGCGGTAACGTTGACGGTAAAGGCTTATAACTACATCACACTCCGCTGTCTTGACTTGCTTTTTTAACAAAAAGATAATCTGCGCCCTGCGTGGAGTGAATATTTTAAAAAATATTGTATTTAAATGTTATAAAGAATATACATTTTGTATCAATAATATTCTTTACATTTGATTAGAGGTAGACATTTGAGCACTATTTGATTTGGTTCGGTCCGGATCATTGTGGTTTTGGTTCGATTCAGATTTTCGTGGATTTGGTTCGGTTTTGGGTTCAGATAACCTATTTAAAAAAGTTTCAAAAAGTAAAGTTCATATGTGTTTTAAATTTTTCAAAGTCTAAAAATCAAAATAATATATCATATAAATTTAAATAATGTATGCCAAAATACTTAAACTTAACATAAAAATTGGTTTAGCTTATATTTTTAGATAGGAAATCAAAAGATATTTTAAGTATTTTGGTATTTTAAGTATCAATTAATTATTTTAAACATGTACTTATAACTATTTATATATATTTCCAAGTATTTTAGAAAACTTAAAAACATCTTATATTTTGTATATATTCTTTTAGATATTAAATTTTAAAATAATTAATATATTAATCTGGTTTAATTTAACATATTATTAGATATTTAATTTAAATTTATAAATCTGGTTCAGATATATTCGAATACCCGGAATATTTCTATTCGGATCGGGTTCAGTTCCGGTTCTTTAGATACCAAAATTTTGAACCTATTCGGATATCTAATCAGATTTTGTTAAAGTTCAGTACTATTTTTTGGATCAGACTTGGTTTATTTTTTAGATCTAGATTTTTTGCCCAACCCTATATTTTTATTGTAACAAAATTTTAAACAAAAATGATGATGATTCATATTGATTTTGGGTAACCAACAATTTTTAAACTAAAACACATTTTACTATGCACGTGACCCATTTAGTTAATCACTAAAAACTATTCTATGTCAATTTGAGGAAAACAATGGACTGAACTTAAAAAATATATTACCATTTCAGATTGTCAATCGACACTTCCAAATATTCCATTTTGGTGTTGTGATGAATAGAAACGAGGAAAAAAAATTTGATACGCATTCCATGTCTCGTTAGGTGATTTCAATAGCTTATAAATAAATCTTCGTTGTATCGATCTTTTGTAAGATTTTTGAAAAATATTAATTAATAAAATATTACACTTGCTAGAGTAATCAATTGTTTCTCAATTAATATATAGGAGATTAAGGTAATCACATAAATCAAAACAATACATCTTGCTTATTTAAAATATTTTTATGGTAAATAGATCAAAATAATCATTTTTATTGTATATGGTATATAATTAAATTTCAATGATGTTAACATAAATATATAGTATATTTGAATATAAATATTTATTATTGAGACTTCCTACTCATATGGTTTTATTAACATTTGTATATTCTATGTAACAAAAAAATTTAAACCATTGATCTCATAATTTTTGATGTGATATTTTTTCGATGAAAAATTAAATATTAAGGTCTCAATAATTTTCAATGCAAATTCCAAAATTAACATATTTATGTATTTTTAAATGGTACATATAAAGGGTATTAAAATTTATATATATATATATATATATATATATATATATTATTTAATGTGAATGTCTATTACAAAAAAAAATCATATTAATACGATTTTATGATCATTTGTATCTTATTATAATAAAAACAATTAAGACACTGATCACAAAATTTTAAAGTATTAATAGCTGTTTTAAAAATTCAAAATATAACATGTAAGAAAAAAAATGATTTTTTATTATATGGTTAATATGATTATTTAATTTATTTTAATAATATAAAATTAAACAAAAATGAAAAATGATACACAAATTTTTATCAAATCTTATATCTATAATCATTAATTGTCATAAATATGTAATCATATTAGGTAATTATGTAGCTTTTATGTAAGGAAGTTATACTTGTTTTTAATATTTTGGGTTAATATAATATTTCTTAGCACATTATATTATATAGTTAATGCTTTAATATATCTAGCAAGACATGTTAATTGAATTGAACTTTTTTTTTTAATTAACTATCTAATTGATTGATACATAAACATTAAGTTTTTTTTTAATTATTACAAAACTGAAGTTACATATTTTCTTCTATTAATATTTAATATATAGGGGATGTCTACAAGAGCGATGACTAGCAAATTTGTTTTTGGGATCTCCATCATATTCCGGCTGCCTTGCATTCTATTTAGGTTGTATCTCTTCAATTCTTTGTTTGGGGCAATGACAATTGTATTATAAATCAAACAAAAATCGGAAAATGATAAAAATCTCAACATTGAAAGCAAGAAAAAAAGATAACTTCGTACATTCATAATCATATGATGTGGTGGAAGGTGCAAAAAGGTTACAAAAACTAAACATCTAAAAGAAACCAAAAACATTGCGTTTGCCAAACAGAAAGGCGAAATCGTCAGAATAAACAATTATTTCACTTTCCTTCAAAACGATCTCGTTTAAGGAATATATATGCTTCCGAAGTTGTTTAAACAAAAGCTTTTTTGACGTTCACTTGGTGATCTCTTTAGTCACCGGAGGAATATCGACAACTCCGTCACAGTTTACACCGGCAAGAGTTGGCTTCTCCGGCAGCTCTTTCTTCTCCTCAGGCATATCCTTAGGGCCCAAGAAACTTGGCTGATTCGTAGAAGACAACAGCCTTGCCCACATTCTATCCGTAATCACCACATTGTTCTGCTTCTCTGTTATCCTCTGCAACAACCACATTCTATCAGGTCTAACCAGATTATTACATTGAAAGTCAAAAAAAACGCATTTGATATGTATCAGTAACTTACGTAGTAAGGAATGTATGTTTGTCTTCCATTGACAAGACCACTGGTGTAGCCAGTGTAACCAGCCATTGCTCCATGAACCGCGCTCTGAGCTAGAAGTGTACAGTATACATTGTCTGATGCATTGCTTGGAACAGCCCGGATCATGTACGTAGGATCTAAAAGCAAGAAATGGAATTTAAAAGAAACGTCTTCCAAACAGTTGAAAAATGGGGGAAAACGTTATGATTGTTGTTACCTATGTATTTGAGATTCATCACCATATTAATCTTCTTAAAATAATCCTATCACCAGAGGAAAAAACAAGAAAAAAAAACACTGATGAGTTCTCTGGAAATGGCATAAAACAAAGTTCTGAGTCTTTTGTATTTGTTATGTTTACCTTGATGCTTTGTGATAGCCACAAGCCGACATCTTTAAGAAGCTTGTTACCAGACGCGTCAGTGTTAGATTCCATGCTTTTGGACATCAGCTCTTGCCCTGCTCCTTCAGCAAGAACTATCACCATGTGACCATTCTCCTTGATCCGTTTCTCTATGAACTCCAACAGTCCACCTTCTCCTTCCAGGTAAAATGGTGACTCGGGAATCAAACAGCAGTCGACATCTCTGCTAGCTAATGTAGCATACATCGCTATGAATCCTATAGTAAACCATCGAATAGCCTTTGATCAGTAACAGCTCGGAGAACTGTAACGTTCAAAGCAAAAAACACAGAAGAGAAAAACTTACCACTGTATCGACCCATAAGCTTGACAAAACCGATACCATTCTCATTACTCTCTGCCTCAACATGTGCTGCGTTGATTGCTCGCTGAGCCTCCTCCACAGCAGTATCAAACCCAAAAGACTTATCTATCACTGGTATATCGTTATCGATTGTTTTCGGGATTCCAACCACAGCAACTTTAAGTCCACGCCTTCTAATTTCCTACATGGTTTTACATAAATCTAAGTTTTAAAACTATTCATTTGTTAACAACTTATATACAAAGGCGTTACCTCAAATATAACCGAAGCTCCTCTCTGTGTTCCATCTCCACCAATGATGTAAACCTGATTGATTCCTCGGTCTTGGATGCTATCAACAATCTTCGTGGTATCATGTCCACCTCGTGAGGTCCCGAGGATTGTTCCTCCGCGTTTATGGATATCGTTCACGACTTTGGAGTTTAAGGGGATAGTGTTCTTGGCGTAGAATCCCCTGTATCCACCCTGTAACAAATGAGAATCATTAGGACAATAGTCGCCAAAAACTCAAAACTGTAAAATGAAAGAGATTCACAAAACTTACATCGATTCCAAGGATTCTCTTTACTCCGTACATGTACGATAAGCTGCTCACGATTTCTCTAATCACGGTGTTGAGACCAGGGCAGAGACCTCCACATGTAACGATGCAAGCATGGACTTCGTCGGATTCGAAGTAAACCTTTTGGCGTGGACCGGCGCGTCTGAAATGGACTCCTCTTGGACCATCCTTGTGGACTACAACCTGAATAACAAGAAAGAAAAAGAAAACATAATCATCTAACCTAACACCATTTTTAAAGCAATTCCAAGAAAAAAAAAGGATTAAGCTTGATGATATTTACCTTCTCAGGAACACTATCATCCGCATCAACAAAGTACTGCCTGATAAAACGAAGAAACTCACGTGAACAAAAACAAAACTTTGAACCCTGAGGACAATGACAAACGTCTAAAGAGGGTTGAAGATACACTTACTTAACAACAGAGTAAGCTGGGTTGTCTTGTAATGGATTTGGGTAAGTCTGCAAACAACACAAACCACTAAACAGATCAAAAACATTGGAACCCAAAAGCAAAAGATTCCAACTTTGTTATTAAACGTCATCAGATTCGATCATTCAAATCAAATTAGATCAAAGAGCAACGTACAGGAAGATCAGGGAGGTAATCAACGAGATGAGGAACGTCCTGTAGTATGTAACCACCAGGACCGTTGATGATCTTCGGCTTGTTGATTCTCGGACTAGACATAACGACGATCAAATCAAGACAGAAACTAATTTGAAAAGGAAGAAGGAAAATGAGAGAGAGGTTGAATCAAAAACAAGTCAATCCTATAAAAGAGAACCCGTTTTTGAAGGAGTGGTAAGATAGTGAGAGACCCAATAAAGACGAAGAGCTTTCTCGCTTTTTTTTAGATGGGGAATTTAATCGAACAGGTGGTAGGCATCAACGATTTAAACCTATATTAAAAAAGGATTAAAACGAAAGAGAATACTATATACATACACATGTATATACACATATATACATGTGTATGTATACGCAACTACGCTACATGATTCTCGGATATATATATGAAAATAATGGTGGAAGAGAAAAAATAAAAGCACGTTGAAACTTGGAGAAGATGATTCGTATTATTCTAGAATCATTTTAACTTTCCGTTTGTAGGTTTGGCCTTGGTGAAGAAGCAATTTTAAAATAAAAAAATTTGTGAAGGAAATGATTAATTTAAAATATTTTCTACAGTATTTCCTTCCAATTTTTTTTACATCCGTTATTATATTCCACGATCATGAAGAATATTCCGGTTCTCATAAAGAAAGAAAGACAAGTCCAATTTGTGTGTCGGTTATCTCAAATGATATGTGTTTGTATGTTTGTTTAATAATTTTTCTTAAATAAATTTGCTGGTTGCCAAGAGAAAACATGATTTTAATATTTTCATAATAATGGAAGAGTTGACGAAAATGCTATATAAGTTCATAATGCTATTTGACAAAAAAAAAGAAGTTCATAATGCTATCAGGTGACATACTTGCTTATTCGTTTTTATTACAAAAAATATTTGTATATATTTTACTTTCGGAACAGCTCGCGTCGTGTTAAGGGAAGTTTATACACGTGTAGTCTCATGATTTATCGATTGTTCTGGAATCGACCAGAGCAGCCAATCAGATTTGTTGATCGACGGTCAACTGATGCAAGTTGTACATGGAAAACATAGATCGATGGCTGTCCTTCATTGTCTACTACGTGACGTGACCCATAAGTTACAGAGGAAAAATGAAATTAAATGGGCTATTGGAAAAGGAGGGCACTTACTAAAGCCTCACAGTTGGGCTTAGTTAAGGCCCAGTAATAAAATTCCAATGCGCACTTTGCAAGTTCAGTCATAAGTTGAGAGATGATATAAAACGTAACTCGGAGGGGGCGATCCTGGAGAAAGGATAGGGGAGAGAAGGTGGAGCATTCGAATAATAAGAGATCATCAGGGTAAAATGCTAATAGGTAGGGCGAAAAGAGTGCAAGGAATGGGAACGGCGTTAGAGACAGAGGCAGAGGCGATTAGGTGGGCAATGCACACACTATCGGTTTTGGATATGCAAAAGCAATTTTGGAAAGAGATTCAATGGAGCTCAGTAGAATGATCAATGGCGAACAAGAAGTGTGGCCAATGCCGAAACCGCTAATCCAGGATGTCTCTCATCCTTGAAGCACGATAAAGAATTTATTGTGAAGTATAATCCTCGTAATGGCAACAAAGTAGCATATAAGATAGCGAAGGAGAATTCGATTTTTATGCAGAGTACTTCTAATAGGGGGATCCTATCTATTTGAGTTTTAATAATATATATATGTGTGTATGTAGATATTAATATAACTATTTAATTTTGGAGTATTTAATTTTATGGAAAATCCAATCCAAAGATTCTTAAATTATTTGTTGTAAAAAAATTTAAGTTGAGTTTCTCATAAAATTAAAAAATCTATTATTAAAAATAATATTAATATCTATATACAAATATATGTAATTTTAGAACTCCAGTGGATAGCCTCTATTGGAGGTACTCTAATGTCCCTAATTTGTATTCTATTATGCATGTATTGTTGAAACTTGTGTATGAGACTGATAAGCCTATATAACTATGTAAGTAAGTAAGACCACCTCCAACGGTGGGTTTAGACTAAGGCTTTAAAGAAAAAAAGGAAAAAAACATAAATAAAAATTTGTAAAATTAGACAGAACCGCTGCTTAATTAAGAAGATGTAGAATTGGTAAACACTCCATACGTGGTCCATGCGTATTGGCTTGTTCCTTTTACACGAAAGGAAAAAAAAGTTCTCTTCTCTTTCTTTGTCGGTTGGTTTGTCTCTCTTCTTCGATTTTCTCGAAATCCCTTCGTCGATTTTGTCGAAATCTCCAACGGAGATGATGTTTGATCCGTTTCTTTCTTCGTCGTGTTCTCCTCCAAATCCGTCCATGCAATCACCGTGAAGGTTCGGATTCTTCTATTCTTTGTCCCCGCGAATTGAATTCCTTCGATTAGAATCAAAAAATTTGTTTCGATGATGAGATTTGACTATGTACATCTCCTCTCTTTGACTCTTTGATTACATCGATTTGGTTCCATCTTAAAATTTGTATGTTCTTGTCCAATTTGTGAACCTCGTTGTAATTGAAAGAGCCGCTAGAGAAAGAGAGGTATGTATCTTTCTATGTCTCTGATTCAGTATCTAGTTGATCCAATTAGTTTATTGAATTTATGGGTTTTGTAGGAACTCCATGGACAGAGGAAGAACATAGGATGTTCTTGCTAGGTTTACAGAAGCTTTGTAAAAGACGTTTTAGCTACATTGGTTAGTCTTTTTTCCCTTACTCTGATTTGGTTTCAGATTAGAGATATAGCTATGGTGTGTTTGATTAAATAAGTCATATGTTATTGTGTTTAATGGTAGAGATAAAGCTTCTCACATGAACTTAATCTTGAAATTCAATCTTTTTTATTCTTCTTATTATCCTTACGATCTAATTAATCCTTACAGGGAGTAGATATACCGAAGGTCAGCAAGAAACGGATCAAACATCATCAAAGGGGATCAAACATTACTTCTCTCCTCTCTCTTTCATTTCAGTTGGCAAGAGGTAAGTGGACTATCCTTTTAATGCATGTTAGATATTGATTAGGTTGGGAGTTAAATGGACATTTGTGTGATGTACTTGTTAGTTGCGTAGAAGGATTTACATTAACTTTCTTGGTTGTTTTAGTTTTAGGTAGATACATTGACTTTCTTGGTTGTTTTAGCTGTAGGTAGATAAATTGATTGCCATTAACACATAACACCTATAAAACTCTCCTTAACTTTGCTTTTAAAACCGAACAACTCTCTTTCTCCTTTCATATCTCCTTCTCCTTTGCTATTTCCTTTCATAAAACTGAACAAGCTCTCCTTCTCCTTTGTTATGGATCCATTTAGTCAACCTTGTAGCTTTCAAAACCTCTTAAAAAGTCAACAACCAAACACTCAAACCCCTTTATCAGTATGTCACACGTGAACCTAGTATAGAACTCTCTTCGTCGGATGCCTCTGTCTTCGGTACAAAATGGGCTAAAGATGCAAACGAATAAGACCACACTGTGGCTGACCGTAAAGAAAGATGGAAATGGTCACCAACAGAAGATGTTGTACTCATCAGTGCTTGGTTGAACACCTCTAAAGATCCTGTTGTGGGGAATGAGCAGAAAGCAATTGCATTTTGGAAACGAATTGCAGCCTATTTTGCATCAAGTCCAAAGCTTGCTGGTTTGCAAAAGAGAGAGCCAAGTAACTGTAAACAAAGGTGGGGGAAGATTAACGAGGGTGTATGTAAGCTTGTAGGCTGTTATGATGCTGCAACGAAACAAAAATCCAGTGGACAGAGTGAGAATGATGTTTTGAAAATGGCTCATGAGATATTCTTCAATGATTACAAGGTCAAGTTTACACTCGAGCATGCATGGTTAGGGCTTCGCCATGATCAGAAATGGTGTGGAGCTTCTTCTACTAAAGATAAGGTAAGCTCAAAAAGAAAGTTGGATGACCATTCCGCACAGTCATCAACCTCTGTGCCAGGTTGCCATGGAGAGGATGAAGTAATGGCTCGACCTGTTGGTGTCAAAGCAGCAAAGGCCAAAGGTAAAAGCAAGGCAACAACTTCAGAAGAGGTAGTGGAGTTTCAGAGCATGTGGGAGATAAGGCAAAAGGACTTTGTTTTGAAGGAAAAGCTTAACAAGTAAAATTGCTTGACAGCCTAATTGTCAAGACAGAGGCACTTAGTGAACAAGAAATCGCTTTGAAAAATAAACTAATAACTGACATGTTGTCAAGTTAGTATGGCAAGTTAGATTGGTTTATCTTTTATGCTTAATGTCGAGTCTGGATGGCAAGTTTGTTTTGTTTCTCTTTATGCTTAATGTCGAGTCTGTATAATTTTTCTCTTAGTGCTTAATGCTTTTGCTTTCTCTCGTGTGATCACTCTTTGTTGTTGTCTTGGTCTGTGGTTGTCAAGTAATAAAGCTTTAACATGCTGTTGTCTTGGTCTGTGGTGGTAAAGTAATAAATCTTTAACTTGTTGTTGTCTTGTGAATAATGGTTTGTCCCTGCAAGCAAGCAAATGTGCGTTTCAAATATATTTTTTTCTAAATTGTGTATCTAATTTGTTAAGGACTTGTGACTAAAGAGTATGTTGTTGTCTTTCACATCGTGGTTTAACAATAAATAGAACTGATGTATCTTTTTCTCTCTTTGTTTTAATTGTGTGTATTGTCTCTGATGTATCTTTTGCTCTCTTTGTTTTTATTGCAGGTGGAAGACAATAAAGAAATCATGTGACAGAAGAAGACACTTGGGGTGGCCAACCTGTTTTTAATTTTGATTCAAAATATCGATTCAAAATTTGTGTGATGTGTTCCATGTTTTCTTTATAAGCTGTTACCATGACCATTTGTTCTACTAGCTCACATTTTTCTTCTTTCTCATTTTTCTCCTAAGTTTTAAGATTTTGTTTCTTCACATTACTTTCTTCACATTCACCAAAATAACAAGAGTTAACATTTTCTAAACGACATCTTCTTCTTCAAATAATTTTGAATAAATGGATGAAAAATTCGACCAAATATTCGATCAACAATTTGAAAATCTTTTCATTCATTATGGTGATCATCAAGAAGCGGCCAAGTCAGAAAAAAACGAGCCTACGTTGAGAGACAACGTGAACAAGGACACATCCAGTTATGGAACGATTATTTTAGTGAAGATGCAACATACCCTTCTCAAATATTTCGACGCCGTTTTTGAATGAACAAGCCCTTGTTCATGCGTATTGTTGATCGACTCTCCGATGAAGTCTCATTCTTTTAACAAAGAAGAGATGCTACTGGAAGTTTCAGTCACTCTGCGTTACAAAAGGCAACGGCAGCAATTCGTATGATGGCATATGGTTGCCCAGCTGATGCGATTGACGAATATCTCCAACTTGGTGAGACCACCGCGCTTTCATGCTTGGGAAATTTTGTTGAAGGAATCATAAATTTATTTAGAGATGAGTATCTAAGAAGACCCACGCCAGAAGATCTTCAACGACTACTTGATATTGGAGAGATACGCGGATTTTCTGGGATGATAGGAAGCATTGATTGTATGCATTGGGAGTGGAAGAATTGCCTGACCGCATGGAAATGCAATATACACGTGGATCAGGAAAGCCAACAATCGTTTTAGTGGCTGTAGCTTCACAAAATCTCTGGATATGGCATACATTTTTTGGACCTCCAGGTACATTAAACGATATCAATATTCTTGATCGATCACCAGTTTTTGATGATATATTACAAGGTCGAGCTCCAAAAGTAAATTACATTGTCAACGGACACGAGTACCATTTGGCTTAATATCTCACAGATGGTATTTATCCAAAATGGGCTACATTTGTCCAATCTATTCCACTTCCACAAGGTCTGAAAGCATCCTTATTCGCTAAATATCAAGAAGCTGTACGTAAAGATGTCGAACGTGCTTTTAGGGTCTTGTAAGCTCGATTTACCATAGTCAAAAATCCAACTCTTTTGTGGGGTAAAATAAAAATTGGAAAGATAATGAGAGCATGTATCATTCTGCACAATATAATAGTATAAGACGAACGAGATGGATACGCTCAGTTTGATGTATCTGTATTCGCACAACCGGAATCAAACGAAGTTCACAAGTGGATTTCACGTATTCTACAAATATGCCTTCAAATCTCGGCAATATGATGAGCATTCAGAATCGAGTTCGTGATAAAACAATACATCAACAATTGAAAGCTGATTTGGTTGAGAATATATGGCAAAAATTTGGTACAAATCAATATTACAACTAATCGGCTCTTTCTCGTCTATGCTTTTCTTTCATGTTTGTTTAAAATTCCTAATTATAAATTTGTATATATATTTTTAATATGCTTTTATGTTATATTTGTTTAAATTTTATGTAATCCAATAATTTAGAAATTTTGTAAAATTTATATTTAATAATTTACTTCTACAATAAAAAAAATTAAGAACTTCAAAAGGGTTCTCCCCATTAGACCATAAGAAAACTAATTATATTAATAAAGGTTCTAAACTTCAAAAAGTACAAATTAACAATTAAACTAATGATTAGAATCCATGAAGGGCTTTAACCATTAGAAATGCTCTAAGAGTTTGGTTAACGAAAAATAAATTGTTGTCTTGTTGAACCAAAAAAAAGTAAATCGGAAGGCACAATGATAAATATTAATTTCATTGCTTCATGATTGCGTATTATTTATATGTTTTCATACCAAATTAATAAATCAAATACTCTTATTAATAAAATATTGTTTTTTTGGGACAACAGAATAAAATAATGTTCTTAAATAGCTAAAATAGTATTTCATGGTCGTCTGTTAGCAGGGCCGGTCATGAACCATACCTAGTGAAACATTTGCAATAGGTCCCTAAAATTTTTGAAAAAAATTATATAGATTTAAACCCAAAAAAATTATTTTTAGGCCTCTAAAATTGTAAAAAAAAAATATATATAGAAATGGTTTCAGGTCTCCAAAATTTCAGGGTCGGTCCTGTCTATCAGATTACTAGCGGAAATTCTACTTCTTTTTCTTTTTCCCTTTCCGAAAGAAGAATAAAAATTCGAATCGAATCAGTTTCTCCTTAGAGACGCTTACAGAAAGAGACGAATATACATACACTCTCACTGTCACACATTTACATGTATATGAATTGGGACAGCCTATACAGTATTCTCTTGTAGGTATATCTAGAAAGTGAAAGTAAAGGTGACAATGAAGGATGAAAAAACGAACGTTGAAACGACTGAGAACTAGTTTTATTTTTTCTTTTGGCCAATGTCAAATTTTAAAAGCAAAAGTTGAAAAAAATGCCAAGTGTGATGGAAAATGTTAAATTAAAATCGTATAATGTCTGGTGGATTTTATTAATTTTTAGTCCTTTGATCATCAACTAAGAACTTTGAATCTCTGGTAGATGGTCGATCATATCACGGTTATGTATATATTATTTACCAGTTACCACAAACCACTGCATAGCTAGCTATGTTATATATAAATAAGTCTTTCCGATGAAATTTTCATACAACAACGCCGACGACTATTTGAAACAGAGTACAATACAAAATTACAATATAAGAAACCGGAAACGTAATCAAAATCTATTACAATGATGGGGAATACATGTATTTTCAGAGAAGATTAAATTTATAAACGAAATAATCTTATTGATTCTTAAATTTATATTATTGAACTACAGCTGATAAATACTTTTATTCTCAATCTCACACGGAATTTTTTTTTTTTCTTCTTTTCTCTTTTACAAAGGGAAGCAAAATGTGAAACCTAATAATCATGAGATCAAATAAATCATAACCGTTATATATGTTGTTCAAACAAATCTGCGGATAGGCCCCATCTCCCGACACTATCATTGGACCCACATCAATGTAGGAAGTCCAGAGAACCCAAAACTAATTACCTCCTATATACATATATAAAATAACGTGACCAAAGTAAAAAAGAAAAAGATTCGTAAAACATGTGTTTGCCTTACAATCCAAAGAGATTATCCTTAAATGCTTTTTTCCTATGTTCTTTATCTGCATTCTTTAGATTATAGTAATTTATATAATATGCTGTTTTTAATTAATCTGTAATTAAGCTCAATAGTTCTTCACGTCAACTGATTTAATCAATTAACTAATGAAAATGGCCTAAATCAAATTTAACGTAGACACGTAAAACGAGATGGAATCTCCGAAGGTCCACAGTTCATCAAAATCTCATTCGTTTTTATTTTGGTACAAAAGTATAGGAATTTACATCTCAATCACAATATTATGAGAAACAAAGAATATCCTTTTGTGTACGATGGTAGAGATTGTTGTAGAAAATAGAGATTTTTATAAATAGAATATTGAAAACAGAGTTACATCTTAATCAGTTTATAAAATGTTAGTTATTTTATTCGCAATATCCTCAACTTATATTGTTTGCGCAAAAGCTACTGTGCATATATATACCGCTGTAGAATGTATATATACGTACACTTTACGTATTAATTAAGAAAAATAAATAAATACAGAAAGAAAATACATTAATAGGTTTGGTCAAGTCATCGAAGACTCGCAGACGACAAGACAGAGTAAAATTAGGGTTTAACCTTTTCAGTCTCAACTCCTTTTATTTCCTTTACTCTTCTTCTTCCTCTTTCTTCTTCGTTTCTTTATCTACTTGACATAGATTTCCCAGTACTTAAAGTCGTATCCACATGTGTTTCTGTGTCTCTACTGCAACCAAAAAAGAAATAGTTATAATAATTAAACTTTATTCAAATCATATATATACACTTACGATAAGTTGTTCATATAAAAACCTATATTATAATCTCTAATTATATATATTGAGATCACTCCAGTCTTTATCAAATTCTTCTTCTTCTTCTTCCACTTTTAGTCCAGTCGATCAGATATAACTCGGGTACCTTTGATATTTGTTTTTCACTGTTTTGGGTCATGTTTTTAACTTAACTTTTTTTTTTTAATCTGAGATCCTTAATGTATCTCCAGCTCTACATGTTGAGATCAACGTCAGCTAATCAGATGTCTTTTTTTCCATTTTAGTTTCAGTAGATCTCGTATAAATCTGGTCATCTGAATATATATTTTTGTAACTGTCATGCGTTGAATATTTATATATGCGTGTGTTTTTATTCTTCAAGCAATGTATTGAATTGAAGCTTTATTTTGATGAACTTGCAGATCAATCTCTCGTACTGAAATAGATCAATCATCTTAGCTTTCGACCACGGAAATGAAGAACACATGTAACCTCATAGATTCAAAGCTCGAAGAACATCATTATCTTAGCGGATCAAAGCAGTGTCCTGGATGTGGCCGCATGATTCAAGCTGCTACTAAACCAGTAATATTCATATTCCATAAAAAAATTACTCATCAAAAACCAGAAATATAAATAAAAGATATTCTCTTTAACTTTTTATTTCTTTAAATGTGCTCTTCATCATTCATCCTCTTTCCTTTTTCTCTCTTTTTTTTTAGAACTGGTTTGGACTGCCGGCTGGAGTGAAATTCGATCCTACCGATCAAGAGCTTGTTGAGCATTTAGAAGCAAAAGTGAAGGGAAAAGAAGAAAATAAGAAATGCTTTCCGTCTCATCCACTTATAGATGAGTTCATCCCAACCATTGATGGAGAAGATGGGATCTGTTACACTCACCCACAGAAGCTTCCAGGTTCAGTTATCTTTTTGATGCAACAAACTTTATAAGTTATATTAAAATAAAATACAGAAGTTTGATCTATATGTATGATCAGCACAAAGAAGTATGGACTGATTTGATATTTAAATAGTGTAGAGGTGACATATATTTCTTGTACTATTAATCAATCTAGAAATCACCATCATTTAGTTCCTAGCCTGCTATCTATGTTTTGTTTTTAACACAAAACTTTACTTTTCTTGTCAACAGCCCTAATTTTCAATAAAAGTTTGAATTTATTTTGAAATTCGTTTTATTGATAGATATATCTTTTCTAATCATCCTTAACTATTACCATGGAATTTATGGAGATTTTTCGCATGTTCTCCGTGTTATATATATATATATATATATAAATAAATGTACTTCTGATATTTTAGCTAAATATGATTATAAATAATTAATTGAAAAGGATTAATATTTCTTTGAAACATCTACATCGATCATGGTTAAAAGAAACTTTCAAAGGAAAAGGTATTCTGAAATAAAATAATGTGAAACATTTTAGCTAATTTTAAATTATCAACATAGGTAATCCAGTCTTAGATGAAAAAAAAGTCCAGTCTTAGATGAACCTGGCAGATTAATTTTCTTGGATAACTTCTTAGTTATTCATTATATATATATAGCAATGAATGTGCATGCAAGTGGTAGTATAGGGCTCTTGGATAGTGTTTGGTAACCTAAGTTTGGAAAGAAAATTCCACATCCTCCCGTAACAACTTGTTACTCTTACATTAGTTCTCCAAGTTCTAACTGACGTCAATTCAAATATTTCATGTTTTTATATTAGGGGTAACAAAAAATGGCTTAAGCAAACACTTCTTCCACAAACCATCAAGAGCTTACACAACCGGAACAAGAAAACGGCGCAAAATCATTCAAACGGATCACCAATCCGAGTTAATCGGATTGCGATCCGAAACAAGATGGCACAAAACCGGCAAAACAAGACCGGTTATGATAAACGGACGACAAAGAGGGTGCAAGAAGATATTGGTACTTTACACAAACTTCGGCAAGAATCGACGACCAGAAAAAACAAATTGGGTGATGCATCAATATCATCTTGGGATCAACGAAGAAGAAAGAGAAGGAGAGCTTGTGGTCTCCAAGATCTTTTTTCAGACACAACCTAGACAATGTGTTGGTAATATTAATTGGTCGGAACATAATGTTAGTTCCAAGGACTTGATCGGAATTGGTGCCGGAGATGAGATATGCGGCGTTGCTGCCGCCCTGCAGAGTCTTGGCTCCGGTGATGTCGATACTAGGGTTAATATGAATCCCTTTATCCGAGCATTCGGTGAGGTATATATCTCTTATGCTCAACTTTTACATAAAGACTGATCTAGATATTGTGGTGTACCTTAGTGCAACATTAAGAGTAACAAACATTTTGTGTGTGTGGTAATTAACATGTGTATATAATTAAGGGGACAGCCGAAGCTTCGAAAGGAAGAGAAAACCGGCGTGTGTCTGGCACGTGCGAGGAAGTACATGATGGGATCATAAGACCATCATCAACATCATCTCACTATATGATCCATGATCATAATCACCCTCATCAAATCGGAGACATAAGAGAATTTGACATACCATCGTCGTCATCATATCAACACAAGCCAATCTTCAACACTACAAGCGTTGTGCCGTTTCAGGTAAAGTTACCATTACTTTAAAATTTCCGAGTATTGAAACCCAAAATTAAATTCCAAATATGTTAAGTATATATTACGCTAACTTGCATGGATATAAATATATAGTATAGTGTTTCTTGTCTTTTTTTGGGTAAACATGTTAAGAAGTTTTTCTTGTCTTCTTGGGCATTTAATCATGACAAATTATTTAAATAAAAGCTAATGATTTTGGATCTACAGGCTCATGCAAAAAGTAAATCATGCAGTATATCACAAACTCAATCTTGTTCATATGGTATAAAAGTAAATTAGCTTGCAAAAGTAACACATAAAGTATACATGAGTAGTAAAATTGTATATATATAATACGTATGCAATCTTTAAATTGCTATATTCTTATTGGTGAGATGTGAATAGTTTCTTTTTGCTATAAAGTAATGTTACTTGGTATCTTTTTCCTTTTTAATAATGACAGCAGCAGCAATTAAGGGGTCGATCATCTGGTTCGGGATTAGAAGACTTAATCATGGGTTGCACATCTACTTGCACAGAAGAGGTAAGTTTTATAAAAAAAATTAAATTCGATATAGGTTCATAGGGTAATAATAGGCTATGGCTATGTGATCACTGATACATGTTTGGCATATTACAAACATGTCACTTACAAATGTGTAAACTTGCAGGAAAATTCAGAAGCAATTCCACAGCAAAGTGCAGACTGGTTAACGTTTCCACCCTTCTGGTAAGACCGTGTTTATTAAAATGAAAGGATATTAACACTGCATATCGTAAATAGAATTATATTACAAACAATTGTTAATCAGCCAGAGGTCAATCATGTAACTGTCTTTTTTTCTTGGGGACAACTGAGACAATGAATACATAAATTAACCATTAGACCGGTCACAATTTCGCAGGAGCCAAACCGAGTCAGATGGCCAAAACCGAAGATTTTAACCGAACCAAAAGGAAGCATAGAAGTCTTGCAAACAGTGGCCCTAGCTGCTGGAAATGCTGAGCTATAATCTCTGCCATTAACTTACGGCATCAGACTTTGTAGCCTTTTGAATTCCTCAACAACCTATACCACAAATGACAATCTTTCAGAAACAACAGCCTAGACTTTGTATTAAAGAAACACACAAGTAGATCATGTTTTTATTTTTTTTATAAGCTTTAGGTTCTCTCTCATATACTTACCTTCCTCTGCGAAGGATGCAGCAACACCCGCGGTCTTATCAAGCGGACATGTTCAAAAGCTGCAGCTACGGTCATACTCTTGTGCTCAGTCTGAGAAACACAGCGAGAGCAAACTCCTTAATGAACCAACAACCTAAGCTAATCAAATATGAAATTAATCAATGGAGTTACCAGATAGCAGAGAACAACGGTAGTACTTCTTCCACGACCAGCTTTGCAATGGACGTAAGTGGTTTTACCGAGCAAAGCATTCTCTGTTACATGAAAGGGAATATGCATAAAAAAGGTAAAAATTCAAGAGAGCATAATCTTTTACTCAACTGTGAATGAAGTCCACAGCTCGGGTTATGTCTGCAATGGAAGGAGCAAAGAGGTAATCTCTTGTTGGTATCACTAGATGGTCCATTTCATAAGCCTAAAAAAACAAAATCTGCAACCATCAAACACTCCACAAGTAGACAAAAGAAGACAAGATTGGGGACGTCTTTACCAACATTGTACAAAGAAGATGGAACCAACGTCTCAAAAGGTTCGTTAAGAGTGATTACGCCACCAACGCCTAGTTGTTTTAGTCGTGGAACATCCTTGCGAAATGGAACCGCTCCCATCAATAGAAACTGATAAAAGTAAAAAATAACAGCTACTCATAACAACTATAGTCCCTTTTTAACCAAACGAACAATTGATACTTGAAAAAGAGCTCACATTTTTAGCAGTCAACAGTTCTACCTATATATGGTCTCTTAGGCAAAAATAATTCCCCTCAAAATGATGAAAAGACATGATCTTTAAAGCTAGACACATTCAAGATAGAGAAGCTGTATCATTTTGCAAGAAGAACTGATGATTTTCATGTAGAGCATAAAGCTATTCAGACAGAAACAAGTTCTAACTGTAGTAGATGGTCTGTTTTGCAAAAACGAACACTCAAAATAATGAAAAGACATGATCTTTTTAAAAGCTAGACACAGTCAAGATTAGTATTGCTTTATAAAAAAAAAGAAAAAAAGAAAAAGGGAAACCTCATCGATTTGATCCCACCATCGAAACTGAGATTGGAGTTTGAAGCGTAGGAGGTTGCATAGAAGAGTCGGGTAGAAAAGGATCCGACCACCCGCTCCGATTAGAGCTCTCTTTGCTTTATCACCTTTCTTATTCTTCTTCTTTTTGCGAACGCCGTCGTTTCGGGATGATCGCTGCGTCTCGTCATCTACTTCCGTTTCAACAATCATCGCCGGAACTTGGAAGAGTGGGTTGGCCAAAAAGTCAAACTCGAAAGTCGAAACACACTCCACGACGAACTGTCATTATTAAGAGGCACATTTTAGTACAAAGTCTTATTGGGCCTAGAGAAAGCTACGAGGCCCATAAAAGGAGAGAATTGACGTATTAAAAATTTAAAACCCATTTTACTAATCTGGACCCTTTTTTTTTTTCTTTCAACAGATCAAATTAAGACATACCGACACGTGTCGTTCACGTATATCTCTCTATACATATATTCGGGTTCATGCCACTGCTACACCTACTCGAGTCCTTTCGACGCTAATCTCTAGAACTTTCCGAAGAAGCAGAGCCGAAGAAGAGAAGAGCAAGATGTCGTGGCAGACTTATGTAGACGATCACCTGATGTGCGACGTTGAAGGCAGCCGCCTCACCGCCGCCGCAATTCTCGGTCAGGACGGTAGCGTCTGGGCTCAGAGCGCAAATTTCCCTCAGGTTAGGGTTTTGCTTCTTCACCCAGAGTTTGATCCATCGAGACTTTACTGTTTCTGGTTCAATCTGTGTTGAAACCTGCAACCATCTTGTTACGTTTTCGTGATTTGGGGTTCTGATTCATATGCTGTGTTGATTCAGTAGAAGAAGTTCTAATTCGAAAAGTTTAAAGCTTCTTTCTAGAGTGAAGTGTTTACTGATGTTTAGTATGCATTATTGGCTTTGTTTTTAGTTGAAGCCTGAAGAAATCAAAGGCATCAACAACGATTTTGCCGAGCCTGGAACGCTTGCCCCAACGGGATTGTTCATCGGTGGCACCAAGTACATGGTCATCCAAGGAGAGCCAAATGCTGTCATTCGAGGGAAGAAGGTAACTCTTGACTGGTTTCCATTAATCTTTTCTCTTCTCCCAAAACAGTTGAGTTTATGAACCAGTGCTACTTTTGGCTTTGCGTTCTAGGGAGCTGGTGGTGTTACCATCAAGAAGACCACCCAAGCCTTGGTTTTTGGTATCTATGAAGAGCCAATGACTCCTGGACAGTGCAATATGGTTGTTGAGAGGCTTGGTGACTACCTTATTGAATCAGGGCTCTGAATATCCAAGCTCATGTTGTCTCTATACCGAGAGAAAAAAACTATTTATATATCAAATGTGACCAATCACTTTATGTCGAACTTTCTATTACACCCCTTACCATGTGATGGAGCTCGGGGATGTATGGTTATAAAACAGTATGGTAATGTTGAGTTTAAGTTTTAATGAATGGCAGTGTGGTACCATAAGCTTGTTTGGAGTTTTATGAACGGTTCTGCAGAATTGAAAATTTTGTGAACTGGAACAAGGATAGATTCAGATCACATAATCATAGATTGCATTACACATTTTCTAATAAAACGTCTGTACAACAGTTCCATTTCACGAAGATGGACAAAATCTTAGATGGTAACAAATTTCTAGACCAAACCATTGAGGAACAAATCTTACCTTTTCTTACTACTGCTACATTCCTGCTAGAACACTGACTCACATTTCTTTCAGTTTCAGTGTTATAATGCCAGTGAATTCGTAGTTTGCAAACTGAACAACAACGAGATCACGAGACAGAGACTCAAAATCCATACTTGCGATTCGTTTCCATGTAAATCTGAAGCAGAGGAGGACAATGCAGATGCATTTGTCGCCTTGGTGTAGTTCCTGTAGAAGATTTCAACAACATCAGTAAGAATACGTTTATGCATTGTTTCTTCAGTTTGCAAATCTGAAACAAAAGTTTCTATCTTTAATGACATACCCGCCTGCGGTTATGTATATGCATTTGTCATAACCTGAAACAACATTGAACCAGATTAAGGCTAAACCAATGCTGTTGATTCGTGATTTTGCAGAAAAGAAAGCTGGAGACATTTGTTTACTTACTAGGGTCTTTGTTGACCTTAACACCAACTCCTCCAAAGCTACAAGCAACATCTGTACCTCCGTTCTGCTGGAAGTAACTATTGAACACGAAAGAAGCATGAGAAACCAAAGTATCTGGCTGGAAACAAGGCTGGCTCGGTTGAATAGCCGTGCAATCAACGTTCCCAGGACCACACGCCCAATCCAAAGCACCTCTCAGCTCTATCTCCGAAGCTTTAGAAGAAGCGATGCACCAGCTCTCACTCCTCCCTTTCGAGTTCCCACCGCTCGAATTCGACCTAAACCCACCGTTCTTCCCCGTGAAATCCAACTGGTAAACACTCGTCTGGTCGGGATAGAACAACCCCCAGTTCCTCTCTGAATCCAAACCCGTTTTCCTGTTCTCGTTGAACAGTGAGAATATATAAACGTCCATGGCCTCTCCTGGTTTTGAAGGCGTGCCTTGGTTTGTAACCGTGTGGTGTATTATGTTAGTATTGTATGTCTCTGCGTTGTCAGGAGAGGCGGCACCTTTCTCCTTCGGTGAGCCTTTGGTCGGCCATCCGGTCTCGGTGACCATGATCTTGATCGTCCTGAAGTTCAAAGCCGTGAGGGCGTAATAGAGAGCGTCTACTTGAGCATCGAACATGTTCTTGTAGAGCAAACCGGTGTTGGGATCAATAACCTCAGAGGAAGACTCGAACAACACGTAGTCCAAAGACACATTGCTCGGAGAATCTCTGTAAGCGTAGTAAGGGTAAAGATCGACCATGAAAGGAGACTGATTCTCCGCCAAGAACTCGAGCATCGGTCTCAAGAAATACGCGTAGCTGCTGTTGAACGCTCCAGCGGAAGGAGGAAAGGATCTTGAGAGGACGCCGAGGGAGAGAGTCGTCGAGACTTTGATTCTTCTGCTAAGACCGACTTTCTTGAGAGCGGTCAGCACGTTCTGCATCGCGGGGACGACGAGAGACGAGGCGTTGGTGTGTGGATCGTCGGTGGATTCGGCTCCGACTGTTATGTAGGTGATCTTGGTGGTTGGATAGTGTGGTAAGACGCTGTTCTTTAGCCACGTGTCTGCGTTTGATTGGAACTGGGAGAAAGCTTTGAGGTCGGAGTTTGGGACTCCGATCATGAGTTCGATGCTTGTGTTGGCGAATGCTTTGAGGACTTGGGAGTTGTAGTCGTAGATCCGGACGTATTTGATGTTGTGCTGTTTTATCAGCTGGACTACTTTTGATGGTGTCGGAAGATCGTCGGCGCTTCTTCCGTAACAGACTCCGACCTTACCACCGTGGCAACAGTCTGCAAATAAAATAAAAAAGACAGAATCAATTATTTTTCATTTACGACCAAATTTGTTAGTGTTCCAAGAACTGCAATGTGCATAAGCTCGAGCTCTACAGTAGATTACAAGAAAAATAGTGGAATCTATCGAAATTTTCTAATCGAATATGAATCGAAGTTGGATATTAACGAACATTTAGCAGAACAAAGTCTCTCATAAAGTTCAATGAAATGGAGAATCATTTGGTTTAATGGTTCAGTGAATAGTAGAGGGAGAGATAAGAGAGAGAGAGAGGCAAACCCAGAAGCAGAAGCAGGAGAGAAATGGAGAAGATGAGCTTCCCCATTGGTGAACAAATGCACAGTCTTGCTTCCTTTCCTCGGAAGAAGGAAGCTTCTTCTTCTTCTTCGAGCTTCCCTTCTATCTTTTGTGAATAAAGTTTAAAGCTCTCTCTCTCTCTCTCTACAAATAGCTGTCTTCTCTCTCTCTCTCCGCCGAGAGTAGAAAACTTTATAGTAATTTTTTTCTATATTGTTTTTTTCTTGTCAGAAGTTGAACACTGCTCGGAAACAAATCGGGCCTCAGGCTGTGAAATAAACTCGATTTGATAAAGTTCTCTCGATTCCGCTTTAGCTCCTTTGAGAGTATTCCACAACTTTTCTTTCTCTCCCCCCATTATTTGTGTATTCTCAAAAACTACCCCATTATAAAGTAAAACCGGTCCCATATGACCCAGAGATAAAAAAGAGAACCGGTCCCATGTAATTTATGTTTTTGAGCTTTGAGATACGCATAAATTCGATCATAAATAATATGCTTATCTTATAGTAGTAGTCAATACATATTCCAAATTTATATAAAACTACAACTAACTATCTTTCGGTTCCAAAAACAATTATTTTCTTGCCAGCTATCCAAGTCCAACATACCGGAGATAACCGATGAAACGAAACGATTTAGGGAATTATTTCGAACCGTCCATTGCACTAATGAGCCGACTTAAGGCCCATTTAAATCTTAGTTAAATTATTTATTAACTAATTTAATAGTTTTATCTTCCCGGTCTTACGCGTTCAAAAAATTATGTCCGTTACCACTAAGGCTCGTCTTCAACTTCCCTTTCTCTTTCTTAGAAGTTTGTTTATTTAGAAACCCTAGCGAGAGAGAGAGAGAGAGCGATAATCCCAAAATCGCCCCCCAAAAAAGGATGAAGCTCAAATCGAACTTGAAGCAGCTTAAGCTCTCCGTTCCAGCTCAACAAACCCCGATCTCTTCCTTCTTGTAAGTTTTCGCGATTCCCAATCGCACACATCTTATTGCTTATCTCTTCCTTCGAGCATCTAATTGGATTCAGAATCTCTGATTGCGAACAAAGGTTAAATTGGTTTTGAACCATTTTCTTGGATTTTGAATGAGTCCTGCATCTAAGAAATGGATCGAGTCTTCTGATTTCAATCCCAGAAGAAAGAACTGAACCAGTCTTGATCTCATAGTTTGGGTTAAATTGGTGAATGCATACAGGACTGCAAGTGGAACGTTTCACGATGGAGATTTTCTTCTAAACCAGAAGGGGCTAAAGCTGACGTCAGATGAGAAGCAATCAAGGGTAATCTCACTTAGCCTTATACCCTAATCCTTTATTAAAAGAACAATCAATCTTCTAGAGAAGAAGCACTTAAGGGTAATTTCTTGTTGTCTTTGGTTATAGCCTTCTGATATCAAAGAGCTTGATTTTGAAATCACTGCTGAAGACTTAGAGACTGTGAGAGTAATCGGTAAAGGCAGCGGTGGAGTTGTACAATTGGTTCGACACAAATGGGTTGGCAAGTTATTTGCTATGAAGGTACCTTTTTTTTTATTCATTGATAACTACTTGTTCTCTTCTCCCACCCTCTTATTTGAATAGTCAAAGACTTTATGAAAGTTGCAATATATCATTTTAGCCCTCTGTGATTCATAACATAGCTAGTAGAAAAGTTTTGCTCTTTTGATGATATGGTTATAAGAATTCACATTGGAGGTTTGAATTTTCGTTTTTATGAGTTACAGGTCATACAGATGAACATACAAGAAGAAATCCGCAAGCAAATTGTCCAGGAGCTCAAAATAAACCAAGCATCGTCTCAGTGTCCACATGTTGTTGTCTGTTACCACTCTTTCTATCACAACGGAGCCTTCTCCCTTGTGCTCGAATACATGGACCGTGGATCTCTTGTTGATGTCATAAGACAAGTCAAGACTATTCTCGAGCCTTACCTTGCTGTTGTCTGTAAACAGGTCCACTGATTCAAACCATTACTAAAGATACTTCCCTCATTCTCATGAGTTTATCAATCTTAGTTGTTTTCTCTTGTAAACAGGTTTTGCAGGGCCTAGTTTACCTGCACAACGATAGACATGTCATACACAGAGACATTAAACCCTCAAACCTTCTTGTGAATCATAAAGGAGAAGTGAAAATCTCTGATTTTGGTGTCAGTGCAAGTCTTGCTAGCTCCATGGGACAGAGAGACACATTTGTTGGAACCTACAACTATATGTCGGTACGAAAACGTTCCCTATACAAAGTCCTTCCATTCCATTGCCTAGTTTGTTAACATACATAACCATGTTTTTTTTTTTTTTTTACTTCTTCACTTCACAGCCTGAGAGGATCAGTGGAAGCACATACGACTACAGCAGCGACATTTGGAGTTTGGGGATGTCAGTGTTAGAATGTGCAATCGGAAGATTCCCATACTTGGAATCTGAAGATCAGCAAAACCCGCCAAGCTTTTATGAGCTTTTGGCAGCAATCGTAGAGAGTCCACCACCAACTGCTCCTTCTGATCAATTCTCACCTGAATTCTGCTCCTTTGTATCAGCCTGGTTAGTTGTAATTCATTATATTCTTTTTCGTATACTTTGCAATATCATAATGGTTAAAATGGTTCTTCTTTACATTTCAAGCAGCTTACAAAAGGATCCTCCAGCAAGAGCATCATCCTTGGACCTATTGGTAAGTCATTCTTACTCACGAGTCACGACTCTCTTTTTCTCTCTTGGTAACAAACAACATTCTCTGATGAAACGTTCGGCTTTTTGTTAATGCTCCCAGAATCATCCATTCATAAAAAAGTTTGAGGACATGGATATTGATCTCGGGATACTTGTTGGCACTCTGGAACCACCTGTTAACTGCCTTAGGTAAGCAAGTCCTCTTTTCTTCTTCTGAGTTTGGTATATGATATGAAAAGATACATGATGTGTAATGTGTCCGAAAATATTATTATTATACTTAATGAACAAAACTGAATGAGGTTTTAATATTCATTGCCTTCTTTAATATGCAACATACATGTTTTGGTTGAATACGTGATTCAGTAGACCGAGTCAATTATAAAACTTATTTTTGTTCTCTAGGATTATTATCTTTTTCATAAAGACTAAATCAAACGCTAACTATATAACATATATAGTATTGACATGAGAACTTGAGAGATCCTATCCAAGGAGATGAGTCATGGATAAATGTTTCATGACTGAGATGCAAAAAGAGTGTGCTATTAATCAAAGACTGGCTTTGTTTTCACAATATAAAGAAGATACGGGAAAGAAACACACAAATATCAAAAGTAGAGTCAAGGAAGAAGAAACCTAAGAAACTTGTCCGTCTTCTAGAGACATACACCATAACATAAAGAGTTTTTACTCAAAAACCAACTGACATGTCTCTGACACTCTGTTCAGTTTCTTTATCTGCATGTGCATGCCATGATCTTAATTTGTCTCTACATCTTGTTGAAAATGTCGCCATTTTTAGACAAGTAGCGTTTGCTAGTATGTACTCAGCCACTTTCTTATGCTGCTCTGTGTCTTCATACTGTCTCCATTTCAAGATCCTCTAGATGCGTCAATAAACATTCCAGAATAACTGTTGGTTCGTACCAAAATTTCATCGGATCATTGTAAGGAGTACTATGACTCTGACACCAAAAAGAAAAAAAAAACATTACGTGCATTAGTGTTCGGCCTTTGTAGGAACTACGTACCAGTTTCATTCTTCTATCTAAAATATAAAATGGTTTAGTGGTATGCTAGTTTTCTATGCATTCGATTCGAGTATATCCATCGTTAATTATAAATCTAACATGCTAGTAAAATAAACAAGTCCATTCTACGTACCGACTTAAGCGTGAGAGATTGGAGCCTTGGAGCGTCACTGAGTATAGAAGCAAGAAGATTGGCCCATCCCGAAGAACATGTACATAGATCTAGATGTTCCAAATAGGGAAAGACAGAGCCACCACGATATGGAATCTGCAAATGAAGTATGTTATATATAATAAGAATAACTAAACATAGAAGAAATATTTTTGAACAAAGTTTTGGTTACCTCAGAAGTTCGAGAACATAGAGAAAGATGTTTGATTGAGGAAAGAGATCCAATGAACCTCTCAGATCGGTCACAGATGACCTCGATATTGCCTTGGTCACCTCGGGCATAAACTCAAGCATTATAAAGTTACTGACAGTATCCTTAATGTTCAAAGTCTGCAAAGAAGGAGCATCTATCCAAAACCAATGATTCTCCTTGTAGACGTAGGTGCGTTTCTCTCTGGAATTATTGATAGTTAAGCTCTTCAAAGTAGGCACAACGATCTTAAATAACCTCACGTTGACATCTTCGTTTCGGATTATAACCAAGTCTTCAAGAGCTGCACACCTATTTATAAGCTCTGCAATAGCTACATCATTCCAGAGTTTACCAGATAAAAGCTGCAGACTTTTGATTGATGACAGAAAACACGCAGGTGGGATATCCGAAAAAAATCCTAGAACCTTCGGTTTCGCTTACGACCAGATATTCAAGAACCGGACAATTATATAGAAGAAGTGTAAGAGAACTAGGATTGACAATTTGACTCCAAGTTGCCGTAGACTGACTTGCTCTCTCTTCAATTTGGTCTTTCTCCCATAATTGCTTCCAAAGACAGCAAACACCAATAACAGGGTGTGTACGTATCATGTGCCCCCAAATTGACGAAAAAACAGGCGAAACTTAAATCTCAATCTCTAGAATCTCGACGACCTCGCCTTACCGGTGACGTCTGGTAATTAACAAGACGAACCTCTCTTCTTCTACGACATCCTTCCTCCACTGTCTCTCTTCGATGGGTGAAGATAAAGATGAATCGCAGAGTACTGAAACTGATCCAAAAACCTCCGGTATAGTTACTGGTGATGAATCTGTCCTGCAACATGCTTCTTCTCCGGAGTCCGGACCCTCGCTGGCCATATCTTGGACGATGGTCAGCAAATCCGATTTCCGTCATTCCCGCTATACCACTTTCGCTGGTGAAAGAATCAGACTCTGAAGCTCCTTCTGCAACCACCTCCTCTCCTCCTGCTTCTGCAAGCGCGGCCGCCCCTCTTGATACTGAAACTACTGAAACCACCACCACCGCCCCCCTGCTTCTGCAATCACCACCCTTTCTCCTGCGACCGAAACCACCTCCCTTCCTCCTGCAACCGAAACCACCGCCTCTCCTCCAGAGTCTGCAACCACCGCCGCTCCTCCAGCTTCTGTTTTTCTCACCCACGAACTAAATGTAGTTGCCGAGGGAACATTACCACCGGTAGCTTCCGTTCTTGACGAGAATTCTGAGAAAGACGACATTGTTGCGGAATCTGAAAAAGGAACCGCCTTTGTCCGATCCTTAGGAGCGTGGTCAAAGCCACTCCGTATCAGGCCTTCATCTACTCAAAGGCTTGGCGTTTCAGAAGCGGTAAAAAGCCAAATCGCTTCCTTCTGGCCTTCGATTGGTGAAGCTAATGTCAATGGTCACAAGCATAAGAAGGGGCAGCTGTCGTATCCTGTGCAAGTAACGTCTCAATTGCCGATAGACGAAATTCCGCCTCCGGCTCTCAAGGATGATGGAAGTCTTCGGTTTCCATGGGCTGCCCGTATGAATCAGTCTTCAAGAAACCTCTTCCGTGCTGCTGAACCAACGTATCGACTGGATGGTACTCCTCAGGTGACAATTCCTTCTTAGGTTTTTACGTTAGGACCGGAGAATAACGAAGAATACATAATAGGACAATTCCATAGGTGCTCCAGCCCGCTTGGGGGGCTTGTTCATGATGTCTTAAATAGGTTATGGGGATGGGAGTGTAAAATATCTTGTCGGAAATTAGGAGATTCGTCGTTTTTGTTCCATATTCCTCATGAAAATACTCGTAAATGGGTTATTCAACGGGGTGTGTGGCATGTGGATGACTGTCTCCTTTTCGTGGCCCCTTGGAGTCCCGTAAACTCTTTAAAAATCCCTGAGGTTTCTACTTTACCAGTATGGGTGACTCTTAAGAATATTCCGGATTCATGTTTCTCTAGATTAGGCATCAGTCATATAGCTTCGGGTCTGGGAGAGCCAATGCTTACACATAAACCTCGACTAGATCCAACAAATATGGGAGAAGCTAAAATATTAGTTGAGGTTGAGTTAGATAAACCGTTCCCAAAGGTCATTGCACTTGATGACAAGCAAGGCAATATCTATTTGGTAGATGTGGAGTATGCTTGGATTCCTAGTGCTTGTGGAAGATGTGGAGCACTTGGTCATAAGGAGAAGAGATATTTACTTCCTCCTAAGCCACTTGAAGCTCTTACTACAAAAGAAACTCTGGTTCACAATGAAGAGATCCTAACCGTGGACATAGTTAAATTGTTGCAAAATACTTTGAGTACACATGCTGACCATTTGGAGCCAAGATCGCATTCACACTCTTCCCACCAAGTACGTGAGACTCCTACAGAGCCTTATGTCACTACGCCGTCCGAGGCTGCCCTTGCTAGTTCACTCACACATTCGCATGAGGTACATTCAGCCTCTTGCTCAAAGAATGATAACATTTTGCCTATTTTAGCAGCTGCAAATGCTGCTCCATCTCAGTCACAGATTATGGAAGAGATTCCATCACAAATTATCATTTTGGAGGGCTCGGGCGCTTCCGAAAATGAGCAACCAATTGGTTCTTTCACTCCTCTCACTCACAACCATCGACAATCTCACATGGAGCCGGAGATTCCGCTCTCTTGTGGGAAAGAAACTGGTTTTGATGTGGTTGGAGAGACTTCTAGTTATAACTTAACTAGAGGAGGAAGACCAATAAAACCAACCCAAAAGATTCAAGAAATGGAATGGACGAAGGTAAGTGAAAGAGGTAAACATGGTCGACGTGGCCGAGGGAACCACAATCACTGATTAATGTCTTTCATTTTCTTGTTTTTTATGATTCATAAGTGGATCTTTACTAGGGTTGTGTTCAACCCTTTTCTTGCTGCAAACTTTTTAAAACTTATGAGTGAAAACTCATATATGTATTACTTATGCATTTTAATATGAAAGCGTTTTTACAAAAAAAAAGTGTAAGCGAACTACAACGGTAGCATTTAGCCGATAAAAGGTGTAGACTTTTGAGTGACGACAAGAAAACAGAACGCAGAGCAACGACGAGAAAACAAAACGCTTACGACGATGTTGCAACGTCGTAAAAGAGTTAGCATAGAGAATTTAACCGAGAAAAGGTGCAGACTTTTGAGACACGACACAGAAAACCCTAGCGGAACAACCTCGATACTTAAATCACGGAGTATCAATGATTTTATGGTTGTGCAACTACTCAAGCAACTCGGCAAAACTAGGGTTTTGCCATACAAGTCGATTCTCAGCTTTCTTACAGATCTACTAACCGCTACTTGAACCCAAAAGTTGATGTCTAAAGTCGAATAGTTTTCGGATTCATAGTTTTAAATAAGTTTGAGATGCAACCTCTTTAGAGTTTGATCATCGTGAGACAACAAAGATCCGTAAACTATACTCATGAATTTCACGAGACTCTCCTCATTATCATCTTCGAACGTGACTTATGGAACAAGTTTCCAAGGTTCCTCGTGCAGTTTCGAGATGAGATTGCAACGCCCTCTTTAAAAATTGGAAGCTTTGAGAGTATCTTCAAGATTAGGTCATCTGGTAAATCCTTGACCTTCTGTTTCACCATGTTTTTGTTTGTCCTGGCGATTTTAACTTAGGTTTTGAGATTAATATATATGATGAAGAAAAAACAATCAACTAGTTTCCATTCGACGGGGGAAACAAGCCCTAGTTTTTTTTACTTATTCCTGATTAATTGTTTCTAGAAACTCTTTTATTTCAGTTTTAATTCTTCGTTTCCTAATTTATAGTTTTAGTTTTTAAATGATTTCTTTCCTTTTATTCAATTGGTAGAATATTATTTTCTTGATATTATCTCACTGACTAATTAGTTATGGTCATTTGGTTTTTGGTTCGGTTACGGTTCAGTTCTTTCGGGATTTTTGGTTCTTTGATTCTGGACATTTAGGATCCGTTAGAGTATTTAGAATGCTGTTACAAAAAAAAACAGAGTATTTAGAATGTTCGGTTCAATTTCGATTCGGTTATTTTTGTTTTCGGTTCTGTTATTTTGATTTTCGGTTCGTTTCAGATAACAAAGTTAGAAGCTGGCTTATATCCAAAATAATCTTGGATTCTGTTCGGTTCCGGTATTTCGGTTAATTTGAGTTAAAAATAGAAAATTTAGTTTTTTCAGATTAAATATCAGATTTTTTGGGTCTTCAAATAAAAATCCGGGTATTTCATATATTTTAAATATTTTGGAAAAAATTATTCTACTATTCCAATTTTTGGGAGTATTTTAACTTGTAAATAGTATTTTTGAATTACTTAATATTATTTTAAATATATATATATATATATATATATATTTATTAATTCAAAAATACTATTTTTGAATTACTTAATAAATTAAAAATAATTTATCATACAATCAGATCTTACAGATCTTTCAACCGACCGCGGCCCACAATCATTAGGATCACCGCGCGACAGCTCACAGTCCTTCGGGTCACTGCCACATTACACCGTTGTGTAATCATTCAGCCCTAGGCCATGACCCCGTCTCTCTGAGTCTTCCCGATCCAGCGAATAAGGAGTTTCCTTGAACCCGCCGGGTACGAGGTCTGAAGGAACGCTAACTCACCCATAATATGCCTAGCAATGGCGGGTTACGCACATGCTGTCGGCCAATATATAACTAATACTAAACCAGGTAATATAACCAAGGTTCCAAGCAATAATCACAATCAACACAATCAACAACATTCTAGAATCTAGCATAAAGACTAATTCCAGAATATCTAACTAACCGCAACCTAGCGATATCATCTAAGCATAACTAACCAATCAACCTAACGATTAGCATGGTACTACGATTCTCAAGCAATAACTAAGCATGCTATTAACTAATCAACCTAACCATTACTATTAAGTAAACAAACCGTTACTCAGTTTAGACCTGGCCCCCTGCCATGATCCAACTTCCAAGTAACGGAAACCTGCATGAAAACAGCTTAGCAATCAATTGATTAAAACTCATTGTTTTTGATTGACCGTAGCCTTGACCCTGTGTCCGTCTTCTGCGATCCGAACCCTTTTCTTGACATTCTGACCTTCAACTGAACTGATCTTCACTTGACTGGTCTTAAGCTGAACAGAACCTCCCCTAGGCGCTCACTCAAAATCGCTAGAGAAACTGACCTCGAAAACTCTATAAATCTCTCGAAAATGCTCGGAAACTCTTACTTTCTTTTTCTACTTTGAACTGTCCTGGATGGTATGAAATGAGCTGGGGTCGTGGGGGTATTTATAGGAAGCAGCAACCAATCAGAAACAAGCCGTGTGGCAGCCCGTGTGTCGCTTCGCATGGCTCCGGTCGCATGCGCTGCGGCACCTCGTGCTCCATATTTCTGGCTGCATAACCAGGATGGCATGCATGAAGACACCACGTCCTCCACATGTCTGAAGGCATGGACTGGTTGCATGCACATTGACACCACAACGGCCACATGTCGATCAGCATGCCTCGGTCGCAGGTTGAGCGGCACCTCGTGCTTCTGTGTGTCACTCCGCATGCTGTAATAGTTTGGGCTTCAACACCTCGTGCTTCCCTTGCCACCTACCATGCCAGGAAGTTGACACCACGTACTCCATATGTCTGAAGGCATGGCCTGCTTACATGCACTTTGACACCACATCGGCCACATGTCGATCAGCATGCCTCGGTCGCAGGTTGAGCGGCACCTCGTGCTTCTGTCTGTCACTCCGCATGCTGTGATCTTCTGAGCTTCAACACCTCGTTCTGCCCTTTCCAGCTACCATGCCAGGCAGTTGACACCACATCCTTATCTCATAGATCAAGCCACCTCGAGCTTCTCGGTCCATTTGACTGATTCCGACTCTTTCGGTGAATTTTTGACCCGCGATCAATCCCAAATATTTTTCTACGCCCGTTTTGATGAGATGAATATTTTTAATAAACTCCAAAATAATTCTGACCTTGATGGAAAATATTTCCCGAGCCTCCGGCTCCCTCGAAAACTCCCAAAATACCGAAATCAGAGTTTTTGTTTGATTTCAGGTTTTCCCGTCGTGCTTCGCTTTCCGTCCTGCTTACTTCCCGTCCTGCTTCCGGCTTCCAGAATCATATTTTTAATGATACAAAAAATTTCCGGGAAAACTTCGTGGTGAAGAAACGTCGGGTTTCAAAAACATCGTGCTTATAAAAGGTCGTGCTTCCAAAATTTTTATTCTTCCAAAACATCCGTCTTATCAATCTAACACCTTCTCTAACAGGGTCGAGCCGTTTAAGGTTCTTTCACGATCAATTCTTCGACCATTCTATTAATAATTTTTTTAAGGGTTCCTACAACATCTTTATATAACTTTTATCAACATAACAAAACAGTATAAAAACAACTTAAATTTTCATTTAAAAAGAAATCTATACATAGCGTGCTTATTATAAAAACAGTGATATTAAAAACACTTATTATATATTGAAATATAGATCTTATTGCATTTTACATGCAAAATCATCTATTAGACTCATATTGTCAAGTCTTTCAACCATAGCTGTTAAAATTGATAATATAGCCAATCCATTTAATATTTCTTGTAACATGATATACCGCAAATAATTATTTATCATCTCCAACTTCAAAAAATTTCTTCCATTTGTGGCGACCGTCATTGAAATGTTCAACAATATCGATAAGCAATTTCTGTGTTTTGATAACAATCCTCCGTTTAAAAAAAATCGAGCACTTCAATAGTATTTCAATATTTTAGGTATTGATTCTCGAAGAACCTTTAGTCCAAAAATAAATCATCATTAATTATGTCTAAATACATATCATTCATTAAAGAAAGTTTTAGATTCAAAAAAGATGCATTCAATATATTCTCACTTGCATCGGTTAGTCTTTGTAAATCAAACAAAAATCCTAAAAAAAATTCATACTTTAGGAATTGTTCAAATTGGATTCAAAGAAAAGCTTTTATTATTCAAATTGCATTCAAAGAAAACTAAAATTTTGATCCATGAGTATATTAAAGTAACCAACTTTGAAGCTCTTACTACGAAATTTTATTTGTATATGGATACTAATAAATTTTTTTTAAAAATATGTCCCTTTAATTTAGATGACCTAATCCACAGTTTGGATGGTTTCCCCTCTGGACCAGCCCTGACCTATATTTGGTTTTTAACATTTATATCTGATGCTGTGTGTGATCACAAATATTGATCACCTTTATTATATTAAAAATCGCTTTCAAACCGTTAAAAAAAAGTTTTGGATCCCGAGCATTATGGACTTTAAGTGGTGGTTACAAAATATTTGTTTTATTTGATCAAATATTGGTTACGTGATAGTTATTGGATTATATTTTTAAGTATGTTATGTGGAGAAATAATTGGTGGACTCTACATTTATCAACCGATCACAATCCCGTTTTAATAGTATTGATCATCAGTAAGATATTATCTTTTTGATATTATCCAGTTGACTATGGCAATATATGCAGTGTGCGATATTAGTTTTAAAAAAATTCTTTCTTTTTAATTAGATTATCATCAGTAGGATATTATCTTTTTGATATTATCCCGCTGACTATAGCAATAAATGCAGTGTGTGATAACAACTTTTAATCGGAGTCATAAAAGGTGGATTTTGGCCTAAACCAACGAATAACATGGAAAATCTTCCTATATATTAATTTAGAAATCGCTAAAGTGATTTTTGTTTATGTGTCAATCACTGGTTAATTTTTAAGAAAATTTTATAATTTGATTGGTCGATGATTTTAAATTTTTATTTATTTAAATTAATTTTTTAAATTTAAGGTAATTCTCATTTAACAACACTTACCAAGTAATCTAAAGAATATTACAAATGACAATTTATGGTAATTAATTTTTGAAATTATAGAAAGATTAATAATATTTGATTTATTATTTGTAATATTTATAAACTACAAAATATAATGAACAAAATTTTTATGTAAAAATAATTATAATATTTTTATATTTTACTTAATGAATTATATTCGAATACAATTATATTATAACTATTAAATCTTTTATAAACAAAACATGGTCTATTAATAATTAATATTATTTTTTAAATTAGTTATTGTTGTTTACAAAATAAATTTATCCGAATTTTAAAATTATTTATAAAATGATATAAATTATTTATAAAATATAAATTATATATTGAATGAGAAGTCACTAAAATGACTTTTTCTTACGTGTCAAACAATGGTGAAGTTCTAAAAAAATTGTTATAATTTGACGAAGTTTTTATATAAAATAATTGTTATTGTTTAATAATTTTACCCGAATTGTAAAATTATGTATAAAATATAAATCCTTCATATATTAATTGAGAAGTCACTTAATTGGATCTTGCTTATGTGTCATGCATAGGTAAAATTTAGAATTAATTCTCTTAATTTCATTGGTTGTTGGCATTTGAATTTTCATTTATTTAATTAATTTTTTTAAAAGGAAACTAATCTTAAATTTACATAATCTAATCTATATTACCAAATCTATACTATTAAAACACAAGACCCTTATTTGAGGTACCATTGATTTTTAATAGTATTTACAATCAAATGCCACTGAATTATTTTAAGCTATGATTTTAATTACATAAATTGATTTTATTTACTTAAACTAAAAACAGAATCCTAACAGTGTTTTGTTTTTAACTTCAGAAAAAGTCAACCAGAAATCTAGGCTTGATTTTAGAAACTAAGCTCACGAGCCACCGCTAAACCAATGACTCCGGCACCAATCACGACGGCATAGACTCTTTCTTTAGCTATCGTTTTCTTCTGCTGCTTGCGTCTCCTTTGACAATCTCGTGCATCATCTAACAAGAGATGCAATCATCTTTTTCTTCTTTGAATCTTCCCCTGAAGCAAATGTGCTCGTGACCATAGATAGCATAACTGCTGATGGGCTTTTGACTTGTCTTTTATAAGTCGTAATATGTTTTATATTTCAGTACTTTTGATCAGTAGGTTGCTGAAAGGATTGATTTTAGAGTAATGGGAGGAAATTATGCGAAGTTAAGTTCACAGTATTTGTAAAAATCTGTGGCTGAATTGTAAAAGTATTTGATGGCATCTTTTGATATGTTGAGCATGTGTTGTTCTTTAGTCCGTCGATGGCTTTAAAGTTTCTTTCAGCAGAGTTGATTAATGGAATTTCAATTATTTCAACTGTAAACCTAACTCTTTGTTTATCAGCTTAAAGTTGAAACCACACAAATTCTTCTCTTGACAAAAATTGCTGATGTTTGATGTTTAGTTAGATTGTAAAATTAATATTCTGAATTTGTGGGCTAAGAAGTAGCTGCATCCAGGTCAAAAGACCAACATTAAATCCAGTGCTGTTACATGGGATCAGCCATTGCTATGGAGGAATTTTAGAGAGAAAGGTCCTTCGTCCTACATGGCCTTCGTTGGTCAGACATCAAAGGCAAGTTCTTCACTTTGAAAGCATCATTGCCATGTGACGTTAAATTTCAGGTTCAATTCTTAACTTTGGAAGTATCGATCATACATCATTGAGATGGCCTTCGTTGATCATTTTACTAGATTTTCATATTATTAGGTTTTCATTAACTGAATTCTTAACTTAATTCATGGCTTGCTTTAAATTACTGTAATATCTTTAACAACTATTTTATATGGTTTGAGAAATAAAAATATTTTAAAATAATAGTGTTTTGCTTTCATAATCTATATTATTTAAACTCAAGTACAATATTGAATGATAATTGTTTGGAAACATAGATATCAGTATATTTATCTCATTTTATTTACACATTTAGTCATTGCATTTATAATAAATTAGGTATTTTCTTTTTGTAATTCTTTTTATTTACAGATTCTACCATTGCATTTAAAATCAATTTAAATTAATTAATTACAATTCTAAACTTATCAAGCAAATTGATATTCATATATTGATCATTATTAATATTGTAAAATTATTACTAAATAAATTTTTTTCTATTTCACTTAATTTAGCCAAACACATAAAAATAATTTTGGATTATTTGTTTACGGAATCAGTTAGACATAGACATTCGGGTACCCATTTAGATATGATTCATTTCTTTCGGGTATAGATTTTTTGGGTTTTGAAATTTCTTTTTAGGTACTACCTTTTGTGTTTCTTTTTTTTTACAGATTCTACCACTGTATTTAAAATCAATTTAAATTAATTAATTACAATTCCAAAACTTATCTAAACAAATCGATATTCATATATTGATCATTATTAATATTGTAAAAATATTAGTAAATAAAAAAGTTTCTATTTAACTTCATTTAGCCAAACACATAAAAATATATTTTTTAATTGTTTACGAAATCAGTTAGGCATAGACATTCGAGTATCCATTTAGGTAAGGGTCGTTTCCTTTGGGTATATATTTTTTGGGTTTTGAAATTTCTTTTTAGGTACTTCCTTTATGTATTTTCTTTATTTACAGATTCTACCACTGCATTTAAAATTAATTTAAATTAATTAATTACAATTCCACAACTTATCTAAACAAATCGATATTCATATATTGATCATTATTAATATTTTACAAATATTACTGAATAAAATTTTCTATTTTCACTTAATTTAGCCAAACACATAAAAAATATTTTTTATTTGTTTACGGAATCCATTAGGAATAGACATTTGGGTATCCATTTAAGTACTGGTCGTTTCTTTCGGGTATAGATTTTTTAGGTTTTGAAATTAGACCATGTTTGGATATAAATTTATGTGTGAGTTTCAAGTTGGATTTCCCGGATCTATATGAATTTTGTTCTCAACTTCTGATGCATAGGAAACTAAAAATATTCAAATAACGAATATATTTGAAAATGAATCGGATAGTTGAACCAAAAATAATGGCTGCACATAACAAAAAATCAATATAAAAGTATTGTAAATTTGGATTCAAAATCATTTCTTTTAACAACAAACTACACAAATATGTTGATTTGTATAAAAATTTAAATTACAATGTAAATATTTAATTAATATAGAAATATGTCACATTTTTTAAACAAAATATAAATATAAAGTATTGTACATTTGCGTTCTAAAATCATTTATTTTAACAACAAGCCAAATTAATATGTTGATTGGAGAGGGAATAAAACCAAGCCAGAAAAACACATAGTCTACCAGAAAGACTCTATGTGTCGAATTTATTATAAAGAAAGTTTTAATAAGATAAATACATTCAATAATCACAAACAAATAATATATTTCATAAAAGTGAAAATAATATCCGCCCTCTCAAGGGCGGCTCAAAATCTAGTAAACAATTAAACATATTAAATATAGATGAACTAACATAGTTTATTTATGAGAACAATTAAATTTCATAATTTACATTATAAAAAATTGAATAAACATATAAACACATATGATATTATAGAAACGATTTTAAATATTTCTATCAAATATTTTATTAATAGTGAAAACAATAAATCATAGATTTCAGAAAACTAATTAACTTAAACCTAATAGTATTTCACTCTACATATATACTTTCTAAAAATGTGTCCAATGAATGCAAAACAATAAAATATACATTTTTATAAAATTTCCAGTCATTTTAATGACAAATGTTGATGGTTAGTTTGAGTTACCAATTTAAGAAATGATTGAATTATTTGTATATTTAAACAAAAAAATTATATGGTAAGTCATTGAAAATAGTATTAATAAATGAAAAAGTTCATTATAATATAAAATTTAAAAATCGGAGCATTATACTAATACGAGACTAGAGTTAATACTCTATTTTTATAATTATTGTATATTTGATTATAATAAAATTATATGGTAAGTTTTTTAATATAATATTAATCAATGAAAAAGTTTATTATAAATTTTATATTTTAAAATGGAAACATTATATTAGTATTAGACTAGGGTTAATACTCTACTCATATTAATTCATATAGCTTTGATTAAAAGTAAAACTGGCATGCTTATTTTTTTAAAAATAGGTAAAAAAGAAAGTAGACTGAAAAGTATGAGTGAAAAAATAATAAAACTTGTTTGTTGTATTCTTGGTTATTTTATATTTTATGTATTTAGCTTTTCATTTGATTGTTGAAATATATGTGTTTTACGTATTACTATAGATGTAGATTAATTAATTTTGCGTGTTTTTACAACATGAAGATAAATTCATTAAAGAAAATCACTATAAATGATAAGTTCTAGAACTGATAAAGTCAAAGATGGAAAATATAACATAAATTGAATGTAAAATAAAATTATTTTCAAAATAATGATTTGTTTACGGTATAATAAATTTTTACAATGTATGATAACAAAGTTCTTACAAATTTCAGACAAATAGAAACATGTTATTTTGATGTAATAAAACTATTGAATCTCGCATTAATATTTAATACATATATGTATAAAATAATGACATCATGTTATTTAAATATATATATATATGTATATATATATATATATTATTTTCTGATATATAATTAGCTAATCAGATTAAATTAAAATAGGATGTATTAAAGTAATTAAAAATGAAAATAAGACTTTTAAAAATATCTAATCAAAATTACTTTTAATGAAAATTTTGGTCAAATGAATTAGTGTTTGATAAGAAACTGTGATGATTGAAGAAAATTTAAGGATGAATTTGTTTGGTTAACCAATTATGAACTTTTTGTTAAAAACTAAATCAAAGATGTGTGAAAAAGTGATTTGTGATTTAAAAAAATTATGGAAACTTTGTAACTAGTTTACATCTAAATAAAATAAAGTACTAGACAAAATAATGCGAAAAATAGAAAGAATTTTTGTTCATTAATCCTCATGTTTTTATTAATCACAAAGTATGTCACAAAAAATACTTTTGAAAATTTAAATTTAAATTTATAGAATTATGACTGTGTTTCAAATATCTTCTAAAGTTATATAATACTAAGATTTTTGATTTTAAAGTGTTTAAAATTAAAAATTCATTTTCAATAATTATGATTAATATTCAAAATTATAAAATTATAAATATAATATATAATTTTCATACAATGTCTTGTACCCGCGAAATCGCGGACAACCACCTAGTTAATAAGATGAAGGGAGAAGACAGGAAGAAATTTAAACCAAATGATTTCTCTCACATTAAAATATCTCTTAAAAAGTTATGGAGTTAGTATACATTTCCAGATGCTTTGTGAGTAATAAACTCAGGTTCTATGGTTGATACTAGATATGAACAATAATGTATTTGAATTGACTCAAAAAAAAAGTATTTGAAAGATTTTTAAGACTTGATGCACCTCTAAATGTAAAGAAATATCCACTTATGAATTTCGAGTTTTTGGATCCGGATATTCAATTTGCATCTTTGTATCCTTTTTAACATGTATAGTTCTTTACAGTAATACTCCCAATAACATTTTTTTCTTCCGAATTTGATATATGACATGGTAAAATTCGTGATGTTAATACCCAAAAAAAGATACATGATGTTTATTGTTTAATGTGTCTGAGTGCCGAAAAGATTGTTATTACTTAATGAACAAAACTGAATGAGATTTATTCATTGCCTTCTTTTTTTTTTATTAACGCTTAATCATTTCATTATTTTTCTTGGTAAAAAGGAGGAAACAGAGAGTATGAAACAGAGGAAAAACAAAAAAAAAAAAAAAAAACAAAACAGAGAATCTGAATAGAGGAATAAACCTCACGAAAATAAAGATGCCACTAAACATCAATAGGTTCCAGAGTGCAACGAGACAGAATCAAGACATGGAGTCATGGATGGAGGACAGAAGTTACGAGGCTGCTTCCTTCTGCAGGAGGGATGATAGCCAGTAAAGGCCTTTAAGTGCCTCGCATCTCTGGTTACGCTTTAAAGCGATCTCGGAAGCGACAGTATTCTCATCAGGAGGGCACCAAGAAGAAACATGAGAAACTTGTCGGTCTTCTAGAGTTTACTCAAGTCAAAGACTAACTGACATGTCTCCGAAATTCTGTTCAGTTTCTTTAACTTCATGACCATGCGATGATCTTTCTTTCTACTTCTTGTTGAAAATGTAGCCATCTTTAGACAAGTAGCGTTTGCTAGTATGTATGCAGCCACTATCCTCTCATGCACTGTGTTTTCATATTGTCTCCATTCAAAGAACTCAAGATGCGTCAATAAACATTCCGGAACAACTGCTGGTTCGTCCCAGATGTTCATCGGATCATTGTAAGGGGCATTATGATTCTGAGGCCAAAAAAAAAAAAAAAACCATAGCATGTGTTAGTGTTTGTCATTAGTCAGGTCCTTTGTAAGAACTGGCTGCAAATTTCATTCTTCCAACTAGTTTAGGGATAACTTGTAGAGTTGGGTAGCTAGCAAGACTCATAAAGTGTAGATCGTTCGAAAACAAAAGCGGAAAAATAAAATATGGTTTAATGGTATTACCGACTTAAGCTTGAGAGAATGAAGTCTTGGAGCGTCATTGAGTATAAAAGCAAGAAGATTGGCCCATCCCGAAGAACATGTACATAGCTCGAGATGTTCAAGATATGGAAATACAGAGCCAATACGAAATGGAGTCAGTAAATGAAGTATGTATTTATAATAGCCAAACATAGAAGAAACATTCTTGACATTACTGGGCCAACGAAGTTCTCTTGCATCGGAATAGAGAAAGATGTTGGATTGAGGTAAGAGATCCTATGAACCTCTCGGGTTGGGCACAAGTTACCTGGATATTCGCTTTGGTCACCTTGGGCATAAACTCAAGCATTATAAAGTTACTGACAGTATCCTTAATGTTCAATGTCTCCAAAGCAGGAGCATTTATCCAAAACCCATGTTTCTCTCGTAGATGCCTTTCTCTATTGAGTTATTGATAGTTAAACTCTTCAACGTAGGCACACTGATATTATATAGCCTCACATTGTCATTTGTGGTTCGAGTTATAACCAAATCTTCAAGAGCTGCACACCTTTTAAAAAGAGTTGCAATAGATTCATCACGCCAGACTCTAACAGATGACAGACAAGACGCAGGTGGGATATCCCAAAAATCCCCGAAACGCTCGGCTTGGGTTACGACCAGATATTCAAGAACCCGACAACGTTGTAGAACAAGTGTATGAGAACCACCAGTATAGTATTTAGCCGATAAAAGGTGCAGACTTTTTAGTGACGACAAACAAAACCTAACGTTAAGAAACTGCCAATAGGCATAGCTGATTTGGTATAAAACCAAATATTCAAGATCCGGGCAACCTCGTAAAAGACTTGCGATAGATTCCATGTGCAAGAAGTCAACCGAGGAAAGGTGCAGACTTTTGAGACATGGCAAACAAAACACTAGCGGACCAACCTCGATTCTTACATCACGGAGTATCAATGATTTTAGGGTTGTGTAACTACTCGAGCACCTCGGCAAAACTAGGGTTTTGCCATACAAGTCGATTCTCAGCTTTCTTACAGATCTATTAACCGCCACTTGAACCCAAAAGTTGATGTCTGAAGCAGAATAGTTTCGGACAAGCTTGAGATGCAACCTCTGTAGGATCTTATCTTCGTCAGATAACAAAGATCCGTAAACAAAACTCATGACATTCACGAGACTCTCCTCATTATCATCTTCTAACGTGACGTCCGACACCAGTTTATAAGGATCCTCGTGCTGTTTTGATATGAGATGTGTCGCAACGCTCTCTTTAAAGTTCGGAAGCATTGAGAATATCTTCAAGATCAGTTCATCCGGTAAGTCATTGAGTCTCAGACGTTTCACCATGTTTTCGTTTATCTTGGCTGCGCTCTCCATATCGATCCTGGCGAGTTAAACGGAGGAACAAATCCCAGGTTTAACTTAGGTTTCGCTATTAAAACACAATTTAATTTATTAATTTAGAATATATTTCTTTCCTTTATAAATGGTCTGGTTATTTAATTAACTTTATTTATTTTTAATCAATAAATCTTAACCAATAATAATATCTAGTTGTTACTTAAGAATTACTAGGTGGACCGCCCGCACATGCGTGCAGGCATTAACGATTCATAGGTTTTATATATAAATATTGTTAATATCTAATCAAATTATTATGTACGTAAAGATTTGTTTCAGAGAAAATATGCACTGGATATGAATAACATATGTCAAACTATCTAATTTAACATATATAATGGTATGTTTGAATACTTGGATAGAGATTCAATAGATATTTTAAGTATTTTTAGTGTTCTCAGTATACTTTAGGTATATTAGACATTTACTTTTGACTATTTTATATATTTTAAAATATTGAGATATATTGATAGGTGAAATAGAGAGAAATTAAATATGATAGAGAGAGAGAGAGGCTATGGGAGAAACCAGGAGACATATAAAAGGAGATGAAACAAGTGAAACAGAAAGAAACTATAGGTCGAGAGAGGCTAATAAAAATAAAGAAAACTCAAAGAAGTATAGAAAAGAGTGTCAATTAGTTCAAGACGCAACATAAGACAAATCCTTCAAAGCATCTTTCTCGAGCAGTTTTCAGCACCCCGAGATGGTTGTTGAGCTTGGCCACATCAATGGGTGTTTTCTTGTCTAGGTTTTGTAGAATCATGCAACCACACACACATACACAAAAAACGTCATATAACTCAAATCTCGAAGAAGTTTTTTTAATGAAGTCGTTTATTTATAACTGTTATGTTCTGAGACTTACAATATTGTTGTGTGATGATATCAACTTCCTCTGCATATCACAAGCACCATATAAGTATGACGTTTTTTTGTTGAGAGTTCATCTGCATATAAACAAAATCACAATCAACAAACCGAAAATATATGTATAAATAATTAGCTTGACATCAAAAAAGAGAGAAATCCACTAATCAAAATCAAGAAAAGTATTCACTGCACACAAAAAAAACTCAATGGCTTCGTTGTGTGTTGAAAATGTATTATTTATATGGTAAATTGGTTGACGTTTTAAATGAGCTAGCTTCTATGATAAGCAATATAAAAGAATATTCTTTAATAAAATTTCAAAAAGATTTTATAGTTATAAGATAAGATTATTTTTGGAATACTTTGTTAGTAAAGTTAAAAGAGAATATCTTTGGTTCACATATCCTATTATCAATATTTAAATACTAATTATACGAAATTAGGAAATAAAATACATCGTCAGTTGATTCCAACAGCTTTTTGATTGATAGGTTACGATAAATATTTAAATATTAAATGAATAATAATGAAGATAATATCTAGGGAATAGATTGCAACAACTTTTTGAGAGATATATTCCATTATAGATATTTAAAATATTATATAAATTATTTTAAATTGACATTAAATGTTATTTATATTTGAATATGTACTTTCATAGCAACTGTACTTATGTTTAACCAAAATAGTTATATAAAATATGTTACAAATATCATATTATAAATTCATAATACATTTATAAAATAACATAAATCATAATTTATGAATCAAATAGTAATATATATAAATCGTATATACAAAATTTTAATTTATGCATATAATACACTGATAAAAAAATTAAAAACTATAATTTATGAATATGATACATATAGTATATATAATTTGAAAAAAGAACTACCTTCACAAATCTTGTAAAACCTTCGTTGACCTCCAAAAAGAAAGTTTTTGATGTATCTCCATGGTAATCCTGTTGCAGTATCAAATCCACAAACAGGTATTAATACAATTCTATCTTTAAGTATATAAAAGTGCTTACATATTAGTGACTTACATGCAAGTAAACTGTGCAATCAACGTTTATTAGATCCTCAATCTACAATAAAAAGTAATAGTTAGTGGATGTCAAATAGAAAAGAAAAATGATGGTTAGTGAATGTTCATTCGAAATCTCTTCGGATTAAAGAACAAATCATACGATACATGTAGCTGCAAGTAACCTTCTCACAATACCCCGATTCTTCTCTTTGAGTATGAACTCAAACCTGCATGCACAAAAAATTAATATCAGCATACCAAAAATATATGTATAAATAAAAAGCTTAACATTAAAAAAAAAATATAAATCTACTAATCAAAAGCAAAAAAAGTATTCACAGCACAAAAAAACTCAATGACTTCGTTTTTGTGTTGAGAATGTCTTATTTATATAGTAAATTGGTGGAAGTTAGCTTTCATGATAAGCTAGTAAATTAGTAGACGTTTTCAAATGATCTAACTTCTATGAGAAACTATAAAATAGAATATTCTTTAATAAATATTATGCTTATAAGGTAAGTTTATTTTTGGAATATCTTGTTAGCGAAGGTGAATTTGAATAGGAAAAAGAGAATATCTCGGGAATAACTTGCACCAGAAATTTTAATTGAGAAATCTTGATATATATATATATATATATATATTTAAATATTAAATGCATGATATTAGGAAAAAAATATCTCGTCAGTTGATTGCAACTGATTTTTGATTAGACAAATCTCACTATAAAGATTTAAATATTAAATAATAGATAATAAAGAAGATAAATATCAAGAGTAGTTGTAACAACTTTTTGATTAACAAATACTACTATAATATTTAATTTTAATTAAAAAAGATCATATAAATATGTAACAAATACTATTTTCTAATTTTATAATACATACTTACACATATCATATCATATAAAAATGTTACACATATCATATTCTAATTTTGAATTATATACATACTTTATTATTTGATAAATTGTATAAAGTTATATCTTATAGTTGACATAGAACTATATAGTTTATATAAATCTGAAATTTATAAAATATACATTTTATAATATGATAAAACTGTATAAAATCATATTTGAGTACAAAGTTGAATGTTAATAATATTACAAGAGTAGTGGTAAGATTGTATATAATAATGACCTAGTGATTTGACAATTTTATAGTATTTGAATAATATATTGTGCTGTCTACGAAAGTGGATTACATTTAGTGGGTTTTTATTTATTTATTTTTTAAATCAAAGCCTCTTGTCAAATCAAATGTCTAATCGGCATGTTTATTGATTAGCCAATGAGATAAATAGGGATTTAAAAAAGAAAAATGGTTAATTAAAGCCTGAGAACGAATAAATAAAAGACACATCAGCATTTCTAAGTAGCTATCTTCACATTATGAGAGTAAGCAACTAGTCAGCTTATAACGTTTTACTTAAGCGTATTCGCAAATAATAGTATGATAGAAAATAAACCTAGTATATTAGTTTAATAAACAACTTTTTAAAAACATATTTCATATAATTTATAAATAGACTATTAGCGAAAAATGAAATGATGAAATATTATATAGAATTTCCATAATTGTTACCATTTGATACTATAAATGATTATGCATAAGACTATATAAATAGTTTGGCAAGTAACCTTAATTGATTCTTAGATTTCCTTTTTTAGATTTGATTAAAATAAATAAAAATTAAAAATCATCGACCAATGAAATTTAATAAAGTGACACGTCAGCAGAAGTCAATAAAGTGACTTCTCATTTAATATATAGGAAGATTTACAAGAGTAGTGGTATGATTGTATATAATAATTACCTAGTGATTTGACAATTTTATAGTATTTGAATAATATATTGTGATGTCTACGAAAGTGGATTACATTTAGTGGGTTTTTATTTATTTTTTAAATCAAAGCCTCTTGTCAAATTAAATGTCTAATCGGTCTGTTTATTGATTATCTAATGAAATAAATAGGGATTTAAAAAAGAAAAATGGTTAATTAAAGCCTGAGAACGAATAAAAAAAGACACATCAGCATTTCTAAGTAGCTATCTTCACATTATGAGAGTAAGCAAACAATCAGCTTATAACGTTTTACTTAAGCGTATTCGCAAATAATAGTATGATAGAAAATAAACTTAGTATATTAGTTTAATTAACAACTTTTTAAAAACATATTTCATATAATTTATAAATAGACTATTAGCGAAAAATGAAATGATGAAATATTATATAGAATTTCCATAATTGTTACCATTTGATACTATAAATGATTATGCATAAGACTATATAAATAGTTTGGCAAGTAACCTTAGTTGATTCTTAGATTTCCTTTTTTAGATTTGATTAAAATAAATAAAAATTAAAATCATCGACCAATGAAATTTATAACAATTTTTCTCAGAGTGCATGTATGAGTGACACGTCAGCAGAAGTGACTTCTCATTTAATATATAGGAAGATCTCTTTGAGTTACATAAAAAGTCAGGATTAACTTATCAAACATGTAATCAAAGACTCAAAAGCATGTAATTTGAGGCTATAACTGATTTTAAATTTTATGAATACGATGAATGAAATGAATTGCGAAGAGATGGAATACAGAAAATGGAATGATAGCAGTTAAAGGAACAAGACAAATGAAATTACAAATACTTATATAACTTAACATAAATAGTAGCTTTTCACAAGAATGTATTGGAATGAAAATAAAATTTAATTTAAATTAAATAAAAATGTTTAAATGATAAAAACTATTATTTTATCTTTTCATTCCTTCTATTCCATCTACTCACGAGACTTTTTGTTTCTCAATGATTTTGAACTTCATTTCTTCTCTTTCCATATATTCCATTTGGAATTATTGGAATAAACCTTTTTTCATTCAACTTAGGGTATGATTGGCAGAGCATTAGCATAAGCATTATGCTCGTCATTATCCAATCAACATTTATCACAAAAGCATTTACAAGAGCATTTACAAGATGCTAATGCTCTCCAAATGCTCTTTACTCAATGCTCTCATTTGGAGCTTTTGGTAGAACATTTGCAGTTAGAATATTAAAAATAATTATATATAATTAATATATTTTATTTAATAATATAAAAAACTATGTTCATAATAAAAAAAAATTTACATTTTAAAAAATAAAAGTTGTGATTAATTATTTTAACTTTTTAAAAAGAACAATATTTCACATTTGAAATATAGTATAACTTATATAATTACACATATCATTCATTATTTTTAATAAATAAAATAAAATAAAATAATATATATCTATATATTATATATTAGAAATTAAAAATATCTATATTATTTATAAAAAATAAATTTTATATCATATATTAATTTTTCTGATAATATTATATGAATCATTTACTGCTCTACCAATAGATAAATAATGATAATTAATATATAAATTATATATATAATTAGTTTATTTTATTTAATAATATCAAAATTATTTTTATATCCAAAAATAAATTTATATTTTAAAATAATATTTACATTTACTTTTAAATAATAATATTTTATATTTAAAATTTAATTTAATTTTATAATTAAATAAGATTCATTATTTTTAATAAAATATATATTATTAATATATATTATAATTTAATATATATTATTTTAAAATAAATATATTATATACTAACTTTTATGATAATTTTAAAATTGTATACTGCTAATGCTCTACCAATCACTTTATTAAAAATTTTAATGAGAGCATACAGCTTCTGCAGCATACTGCTTCTACAGCATACTGCTTCTTCCTCTGTTGTACCAATCGAGGCCTTAGATGCTAACTATTTTATGAAATCTTTATGAATGGCTCACTCCACAAATTTTTATTCCAAAAAATAGATATCTAGTTGCACCCTCACTATTTTTACAATAAAAAGCGATTCAGAAATAAAGTAAGAAGAAACATAAGAATCTCGTGCGTCTTAACCATTACATAAAGAGTTTACTCAAAAACTAACTGACATGTCTCCGAAATTCTGTTCAGTGTCTTTATCTGCATGAGCATGCAATGATCTTTGTCTCTATTTCTTGTTGAAAATGTTGCCATCTTTAGACAAGTAGCGTTTGCTAGTATATACGCAGCCACTTTCCTTTGCTGCACTGTGTCTTCATATTGTCTCCATTCAAAGATCTCTAGATGCATCAATAAACATTTCGGAACAACTGCTGGTTCTTTCCAAAAGTTATTCGGATCATTGCAAGGGGAACTATGATTCTGAGACCAAAAACAAAAACAAAAACCATTGCATGTGTTAGGAATAACTTGTAGAGTTTGGTTAGGGAAGGGCAAAATATCCGTAAAATTTTATCCGATCTGTTATTCGTTTCGATTCGATCCGAAAAATCCGGATATCCGAAACTTTACGAGTCGAAGCAAATAATAAAATTTAATATCTGTCAAATAAGGAGTAAATCACAAATATTCATTTTTTGAAAAACGGATATTCGATCCAATCTGTAATGTACATATGCATATACATGTTTATATAAAATTATATATAATTTTATATCTCTATATAGATTTTTCGTTATTTTATCCACTAAATTAATTATTTGGTCATTAAATATTTAAAAGAATATAGTTTTTAAATAATTTGTAATGAAATATTATTATTTTATATTAAAAATTTTCCTTTTCTTTTAATATTTTTCAAAAATGATTTTTTCTTATTTTTTCCGGATCAACGGATCTAATCGGATATCCGGTAAAATATACTGATTTTTCCGGATATCCGTAACATCGAATATTCGGAAGATTATGGATCAAATCGAATCGAAAAATCGATTATTCGTACGGGGCAAATTGGATCACGGATATCCTTAAAATTTCGGATATCCGCTCCGTGCCCACCCCTAAATTTGGTATCTCGCAAGACTCAAAAGTGTTAACCGTTCGAAAATAAAAGCGGCATAAAAGATGGTTTAATGGTATATCCATCCTTTTAAATATAAAAAGTCAATACTACATACCGACTTAAGCTTGAGAGACTGGAGTCTTGGAGCGTCATTGAGTAAGGAAGCGAGTAGATTGGCCCATCCCTCAGAACATGTACATAGCTCTAGATGTTCCAGATAGGGAAAGACAGAGCCACTTCGATATGGAGTCTACAAATAAAGTATGCTATATATAATGAGAATAACCAAACATAGAAAAAAAACACTACTGGCGGTAACAAAGTTTTCTTACCTCGGAAGTTGGAGAACATAGAGAAAGATGTTGGATTGAGGTAAGAGATCCTATGAACTTCTCAGACTGGTTACAAGTGACCTCGATATTCGCTTTGGTCACCTCGGGCATAAACTCAAGCATTAGAATGTTACTGACAGTATCCTTAATGTTCAATGTCTCCAAAGCAGGAGTATTTATCCAAAACCCATGATTCTCCTTGTCGTCGTCGGTGTGTTTATCTCTTGAGTAATTGATAGTTAAACTCTTCAAAGTAGGCACGCTGATATTATATATCCTCACATTGTCATATCTGTATCGACTGATAGCCAAATCTTCAAGAACTAAACACCTTTTTAAAAGCTTTGCAACATATTCATCCCCCCAGAATTGAACCGATGAAAGGTGAAGAGTTTTGATTGATAACAAACAAGACTCAGGTGGGATAACACTGAACATTATTGGCATAGAATCCCGAACGGTTTGGCTTATGACCAGAAACTCAAGAGCCGTGCAACTTTGTAGAAGACGTGTAAGAGAAGTACACGCTATGCTCCACGACGATAAAAGGTGCAGAGTTTTGAGTGACGACAAGCAAACATCCTCCGAATAGTAATAATAGGTTGTGTTTATAACCAAATATTCAAGATCCGGGAAACTTAGTAATAGACTTGCGATAGATCTCTCGCGGGAGAAGTCAACGGAGAAAAGGTGCAGACTTTTGAGAGATGGCAAACAGAACCCACACGGAACATGTTTGATTCTTACTTCACGGAGTATTAATGATTTTAGGGTTGTGCAACTACTCAAGCAACCCGGCAATTTTAGGGTCTGGCCAGACAACTCGATTCTCAGCTTTCTTACAGATCTATTAACCCCGACTTGAACCCAAAAGTTGATGTCTGAAGCAGAATAGTTTCGGACAAGCTTGAGATGCAACCTCTCTAGAGTTTGAGTATCGCCAGACAATAAAGATCCGTAAACGAAACTCATGAAATTCACGAGACTTTCCTCATTACCATCTTCGAACTTGACGTCCGGCACAAGTTTATAAGGATCCTCGAGCTGTTTTGATATGAAACGTGCTGCAACGCTTTCTTTAAACGGGGGAATCATTGAGAGTATCTTCAAGACGAGCTCATCTGGTAGCTCATTGATCCTCCTCTGTTTCACCACGTTTTCGTTTATCCTGGCAATTTTGACTGCGCGCTCTATATCCTAGCGAGTTTTACGCAACAGAGAAGAAACGAATCCTAGGTTTAACTTAGGTTTTTTTTTTTTTTTTGTAAACTTGGTTTAACTTAGGTTTCGAGATTAACATATATGAAGAAGGAAAAAAAACTCCTGTTTTGACTTATTCTTGATATTCCTGATTTTCTTTTTTTTCTTTCTATTTCAATTTCTTGGTTTCCTAATTTATTAAATTTTAATCCATTTCTTTCCCATGTATTCAGATACCGATCAGTTTTTTTTTTTTGAAATTGATACTGGTCTGAAATTGTCCTCTTTATTACCGTAGAGTTGTTCTAGATATTCAAAGTACTAAACAAAAGCCGTAAAATTTTGTTTGCAATTTAATATATTTCTTTTTGATGTTTTCACTATAGATTCATCCCTAAAATTAAATCATTATTGTTTCAAAACTAAAGCTCTAAAGTATAAATGGTCAGACTTCTACAATCTCTTCTAATTAACTACTAAGTTTTTTCTTTAGGAAAAGTGGCTTGAAGCCGGACAAGCTAACGTAGTTATCAATTTACATATATGTAAAATACATAAGCATATATCTTTTTATTTTGCTATTTATATAAAAAAATTGGTATTAGTGATGGAACTAAAATTTTCTGTCCAATTAACAAAAAAAATCAGAAAGAATGATTTTAGGAAAGGAAATCGATAGTGATGACGAGGACATGATGCGGATATGTTTATAACTTATAAGAATGGGTCTTATCGTCTTTGCCTAAGCTATTAACACCACCATGGGGAACTGAAAAACTCCTAAACAAATCTAAAGCCATTTATATACTATAGTAATAACTACAAAACCGAGTTTATAATATTTTATCCTCTTTGCAAGCTTTTGACTTGATCTCTCTGTTTAATTTTCCAGTAAATAAACTATATTTCACCGAACACCAGACATAATTAGGAGAAACTGAAAAGGATCTGTGGTTATTTATTGATTTACACTACAAAGAATTTTTGGGTATATTCTTAAACATTTTATCGGTTTTGGTAAATCATTGTAATGGTATAAAAAGGGGAGTTACAAAAAAACAATGAGCATATGCAATAACAACATCATCATCAAAAAAAAGGAAAAAATATTTGGAGATTATATTGAAAATTGAAAAAAGGGTCGAACCTTATCCACCACGGCTTGCGCGTTACTGATACCCCCCCCCCCCCCCCCCCCCCCCCCCCCCCAACACACACACATATATTTATTTATTTATTTTTCCCCTTTTAAATATAAAAATACAACTGGAACCTCTTAACATATCCATTATATAAATGGAAGATGTTTATCTGTAGATGGAACTCATGTTTCTGTGTTCTCATTTGCAGTACAACAACACAAATCTTAAGAAAATAACTTTTTTGTTTTGTTCCTTATCCTGTTTCAAGAATCCTTTTTCTTCTTGTGTTTTATATTTATTTCAAAGATGAATCTTTATTTGAATCTAAATTTGAAGCAAATAGGCAACATGATCTATAAAGATTTAAGGAGAATCGAAGAAGAAGAAATTGTTGAAGGAGTTTCAAGATCTATGCTAGCAGCTGAAATATTCTCAGAGGAAGAAGAAGATTCATCATTGTGTTCATTACCTTCCATGTGTTCTTCATCTGGTTTAACAGATGATGATGATGCTTCTTCTTCATCTTCTTCAAATGGACCTCTTGAAGATCTCTCTGACCTCATGGCACACCTCCCTATCAAGTAAGAAAACATTCTTTGATCATATTAATCTCTTAAAACCTTCTTTTTGAAACTTTTGACTTGGGGCTTAATAATCTTATAATTTAAAATTCTAAAGATCTTTAGCTCTACTGATTGATCTTTGTCTTCTGGTAACAACAAATGTTGTTTAATCTTTTTTCTCAGGAGGGGATTGTCAAAGTTTTATGAAGGAAAATCTCAATCATTCACATCACTAGAAAATGTTAAAAGCCTTGAAGATATAATGAAGACAAGTCTTAAGAATAGAAACTATGGAGCAAGAAGAAAGGCAAGGAGCACTGGAAGAATAATAGATCAAAGCTACAAAATGGTGTATAGCCCTAAAGCTACAATCTCCAAGAAAGTCACAAGAATACCTTCCTCTTCTCTCTCTTGTCTAGCCAGAAGAAGACTTTAGATCGCACAAAAACATTTGTCTTTTTTTTTACCTACTCAGTTTCAGTAACATGACCAAAAAAAGAAAAAACATTTTCACCTTAATACTAAGTCTGTGAGAAAGATTTAAATGTCTTAATTGTATAGAAAAGTTAAATAGACTTGTTTGCACACCCTTTTTGGCCTTTAGGTCGTTTAGTTGTATGTATCAAAGCTTGTAAACATGAGTGATTCCGAGAAGGTGGAAGCATTTCCTCATAACTATGGTTGTTGCTTCACATTGTAAGATACGGCTTTTCTCTTGTTCCGAACCAATAACCTGAGAAAGTTTTTCATAATGGAAACATATTAATCTAAGTGAAGAAGATCAGATCATCAGCGTTGAATTGAATTTCTTTTATCTCATGTTCTTCAGATCAGCATCCCTTAAAAGAACCTCACTATATCACACCGTTTTTTTTTTTTGCAGCCTTGATTCCCAAGTTTTCACAAAATAAAAGATACAAATGATGAATAATCAGACACTTAATTTACAGCACCATATCCAAATGCCTCAGCTGTTTGGTCCAGTCTTTTTTTTACCTACACCGAGTTAAACTCAAGGTTGAGTGAACGGTTCAAGAGTCCCCAAAATGTAAATGTTGCTGGTAAACAGAAATCAATGTTACCACGTTCAATAAGGATACCTTCATTGCGGGCCTCGGCCTCATCAAACTCAACTAAAAGGACAACATCTCAATTCCGAGTTCTATATGGGAAACGTTGGCTTCAAAGACGCTTCAAAAAGCTTAGAAACTTTCCATTTAAAGTTTCCAGTGATCCCATCCTCTTGTCACAAAACCACAACATAATGTTACAAACCAGCGAAATAAGATGTCTTACTTTCTCCATGTTAGAAACACAACTTGCAAGGGTTGTCCTAACCATAGCCAAATGAAGCATTGGTTTATGGCGTCCAAAACTTAAAGAAAAAAAATTATATAGACATATACTTCCAAATTTGTGAAAAAAAATTATAAAACATTTAATACAACAAGTGGTTCTTTCAATTCGACTGTTATAGGTTATACTAACTTTAGCAACTTCCCAACAAGCAAGAGACGAGACAGTCTCGATGAGAACTCACTGAAAACGTCTGGCAACTAAAGAAGAGTCCATTTTTTGTCGAAGTCGAGTTAAGACGAAGCAAAAGAATCGAGAGGAAAAAAAAAAGTCGATCTTACTTAGCTTTGCGCACTTTAATTGTCCGTAGTCCGTACGCACTGAGACCGATGGTCTTGCTTGGAGTCAAAACTCGTCGCTCTACGCAACTTGTAAGAAATTCGCGTCATTTTTCAATATACTGTAGTAGAGGTGAGTCGTTGGGCTTATGTCTTTAATGTCCAATACTGGCCCATTTAACTAATCTTTCAAATCTTCTTTTTTTTAAGGGTCAGTGTAATAAAATTATGAGTCATTTAGCTCAATATCCATATTCAGCTCGGTAATTAGCTATTCATGCATAAAAAACAGTATTTGCGTATCCGGTTAGTAAGGGGCGATGAAATTACCTTTATGTCCATGCGAAGTGAGAGAAGAGCTAGAAGTCTATGCTGTAGGTGGATTTAGGTAGGATAGCTTGTGTCAGTTAGCGTGTCAGTTGGTGTCAAATTCAGATTGTCTGAAAGATACATTAAGAAGTTGGCTACATACAACTTTAGATGATATTTGGTTCCTTGTTTCACCGTATTTTTTGGGTTCTTCTTATTTCCTGTTTTTTTTGCTAAATTTTGGATCTTCTTATTTCCTGTTTCTTTTGCTAAATTTTGGATCTTCTTATTTCCTTAGTTCCTTGTTTCATTGTATTTTTCGGTTTGGTTCCTTGTTTCATGATGAGACTTGGTTCTTTGGTCCATTGTTTTATTGTATTTCTGGGTTTTTCAATCTGAGTCTCCTCCACACTGCGTTACCTCCGCGTCTTGTCGAACACTCTGATGTGTCTCTTCGTCTGTATCCGCCGTCATCACCTTGCTCCTCTCCCGCAATTGTCATGCTCTAGATTTGGAGTTGGTGGCTTTCACCGCCGCGAGTCGCGACTCCAATTGGTCTCCAAAAGCTTGCTGAGACAACAATGGCCAACTTTGGCTCTTTTGCATATATGATCCCTAAGATTTTTCATAGTTTTGTTTCTGACTCCAAACTCTTGAATTGTACATATATTTTCTTGAATTAATCCCTAGCATATTGATTGTACATTCTAGACCTCCTCACAAATGAACAAATGATCCCTGATCTCTGTATAGTGTTTATTTTTGACCCGAAACTTACTATGTTACAGAACTAACTTTAAGGTTTCAACCCAAAACTTCAAATGTTCACTTTAGCCCCTGTCAATAAAAATGAACATACAAATGCAGTGTATACAGCTAAATGCATCACAAAACCACTTCAATGAACTAAAATAAGATGATATACATATCAAGGTATACCACATGTTAATTTCGGCTAACAAATGATATTGTTGGCTATTACAAGCTTTATCCGGATTAACTTCCTAATTAATATCCGGTTAAAACTCACACATACATACTACTTCATCTCTTATAATTAATCAACTCGAGAACATGATTTTTAATCCGGTTATAATACGTATTGATATTGCAGACAAAAAACCTATTATCCGACTATTATTGTTATAATCCATATTATCTATTTATTATCCGATTATAAAACGTATTTATAATTATTATTGTAGATCTTATGATAAAAAAGACTAATTTAAGATATTTATGTAGCTTATAAATTACAATACCAATTCATTGTCGTTTAGCATCCAAATTAAATAGTTCATACACAAATTGTATATTATGACTTATTAGCCATTAACAAACTCTGCAAATCTATGGGTAAAAAATAGCCGGATTAAATCATAGTTAGTTTCAGTTAATCAAACAAAATATCCGGATTTAATCAAAGTTAGCAGCAAATTTGCAGTTAACCAAAAAAAAAATATTTGTAAGTCTTAGTAATCATCATTGCTATCTGGATTAAAGAGGAACTCCCTAATAATTGTTGAGGATTAGCCACCGTCTACGATGATGGGATCTAGAAACCAATAATCATAGACTGATCCATACGAGAGAGCCATGAGCAGCACGGCAGCTTCCTCTTCCTCTCCAATAATCATAGACTGATATTCATAAATGTGTATTATAACCGAAGATAATCTGGATTTAAAAGATAATATGCAGAAAATACATCATGTATCCATATCAGGAATGCTTATTAGAACCGGATAATACACAGTGAATCTGGAATCCGAATTTTGAAAGACAGTTAAAGAGTACTCACCAAAATAAAATTAGAACAAAAACAGCATTTTTGTAGAAATTGTACAGTATCGTGTATCCCATTCTTCCATTATTCCAGTGTCCATGGACTAGCAATAGTGGAACTAAGAATCTGCACTGTCCCCTTGCGAAATCTGGTGCCATTACAGCTTACCTACCTTCTTAGCCGCTGATCCCTACTGCAACATCAACCATTTGGATCATGGAGACATCATTGGCACCTGTCAAAACCCAAAACAAAGAGAAGGTGGGAACAAAATAAGAACCTGGTTGCTGCTTAGAAAGAATCAAGAAGACTAATTTTCAGAAAGAAATACTGGTCTCATTACCATCACCAATGACAATGGTCATGTCAAAAGTCCGGTTCTTTACAAGTGCAATGATTCCAGCTTCTGAAGGGAGCAAAAAGACAACAGAGTACGCAGATCATTTATATGCCACTTGGAAGAGCTGCATAGTCAAAAAGAAAGAAAAGAAATTCATATAAGACTGGTACCATCAATAATGAAGGCCACCTTTTTCTCATCACTTGTAATACTGACATTTTCTTCTTCTAAGCTCCTCCGACATGAATTCAGTGAGTTACTAGTTTTTTTATGATGAGTTACTAGTTGTTATAATTTGCCTCATGTTTCTAGTCAGAAGCCTCGATGAGAATCCATAGGATATTGGAGTTTATTGCTTGTCACCTGTCAAGACCCATACGCAATTCTGAGATAATCGAGTCGGGACTTTCTGAGCGTTGTTAGCCTTATGACTCGCCGTTTCTGCACACCGGGCGATAGATTTGGAGGAAGTGAGAGGGGATCTCCAAGAGGAAGAGGTACCTAGATCGTGTATAACTCGAGAAGCTTTTTTTTTTTTTTCAGTCAGCTCTTTCTTGAGATGGAATTTGCTCAGATCCTGGTCAGACAGTTAGGGGAGGAGAAAAGGTGATCCGAATCGGGAAAAATATAATAGTATGAATCGAATCAAAATCTGCACAAAGAAAAAAATAGGAAGAACAAAAAGAGAACAGAAGTGACACAGTGAGATAAGAGAGATGATGTAATTACAGATTTGAATATTGTTTAGCTTTCCACTGTTAACCGGTTGCGTGTAATAGGGTAGATTAGGTAATAATTACAAGATTATAGACTCTAGAATTTAGTGTCTCAGACTCAGCTCAGAGTTATGGTAGGGGCATTGTGGGAAATATGAAATGTGTACAGTATTATTTTTGTAGCTATGCCATTTACTTAATTTGTTTATGATTTGTAGCTATATGATGCAAATACTCTAAAATTATTCAGTTTACCACCTTTTGTTTTCTTCCCTCAAAATTGATATTTACGTTGACTAGCAATGTTTTGAAAACCGGACCGGATACCGACTCGGTGTAGCTACTGGTTGACTGGTTGGACCGGTTCTATGAAACTTATATATATAATTATATATTTATATTATATAAACTTTACTTCTACATATAATACATTCTCTATTCTTTTCTATAATTAACTAAATATAAATAATAAACATAAATTTAACTGTATATATAGTAAAATAAAACTGAATAGTGTATACTATGTAAACTAAAATTGATAAAATCATACTATGATTTACAATTAAAATTATCATATTTATTTATTTTTTACAACTAAATCTCAAATTTTATGAATATGGTAAAATAAAGATAGTATATGAAAGTCAAAAATATATTTTTCACATTGTTTCTTAAGAAAATAAAAGATCAATTAAATAGTGAACACTAATTATAAAATATTAAATTTTAGCTAATAATAGTTGAAAACACTTATTATATGTTAATTTTTATGAACCGGGTTTTAAAATTGACCCGGGTCACCGGTTTTACCGGTTTTCAGCCGGTTTTACCGGTTTTTTACAAATCCGGGTTTTAAATCGAACCGGACTCGGCTTCTTCAGCGAGTCACGGTTGAACCGGTTCGACCGGCCGGTCCGGTCCGGTTTTCAAAACACTATGACTAGTTTCTTTTGAAAAAGGCTTTATTTACGTTGACTAGTTACCACGAAAACAACTGTTTTTTGGTGAAATGTGCGTCAGTACTAAACAAATTAGAAACTCTTTTGGATGAATTAAATTAATTTTACAAGAAAAAAAATTTAGTTACATTTCAAAATTATGCCATGTTGAAACTTAAAAGTGTTTGCTTTTTGTCCACTCTCAGTTGAAAAAGGAAGCATATTAGCAGCTTTAAATTGCTTTTATCTTAAGATTCGAATTTAGTATACAACTAAAGGTCGGTCGATAACCAACCAATATTGAACAAAAACACCAAACAAACCAAATATATTAGACTATTTGATCCAAGTTAGATCCTGCCTACCGGTATGCAAATTCCTCTGTTTCTGTTCATATGCCTTTCAAGAAACTAAATAAATTTAGATATCAAGACGAAAATAATAAATATTATTCGTATTAGGATGAGTCAACTTCGGCAACAATACATGGAAAAGAAAGAGAAAGAGATGAAACTCCAGACATAAAAACAACTACAGGAACTCAAAGAGACATAAACAGGACCATACTTAAACATCAATCAGTTGATCTTATTTTAACTCAAATAAAGCAAAAAAAAAATTCTCAAAAGAGTAAACCAACGACCAAAACCGAGACGGAGGCGAAGACAGTAGGGAGAAACGAGGATGCATCGGAGGTAGGACTCGGAGCAGGAGCGTCAACCGCTGCAGCCGATTGTTGAACCGCAGAGAAAGCTATCATCGCAACCAAAACCGCCACGAAAAGCTCCATCTTCATTGCCTCCATTGTTAGTATATTTGGCGTATGGAGAGCAAATGAAGAGAAGGAGGGTTTGGTCTTTATTGTTGTATGTTGTTTTCGATGTGTGACTTGTGAATTACATTTGTTAGTGTTTTTATACACGAGTACGCATGTAAGGCCAAGTGTATACATGCCACTTTACACCAACGCATTGAATAATTTAATTTGAATGTTTTTAGTATTTTACTATATATCCCACTATCAATTTTAGTCTAACTGTATAAGAAATGTGTTATGTTGTACTGTGGAATTGATTTGTGACATGTAAAGGTTTCAGTTCATCAACTATGAAAGAGCAAAGCGCACCGCGCTGTGTTTGGATTGTATTTATTATCTTTTTCAGTGACGGCAAATTAATCTTCAACAAGGAGTATTGTATTGTCATACTGTAGTATTTGTTTTTCGTTTTATTTTCAAATAATCAGGAACAACTAAATTGAATAAAATCAAAATATCACGGAAAACTTTTTTGGCGAAAATAAAAATAAAATAAATGTGAATTTGTATTAAAAATGATATGTAAATGATAATTTTGTCAAAAATCGTTAATTTTTTCAGTTTATTTTATGGGAATTTACAATTTTTTTTGTCAACAAGTAACTTAGAGCATCAACATTGAAAACGAAATTTAAAGAGTTTTTCATTAATAAAATAAATAAAAGAGTAAAAGATTGTTAAAGACATTTTACTGCCTTTTGAAAATCTCATTTAACATTAGTTAAAATCTCAATCCTTCATTTTTTTAATACTAAAATTTGATTTGAAAAATTTAATGGGTTTCCCACCAATACTAATGCTCTTATATTTTTTGTACGTTTTTGTAAATAGATAATTAGGTTTCTCACCTTTTTGGTGTGCTCGTTCTGTGAATGATTTTACCTAATTTTCTCTTTCTCCGAGTGATTTTTGATATTTTATTATCCAGGTTCACTTCATCAGATTTTCCATGATATAATGAACAATAAATTTAATATTTTTTCGTGTGTGTATGAAATGAGTAGATATGAGAGAAGCAATGAGCTGTGTAGTTATTTCTTTTCTTCTTCTTTTTGTCAACATGTAATTGTTTCTTACAGGTAAAGAAGATGGAAACTGGATGATGGTTCCTTGTGCTCAAGTGACATGATTGGCCTAACCCACATTTCTCCTAATTATTTTTCCCTTATTTCCGTTTTTTGTAATTAACCGACTTTGATATTTGATTCGGCGTATCAAATTTCGTTCATTGTTCGGCGTACCAATATTTAACTCCAACATTATTAAGTAATTATTGAATCTTTTAATTACGTATATCATCATATTTCATAAGTATTTCGTCTAACTCGTAGAGCCGTAGGCTTTGTTACGCAAATATCGTATAGTTTATCGAGTCCAATAACTTTTTTATATATCTATTGTATCATTATATTTACTTATCGATCATACTTCCACAAATTTAAATTAATTTTCTAGACTATATAGTATACTTGTTTGTATCTAGACAATCTGGCATGCATCATGAATCTCAGCTAAAAGTGACAATACTGTCATTTTTGCACTAACTGAATTTATATATTTCTTGCGGAATAAAGTTGGACATGTTAGTCAGTTGATTTGTTAATTACAAAAATTTAACCCCTTAGTTATCATTCTCACTTATGCCTTTTTACTTTATGTAATGTCATGAAAAATAAATCATTATCAACAGATAAATTAGTAATTGGTGAAATGTTTTTTTTTTTTTGTAAGCTTTGGTGTAATTGGTGAAATATTAAATGCTGATATTCCATTGATTAACAGATATAATTAGTTGGTACAATGAATCAAACTTCCATTCATTTTCATAAGCAAGTGCAATAAGAGGAAGACTCTAAAAACAAACCAAAGGTCCGCCACTTTCTTGTCTTCAAGGTTACAAAGAGATAAGACCGATGATTGTGGTCGGGTGATAACCAGGCGGGACTGGAACGCTAACACGTTTCAGGTTCGACCCACCTGCTGCGTTAAACTAAGGTGATGGTTTTTTTGTTGGTTTCTGGTTTTTGGTTTTTAGTTTTTGGTTTTTGATTTTGCAATAGATTTTAGTTTTTTTTTTTAAAACTTGATTGGTGATTTTAGATTTTAGTTTTTAGTTTCTGGTTTTTGCTTTTAAAATAATAAAATAAAAAATATTATTATTAGTAAAATATTTATTCTGGAAAAAAATACTATTATCAAAACACTCTCCAAACTTATTAAATAAAATTATTTAAAACAAAAACCTTCAAATATAAAATAAAAAGTATCTTGAATCCCATAAAGATGTAGAAATTTGATCTCGAATGCCTTCCATATAGTGCACATGAGTGTTATTGTGTTCTTCGTCTTCATCTGAATCAGAGTCTTCAGTTGGTCCATTACCAGTTGTATAGTCCGAATCAAAATCAACATCTCCTAAATTTGATAGCCTAATAAAATTACGTAGAGCCATTGTAGCTGCTACAACTCTTCTTTGAACATGCATGTTGTATCTTGGCTTCTCTCTTAAAACCCGTCATTTTTCTTTCCACACACCAAAAGTCCTTTCAATAACAGATCGTAGTAAAGAGTGTCGTTTGTTAAACATTTCTTTATAACTATTGGGCGGACTAGTTCCATCGTATTGGCTAGGATGATATTTTTCCCCTCTATACGGAGTAAGAAATCCAGATCGAAGAGGATAATCAGAATCTCCCAAATAATATTTTCCAAAAGGTGCAGTCGGAAATTGATGAGGCCCCTCCATTGCTAGTGCTAGAACTTTTGCATCATGAGCTGATCCTGGAATACCTATATATGCATATGTAAACAACATGTCCATATTGCACATAGCTAAAACATTCATACTCGTGTCACTTTTCCTGTTCCAATATTTTTCTGAATCTTTTCCCGTAATAGTGACAGGAACATGTGTTCCATCGATTGCACCAATAAATCCTTTAAAGTAAGGCCAATAATTTCTATTGGATTATAACCTAGTATGAGGTTGCGTGAGCTCATTTGGACCATGTCTAAGCAAATCAACCGCCATTTTCTCGAGAGCACTCAACACTTCATGGAATTTCCTCCTTATGGTTTCTTGTGAATGACCAAATATCTTCCCAACATACCTCTGAGTTGCATATATTTAACTCTAGCATCATCATTGGATAGTGTAAGATAAACATGTGCATGTGTCTCATTATATTGAAGCACAGTCACTGCTCCCCAATATAACGAGGAGTCATATTGAAAACCTGGGAGTCTTTGTAATGAGGCAATTGCACGTTCATAAAGTTCTATTCGTTTTATGTAGGCTTCATTTGTCACGAAGTCATATGAAACATTTGCTGTTCCTCGTTTACGCGCTGAAGATGAACTACATGAAGTTTGGAACTTTGGTTGAAGGAAGACGATGGTTCATTTTGGTTTCTTGAAGGCACATCAGAATCATCTTCTAGATTCACAGTGTCTTATTCATTCTCAGTAACAGTCTCAGACTCGGTATTCTGATCCACTCCAGAACCTGGATAGTATCCATCATCGGTTAAAATGTGTTTGCCACCAAAAAGTCAATCCAATCTATCAGTATCTGTGAGGGGGTGTGTCCAGAACTTTGCAGCATCAGGTATTTCCTAAATAAAAAATATAAATATTCATTTTTATATTTTTTAAAATTTAAAAACTGATGAGTTATGATATTCAAAGATTACCTGAATACGATCATTCCACCATTCATCATCCATTTGAATAGCTTTTGCGGTCTTGTGAAATGTTATCCCAGTCATACGGTCCAATCCGCGATAAATGTCATACAATTTTTTATAGAATAAAATTTGTTTTTCAACGGAAGCCATTCTGGATTTTGATCTGTTGCGTCACGAAATTCGTTTTTAATTCTCATGTTACTCTTTTTTTCAAAGGACCGGTACGCCAATTTATATTTTCCATTTCATTTTCATATATTTCAAGAAATATATGAACCTTGCTATCGTTCTATTGTATTTTTCTCTCTAATATTAATATCATACATAAGTTAGTCAATTAAACTATATAATCAGTCAATTAAAATAATTTATTAGTAAATAAATACCTCTTTGGCATTTGATGATTGTACTTGGTGTGCCATACCTATAAGAAAATACAACATTAATAGTTAAATTTATGTAACTTAATATTACAAATAACTACCAATAGCTATAGAGGTAAATTCCTACGTACTGTTATTATTATTATATAACAATGCATATATATATGCTGTAATTATATTTAGAATAAAAGTTTAATTCTCTATGTAGACATTAATTTTATATATATAACTATAATGCATATAATAAACTAGTAGATATAATATATACAGAAACCGTACCTTTAAAACAGTAAGTAATATGTGTAGATCCATAATTTTAAAAATAAAATTAACCATAACTATATTGTATATATTCATAAATAGATAACTACAAAAAATTATTTTCAGGGAGCAAAATACCTTCTCAATTGGATGTAGAGAAAAGGGTTTGAAACCAAATGTGTATGATCAGCATGCTTGTTAAAACTGCAGACTTGGGTGGTGCATTATTTAAGATTTATGTTTGCTTTGCTTTGTGTGTTTCAGTGTTTGTAGTGTAGTTGCTCTACGTCTTATATAGTATATTATTTAGGTAAAATTAGTTAACAGAAAAAAATCATATTATTTTTTGTTTTTAGTCGTAGCTTTTTCTAGAAAGAGGTGATGATTGTTTGGATGGTTTTTAGATTTTAGTTTTTGGTTTTTGGTTTTTGGATTTTGGTTTTTAGCTTTTAAATTTTGGTTTTTAGTTTTTAATTTTTGATTTTGCAGTAGATTTTAATTTTTGGAAAAACACGAATGGCGTTTTTAGTTTTTAGTTTCTGATTTTTGTTCAAAAAAATTAATACAATATTTTTTTGGTTATTGATTTTATTGTAGTTTAGTTCTTAAAAAATTGAATGATGATTTTTCAGTTTTTCATTTAATATATTTTATTAATTATTTTTTAAGTTGAAATAAAAATTATTAACGAAAATCTAAATTTATTATAAAAAAGTAGATTCTGAATTTTTTTCTTTAAATTTTTTTCTTTCTAAAATTTGATTACTGATTTACTTTAGTTTTCATCTATTTTTAAAAAATACCTTATTACTTAATTTTTTTTAATAAGTTATTCTTTAATTTAATTTTTAAAACAAACTTAAAATAATACCAAAGGATTATTAACAAAACATGCATTTGAAATCAGACGTACTAAATATTATAAATAAGAAAATCATTTGAATTTTTTCGAAAACAATTTTACACATATATTTCTATAGTTATTTATTTTCTGTATAAATAATTTCTAGAACAATTAATTAAAATATTAACTTTTAAAATAAAAATTTCCTTTTAATATAATTTTGAACGTCTTTTAGTCACATCTACGACAACTTTGTTTTTATATATACATTTTATTTTGTTAAATGCTGATTAAGGAATTTTTTTTTTAAGTAAGAAAAATGAAAAACAAACGTGTAGTTGACAAAGAAACTTGGCCAAAATGGTTTTTTTGGATTTTCTTTAGAAATTGACAGTTTGTTTTAAAAACCAGTTTTACTAAATTATAGGAAATCTATATGTCCAAAAATTTGATTGGCTAAAAAGTGATTTTTTGAAAAACTAAAACTAAAAACTAGTGCAGAATCTGCAAACAATCATCCTCGGATTCCAATAGAATATAGATTTTGGTTTCTAGGAAGGAAATAGTAAAAGGAAGCAAAAACCAGTTTCCCTAAAAAAATAAAAAATCTATTTTGTCAAAATCATGATTGGATAAAAAGTAGTTTTTGGAAAATCAAAAACCAGAAACTAATGTAGAATCTACGCGGAGAGAAGGTCTATCCGTGGACTGCATATCTCCTTAGGGATTAGTTTGGACCTCTACATGGATATGGATACCCCAGATTAATCCAATAAAAAAGACAACCAAATTCCCTTTCACACAGTTTCACACTTGCAAACTACAGACAAATGTGTTCACTTCAAACGCAAGTAAAAAATAAAAACCCCGAAACCAAAACTAACTAAAACCTAGAAGAAAAAAAAAAACAATGTCCATGAAAACAAAACAGATAGTAAAGTGTAAGAAAAAAATCAACAAAAACGATCTTTCTACACTTCACATCAACATTAAGTAACAATCCAGCACAACTATTCCTCTACATCTTCATAAGCTTCTTTCTCCTGTTCATCCTCTATTACTGACAATTAGGGTTTCTTCCAGGACCTCCATAGTAAAAGTAATGTCCCCAATCATCATTCTTACTAACCTCAACATCATAGCAATTCGATTTCTCAGTGAAAGTGTTGAGCCCCTTTGGTTCCTTCAGATTATTAGAGCTGTCAACGACTTGAATATTCCTAAAGTAGCTCGCTTTTGAGAACCCTGCATCCGGAAACTGACCGCTTCCCATTTGTGTGGTCGTGTGGTGACCGTCTTCTTCCATGTTCACCACTTCCCCGCCCCATTCCACTATCGATGCACTGTCTGCTAAGTAGGAGAACAGAAAGCTTGGCCAGTATCCCAACACGTACCCATCTCCAAACTGCATCCACCAGTGCCCTTCCTTTGGATCCTACAAGAAAATGTTCCCAAGTTATTGGTCTGTTTCATAAGATCACTACAAAGTTAAGCATCTTTGGGACAAAAAGGCTTAAGGGTTCCATGAAAAGGTATGGTTTATACCTTCCAAATGGTAATGCTGATATCGTATTGCGGGTTGTGGAAGCCAGATACAGGAGAGATACTTGCTCCCATTGCTATTTGACTGTTGACTTGTATAAAACCGGAACAAAGGAGATTGTAGCAGCCAGTAGCCTGATAAGCATCACTCTGTTGTTTGTTCCATATAGAAAAAACAATAAGAAAAGAATGAAACCTTATCAGCCCAATATACACAGTAAGAATCATCAGAAACTGAAGAAAAATTGACATGTTTTTAGAGCTTACCGTCCAGTATGTAAACAGCCTTGTATTGTTATCACCATATAGATCTGGACTAACCTGGTTTGAATATATATGTCAAAGAAGCTAAGATGTAATGGAAAGAAGTTTTTAAAATGGTGTGAATTTATGTAGGTGGTTTACCTGCCAACCAGCTTCAATGCTGTTGAGGTCTTGACCAAAAGAACCTCCAAGAATCCACAGCTGAGACAAGCTGAACTCATTTTCGCTTTGTACTTTGGGTTCCCATACATTTATTGTCGCCTTAGCCCCGTAAAACTTGCCTCCTTCCACATAAGCTATCGCGTGCTAGTTCGACCACAAGATTGCATACACAAGAGAACTTTTTAGACCAAGAAACTCAGATAGATAGGTATAAGAATCAAAAATCTACCTGATGACCACTTTGGTTGGCGAGATCAGGATCAGCAGAACGTGGCAGAGGAACTGTCCGGTGCTTCTTCTTACCGTACCGTTTGACAGAGCTTGCTCTCAAGACATCCTCTTTCTTTGTCCTCCTCACTGGTATTGTTCCTTCAGAACACACCCCGTTCTGGTGCCATAACTGAGTGACTGGATTGATTCTCTCTTTTGGTTTGTTGGACACTTTGTTCTCTTCAAATAGCAGTTCTGGCATGGTACTAGGATTCATCTGTTTAAAACATAATATGTTAAGACATAGGCAAAAAAAAAGAGTGTAAATTTGAGGCAAATGCTGAAACAAAGATTACCTGAATCTTGTGGTCTTTGAGGAAAGGATGATCAAAAGCTGGTTGCTTAGATATGTGAACACAGTCTATCATGTCACCATCTGGACTCTGTTTTACAAATATCACACAGACAAAAGAAACTATAGAATCAAATTTGGAGTTCAAAACTTCACATAGTAATCAAAAGTTTCTAACTTTTCTTCCTACATTTACTTACTAACAAACTAAACGATGGAACCTATAGGTTGGTAACAGCTAAACGAAGAACGAAACATACAAACAAACATGAAAATAGAATCCTTAAGGAAAAAAAAAAAGATTGAAAGACCTGAATGCTCTTAACGGCTGGTTTGTTCAAGCGTTTCAAGTGTTTGTGCACTTGGAAATTCTGACTTGAGATACTGAGCCTCCCAGCGCATGTTAGAGAGAGCCATCCCCAGAAGCAGAGCCAAACAAGAAACCCTCTGAAAACCCTCTCACTGCTAAAGTGCGCCGCAGCACCCATCTTCTAGCTCTTAAGTCTAGGAGACAACGAGAAGAAAGAGAGGGTGAGATAAAGGAAGAAGATTTTGGATATGCTTCTCACTTATCTAAGAAAGCTCTTTTATTTGGTGAAGTTTTTTGAGAAAAAGCTAACGCCTTCTTCTTCTACTAGACCTCTTACTCTGTAACCCACCACTAGCACCACTGATTCTGTAGCAATATTGAAATGGGCTCTCTCTCTCGTTTGATTTGATGATGAAAAGACTTCACTTTTTGTCACTCACTCACTCCCTCTCTCTCTCTCTCTCTTTCTTTTTCTTGCCACTTTCTTTCACTTTCCTTTTAGTTAACCCTTAAATACACAGTAAAGAGTAGTAACTAGAGTTGCACAAAAAAAAAGGAGAGTAGTAACTAGTAAACCTAAACCCAACTAATAAATGATCAAGTTGATGTGTTGTTGTTAATATTGTGTTTTCCAAATGTAACTGTTCAAATATGTTTTAAAAAAAATAAAAAATTGGCCCCTAAAAGTAAATAATTACGAAAAAGAAACCGTATAAAAATCATTCAGAAAATCCACTCAACACTTTTCTCTAATGGGTATTCAAATGATTTTGTGTTTAATGGGTATTCAAATGATTGTTTGTTTAATGATAAACCATTAAAGGTAAGAAATACATGTGTATAAAAAAGAATCATTCGTCACTAAAAGATGCATGAGTGTTGGGTAAAATGTTCTTATCAATCGGTATATGCTGGAAAAGTTAGTTAGACGATGTCTTTACTTAAATGTTAAGAAATTAGTTTCACTATAAGGTTAATCTAATTACTGTAAAAACAATACAGTATGAAATAGGATGCGAGTGGAGCCCAGAAGTCATGGCGAGGTAGTCGATGCCTCCAAAGAGCTTCGGACCAAAATACACAAGTTTCTAAATTGCATGTAACTAACTTATCACTCGAATTTTTTATTTTTTGAAAAAGCTTATCACTAAGTTTGGTAGTTTAGATTACCTTGTATTAGGGCTGGAATTATTATCCGAGATCCGGATCCGATCCGAGATCCGATCCGGATCCGCTCCGAAAATAGGATATTCGGGGCGCCCGGATCCGAATCCGGATAGTAAAATGTCGGATCCGCCGAATCCGGATCCGAATCCGGATATCCGGATTTTTAGGTCCGGATATCCGGATCCGGATCCGTTGTTTTTTAAATATATTAAATTTAAAATATTATTAATAATTATAGTTTATTTATTAATATTTATACATAAAATTAGTCTTATAATATTATATTTTAATTTTAATAATATTATATGCATAAATATATTTATAAATTTTGTAAAAATATTTAATTTATGTAATATTAATAGGTTTTTTTGTATTTTAAAAAATATTTTTATTTTTTTTTAATTATTTTAACGGATCCGGATCCGAATCCGGATATCCGCGGATATCATGATATCTAGACGGGGATCCGGTACCCGGATATCCGGAAGACACGGATCCGGATCCGGATCCTAAAATCACGGATCCGACGGATCCGGATCCGGATCCGGGTATCCCGAATATCCCGGATATCCGGATCCGTCCCACCCCTACCTTGTATCAACGTAAAAAAACCATAGAATATATCATAAACTAAATTTACGTACTTTTCAAGCATATATCCCTCTTTACATCAGTGTCTCTTTCTGTTAAATTATGATTTTGAAACGAATAAGTTCTGAAACATCGTATCGAACGATGTCAATAAAGATAAAATAAAGAAACGAGAACAAAGTTATGCACAACTTTATCAGTAAATTTAAAAATATTGTTTTCACCCATAATGCTACTCGTCCAATAGCTTACTAGTTGATGGCCCGCATATATATATACCAAAAAAAAATTAATTTTATTGTTCATTTTTATAAAATAGTTAAATTATTTTATTACATAAAAATTTTAAATTAATATTATAAATCACAAATTAAAATTTATATCGGTAGTCACTGTATTAAATTATATTTTTATAATAATTAAGTTAGAAAATTTGGATTTGAAATTAAAAATTTATTATATATATATATCTATGCTTATTGTATTTATGGACAGAAAAAAACCACTGGTATTAAAAGAAAAAGAGTAAACATAATGCATAAAACGTCAACAAAATAACAATAGCCAACAAACATGATATATTCTCTTTTAGATTTTAAAAACAATGAGACAAAAACACAAATATAATGAATTACAAAATATTATCTCTGTATTTTCTTAGATTATATTTACATTATTTTATTATTTGTCAAACTTTTAGTGTTATTTAATGATTCAATCCTAGTTTTGTATGCTTGTATATATTTTTAATATTTTAGTTTATTTTTTATTTTTTAGTTTATATAATATTTACTATCTTGGTTTTAAATACATTATTTTGATAACATTTGTGATTTTATGGATAAATTCATTATTAGTCTAATTTCATTTGTGATTTTGATGTTCGTCATGTACAAATACAAATTAATTATTTTAGGTTAAAAATATGATTGTTTAATATTAAATATATGTAAAATATTTAACATAAGTATATAATTTATATTTTATGACATATTTTCAATGATGTTTTATCTTTAATTTTATCTTCAATATTGTAATAATTATTTAGATCATATTTCCAATATGAATAAGAGAAACTGACTATAATATTAGTCATTACATAAACTAAATATAAAATAAACGTAATTATGCTATATCATTAGATATTGTTAATATATATTTATTAGTTAAATGTCCTAAATATCATGAAAAGTATATATATTAAATATAATTTTAAAATAATAGTATATATATATCGGTTGAATAGGTTAATGTTTGTTAATTATCTAAAATATCATGATAAATATATATAGTAAAATAAAATTTTAAATAGTAAAATTTATTAAGTTAATAACTTATCCTAAAATCATGGAAAATATCTAAAATCATGGAAAATATGACAAGTAAGCAAATTGATAATTTTATAAATTAAATAATTAAATAATAAAATTAATTAAACTAATAACTTATTCTAAAATCATGGAGAATGTGATACATAAACCAAATCACTTCAAATTTTAATATATTTTAAAATTCTGATCTAGATCCGGATATTCAAACTTAGAAATCAAGACATTCGGATCCGGTCTCGACAGATCCAAATTTTACTATCAGAATCCGGACACCTCGGATATCCTATTTTTGAAATGGATCCAAAGCTTATTTCGGATTGGATATGGATTCCGAATGATATTTTCTATCCTTACTTTTTAGATAAAAAGTTTCTTAATAGCTGTGTACTATCTTAAGATTTCATGTATTTCATAAAAGATAATATTCCCTCTGTTTCACAATGATAGATTTTTAGATTTTTTACACATATTAAAAATGATTAATATATAGCAATAAATATTTTGAATTATATATAGAAAATAATTTCCTATAACTTTAAACCAATTGTTTTATTCAATACTTCTTGAATTTAAAAATTTGTTAATATGCATTAAAACCGAAAAGGCATTTTTGTGAAACAAATTTTTTTCTCAGAAATTTTATATTTGTGGAATGGAGAGAGTATAAAACTAGAAGTGCTGTAATTTGAGAAATTGAAATAAATAATGTTAATAATAATGTTGTCTTTTGTTTGTTGGCAAATAGTCTCAGTCAAAGCGTAACTTGTAGTAAATGATGGGGAAGCAGACACAAGATTCTCTCTTCCGATGAAGCTGTTGGTTCTCTCGTCTGTTTCGGTTTGCTCGCCGTTACCAGGGGAAACGGAGACACAGTACCAAATCGCCAGTCACCGTTTGTATTCTGACGGCGTTATCTCACTGATTACCATACATGTGTACGGTCTGTAGCGTCTGCTCTCGACAAATGGTAAAGACAGAAAAAGATCAAGAAAAATCTAACAAATGGTGGGGAATCCAATACGAGTCAAACAGTGTAACAGAGCATCATTATGAGATTCCATAAAAAGAGATTTTGGTAAATCAATTAAAAAGGGATCTTTTTACAATTGTTATTCTTTTGTTTTTAAAATACTAGTATTAGAAATGCCTTAAAGAATTCTTGTAGTTAAACCTAAACTTTTTGCACAAAAAAAAAACCTAAACTTATTTCAGAAAACATGAAAATAAGGTTTGAAGCCCGTAATCAAAGCCAACAGTAACTAGTAAGAACAAAAAATTAGAAGATGTGGTTAAAATAACAATTCTTTATTTTATAGCTTTGACTGAGTAAGTAGGTAGTAGTAGAAAAGATGAACCTTTACATGGTTCCTTTTTAAAATTATACTAGTAATAAATCTTTAACTAATTGCGCCATCATCCTCGTTAATCACTACCCTTGTCTTTTCTAATTACAAAAAAAATAATGTACTCTTTGTCTAACGTGCGTGCACTTTAAAACAGACAAAAGTGATTAACGCAGATTACATCAACGGTTCAGATAATCCCTTCGATGCTAAGCGGACTCTTGGATGCATCTGGTGATCTAGATAATTTGAGGTGGAAGCATTTATTTTCAATTTTTCTTAGCTACATATTTTTGCTTGACAATTTAAAATCCGGTCAGTCCAACTTGTTCTAGTAGGACTTGCCATATCCATATATGCATTATGTACTTTGCATCAGCTAGATTTTGTGGACCTTTGATGATGAAAAGTTTTCGTCCTTCGTCATTGCACAGTCAAAGGTTCTTATGGTTAAGGCATGTGTTTCATCATATTCATGAGTCTGTCTTTTTAAGCATGCGAGCTTCTTAAAAATGCCCCAGGATTTATATAATGTTGCAGTAACTAGGATAGACCAAGATATGTTAAGTAGGAATCGGTCTTAAGTTGCGACTGATTAATCCAAAAGTCGCATTATGTGATCCTGATCTCGAATTGTCATTCATGAATAAATTTGAGTTTTCAATTCTTGCTAATTTAGTTTCCACAACTTTTTTATAATTTACATATACAAAAAAAATGTCATTTTGATATATTAGCCAAATCACAAGTCGTAGCAATCATAATTTTTGTCCATTCTGAACAAAGAAAAAAAATTCCACAAAGTTTTCTTAACCAAAAATAAAAAACTGAGCCCTATAAGTCTAAAGGCTTCGCATAAGCCATAGTTGCTTGAACTATGGGCCGGGTTTACCAACAACATATACGTTTATTTTGTTCGACGCAAGCCACACAACAATGAGTCTTGAAAAACACAGCAATTTTTTCTTCAACTTCCTATTTAGAAAAGACATGGAACCTTTTTTTGTCAGCGAAAAGACATGGAACCTATTCGCACGGACTTGACCGGTTGGCCCAAGTTAGACTTGTTTAACCAACTAAGAGCATGAATATTGGTTGGACAAAAATTTTGTCCTTGGAGTATTTTAATATTATCTTTGGTGAAGGACAAAAACTAAGGACAATCCCATAAATATTTGATTATTGGTTGGACTTTGTGAAGTCCTTAGCAAATTAATTAATTCTTTTAATTAAAAAGAAATAGATAATATAGAGAAAAACATGAGTAATTACAAAGTTAAAAATGAAGAAAACAAATTACAAAGAAGATTAAAAAAGCAAACAAACATTTTATTGAATTGAAAGAAACTTAAACATTGTTGTGATTCGGTAGATGTCCAAACTTAGCCCATATATGTTCAACCAAATCTTCTTTTAATTGATAATGGCCTGGAGTATCGAACTTCTGCTCGACGACCCAGTGTAATACGGAGGTTTGTAGTCCGTTTGACTACAAAAGTGGGATCCATATCTTCCGGTTGTTCAAATTCTGAAGCGTGAAGGTAGGAACCTCGTTCATCTTCGACAATCATATTATGAAGTATGATACATGCTTTCATAATATTTGCTATTTTGTTTTTATCCCATAGTTTAGATGGATTTCTAACAATCGCAAATCTAGATTGGAGGACTCCGAAGGCACGCTCAACATCCTTTCGCACGGATTTTTGCTTTGTAGCAAATAAAGAATGTTTTTCACCTTGTGGGAGTCGGATAGATTGAACAAAAGTAGCCCATTTAGGATAAATACCATCGGCGAGAAAGTAAGCCAAACGGTATTCCCTTCCGTTGACATGGAAATTGACTTCGAGAGCGTTTCCGTTAATTATTTCATCAAAAACCGGAGATCGATCAAGAATATTAAGATCGTTCATAGTACCTGGAGCTCCAAAAAATGCGTGTCATATCTAGAGGTCTTGAGAAGCTACCGCCTCCAACACAATTGTTGGTTTTTCGTGTCCTCGTGAATACATTCCTTTCCAAGCGGCCGGACAATTCTTCCACTCCTAATGCATACAGTCGATGCTTCCAATCATACCTGGAAATCCACGTTGTTCTCCAACATATAATAATTTTTCGAGATCCTCGGCCGTTGGATGTCTTAGATATTGATCGCCAAACAAGTGGATAATCCCGGCGGTAAATTTGAACAAACAATTTCTAGCAGTTGTTTCAGCTAGTCGGACATATTCGTCAACAATGTCAGCCCCAACACCATACGCCATTTGACGAATAGCTGCGGTACATTTTTGAAGGGGAGATAGGCTAGACCGTTCGACAGCATCTTCTGTTTGTTGAAAGTACTCAAACTCTTGGGAGAGACTATGAACTATTCGCAAGAACAATGTCTTGTTCATTCGAAACCGTCTCCGGAATATGTGGTGCGGGTAAGTGGGAGTCTCGCTAAAATAATCATTCCAAAGATTATTGTGACCTTCTTCCCGGTTTCTCTCAATAAAAATACATTTTTTCGCTCTTTCGGTTCGGGAATAATATCTGGAATTTGTAAGAATTCTTCAAACATAGATTCAAATTCAGGATCATCATCATTATGGTAATGATAATGGGAAGAAGAAGCCATTTTGAATGAGAAAAAAATATTTTGAAATGAGATTTTGAGAACTTTTTGAGAAGAGAAGTAGAGAAGTTGTAATTTTCACAACACTATGTTTCTCTTATTTATAGGCTAAAGAAGTTCAGAACTTGTGATTCTACATTGTATTTCTCGTGCCCTTTAGTACATCTTGTGACTTGTATCACCATTCTCGTGACCCTTTATGTAACAACTTTTTTAGATTCTACTGAATTATGTCACGAGTAAAATTTTGTATATTATGTAACAACTCTCTTGGACATTCTCGTGACCCTTGTGTACTGTCTTATAGCGATCCAAATACAAAGTAGATACAAAATATCTTGTGTACAAATTGAAATGGTCGAAATACAAAGTAGATATTATACATTTAGACATTACATCCGAGTCATTTAGACATTACACTTACACATAAAAACTTCCCAAATAACAGCAATCAATTAAGGATTGCTAACCATTCCAAGTCATTAGCCATTACAGTTACACATAACCTATCCGAGTAGAAATTAAACATTACACATTATATAAAGATGAGGACCAAACCTATGATAATTAAAACCATAACCATAACAGCAACCAAGTTATCTAAGCTAGACCTTGATTTATTAATCGATAACTCAGACACCATGTTCTCTAGTCTAGCAAGCTTCTGGTCAGTGTCGTAGTCACTGAAGAAATTCAAAGAATCTACCTTCTCTGCTAACTGAAGTGTATGTCTATCCCTGGCTCTCATCTCTTCCATCACAGCCTCGTCCCACCACTTGTGCACATGACACTCTCCATCAGCTGAGTTACTACAAGTGAAGTATCTGCGACCCGGATCGATTCGACTGTAAGATGTAGCTATCCTTGGTTGACTCCCACAGTAGCATACTTGTGGAAAACCAAATTCCACCTCCGGCTGTGGAGGGTACACAAACTCTTGAGCCTCCACGTTGTCTAACTCAGCTTGGTATTGCTGAATCAGAGCTTCAAATTCATTGGAGGCACTGTCCGAGTTATCCCCACCTATCTCCTCCGACTGCGAAGGTTGTGTATAACTGTAATCCTGGCCCATTGTAATGAAACCTGTAAAATTTAAAAGGAACATATTAGACATGTAATCAAAGCATACAAAGCAGAGAAGCATATAATCAAACGGATTATAAACAGAGCAGAGAAGCATGTAATCAAAGCTTATATTTATTAAAGGTAGACATACAAAGCTAGTACATTTAAAACCTAGAAATAGTGGACATAAAAACATAGAAAGCAAAGTACTAAAAACACCAAATAAAATCCAACACTTGCATCAACACTGGATGAGATATATCTCTAGAGTAACTCGGCTAGGAGCTTGTTTTTGGCTACTTCTTCAGCCTCACTGAGTGGTTGGGTTTTGGCTAGGAGTGTGTCTAAGATGGCAAGCTTTGATAGCTTCTCTTTCTTTCCCAACTCCTGGTTCCTTATTTCCCAAACCGTCGTATAGTCAGCAACTGACTTCCCCTTCCCATTACTCCGTTTAGCTTTTGCAGCCTTCACACCTTCCGGACGTGCCTCTTGTTCACCAACACTTGCATCAACACTGGGGTTTGAAGATTGGGAATCAGTTTCAACAGTTTTCCTCTTTGAACTAGCAGTAGGTTTAGTGGTGTTGAGGTTAAGCCATTTCTGCTCAAACCTCAACACACACCATGCATGCTCAAGAGTGAATTTGGACTGTTGATCAGCGAAGAAAATGTCATGGGCGACCTTGAGTACATCATTATCATGCTGACCACTACTAATCTGACGCTCAGCAGCCGCATATGCACCACAAAATTTGTTAGTTTGATCGTTGATTTTGTGCCACCTCTGCTTATAATGGAGAGCCTCGGTACTTTCAGTACTATCTCCAGCATTGAGAGCTGCAAAGAAATAGTCTCCTACTCTTTTCCAGAATGTCCCTGCCTTTTGGCCATTGCCTACTATAACATCCTTAGATGTGTTTAACCAGGCGCTGATCAGCATCTCATCCTCGGCTGGGATCCATTTGTGTCTCCTTCCACGCTCCACGGGTGTGTCTGTGACTGGAGTTTGAGCCGAACTTTGTTGTGAGCTGAATTGAGGTATTTGTGAAGATCCAAAATGAAAACTCTCATAAGGAGAGTTCTCATAATGAACACTTTCGTGTTGACTGTTAAGCAGGCCCATATAAGAGTGGCTATACGGATTCCTTGAATCCATTAAAGAGTGAAGAAGAGAGAAGTAAAGAGAGAAGTGAAAAGAGAATGGAAAGAGAATGGAAAGCGGTAGCAGAGAAAGAAGATGCTGATGGTTTTGAAGTGATTTGGAAGGATGGTTAAATAGGTGAAACTGAAATTAACACTATCATAATGAGCTAACACCAAAAGTACATCTCAGTTATTATACATTACACAACCATAATCACCTAACTACCAAGTGCATTAACTACCGAACTAACTAGCCTTGCAAACAAACTAAACTATCAAATCACAATACTTCATAACGAAAACAAGAGTTCAAGTCTACACCCTTTAGTTGCAATCAAACTACAGATTTATTTCAGTATAGAAAGTAAATTATGTAATGACAGAGTTAATATACACGAGTTCAAGTAACTAGATTACTTGTGAGATGAAGAGAAAGTTTATTACCTTAACCTGTGGACGAAATGGTTGTATCTCTTTCAGCTTTTTACTACGAACCGGGTTATTATAGACGATCCTCAGCTTACCTATTAACCTCAAAAGCAAAAGAACGCACGTATCAGTAACTCAAAACAGAACACGAAAAGTACACAGACCAAGCAAAGCAATCAAAGAGTATATGTAGATATTTCGACTTCTCAAATCCCTAAAATATATATATATAGCAAATCGATTTTTCTAATCCATAGAAAAGATATATAGATATATAGAAAATGTATTTCAATTTATATAGATATATAGGAAATCGATTTTGCAAATCCATAGAATACATATATAGATATATAGGAAATCGATTTTGCAAATCCATAAAAACATATATAGATCGGAAAACGAGAATCAAATTACATGCAAATCATACGGAGGAGGAACACCTACCCTTTAACCTTTGAATACCGGAAACGATGTTGATGAGAGAGTAGAACCGCCGAGATCACCGCCGAGAGCACCGCCGAAACCACCGCCGAGAGAAAACCCGAGAGAACTGCCGAAATAAAGGACGAAGACCGCGACGAGAGATACGCTTTCCCAAACCGTCGAGAGATCCAGAATCTGGAAGAGATCCCTCGGAACACACGATCGAAGAGACAGGAATCACCCTTTCCGTCGCCAGAGAGATAGAACGTTTCACGAGATTTGTGAAACCCGATCGACAATCTCACTTCTTCAGACGGGATTTGCGTCGGCCACTCTCCTCACGCCACGTCTCTCCCAAGGACGCATTTTTTACTTCTTAGCTAAGAAGAGTCCCACTAATATTACAATTATTTGCATTTATTTTTAATGACATTAACACTAAGGACTTCGCTTAGATATACAGTTAATGTTGGTCTAATATCGACTTTAACTGGTACGGCCGTGACGAAAAATTAGGAAATATTAATCGGTCATTACCGAAAAATACCAAAACTTTTAGGAGTGGTGTATTTAATCTAACATTTGAGGTGTTTTGATTTTTATTGGGATTTTAGATCAATAAGTTGCAGAGGTTTATGTGATTTTTGTTAAATCACTCTAAAATATCATCTAAACCATGAGATTTGAGTTTTAATTTTTGTAACTGAGAAACTCCACCCAAACACCCTAAAATCACCTGAAAACTTTAAAACTCCACAACTTAAAATAAGTTCAATAACAGTGGATTTCAGAGTACTTTACGAAATGTCAAGTTCAATAACACTGGATTTTAAATGAGTTTTTAAAATTCATATGAATAACAGTGGATTTTTCATTTTAATACAAATCACCTAAAACTCTCAGTTGAATACACCCTCCTAATCTATCTACATAAAGTTCAGTTTACTCTTTCCTGGTGAAGCCACGTAAGCGTCCACGTCATCAATTCGGTAAAGCATAAAATGACACGTGTCCTATATACTAAACGTTGCGTTTCATTTTAAAAATATGGGTTACGGTTTTCTGTGGGCTTTATGTTTATTCTAAGGACCCATCTCGATAGTGAGAATCCCTAAGCGTTGATTTTGATTCTAGGGTTCACCACATTCTCGAGAAATTGAGCCGCCGACGTGATGAATCTGTCTCACATCGTTCGATCTTCTTCCTCACTGATCGAAACGTTCACGGTAACAGACGCATCGCCTTAAAACCCTTCTTAATCGAACCACTACGATCTATTATTAATTGTGACCTTCTCTTATGTGAGACGGTGTACCTGCAACTATAAAAGAAAGTTAGACATCCTCTTCTCAAAATCATATTTTCAATCTGATTAACTTACGAAACAAACTTACTCTAAGAGACATGACTAATACCAAAATTCTTCTCTTACCTTATTTGTCTCAGCGACCTTGACTCCTTGCCATGTCACCCCACAACTTCTTCTGTCATCTCTATCGCAGATCAGATTGATCTCCGGTGGTCCAACCGCGATTGCCTCCCTCCATGGTCGTGTCTAAGCTTCTCCGCGGCGTGAGTAGCATTTATCTTTTCACCGCCGCGACCTTCTAAGCTCACATCCAACAGCCATCTCAGATCCCACAGTCGTTGATGTCACCTACAATTGCAGAGGATCTCAAACCGTGATCTGTCCATCATCAGGCGACGAGCCTAATCCCAGAGCTTGAGATCGGCCGATATAGATGAGGTGTGGAAGACCCTCGATCTGATAAACAACTTAAGTTACATCTATTTGTAGTTTGGTCCTTTCTCTTTTGTTTCTTTTTGAATTTAGTCTCACCTAACCAAAGGAAAACTCCAACCGTCTATATGCAATTAAACAACACTTATGAACCTTTTTTATTTATTTTTTGTCGACATGATGATGTTTACAGCCCATATCGTTTACAGACCAAGCCCAATTGAACCTAATTTACAAGGACAAACATTACAGTAATGCATCATCATAATTATCCACCCACATTGGAAAACAAGACCGAGAATGGCGACAGTTAAAGCATACATTATTATTTTACGCATTGTTTACTTTCAATTCAGACACAAAACTGCACGTCTTTAGGTAAATAATCATTATAAAATTTTTTTGCCAAATAAGAAGAAACAATTTTAAAAGCTAAAATACGATCTAAAACTCTATTGCAAATAAGCATTTGTACGAATTTATATATGAAATAAAGAAAAAATATTTTAGACAGTTACGTAACATGGATGCTCGGAAATATTATATCATTTTGGTAATAAATATTAATCCCAAAATATATAAAGGTTCAAAAACGAAAACAAAAAATATTATATATATAGATGGGGATGTTGATGTGTAAGCAGGAGAGAGCAAACATAATTATATACATATATAGATATTCATATAAAGTACTGGTTCATTGCACGATAACATTATTAATTTACATGAAGGTATCTCTGAACATTTTAACTTCATCCAATAGAAGTTCATCAACTAAACTAAAAGAAAAGGGTAACCAAAAACCAATGCCAGTCCATTTGTTTGTTAAACATTTTATAGTTATTTTGGTTGCAACACTATTTTACACTAAAAATAATTTTGCAAACATATTATACACAATCCACGCATAGCATGGACACGGACCTAGATTACTTTATGATCATCCAACTCCATAAAATCACAATAAATGATATAATGCCACATCCAATTCTTAATATATAATTAAAACATATATTGCTTAACAAACGAAAATTATCTTAAACCTTTTAACAAGAAAAAATAAAATCATATTTTAAAAAATAGCAAGTAATATCTATTTTTAAAAAAATCATAACTAATTTTTCAGATAACATAGCTTATTTAGTCTTCTAATACAATAACATGTACAAAATTTTAATTAATATGTATATTTTAAAATAATACAATTTATATCTAACTATTTAAATTATTTGTTATTTTTCATCCCGTCCGTAGGGCGGGAAGCCTATAAACTTCTCAAACATGAAGAAAAAAACCCTCCAAGAACTTTATTTAGTGATAACACACTATCTCAGACACACAATAAAGGTTTCAAAATTAAGCGGAAAACTGAACCTAAATGAATTTGATAATTGTACCGTACCCTACTTTATCTTAAGACCACGCTGCTTCAACAAATGATCTTTTAGACAAGAACATTACCTGAAATTTATCATCCACAATAGTTTCTGGTAACGTAAAAGTATGCATTACCATAGTTCAGAAATCACATCTAAGATCAATTACCGGAAAAACACTGATCCACAAATTTTTTTAAATCTAATATAAAGCTTGATGAGCTCTCTAGATCCTTATTCTTTACCCTCCCAATTTGCATCATTAAATCATCTGATTAAATACTCTGAAAGACATTTCTACATCAAACTGATTTTCCCATATATCGGAAAACAAAATAAATTTGAATTGTTTGACTAATCTCTATCAATCAAGATTATAAAAACAAAGATTTAAACGCAGTACAACATAGAATAGACTCAGAGTTCTTGATGATCTACATCAAAAGAACAAATATTTATACACAAGTAATACATCAAAACAAGCTCATCTGGCTCCTGAAATGATGAATTCTAACCTATATGCAATCACCAGTTGCTCAAGAACTCCTGATTTCTATAAACAAGGATTGAAAAAAACATACTCCCAATTTTATCCAACAATCCCAAGAAACTCCAGAAAAGAAAACACCACAATGATACTTTTTTCTATACAAATAAAGGTTAAAAAACACTTCACAAGTAAAAAAAAAAGCAGAAAATACGAAATTTTCGTCACTCCAAACAAAGATGATAGTAATTATGATGATTAACAATGGAAGAAGACGAAGATGATCCATAAACATCGTCGTTATCAAGATCATCATCGAAATAAAGAATCTCTGGAGGTGGAACACATATATAATTCCAGAACCATAACATGAATCGACCTAACTGTTGAAGCGAAAAACAGCATACGAGCTGCAACATCTCGCCGCTTCTGATTCGATCCGACGGCGGGATCCACCGTAATCGTTGAAATATCTCAGCTGATAAATGGGCTACGGACATCACCGTGTTGCCGCGGACCACCATGTCTCTCTCCACAATAATCGATGTCTTTGATTTGTCTCTCTGTGGTGTGTAACTATGTGTTGTATATATATATATAGGAAAAAGGTATCAGAACTTTTTTTTTACCGAATCGATTTTACCGCCAATGTTTATATAAAAAAAATTGGTTTAAAAGAGTTACTTTTGTATTTCTAAGAATCTGATTTTAAAACAAGAGGACGAATTTTAATTTTTTTTAATGAACACAATTTTGATTTTTATTAAAAATCATTGGTACTTTTGATTAAAAATTGAATTCAAATAAAAAATGAAAACATCACAAACCAACTACTAATAAATTATAGTAGTTTCTATTTTTTATTTTAAAATTAAAGTACTATTTTGGTTATGAAAGATATTGTTCTGTTTATAAAAGTCCAAAAACGAATCAAAATAAAATTAATTTGAATCTTCTTTAAAAAATAATAAAAATGAAACATTAATTCGAAGTTAAAATTAATAAATTGGCGAAATATATGATTGAATATCGAATGTCATGTCACTGATAAATAAAACGAGGTCAGACCATTCGTACTGATTTATATCATTTTAACCAAATGAATAAAGCTTTGACTCTTCACCCCAAGTGTGATTCTTACACGTTGACTCAGTTCATCAACTCCCGTAGGATGTGGGAGGTTTCAGTATTTGACACTTTATTATATTCTTGTCACGATCAATACATCTTGTTGGGCACGATCGTTGTATTTTTTTTTTTGAGAAAACAATCGTTGTATTTTATTATCTATTGATTAATTTATTCAAAAATTTTGAATAACCAACACCTATGAAAACGCATGGACCATCTTTTGAATCTTGACCAGTTACTCATTACTCTTTGTGTTCAAAACCATTTACTTCTCTCCCAAGACACAGCCCACAAAAACAAAAACAAATCTCTATATGACAAGATTGTTTATATTTGTGGTCATTTCTTGGATAAAAGAATCAGTCCTTTGGCCGTTTATATTGTTCATAGTTGATTTTCCATTTTTATGCATAATAATATGATACTTTCAAAAACATAGATGAATGTAAGATTAGATTTAAGCCGTTTTCTTTGGATCTTTTAAACCAAAAACATCCGAATTCTACTCTTATTACACATTACTTGTACAAAGTAAGTTTACCAACAAGACAGCCCAAGACATTTGGTACAAATCTGCAAATATTGACAAGAAAAAAGGAACAAATTAATTGTAAAGTCAATAGACAAAAACAGTTTCAGTTTCTACGATATTTTTACCTGCTGATTTACTTCTTCGAGTTAAGTGCAGAGAGGACTTTTTTACCGTAAGAATTGGTACGAAGAGATGAGATATAAACTTTAATGGCATCAACCAATAGACCATGTAGAGTCCCCTGCAACAATCTCATCATTCAGATACTGAATCTAAATCAACTAACAATTGTGATTTGTGTTACCTTGGATTGCTTAAGAGCTGCTTGAATGACATAGTTTCCGTACGGATCCAACATAACTTGATCAAGACGACCAGACGTTACGAGTTCCCTGATGATGCGAGCTTGGTGTTTGTCATCGGCTAGTGTCAGACATTTCTCAACTACATTGCTGCTACATTTCTGCATCGATAACTCGGTGTAGTTCCCTTCTAGTTGCTCGAGGATTTCGTTGATAGCCCATTCAAGGTGTAGCTCAAATACATATTGAAGTGCGTAGTTCCTGCCAACAAAAAAAGAGTTTGCATGAGTGCAAACATATTGGTTATAAAATCTCAAAAGATAAAAGATCACAAAACATATATAATAATACCCAAAAGGGTCTTGAGAGAGAAGTAGAGCAGTGGATGCAATTTCAGAGACTAAGCGATCCTTTTGTTTTCCTTCGAAATAGCCAATACATTTTTGAAGCACACAACATCCATGTCTATCAGTTGCAAGATCTACACAATGAGTCATCGCAGCTTCGAAAAGAAGCTGAAGAGAGAAAGAAAAGGATCACAGTTTCATAACAGCCAAGTTAAAGTGAATTAAAAACAGTAGAGCAAGTCTGTTACCTTTTTGCAGTGAGGCAACAGATACTGCAAGCATCGTTGCACAACGTGATTACCGTTTACATTCTTCATCAAAGTCACAATGCCATGCCTCAAAGCAGAGATGATGATTGAAAGCTCTTCTTGTCTCTTAACCGTTTCAACGATCTTTTGAATAACTCTAGTCCTGTTAAAACGTAAACAAAGACCATCTCACGTAATGAACAAAGCACATTTAAATATTTCAATCGAATAATCTTACCCGTGCATATCACATGAGATTTTGATAAGCTGTCCTAGTTTTCTAGTTATGGAACGAACGATCTGCATCCTCTGATCATCGTTGCATACTTCAAGCAGCTTCTGAACTAGATAGTTCCCAAAGGGATCTATCATGAGCTCACTGATATAGTCAATGATCTCGTTGAAGATCATTTCGATATCATTCCCATCTTTCTCAGCAAACTTCCTCTGCAGGAAGCGGCAACCGTGCTGGTCTTTGGCCATGTAGTAGATCTTCCCTCTTGCCTCAGCAAAACACAAAAATTTTGGAGGCTGCAACGTTAGATTGTTGAGGCTCATCGAGAGATCATCTCCAACACCGTACTTGATGACTTTAGCTGTGTTTACACCGAGCGGTGATCTCACTAAAAGCTTCTCCGGATAGTACATTTTCTTCCTTAACATCCTCAGAGTTTCATCACCATCTTCTCGATTACAAAACAAGTTTCTGTTAGATTGCTCAGCTCGGCGATAGAGGTAATGAGGGTTCACAGGCATGTACTGTGCTTCTTGCAGATTCAGCCTATCTTCTTCAACATTCCTCCAATCGTTATGAGACTGATCCAAAGCTTGATGGAGAGAGAGAGGGGATGGCATGTAACGTTGCGGCTGAGAAGGTGAGATATTCGGAAAGCAACCAACATGTTGCAGCTTCCTTAACATTTGAGTTCTTGAAGAAAACTTGTCATATACACAAGGTGAGGTGTTTGGAGAGTGGTAAGAAGGAATGAACATAAGTTGAGGGTTCTCCGGAGTTTGATTTGAGATTCCAAAGTTAAAGTTTCCTTGAGCAAAAGCAGAGGTGAATGCGTAATCGTCACCGGGAAGATGAAGATTTTGTTCTTGGAATGGAGCTGGTTTCTTGATGGATGGTGATGATCTGCTTGAGCTGAAACATACAGGGAAACGGCTGTAATCGTTGCCTGAAGTAACTTTGGGAATCTCTAGAAGAAGCTTCTCAAATTCATCAAACTCTGGCTCATCTCTTCTCTGATCCATTACTTTTAGAGAGCTGCAACAAAACAAAAACACCAAAGAAACAGACAAAAGAATCTTAGTATCACAACTTGCTGTTCTATTTTCTTATTCAAGAAGACCTTATTAAAAAAAAGTACTGTAAAATAATCATTATTGGTGGGTTCCGAGACAGATTAAAAAAAAAAAAGAAGAAAAAGGAATACGAATCAACCAATAATCAGCAACACAACATTACTTTTTGGTCTAAATAGATTATTTCAGTTTCACTAGAAGCTGAATCATTTACATATAAATCTTTTGGCATTGTGAGATCAAACAGAGTTAGCATGAGTCATGAGTCCCCTCATAAGAACACAAAATGATCATTCAGATTTGATCAAAAGTCTAGAAACTGTGCTCAGTACGGAAAAAAAGAAAAACCAAAGGAGAAAATCTGTACGATCACACATACAATCTTTTTAAAAAAAAAAGAAAAGAGAGACCAGTTTTGAGAAAGTAAACTGAGGTAATGTACGATGATCAAAGACCATGAAAGGGTAGAAAATCAATTAAAAGAACTCACAATCCACAGAAGTAAAAATCAAATCTTCTATATTCCGATCAAAACTCCATGTAGAACAAAATCTCAGTGATGACAATGTGAGAGAGAAACTATTTACCAGTGAGGTTTTGAAGAAGAACATATAAGAAAATCACGAATCGGCAAAAGGAGGTGATGAAGGAGGAAAAAATCTCACACACGCAAAGAGTGAAAAGGAAACAAAAGAAATTTTAAAAAACACAAAAATAAAAAGAAAACATTTTTTCCGAAAGAGGAAAAATAATGAAGAAGAGAGACTAATGAGAGATGAAATCAGAAGAAAATGAAAAAAAGGTTTCTAGGAAAATTGAGAGAAAAATGCAAAGAGAGTGCGAGAGAGAGAGAGAGAGTTTATACTGGTAGGCGGCGTGAAGAAGAAGGACAGATATTACACCAAACAAGACATATATAGAGAGAGAGTTTATGAAGTAAAAAAATTATTGGAACATTTTTATGATAGAGAGAATTAAATTAAGAGCTAATTAGCTGAATATATATGGAGAAGTTAGTATTTAAGGTAGAGAAATTTGGCCATATAACCATAAAAAAACTAAAATTAAGAAAATAACCCCTTTTAGTTATCTTCTTAATTTTTACAAAAATTTGGTTATTTCACCAATTCCCCGTTTAAGTTAAGTGGGTATAAATTAAATTAAAACTAAATGGGAGGAAAATAGTGAGGGAAGATGAGAGGAAGGAAGTAATAAGAAAAAGGATGCATGAAAATGGAAAGGTCTTTCGGGTCACAAATCATAAGTCTCTCTCTTACTTCTTTTGGATACGTTTCTGTCCCTTTTTTATTTCCTTTTATTTAATGCCTCTCTGTTCCTTCTTCTTCCTCTCTCTGTGTGTAATACATACACGTAGGTATGTACACTTCTATACACGTTTTATAACGTATATTTCTACAAACACTTTCAAAGACTTTATAACGTAAATTTATATAGTACACATATATAATTATGTTTCTACTATATATAATGAATCTTTGCAATGCCATTTCTCAAAAAAAAAAAAAATCTTTGCAAGGTATATAAAATGAATCTTGCAAGTCTCTTTTTTTTGCACAAGTATTTAAATGAGAATGCTACGCAAAGTTTGATCAACTTTTTCTTCTTATTGTGATCCATTATTGCTGGAGTGATCATATTTATCTCACAGTACGAAATGTCACATGCATTGAGATAATTTTGGGGTTGACACTTGAACAAATTGAGAGATATGGCAAGTTATATTTTCAATAAAGTGTTAAAAATCAAAATACGTGACAATTGATGGTTTCTTTTTGTCAACAACATGTATTATAAGAGTTAAGGTTTGCCACTTAGATAAAATTCACAACAAAATATAAGAATGGCTAACAGAAATGATAATTCATATTTTTATTATCTATAAAACATATGGTGAAATCGAGATACTTGACAACTTGTGTTTTTTCTCATGTTTCATTTTCAACATGCATCATATCATTTTTGGGTTTGACACTTAAATAGAAAAAAATATACAAATCCGTATTAAAAATAATTGAGGAATATGACAGTTCATATGTGAAGTTTCAAAAAATTGTTATAATTTGATTGGTTGAAGAGTTTTATTAAATATTTATTTAATCAAATCTAAAATTAAAAGAAAGCTCTATAACCAATTAATACAAATTACCAAAACACAAGTAATATTACAAATAATAATTTATGGTAACTAATTGAATAATTAGAGAAAGAATATATAATTAATGTTTCATCGATTTTTATTTTTATAAATTATTCATTTATGATTATTTAAAATAATCTAATATATTTTTATAGAAATAAATATAATGCTTGTATATTCTTATATAAAAATAATAATTTGTATATAAGGGATTATTAGAAATTTTATGTAATTTAAAACCCACATGAGATTTATAAATCATATATAAAGATTTTGAAATAATTTAAAAACATGTTTTTTAATTCTGGTCTACAAAATTATTTTATTAGAGTTTCTAAATAATTTATGAAACTTTTATCAAATCTATTTATATAAATCTTGAGCACATCTTGTTTAGATGCAAAATGGTAAATGCTTCTATATCTAATTATAATTGTATAAATGTATATTTATAATGATTTATAAATTATTTAGAATTATTTCACACTTATTATCTTATCTATTAAAATAGAAGTAATTTAAGTGATTTATGGTTATTATGCTTTAAAAAAGTAAGTCATTTAAATCATATAAAATTATAAAACACTATTTATTTTTATCTTAAAATATAAATTATTTAAGTGATTTTTTTACATATACACTATTTAAGTGATTTGAGAATACTGTTTAATACCTAATTCATATATAAAAATTTGAGTTTTTAGTCATTTCCGAAACTTTTGTTTTGCCAAATCTTTTGAAAGAAACACATAAAACAATTATTAACAATTATTTTTCTGTTAAATTTAAAATAAATTGAAAAAAATCAAACAAATGAAAGAAACATAAATAAAACAAGATGCCATAGCTATAGAAGCCTCTAAACGTCTTCTTGGAACTACACAAAATACATTTTTATGGCTAAAGTATTTTTTGTTTTTCACGTGTTAAAATAGACTAAAAGGTAATTTACAACCATTACTTGAACCAATTGTAATAATACTTTTGATGAAATTTCAAAATTGTAATAATAGTTGCATTTAGAAAAATATTTTTAGTGACTTATATTTACGTTGTTGAACTATCTTAAGTTGCACAGCTCTTCTAAAAATAGATACTGAAATTTTGATTATCAAACTATTAAATGCTAAAATTTAAATATTTCTAATTATTATTCAAAAATTATAATATTATAAACATAACATGTACTTTTCGTATAATATTATCATCTGCGAAATCGTGGGCAAACACCTAGTATTTTATTATTTATTAAATATATATAGTATGCTATCTATAATTTATAACAAATGTATGTGTTAGAACATCTTCAATGGTGCTTTATTTTTCACTTTTGTGTCATTTTTCACTCCATTGGTATTTCATTTTTTCTTCATTTCTTTAAATTTTGAAGAATTGATCAGTATTTCTTCAAATTTGAAGAAATACTGTTCAGTTCTTCATTTTTTGAAGATGTATTTTTTTATTAACAAACTAATCCTTAACTTTTACTTATTGTTATTTGTACTTAAACAAATAAGAAGTTTTTATGTCATCCAATTTATTTCAAAGTTTATATTATTACTTTTACCTAATTGAATGTTAATAATAAATAACATGAGATTATTAATTTCTGAAAATTTTATGTTCGATTTAGAAGAATTTAGAATGAATAAGCTCATTTTTTGTTTAAAATATATTTTTAATCACTTATGAGATATATGTATTTAGTGTTCCTTTATAAAATCTAAAATTCTATGTTTATTTATTTATATTATATGTAACAGATTGTATCATATAATAATTTTTAACTTATAGTAAATATTAATTGAGTCGGATTAATGTAAAAACAGAATAAATAAGTAAAATTAGTAAATTTGAAAAATTATAAGGTATCATTGATAATTAATTATGAAGTGGTGATAGAATATACTTAGAATATTCTTTTTGAAGAAAAATATGAAGTAAACCATTCGAGAACATGTTCGCTTCATTTTTTGAAGAATTTCAAAATTTGAAGAAAAAAATTGGAGCTAACCTTTTGAGATGTTCTTACACTGTTACTTATAATCTAAATTTCCATATCATCTATGTTTTCTTAAACATCACTTTAAATATTTTACAAAACGAGTTGAAATTAAGTTGAAACCAAATGAAAATCTGCTAATTATTATCCTAAATTCGATATCCACTGCTCTGCTTTGAATGGCCACAATTCAAACTATTTCTGGTCATTCAGTTATGAATGAAAGGTTGAGCACTAACTTTGAAAGAAGTTTTCAAAAAATTAGACTCATAAACTATTGCCATTTACCTTAATTTCATCATCAACTTGGAACGTCTTTACTTGCGGTGTTTCACCCTTTTGAGTAACAATAAAATATAGACATAATTTTAGATGAATTCGTAAGTCCAGATACATTGAAGTTTTGAGAAACCCTTTTGTTCTGTTAATTGCTTGAGAAAATAACTTAGGAATATACCCTACAATAAGATAATTTTCGAATATCAATATCATAAGTAAGACGAGCTAAACAGACTCTTTAAAGTTATAACTAGATAGCTTTCGAATATCAATATCTCCTATTCTGTACTAAACTTTGCTTTCAAATTAATGAATCCTTTTGTCGTTCAAAAAATAAAAAATAATTAGTAGGACCGGGCAAAAAATCTGGATCTGAAAAACCGAACCCAAACCGATCCGAAAAAGTAGTACCGAACCCGAACCAAAATTTATTAAATATCCGAATCGATTCAAAATTTTGGTATTTATAGAACCGAAACTAAACTTGATCCGAACCGAAATATTTTGGGTACCAGAATGTATCTAAAATAGATTTATATACCTAAATATATTAGTTATTTTTAGATTTAATATATATTAAAAACATCTAAAAAATATTAAGAAAAATACTTGAAAACATATACAAAATTACAAATAGTCAAATAAAATAGCTAAAGTGTATTCAAAACACCAAAATACTTAAACATTCTATTTATTCTCTCTCCAAATGTTCAAAGCAAACTAACTTATATGTTAAATTTATGTATTTTGACATATGTTATTCAAATTTATTTGTAATATATTTATTTATATATATTAAGAAATTTAAAGTATATTATGAATTTAAAATTTTAAAAATAATTTAAATGGGTTATCTGAACGTGAACCGAACCCGCAAAGATCCGAACCGAACCCGAACCAAAATTTAGAAATATCCGAATAGAACTGAAATCTTTGATCCCGAAAACCCAAAATCAGAATAGATCCAAACCAAACCTAAAATGGATATCCGAACGTCCACCAATAATAATTAGATATTCTTTTAAATATTAATAATTAAGCAAATCTATCAAATCATTCAGCCGTCAGAAAGAATTGAAAACTATTACTTTCTTGACAGAAACAAACAAATAATAGCGAGCAGTGACAACCATCACTAGAAGTCTGAAACCCTAATTTGCGTAGCTCACAGTCTATCAATTTATTACGATTGAACATCTTCTCCATTGCCACATGATCTATACAAGCTAAATGTTCTATTCAGTTCTCATATCAAAGATCACTTGTTTCAATCCGGATAACACGACCAAAACCTATATGTTTGTCGAGCCAATCAGATTCTAATTCTCGCTGTATGTGTTTTCATTGATTTTTGACATACGATTTCCTTTAACCACGGTCACATGATTTCTCTGTTAACTTAAGCTAGAAGATAAACTTGGTTTACTAAATATCTTAATGAGATTAGGATAGGAGATTGATGGTTATCCATAAGATATGTTTTCTAATGAGTTTAGGAACTTATATGTAATATATAAGGAGATGCTAAGCTTGTGGCATAACTTAAGAGTTTTGAGAGAGAGCTTTAGTTTTGTGTTAAGTTTCTAAAGCTATAATAAAGTGAGTCTTTATTGAGTTCTTGTATGATCGATTTCAATAATTGGTATCAGAGCAATATTGGAATCAAGGAAAGCAACTTTAAACATCTGAAAGCAAAACGTTTGAAGAGATAAAACAACATGGGAGACTTGGTTGCTGTAACTAAAACGAAGGATAGAATTTCTTCGTCAATACAATGTCCAATGCTCACGACCGTCAACTACACGGTGTGGAGCATGAGAATGAAGGCGGCGCTTCAAGTACACAAGGTCTGGGAGTCGATCGAACCGGGGCAGGACGACGGTGATAAAAACTGTATGGCTCGAGCACTCCTATTTCAGTCAATACCAGAGTCTCTTATGCTAATTGTTGGTAACCTTGAGACTGCGAAAGAAGTGTGGGAGGCAATAAAGACCAGGCATGTGGGAGCTGATAGAGTCCGTGAAGAAAGATTACAGACCCTAGCAGACGAATTTGGACGACTACAGATGAAGGAGACAGAAACGATTGATGAGTTCTCAGGAAGAGTGGCAGAGATATCTTCTAAATCAGCGTCCTTAGGAGAAATCATCGATGAACCGAAGCTTGTAAAGAAATTCTTGAGCAGTCTTCTGAAAAAGAAATATATCACCATCGTTGCTGCACTCGAACAGGTCTTGAATCTTAACGATACAAGCTTTGAAGACATCGTCGGACGGTTAAAAGCCTATGAAGAGAGGACTAAAGACGATGATCAACAGGAGGATCAAGGGAAACTTATGTACGCAAATATGGAGTCTCAAAGTCAGAGTAATACAGAGAGCTACGGCAGAGGCAGAGGACAAGGTGGGCGATTTAATAACAGAGGAAGGGGTCGTGGAAGAAACAATAATCAGCGTGATTGGAGACAGGGTAGAGATGCATCTAAAGTAGTGTGTTTCCGATGCGATAAGATCGGACATTATGTATACAACTGTCCTGATCGTCTCCTTAAGCTCCAAGAAACAACAGAGAATGAAGTCACTGAGAGCACACATGAGGCAGAGGAGCTAATGATGCAAGAGGTAGTACATCTCAACGAGGAGAAAGTGATACCAAGCAAGTTCGAATCTCACTCAGACAAGGACAACATATGGTACTTAGATAATGGAGCAAGTAACCATATGACTGGTAATCTTGAGTATTTTTCCAGTCTTGATAGAAGGGTCACCGGAAAAGTGAGGTTCGGAGATGATTCGAGGATTGATATTAGAGGAAAAGGATCGATCCCATTCATTAGCAAAGATGGCAAGAGAAAGATACTAGCTGATGTTTACTTTATCCCCGATTTGAGAAGTAATATCATTAGCCTTGGCCAAGCAACAGAGTCCGGTTGCGACGTTAGAATGAAGGATGACTACCTAACGCTATATGATCGAGATGGTAACTTGTTGGTGAGGTCAACTAGGTCAAAGAATCGTCTTTACAAGGTAGCAATGGACGTTGACAACAACAGGTGCCTCCAGCTCAGAGAAACTGACGATTCAAACATATGGCACGCGCGACTCGGACATATTGGGACAGACACTATGAAAATGATGATAAATAAAGACTTCGTCACAGGTATACCTCACGTATCTATCGAGGAAAATACTTGTGCTTCATGTTTGTTAGGAAAACAAACACGGCGAGCTTTTCCCAAGACAACTACGTTCCGAGCTTCTTCCATTCTCGAGTTAGTTCATGGAGATCTTTGCAGACCCATATCCCCTCCGACGGCTGGCAGAAACAGATATGTGTTTGTTCTGATTGACGATCACTCCAGATACATGTGGAGTATCCTGTTGAAAGAAAAGGGTGAAGCATTCGAAAAATTCAAAAAATTCAAGAGTCTTGTTGAGAAGGAGACAGGAACTGTGATCAAGGTTTTTCGAACTGATCGAGGTGGTGAGTTCACTTCGCTAGAATTTCAGAATTTCTGTGAACAACAAGGGATACAACGACACCTAACCGCGCCTTACTCGCCACAGCAGAACGGCGTCGTTGAAAGACGTAATAGAACGTTGATGGAGATGACTAGAAGTATAATGAAACATATGCAGGTGCCTAATTATCTTTGGGGAGAGGCAGTGAGGCACTCAACGTACTTAATAAATAGAGTGGCAACAAGAACGTTGAAGACACAAACTCCATACGAGATCCTTAAGAAGAAGAAGCCAAACGTACAACATCTACGTGTTTTTGGATGTATTTGCTACGCAAAACCAGAGGCACCCCACCTAAGGAAACTTGATGATAGAACTCGAGTGTTGGTACATCTTGGAGTGGAGCCAGGAACGAAAGCCTATCGCTTGTATGATCCAATAGCTCGCAAGGCAATTGTTAGCAGAGATGTAGTCTTTGATGAAAGAAAAGGCTGGGATTGGAAGAACGAGGGAAGAGAGAAGAGTGTAGAACAGAGCATGATCTCGTTTCCATATATTGATGAAAACGAGAATGTCTCAAATGAGGAAAGTATTGGAGATGACACTAACAAAGAGCTGCATAGTGACGAAGAAGATGGAGAACCGGAGATGGAAGAGGAACCAGTGTTGAGACGATCGTCGAGAATAACACACCGACCGAGCTACCTTGATGATTATGTGCTAGTTATGGAAGAGCTCGAAACAGAGCGCATTCTTTTGCTTATCAATGAGGAACCGTGGGACTGGAACGAGGCAAAGGTCGAGAAAGTATGGAGAGAGGCTTGTGAAGATGAAATCTCATCTATAAAGAAGAATAAGACTTGGACACTCGTTGAACTACCTGATGGCTGCAAGGCAATAGGACTAAAGTGGGTGTTTAAAATTAAACGCAATGCAGACGGTACCATAAGAAAATACAAAGCTCGACTAGTGGCTAAAGGTTATGTGCAACGTCACGGCATCGATTTTGAAGAAGTCTTTGCACCTGTGGCAAGAATAGAGACTGTGCGAGTTCTCATTGCGTTAGCAGCATCAAACGGCTGGGAAATTCATCATCTTGATGTAAAAACCGCGTTTCTCCATGGAGATTTGATGGAAGAGGTATATGTGTCTCAGCCGGAAGGGTTCAAAATTAAAGGAAGTGAGAATATGGTGTATAAACTGCACAAAGCTCTCTACGGTCTTCGTCAGGCACCGAGGGCCTGGAATATCAAGCTCAAGACGATATTAAGAGAGCTGGGATTCTCCAAGTGTGCTAAGGAGCCGTCACTCTTTAGAAAACAAGTAAAGGAACGTCTCTTATTAGTTGCGGTTTATGTGGATGATTTACTTGTTACAGGAACCAATCTCGAGGACATACAGAAGTTTAAGAAAGAGATGTCAACTAAGTTCGAAATGAGTGACTTGGGAAAGCTTACCTACTACCTTGGAATCGAAGTAATGCAGACCAGTGATGGTATAACACTAAAACAAGAGAGATATGCTACTAAAATCCTAGAGGAAGCGGGTATGGGAGATTGCAACGCGGCAAGTATACCAATGGATTCTGGCCTAAAGCTGTCAAAGGCTATAAAGGAAGAAGGAGTCAACGAGAAAGCATTTAGAAGGAATATTGGTTGTTTACGTTATCTCATACATACTAGGCCTGATCTTGCTCAGTCAGTTGGAGTATTAAGTCGATATATGCATGATCCAAGGTCGTCGCATGGAGCTGCTTTAAAACAGATTCTTCGATATCTTCGTGGCACTTGCTCTCTTGGGCTTCAGTATACGAAAGGTGGCAAGAAAGGACTTATTGGCTACAGCGACAGTAGCTACAATGTAGACCCTGATGATGGTAGGAGCACAACCGAACATATTTTTTATCTAAATGAGTGTCCGGTTACTTGGTGTTCTCAAAAACAAGAGATTGTTGCATTGTCTTCGTGCGAGGCGGAGTTCATGGCGGCAACCGAAACTGCAAAACAGGCGTTGTGGCTTCAGGAGTTACTTGAGGAGATCACGAATGGAGTAAGTGAGAAGGCTGTCATCCGCATTGACAATAAATCTGCGATTGCACTATCTAAGAACCGTGTTTTTCATGGAAGAAGCAAGCATATCCATACAAGGTTTCATTTTATAAGGGAGTGTGTTGAAGATGGCTTGGTGGACGTGGAGCATGTAGCTGGGAAGGTTCAGAAAGCTGATATTCTAACTAAGCCACTTGGGAGAATCAAATTCAAGGAGATGAGGGATCTCATTGGAGTTCAAGAGGTGAAGAATGGTGACTTCAAGCTTAAGGGGGAGAATGTTAACTTAAGCTAGAAGATAAACTTGGTTTATTAAATATCTTAATGAGATTAGGAAAGGAGATTGATGGTTATCCATAAGATATGTTTTCTAATGAGTTTAGGAACTTTTATGTAGTATATAAGGAGATGCTAAGCTTGTGGCATAACTTAAGAGTTTTGAGAGAGAGCTTTAGTTTTGTGTTAAGTTTCTAAAGCTATAATAAAGTGAGTCTTTATTGAGTTCTTGTGTGATCGATTTCAATATTCTTCTCTTTTTATCGAGTTTGTTTTTTCACATCTTGAGAATAATAGACACAAATATCAACTCGATAAATGAAACATAAGCAAGAAAAATCTAATAAAACAGTTCCATGTATATGATTTTCTTCTTCTTCGTTCTTGATATACTTTTTCTCAACAGAATGCTAGATTCTTTACATACACAGACCTTGATATTTAGAAAACTTGACACATATTTATTGTTTATGGTTATAATTTTAACACAGGTTGGTTATACATAGTTCGATGAATTCAATTTTAAATCATATTAAATTGAATTGAAGACTTTAGTAGTAGTTTTTGCCTCGTCTGACTATATTCTCATTACTAACCGTAGAACCAAAATAGTAAAAAAAAAAAAACATTATGCACAATCCCAAAGAGAAACAGACTGTGAAGGATTGAGTCATGGTGCAACCCACTTGCAACTTTTACGGTATGATTGACTTTGATAATGCTCTAAAATTGCAAGTAAATTATGTTCGTAAATAAGTTTGTGTGCTGGATTAAAGCCAAAATAGAAAAGAAATAAGCTTCAAGGAAGACAAGTAAGACTACCAGCGATGAAGTAGTTCAACGTTTTAGTTCTTATTCAACCAAATAAATGCAACAAAGGTGGACAGGTGGTGACATGTAAATGGAAAGGGAGTTGAGAGAATGAAACACACACTGGCAGATTAAAAGAGTGAAACACATTTATCTTCTTGAAAGTTGTTATGTTTTTATTGGTTGTAAAAAAAATTGAGATATTTATCTTTTCAAATTATTGGAGCTCAATTTTCGTGGTAATCATGTTTTAAAAAAAAAAAATTCATGACTTTTAGTATTGTGTGTCTATCCTTTTATGTTTTAGGGGAGTGTATTCAATTAAGTGTTTGAGGTGATTTGTCTTAAAATGACAAATCCACTGTTATTCAAACGTTGATTTTAAAAATCACTTTAAAATCTGGTGTTATTGAACTTGTCATTTCATAAAACACTATAAAATCCAATGTTATTGAACAAAATTTAAGTTGAAGATTTCAGAGTGCTTTAGGTGTTTTCAGAGTGTTTCAGAGAAGTTTCTTAGTTATAAAAATAAAAATCCAAATCATATGGTTTTAGATGAGATTCTAGAGTTATTTAACAAAAATCACACTAAATCTCAAATTCTCCTACAATCCTCTAAAAACTCACTAAAAATCAAATCACTTCAAATTTCAGATTCAATACACTCCCCTTAATGATGTGTATTTTTTTGTTATGTGTGTTCTTTTTTTTAATAATATGTGTTTGTTTTTTTTTGCTTTAACAATATGTGTTTGTTTTATTCTACTTTAATAACGTGCATGTCGTTTTCTACTTGAATTTTTTCGTTTGTATGCAATCTATGACTTTCAGTTTTTGTGAGAGAATCCAATCTTATCTATAATTTATGTCAATTCAATATTTGTTTGAAGTCCAAATATTTCAACCACTTATTTTCTTATAAGCAGAGACTTTTTATTCAGTAAATGTACCAACAACACAAATCTTAGCTTATTAAAAATATTAATGGATCCATCAAAATTTCCTTTTGATATTGGAACTTGCAGAAAACAATATGAAATTGAAGAAAGATATATGGTTAGTCGGTTTAGAGAGTATCAAAAAGAATCTACGAAGACCAGTCACTTCAAAGCAAGAGAAAATATTTCAAAAGAGATCATGTAGCGGGAAATCAACGGCTTATTGATGATTACTTTGCAAATCAACCAACATATGATGATGCTATATTTTGTCGATGATTCTGGATGCGAAAACATGTTTTTCTTTGGATCGTTCGAGACCTATCAAGCAGTGACAACTATTTCACTTACCGAGTTGATACATCCAATAAATAGGATATATCTCCACTGCCAAAATGTGCATATGGTGTTACAGCTGATGAAGTAGATGAATATATAAAAATATGAGGTATTACAGCTTTGGAGTACTTGTGTCGATTCTGTAAATGTATAATACAATTATATGAGCAAGAATATCTCAAAGCTCCAACTCAAGAGGATCTGCAAAGAATTCTGCATGTTAGTGAAATGTGGGGGTCTCCATGAATGATCAAGAGTATTGATTGCATGCATTGATAATGGAAAATTTGTACAATAGCGTGGAAACGTCAATTTACTAGGACAGATAAGTGAACCACCATTGTTATACTTGAAGCAATTGCATCTCATGATTAATGGATTTGACATGAATTTTTTTGATATACATGCACATTAAACGATTAACGTTTTAGATCGTTTGCTAGTGTTTGGTGATGTTGAGCAAGGAAACACTCCAATAATGAACTTTTTCGTGAACCAACATCCATATGATATGACATACTATCTAGCTGATGTTTTTTTTTAACAACTATTGATGGTTTATATCCTTCTTATCCAACTTTCCTCAAATCAATCTGATTTCCTCAAAGTGAACTAGACAAGCTATTTGCAAAACATCAAGAAGGATGTCAGAAGGACATCGAACATGCATTTGGAGTTTTACATGCTCGATTCAAAATCATTGGTGAACTAGCTCGATTTTGGGACATATCTGAATTGGCTATCATGCGGTCATGTATCATATTGCATAATATGATTTTTGAGGATAAACGAGATACATATGCTCAACATCAATTATGATCAATCTGAGGCAAGTGGTTTTAGTACACCATATCAATTTTCAACTGAGGTGTTACATGTGTTTGCAAATCATTTGCGTTCTAGATTTGAATGACGTTATTCAAATGTACAATTGCAAATGGATATAGTCAAACACATGGCTAAAATTTGGACTGTTCAATGATTAAAAGAGCTTTAAATTTCTACGAGTGATTTAAGAATTTTCTTGTTTGAATTGAGTACTATATATCAATTAAGTTATGTGTTTTTTGTCAACAACTTAAACATATTCTTATAGACTCTGCAAACCAAACTGGTAGCTCTGCATCCATATGGACAACATAAGACGGTTGCTTCCTTGCACTGCATGCGAGACTAGCTGCCCTTGTGTTTTGCGTCTGTGGTACATGAATGAGCTTTGAGCTGTTGAAACTCCTCTTCAAGATCTTTATGTCTTCTAAATAACTTGCAGATGATGGCCCTTCTTCTGGTTCCGAAACCATCTTCACCAACTGAGAACAATCTGTTGCAAAAGTAACATTAAACTGTCTTAGACTCCTCAGACATTTTATTGCCCAAATTAAAGCCTCTATCTCCGAAAGAAGTGGCAACTGACTCGCTCTTGTATTCCTCACTCCCAATAAACCGTCAAATCCTTTGAGTGTACTATACCACCCTTGTCCCGAATAGGTTTCCTGATTTTTCCATGACCCATCCCATCTACATGGGTTATACGGTACAGTTGCTATTATTGGTAGTCGAATTTGATCATTTCCCTGTGTAAGTGAAATATGTGCTTCAGCCCAAAATAATGATTCCGTTTCTGTCAATTTGAGAGTATCTCTAGGATCAATATCCAAATTGCTAAATACCTTGTTATTTTTTCCTTTCCAAATATACCATAAAATCTATGCAAATTGATGATCTTACAATTGCGGAGAAACTCTCCAAAATAAATGATCCATGTTTTCAAAGAGTGATTGAATGGGAAAAATGTATGGATTCGAAGAAATTCGTGAGAGTGCCCAAACCTGAACCGCTGGTGGACATTTAATAAACACATGATTTATAGATTCCTCAGGTGCACCACATCGTGCGCAAATTATATCCCCTTATATTCCTCTTGCTTTTAAATTTTTTCTTAACAGCTATGCATTCTGATACCAGTTGCCATTAAAAAATGTTTCATCTTAGGTGGACAGCGTACTTTCCAGCAAAAAGCCTTCAATGAAGCAACTGAAGGACCATAATCTGGTAACATTCTTTCTCTATCTGGGTACACTCGTTCTACTTGATATCCAGATGTAACCATGTATCTCCCATTATTAGTAAAATTCCATCCATCACAATCTGCAGTCTGAATTCGATTTAATGGAATACTTTCGATTATTTTCGCATCTTAAGGATCCACTAGCTTCCGTATTACCTGTGAATTCCAAGTCCTTGATGTTACATTGATGAGAGAATCCACTGTTAGGTCCGGGTAAAAATTATGTTTATTTTTGTTTGCTGGTCTCGGGCGAGTGGATGGGAGCCAAGGATCGTTTCATGCTGAGATAGATGATCCTGATCCCACCCTTTTGATTAGTCATTTGCTAACCAAAGACCTAGCAGAGACAATTCTACGCCAGCCATAGGACGACGAGTACGATCTAATTGGCTCCAAGGATGACACATTTCTGAAATACAGTCCTTTGAACACACATGAGAATAATGTGTTCGGTTTCTCTATCAACCTCCAAAATTACTTCCCAAGCATAGCTGCATTAAAGTCTATAAGGTCTTTAAACCCTAAGCATCCTTCTTCCTTAGGACTACAAAGTTTATCCCATGATTTCCAGTGCATACCTCTAGTATTACCCCCTAGACTCCACCAAAATTGTGCCACTGCACTCGTTAGCTTTTTTTTTGTTACAGTTTTTGGAATCAGAATGATATTACATGGTTTTGCAAAGCTGTAACCACAGATTTGATAATCACTTCCTTTCCTCCCTTGGTAAATAACTTGAAGGTCCATCCATTTACTCGATTATTTAAACGATCTTGAATAAAACCAAAAACTTGTATTTTTGATCCTCCTAGATTCTCAAGGATACCCAAATATGAACCCATTCCGCCTATATTTTGTATTCCTAGAATGTCTCTTAATTCCTGTCTGATGGGTTTTCCAATCTTGTGACCGTATTGAATCAAAGATTTTTCGAAATTTATCTGCTGAACCGATACCGCTTCGTATTCCTTTAGAATCATGAGTATTGTCTGACTTTCCTCTTTTTGTGCTTTGCAAAAGAAGAAGTTATTATCTGCAAAGAGAAAATGAAAAATTGAGGAACAGGTCCTTGCAACCTTAATGCCTGTCAATTGTTTCTCTCTCTCAGCCTTTTTAATATTTGCTACCAGTGCTTCCATACACATAATATATAAATATGGAGATAAGGGGTCCCCCTACCTTAGACCTCTCTGTGAAATTATGTGTCCATTTGGTTGACCATTTAGTAAAACTATGTACTATACCGAGAAAATACATTCCATCATTAGTTGGATCCAATGATAATCAAACCCCATCATGGATAATAGCTCTTGAATAAAAATCCATTCAACTCTATCATAAGCTTTACTCATATCCGTCTTTATGGCCATAAATTTATCCTTGCAAGATTTGTCAGTCTTCAATCCATGAAACATCTCCTGAGCAATAAGGATATTGTCTGAGATCAATTTTTCAGCCACAAAGGCCGATTGTGTTTCCGAAATAAGTGAGGGATGACAAGCCTTTAATCTCTGACATAAAACCTTTGATATAATCTTGGATCCTACATTACATAAGCTTATAGGTCTGAGTTCTGTTATCCTTGTAGGCCTCTCCTTCTTAGGAATCAAACAAATATTTGTAATATTTAACCTTGTGTCCAGTTTCCCTGAGATCAAAAAATCATTGACCATTTCCAGTAGAGCCTCTTTAATTATATGCCAAGAGTGTTAAAAAAATAGAGCCGTCATTCTATCTGGCCCATGAGCCTTTTCTGGATGCATCATAAACAGTGTTTGTCGTACTTCATCCTTGATCGCTCGCCTGATTAAACGCTGATTCATCTGGGGGGGGGATGGTAGGTGTAATCTCGTCCAAAAAATCTTCGAATTCTGATGGTGAAACTGTCTGAAACAAATCATCAAAATAATCCTTGGTCGCTCGCCTGATTAAACGCTGATTCATCTGGGGGTGATTGTAGGTGTAATCTGTTTAGAAAGCAAATAGTCACTCAAGAACACAAGAAATAAGATGAAATCTAGGTTAAAGGATCAAACTTTCACCAATATGTCAAGTGTTTTAGAGAGAAAATAAGATAAGTCTCAACTTTAGGATCTAAAAAATATTTATTTCATCCTTAAAACCCTAATGGGTCGCATAAACAAGTATGAGAATGCCCGTTAAAACATTAATTTTCGGCCAAATAAAGACTCAAAGCGGGTTGCTCTCCCCGCTCCATCACCCCGCTCTGGCTTGCTAGTGAGAAGAGGAAGAAGCTACGAACGGGTATCTCACCCTGCTCCATGTTGGCTGCTCTAGACTTCACAGCGGGTTGATGACCCCGCTCCATCACCCCGCTCCGGCTTGCTCGTGAGAAGAGGAAGAAGCTACGAACGGGTATCTCACCCTGCTCCATGTTGGCGCTCTAGGCTTCACAGCGGGTTGATGACCCCACTCCAGCCGCCCTCTCCAGTGCTCTACTCGCTCAACACTCATCTTTCACACACTTTTGCACCATAAATGTGTACAAACACCTCCAAGAATTCCATAGCTTGCTCCATCACCTAATAAAGATTCATGTATGCAAAATGGATCCTAAAGAGGCCTAAATCCTACTCTATATGATCAAAATGTACAAGAATGGATGATTAAAAACATGCAAATATGCAATATATCATAATCTCGTCCAAAAAACCTTCGAATTCTGGTGGTGAAGTTGTCTGAAACAAATCATCAAAATAATCCACTGTAACTTTTTCTACACCTTGTTCTTCAAATATCCAGTTTCCATTAGTATCATAAAGTCCTATAATCCTATTACGAGCACGGCGTTGTTTTGTTAGAGCATGTTAGAATTTAATATTGAGATCCCCTGATGTATACCACATATTACGACTCTTCTGTTGCCAACAATCTTCCTCGTCCTTATATGCTTCTTGTAACTTCCTAGATACTTCCAATATGTCTTCTTGAATTCTGTTGTTATTGGTTTGTACTTCTTCCAGTGCTTTTTGAAGCTCATGAATTCTCTCTTTTCCATATGGTGGACTATTCTTTTGCCATGTAGAAATCTCATGGCGACAGTTGATAATTTTTGATACAAAATCCCCCGAGTTCTCTTCAGTCGAGTTACCCCAACCTCTCCCAATTGATTCCAACAAACGATCCTGTCCAATCCCTCTTTTGTCAAACCGAAATTGTCCCCGTCGTTTTGGTACTTTATTCTCAAGAAAAGCCATTATCGGCTGATGGTTAGATCCCACCATCCCTAAATATTCCATGTAAGAATATGGAAAAAGTGCATGCCAATCTTCATTTGCTAATGCTTTGTCTAAACGACATCGAACCATTACTTTATTTCTTCTTTCTTGCCGGGACATTTGATTTCCCCTGGCCGAAATTCCAGTAGTCCAGTATTCCTGATCATATTATTACATGAAAGGAACGATCATGCACTACGTAAAGCACCACCTTCTTTTTCATGATTACCAGTAATCTCATTCAATTCTCCAATAATAAACCACGAGTCTGATCTTGCCAAACCATATCTTGTTAAACGTTTTCATACTTGATCCTTCAATTTTTGTACCGATTCTCCGTATACAAATATTATTTTTATTTGTTGTTTTGTGTGTTTGTATTGTGTATATTTAAAGTTTCTTAGTGTTATTTGTTTTAATAATATTTATTTAGAATTATTTTTCTAAGAAATTAGTTACGAATATAAATAAAAGAATTATTAAAAACTATGTTATTTTAATTATTGAAGTTCATTGAACTATTATTAATATATAGTTACTATTTTGTCAAAAATAAATAGATGAATTAAAAATAGTGGAGTATGATGTTGAATTTTATTAAACAAAACCACTGTTGATATTAAAATGAAGAGAGTGTTGAATAATTAGTTAGAAGAAAAAGAAAGTGATGTAGATTGTTAAAAAAAAAAGTGTTGAGTAACTCCACCATTGTAGATGTAAGTAGCTCTCTCTTTTTCTTTCCTTTAGTTTGTTATCAGCTTTAGATTATAAAAAAAATAGGAGTAGTCGCAATGTAATACAACAAGTTTTGAAATATGATTAACTCTAAATTTACACCAAAATACATTAATACTACTCAAAATTATGGTTATTATAAAAATAATCTTTAAGTTTCTTAAAAAACATCTTTTTTATAATTTTTTATTACACAAAAAATATGGTTTTAGAATTCCAATGCAATACTTATTTTTAGTTTAACATTAATTGCAAACAGCATTTATCTTGTAAATGAAACCAAATGTTGGAAATTTCTAGGAAGGTCGCTTTGTATTTCATCCCCAAAAACTTCAAAGACATCTTGAAATAATGTAATAGAACGAAAAATTATACTGTCCGCAACACCAATTACTGTATCACTAAAAATACTTCGATCATGCCAGATTGCAAATCATGTAATCTTTTCTCCACCATAAGACGTTCATATTCAAAGACTTGTTTATTCTTTTGATTCAGAGAAGACAAAAACCAACATTATATATGTTCTTCAGGTCCATCGGAAAAACATATAGTTCACATAGGATCAATCAAAGATGTTTCAGAGCAGAAAATAAACAGCTTGCTCGTGGTGGTTTTTGCTTCCTCAGAGACTACTCTGTTCTCATTGCTAACTTAGAAGCCATAACCTGAAAAATCAGAAAAGATATATCAGAAAAAGGTTGCAGATGTTAAACCGATGGTTCTGATGATTCGATAAAAGAAAAGAACTAAGAAAAACCTGAATTATCCATGGGGTTACCAGCAGGAGCTGCTGATTCAGGCTCCTTAATTTCCACAACCACACAATCAGACATCAAGAATGTCTTAGCCACAGATGAAGCATGCTCTAAGCAACATCTCACAACCTTATGAACAAAAAAAAACACTCGGTTAACATGCAAAGCCAGAGGATTTTCATTATGCGATGAAGTAAGGATCTTTTCTCACTTTAGTTGGATCAATGATTCCTGCAGTCATTAGATCTTCGTATTTGCCAGTTGCAGCATTGTAACCGTGTTTAGGGTTGTCGCTAGAGAGTACCTGCACACACAAAACAAAAACAGCCATTCACTTAGTTTCTAAATCAAAGCCTCAAAGTTGCAATCTGTATAAAGATGATGTTCATAACTTTTACCTTTTCGCTGACAACGCTACCGTTAACACCAGCGTTCTTGGCGATTAACTTCAACGGGTAGCTCAGTGCTTTCTTAACAATGTCAGCTCCAACTTTTTCTTCATCGTTTGCTAGAGTATCTTTAATGGCATCCACTTTCGATGCAAGTCTTAGCAGAGTGCATCCACCTCCAACAACAATACCTTCTTCCACAGCCGCCTATTTTTATCAAAAGGTTACAATGCATTAGACTCACCATATAAAACACATCAAGATTCTTTGTTTAGAGATTATGTTACTACCTTTGTAGCATTAAGAGCATCTTCAACTCTCAATTTCTTCTCCTTAAGCTCTGTCTCAGTTTGTGCACCAACCTAAATATATGTACAACATTGAATCTTTAAGGCCTGTAGTTAACTCTCTTTGAATCAATGTTGAATGACTTCTTAGTAATCTCACCTGAATTACAGCAACACCTCCTGACAGTTTAGCGATTCTCTCATTAAGCTTTTCCTTCTCATAGTCTTGTTCAGCGACCTACACAAACACAGAGATTTGACATTAATAAGCAAAATAAACTAACAAGAGATAACACTTCAGTGCTTTTTAAGATGTACCTCGATAAGATTCTTGATCTGTTCAACTCTCTTCTTCACAACTTCTTCAGTGCTTCCATCACCGACGATTGTTGTCGTGTCTTTAGTGAGAACTACTTTACCAGCATTACCCAAAACCTCTGGTCCAACTTTCTCCAACTGAAGCCCAACCTCTTCCCTAATTACAGTAGCTACAAAGACGCAAACAAACGCCGCAACTTTAGAAACAGTAATAAAAGGATGATTTAGTGATTTGGTCTCTCACCTCCAGTAAGAGCAGCAATGTCATCAAGGTACTGACTCTTCCTCTCTCCAAATCCAGGAGCTTTCAAAGCAGCAATCTTTATAGTACCACGAAGCTTATTAACAACAAGAGTCGCTAATGGCTCTTGCTCTATATCTTCAGCAATGATCAGAAGCGGGTATCCACCTTTAATCGCATCTTCTAGAATACTGATAATGTCTCTAGCATTTGTTATTTTCTTGTCAACAAGAAACAACTGCACCAATCAAGAAGAGACACATAGTTAGCTAATATAAGATGTCAACTCATAAACAATGGTTATATACCTTGCAGTTCTCGTATTCAGCACACATTTTCTCACTATCGGTGACAAAGTAAGGAGAAATGTAGCCACGGTCGAATTGCATCCCTTCAACAACGTAGAGACTGTTCTCAGCGCTTTTTCCTTCCTCGAGAGTGACAACGCCTTTACGACCAACTTTCGCCATTGCTTCTGCAATCATGTTGCCTACTTCATAGTTGTTTCCTGCACTTACCGCTGCAACATCTGCGAGTTCACTATCTTCGACCTGCAATCCAAAAAAAAAGAACAAACATTTTAAGCAAAATGAAACAGAGCAATGACCAAAAGAATCTAACTAGAGTATTGAGAAGATACCTCCTTTGACATCTTCTTCAACTCGGCAACGAGAGCCTTGGTTGTTTTCTCGATTCCTCTGGTAATCAAAACCGGGTTTGCACCAGCAGCCACCACCTGCATATTTCGATTTACACATCGCATTTTAACCAAACTTTGTTCAGTTCACAAAGGCTGGTTTGTGCGTTCAAATTACAAACCTTGACACCTTCAGCGATGAGACCTTGCGCAAGAACAACCGAAGTGGTTGTTCCATCACCAGCTAAGTCATTAGTCTTGGAAGCAGCTTGTCTCACTAGCTTAGCTCCAATGTTCTCAACTGGATCCTCAAGCTCAACCTAACCAAACAAACACAACAAAATCTTTCAATATACAAAAGCAAAGATAAAGACTAAAACAATAAGAGACTTAGACCATTACCTCTCTAGCAACTGTTACACCGTCGTTAACGATTCTGGGAGAACCGTACTTGCTTTCAAGAACAACGTTTCTGCCTTTAGGACCTAAAGTGACTCCAACTAGATCCGCAAGTTTGTTCACACCAGCCTAACACAAATGAAACACTCATCGTTAACGAAACAGAAAGCTAAACACACTTGGTGAAACGTAATCATTAGACTCACTTGAAGCTTCTTAATGGCAGTCCCGTCTTTATTGAAATGCAACTGCTTCGCCGCGTAGATTTTGGGAAACCTCGCTTTCCTCTGAGCAAAAGCTTGACTCTTTCCAAAAGAGTTTGTCGAGAGAGAAACAAGAGATGACAATCTGTTCGAAGGAGGGGCCAAAGATGAGCCCATTGAAGACGTTGCGCTGAAAGTTGAAGCCATGGTTTGGTTTTTCACCCTCTGCAGGAAAAACAATAATAAAGACTGAGACTTTGTTTTGATTCTACTGATCTAATAAGAGCCCTTGACAAGCTAAACCAAATGAAGAGTGTTGAACTTTGTAATCATCGACGAGCTAAATCAAAAAGGGTATCTGAAAGGAAACAACTTTCTACCTACACTCGAACAAATAGATATCTTCTAAAAGATCAAACGATGAGTAGAACTTAGCACTCACTGAAGAATTGGTCAAGAGAGTGTGCGTTTATGATTCGGTAGTTTTATTTTTGTGATCGCGTCGTCGTCTTCAAGGTTTCTGGTTGAATCTGAGCCGTTGGATTGGTTATTCCACCAAAAGCAATAAACTTGGAATCCTCTAGAACTTTTATTAAACCCTAAAAACCCACCAACTCTTTCTCTACAATACACGTACGTGCGACCTACTTGTGAACCTTCGATCATTTCTGTCACGTGCGAACACTGTATTGGGCTTTTAAAATAAAAGTAGGCCCATTTTCGTGGACTACTGATGGAAACATTAAAGACGGGAAATCTGGTCACTACGGTTACGCTTTCATTTAGGAAAGTAAATATTTTCTTCATAAATTGTTGCATGTATATATGGTATTTACTGTTACAACATTCTTCACGATATATGAATATATATATATATATACAGTATATGACTTTATCAATATATTGCTCCATAGCCAAAATAAATCAAATTGCCATCGTTATCTCATGCGTTTCTGTATTTTTTAAATACACATAAGGGACGGTAAAGAGAAGATCCAGAAGCAATAATGAAAGAACAAATCTTTTGTCAATTTCTAGTCGTATGCATGTTGTTGTGGTCATCTCAAATTCAGGGAAACAGCTGTGATGATTCAGGCATCGAAGCTCTAAGGGCTTGTGGAGATTCTATCGACAAGAAGCTGCCATCTCCTCCCAAACCATTCGAGGGTTGTTGCACTGCTGTCCGAATCATTGGGATGAAATGTATCTGCGAAGTCATCAACAAGGAAATCGAATCCTCCATTGATATGCAAAAGCTCGTCAACGTCGCTTCTGCTTGTGGCCGTCCGCTTGCTCCTCATTCACATTGCGGAAGTAAGTTCTAACGTAACCCACTATTTTTTTTTTTTTAATTTCGAATCACCCTAAAATAAAACAATCTTTTTGATCTACCGCACTGCTATAAAAATATAAGAATATGTCACTCAATGTGGTTGGTTAAATGAATCCAAAACAACTATTCAAAGCCTTACAATTAAAACTCATGAATATATATGTATATCACTAGTTGTCGTAACCATCACATATTGAATTTTAGCAAAAAAAAAAATCACATTTTTGAAATACGAATTATAATTTACTCTGAAGTAACCTCGTCGACTCTAGTAACCAGAATATCACTAGTAGACATTTTTTATATTTTATAGATTGTAACTTTGATTTACTTGTGATATCTCTTTTTCAGGTTACCTAGTTCCCGGTGTTGCATGATGAATGAACTTGAATAAGTTAATGTGGATTTCGTTAAATACTTTAAATTGTTATAAGGATGCTAAATAAATTATAGTTATATGGAATACACTAGCAATTGGAAGACCATTCCCTATTATCAGTCTTATATTTCTTGGTACTTGGTATGGTTACTTTAGCAAATAATCGATAACTCAATATATAGCAAATAATCGATTACTCAATATATATTGCTAAAGTATGTCTCCAAAAACAATTACTCTGTCATAATGACCTTTTTGTTGGAAGAAGTAACACCGAGAAGTAAGGAACAAGGAAGAAGCTGTTGTGTGGAACGAGTGTGAAACGAGTCACGAGTGTGGAACGAGTCACGAGTGTGGAACGAGTCAAACGTGGAACAAGTCAAGTACCAGTCTTTTGTTATTTCAAATAATGATCTGTTATTTCAATCAAAGTAGTTGTAGTTTGTTGCATAAGTTTTAGGCTTTCTAGTTATTGTAAAGGCTATATAAAATCATATTTTATCATTGAATAGACATACAAATTTCAGCATCTAAACAAAGAGCATTTGATCACTACAAATAGGTATCAGAGTTCAGTAAGATCTTAAGCTTAAGAAAGAAAACAGAAAAAGAGAGAAGAGAGATGGGTGATGATAAAATGAAGGTATCTCAGTTCGATGGCCACTTAGACCATTGGAGCGAAGTCGTGGAAAATTTCTTCCAAGTCAGAGGACTATGGAACATGATTAAGACAGGGTTTGAAAAGCCAGCAATCACCACGGTTCTGACTGCGGAGTAGAGTGCGCAACTTGAGAGTGCCAAGACGATTGATCACAAGGTGAAACATTACTTTTATGAAAGCATTGATAGGGTGACGTTTGAGAAGATTCTGGACAGGAGGTCCTCCAAGATCATATGGGACTCGGTGAAGTCAAAGTTTGGTGGGAATTCTCGAGTAAAGAGGTCATTGCTGCAGAAACTAAGAAGGGACTTTGAGCTTCTGGAGATGAATGAAGCTGAGTGTGTAGAGGAATACTTCACCCGAGTATTGAGTGTGACAAACCAAATGAGAAGCAACGGTGAGGTGATGATAGACTCAAAGGTAGTTGAGAAAATCCTCAGAATGCTCAGTGAGAAGTTCATGTATGTTGTGGTCTCAACAGAAGAATCAAAGGATACCAAGACCATCTCGCTGGGAGAGTTGCAGAGCTCATTAATGGTACATGAGCAAAAGGTCCAGAAAACGGACAAGGGCGATGATCATGTGTTGAAGGTAACACAATGCAGAGGCATGGTAACCAGAGGGAGGGGTTCCTATGGCAGAGGCCGAGGCCGAGGCCGAGGCAGAACATTCAGGGATAAGAGCACGGTGGAATGATACAAATGCCATCGTCTTGGGCATTTCAAAAGTGAATGTACAAACTGGAAAGAAGAAGAAGCAACTATGCTGATGAGGAGGAGGAGATGTTGTTGATGGCGTACATTGAAGAAGAGAATGAGGAAGATATGGGATTGATGACACAGACCGGAGAACAAGAAGATAAGAAAAGGAAGGCTTGGTTCCTTGAATCCGGTTGTTTAAATCACATGAGCGGTGATCGAGAGCTGTTTACTAGCTTGAACGCAATCTTCAAGCATTCAGTCAAGCTGGGAAATGACAAGAGACTAGAAGTTGTGGGAAAAGGGAATGTAAAGTTGGTTTAAAATAACGCAACATACACAATCAGCGACGTGTATTACATTCCTGAACTCGAAAACAACTTGCTGAGTCTTGGACAGCTGCAAGAGAAGGACGTGACCATCATCATACAGAGAGGAGTCTGCAAGATGTATAAGGAAGAAAGAGGGCTGATCGCAGAAAGCAAGATGAGTAGGAGCAGAATGTTCATGATAATCGATCAAGCCGGTGATGGAGAACTCAGACAATAGAGATGCTTGCAGACGACCACGAAAGACACGACAAAGATATGGCATGAACGTTATGGTCATCTCAGCTTCAGCAGAACGAAGACACTGCAGAACAAGAAAATGATATGTGATCTTCCATGTTTCGATACACAACACTTTACGTGTACAGACTGCCTAGTAGGAAAGCAATCAAGGAATCCAATTCCCAAGAAGAACATGTGAAGAGCAAAGGAAGTTCTAGAGCTCGTACACTCAGACATCTATGGTCCAATCAGTGCAATGACCACAAGTGGAAAAAGATATGTTTTGTGCTTTATAGATGATCACAGCTGAAAGGGGTGGGCTTACTTCCTGAAGGAGAAATCAGAAGCATTTGAACACTTCAAAAGTTCAAGAAGCTGGTTGAAATTAAGACAAATGAGAGGATCAAATGCCTGAGAACTGATCGTGGAGGAGAGTACAGATCGAATGAGTTCTCTGAGTTCTGTAAGAAGGAAGGAGTTCGACGACAGCTGACCACAGCCTACACACCCCAACAGAACGGGATAGCGAAGATTCGCACGGTGATGAACATGGTCCGATCCATGCTTTCAGTGAGAAAGATACCAAAGAAATTCTGGGCTGAAGCTGTTAATTGGACCTTCTTCAACATATGCCCTACTCATTCTGTAAAAGATGTAACTCCACAAGAAGCATGGAGCGGCATCAAGCCAAGCGTGAAGCACTTCAAAGTATGGGGAAGTCTGGCGCATGTTCACATTCCAGATGAGAAGCGAGGGAAGCTTGATGACAAGAGCACTACTTGTGTTTTGCTGGGTTTCTCTGATGAATCAAAGGGTTACAGGTTATACAATCCGGTGACCAAGAAGATCACAGTAAGTAAGGATGTGGTATTTGAAGAAACTAAAGGGTGGAACTGGGAAGAAGATCAAGACAATCTTGAGGTTGAGTTGACATGGAACGATGTCAACCATATTTTTGAAGAGAGTGATAGCGAAGGTGAAGAAGGCAGAGAACAAGCTAACAAAGAAGAGCAACCTGCAGAAGTTACAGAGCAACCAGGAAGAACTAGGGAGGGTCGTGTGATAAGACCACCTCGCTACCTAAATGACTACATAACTGGAAATGAAGCAGATGAAGATGAAGATGTAGTTAATATGGTGGAGGTAAACTCATCTGATCTGGTTTCCTTTGAAGAAGCAGAGAAGAGTCTCAAGTGGAGAGAAGCTATGAATGAAGCGATAAGAGTCATCGAGAGGAATCAAACTTGGGAACTTACAGAGTTACCAAGAGGAGCAAAGTGTATTGGAGTCAAGTGGATATACAAGACAAGGCTTAATGAAGTTGGAAAAGTAAGCAAGTAAGCTCGCCCAGTGGCCAAAGGGTACTCTCAAAAGCATGGCACCGACTACACAGAGGTATATGCTCCTGTTGCTCGAATGGATACATAAGAACCATCATAGCTATTGCTACAAGGAAAGCTTGGGACATTTACCAACTGGATGTCAAATCAGCGTTTCTCCATGGAGTCCTCGAAGAAGTTGTGCACATCCAGAAACCAAAGGGATACGTGATCAGAGGTGAGGAAGATAAAGTCTACAAACTTCACAAGGCGTTGTATGGGCTAAAGCAGGCACCGAGAGCCTGGTTCAGTCGGATCGAAGAGTACTTTGCCAAAGAAGGATTTGAGAAGTCTGAGAATGAAGAAATGTTTTTCATCAAGACAAACAAACATGGTAACTCTCTTTATGTCAGTGTATATGTAGATGATCTAATATACACAGGAGGTGACATGGAGATGACTGAAGAATTCAAGCAATCGATGAAGAAGGAGTTTGACATGACCGTCTTGGGAAAATGAGATATTTTCTTGGAATAGAAGTACTGCAGACGCCACTTGGGATCCATATATCTCAGGACAGTATGCTCTTGAGGTGCTGAGACGTTTCGGCATGGAAAATTGCAACTCAGTGTGCAATCCAATAGTACCCAGAAGCAAGCTGGACTAGACGATGGAGGAGAGCTAGTAGATGAGACTTTCTATAAGAAAATAATAGGAAGCCTCATGTATATTACGATCACAAGACCAGACCTACAATTCTCTGTAAGTCTACTAAGCTGATACATGTCTAAACCCACAACACTCCATCGACAAGTTGCTAAGAGAGTCTTGAGGTACTTGAGGAGTACGGTTGATTATGGCATCTGATACAAGAGAGGAGGAACATGAGAGCTATCAGTCTACACCGATAGTGACTTTGCAGGTGATGTTGATAGTAGAAAGAGTACATCCGGTTACATTCTTCTCATGGGTGGAGCTGCAGTGGATTGGCTTTCAAAGAAGCAATCGATAGTTACACTCTCTACCACGGAAGCTGAATATGTAGCTGCTTCGGTCTGTGCGTGTCAGGTAATATGGTTCAAGAGGGTTCTAGAAGAGCTGGGATACAACATGAACAGAAGTATAGTGATTCTTTGCGACAACACATCAACCATCAAGCTCTCCAAGAACCCAGTATTTCATAGTGCAAGCATATTGGAGTTAGGTTTCATTTCTTGAGGGATCTTGTAAACAAAGGAGTTATAAGTTTGGAGCATTGTGGAACGACTGAGCAAATGGCTGACGTCTTTACGAAGGCATTGAAGCGGGAAAGTTTTGAAGGTTTAAGGAGCAAGCTTGGAGTATGTTCTGTTGCTGATAAGCTCAAACTTGCGAACCAAGTTTAGCTTAGGGAGGGTTTGTTGGAAGAAGTAACACCGAGAAGTAAGGAATAAGGAAGAAGTTGTGTGAAACGAGTCGAGTACGGAACGAGTCACGAGTGTGGAACGAGTCAAATGTGGAACGAGTCAAGTATGAGTCTTTTGTTATTTCAATTAATGACATGTTATCTCGGTCAAAGTAGTTGTAGTTTGTTGCAGAAGTTTTAGGCTTTCTAGTTATTGTAAAGGCTATATAAAGTCATCTTTTATCAATGGATAACCACACAAGTTTCAGCATCTAAACAAAGAGCATTTGATCATTACACTTTTCATATATATAAATCCAAACATTTGATTGATCCATCCTCATCTGGAGTAGAAAGCAGAGTAATGATAAAAAGGTGGTTATCACAGACTCACGAGGCCGTTAATAATTAAAAGTGGACACGTTTTGAAAAGGTTTAGAGGGGTGGAGATTCAATAGTTTCTTGTTTTGGTAATCAAATAGTTATTTATTTATTATTCTCCAATAGTTTAGAGGTTAATCACTCAAAACAAATCAAAGACTGAAACTTTTTTGATTCTCCTGATCTAATAAACTCTTGACGAGCTAATCCAAATCAGAAGAAGAAGAGTATTGAACTTTGTAAGGGTATCTGAAAGGAAACAACTTTCCACCTACACTTGAACAAATATATATCTTCAAAAAGATTAAACGATGAGTAGAACTGAACACTTACTAAGCGGAGAGAGAGAGAGAGAGAGAGAGAGAGAGAGAGAGAGAGAGAGAGAGAGAGAGAGAGAGATGAGAGAGAGAGATAGAGAGGAGAGCGGACGATCTATATATATATCTCTCTCTCCCTAAGCTCTTCTCTCTCTCTACTCTCTCTCTCCTCGCTCCCTTCTTCTCTCGATGCTCTCTGCTCTCTCTCCCTCTCACTCTCTCTCTCTCTCTCTCTCTCTGTCTACTCTCTCTCTTCGCTCTCTCTCTCTTCTGATCGCTCGATCTCTTCTCTCTCTATATCTCTCTCTCTCCTCTCTCTCTCTCTCTCTCTCTCTCTCTCTCGTCTCTCTCTCTCTCTCTCTTCTCTCCCTAAAAATTAGTGTTTTTATTTTTTCTGTCTTCCATGCCAGTTTTGTGATCACGTCTTTAAGGTTTCTGGTTGAATCTGAGTCGTTGGATCGGTTACCATATAAACCGGATGAATTTGGAAGTCTCTAAAACTTAAAACCCTAGGCTAAAACCCACCAATTATACTCTACACTTCACACGTACGAGCGACCTTACTGTAAACACTATTCACTTTTGTCACGTGTGAAAAATTTGATCAATAACTTTTTAATAGCTCCTCTTGGTGCAATATTATCAATCTTGTATGACAACACTTATGTCTCCAGGTTCAGTTAGTTCGGGTTATTCAGATTGGGTAGTTCGGTTCAACATAAATTTTACCAAACTAATCCGAAATAATGTTTGTTTGGTTCGGCATTCAGTTAGTTTAGTTTTTGAAAAGTCTACCTAAATTTTTAATTTCATTTATTTATATTTAAGTTTGTTATAATTTATCTGGTTAGGGTTGGTTAGCTCAGTTTTTTTAGTTTGAAATTTGGTTAGTTCAGTTCAGGTTTTGATATAGTTTAAATAAATTTAAAAAAGAAAACTAAAGTAACCGATTGTCGAACCGAGTCAAAAACCGAATCTAAAATCTATCGTAGCCACCCAAATTTCTCACCAAACTAACCGAACTAAATAAAGTTTTAGTTTGATTCAGTTTGGCGGGTTCAGTTCGGTTCAAAATCCCAACTTAATAGCATTGTATTAAGCTTTTGGCCGATTACAGGTTATGGTTTACTTCTGTTAAAAGTCCCATGCCTAAGCTTTTGGCGGATTACAGGTAGGGTATTAGTTGACTAATGATGATGTGAGATAAATGTATCTGATAACTAGAATAAAAAAATTAATTAAGTAGTTACATTATTAGGATACTTCTCCATTTTTCTCTGAGTTTTTTTTTTTGTTTTCTTCAATATCTCTATTATTAAAAGAGAAGTACACTTAGAAAATGTTCCTTAGTTTTCCCACTTATTTACACTAGAATGCCATTGAGATATTTATTGAACCTATATTTAAGTATGTTTGTCTTTTCCTAATTTAAATAATAGTTTTAAGCATCTAATATCTTTTCCTAATTTAAATAATAGGTTTCCTTATTTGAGTCTTAATTAAAATAGATTTTCCAATAGATTTCGTATTAGCATATTAAATATTTTTCAATATTTATTAGTAACAATAATAAAATAAAAATAATTGATTTATATAATAAATAATATATAACTAAAATATAAAATAATCTATTCATAATTATTGAAATAATGTTTTTACATAAATCCAATTAGTTATAAATATTAGGTTTGTTTATAAGATATACTATGATATAATAGACGACTAAAATCACAAAATATAGTTACTTAAAGTAAGAAATAAAATTATTATGCTTTAAAATGTTATGTTAACAATTATGTGATACATTTAAATTTACAAATATATATTATACTATTTAGTACAAAATAATATTTAAAGTGAAAATAAATATTCAGACGGTCACGGGTGAAGCTCTATGAATAAATAATAAGTGTCCGAGATTATATTTTTTTAAAAAAATATTTTAATAAAAATTAATAATTTTAAATATTTTAATTTATTTTTTGAATTTATAAAAAAATGTTTTTTCAAATAGTGCTAAAATTTTGGAATTAAAAATAGTTATAACGCACACATATACTATTTTAGTTAGTATAACTGCAAATTTTAGTTTTTGATCTAAATTTAAACCAATATATTACAAATACATTATTTAATACAAACAAAAAAAAAAACTAAAAATAGAAAATAAATACCCGCACGGTCGTGCGGGTCAAGGTCTAGTTTTACATTATTAGGATACTTCTATTGCTAATACGCACATAATATCTCACCAATTAAAATCAGTTAAGACAATCATTACGTTGTTGTTAGAGACTATTTGGAAAAGGAACAGTTGATAAGGATTTTCTCTAGTGTTGACCAAATCAATGACTCCATTTAGCCTAATTCATGAAAACGTTAACTAAATCAAAGACTCCAATGACTCCATTGATTTGGTCATGAAAACGTTGACCAAATCAATGACTCCATTCACTACGTTGACCAAATCAGCGACTCCTTCGAGCCTTCCATCATGAAAACGTTGACCAAAATCATTCCCTCCATTAATTACGTGTTACGTTTTCACAAATTTCTATTCACTTTAATGGTGTAGTGACATGTCAATATGCTCTGCTCATTACGGTTACGACACGACTTACGAACTTACGATTTCTTATTTGGTCTATAGTTGACCGTCTACCACACATCTAAGGAAGGTAAAAATATTTTTCTTGTTGCGTTATGTACCTATCTAATTTTCATACACTCTCTTTGTTCACATACATGCATGGGTGTATTGGATTAAGGGTTGTAGAAAATTGTAGGATTTTGATAAAGTTGATGTTATTCAACTAATGATTTTAAAAATATTTACAAATCATGTGTAATCCAACATGAAGTTTATGCAAAGTTATTAAAATTACTTGTAAGATTATTTAATTAACATTTTGTATAAAGAATAAATTATACTAAATCTATTAGGAATAAAAGAACGGAATTGTGTTTGGGACTTTGTGGTCAAGTAATATAAAAGGACGGAATTGAAATTTTAACAAGTTTCAAGTTCGATCTACCTACCGCATAAAACTATGGTATATAACTTAAAGTTTATTTTCATATTATAAGAGTGGGTCTATCCATTACTTAAATTTTTTTTGGAGATAAGAACTATAACCTTTTGTATATCTAATATACTCCAAATTAGTCAAAAAAACGAAAGTATTATTATATTCTTCATAAATATATATATATATATGTATTGCTTTATTTCCTAAATAAAAGTATATATATATGGTCAAATATAGATGTATATCTATATGTATTGCTCTATTGCCTAAATAAGAAAATTGTCATCATTAATTCGTTACCTCATTTGGGTATTTAACAGCTACACATGACAGAGGGGAATGTAAAAAGAGAAAAAGAAAAGAGCAAAAAGTAATGATGAAAGAACAAATCTTTTGTCAGATTCTAGTCGTATTGATGCTGTCGTGGTCATCTCAAATCCAGGGGCAGAGATGTAACGATTCAGGCATCGAAGTTCTGTTGGGTTGTGGAGATGCTATCGACAAGGAGCTGACGACTCCTCCGAAACCATCGGAAGGTTGTTGCACTCTTGTCCGAATCATTGGGATGAAATGCGTATGCGAAGTCATCAATAAGGGAATCGAAGCCACCATTGATATGAAAAAACTCGTCAATGTCGCCGCTGCTTGTGGCCGTCCACTTGCTCCTCGTTCACAATGCGGAAGTAAGTCCCAAGTCCCAACTTAAGTTATACACGACCATCAGGTTATGTTGACATGTGAATATAAACGTTCTCTGACCGAAGCAGCTGAATACATATTCAATTCTTCATTTCTTACGAGATATTACTTATAGATTAATATTTATTTTGATTTTCCTGTGGATTTCTTTTCCATTTTGCAGGCTACCTAGTTCCCGGTACCGCTATGACACATCATTAAGTTTATGTGAATTTCTTTGTCTACTTAAAGTTTATGGTTTAACCATGAAAAAATAAAATAATAAGTGTATTGTATTAAATACACTAGCAATTTGAAGACCATCACCTATTTTCCATCTTATTGTTGGTATTTAGCATGATTAATCAATCAATAATCAAGAGCTTTCGAGAGATAGATAATCGAGACGATAATTTAGATGATTCCGTAGGATTATTTTTTTAATTAGTAGTTTGGAAATAATCACACTTTCAATCGCTTACACGAGTACAAACCCTAGCTTCTCTATAGACTTTACCAGGCCGACACAGATAACCTTTGTTGGGAGCACAATGAGAATCCTCCGAACAAATACACAGCCCTTCCAAAGCACATCCTTGTTTCACAATCGTTACGTTTCCTTTTAAACCTAGAATCTGATCGGTCCATTCCGTAGAAAACAACCCTGAAGAATCGAACCTCTCCTTTACTTTCAGAAACGCATTTGCGTTCTTGTACTTTCTGATGGCACCATCAAACGCTACGTTCCTATTCTTTCCCCAGTGTGGCAACGCCTTGTATTTAAATATCGCCATTTGCTCGATCTCTTCAATGTAATCCTCGTAGAGACGTGGTGTCAAAGGATCATCTTTGCTTCGGTAGTAAGTTAGGTCAAAGTCCAGAGCTTTCGTCTCTTTTCCAAGATAAGCAGGGGAGGATGTGACATAGCGCATTAGAATACCGTTGCTGCGTTCAAGGACGCATAGAGATTTTGGTTCAATCTTCACAAGTGCTTTGATGTCTCTGATAAAGTCTTTGACTTGTGTGAGAGGAACACTAAATGTTGTTTGGTGAAAAAACTCGCCTTTTATGCGAGGATCCCACGGACAAGCCGTGATCAATCCATCTTGAAGGCTGTCTAAACACGCACCGGAAGACATCATACGGTCTTGTCTTCCAATAACTGGATAGCCTGTGAATATAAAGTCTGCGGTGGAAATTACGGTTAATACGTAAAACATTAAAAAAAAAAAAAAAAAAAACTTGTACACGGAAATAGTCAAGAGAGATGATTACCATTATTGGTCAATCCGTATGAGATTTCAAACAAAAAGGATGTTAAACGCTTTGCTGCTCTCACACACTTTTCGTTTCCATCACGCGACGACTCGTCACTCTCCTCTTCACATCATAAACCAAATATATATATTGGAAGTATTATAAACTATACAGATCATATATACGAGTATCTTAGAAATAAAGATCGAACCTAAATTTCTGACGACGGCTAAAGCCACCGAGAGTTGTGAACGAAACGGGAAGAAATTGAACAAGCCATTTCCTGAAGTGTTGGCTGGAACTCTGTCATCAATTCGATACACAACTTTGCCTTGGCTCGGTAACCATATGAAATCGGCAAACTCGTGCTCTTCCCCAAAAGTCACGGCTTGATCTTCAAAATCCGAATCGTTTCTCTCAACATATGTTAACCATCTCTTGAACATTGGTTGCAGCTTGAAAGTTACCTGTCCAAATATACAAATAAACCAGTAAATAAAGGTATAAATGTTATTCTTTTGTAGAGCAAACAAGAAAATATATTGATACCTGAGAGATAACACCAAGAACGCCTAAAGAAACTTTGGCTGCGTTAAATTCTTCAAGATTCATAGTCTCACTAAGAACCCGAACCTTCACATACCCGTCAGAAACCGAACCGGGACTCACCATTCTAATCTCTGTTACGTAATCATGAACCGCACTTCCTTTACCCCACAGCGAACTACCGTGAGCACCCGTTCCCATCATCCCTCCAACCGTTAGTCCCCACCAGTACGGTGCGTACGGTAAAGCCAGATCCAACTTGGCCGCTTCTTTGATCAGCTGCCTTAGCGTCACGCCACTCTCAACTGTCAAAGTCTTGGCCTTGGGATCGGCTCGCATCACATGGTTTAGAAATTTAGTGCTTATGAGAATCCCGTCCTTTCCGTCAGTGCAGACCAGCTTGGGGATACTGTGAGAGTACCTAGTCACAACCCTCATCTTTTGGCCGGCTCTAGTGGCTGCAGCCACCACTGAGACCAGCTCAGCCTCTGTTCTTGGGTATTCCACCTTTGCAGCTTCGCATATGGAGCGGTCGGGAAATGCTCCATACGAATTCGTAACCGTGCATATTGTGTTTCCGGACTCACACTTGACCGGGTCATCCGGTGGAGTCGAGGAAGCAAATGTCAAAAGACAAAAGAGCACACACAACCAAAATGCCATTTTCTTGAAGAAACTTTTTACAACTGGCAATTGCAAGGGAAATGTTTTTTTTTTTAAATAAAATTTTCAAGGGAAAACGTTTCCGCATCGTTTCATTTATATCTTACTTATAGTTTCGATTTATCATCACATGGTATAAAGAGCGACCTGTAATGTGAGCTTCTGTGGTATGTATTATAATGACATCAAACTACTTCAGTATAATTTTGCAAAGAAACCATTAAATGAAATTCAGAGATATTTAAGTAGAATCTGGACCTAGCTATATTATGGGACTTTTTGGAGGTAATTACATCATACAGTTATTCTTCTGAAAATGATATGATGATTTGACTTATACTATAAACAATTATCTAGCCCTTAAACAAAATTCGATTAAAATGTTGAAAATTAGGAGACTTTTGTAGACCTCTATTACTCTGGTTTTTGTGGGTGAAATAAATGGCACATGGTTTCTAGTTCTAGTTTGGCTGACATAATTCTGAAATGGAGATTTACCATAAACATATATCCCAGCTCAAGACTCATTCATATTGTGCAATGTAAACGGATTCGCATTTACACGGAAACTAGGGGGCTATCTGCTGATATCGGCTTTATCCAATACTTATTTTGCTTGAAGGCCCAATATGATCGGATAATTGATGATTAGTTAATTATTATTAACCACATATCATATCACAAATAGCATTAGATGACAACACAAATACTTTGTCAATAATAAAATTACAGAAATTACAGTCTCTATGTAATATTGTAAGTTTGTTTGTTGTTGAATTTTAAAATTTCTATAGTTAATTAATAATTATATTTTGTAGGATAAGTAGGATATTTAATCAAAATAGCCAAAAAATAATTGGACGATGAAAATTTGATTAGCTGCAGAAAGGATACAAATCAGGAAGTCTTGATAATGGTGAAGCATAAGCACAACTATTACAAAAGAAAAATATAGGATAATCTGATTTGCATCAACTCTTAGTTTGCACTCAAATATCTAGTGGTTTGTGAATTTAGCTCGCATTTAAATTGCATTTACCCAATTTATTATTCATGCATCATAAACTAATTTGATTTGCGAGTATGTGTTTACTGAAAAATTTAAACAACATTGACTATTGACTACGCCAACATCAACAATCAGATAGACAATAGGGAGCGGTTTACAGATTGCTAATGGTTTTGTGCACTTATTTTATTTCATCTTTAAACAACATAACGCAATGGTCGACACATACAAACTTACTGCATATTGGCATTGATGTCACATCATGCTGATATTTTGCCCATTCATTTTGCTCCTAATAATCTTCCCAACATTCCCCTAATAGATTGTTTGGTAGGAATAATGTCAAATCAATTTTGATTTTTTTTTTGTTTCGCTTTTAGTTCAGATATAGTTGCATTGACAGTGTATCCTACAACGAACCGACTTAGGTCCCTGAATTGAGGCTCATCTTCTATTGGGCCTCACGATATTAATGTGAAACCTGTGGATGCTATTGCTAATGCAATGTGTGTGGGATGGCAAACAACTTTTATACAACAGCACAATCTTTGACTGAGAAGTGAAGAAGAGAACACACAAGGGTTAAAAGCTCTGTATTTCAATAAAAGGAAATGAAAAAAGATTCACAAACATATGTATGTATCCCTCTCTCTCTCTCTCTTAATCTGTATATGTCAAGATACACACAACACAGTCTAGTTGTCACTTTTAGAATTGTCTACTTTTAGAAAATAAAAGAATCCAAGTGATCAATTACAACGTGAATTATCATAATCTTCAATAACCTTCTTTCATCTCTTCAACCTTCTGTAACTCTTCAACCTTCTTTATTTTTTGAAAGATCTTCAACCTTCTTTAACTCTTCAACCTTCTTGACTTCTTCAACTTTCTTCAACCCATTCTTAGGCATTTCATCTATAATGGTAATAACTGCTTTCTGAACTGTGGGGACAAGTAAGGCCTCTTCTTCTGTGGCCTGAAGAGGCTCCAAAGAATCCACAATGTCCCTCATCAAAGGCCGAGCCTTCGGGTTCCGGTTAAGGCAATGGTAAGCTAACATTGCAGCCTTTTGAACCGACTTAACCGGGTACTCGCAGTTCATTCTCGGGTCTACAATGTTCAACACTTTCTTCTTCTCTTTCAGCAACGGAAGAGCCCAATCTATTAGGTTCTGCTCACGCGTGGGCCGTGACTTGTCTAGTGATTTTCTCCCTGTGAGAAGCTCTAACAGAACTACACCGAAGCTGTACACGTCACTCCCTGGAGTCAGATGACCTGGCAACCAAGAAAGTCACCACCACATATGTCATCAGAAAGATTCAAACTCAACAATCTTATATGGCTAAAAAGTTTCATAACTTTAAGACTAGTATATACCACAAGAATAAAGTGGTATCTCTAAGAAGATTGCATAACACATTGTAGAAACTTGCCTGTCATGATGTATTCAGGAGCTGCATAGCCGTAAGTTCCCATAATACGAGTGGAGACGTGTGATTTATCTCCTACAGGACCATCTTTGGCGAGTCCAAAGTCTGATAACTTAGCATTGTATTCCTGTTATGTTACAACACTAATATGAAACCTCCACGATAGTATATGTATCAACGGGACATGAGAAGAGCTTTATGTAATACTACTACTCACCATGTCTAGAAGAATGTTGGAGGTTTTGAAATCACGATAGATGACTGGTTTCTTTGCTTCGTGAAGAAATGCGAGTCCTTTGGCTGCTCCAAATGCAATCTTCATTCTGATGGCCCATGAAAGAGGAAGCAACACTTCTACCAAGGATACACAAACTCAGAAGAGTTCAAGCAAGAAGACGAAATGTTTGTAAGAACTATAAAACTCACTTGAGAAAAGATTGTTCTCCACGCTACCACGAGCCATGTACTCGTAGATTAGCACCCTGTGGTTATCCTCGCAGCAATAACCAATCAGTTTCACTAAGTTCGGATGTGAAAGCTGTCCCAAGAATATCACCTCTGCCTACACAACAACGAAGACCATAGATGAGATTCTTAGTCCATTCTCTCTTAGGGCTGATGTGAAGCTTGGAAGACAAGCAAGAGACAGAGAGACTACTACTAACCAGCCATTCTCTGTGACCCTGAAAGCTATTATCGCCGTCGTGAACTTTAACGGCCACAGGGAGTGGTTTAGGAACTTCTTCTTGATCACCCGATTCCTCTTTGATAAAACCTTTGTAGACACTTCCAAAGCCACCACCACCGAGAACTCTGTCTTGTCTGAAATTACTTGTAATGTTCTTAAGCTCATCGTAGGTGAAAGCTATCAGAGGATTTGTAGCTGAATCACGTCTTAGATCTTCTACTTCTTTTGGATTTGATGGCAGCTTTTGAACTTCTTTAACATGTGTCTCTTCTTCTCTTGGACTCTGTTCTTTAGGCGATTCTGTACAAAAACATAAAAAGATCTAGTGTTTTTGATTCTGTGGATATAGTTGAAGATCCTGCTTAGATATTTGAAGAATTGATTGGTTTTGGATGTATTATTCTTCGGGGGGGGTCTAAAATCTCAACAACATGGAATATATAATTAAAAATGTCTTCTAAAGGGACCAATCAAGAAGAAAACAAAAGCATATAGAGAGAAATGAAACCGAAGGAGGAGATTACAGAACAATAACGCCAACAGGTTTTAATTGCTTGGCTAAAATTTTAAACAAATTGAGCTAAAAACACATTAAACTAATTGAACAAAAACATTGACTTTATAAAAACAAGAATACCAGGAAAAGGGAATGAATATACACAGAGCATAAGCAAAATATACCAAGAAAGCAAAAAAAAAAAGGATAGTCCATTAAATAATTTTGGGATATAACCGACAGATTTTTCATAGTTTGTGAAAGCTTTTTGATATAAAACCATAAGAAAATCTCGTAATTTCAGGAGAATATAGTGAAAGAAAATTCCATAACAGCAATAAAGAAATTCAAGAAAGCAAAACACCAAATCAAGAAAGAAGAAGAGATAGAAACGCAAACCTGACTTAGCGTTTGCAGAAACTTTGTGATTAAAAGGCTCAAATCTACACAAACAGTTACCCATCACTCACAAACAACCCACACAATAAAAGAGATAAATTACTATATCTAATGAGAAATGAACTTTATTATCTTTTTGTAAGTTACAGATTTATGCCTATAAGGAAAAACCTAGCTCTCAGTTTCTGTTCTCTCCTCTCCTCTTCTTGGTTTCTTTATTTCTTTTTTTTGAAGAACCAAAAGGTAAAGAGAAGATGCAAAAGAGAGACACTCTAAAAGAAACGTTTCTTCTTATTGAAAGAGAAAGACTGAGAGAGAGAGAGAGAGAGAGGAGAGATTCTTCGTGGTAATGATGGGCACAGAGCTATGAGGTGGGAGAGAAAGAGGTCTTAGGCTATGGCGGAGATGGGCCCTACTTCTCTTTCTCTTTTTTCCACTGACATTTCAAAACAGAAAGTCAGGAAACGAAAAAACAGTCCACTTCGGTCTGTTTTGTTCTGGTCTGGTCTGATCCGGTCCGGTTCGGTCCTATCCGGTCACAATTCTCTCTAGTTTAGATGCAGATAGCTTTATTAAGTCAGAAATTAATTTCATTGACATTTTTCTCTATTTGGAAAAAGAAACTTCAATAGATTTTTAAGTGACCCAGGAAGAAAAAAACAAATCCAAATTAAACCAAGAACCATTCATTGTCTTTTTCATTTGGTTTAATAGTGCGCATGTATGATGATGCGCATTTTCAGACCACATCTCTCTCGATCGCTTTCTTTTTGTTTAAGCGTGCGCCTTTGCCTTTTCTCAATTCTTTCTTATTGCTCTTTTCATTTTTTTGTTATCGATAAATTTTGTGTTCACATTCTTTCTTTTTTGGCGGTGTTCACATTTATTTCAGTTTAATCCAATACTATGGCAGTGCATAATTTCAAAAAGTGACTCAACATTTTATATCGGCTAATTTTCTACAAAAACGGATGTGCTCATTATACCTAAGTAGAGCTGCCACATTGACATATTTACGTAAAAGCCTAAATCAGATAATTAGAATATATTATTAAAGCAGAAATTTTATGCATTAGCTAGGCTTTCCCCACAAAAAACATATTTTCATAAAAATGCAAAATATATAGCGACATCACTAGCACAAATTAAGTATAAAACATGTTATGCTCCTCAAAAGACAATAGATAATTTTTTTTTTCAAAAAAAAGACAATAGATAATTCTCTGACAAAAAAAGACAATAGATAATTCTGTAATGTATATTCATTTTTTCATGCAAATAATGAACAGTTTGAAAGTTTGTATTTTATGTACAAAGCATCAGTTATTTGATTTGAAATATGCAGCCGTTTAAAATTAACTTTCTTAGTTTATCTTACTTTACATTATAAGTTGTTATCTAAATGGATACTTTATATAATGATAATACATTTATTCTTGTCAAAAAATGTTATCTACAAAGAAAAATATCCTACCTTGTTGAATAGGAAAAGAGATTACTGACCTGAATAATAAATTAACATCAACTAATATGATTAGATGAAAATATCCCATAGACACCTTACCTAACATAATATTATTAGTTTATTACATACACATATTTTCTATTCAAATTTACAAACGCACAAGATTAATGTCCCACTCAAAAAGTCACCTGTATAAGTTTTCCTTTATACATCATCACGCACATTTAACATTGATATCTCTTTATTTTTATTAGATTAGTATAGAAAACTATGGAAAATATCATTCTTTTGTTGTTGTTTCCGCACTACATGAAAGATGATCTGATAAACTTGTTTATATGTTCACCCTAATAAATATTATGTTTTTAGTAATATATGATTATTTTCAAACCATTTCGATTTTTTTTTATCAAACATTGTAAATTTCTTATTAAATATTGCATAACGAGGCCCTAAACATGTTATACCAAATCACAACTTCAGCTCTGAACGGTGAAGCTGAAGTTATGATCATACTTTAATTCATATAGATTTAAAATTTACGCATTGAAATGCAAGAAACCAAATGTGTGTGAATGCAATAGACCATGTGTGTGTATGGGTAATAATAACTGGTAGAAAGTTGCTTCCACAAGAGATATAATTGAACACCCACTAGTTTGTTTCTTTGGATCCCATTTAATCTCCTCCAGGTGTTAGGCTTGAATATTGTTATGATTCGGTTTTATTTTTGTTTTAATATGCCTGCAATTTCTTGTTTATTATTATTTTTTGTTTATTTTCTTCCCAACTAACAGCTAATTTCCCAAATTCTGAGCTACAGAAATAATAAAAGTTCTCTGATTAATGGTGGAAGTTGCTATAGATCACTCCACACCCATTTGTTCTTCTGTCTTTTCTATTTATCACCATGACTCATGGACCATGAGTAAGAAGTCCCCATAAGATATTGCTAAACAATTAATGACTTACTCTCTTTTAGTAAAAAGAAACAATTTATTTACATTTGACACACGGAACGCCAGTTAGGACCACACATCCATATGTGTATCTCAATCACTTAATGTTATTGACTGTTAGTATTTGAACGCCAGTTAGTGACTGCTTGCACGAATGTTATTTACTGTTAGTATTTTAGTGGCATTATCACTATTCAAATTAGATTCCGGTAGGATGCAATAACAAGAATGATTTTAATTTATAGAATATCAGATTGGATTCTGATAAACTTTGTAAATGAAATGTTATTCGTATAGTAATACCTTGTTAGTTTTTTCCTTTTTTTTTTGCTGAGAATTATACCTTGTTAATTCTAGCAACGAGGACGATCATACAGTCAGACTGATATATAATTAACATTATTGAATGCATATGAAAGAGTACATGTGAAAATATGAAAACATGAAAACATGTAATATAGTTCAAAGTAATATAATTTACAGCAAATTGTATCATAATTAAAAGGTACTCAACAATATCGCATCGGATTTGCTACATTTTAAAAATTATTTTCAAAATACCAAAATATTCGAACAAAAACTAATAATGTATATAGACAGTTTAATTTAAAATTCATAAACCATATAAATAATACGAATTTCCTAAACGTAGGCCAACCAAAGATTTTCTTGTCGGGTAAGAAACAATAACTTAACTTGTATCTTACGATATATGTCCTCATATAGTAAGGATTAAAAAGATGAAGATTTCCCGTGGATTTTCATAATACCAGCAATAAAATATATTAAGAAATTAAAAATTTGAAAAATGTCAATGGCAACCCAAAAATATAACAAAATCATTTGTTCAATCGGTTAGTCGGTGACTATTAAGTTATAGAAACATAGATGGTTATTACGCTTTAAGATAAAGTTAGAATCAGATAGAATTACTATTACTATACTTGCATCATCAATGGTCAATGCTATTACTGAAAATGGTGAACAAAAGCTAAGAACTTCATAGGATAAGAAACTAATATTGTTGACTTGAAGTTTCAAACAACTGACGTCAGGTTGACTTGTTGGGGTGCATAGAATGTTGGTTTCGTAGCGGCAAACCAATATTGATCAGATAAATCCAAACCTCTACTGAAACAATCAAATTAATGGAGATTTTGAAACTGAGAGAAGCATCCAAATTTGAAGTCGATCACCTAAAAATACAAATTTGTTTCTTTGTTTTGTAAGCAATGTAATTCAAGAAAGGCAGGGGGACTAGGTAAATGCAATTCAGATCATAAGATAAGACAAAATAGTATGCAAAAAAAGAAAGAAAGTGCTTTTATCAAGTAACTTTTGACTTTTCAAAAATAAAAAGAATCTTCTTTGTTTGATGTTGTAGAAAATGCTTGTTCAGATAAATATGCCTGTCATTTTAATAAACTCAAATAAAAGAGGTTTTGCGCTATACAAGTAATGTTAAGATTGATTACAATCTCTGTTCACTCTTCGTATCTATTTACTTGAATCATTGTGGTGTTACAATTTGAAGCGGTGAATTAGTAAGTGGTCTAACATGGCTAAGTGGAATGAGGTGGAGAGCAGCAAGGTTTGCTTCCTCTGGATTATCCATCTGTTGGTTTGTTTCCACCCAGCAATTTTAGCCGCTGGATCCTCTCAGACAACAGTTTATCTAGTTTCAAGGGCCTCACCACCAATATTTATCCGACATTCAGCTTTCTACAAATTATGATTTGGTGATTAAGCAGCAGCAGCAACAAGCATCACGCCCCTCTCCTGCATGCTCAAACTAAGACTATGATTGAGAATCTGCCCCAGCAGAATATCCGACAAGAAGTTAGTTAACCAACCAGCTGGGCAGGAGACCAAAATGCGTGTCTTAATGCTTTTAAAATGCATAATGGCCATCTTCAAACAGTGACATCACTCAAATGATCCGGCAAAGGTGACTGAAAATTCCTTGCTTTACGTGTTTCCAGAGATTCAAACAAACAGACGTCAACCAGCACTGAGATTATCTTTTTCTATAGAACTTCAATTAGAAACCAAATTCATAAATCGTAATAACTAACAAAACAGATATTATCAAATATCAAATATTCTCCAATATCTGCCAGATAAACCTTCCAAAAGAATCTCAGAAACAAAACCAAAACTTTAGTCTCTGAACACAGTACGAGAAAAGGCTAAGTTAGTTACTCTGTTTTACGCCCCAATCTCAGTCTTTCAGGCTCTTTTAACCTGACCATGCGCCTAGGGATGTTAAAATGGTAAAACCCATCCCATTTAAACCCACTCCGCTTAAAACCCATCCCATTTAGAACCCATATCAGTTTAAATCCATTTAAAAATAGGCCTATTAGGGATACCCATTTAGAACCCGCAAAATTTATATGTACCCATTTAAATTCATTTAGACCCATTTAAACTATTACTTTCCTGATTTAATTTTGAATTATTTTAACTTTATGATCTATTAACAAATAATTAAATCAACCGCAAAATCAAGTTTTTTCGCCCAAAACCGAGTTTTCCCGCCAAAAACGAAAAAGCAAAACCGAATTTTCCCGCCAAAAACGCAAAACCGAGTTTTCCCGTCAAACCCGCAAAAACCGAGTTTTCCTGCCAAAAACGCAAAATCGAGTTTTCCCACAAACACGGTAAAATCGAGTTTTCCCACCAAAACCGCAAAATCACATTTTCCAACAGAAAGAATTAATTTATTATATTAAATTAACTGGGTTAAAAGTATCCCCGCTAATTTTTTAGTAGAACCCATTTAATAAATGAGTCTTAATAGAACTACCCATTTAGAACCCATTAAATTAAATGGATCTAAATGGGCATTTATTTTTTTAAGAACCCATTAAAAACCCGCGAACATGAACCCATTTTAACATCCCTACATGCGCCTCAGGCTAGTCATATTCTCTACCAAACCAGACAAATAGACACAGGAACTAGAAAGCATAGAAGCACTAAAGAAATTGATTTGCCAAAACATTTTTAATACTGCAAATTTTTAGTGTTAAAAAGATTAGTACGAAGCAAGAAAGTTTTGAAGTGATTCGTTTCAAATATTCATAAGAAGCTCATAGAATAAGAAAAACGTCTAGCCTTTGTGGCATATTCACATTGGCAGATGAATCCAGAATCATGACGCTGGATTGTTTCAGAGCAGCACACATTGAAGGCATCTCCTTTACATATAATATATATACACACCTATCATAAACCATTTAACTTCACAATGAACCAGAGAGACCAAAAAGGGAATGAGAGACCGATAGGTAATGATTCGTTTTGTCAAAAAGCAGACAGTCAGTAAGTAAACTTAGAATGCATGGCAGGAGGCAACTACCAAGTGCTTCAGCACAAGAAAACATCCAAGCAGTTTCATAAACATACTTCACAATCTCTTTATATCACATAGAAGGTACTACTGTTTTAAGTAATTGGAGCAGGACCAGCCCTGTCCAGGTCCATAAGCAACGCATCCTCTGAGTCTCATATGGGAGTTGTCTTCATACTTCCTGACTGGTAAGAATAGCAGAAAGCTTGCAGTAAACCGAGTATCAATACTAACTGTTAAAAGGCCTAACTTTCACACCCTATCTTGGACAGATTCAAAGTGAGTATCTAAAGAACAAGAGTCCATCATTATCTCTTTGAACCTTTCTTACCCTATCCATTATGAAAACTCAGATTGATCACAAAGCTAATAAAAGGAGAAATGCAAACTTTGGCTCACAATCCATGTTCTTTTATTTACAAAATAGATTCCTTCTTTTATTCATCTTCCTCATACAAACAGAGTCTATAACAAGAAGAAAAGAATCAATATGCAGAAGTGTAAAACGAATATAATCAACTAAAATCTACATGTGCCTCCTTGTTAAGGTGTAGTATCAAAACAAATAAATCCTTCTTCTTCTGACTTCTAATTTGGGATTTGACAAGGGACTTTACCTCTTAGATCCCTCCCCAATTCAAGAACTTCTTCACCTCATCATAAAAAACCAAGATCGCAGCCGAACCAGTACTCCTAAACATATTCGAAAGCGCACCACGGTAGAAAGAAGCCAACCCTTCAACCCTATATATCTTCTTCCAGCAATCCAACGTGCTACTGTACATAGGACGCTCAATCCCAGACTGCATCATGATCCTTCTCCGAACCGTATCCAACGGGTAAGAAGCCAAACCAGCAGAAGTAGTCACACCCTGAGCCAACACCCACCTCTTCCACAACGCCAGCTCCGGTTTCGTATCCTCAGAGAAGAACTCCTTAACCGTATCAAACCCACCAAAGTACAACCCACGGTGAACAATCACACCGTGTAACGACGCAGGCAACCCTCTGTAGATCCCTCTCACACCGTCTTTCCTGTGAACCGTCGTCAAGAAATGATGGATCCCTCTGAACTGACGAGCCTCCTTCTTCCCGACATCAGCAGCCAAGCGAGTGTGCGCGATGTCGAGAGGGTAGACAACGATCAGAGCCGTGCATCCAGCCGCAGAGCCAGCTATAAAGTTAGCTAAGGCCCCGGAGAAGACGTGATTCTCCTGGGAGCTGCTGTTTCGGAGAAGACCTCTGTAGAGATCCTTGAGAGAGAAGTTGAGAGCGACGGAAGGGTAGTAACGGAGGACGCTGCTCCCGTTGCCTCTCCATAGGGATAAGACGCCTTCTTCACGGATCGTGCGGTGGATGAAATCGAACATTCCTTTGAACCTTCTCTTCCCCGAGGAGTCTCCGACGATGGCGATGTTGCTCTCTTGGGTCTGGAGGAGGAGCTTGGCTCTCTCGATTGGGGCGACGATGGTGTGGACGACGCCTCCCATCACGGCTCCGGCGAGTAAGTCTCGGTGGAAATGTTTGAAAGTCTGTGGAAGCGACCTTCGGTTTCTCGATAGAGACACGGGATCTTCTTCTTCGTCTTCTCTGCTCGAAATGCCCATCTCGATAATGCGATTCGATGGGTAAAGTTTCGATCTTTTTTAACGAGCGGAGGCGACGGGGTTGATAAAAATCGAAACTTTTGGTGGGATTTCGAAGTGGGTCGGTTTCGATTTTGGTTCAATCTGGCATTGTTTCGGGAACAAGAACAAAGGAGATTCCAAATTAACCCTAGAAATTCTGATTGGAGACTGATTCGGGTCTCTTGCGTGTTATTCGAACTCAAGATAAAGATAAAAGGGGGAAACGTAACAGTGAAAGGTCGCAAAAAGATAGAATTAGGTTTCCTGTTTTGGTTTTCTCGGTTCAGGGTTTTGGTTCATTCGGTTTGGTCATTATCTCACTGAAATGAACCAAAAATAAAATCGGTTTGGTTTGGTATTGGTTTTATACTTTCTCGAAATAACCAAATTTTGGGAGTTCAATTTAAATTATAAAAAGTTGAATAATTTCAGTTAAATTTGGTTGTTTTTGGTTAATTCAGTTATTTTTGGTTACTTCAATTATTTCAGTTAATTTTCAGTTTTAGTTATTTATTATTTCAGAATCGCAAAACAAAGTGAAGAGAAAACCAAAATTTATTTTCAAAAACACTTGTTTTTCGGTTCAGTTATATCCGGTTTGAATTTATCTTTTTCAATAAACCGAATTTAACTAAAAACTGAACCAAACAAAACCGAATACTTTTTGTATCGAACCAGTTCTGAACCAAAAATAAAAAAAATTTGGTCCAGCTCGGCTGTTTCGGACATTAGTCCCAGTGCGAGCACAAACATTACAAAGATGGAAATCTTGACACTGGAGCCGACAAGTTAAAATGGTTGGTCACTGGAGGCAACAAGTTAAAATGGTTGGTCCATAAATCGTCTATAATACAACAAGAACTATCACAAAGAAACAGAAATTAAACATCCAAGAAGTTGTTACATGTTGATAAACATCAAAAAATAGAACACAAAGTTGATATATATATATATATATATATATATAAATACTACAACAGCTTTCCACATTTTTGAGAAGCTGGTTATATTTATCAACATTATGTTGTTACAAGTTGCTTCCAAGAAGAAAATGGAAGCAAAAGCAAAACATAAAGTTGATAAGATATAGAAGCTTTACACTTTCCAACACATCTAAGTTTTTTTATTGGGACAGACTACTAGTACCATCTTGTATTTTGAGAACCCAACAAAAGCTTACATGACTTCGAAGCCCTATGCAAAGAAGCCAACTCCTTGAGTATCTGAGATTCCTCTTCTGGATCCAAATCCCATGCAGAGATCTCTGCAATTTTTAACCGTTTGGCGGTTCTTAGGATATAAGCCACCAGTTTCTTCTCTTCTCGTCTTCCATTGTAATAGTTCCATTCAAAAGTATTGAGATGGAACGTCAAACATTCAGGAACGGAACTCAGCTGTCCCCAACGTCCTTCAATAGGCTTTATGGGACAAGTAGTCCGCTCTTCCCACCAAGCTTCAATAGGCTTTACGGAACAAAAGCACTCCTCCTGACACTATCATAAATGATAGTGCATTAGACCAAAAACTTTAAGACAATGAAACAAGTGGAGTAAAGAAACCAAATGCAACAGTGCAGGGAAAATGTACCTTGTTGAGCTTGAGAACATGTAGTTTAGGAGAACTTTTGAGAATCCAAGTAAGTAGATCCCACCACTTTGGGCTGCATCCACATAGCTCTAGATGAACAAGCTGATAGAATCCAATACGATGCTGAACCTATAGAGAGATACTCAGAAAAGTCATTGCAATGACGAAAAAAAGACTTTTGAGTTATTATTAAACATGGTTTGATTTTGGGTTTACCATTGAATGATTAAACAAACATAAAGAGAGGCGCTTGACTGCTGTAAGAGATCTCATGAGCTTCTCCGGACTTTCAAAAACAAGTTTAACATGTGCCTCCACCAACTCAGGCATACCCTCGCTCAAACACAAATGACCATAGTCAACAATATCTACATAGCTCAAGTACTTCAAAGACGGGACATTAATGATCACTCCATTATTGTAAGACTCATGTTCTACTTTATCAGAGTATGACTCATAATCCCTATGCTGATAAAGCACAGATAATCTCTCCAAGGAAGGCATTATAACAGAGGATGACGGCAGATCCCAGTTATCAGTTTTGTCCACAACCAACTCCTCGAGAACAGGGCAACCCCTCAAAATCCTGCGGTGCGATTCTTCGTCTCTATACTCCACACACAGAAGGTGCAGTGTTTTCAGAGACGTAAGCGAAACCTCAAGGTCATCAGGAACATACACAAGAATCGATTTGTAAAGTTTCAAGACCACAAGATTTGCAAATGTATATAGACAAGATGGCAGTTCGATTGACTTATCCGCGTCGTAACGGTTGATTTCGAGTTCACGCACACAACGAGCGATTGTGATTCTGAGCCATGTCGACATGTCCTCAGTAGTGGACAAGAAACCAATTCTGAACTTTAGCGTTTCTAGAACCGGAGACTTGTGCAATACCAGAAACCTGTCGACGTACTGACAAAATCTCGCGTATTCATCTTCAGTATCATCGTAACAAGAAGTCACATGTTCAAAATCGAGCTTTGGAACCATGGTCCACAGAAACTTCCATCGTTTGGAGAGGAACATAGTGGAAAGGACATCTTTGGTACGAAGCGATGAGAGAATCTTTAACAGCAGATCGTCCGACATTGAACTAATCCTGTCCATTATATAGGAACCCTAAGGAAGACCTGTCCAATTCAATAATGGATTACTCCCTACGGCAACAACAGAAAACAGCAGAGAGTTATGTGTAAATCTCATTTAGAATTTAAACAAATACCCAATGGCTTAATAAAAGCTAAAATCGTTACCGTGAAGAGGGACGGGAAGAGAAGAAAACCTAGCCGATGAAACAGAATCGCAAAGAAAAATGCTTGCCCCTTCTAAAGCTTCGCGCTTTCAAGCTGAACCACATCGAAAGGAAACATGATCTGAATGTCTGAAGAGAGAGACCGAGAGATAAAAGTTTATCGGACGGTCATCGTTGTAACCGACGTCGTTTGGGATCTGTTTTTTTTTTTCATCTGGGTATTTTACTAAAAGAGAAAAACCCAAGAAAACACTAAGCCCAACACAAAGTAAAGAGAAGGTCAGGTCTGGTTTCTAGTGGATTAGGGGTTTCAACTTTGACGGTGTGACCGATCTGGGATCAGTGTAAGGTACCTAGCTGAATCAAATGCAATATCCTCATTTGTATCATTAGTCTAATTCAGAAAAAAAAAAGAAGGAAGAAAGCACTCAAGAGAAGGTAATCATGGGAAATATCAGTGAGTTGCCTGACGATTTACTGGTGAGGATATTGTCATTCCTTCCGATAAAACATATCGTGTCAACGAGTCTCATCTCAAAAAGATGGAGATTTCTCTGGTCAACAAAGGTGTCCAGACTAACCTACAAGGCTCCGCGTGACCGTGACAAAACCAGATTGTCACGATTTTTCAGAGGGTATATGCTTTCACATCAGCCTCATACTCTCGAAACCCTGTGCTTAGACGTAAGACGATGTTCATTGCGGATGGAAATTAGACCCAAGTGGATTAGAACCGATGTTATTTGCAACCTGAGGAAGCTCCAGGCTGTTCTTAGTTTTCGTGGACATATCAGATTGCCTTGTGTCTTGTTCACCTGCGAAAAACTTGTTTCGTTGAAACTCAGAGGCAGGGTCATAATGAATGTTCTTCCGACAGTCTGTCTCCCATCCCTCAAAACTCTGCACATTTGTCACTTCACGCTGATCAAAGACGAAACCATTCTCAAGATTCTATCTAGTTCCCCTCTGCTCTATAACCTCAGGCTAGACCAACATATTGTGTCAAAGTTGATTATCGTTATAATGCCTTCATTACAGAGATTAACCATCGTGACAAAGAGAGCCTCCGTTGTAGGGAACCCTTAAAAAATTATTATTAATAAAGTGGTCGAGATCGACAAGTTGGAATTTGGAGCCGAGTTTTTGGGAATCAAAGTTTGAGTAGATATGTTGAGTTTCCATCACAAAATAGTAGAGATGGTTCAGAGAAAGTAGAAGATTGGTCGAGCATCACATAGTGGCCGAACCGCGGGCAAGAAGAGTCGATCGAGAAATTTTGAAGAACGAAATGGTCGAAGAACTGATCGTGAAGGAACCTTAAACTTCTCGACCCTGTTATAGAAGATGTTAGATTGATCAGATGGATGTTTTGGAACAATAAAAATTTTGGAAGCACGACGTTTTAAAACACGACGTTTTTGAAACCCGATATTTCTTCACCATGAAGTTTTTCCGGAAAAATTTCGTATCATTAAAATATGATTTTGGAAGCCGGAAGCAGGACAGGAATTTAAGCAGGAAGGGAATTTAAGCAGGACGGAAAATAAGCAGGACGGGAATCGAACCACAACGGGAAAACCCGAAATCGAACAAAAACCCTGATTTCGGTATTTCAGAATTATTTGAGGAAGCCGAAGACTTGGAAAATATTTTTCATCAAGGTCAGAAATATTTAGGAGTTTATTAAGAATATTCAACTCATCAGAACGGACATAGAAAATATATTCGGGATTGATCGCATGACGAAATTATACCAGAAGGGTCGAAATTAGTCGAATTGACCGAGAAGCTCGAGGTGGCTTTATCTATGAGATAAAGACGTGGTGTCAACTGCCTGGCATGGTAGGTGGCAAGGGAAGCACTAGGTTATGAAGCTCCAACGATCACAGCGTGCGGAGTGACACACAGAACCACGAGGTGCCGCTCAACCTGCGACCGAAGCATGCTGATCGACATGTGGCCGATGTGGTGTCAATGTGCATGCAACCAGGCCATGCCTTAAGACAACTGGAAGACGTGGTGTCTTCATGCATGCCATCCTGGTCATGCAGCCAGACATGTGGAGCACGAGGTGCCGCCGCGCATGCGTTCGGAGCCATGCAAAGCGACACAGGGCCGCCACACGGCCTGTTTCTGATTGGTTGCTGCTTCCTATAAATACCCCAAGACCCCAGATCATTTCATACCATCCAGACCAGTTCAAAGTCAGTGAAAAACGTGAGAAAGAAAGCAAAGAAAGAAAGTTGGAGTTTCGATCATTTTCGAGTCTTTTTCGGCAGTTTTTGAGAGTTTCCGAGAACAGTTACTCTGCCCAATTTGAGTCAACATCTGAAGAAGGTTCTGCTCAAGTGAAGATCAGTCAAGACGTGGGTCTACTTGTGAAGGTCAAGAAAAGGGTTCGGATCGCAGAAGACGGACACGGGGTCAAGGCCACGGTCAACCAAAAACAGTGAGTTATAATCAATTGTTTGCTGAGTTGTTTTCATGCGGGTTCCCGTTACTTGGAAGTTGGATCATGGCAGGGGACCAGGTCTAAACTGAGTAACAGTTTGATTAGTTAATAGTAATGGTTAGGTTGATTAATTAATAGCATGCTTAGTTATTGCTTGAGAATCGTAGTAGCATGCTAATCGTTAGGTTGATTGGTTAGTTAAAGAACCTTAAATGCTTAGATGATATCGCTAGGTTACGGTTAGTTAGATATTCTGGAATTAGTCTTTATGCTAGATTCTAGAATGTGGTTGATTGTGTTGATTGTTATTATTGCTTGGAACCTTGGTTATATTGTCGGGTTTAGTATTAGTTATATATTGGCCGACAGCATGTGCGTAACCCGCCATTGCTAGGCATATGTGGGTGAGTTAGTGTTCCTTCAGACCTCGTACCCTGCGGGTTCAAAGAAATCCCTTATTCGCTGGATCGGAAAGACTCAGAGAGACGGGGTCATGGCCTAAGGCTGAGTGATTACACGACGGGGTAATGTGACAGTGATCCGAAGGACTGTGGGCTGTCGCGCGGTGACCCTAATGACTGTAGGCCGCGGTCGGTTGAAAGTTTCTTCTTCTAGCCTTCGTGGTAGGGAGATAGGATATTCCCGATGATGAAGGAGGAACCTAACGCCACCGGGCCCTAGTTATATTATATAGTGTTAAGGGTTTGGTAAACCTTAGTTTATCGATTTACGAGTTTTAGCGACTATCTTATAGTATCGATATTTTACTCATATTATTTTCTGCTGCGGATTTCTGATTGCTTATTATTAGTATTATTGATTTATGTTATTAAGTGAACCTCTCGCTTTAGATTGTTTGGGGTGGGATAGCGAGGAGTTGTATATGTAAGTTGGGGATCATAACTCACTGAGTAATGCTAGATTACTCACTCCTCACTCTTTGTTGTTTTCAGTTAACCAGTAGAGCTTGTTGAGGTCGCGGGAAGTTAGGCCGGCTGGTGTAGTATTTTGCATCTTTTTGCTTGCGACGTTTTCAGACTATAAGTATGTATCTTTTACTCTCTTGGCATGCCACTATGTGTATAATATTTTGTGTGTTGTGAACTGTGTGGGAACCGAAATTCACACCGTCAATTTTAATGAATAAGATTGCGGAGGAAAGCCAAGTTAACCCGACTTTCCTTGAAGGTCCGGATTCTCTGCGACAGCCAACGACAAGTGACCAAATAAATGCGAAAAAAGATTTGTTAAGATTTGAGACTGGACCTTAAGAAAGGCTGCCTACGTACCCCTTTCGAGGATCAAGTCGGACGTAGTTCAGTTAGAAAGAATTGAACAAGAAATCGAACCGTCTGGGCGGGTTCGTCTAGTATGAGCGTTTGTCATAGAAACAGGCATGTCGAAGATAACGCCTAGGGTTTCTATGTGCGGAGCTCTTAAGTAAAAGAATTGTCTGATCCTTCCGAGAGGAGCGGAGATTTGCGAGCAGGAGGCGGCCAGACGTTCTAGGGCCTGGTTCGTCTAATATGAGCGTTGGTCATAGAAGCGGGCATGTCGAAGATAATGCCTAGGGTTTCTATGTCGGAGCTCTGAGTAAAAGTATAGTTAGATCCTTCCGAGAGGAACGTGGGTCTGCGGAGAAGATAAAACTAGAACAAGAGGCGGCCAGACGTTTTGAGTCCTGCCTCGCTGGCCTAACCGCCTAAGTTCTAAGTTCTCTAAGCTAGCAGGATGCTCTAAGTCTCCAATCTAGGATTTTCGGATCCCCTTCTCTTCTGCCCTTGTTCTCCTTATATATCCACTCCAAGGTCGGTTTGCCTTAGGATGATGGACCTCGCCTTTGGTCCCAAGCTTATCTCTTCAGGAAGTATTCCATTTTCGTCGATCTTTGTAATTATCCTCGAGTTTTCGGTGACTTGATGTTTATCCGATGTTTGGGATATCGGACAAACCGTCATAGCCTGATTGGGCCTGAATTCCTAAAATCGTAAGTTAGTCCGTGGACTTGTCTTAAGTCGTTAAACGTTTTATACGATTTCTCGGAAAGACTATCTTTCTCGTAAAATAAACCGTATAACCTAAAGGATCGATGTTCAAATTAATCGACCTTGTTTTATACGATATCTTCTACGAGAAATCCAATCCTTCTAGTTTTTATCGTAAAACATCGAGGACGATTCCAATCAAGTAGTAGGATGTTTATTCCGTAGCCGTGATTGTCCCAAACTCATGATGATTGATCCAAACGAGCCAAGATGGGATCAGACCGGACACGATGGGACCGAGACCAGGACGAGGGCCGTCGACCGGCGCCAGGCCGGGGTGCCGCCGGCGCCAGGCCAGCCCGCGCGACGGGTGCCGCCGGCGCCAGGCCGGGTGCCGCCGGCGCCAGGCCAGCCCGTGCGACGGGTGCCGCCGGCGCCAGGCCGTCCCGCGTCACGGGTGCCGCCGGCGCCAGTCCAGCCCGCGTGACGGGTGCCGCCGGCGCCAGGCCGGGGTGCCGCCGGCGCCAGGCTGAAGATCTCGGCGAGGGCTTCGATTTGATATCTTGATCGTTTTCTGGTTCCTCACGGTTTGAGAGAACGACCTCTTCGAAGTTTCGAGGCAGATTCTTTTGTGTTTAGGGTTTTTGTGGTGATCGAATCTTGATGTCCTTGGGCGAGCGGACCGATCTTTCCGGGGACTCTCGTCCGCGCACGCCCGTAGTCTTCCGATCTCACAGAGAGTGGATATTCTAATTTGAGAAAATCTCGTATAACTTCTTTTCAAATTATCCGAGACTTTTTGTTTCAAGAAATACTTTCTAGAGACTTTCAGTCATTGATTCCGTTGTGACCGATTTTGACACCAACAGTTAGCCCCCCAGCTCGTTAGAACCTTTGTGATGTTCTTGCGAGCGATAAGACATGTCAGGTAAGATAGGCGGAATTAATGGTTGAAAGGCTCCGTTGAAAGTGGTAAGATTGGGGCTGCGCCTTTCGAAGGCTGCCTACGTACCCTTGGTGTAGGGATCAAGCCTTCCGTAGTTCATTTTGGAGTTTAAGACCCTTGTGATCTGTTTTCCGGCGAGACTTATATGGTCTGGTTATGTGTCATGAGAGACTTTCGAGCATGGTGCTGTTGATGTATTTGTTTTTCGATTATTTATGAACTTCAGTTTTTTCGAAGTATGAGAAAGAGGGTGTGAGTTGTCGTCTCATTCCTAGTTCCCTGATGATCACCGTACCTATTGTTTTCATAAAGCGAGATTTTCCGCGGTTTACCGATTTACGCGGAAAGTTCGTGAAACGAATAGGCTTAAGTGAAGAGACAAATTTTTGGATCTCGTATACCATACTATGTCTGTGAGATGTCAAGATCCAGCGTGGCTGGGTTTAGGGCAAGACCTAGGTTTACTCTCGGACTGAGGCTTTGCGATGACAAATCGGCTTTCGTTTTGCCTGTTTGCGATTTTAACCTGACTCGTACCGTTTAAAATCCGCGAATTGTTGTCGGCTTATATGATTTGTCTGGGCGTGAGTCGAGCTACTTCCTTTACGAAGAGCTAGACCAAAATTTTGGATTTCTTGTATAGCGCGCTATGTTTATCCTTGTCGGATGCAAGAGAGCCTACCCCTTGAAGGGCGGCTATTTGTCTGTTTAGGACGTTAGAGTTTGTTTGTTGTGATCAGCAACAACGAAATGATGCCAGTTTAGAGGCATGTTACCGTTTAGAGGTGTGTTTGTATGTTTTGAGTTCTAGAGACGAGGATTTCGTCTGGAACGTTTTGAGGAAAAGAATGTCCTTCGAGCGTTAGCGACGTCTCGCAGTGCTGAAGGTCGAGTTTCCCTTGTGCCGCATTTCGTGGTTGAAATGTTCGCGGGCTTTGGAGATGTTTTGCGAATGTTCGCAGCCAGAAACTGTTGTTTCGGTTTAGACGCAGGACCAAGAGGTCGCGTAAGTTCGACCCAGGGAGAAGCGTCTACATTCACAGTGCTTCGTGAAGCGTTGGCCTTCCGGGATTTGTTTGTATATATTAAGGATGACTCGTATAACTCTTGGAGCCTTGTCACGAGTGTTTCTTTTCATGCAGTGTTTACGGGGCGTATAGAACTTAATCGATTGACGATGAGTTTGAATCTTCCGTTAACCATATGGTTGTTAGGACTGAGTTTTGGTATGGAGAGTTTATCGTATGATTTCCGATTCTGGGTTATGCGACAAATTGCTTGCGTAATAGTCACTTGGCGTTCTATGAACAAATCGTGGATTGTTGTTTTTAGCCGTTAAGTGATTGGAGCGGTGGTCGCTCAGTAGCTTTGGATTGGCATGGAGGCTAGATTCAGCCGTATCGCCAAGGAAGTTGTTTGGTAAACGATCAGACCATGACCCTTATTAAGGTCATGTTAGTTTACGATTGTCCTTAATGCGGATGCCGAATTCAGGTCCGGGCTTTATGGAAGGGCGTAGTTGGCCGAGGGCCAAATAGCGTTTTCCGAGATAGACATGCCAAGCATAGCGGAGTTTTCTGAATTATTGCTGATGGCTTTTAGAAACGATCTTCCACTTTAGGTCTCAGTTATACGATGAATGGTTCGTATAAAATTTTTTTTGTTGCATGAAAATCGTTTCATTTTATCCGAGGGGGACAAAGTTTAAGGGATCGACGCAGGACACGTGCGGGTTCGTCTGCGTGATTATTTCCTGCTCGGACGTAACCGCGGGGAGTGAAAGCAGGAGCCAGAAACCTTGTGGAGCGAAAACTGTCTATGTCAGTTACCTGTTGGACCCATTATGTTTATTTTACGAAAGTTGCTTTGTATGAATTGACTCGACCATACAGAGGATTTTTCGTAAAAGTGATGTAAGGGGGTTTTCGCAAAGGTAACCGGAGAGCGTTTCTCACAAATTACTTGCGATATTCGCGACCACGGATTATGTTTTCCTCATTCACTTTTGCGTACTGCGAAATCGTTTTGCATGAGACCGATCATGTTTTTTCCCTAGGCTGTTTTGTTTTAAAACGTTCTTGTTATACGAAAGTAATGGATGACCGGTTTCATGGAGATAGAAAATCGCAGATTGTTAAAGTAGCGATGTTTCCGCGGATTACACGGGAGATGTTTCCGCTAAGATTTCGACCTTTGGACGAAAGCTGCTTCGAACTACTCGTGGAGTTTTACCGAAGGTTATTTCGTTATTTTCGTAGTTCACCGTCGTGCTATTAGTCTGACGTCGGTACACGTTTTTAGTTGCGAGTTTGCGACGAGAGGTGACATAGAGTTTTCAGGACTATGTTTGTAACGGTTGGGGTATGCCGCTAGCGTTCTTAAGATGAATCTTATTGCTGCGAGAGTTTTCTTTGTCAAAAGCGTTGTCTTGATGCTGAAGCAAAAAGTTTTCGAAGATGGGATTATACGGATATAGTATACGTACCTACTTCCCTTTTCTTTTTACGAAAGAAAACGGGTTAGCCGTTCTTCCGAAGGCTTGTGTACGTTTTTTCTTTCTTTTAGGAAGCGGGATGAGTATGCTTTTAGAACGCGTGGCGATCGTTTCTCGGTTTTTCGAGAAACTAGATCGGTTTGCATGTTCTGCCCGGACAATCAAGGAACGATGGAACAAGACTGGAAATTTTGCCTAAGACTTAGCTTGCTAGACTATCCACCTAAATCCTAAGTCCCCTAAATTCTACGGCAGTTTTTCAAGACGCTTTTGTTCCTGTCCTACAAAGAATTAAAACCCTTACAAAATTTTTCGAGAAAATAGTCTTTTGAAGGTTTCGGTATTTCCGAAGGAATCCCATTTTCTCGTATAGTCGAGACGATTGGTGTTTAGAATAACCGTGATCGTACCAAACTCACAAAGATTGATCTAAACAAGCCAAGATGGGATCGGACCGAGCACGATGGGACCGAGACCAGGACGAGGGACGTCGACCGACGCCAGGCCGGGGTGCCGCCGGCGCCAGGCCAACCCGCGTCCCGCGTGTTGCCGGCGCCAGACCGGGGTGCCGCCGGCGCCAGGCCAGCCCGCGTCCCGCGTGCCGCCGGCGCAAGGCCAGCCCGCGTCCCGCGTGCCGCCGGCGCCAGGCCAGCCCGCTCCCCACGTGCCGCCGGCGCCAGGCCGGGGTGCCGCCGGCGCCAGGCCAGCCCGCGTCCCGCGTGCCGCCGGCGCCAGGCCAGCCCGTGTCCCGCGTGCCGCCGGTGCCAGGCCGGGGTGCCGCTGGCGCCAGGCCAGCCCGCGTCCAGCGTGCCGCCGGCGCCAGGCCAGCCCGCGTCCCGCGTGCCGCCGGCGCCAGGCCGTCTTGCCGTCTGTGGGTTTTTTCGTTGTTCGATCTTTCCCTCGTCAGTCGTTTGCGGGAAATCTTTTGAGTTTTGGGAAGGTCTTTAGCCGTAGATTTCGAGATAACTGTTTTTGACCCCAACAAGAGCAAAGTGAGGTTTCCACAGGCGAGGTGACCTTGGTGATAGTTGTTCTCGTCCACAGGCGAGGTGGCCGGGAGAGTGATTTTGTTCCTTTCGTAAAATCTCAACGGAAACTCCGATTGAGACGAAACGAAAGCCATTTTGACCTTGACACAAAGGAGAACAAAGTGGGCTCTTACTAAGGCGAACTGGGAAGACTGATCTTACCTTATGGCAAGTCGTCCTAGTAAGATCAAGCTCCGACCTCCTTTCGTTTTCCCGTTTGTTCCTCGAGTAATATAGGGTTTCCCCAAGGTTTCGAGGAGAATAAGTTTTATTTTTCCGAGAGGTTCTCGAAAGAAACGTTTTTCGTAGAAACCTTGCTCGTTGCGATTTCTCTAACTTGGTAACAAGACGAATTTTTGGGGTTTGATAGATTTTATCGTTGTCCTTTCTGTTTAGATAGGGAAATTGCGAGCTCGTTTTTGTGCTCTTCCTGTGGCGGAAAGCCGCGGCTAGGTTTTTGATTTGCTCGAGCACCGTGGCATTTGCGTAAGCGTTGGCCATAGGAACAGTCGCTGCTGGAGTTGTTTTACCATCGTTGACGCAAACTGCATCTTTTTCTTTCATATTTCTGGACATTGGTTCGATCAAGCGCTTTGCGGCCGTATGAGTAAGAGTAATCCGTCCCACCCTCCTTCTAGCGCCAAACTGTGGGAACCGAAATTCACACCGTCAATTTTAATGAATAAGATTGCGGAGGAAAGCCAAGTTAACCCGACTTTCCTTGAAGGTCCGGATTCTCTACGACAGCCAACGACAAGTGACCGAATAAATGCGGAAAAAGATTTGTTAAGATTTGAGACTGGACCTTAAGAAAGGCTGCCTACGTACCCCTTTCGAGGATCAAGTCGGACGTAGTTCAGTTTGAAAGAATTGAACAAGAAATCGAACCGTCTGGGCGGGTTCGTCTAGTATGAGCGTTTTTCATAGAAACGGACATGTCGAAGATAACGCCTAGGGTTTCTATGTGCGGAGCTCTTAAGTAAAAGAATTGTCCGATCCTTCTGAGAGGAGCGGAGATTTGCGAGCAGGAGGCGGCCAGACGTTCTAGGGCCTGGTTCGTCTAATATGAGCGTTGGTCATAGAAGCGGGCATGTCGAAGATAATGCCTAGGGTTTCTATGTCGGAGCTCTGAGTAAAAGTATAGTTAGATCCTTCCGAGAGGAACGTGGGTCTGCGGAGAAGATAAAACTAGAACAAGAGGCGGCCAGACGTTTTGAGTCCTGCCTCGCTGGCCTAACCGCCTAAGTTCTAAGTTCTCTAAGCTAGCAGGATGCTCTAAGTCTCCAATCTAGGATTTTCGGATCCCCTTCTTTTCTGCCCTTGTTCTCCTTATATATCCACTCTAAGGTCGGTTTGCCTTAGGATGATGGACCTCGCCTTTGGGCCCAAGCTTATCTCTTCAGGAAGTATTCCATTTTCGTCGATCTTTGTAATTATCCTCGAGTTTTCGGTGACTTGATGTTTATCCGATGTTCGGGATATCGGACAAACCGTCATAGCCTGATTGGGCCTGAATTCCTAAAATCGTAAGTTAGTCCGTGGACTTGTCTTAAGTCGTTAAACGTTTTATACGATTTCTCGGAAAGACTATCTTTCTCGTAAAATAAACCGTATAACCTAAAGGATCGATGTTCAAATTAATCGACCTTGTTTTATACGATATCTTCTACGAGAAATCCAATCCTTCTAGTTTTTATCGTAAAACATCGAGGACGATTCCAATCAAGTAGTAGGATGTTTATTCCGTAGCCGTGATCGTCCCAAACTCATGATGATTGATCCAAACGAGCCAAGATGGGATCAGACCGGACACGATGGGACCGAGACCAGGACGAGGGCCGTCGACCGGCGCCAGGCCGGGGTGCCGCCGGCGCCAGGCCAGCCCGTGCGACGGGTGCCGCCGGCGCCAGGCCGGCCCGCGTCACGGGTGCCGCCGGCGCCAGGCCAGCCCGCGTGACGGGTGCCGCCGGCGCCAGGCCGGGGTGCCGCCGGCGTCAGGCTGAAGATCTCGGCGAGGGCTTCGATTTGATATCTTGATCGTTTTCTGGTTCCTCACGGTTTGAGAGAACGACCTCTTCGAAGTTTCGAGGCAGATTCTTTTGTGTTTAGGATTTTTGTGGTGATCGAATCTTGATGTCCTTGGGCGAGCGGACCGATCTTTCCGGGGACTCTCGTCCGCGCACGCCCGTAGTCTTCCGATCTCACAGAGAGTGGATATTCTAATTTGAGAAAATCTCGTATAACTTCTTTTCAAATTATCCGAGACTTTTTGTTTCAAGAAATACTTTCTAGAGACTTTCAGTCATTGATTCCGTTGTGACCGATTTTGACACCAACAAACTGAATATGTTATAAAATAAATAAAGCGATGTTTTATGTAAATGCCTTGTTGTATCTGATATTAGCTTTGTCCAAGCTAACACAACGTCAGATTGAGGTACGGGTTGAGAAGTCTTAGGCCTTGATCCGACGGGACGTGTTAGTGGTCGAACTGGCTTAGTCACGAATTGCACTCTTTGTGACCTTTGCCGGTACGCCCCTAGCCCGTCATGTAGCACTCCTGAACCTTGGTAGAAAGTTGGTCCATCGGTCATGTTCTTGTTTGATTGTTGGCCGGTGGTTTGACCTAAACCTAAACGGTTCGGGGGTATTACAGAGGTGGTATCAGAGCATGGTTTCGTCCATGCGTGACACAAGTGCTTTCAATGATTTTTATCGAGTCAAAAGATCGACAAAAGATGCTTTAGGAAACCAGCCACTTTCCCATGTTTAGTTATATAGGATTAGGACTTACCCTTTTATTCGCGTGCAGATGGCTAATCGCGGGATAGGTAATGATGGACGAGATCGGATTTGGAGAGAGGGTAGGGATTCGACTGGAAGAGGATTGGGCTACAGATCAGACCAGGGTAATAGCAATGGTGTTAGTTAGATGTTTGGACATGATAGGAGTCCTCCTCAGAGAACAAGATCTTTTCCTGTGTACGGTAACAGGACCCGAGTTAATCGAGAAGACAATTTGTCGAGCATTAGTCTAAGTCGTATTTGGGACAGAGACATCAGCATGATAAATCCACTCAATCAAACCCAAGGTCAGATCAGAACCGTGCCACAGAAAAACCACAAGATCAAAGAGCAGAAAACACCCTGAAGCTTTTACATGACGTGATGACCAAGGCATTAAGTAACCAGGCCACATATACTCATACTCCTGAAGTTTCCAAGCTGTTATCTACCATGAAGAACATTGGATCCCACAAATACAAAGGAGGATCAGATCCTATTGAAGCCGACAAGTAGATTACTATGATGGAGAAGAATTTTGAAGTCATGGAGTGCCCAGAAGAATACAAGAAGAAAATCACAGTATACTATCTGGAAGGAGATACAACAGGATGGTGGGACAGCATAGAAAGGCAGCGTGGACATACCATCACATCATGGGAATCGTTCAAGGGAGAGTTCGAGAGGAAGTACTTTCCTCCTGAAGCAAAGCATCGGTTGGAGCGTCAGTTTATGAGCCTTGTTCAAGGAGATATGCCACTGAGGAGCTATAATTCTGAGTTCATAAGGTAGAGGCGACTTGTTTTTGATGGGCGTGAAGATGAAGGAACTATGATCCGTAATTTCATGTACGGATTAAAGCCAGAGCTTGGAAGTCGTTTAGCTGGGAGTAACTTTAGCAGCTTATTGGACCTGGTGGAAAAGGCTGTTAATGTTGAGACTGTATTAGAGGTTGGAAGGAAGGTTACACAATATTCTGGAGGTCACACCAAGTTTAACCAAGGAGAAGGACCAAATTACAACAAGGGTCCAAGGTTTAACAAAGGCAAAGGCCGAGGATTTGGAGGCCAAGCCAACAATCGGGGTAACTTTGGGGTCTGTTACATATGTGGTCAACCGGGTTACATTTCAATATTCTGTCCCTGCAATCAGTGAAGCAACCAGCAGGGTTTTTTCAACGGTAAGGATGGAAGACGTCACTTGTTACTTTTGCTTCAAGAAGGGCCATTATGCATCGTCATGTCCAAACAAGCTAATCCCTGCGACCCCTCTCGCGATCCGAGCTCCTCCTAGCTGTCCAGCAATTGAGCCAGCACCAAAGAAGCAAAACCTAGGAGGTAGAGTTTATGCCGTAGGTATAGAAAACCCGGACAATGCAGGACCGTCTAAGGGTCCCATCACAGGTTTGTGGGTGCTTAACCTCCTCTTTTTATTTCTTAGAACTTGTGTAGTTTAGTTGTTGGAATTTATTTAGGATTCTGGTTAGGTATAGATTGCTTGATCGTTAGGTTGCGCGTTTAGAAATATTTCGATTGTGATTGTTGATTGTGTGAGTCTTGATTAGTATTTTTGTGATTGAGATATTGTTGATTGAGTTACTGTGGCAGGAACCATACATGTTGCTGGTAAACCCACACATGTATTGTTCGACTCGGGGGCAACACATAGTATTGTGACCCCTAAGGTAGCTGCCCAGTTTTGGGATTGCTTTTTGGTTGACAGGGTAAACGTGGCAGTCTTGACCCCTGCAGACCAAACCCTTCAAGCGCATCAGTGTATCAAGAATGTTCCATTGGTTATTCAAGAGAAAGAGTTTGTGGCAGATTTGTTGGTCGTACCTTTGGAAGGGTACAAAGTAATCCTTGGAATGGATTGGTTATCAAGCTACGGAGTTCAGATCAATTGTCGAAAGAGAAGGCTGTTGTTTGGCAGAGGCAAACATCCAGAGATGGTATACTACGTAATCAGTCTTAGTATGACAGGGTCACTGGTGGCAGAATTGAGAGTACAAGATTTGCTTCAAGATGGGGAAGTGTATTTGGTAACTTTATCGGTTAGTGGAGGAGCCACCAACGATGAAGTTAAGATCGAAGATATAGAAGTGGTCCAGGAGTTTGAGGATGTCTTTGCGCCATTAAAAGAATTACCTCCACCTTGGAGTAATCCCTTTACGATTACTTTGGAGCCTGAAGCAAAACATATAGCTAAGGCACCATATCAGATGGCACCTGCGGAGTTGGCTGAGCTGAAGAAACAATTGGAGGATCTATTGGAAAAAGGATTCATCCAGTCAAGCTCTTCACCTTGGGGAGCTCCTGTTTTGCTTGTGAAGAAGAAGGACGGAAGCATGAGGTTGTGTATCGATTATCGCAGTATCAACAAATCACCATAAAAGACAAGTATCCTCTTCCGGGGATATATTAGCTATCGGACCAACTTAGGGGAGCTAGTTGGTTTTCGAAGATTGATTTGGTATCAGGATATCACCAAATTCCTATTGCCAAGTCAGACGTCATGAAGACAGCATTTCAGATGAGGTACAGGCAGTATGAGTTCGTTGTTATGCCCTTTGGTCTCACCAACGCCCCTGCGGCTTTCATGCAATTGATGAATGAAGTGTTTCATGACTACCTCGACAAGTTCGTGATCATTTTCATTGACAATATCCTGGTATACTCAAGAGGTGAGGAAGAGCACAAAGAGCATCTGAGATTGATTATGGAGAGGTTACGAAATCAGAAGTTGTTTGCTAAGTTTAGCAAATGCTCATTTTGGAAGAGAGAGAGATAGGATTTCTTGGTCACATAGTATCAGGAGAGGGCGTGGCTGCTGATCCAGATAAGGTCCAAGCCATACGAGAATGGCCTCGACCTACCACAGTGACGGAAATAAGGAGTTTTCTCGGACTCGCGGGTTATTACCGGAACTTTGTTAAGGACTTTTCCTCCATCGCAAAGCCTTTAACTAAACTGACAGGTAAAGGAGTTCCTTTCATATGGGCGGAAGATACGGAGAAGGCATTCAAGAAGTTGAAAGAAGCTCTCACACGTGCACCTGTGTTAGCTTTGCCCGAGCAAGGTAGACCTTATACGGTTTACACGGATGCTTCACGAGTTGAGTTAGGTTGTGTGTTAATGCAAGATGGGAGAGTCATTGCATATGCCGCGCGGTAACTACGGAAGCATGAATATAACTACAGCCCACACAACTTGGAGCTAGCAGCCAAGGTATTCGCTTTGCGGATTTGGAGATCATACTTGTAGAGTGAAGAAGTAGAGGTATACACGGACCACCAAAGTCTTAAATACCTCTTCACCCAGCCAGAGCTCAACCTGCGTCAGCGTAGATGGATGGAGTTCGTGGTTGACTATGACCTAAAGATTCGCTACCATCCCGGTAAAGCGAATGTGGTTGCAGATGCTTTAAGTCAAAGGAAGATGGATGCTAATATGGAAAAACAAGTGGAGCTGTTGAACCAAGAGCTGAAGCAAGTGAAGTTGGTCGTTTTGGAGGGACAAACCAGTGAACCATTAGAAGTACAAGCAGTGAATCAGGCCAGCTTGATTCGGAAGATTCGAGAGGAGTAACTTAAAGACGAAAAACTACAGAAGATTGCTGAAGAACTTAGAGAGCAAGCCGGAGAAAATAGTGCTGTATACTACTTGGCGGAAGATGGAATGTTTCTTATCAATGGAAGGATCACCGTTCCTAAAGTAAAAGGGCTGAGAGATGAGATACTAAGGGTCGCTCACCATTCTTTCCTTAGTATTCATCCTAGAAGTTCGAAGATGTACCGAGACGTAAGAAGATACTATCATTGGCCGGGCATGAAGAGATCAGTAGCGCAATGGGTTGCACAGTCTGCAACATGTCAACAAGTTAAAGTCGAGAACCAAGTTTCAGGAGGATTGTTGCAGAGTCTTCCAATACCTCAATGGAAATGGGACTCTATTTCCATGGATTTCATTACTGGATTACCCATTGCTCCAGATAGATCGAACACCTCGATCTGGGTGATTGTGGATAGGTTAACCAAGGTCACACACTTGTTGCCTATAAGAGACACAGATAAAGTTGAAGTATTGGCCGAGCTGTACATCAACCAGATCGTGAAGTTACATGGTGTACCTTTAGACATCGTCTCAGATCGTGACCCTAGGTTCACGGTAGGATTTTGGGAAGGAGTACAAGAAGCCTTGGGAACTAAACTATTCAGAAGCACGGAGTTCCACCCAGAAACAGATGGCCAAACGGAGAGAACCATTCAGACCATCGAGGACATGCTTCAAATATGTATTTTAGATTGGGCAGAAAATTAGGAGAAGCATTTACCGTTGGTCGAATTCTCGTATAACAACAGTCATCATGCGAGTATAGAAATGTCACCCTGTGAAGCGCTGTATGGAAGGCCATGCAAGACACCTTTCTGTTTGACGGAAGTGGGAGAAAGAAGAATGTTTGGATCGTCTATTGCACAGGAGACTATGATTAAGCTGGAGACGGTTCAAGCCAACATGAAGAAGGCCCAGGACCGTCAGAAGAAGTATGTCGACCAGTCGAGAAGAGAGGTAACTTTTGAGATAGGAGATTGGGTCTACTTGAAGGTTACAACACAGAAAGGGAAAGACAGATTTTGTAAGGTCGGGAAACTCGTAGTCAGATTCATTGGTCCGTACAAGATCATCGGAAGGGTTGGTGAGGTAGCTTATCGATTGGATATGTATCTACATCCAGTATTCCATGTTTCCATGCTACGGAAACATATACGAGATCCGAGTGCTGTTGAGCCCGAGAGAATTGAGGAGTTAAGGACGAATCTTACATATCCAGAAGGACCAATCTGACTTGGAGAAAGGCATATTCGGAAACTGAAGAATCGTGAGATTGCTCAAGTTCAAGTATTCTGGAGAAGACAAAACAAGATTCATGTCACTTGGGAGGATGAAGAGAGATTTAGGGCCAACCACCAGGAGTTCTTTTGAGAGGATGTCGTGATGGAAGAAGGAGGCCCCTCAGAACCTTAGAATTCTGTTAAAGGGGGGGGGGAGGGGGAATGTAGGAACCCTTAAAAAAATTATTATTATTAATAAAGTGGTCGAGATCGACAAGTTGGAATTTGGAGCCGAGCTTTTGGGAATCAAAGTTTGAGTAGATATGTTGAGTTTCCATCACAAAATAGTAGAGATGGTTCAGAGAAAGTAGAAGATTGGTCGAGCATCACATAGTGGCCGAACCGTGGGCAAGAAGGGTCGATCGAGAAATTTCAAAGGACGAAGTGGTCGAAGAACTGATCGTTAAGAAACCTTATGCTGCTCGACCCTGTTAGAGAAGATGTTAGATTGATCAGATGGATGTTTTGGAAGAATAAAAATTTTGGAAGCTCGACGTTTTAGAAGGACGACGTTTGAAATCCGACGTTTCTCCTCGTATCATTAAAATATGATTTTGGATGCCGGAAGCAGGATGGAAATTTAAGCAGGACGAGAATTTAAGCAGGACGGAAATCGAAGCACGACGGGAAAACCCGAAATCGAACAAAAACCATGATTTCGGTATTTCAGAATTGTTCGAGGAAGCCGGAGACTTGGGAAATATTTTCCATCAAGTTCAGAAATATTTTGGAGTTTATTAAGAATATTCAGTTCATCAGAACGGACGTAGAAAATATATTCGGGATTGATCGCGGGACAAAATTATACCGGAAGGGTCGAAATCAGTCGAATGGACCGAGAAACTTGAGGTGGATTTATCTATGAGATAAGGATGTGGTGTCAAATGCCTGGTATGGTAGGTGGCAAGGGAAGTACGAGGTGCTGAAGCTCCAGCGATCACAGCATACGGAGTGACATACAGAAGCACGAGGTGCCGCTCAACCTGCGACCGAAGCATGTTGATCGACATGTGGCCGATGTGATGTCAATGTGCATGCAACCAGGCCATTCCTTCATACAAGTGGAGGACGTGGTGTCTTCATGCATGCCATCCTGGTCATGCAGCCAGACATGTGAAGCACGAGGTGCCGCCGCGCATGCGTCCGGAGCCATGCAAAGCGACACATGGGCCGCCACACGGCCTGTTTCTGATTGGTTGCTGCTTCCTATAAATACCCCACGACCCCAGATCATTTCATACCATCCAGAACAGTTCAAAGTCAGTGAAAAACGTGAGAGAGAAAGCAAATAAAGAAAGTTAGAGTTTCGATCATTTTCGAGCATTTTTCGGCAGTTTTTGAGAGTTTTCGAGAACAGTTACTCTGTCCGATTTGAGTCAACATCTGAAGAAGGTTCTGCTCAAGTGAAGATCAGTCCAGACGTGGGTCTACTTGTGAAGATCAAGAAAAGGGTTCGGATCGTAGAAGACGGACACGGGGTCAAGGCCACAGTCAACCAAAAACAGTGAGTTTTCATGCAGGTTCCCATTACTTGGAAGTTGGATCATGGCAGGAGGCCAGGTCTAAACTGAGTAACGGTTTGATTTGTTAATAGTAATGGTTAGGGTGATTAGTTAATAGCATGCTTAGTTATTGCTTGAGAATCGTAGTAGCACGCTAATCGTTAGGTTGATTGGTTAGTTAAAGAACCTTAAATGCTTAGATGATATCGCTAGGTTGCGGTTAGTTAGATATTCTGGAATTAGTCTTTATGCTATATTCTAGAATGTGGTTGATTGTGTTGATTGTGATTATTTCTTGGAACCTTGGCTATATTACCAAATTTATTCTTAGTTATATATTGGCCGACAGCATGTGCGTAACCCGCCATTGCTAGGCATATGTGGGTGAGTTAGTGTTCCTTCAGACCTCGTACCCGGTGGGTTCAAGGAAACCCCTTATTCGATGGATCGGGAAGACTCAGAGAGACGGGGTCATGGTCTAGGGCTGAGTGATTACACGACGGTGTAATGTGGCAGTGACCCGAAGGACTGTGGACTGTCACGCGGTGACCCGAATGATTGTGGACTGCGGTCGGTTGAAAGTTCCTTCTTCTAGCCTTCGTGGTAGGGAGATAGAATATTGCCGATGATGAAGGACGAACCTAATGTCACCGAACCCTAGTTATATTATATAGTGTTAAGGGTTTGGTAAACCCTAGTTTATCGATTTACGAGTTTTTGCGACTATCTTATAGTATCTATATTTTACTCGTATTATTTCTGCTGCGGATTTCTGATTGCTTATTATTAGTATTATTGATTTATGTTATTAGGTGAACCTCTCGCTTTAGATTGTTTGGGGTGGGATAGCAAGGGGTTGTATTTGTTAGTTGGGGATTGTAACTCACTGAGTAATGCTAGATTACTCACTCCTCACTCTTTGTTGTTTTTAGGTGACCAGTAGAGCTTGTTGAGGTCACGGGAAGTTAGGCCGGCTGGTGTAGTATTTTGCATCTTTTTGCTTGCGACGTTTTCAGACTATAAGTATGTATCTTTTGCTCTCTTGGCATGTCATTACATGTATAATATTTTGTGTGTTGTGAACCGAATATGTTATAAAATAAATAAAGCGATGTTTATGTAAATGCCTTGTTGTATCTGATATTAGCTTTGTCCAAGCTAACACAACGTCAGATTGAGGTACGGGTTGAGAAGTCTTAGGACTTGATCTGACGGGACGTGTTAGTGGTCGAACTGGCTTAGTCACGAATTGCACTCTTTGTGACCTTGGCCGGACGCCCCTAGTCCATCATGTAACGCTCCCGAACTTTGGTAGAAAGTTGGTCCATTGGTCATGTTCTTGTTTGATTGTTGGTCGGTGGTTTGACCTATACCTAGAACGGTTCGGGGGTGGGTGTTACATCCATACTCTCGCCCATTTTATTGGATGATTATATTCAGAGTTTAGAGACAAGCGCACCTTCTTTGGAGTACTTAGACTTTGAAGATATGGCGTCCATATCCTATGTAGAGGTTGGAATCAGATCTCCATCGAACTTCAAGGTAAGCTGCTTTCTCGTTCTGTATAATTTTTGTTGGGATCATCACACAAATGCGAAATCTCGTTTAAAAAGAAAAAAAAAATCTAGGATACAAGCATCTACGGTCGGATTGTAGAGTTGGGGCTGTGTATGTACAGAGGCGTATCTGAAGAATTGCTTATACATTTGCTCCAACGTTCTATAAACTTATCGGTCCTCGAGATTAACAATGTAAATTTGTTTTTTCTTTCGGAACTTTGTAATCGTATATGATGTAATACATACACTGACACTGTCTTTAATCTGGTCTTAGAGATTCGTACCCCGGGGTTGCTGGAAGCCGCCTAGTTCTGTACCCACCTGTTTGCTATGGAGTCTTCAAACTCTAGAGTGGAGAGGATACGCAGGAACATGCGCAGAAAAGGAGCTGTTGAGTTATCTCCTGAAGCATGCACTATGTTTGGAAACCGCATAAATCATCATTGGGGTGTAGATTCTAGATCAAAATCGTTTTTTATATTAATAATCTAATTAGAAAAATTGGAATTGAAATTTAACAATTATTGTGTTTATGAACAGAAAAAAATCAAGTGGCACTGAAAGGAAATAAATATAAACAGTGAGACAAAAACACAAAATTAATAAATTACAAAAAAATTTCTCTGTATTTCTTTAGATTATATTTACATTATGATTATTAATTGTCAATTTTTGGTGTTATTTGATTTTTTAATCGTAGTTTTTCATGCTTCTGTATTTTTTATTTTGTTTAGTTAATTTTCATTTTATAGTTTATATAATATTCATTATTTTGGTTTTAAATATATTATTTTGATAACATTTGCGATTTTATAGATAAATTTATTATTGTGATAAATTAATTTTTGGTTCTGATGGTCGTCATGTATAAATACAAATTAATTTATTTTAGATTAGAAATATGATTGTTCAAATATTAAATATATATCATTATTTAGCATAGGTATATAATTTATATTATATGACATATTTTTAATAATGTTTTACCTTTAACCTTAACTTTAATATTGTAATAATTGTTTGGATCAAATATTTTCAATAAAAAAATCAGAAAATTGGCTATAATATTAGTCATTAAAATCATAAATTAAATATAAATTAACGTAGTTATGATATAATTGGTAGTTTTTGTTAATATCAATTGTTAATATCTATTTATTAGTTAAATTTCCTAAATATCATGATAATTACAATATTAATTTTCAGACCTCGTCTTGTCTTTATGTTTCGGCCTCTTTCTAGTCCTTGTAGTGTTGATGTTTCTTTTGCCCTTCTTATGGGTTTTATAAAATACAGATAACAAAACGGCTTTAAAACTAAACTATTTACAAAGGTTTGGCAAATAAACTTGATATAATTAAAGAGAATTTGGCAAAAAAAAAACTTAACTTTGCACGAATTACCAAAAGAGATATGAATTTTTGGGCTGACCAAAAAGAACAAAACTTTCATTGACTTTAGAATTAATTAACAATGTTTTCGTTGACTTGCATTTTTAGCACGCCGTCGGCAAATTTAACAGAAAAATTTGACAGCGTTTATTGTTGGCGTTAAGTGAAACAACGACGTTTTCAAATGAGATGAAACGACGCTGTTTTACATGATTTGAAATCATGTAAAACAGCGTCGTTTCATCTCATTTGAAAACACTGTCTCAACTGTGGATTCACGGTGTGTTAATATGGTCAGTTAATGTTAAGTTGCTTAATAAACTGAAAAAATCAACAAAGATATAGTATTTTTTTTGGCCAGACTCGAATAGAGGTTTTTTTTGGAAATTCATGTAAAGTTCATGTTTTTTTTGGCCGAGTCAATACCATTAAAAGGGGATCATTCCTATATTATACCCTTAATGAAATATTAAAATTTTCCAAAAATGTCCTTAATGATATGGCTAATTAAAAAATTTCATTAATGACATTATTGTCTTTCGGTTTTTGGGTTTATAATACATTTAAATGGACTATGGCCCAAATCTGTTAACTAACTAAATGAGTTATGTTTTTATATAATCCATTTCGTAGCCCATAAACGTTTTTATAATAACAATAAATTAAAGTCTGCAATAATTTTTAAAAGTAATATTATAGATTGAAATTTTGTAACTAAATGATTTCACGACTTAATCAAAAAAATTATTGGACCACTTTCTATGTTTAGAAATATTTTATGAAATTTATAATCGTTAAATATAAATGATTGTCCAAATACGAATTTCAGGTACAACCATTATTGTTTAACTTATTTAGAAACATAAAATAGCATTGTAAATTTCGTCATACTGTACATAATATAACAAACCCACATAATTGAAACTTGATCATGTCATAGTTTATATAATTAAAACGATGAATTATTAATCTTTATATAGAAAAAACAACAAAATAGTATCCGTTCTTTTTAAGTGCTGATGAAAAATCTAGTTCTCTATAATTAAACCAAGTCTTATTTAATAAACAAAAGAAAAGCTCTGGTCTGGTCTAAGGATTAGGGTTTCAACTTTGAGGGTGTGGCCTCTGGGATCAGTAAGAGATACTTATACTTGATTTATTTCCTCGAGCTTTCTCGTTCCCTGATTCAACATCCTCGTTTATATCATTACGCTAATTCAGAAAAAAAGAAGAAGGAAGAAAGCACCTAAGAGGAGGATTGTTTTAATAATTATGGGAAATATCAGTGAGTTGCCTGACAATTTACTCCTATAGGAGATATTGTCATTCGTTCGAACAAAATATATTGTGGCGACAAGTCTTGTCTCAAAAAGTTGGAGGTCTCTCTGGACTAAGGTGTCCAGACTCACGTTCAACGTTCCGTATTACCCTGATAAGGCTGCTGGTTTCATACGATTTTTAAAAGAGTCTCTGCTTTCACATCAGCCTCATGCTCTTGAAACCCTGCACATAGACGCAAGACAATGTTCATTGGGCATAGATATTCGACCGTGGATTAGAACGGATGTTCTATCCAACCTACGCGAGCTCGAGGTTGATGCTGGTGGTGGATATATCAGATTGCCTTCTGTCTTGTTTACCTGCAAAAAACTTGTTGTCTTAAAGCTCAAAGGCAGGATCCAAGTAAAACTTCCTTCCACGGTCTGTCTCCAATCCCTCAAAACTCTGTACTTGTTGCGCTTGACGCTTCTCAACAACGAATTCGCTCATAAGATTTTATCAAATTGCCCTCTACTATCCGACCTCAGACTAGAACGTTATGTTATGTCAAAGTTGCATATCGCAATGCCTTCGTTACAGATATTGACCATCGTAACAAGAAGTGTCTTTGGACCCTCGTCTAGTAAACTAAATCGTTTCTTTAGGCGTTTAGAGAAAATAAGCACACCTTCTTTGAAGTACTTAAACATTCAAGCTTTGCTGTCTAGAATCTATGTGATGGTTATAATCAAATCTCCATCGAACTTCGAGGTAAACTTTTTCTTTCTGTATTGGTGTGGGAATCATCACAGATCACACTAATGAGAAATCTTGTTTTTTTTTTCTTTTATTCTAGGATACAAGCATCTACAGTCGGGACTGTTCAGTTGGAGCTGAGTATGCGCAGTGGCGTATTTGAAGAACTGCTTATATATTTGCTCAAAAGTTCTATGAACTTATTGGTTCTCAAGATTAACAATAAGTTTTAATATGTTTTTCTTTTTAAACTTGGCTATCCTATAATATTATACATACACTGACATTATTATTACTCTGATCCTAGAAATTCACACCCCGGGATAGCTGGAAGCCGCCTAGTTCTGTTCCTACATGTTTGCTATCGAGTCTTCAAACCCTAGAGTGGAGAGAATACACAGGAACATGCGCAGAAAATGAGCTGTTGAGTTATCTCCTGAAGCATGCGCTATGTTTGAAAACCGCAAAAATCATCACTGAATCATGCACTATGTCCAAGAAGATGAAGAAGGACTTACTTTCTATGCCAAGAGGTTCTACAACTTGCCGGCTTGTGTTGAAGTAATGAATTAATGAAATTGTGAGTAACAGAAATCCAGTGCTTACAGTCTTACTGTTTCTAATGTTTTGCCTAAGATCGCAATAAGGTTTTTATTCTCGTCTTTAGTATTCTAACTGGAGGACTTCTAAGCATTTATTTTTTGTTGTGTCTCTTCCTCCAGCTACTCTATTTGACCATTGAAAATTGCTCTTTCTGAAGAAGACGCTTTCTTGGGTTACAGGTATCAACTCTTATTGCCTTTTGTTTTTTCCTTCTTGCTAAATGGTAATAATCTACGAAAAGTTTAAGATTTTATTTGTTTAAATTGTTATTATTAAAATATTTTAGGATTTATATACTAGAAATATTACAACTTACTAATTTCTATCATAGCCATTATTGTTTTTTTTAATAATACTTGAACAAAAGAGTTCTAAAAGGTTAAATTAGAAACTCATTATTTTAGGTAAATTTATTCATACTTATCTAACTAACTAACTATCAACTTAGCTGACACTTGGCTAATTTACTATGAAACATTGAAATTCATTATTATTTTCTCTGATTTGTTTCATTTCGTAGCTAATTTACTAGTGGCATATTAATTTACCAAGAAACATGTAAATCTATTAATGAATTTCATTTATATGATATCATAGCTAATTTACTAGGTGAAAATTAATTTTGTTAATCTGAAAATCCTTATAACAAGAGGAATAATCGTTGGATTTATAGATGGAATCAGAGGAACTTACAAAACAGGTGATTCGAAAAGGGTTAAGCCTTTCTTTTACCAACATGTTTTGATTGCTGTTCTTCATGTCTTCTCATTCAGCCATAAAAGTATGTCTTCTTGTTGGTGCATCTTTTCTAGATTCATTCACATTGGTTTTGTCTGGTTCCCTGTGATTTTTAATGATATGTTCTATAGTTTTTGAGTGTATTTCAGAAACAAAGGAGGTTTCAAGGATTGTTTAGGATGAGCAATATGAATGACTTGCCAGACAAATTACTCGTGAAGATATTGTTATACATTTCGACAAAAGGTGTCGTGATCACAAGTATTTTTGTCGAAACGATGGGAGTCTCTCTGGACATATGTGACAAGACTGAAATATGATCAAGAATATCACTATGCTAAGAGAATTGTTTTCTCAAGATTTGTTGACAAGTCTCTGCTTTCACATCAGCTTCCTGTTCTTGAAAACCTGCATTTCAAATTCATGACAGGGTATGCTTGGGGCCTTTATCTGTATAATTATCGTAAGGGCCAAATATTTTCATCAAAGCGCTGTCAGCTTTACTACTAGTGTGTGTCTAGTTCTGCAGTACAACTGTCGTGGATTCGATTCTTTGCCACATGATTTTTTGTGTTTTCCAAAAAAAGTAATTAAAGGGCCAAAACGTATTATGTGTTTGGGGGTCCACAATGAGGCTTGATTTGAGATTTATTATGTTTGGGATGAGATTTCAGACCGGGTCTGGAGTGGGTTGAAACCCAACTTCAACAATAGCTCCTCGGAATTTGGCATGTCGCACCGGCGGGCTGTGTATTTTACTATTTCAACATCCGGTTTGAGACTCTGGTTTGGAAAATTTATTATGAGATTTGATTGAAGCAAATCAAGAGATTCCCTCCTTGAAAAATGAATCGTTTGTAAAACGGTAATCATTTCCCTTCATTACTTACTTTTTGGAATATAAATTGCTCGGTTAATAATTATTATTTTTAAATTATTTTACATTTATAAAACCAAAAAAATTATTATAGTAAGACAATTAAAACAATTAAAAAACAAAAGTATATTAGAATTGTTATTCTTTTATTTTGTTGAATTTTTGCTTACTTCATAAGTAAGATGATGTAGTATTGGTTTTCGTATACTGGTTTTCCCTTAAATTTTATAATATTTCTAATAATGTCTACTCCCTCCGTTTCCGAAAGTATGATTTTCTTTAGTATTCACGCTTATTAAGAAAACAATAAATGTTTACAGTTTAATTTATTATTTATTTTTATTCTACTTTCCAACAACTATCTACCAATGAAATTTAATCAATTCAAGTATTCATAATTAATGTTTCTTAAAAGTATACAAAAATATCTTAAAAAATAGAAAATCTATCTTTATGGAACAAGAAATAAATCTAGAAAATCTTACTTTCGGGAAAGGAGGGAGTATATGTTTAGTTCCAATTATTATATAAGAAGTATAATATGAAAATGTTTGAATCTTTATAGATAAAAAAATATTTTACTTATGAAATTTCTACTTTAAACTATTGCCTTTTTTGTTTCATAAATATTGTCATTTTAATATTTTTTTACACAGAGAATCTCACATTAAAAATTCAATGTAATGCATATTTTTTAAGTTTAATATTAACTACAAAATGCATTGATCTTAAAAATATTTTTTGTCATATATTATTGCTTAAACAATTATTTTTAAAATTTGTGTCAAAAATGTCAAATGCCTCTTCGTTAATACATAGAGAGTAATATTATTCATTGAAAGTTTTTAAAGAAAAATTATTTTATTATGAAATATAAATTTCAAATGATATCCTTATTAAAATTTACAGAAAACATTATTTATACAGATTAATTAAACCAATTGATATTTTTCTTTTGTTTGTTTACCTTATTTTATATTGAGGTATATTTTATTTTAAATAATTTTATTTTTGAAAATTTTGTTATTTTTAAGATATTAAATTATAATGTTGATTTGCATATTTTGATTGATAGTATTAAATCCTATTAGGGTATGGACATTCTTTATGACTTGTATCCTCGATTTCTATATAGTATATATTATGTATTGCTACAGTTCTCGGTAGAGTTTTTCATATTTTGCAGTCAGGTGCATCATTATCTGAAACATATACAAAAATAAAGTTGGATGAGAAATATCAAGCCAAGGTATTTGACGGTTGATCTATATCGTTTTAGAGTTTTGCTGGTGGAGCTCATCACTGGAGCATATTCAATCTGTTTTATGCTGTCTCAAGAAATTATTACATTGACAAATTATTCATTCTCGCAATGAAAGAAAATATACTCGATGAAAGCATCGATGGTCTAATCAATTGGAGGAAGTTACGGTAACCGCAAAACTCGCAAGGAAATGTGTGAATCTCAAAAGGATTTCATGACAATGTTGCAACTTCATTCTTAGATCATGATCATTGAACCATTTCCTAGTCAAGTATAGTAGCCACTGAACATGATAAATGCTTAATTTCAGTATTTATGTCTGTAGTAAACAAACGTGTACGTATGTGCAAATAATATATGGAGCCTGAGTACACAGAACCAAATAGGCTTATTTTGAATTGGCTACCTTTTTAACTCACGACCAAGTTGCCAACCCTAAATTAGTGACAATAATTTCAACAAATTGAACTTCAGATTAGAACTTAACCCACATATGGGACAAATTTGCAATTTATATATGGACTTCAAATGATGCCAAGTATATATGACACTGGCCGAACTTTCTTTTCTTGCTGGTCTTCAAACACTGACTCTTGCAACACTCTCACTCCTCCACAATACCTCTTTCATTCCATTAATTTGAAAAAAAAATCTTCGGACTCGTTCAAGATTTTTTCAAACCTAAAAGAATTGGTTATATAGAAACTAAGGCGCCAAATCATGAAAGATCTCGATTCAGATTGTACCAAATCCAATGGACCCACCGTATCTTCTTCTGATTTCTTGTGGCGCCAGGGAACAGAAACATGTCAGAGGAGTCTGGAGAAACTTTCTGCTTAAGAAAGCTCGGTTGGTTCTCATTTATTGTCAGCCCAAAAATGGTCTTAGCAAATGACATGTTCACAAATCCTAGTTGATTATAAGTGAGCGTTGAAGCCGCATCGTTGTCATTTCTCTTCTTTGTCCCAGCCCATGTGAAGCCGCTTGTGGTTTGAGATAAACCGATGTACGGAAACTCGCTCAAAGTAATCACTTGACATGTCTCCAATAGCGTATCGAGATAAACCGGTGCACAGAAACTTGTTTCAACCAAATTACGAATAAGGAACTGAGATTTTGAAGCATCAGTGTCTTACATACCTGTTGGGTTAGTAACTTGTTTAGATTTGTAAGCTATTTGATAGTTCTACATGACTTTCCCGTTTTCTTGAAAACCAAGCTATATCTTTTCTTATACCTTATTTTCTCCTGCAAAAAAAATATTAAAATCTCTCAAATCTCTTTATACCTTATTTTTTCCTGCAAAACAAACATTAAAATCTCTCAAATCTCAACACATAATTACAGAGACAAAATTTTATACAAATCTTATGGAAATTGATTGATTGAAACCTTCGTAGAAGTTCTTCACGGTACTTTTTTTTCTTCACGGTACTTAGCATCCATATCATTGTTAGGAGGTAATGTCAATGGATCACAAGCATACGGTTTTGTGTTAAAGTACTGAAATAATAGCAAAGCCACAGAGAAGACCAAAACACTGTCAGTTTAATATATATATAAATACATGGCTGTAATTTGATTCGATATTTGATTAAAGTTTAGGGTTCTTTTTTCTTTACATCTTACATGAGATGATAAGAGGCAGTTCCTCGTTTGTCTGGACCAACAGATAATAGATTCTCTTGAAGATCAGATGCTATTATCAGGAACTCCTAAAAAATTTCTCTCAGACAACGTTCATGTGGATGTTGTGGTTTAAACATCTTAGTTTGAGAATGCAGCTTGTTCTTTTCCCAGAATTCTTCATTTTGTGAACCAAAGAGTTTATACGTTTTTTGAAGTTGTTCAATCTACACAGAACAAACACACGAAAACTCATTAAAACTCTATCTGAAATGAATAATTTTGATATATCGTTTTGGTCCCATTCTCACCTCTGTTCTTCCTTTTAAGAAGTGGTCTTCTGGTAAGAATCTCAAGGAAAACACAGCCGACGCTCCAAAGATCAAATGAGACACTATAAAACATAATGAATCATAGATTTTCAGATTTAAACTATTTTGTCTTATTATTTTGACCCAAATAAAACAAAAAGAACTAAAAAGTGAGAATGGATCATAGGATCGCCGGAGACAGTTCTGGCGGAGGAGACACCGGCTTTGGCGGAGGAGTCGGAGTGGAGAACCGCCTTGCTGTTTGATTTCTTCGACATAGGATTGCCAAAGACAACTTTGGTGGAGGAGACACCGGTTTTTCCGGTATGTTTGATCGGTGGGGATTTGCCATCGGGTTTCATCGCGGATTCGGCTTCTTGAGAGGATTCTCTCGATTTTGATTGGAACCAATAAATAGTGAAGAGGTAGACAATTTTGTGATAAATGGATCTCAGGAAAAGAGGGTTTCAAAGAAATTCATAGGGAAAATGCCAAAGCAAGCCATAAATGGAGGCTTGATTACACAGAGATGAATCGTGTGTCGTTTGATCGACAATCCGTTAGAGAATTGGAAACGACGAAGAACAACACACTAAAGGATCCGGAGTTCATCGTTTCACGTTTCTAGGTTTTCCCTCTCTTTGGGCTAAACGGGCCAAACAAGTTCAAGTTAACGGATCAAAAAAATTATTAGAAGCCCAACATGAAAATAGTCTATGACATGGCCAAAAGAAAGAATCTTATTGGCTGATTTTTGAGTCTTACGTGGACATATCTATTGCTGGTATTCCCCTTTTATTTATTGTATAATTCAGAGAAAATGAAAGGTTTTATTCTATCGCCTTATTCTCTTTGTGCAATATTGTTTTTCGTCGGTTTTTGTTATAATTTCAGACCTGCTTTTTTTTTGCTTTCGTAGTGCTCGATTTTCTTTCTTTGTTTGCTATCCGGAATTGCTTCATTTGGTTGTAGGTTACTGTTCCGGTTAATTTTATTTTTAGGGTTTTACTCCAAAAGATGTTATGATACTGATTTTTACTTGGACAGCCAGTATGGCCGTCCCAAGGCTCACTTCAAAGTTTAATATATACTAGATTTTGATCCGCGCTTAAAAACGCAGGTTTATTCTTTAAAATATAATAAAAAGATATATATACATGTTAGTTTTTCATAGGCTTAAAAATTTTACTCTCACAAAACCTAAATCAGAGTAGACCAAAACTTATAGGTTCGGTTTGGCAAAGTATATGCTAAAATACCTATTAGGTAAAAAAATTGACCTATTGGTCTTGTTTTGGGTCTATTTCCTACCCGAGAACCCATCATATATTTGAAATATTCAAAATTTCATGTATATTAGTTATATTTGAGTATTATAGTATATTTTTGATATTACAAATATTTTTTTTTTTATGTTTCGGGTTAGAGTCTGCGGTTATTGTTTTGAGTTTAGGGTAAAATTTCATATTTTCAAAACAAATATAATTCAGATAGTCAGGTAAATTGTTTTGTAGTTTCGAGTCCTCAGATAAAATTTTGGATAAAATTTTGGGTATTTAAATATTTGTTGGATATTTTCAAATTTTCAGATTCATTTTAGGTACTTGGGTCTTTTTTGAATTTTAAAATATTTGAAAATACCAGACTTATACTCGAATACCCAAAAAAAGAAGTTAAAGCTAAGTTAGTTTTGGTAAAAGGAACAATATAGTTTCTAGAGTTTATTTATTTATTTTAAGAGCCATAGTTCGATAAAAAGGAACAATATAGTCTCGGTATATTAAATACATCATGAGACAGGTTCGGGATGATGATATTTTAGTAAATTAGATTTGTACATGTGTGTATAGTTCTCTGGTCCACTGAGTATAGTCGAGTAAATCTTCTTATACTATAAAGAAGAACTATATTCTCTTCTCATATTGCCACGTAAGAAATTAGTGTAAGGAAGTTGCACCACGTGTCCTATGTTTAAAGAGTGATTTACTCTAAGAGACACTTTTGTGTCTTTCCTTACAATATTAGACACATATCACTTGGTGGGCACAAGTTCAGTTACCAGGGTGTGTTTTGTACCACTATACCCTTTAAGTGACTAAATGATAAAACAAGCTTGGTTGGGAAGGGATTAGTTGTTTAGTTCACGTGACTAAATGGAAGAGGCTGGTTTGGAAGAAAGTTTATTGTTATTTATTTAGAAAGTTGAGCAATTAATGTGGGTCGCTTTCATGGGAGAATGTGTTAGTCTCCTAGCCACACGATTTGTCCTAATGTTAATTGATCGTATGGTTGTGATTTCATAGGTTCTTTCGGTAGGAATAAAGGAGACAAGAGAAGGGAGTTAATGCTTTGTGTTGGTAGTTGAGGTAGCATCGAAGTTTGGCTAAGGTATTTTTCTGTCATTTGAACGTTCATTTTTTCTGAATCTGAGAATTTTTTGGTTGTTTTGTTAATATGTTTAAGAACCTGTTTGATTGTTTGAGGTAGAAGATATGGAAGATCAGTGCATGGTGATTTGTGGGGAGTGGCAATGTGGTGGAGGAGGGACTTGGGATTTTATTATTGAAAAGAAGCAGATGGCGCGTGTGGTTTCAGTGTTTGAGGGCATCGGAGTCAAGGAGTTGGAGGGTAGAGTGCTACGTGAGTTTCATGTGGATGAGTCTGCGTGGATGGTTATGTTGAGCTACTGGCCACCAAGTAGTTTCGAGCTGGCGACGGGGATCAAGACACCACCGGTGCTGATAACGAATGACGTGTCTTTAAGATATTTCTTCAAGCACTTTGTGGTGAAGGGGGTGATGAACTTGTATGCAACGTTCGTTAGAAGGGATCATGGAGGCACAGGCGTGGATGTGGATGAGGCAGAGAGGGGGTATGTAACACCAGCAACTGTGAAAACAAAAATCCAAGCCGGCGTTGGGTGGAGCTCAAAGAAAGCGGTTAACTTCTCAGCTGTTGGTTGTGAGGCACCATTGATCGATGAGGATGATGTTGAGCTAGTGCGTGAGGTGGAGAAGGTGGAAGAGAGGATTAACAGTGGTAGTACACGTCGAGTTGATGGGGACGACACTGAGGGCAGTAGTGATGAGGAGGGTTTGGGAGGTGGAGTAGCTGAAGCAGACGACATAGATGTAAGACCAAAAGGGTATGATAAAGAGTTCTGGACTCCACTGTTTGCAAATGATTACGGTGGTTCCAATGCTGTTAACGTTGTTTTCAATGAGGATGAAATTGTTGATGCAGTTGTTAAGAAGAAAGGGCCACGTAGGTACTTCTGCGATACGAACAGTGTATTCGATGACTGGGTCGAAGTGGGTGGGTCAAGCAGCGGCTCGCAAGAACCAAAGTGGGAGGACATCAGTAAGGAAAACCCATGGAAAGGAGGCGTATCGCGTGACGCAAGCGTGGAAAGGGGGAGACAAGGAAGTGGCCGTAAGTTAGAAGATGTGGATGACGAGGAGTTTGACATACCACCAATGTTTGATGACACAGAATACGATGCAGCAGAGATTCCAGATATGGATGTGGATGAAGGTGATGGTAGGATCTACGTTGGTAAGGTGTTTGGGAACAAAGTTGACTGTCAGATAGGGTTGGCGATTTATGCTATTAAGAATCAGATTCAGTTCAAGCAGACGAGGACAAAGATAGATTCATTTGTGGTTCAGTGTCCTGATGAAAAATGTGATTGGCGTGTGACCGCTCATGAGATTAGGGGGTGTGGCTACTATGAGATTATGAAGGCACAACTGAATCATACATGTCCAATTGAATCTAGAATGGGGTACAAGAGTCGGGCAACTTCGCGTGTGATAGCTGCTGTGTACAAGTCAAAATTTGGTGATCCAGGAAAGGGGCCAGTTCCTAGAGAGCTCCAACGTCTGGTACTTGAGGATTTGGTTGTGAACGCCTCTTACATGAAGTGCTACCGAGCAAAGGAGAAAGCTAATTTTGAGATTCACGGGAGTGATGAGGAATCTTACACTAGGTTGCCTGAGTACCTATACATGTTGAAGCTTGCAAACCCCGACACGATCACTGATTTGGAGACTGAGTTGGATGATGAAGGAAATGAACGTTTTCTGTACTTATTTGTTGCTTTCGGTGCTTCAATCAAAGGATTCCAGAAGTTAAGGCGTGTGCTGGTGATTGATGGAACACATCTGGGGGGGAAGTACAAAGGAGTGTTGCTGACAGCTAGTGGACAGGATGCTAATTTCCAGATTTTCCCCTTGGCCTATGCTGTTGTGGATGCAGAGAATGTGGATGCGTGGACATGGTTCCTCCAAAAGGTGGAACGTATTCTCTGCGATTCTGCTTCGCTTTCAATCATCTCTGACCGAGCAACATCGATATCTACTGCTGTTAAGCGTGTGTACCCATCAGCCAAACATGGAGCATGCATAGTACACTTGGTGAGGAATGTGAACTCCCGGTTTTCAAGCAAGAAGCTTGCTCAGATGGTGACGGCTGCGGCTATGGCTTGTAGGCTACGTGAGTTCAGGGATATGAATGGAAAAATTCGAGCGCTTAACAGTGCTTGTGGAATATACTTGGGGAAAATTGGGGCTGCTCATTGGTCTAGATCTAATTTCCCGAGTGATCGGTACAATATAATGACAAGCAATATAGCAGAGCAACTTAACAAAGCTTTGAAGGAGGGGAGATCTTCACCTATAACAGAGATGGTGATTTTCATACAGAGGATGATGACACGTTGGTTCAGTGCTAGGCGAAAGAAGTCTGAAAGGCACATGGGACTTGTTAGCGTGGAAGTTGATAAAGAGATGACCAAAAACATGGCTGCTGTGCGTGGGAGTCAAATAAACTCTACGACAGAATGGAGCAGTGAAATTGTTGGGCAGCTAGGGGGCAAAGAACATGTGATGCTTGCTGAGAGAAAATGTTCATGTAAGTATTTTGATGTGATGAAAATTCCATGTGGACACGCTATGCTAGCGGCCGATGGTGCTGGAGTTCCATATGATACATTGGTAGGTCATTGGTACAAAACGGGGGCATGGAAAGAGACGTATGCGGGGGTGATAAGTCCTGAAGGTGATCCCCGGGATGCAGACATTCCAGAAGAAGTCAGAGATTTTAAATTGTTCCCACCGATGATGACAAAAAGGCCATCAGGACGTCGCAGGCAGAGTAGAATTCCATCAACTGGTGAATTCCCGGTTAGTAATATTATAAGAATCGTTCTGATTTTGGTTGCAATTGTTTTCTTTGGTTTATAATTGAGAATTAAGATTGAATGTTGTTTTGTGATGGTAGGTGACAAAGAAGACTAAAGAAGTCCCAAACAGGTGTGGGAGGTGTCGAGGTATAGGGCACAATCGGACGAACTGCACCCTCCCGATCTAGAGTTCTTAAAAGGGGTGGTGGTTGAGATGTGAGAATGTTTTTTTGGGGAAGGGTTTTATTTTGCAAAAACATTTGGCGATGGTCTCCGGCTTTGAGTTGTTATGTTATGTTTTGGGAAATGGTGTTGTCTGACATGAACCCTATGTATTGAATGTGGTATTTTTTTGTTAAACAGTTGTTGAGGATGGTTTTATGTATTGAACGTATGATGGTGGTTTTGTTGATCAGAAAGGTTACAACAAACAAAAGTAGCTAGAAAATAGTATTTAACATCTTCAATAGCAAGCATTCATTAGGTGATCGGCAATGTAACATATGAGGAAAATACATAAGTTGCAATAAGTTGCAACAAACAAAGTAGCTATGAAGTCCAAATTAGTTTAGAGTTATATTATATAAAAAAGGCTGAAGCTTAGATAGTTGGAGGCACTATCAATGGGAGAACTTCCCACAGAGCCAAGCAACCACTGCTGTGACTGCAACTGCCACTGCAATGGCCGGCAGAGGTCCATTTCCGGCGTTGTGGATGGTCTGAAGGCGATCATTCATCCTCGCGTCCATGGCTTGGTCAATTAATTTTGCTTTTTCATTCAACTTGAGAATGAGTTCATCGGCAAGATGCTTGCTTTGGTGAACGATTGAGTTCATGGCGTTTGTGGCTCTCTGTTCCTGTTCCTGTAAGTTGGCCAGCATTGTGGTCTTCAGAAACCTGAGATCGTCGACACGCTTCTCCTCGAGCATTTGAATCTCATCCATCAAGGCCTCGTCAACCCACTTGAAAAGGTGAGCCTCTTGTTTGCGCTACAATAGGAGGGTATAAAAGAACATGTGCTAAATGAGTAGGACAGCGTTGGATGTGAATTTGTTTTGGGATAAGGTAAGAGAAAAACCTGCATCGCGATTACGCAACGGTAGAATCGCCTGTAGGGGTTTTCATCGGTCTTCGATACAAACGTGTCAACGGCTTTTCCACACCAACATTTGGTTGGGACGCCGCGCGATCTTGGAGAGGACGAAGAGGATGAACTACTCATAGAGAGGAGTCTTAGCTTTTTTGATATTTTTTCAGGAGGTGGAGGCCACAGCAGGAGCTTTCCTTTGGTGTTGTATCTTAAAAACCCTAATTTAAGAACCAAATCGTGAAGCCTTGAACCGAGTAAACCGGGAGAAAAATTGATATAACATTTTTCTGTAAACCAGGATAGTTTGATGTGGATGTGGATAACTGATTCTGTGAACTTGCACGTGGATGTGGATAACTTGTTTACTCTGTGGATGTGGATAAAGAAGAAAGCTTAGGCTTCGACAATAGGAGAGTTTAACAAAATACAGCCTAACAAGGTACAAAAACATGTCCTAAAGTTAATTATACATCAGTCATAGAGATAGCGTAGTTAATTATACAACCGTTCACGACGATCTACAAAAGAGAGACTGAGAACATGTCCAACAAAGAGATGCATCGAGTTAAGAGGGAGTCGGATAAGCAGGGATGATGAATGTCTTGTAAATGTCCATGGCGTACTGCTTCCGTATGTCATCCACAACACTATCCGTAATGCCAGAGATGTGGGGAGAGGGGTTGCCATGTGCGTACATCTCCAAGAACTTGATGCTTAGGGGACCGCAGTCACCAGATCTTTGATTGACGTATAGACCAGGAACACGTTGGCATCGAAAAGGCCGAAGATCAGGACTGTGTTTGGGTTTGCAATCTGCTTCAAGAGATAAGGAAGTGAGTTGAGAACATGTTTCATGCATCGTTGTACCGTCACGTCTTTGTACAAAGTAGGAAGTGGGTCTAAGATCTCAACAAGACCAATGTCGAGCTTGATTACAAGGCCAACCCAATGCTTGTCTTTCCAGATCATGGGGGTGTAGACGGTGTAGATGTCCTGGAGCCACTTTTTCCCGGGCTGATTACACATGGATGTGAGATCGTCGACCCAACGGTACTGTTCTTTCTGAGGATGTTTGTCGAAGTCCTTAAAATTTTCCTGCAAACCCGACGAAAACTTTGGAGATGCAAAAAACGAGTTGTGGTCAACAAGTAATTGCTGGTGCCTCTGAGCTAACATGGCGACGAGGATCTCCATTTGCTGGAATATGAATCAATTTAAAACAGCTATACTTGTAGACCACCAATTTAAAAAGGTTTAAGAGGTTAGTTTAAGATCTTACATAGGTGGTTGTCCATTTGCGGGGGGTTGCGAGGTCTAGAAGCAAGTTGTTGGAGAATTCAAATAAAGACGGGGTGATGTGGAATCTGTAGAAATAGGATAAAGAAGTGAGAAAAAGTAAAATTAATTAGAGGGGGGGAGGTTTTGATGAGAGAATTACATATACTTACACTTGTTTGGATGATGAAAGAGTTTGGTGGAAAAGGTTCCACTCGAGTTCAGGGAGGGGTGAAATGAGAGTAAGCGCTGGTATATTAGGACATTGTAACAGAGCGCGCGCAAGAGCGTTGTCTTCAGCAGAAGGTAGATGCCTGGTGGTTGGTCTGGCGGGTGATGAGTCGCTTAGTTCAATGATATCAGAGTCAAGATGATGTTCCTAGCAAAATGATAATGTTATCTCCATAAATGCGACCTTCAAGAAAATGAAAAGTAAGTAGGGAGAGCAATGTAAGAACCTGGATATCATTAACAATCGGCTTGGAGTGTGGAGTAAAGTTAGAACTAGCAGACGCTTTGAAAGCGTTGAGTAGAGTAGCATGTTCTGCGAAACCGCCTAAGCTGTCTGAACTTTTGTTAGGAGAAACATCAGGTGTGTGTGTGGGTGGGGGACGTACGGGTCTTGGAGAAGTTGGGTTGATGGATGTATCGTATTTAGGTTGGGTAGAGAAAGGAGGGTCAGGGCTACTTTGCTCGTAAATGGTGACACCGTGGAAAAGCAGTCTGTGGAGCGGGGGGCTGTTTGGATGAGCACTTGCATCGTAGACGGTTGATTTCAATGTCTCTAAATAGCTGCTAGTGAAAGGTTGGGCCTGAGGGGAGCTGTAGAAGAGGTTGTCGGCTTCATTTGGGTTTTGGGTATTGGTGTTGTGGTCAGGTGGGTTGTGGTTGGTGGGAGAATGGTTGCTGTCGTTGTGGTCGCGTTTGGTGTGGTCAGCTGGGATATTGTTTTCGATAGGGCATTGAGGGGTTGTGGGGGTCGTTGGCAAGGGACACTGTAGGGTTGGGGATGTTTCGAGGTTGCGTTGAGCTCTATATTGGCTAACAATAGGGGAGTTGCATCCAGAATTCGCTCCTGCATCCGTGTATGCTGGAGTCTGCTATTAAGAAAAAAGTTGCTGTATTTTTTTCAAGAAAAGCAAAGTAATAAGAAAGTGTGGAGAGTGTAGACTAACCGGGAAATTGTGAGGAGGTTCGGGACATGTTTGATCTGGTTGAGGTTGCTGAGTTCTTTTTGGCTTCTTGTGAGGAAAATGAAAAGCGTGTAAGGTGTAGCGCTTACCATTGTAAGGCAGCCTTCTCCGAACCATCATTTTGCGCAGCAGCTTTACTCCGTTTTAAGTTTTTTGACTTCTGCTTTAAGCTGGAGAACCATTTGAAGAATTTCTGTGACTTCAACGTTAGAGTGGGTGGCAGCGCGGTATTTATTGAAGTAAGAACTGAGACGTCTTTGTTTCTTGGCCGAAGGTTGTTTCTGGATTGCTTGTTTTGGTTGAAGTTTACTCTTACGAGGGACAGTTTGCTTGAGATGGACAACCTTCTTCTCCGGCTCAGATGGAATAGAAATCAACGGCTCAGATGTATCTCCCCCCACCCAAAGGTCCTTAGTAAATAGACTGTTATCAGCAATAAGCTGCTCCATGTATGTAACACGCTGATTGGACACCTCGTCTGGCCACACACGCCAGCCAGGCTCTGACTGCCAGTCAATGGGTATCACAGGAGTGACAGAGAGCTGAATTTTTTTGAATAGTTTTAGGTTAGCACTTTCATGGATGAGATATATTACGTGGTATATAAGTAAAAAATGGAGATGTGGTTAAAGAAACTCACATTCGGTTCGTTCTCCACCCTGCAAATTTCTATGAGATTTATTGAGTGGTGCGTTGGGAGATGCCCAACATTGAGGTCCATGATTGTGAGCTGATTAGGTGGAGCAGGTATCTTCTCCTGAAGCCTTGGAATCGCAGTGAATGCAAGCAATTGTAGAGTGAGTGGGAACTCCTGCAACCGGTAAGATTCCTGCTTGAGATTTATCACCATTGTTCCTACAGGGTCATCAACCAAAGGGTCCGGCTTCATACAATTTATGGTCTTGAGAAAAGACTCTCGGCCCCAGAGAAACTTGAAAAATTCATCCAGATTGTCCACCATTTGGACGTATCTAAGCGTAGGCCGCGGGTACTGCTTGTGTGCAATGAGAACGCCATCTACAATCATAATCAGAGCGAGGCGCAGCTTTTTCGAACCAGGCATGTTACGTTCCCTCTGAAGCCTTTTTCCTATGTCAGCAATAGTGGTCATTTTAGATTTGCCAATCAGCTTTAACCAGATAGGATCGCGCTGTGGTTCGCGTGGTTCTTCGTAGTCTGGAACATATCCATCAGGGAAATCTCCGCACGGTAGTCCTGTGATAGTTCCAAACTCTTGAAGCCCGAATCTTAAGGGCTTTCCTCCAAAGGCAGTCCATAAGGTGTATTTGAGGTCATCGAGAAGCTGTCTAGAGAGGAGGGAGTGTATGAGCTTGCAAGAGACAGGACACTGCCGAGCTGGTAGTTCGAAAAGCTTTCCGAAACAGGACGCTCTAAGCTGTTCGAACTCAGGCGTGTCTCGCAAGATGTAACGGACGAAAGCCAGTATATCAGGACGAGAATATATGTTGTGTTGATTTGGAGGAAATCTGTCAGTCGCGAACAACCTAGTTGGGAGTCTAGGATCACCTCCGACTCGAACTATGTGAAAGACAGAATCAAAGAAGGTAAATGTGACGATTGTGAGTAGAAAGTAAAGTTAATCGGGCGAAGGCTGAGTTTTGATTTGAGTTATACACTAAAACCGAGATCTTGGGATAGAAATTTACCTGATTTTCGTGTCGACTTCCTTCGATTCGTGGAAGTCTCCTCTTTAACCATGATGGAAACAAACTCTTGAAGGGAGAAAGATACGGAGACGCCGTTGATGGATACAAGAGATGAAGAAGGAAGAAAGATACGGAGACGCCGTCGATGGATACAAGAGATGAGAGAAGGGAGAAAGATACGGCGATTAGGGTTAGAGGTTATCGACAATATATTTTATTTTTTAATAAATAAATAAATTAAAAATAGCAAACGAGAAAGTCGAGTCTTTGTTGTCTCAATAATTGGAATCTAGTTCGAGGGTATATTGGCCTTTGTACACACAGAAAGTGTGTGTCCATCAAGATGTGTTCTTCTGAGTAAATATAAAGACAGAAAGTGTCTCTCAGCGTAATTTTTTCATGTTTAAAACGCATCATTTATTTCGTGTGTCATCCGCGTTTTTTCTTTGTTGGGCCATTTCATTTTGAAGCCCATAATCTCTTCTTTGTAGAAAACGGCTGAAAGATCATGACCTCTGAGTTCTTCGCCGAGAAGATTGAGATGGGTGCCACATAGATACACGGGATCGATGGAAAGCCATGTTTACAGAATCACCAAGGAGACTGGTTCTCTGGTCTCCGACAAGCCATGGGAATTATGGACTCCACCATTGATAAAGCTAAAATATTTTCTGAAGGTGGCATCGAGATTGACCCTTCGATCGTCGAATCTATATCCGGACTAATAAAAGCTCTCATTGAGTTAGATCAGCAGAAAGAGATCTATCAAAAAGAAGGCGATTCAAGGCGTTTGGCTGATACTTGCGAAATTGCCACTTGGTCGGGTTGTTCTTCAAATCTGGGTCCTATGCTTACTGGGATTCCATCAGCAGTAGGAGAGAATGGAGTCGAGGGGTATGGAACATGGACCAGAAAGTTGCTAGAAAAAAATCATCTTTGCAATGTTCAGACACGTTATCTCTCCATTCTTGACTACGCGGCTGAGAGTGAGAATCTGATGTTTCTAGGCGAAGAAGTCACCATAGACAAAGGCTATAGAAGCATTATTTATCACTTGGCCTCTGTTCTTCCTCAAGGTGTTATCCAGTAGATTCGAACGTTCCCGAAGATGAGTGGCCGAGAGTAACCATGATCGTCCTGTGAAGCTTTCTCATATGGGTCTACTGTGTTTGCAGATCATGTTATCCTCACTTTCTCTTTAGGTGTGCTTGAGACAAGATTGAGATTAATGATGGAGGATGAGGGTTGCCTGACTTCAAATCAGCTGCTATCAAGTATCAAGAGGTTCATTATTTTCTTTCCTCTATAAAAAAAATTCTTCTGCGTTTTTCCTAACTTGCATATCTATTGATTTTTTACAATAACCGTTCAAAAGCTGACATCTCGGATTCAAGGAATATATAGCTTGATAATGAGAAACGAACCAATTGGTCTTCAAGACGATGCTTTCGCTAGAAACTATCTGGTCAACGAGTTAAACATATCTCCTCATAGGATTGTTCCACTAAGAAACGAAGAACACTACCTGGAAGTCCTTTTGACAAACAACTGTAAGTGCCGTACTGTAGGACAAGAGTTCACACGCACAGGCTGGGGTTTCGTATGTCAAAATCGGTTTTAGTTGTTGTCTTTTTAACTCTTTTCTTTACATAAAGTCTCTAAAACATGACGTTGCAGGCATTCCATAGAGACTCACATAAAGTCTCTAAAACATGACGTTGCAGGCATTCCATAGAGACTCTCCTTTAGCAGTAGACATGTCCACGGCTATCTTGAATGCTCGATGCAGATCTCAAACGGCGAGAACTCACAGCTTTCGCCCAAGAGTTTCTGAGGACTCCTCCTTATCTGTGGCATCACTTGCTTCTTGGCACTCACTGTTTTCTTCTGGAGGGTTTTCTGGCAGTACCGGAGGTTGTTACCAGATAGTGGGGACGAATAAAGGGTATGTGAAGTGACTGAGGCATCTCGATCAGGTAGAGGCTTACGAGCACCGAGTTTTAAGGAGTTGATCAAAGTTGTGGATACGAAGGAGGCTGAGATCATGGAGATGCTGAAACAGAAGAGTAGCAAGAAACTCAAGAAAAGATAGTATTTTTTTGTTGGTCTTTGCCATTTCTGCTACACTACACGTACCTGGTCAGAGTTAGAGAACAAGGGTAGCATATACAAATAGAGAAGGAACCTGATAGCCTGACTTCTTGAATGGCATTAACTACTTCTTGAGTTATTATGTCAATTTGTCTCAGTTCCACGGTAATTTCTTCACTCCTTAATTTGAGATAGACCATGTTCGGTGGCTATTTGTTTGGTTGTTTTACTGGCTGTTTTCAATAGATAAAATGGACATCATAAAATCTAAAGTGAAATAGGATTGTTCAAGGTGGTTTATGTCTAACTAAATAATGCAGATTATTGATGGCCTAAGGATAGAAGCATTGAAAAGGGACATGAATTCTACGCCAAGTTTTTTCAGTGAGATCTAAACAGTTACATTTACATTTGTTGTTTACACATCTTCTGTTATTTACCAAATTGGGTGTTCGACGGTTTGTTCATCACCTTTCACACTAATGGATTCATGCTCATCATAATCTCAAACAAGTAAGATATATACATATAATCTAAGTGATATGTGTGTGTTTATGTTATTTTACTACATATATCTAATAGTGCTTTATTTTCCTATTTGGCTGTACTTAATTGCTACGATTACGGTTTTCCAAAGAGCTGACTTTGTATCTATAGAATTTTGATGCAAAGAAATATTTTTATCCATTACCCTATTCCAAATTTATTTTATCTTCGATGTTTGAGGATCCATTCCTAACATCTCCATACACTTTTTACTCACTTCTTTATAATAGTAACTTGACTTATACATAACTTGGCTTCGGCTCCATTTTCTAAAATTTTGTTTGCTAATTCTGCATTAAAATTACTGAGCTCATACAAAAATTAACCTTAAAACATTTTTTACCAAATAATAAGAGTAATGGATTCATGCTCAAAAAGCATTGAAAACTATAATTCAACATCTAATTACTCTTATTTTTAACAATTAACAATTGTCTACATGCTTAGGAAACCCATATATTTATAAGCCTATGTTTTCAAAATCATAATTATTATAGTGATTTGTTATTCAAATTCTTATAAAATTATGCCTAAAATAATAAATGATGCCTTCAATTTTTAAAAATATTTTACTGCCATAAGCGAAGGTTTCTTTTTACTTACTGTGGCACGACCTAAAGTTGAGTGTGCAAAAATATCTACTCTTTCCAAAACAATAAAAAAAGAAAACGAAAGTCTAAACAAAGGCTACATGTAGTTCTCAGAACAATGGTTAGAACAAAAACATTAGAAATTAATCATAATAATTTTGTGATGTGTTAACGTTGTAGTTAATTTTGTAGTTTACCACATGTTGAATTAGAGTATTATAATATTTTAGATTATGACAAAATGAAACAATTCAACCAATTAATTAAACACCATAACTAAAATTTTAATGATTTTTGTTTACTGTGCTCATCAACTTATATACAATTATCAATAACAAAAAAATGGACACTAAAATTTTTGAAAATTATAAAAGAAAAATATTTAAAATAATGTTATAATTGTTTAGCTACTTATATATTTCCAATAGATTATGATATTTATATATTAAATTAGCATACTAAATACGTAATCAAAATTAAATTTTAAACAAAAATTCCGGGCGTAGCCCGGGTTTACCCTAGTAATCTATAATATAATGGGGGACTTCACTCCCTCTTGAGTCGACACGTCAACATTTTTGTAGGTTCCACTGGTATTTCTTAAATAATAAATAGTTTCTTTGTAAAACATGTAAAAACATCTATCTTAGCTCAGTTGGTTAAATTCTCTTTTATCATCCCTAAAATTTCCAATCCAGGTTCAACACTCTTTAGTGCATCTGTTTTCTTTTTTTTTTTTGCTTCTTTTTTCTCCTAATTTTTATTTGTTTCTTTTTGTTATATACCAAAAGTCCAATATATTTTTACGTTTTTATTTGGATCCACATTAATATTTGGGCTAGACAATTTAATTTAGTTATTATTTTTTTTGTTTTTTTTTTGTTTTTTTTTTGTTTTTTTTTTGTTTCTGAGTCCAAATTGAAATTTGTATTTATTTTTAATCAATAATTTGACAATCTAATATTATATATAATCAATATATAATAAAATTTAAATTTTAAATTATTATTATTTAAATATGTTTTAATTAAATAATTTATTTATTTGATGACACCGAAAAAAAATATTTCTGGGTACGCCACTGATTGGCCTGGCATTTTCAGTGATTTATCAAATGGTTCCGCACGATTTATCTAGCTGTGGTGGATGATGAGCCACACTCCGGCTGCAAGTAAGCCAACAGATCATTCCGATTATGAGACGCCACCAAGAGCAAGTCAATAACACCATGTGGGGAAGAAGGTATGAATAGAATGTAGCGCAACAAATTCACCAGAGATTGAGGACGTTGAAAACACCCGTAAGCACCACAGTAAGTGATAGGAAATTATTATTCTTATCAGCCCATCAACCGTAGTTTCAATGTGTAGTTTTTAAAATTGATATTATCTTTGTCACCCACTTAAAATTTTATTTTTTTCCTGAAAATATTTATCTCTTACGAGGTTTTCTTTATGTTTTGAATTTAACCGAAGTGTTTACGGGTTTACACAATTCATCATATTCTTAATTCATTTCATTTGAACATGTTCAGAAAGAAACACAAAATACTTTACCATTAATATATTGTTAAACGAGTTTAACTTTATCAAAATAATGGAAAATGGTACATATGCATCCTCATAAAATCACATTTACTGAAAAGAATTGGCAAAAACTTTAGGCATTTTAAAATACTGGATACTACTTGCCTATATATATATCGTTATTTCAGTGTAATGTATCTTTAATTGTTTCATTTCACAACTCAAGTTAAAAAATAATAAAAACCTTCAAGAAAATCCTCAATTAATAATTAATATTGACTCACCAACCAATAATTTAGAAAATAAATTTGAACATAAATAACAAAATATAACCAAATAAATTTGCTAGAATTGCCTCCAAAACAATTGAATGACATAAATTACATATGTAAAGTTATTGTATCTAATAAAATATCTACAATTTAGTCAGCTCTTCTTCAGTGAGTAAATAGATATAACATCGTAAATCAAAACTCATATATTATTGACACCTTTAAAAATATACACAATATATTAGCACATACAGGAAAACGAGTGAGAGTACATGTTAAACCCATTTTCAAACTTAGAAATATACACATTTAAAACATGCAGCCAACAAATTAAAATTATTAGAAAGAGACATGAAAAAATGTGACAAAAAGTTTTGAAATAAATAATCTGCAACAACGTGTTGTCTTCTCTAACGACGAACATCTTCTCACAAAGTTTCGAAGTAGAGGGTTCACTTTAACAAATGCAGTCGCGAATATGAAGATGGATCTTCTGAAAACTTGAAAAACAATGATCAACCGAAAACGCAAAACTCACAACTACAATAATCCTAGCAAATATTGAGATGAAATTCTGTCCATAACCCCGCGCTTGCGCGGGGGCTAAGCACCTAGTTAAAGTTAGTTAGTCAAGTACTAGTTAAAAGTGTTAGGATTAATTAAATGCATTGAATGTTATATAGTTAGAGAAATATAAGGTATGACTAAAAAAATAATTAGTGAGTGAAAATGTGCAACAATTTTTTATAAGTAGATTTTTTTGGGAATAATTTTTTTAATAGTATAGATATATTTTTTGATTTTTGTCTACATATAGAAATTAAATATAATTAATTTAATTTATTATAGTATTATAAAACATAGTAGTAATATAAATTTTTATGGTTTAATAATAATTTTAAATTAGTTTGTTTTCAATTTTTTATAAAAAATTTTGGTATTTTTTTTTAAATATAAAATAATTTTGGTAATTATAATATAAAATTTTTATCCAAAGACCCTTAATTATATAGAACTGTCTCTGCCTTTGGAGTTTAGAAACACTAGTCGAGTTTAGAAACACTAGTTGTGAAACACAGTTTGAGAACACTTTTGATAGCTGACATCTTCTTGGAGTCTCTGTTCTTTTCTGCTTTCAGTTCTTTGCATTTCAAACTTGGTATTGACTATTGTGTTGCCTCATACACCAAGTTTGAGTGGAATATCAAATCCTCCAACAGCTACAAAAGCTTTGCTAAGCGACAGAGTTTCAGATTTAATGACCGAAACGATGTCACTATATGAAATAGTTCAGCATGAGTACAAATATTTGGGCCAGTCGAAGCAGAAGCCCACACAACATTCACAGTCTGTTCAAATAGCTGTTCGACGGTCTTTTTTCTAAAGTGTAGAATTCTTCCCAAAATGTAGACGACAAGAGCAGAGCATCACCAAAAAATTTATTTAGGAAAGTAGCTAAAGGGAAACGTACAAAAAATTCAATTCATATGCCACAATAGATTCCCACCAATAGGATCAGACTGATGTAATGAGGTGCTACTACGTAGCCATTAAATCAAAACCTCTGTTTTGAAGATGCAAGTGAAGCTTGTAGATGTCAATAGTCTTCCGTGACTAACTAGGCGACAAAGTCACTGATGCTGGATGAATTAGTCGTTACTACATAAGGCATGCGGAGTGGTGGGTTACTATGTGGATGCAGAATATACTGAGATGGAAAAGGATAAACTTGAGGATTTATGTCTTGATGGAGTTGCTGAACTAGTTGCTGATGCAGTATGTGTCAGAGAGTGAACCAGGAGGCATGCAGAGTGGTGGAGACCATGTGGATGCAAGATGCTGAGCTGACGTGGGATAAACTTGAGGAGAAAGTTTATACCGTGGAGAAAAGGGAAAAGATAAACTTGGGAAGTAAGTTTATGCCCTGAGGAATAAGTATATTTCAAGAAAAGGAAATTGTACTTATTAATATGGAAGTTGTCCATATATCCATGTTGCCTTGGAGACTAGGGTTTCAGGAATGTAGAGATCACTATAAAAGAGTTATGAAGTCGTGGGTATTCCAATAAGACACTGAAGGCTATTATTATAGAGAAAGGGTGAAAATTCCTTAGGGTGTTCTTGGGTCGTGCCGAAGCAGTTGTTGTGGTACTCACGATGGAGAGATAAGTTTGGATAGATTATGAATCTTTCAATAGCAGCTGTTAGGGTGTTAATAGACTGTGTAAAGCTGATAAACAAGTATTGTAATAGATTGTTTAGATGATTTCTAAGCAATATGTGTTTGCTTGTATCTATTTTGTTTTTTGATGTATCTTCTGCATTATTTTATTGTGGTGTCATCTTTACTCTAACGTGTTTTACTATAAAATAAAGTTGATGTAATCGACATTGGTAAGAAAAAATAATAAGAATCATTTCAGCTTCAAGACAGTTTAATAGAGTTACTTTCAATGCGAACTGGATCTAGCTAGATAGTGCATGACATGTAAAGATCAACAATGGAAACAGTACCCAGCGGTTTCAAGTTCAGACAATTGACATATGCACAAAATAAAGACGGACATCAGTTTCTAGCTTAGTTCCATCTGTGCCATTTTTCATACGTGCTGCATAGACGTCCATCTTATTCCAAATCTTTTTATTAGCTGTCAAGGACATTTGAACTGGTTGCGTCCATCATTTGACATGTATATGATTCCTTGAATTTGGTTTTGTTTGGTGACACAAATCCATGGTTACTTGGACTTTTTCGTTTCTTGGTTACTTGGATTTTTATTTAGTTTGTTACACCACGTGGAGAGCATTTCTCTCTCGTTTATAACAAATGTAATTACTGCCACTGTCAAGAGAATATATGACAAGTGATGGATCCATAAATTTATTTATTGGTGTCATAATAAGAACTAAAGTAATTTTATTATTTGTGAAGGCACTGCAAGACAATAGTTAAGGTTTAAAAATATTTAATTTGCAGAAAATACACTGTTTTTTTTGTATATAATAGGATATAGAAGTTTTTAGAAGTTTTAGAGTGCCACACACATAACTATTTGTCATGGTCGAGTGCTGCGAATAGAACATGTTCATCAAGAATGTTATACTTGCATAAACGTCCATCGATTTGAGTGTTCCGAAGAGAAATACTGTTAAATTATTTTTCAATATTGCATAGATTGTAGATAGTTATTCATTATATATGATAAAACTAGAGATATATGATGATGTAATTAATGATTCAACTAGTGTTGAAAATTATTATTTAAAATTAATAGTTAAAAAGTTATAAGCATTATAGTGTTTAAATACAAATATCAAGCTAAGATAAATAGTAAACTTTATTGTTAGTGTGAAATATCTAAAAATACAGCTAAATAAATGTATATTTACTATTGATATATGTTATATAGCATAGTATATAATTTTTTTTTGTTAACATGGGTTAGGTGTCAGATACTAACCAATTCTTCCACGAGTAGCAAACAATTCTTAGCTTACATTCTAAATTTACCGGGCTAGCCGACACCTTAAGCTTCACATAGGTCTACACTGTATATAGGGTTCGTTTTTATGAAGCTTTCCATTTTCACATTAATTATGATCAAATTCGCTAAAAAAATACAAAATATAATTTATGTGATATCTCAAAAACGATTAACTTTTTATAGTGTAACTGTGTAAAGACTAAATACTAGAAACCAATGTCAATATATATATATATATATAGGGACTAGCAATGTCCCATATGAAATATCATTCTCACTTACAGCTCTTCCCAATACAAGGTCTCTCCTCTTCTCCTCCGTTCTCCACGTTTCTATATTCACACTTTTGTCGATATTTTCTATTCACGTTATTAAAATTTAACGAATAGGGTTGTCCTTGTTTTGATATTGTAATAATTAACATAGAATTTTGTCCTTTGTTTTGAAACTACTATGTTGTTGCTTTAATTTTCAGGTTTTCTGAAACGTTAAGTGATGGAAATGATGTCCCAAAGGGTGGTGATGTCCCAAAGGGTGGGACCAATGGGTGGTAACATGGGAGTAGCATTCGACGATGGTGTTTTTGACGGTGTGAAGAAAATAGTTGTCGGAAGAGACCAGGGATGTGTATCATATATCAAGATCGAATACGAAAAGAACGCGAAATTTGAAACCCGTGAACACGGGACAATTCGGGGGCCACTACAAGAGGTAATTAAATAATCGTGACTTCGTTATTCTTCGATCAGTTGTTATCAAAAACTTGAGAAGCTAATAATCTGTTTGTTTTTCATGGAAAATGAAATCCAGTTTGCGGTAGAATATCCTAATGAATACATAACATCCGTTGGTGGAAGCTTCGATCTTGTTCCATTCTATAACGCATGGCTGATTAAATCGCTAGTCTTCTATACCTCCTATAGAAGAACCTCTCCGACCCTCGGTGTGGCTGGAGGAAGAACTTTTTGGCTCGAGGGTAGAACTGGAGGAAGGCTTCTTGGCTTCCATGGACGCTCTGGTCAAGCTCTTGATTCCATTGGACCTTACTTCTTCGCTCCAAATCCACCTCTTAGGCACTTCGAACGCCAAGGTGGTAATGGAGGGACTCCATGGGACGATGGTGCTTACGATGGTGTTAGAAAAATATTAGTTGGACGAGGAGGTAGGTTTGTGAGTTATTTTAGGTTTGAGTATGCGAGAGGCGAAAGAATGGTACCACATGCTCATGGGAAGAGACAAGAGGTTCCACAAGAGGTAATGCTGATAACAAATTCTAAGTTTAGTTTCGTTTTTGCAGAAATATACTGAAAAAAAAAAAAAATAAATAAAACTTTGGTTGCAGTTTGTGGTTGATTATCCTCATGAACATATTACATTGGTGGAGGGAACGGTCGATGTCTGCCTTACATCGGTTATGTTTAAGACATCAAAAGGAAGAACCTCCAGTGTTTTTGGGAATGTGGTTGGTAGGAAATTTGTGTTTGAAGAAAAAGATTTCAAGATTGTCGGATTTTGTGGTCGATCTGCCGATGCTATTGATGCTCTTGGTGCACATTTTGGCCCTCTTCCCACTCCAGCTCCAGCCCCCAGTCCAGCTCCAGCTCCTGGTCCAGCTCCAGCTCCGGGTCCAGCTCCCGGTCAAGGTCCCCGTCCAGCTCCCCCTCCCGGTCCATCTCCCGCTCCAGGTCCCCGTCCATCTCCCGCTCCTGGTCCCCGTCCAGCTCCGGCTCCTGCTCCTGTTCCCGGTCAAGGTACCCGTCCAGCTCCCGCTCCTGCTCCCGGTCCCAGTGTGACTCCAGCTCCAGCTCCCACTACCACAAAGATAGGACCGGTCGGTGGTAAGAAGGGTAACACATTTGATGATGGTGGTTTCGATGGTGTGCAGAAAATAACTGTGGGGAAAGACATATACAGCGTAACTTATATCAAGATCGAATACGTAAAGGATGGAAAAGTCGAAATCCGTGAACACGGGACAAATCGGGGGGAGCTAAAAGAGGTCAAAATAAATAAATAAATTTGTGAATTTTGTTAACATTCATATTCAATTGGTGGTTTTTTATATTTTTTTCTGTAAAACCTAATCATTAGTTTTTTTTTGTGATGGAAAATGAAATCCAGTTTTCCGTGAATTATCCGAATGATTATATTACAGCCGTTGGTGGAAGCTATAATCATATATTCAACTACGATACAACGCTTATCACATCGCTATACTTCACAACCTCCAGAGGATTTACCTCAGCATTATTCGGTGAGATGAGTGGAGATGAATTCAATCTCAAAGGTGAAAATGGAGGAAAACTTATTGGATTCCATGGACGTGCTGGACACGCTATTGATGCCATTGGGGCTCATTTCGAAAGAGGTTCTGGCATTTGAAGGAAGTTAAGGAGAAAGGTTACTAGATCATTCGGTTCAATGAAAAGTATGGTGATTTGGCTCATCAGATCGGAAATCCATGTCGTTCCCATTATAACCAGTTAAAGACTTATTAAGCTTTTCAGCTTTTACCATGTTATGTGTCTATTAGTATTAGTCGCTTTAAGTGCTCATGTGATGTGTGTGTTGTATTGTCACTCGAAGTCTAAGTAAGCTCTGCCTTGACGGTGTGGTGTCCCTTGCCGATATTAATAAAGAATGTTTTTTGTTATCAAGAATGTTTCTTTTCAATATCTTTTTTTTTTGGGCTAGCTTCTGAGTTTTTATTCTTACATGTGAAAAAGATTTATTTTTAAAAGAACGAGATAGTTTTAGTTTTTTTCATAAAACTTTTTATCAAAACACAAACACCAAATGCAAAAAAAATCCTTCTCTTTGGATTTGGGGTTTGCGTTTACAGATAACAAAAATAAGTGTGTAAAATACAAAAAGCTAGCTTATAGGCTTGGTCTTTAAAAGACTAGTTTTTTAAAACTCAATTAGATTTTGACCCGTGCGTCCCGCCCGGGTTCGAATTTTATTTTTAAGTTTAGATAGTAAAATTTTCTATGTTAGTCTTGGTTATTTGTTTGAAAACCTACTTTTGTAAATACAATTATTCTGTAAACTTAAATATAATCCTAAAGGTTGATAGTTTATGCGATTCAATTAAAGGTTTGGTTTTTTCATTTGTTTGATCTTATTTCCGGAATCACATAAACTATGAACATTATAAATATAAAATAACTCTCTTTATTGTTTTTATGCCGTTAATTAACTAATTATTTCAAATCATTACCTATATCATGTATATATGTTGATTATTATTATGTATTTAATTTTTTCTATTGAATTTGATTTTGATGATTAAACCAATATTTTATGCATGAAATAACATACTTGAGAATTATTTTGTATTTAATTTCTTATGATCCGGATCCGTTATTCAAAGCGCTAGATTTCTTTGAAATAATTGATTTGTTTTTTCAGTTTATATAACAACTTATTGTATATATAAAAGTTTAGGATAACTTAATTTTATATATATCGAAATTTCAAAGTGCGGATTAACATTTGGATTTATGTTTTGATATAATGATATCTGTTTATTCAAAGTATGAGATCAAATTTGAAATTCACTTCTTCTTTTTCAAAAAATAAGTTTGGTAAATTTGAAATTTGAAGTTGTAACCATAAAAAATTAACATGTTTCACCATATTATAAAATAATATAAATATTGGCTAACATTTATTATTATATATATATATAATTTTTAATTTTCTAACATAGACAATTTTCATTTTATACATTAACTTTCAATCCCAACCCGTTTCATTATATAAAGAAATAATCTAAGTATTGACTAAATATTACTTTTTAATTTAAAATATATTGATATATTCTTTAATATTAAATCTTTAAAATATTAATTTTACTATGATTGTTTCAAGGGTTTTTTCAAAAATATATTGTATTAAAATACCAAAAATATTAAAATAAATTACTGGAAATAACATGTTTCACCATATAATAAAATAGTATAATTATTGACTAATATTTAATATTTTATCAATGTAAATATTATACAATATATAATATTTAATATTTTAACTTAAACAGTTTCATTTTTATACATTACCTCTCAATCCCAACCTGTTTCACTATACATATAATGGAATAATCTAAATATTAAATACTATGTTTTATAAGAAATTTTATTAATAATAAAACAACAAACATAAAAAAAAATTCTTAAAACTGTTACAATTGAATCAATATTTTTTTGTGCTTATGTAAGGGACATGATAGTGAAAATAGACACAATATTCACTTCACAAAGAAGCTCTGGTTTTTTCATTTGTTTGATTTTATTTCCGGAATCACATAAACTATGAACATTATAAATATAAAATAACTCTCTTTATTGTTTTTATGCTGTTAATTAACTAATTATTTCAAATCATTACCTATATCATATATATATGTTGATTATTATTATGTATATAATTTTTCCTATTGAATTTGATTTTGATGATTAAACCAATATTTTATGCATGAAATAACATACTTGAGAATTATTTTGTATTTAATTTCTTATGATCCGGACCCGTTATTCAAAGCGCTAGATTTCTTTGAAATAATTGATTTGTTTTTTCAGTTTATATAACAACTTATTGTATATATAAAAGTTTAGGATAACTTAATTTTATATATATCGAAATTTCAAAGTGCGGATTAACATTTGGGTTTATGTTTTGATATATTCTTTAATATTATACCTTTAAATATTAATTTTACTATGATAGTTTTAAGGGTTTTTTCAAAAATATATTGTATTAAAATACCGAAAATATTAAAATAAATTACTGGAAATAACATGTTTCACCATATAATAAAATAGTATAATTATTGATTAATATTTAATATTTTATCAATGTATATATATACAATATATAATATTTAATATTCTAACTTAAACAGTTTTCATTTTTATACATTACCTCTCAATCTCAACCTGTTTCACTATACATATAATAGAATAATCTAAATATTAAATACATTACCTCTTATACAGTTTTCATTTCTCCTCTCCTCTTTTCCAAGTAGCATGTATTTTAACACCCTACACACAACAAAATAGCATTTTTAATTAGTGTGTGATCATAAATAAAACAATAATCAGAAATGTGGATCCGAGATCACGAGTCTACCAAGATCATTTTCAACTACACAAGACAACATAATTTCACGCAAGTTAGAGTATTTAAACATAAGTGGTTTTATATACATACAATAATTTTTACCATCATTGCGAAAACCTAAAAAGGATTAACATAAACAAATAGTTAAATACCACGAAACATAAATACACTTCCCAACCTAAGGAAAATTTTCCTCGAAATATCATTCTTATACTTTTCCTCTTCTTCTTCTTTTGGCCAGACATATATCATTCACGTTAGTTTAGTCCCTGCACAAACAAACAAAAAAACAAACAAACACTAATTATTAGCTTATTTGATGATGAACAAATAATTAGAATACAAAGAAACAAAAAAGAAAATTATGAACTAAACAAAAAAGAAAAACAGACAGAGAACAAAGATGGTCGACTCAAAAAAAAAAGGTTCAATGACTATTTATAGAGTAATTAGTCTGCTAGTTAGGTTGGTTAGGTTAGATAAGAAGAAAATTCTAAAGTATCTTGATGATCAAGTTTAATCGAAATCTTTTAGATTTGGTATATATTGATTCAATTATAGGATATTCTGATTTATTTTCCTAAACTAAATATATCGTTAAACTTTTATTTATCAGTTTCACGCAATAAAAGGTAACTAATTAAGGTACAATATATTTAATTCGTTCAGTATTTTTAGAATTACTTGCTAACGAATTTTTATAGAAGAATCATTGATATTTTGAATTTCCTTGCGCAAGAATATCCTTTCTGTTTTTAACAAAATCGTAAATATTGCAGTCATTTTGCGCAATAAAGGGTAATTAATTAAGGTAACATATATTTAATTCGTTCTGTATTTTTAGAATTACTTGCTAAGCAAATTTATAGAAGAATCATTGATATTTTTGAATTTTCTTGCGCGGGAATCACTTGAAATCAGAGAAAATATATGCTAACTAATTTTTTAAATTGGATTTGTTAGATATGAGTCAAGAATAATGGATATGTACTATAAAATTAAATATGTTATGGGCTACATAAAATACGGGTCTGGAAACTATTGCTTGATTGTTAGACATAACATAATTAAGAATATTCTTTTTTCAAAATAATAAACGATTGTCATTTAATAACGTCGTAATATAGTTAAGAAGGATCAATTTTATGGGTGAATTAACGTTTAATAAGACATTTAATATTTAGATATTCCTTGATTGTAGCTGTGATTCAATTAAGAATATTCTTTTCAATATTAATTGATATCATCTTTCAAAAAGGTAATCTAGTTAGAAAGTTTAGATTTTTTGGTGATTCACGTTTAAATTAAAATATTTAATATTTAGATATTCTTTGATTGTAGCAAGAAAATATTTAGTGATATTTGTACAATATTAATAATGATTAATATATGAATTAGCTTTTTGTTTAGATAAGTTTGGAATTCTAATTACTTAATTTGAAATTTTTTTTTCATTAGTGTTCTATGAATTTTTATTAATTTTATGATATTTTGTATTCTTGAAAAATGAACTCTCGAAATTTTTATATTTGACTAAAATAAATAAGGTAATACTATATTTAAATTTTTTTATATAATATATACTATATATTTTCAGTTTGTGTTTTTATTTTTTCACAAAGAAAATAATATTTGCTTTTGTCAATATATGAATATCGATTTGTTTAGATAAATTATGGAATTGTAGTGGTAGAATCTGTAAATAAAAAGAATTACAAAAAGGAAATACTTGATTTATTATAAATTCAATGACTAAATATGTAAATAAAAGAAAGTAAATATACTGTTATCCATGTTTCCAAACACACTAATCTCGGATTAATTAAATAATTTTTTTTTTAAAACACCTAAACATGTTTCCAAACACATTTATCTAACAAAATGCTATCCAAGTAGCCAAACAAATCGATTTTGTACTTCTGCTTTAATAATATAGACTAGAGTTTGACCCGCGCTTTCAAAGCGCGGAATAGTTTTTTTTGTTATACTTTTATGTAATGTCTTATACGTTTGTTTATTGTCCGAGATTAGTTTCAATCTTAAAAGTTTGCATTTTGATGATTATAATTGTGACATTAGATATTTATAAGTTCATTGTTCGCCTCCATATGTTTTTTTGTTATGTGGTATTAATGTTTTAAAGCCAGATTATGATACGCGATTTATATTTATTCATTCGATTGTTAATATTTAAAATCGAGAGTTTAGATAAAACAATGAATATTGCTAAAAGTTAAATTGTTGTATGTTTTCTATGAGTTAATATTGCTAAAAATTAAATTAAACTAATGCCGATGTGTTATATCCAAATCTGATCCGTATTTACAAAGTTATCATAGTGGGACCAAAATTATCATAGTTGGTGATATAAATTAGAACCAAAATTCAAAATATCCAACCCGTATTCCAATAGGTACCTGAATGTTCAAGCATAAATTAAAGTATATTTTATGTTTTCTTCAGTTAGTTTTATATTTGATAAATATTTTACCTATTTATTAGAGTAACCCGTAAAACTATACTGATAAAAATATCAATAATAAAATAATAACATGTTCCATCATATCATTAAATATTAAGAGTAACTAACTATTAATATTTATTTTATCAAATATATATATCTAATTTTAATACTATATATATATATAAGTATTACATTATTATGTATGTCATGCATTTGTATTAAAGTACAGTTGTATATTTATGAATTATTAGGTATATAATTTTTTATCACTAAATAAAAGATAATTCATTGTTTACTTCGATTTAGTGAGTTCATAAATTTTATTCATTATTTTTAAAAATAATATATTAGTTATTTCATTCCTTAATTTTAGGTTAGAGTATATATTTAATAATAATTAAGTGAAGTATAAGTAGATAAATATATTAAGTTACTTTATATTTATTAACTGTTATAGTAATTTAATTATGAATATAAAAATATGTATATATAAATATTATGGAGATGTTATTTCTTATTCTATAAATAAAAAAATGAATTAATATTCTTTTATTATTATAGCTGATATTAATTATGAATTTTACTATTAAAAAGTAAATATTAAAAAGAGATGTATATTTAAATTTTAAATAAAAAGATACTAAAATATATTATTAAAATGCAATCTTAAAAAAAGATACTTGAGAATATCTTTTTAGATATCTTGTTTTGAAATATTAAAATAATAGGTTAGATATGGAATATATTTAATTATAACTAAGTATGAGAAATAACAGAAAGTTAAATAAATATTATGGTCCAACATAGACTATTTGTAAGTAGATTAAAAGTTCTCCTGTTTTAATAGTATTGATATATAAAATTAGCTAGATATTTTGTCTTTGTGCCACATCAACATCCTATAAATTTCTACATCATTTAAGTTTAAAATTTAAAATTTAGACATATGTCAATAAGTTTTTATAAAGGAAATATAAAAGGTCATTTCTCATACATACATATCCTAAAATTATAAACAGTCGTACTGAAAAACTTCAAAGAAATTTTTGTTATACTACTATATAAAAATAAATATTACAGTTTCAAAGTAAGATAATGAATGGTAACGTTAAAGTGCAGATTTCAACCATTTTTCACTAATTATGTATTTTTATGTTCGGAAAGTCTCGAGTATGGTTCCTCTGTTCCCTGCAGTTTACATAGCTGCATTAGAAAATGTCGATTCCAAAATCTTAATTTAGGAAAAGTCAGTTGTCTACCCCCTACATGGATCACATGAAGCATATTACCCTGGATATGTTAGGGAATCTCGATAGCACGCGATCAACTCCTCTTCGAGGACGGAGGAGCTACTGCTGAAAAAGTCGCTACCAAAGGTCTAGCCCTTGTTCGAGAATGGAGCGCAATACAAAAACCGCAAAAACCACTCGAGTCAATCAACCAACACATCCCTTGTGTGTTTGTATAACGTGATAATTTCATTAGAATGAGTAATTACAATATTTATAGTGATTACATAGGTTTAAGCTAATGACTGATATGTCCTTATATACATATTATCTACACTCCCCCTCAAGATGGAGGGCCTTGATGAACTCCAGTCTTGGACATGAACTCCTGAAATCGTTGCCTTGGTAGGGCTTTAGTGAGAGCGTCGGCCAGTTGGTCTTTCGTGGAGACATGTGAGACTCTCAATGCACCGGACTGAACATTGTTTCTCACAAAATGGAAATCCAAGGCAAGGTGTTTCATCTTGGAGTGAAACACTGGGTTATGACTGAGATATGTAGCTCCGACGTTGTCGCAATAGATAACAGGTGTTGTTGACAGTGTAACGCCTAGCTCAGTGAGAAGTGAACATACCCATCTTATCTCTGCTGCGGTGTTTGCCACTGATCTGTACTCAGCTTCCGTGGAGAATCGTGCTACACCAGTCTGCTTTTTAGAGGACCAGGCGATAGGTGTTGAGCCAAGATATAAGATATACGCATTCGTAGATACGTAATCGTCAACGTCACTAGCCCAGTCGGCATCCGAGAAAGAATGAAGAGTTAGAGGCGTGTTTTTCCGCAGGAAGATCCCATGGGACGCAGTCCCAGCCAAGTAACGCAAGATACGCTTCGCCGCTTGCCAATGGAGGTCGGTTGGGCGATGCGTAAACTGTGAGAGGCGATTGACTCCAAAAGCTATGTCAGGCCGAGTAAATGATAGGTATTGCAGGCTTCCTATGAGTTTTCTGTATTCACGTGGATCATTGATCGGAGAGCCGGAGTGGAGAGATAACCTTGGAGTCGTTGCTAGAGGCGTTGATACTGGCTTCGAGTTAAGCATATTCATCTTTGTAAGCAAGTCCACTATGTATTTCTTCTGCATCAGAAGCATGCCCTGAGAAGTGCGTATGACCTCTATGCCTAGAAAATAGTGGATATCAGAAGGATCCTTCAAGGAGAAGCGGTTGAAGAGACAGCGTATGAAGGCATTGACAAGAGTCATTGTGCTGCCGGTGATGATAATATCAACGACATATACCAAAACATACACAATGTTGGACTCCTGAAGATAAATAAACGCCGATGTATCAGCAAGCGAATTGATGAATCCCATGTCGGTGAGGAAGTTTTTAAGCTCCTGGTACCATGTCCTTGGTGCCTGCTTTAGTCCATAGAGTGCTTTGTTGAGGCGACAAACATAGTGTGGTATGTCTGGGTCGACAAATCCGGGAGGCTGTGAGACATAGACTTCGTCCGTAAGGATTCCTTGTAAGAAGGCGTTGTTGACATCGAGCTGCTTTATGGGCCAAGAGCGAGAGACAGCAAGATGAAGAACAAGACGGATTGTGATGGATTTCACAACTGGGCTAAACGCTCAGCGTAATCGATGCCATGTTCTTGTTTATCACCGCGAGCCACCCCACCGTGCCTTAGGCCTGTCAAAAGAACCATCAGCCAAATATTTTTCAGTATAAATCCACTTAGTTGCAATAACATTCTGATTTGGAGCAGGAGGAACCAAATCAAAAGTACGATTGTGGACTTGAGCATCATACTCATTACTCATAGCTCCGCGCCACATTGGATCTCGCATGGCCTGGATATGGGTTGTGGGTATGGTTTTGGTTGTGTTTTTGGTTACGGTGAGGGAAATCTTTTTGGAGGGTTTAACGATTCTGTTTTTGGCTCGTGTTTGCATCGGGTGTATATTGGCTATGGGTGTTGGTGAGGCTTGTTGGTTTGGGTTGGTAGGTACGGTACTGGTTGTGTTTATAGGTTCGGGTTGGTCTGGCTGAGGGGTGTTGTGTTGCGAGCTCGGGTTTGGGGTAGGTTGATCTCTGTTCTCGTCTGTATCAGCTCGAGGTGAGGCTGGTAACGATGTGTGTGCGGAATGATTCCCTGTGCTCGTATCGCTCTCACGCTCAGGAAGAGCAGATGAAGAAGACGATGAAGTCTGGCTCAACTGACTTTGGTGAGGATCCTGTCCCGAGGGTGCCGATGATGATGAAGAGACTGCTGAAGACGAAGACGAAGACGAAGACGAGTGTACGAGTAGTGGTGGCTGAAGTGGAACATGAGTATGAGGTGAGAATGATGATGAAGAGGTAGGAGCTTCTGGTGGTGGATTTTGTGATTTGTTGATGAAAGGAAACTGAGATTCAACAAACTGAACATGTCTGGAGATGTAGTAGTGACCAGTAGGCTGATGGAAACATATATATGCACTCTGTGTAAGTGAGTATCCCATGAACACGCACGGCAAAGATTTACTCTCCAGCTTGTGTTTCGTATAGGGTTTGAGCCAAGGGAAACACAAGCACCCGAAGACTTTCAGCTTCAAGTAGTTGGGTTGTTTGGAGAATAGCTTCGAGTAAGGAGACTGATTGTCCAGAACCGGCGTGGGGAGACGATTTATCAGGTATACAGCAGCTGCAAAAGAGTATGTCCAGTACTCCAATGGAATCGACGCTTGGTGGAGCAGTGTGAGCCCGGTCTCAACTATATGGCGATGTTTTCTCTCAGCAATGCCATTATGTTCTGGTGTATGAGGTGGGGAAGTGAAATGAGAGAAGCCATGTGTGCTGAGAAATTGTCGTAGAGCCACAAATTCTCCACCATTATCATAGTATAGATTTATGATCTTGGTCGCAAAATGATTCTCCACCAGCGACTTGAAGAGGACAAACACTTCTTTGACTTGGGATTTAAGCTTCAAAGGGTAGAACCATGTGTAACGGGTGTAGTGGTCTACAAAGACAAGATAATACTTATACTGGTCAATGGAAAGAATTGGTGAAGTCCAAACATCTGTATAAATGTATTCGAGAGGCTTTTTAGAGGTGATAGTGTTTGTGTGAAAAGGAAGTTTCTGAATTTTATTGATAAAGCAATGGGAACAAGGAGTCTGTTTATTCAAAGAAGCTGAAACTGGTAATGAAAACTGAGAAACAATTGTTTGCAAAACAGGAAATGAGGGATGACCCAAGCGGGAATGCCAAAAAGAAAGAGAAGCTTTTGGTGTAGGAGATGCGAAAAGACTGATGGTGTTCTGGGGTGTAACCGGCCACTCGTACAACTCGTCTTTAGTCTTACCTTGGAGTAATCGGACCCCCGTGCTGAGATCCTTCACCTGAAAGTGAGCAGGGAAAAATTCAACACACATTATTAGCATTACACAGACGGTAAACAGAGATGAAGTTTTTCTGTAGGTTTGGAACACAAAGAATATTATTTAAGGTTAAAAGACGAGAGGGAGTTTGTATGGAATTGGAACCAGTATGCGAGATCGAGAGGCTTGAGCCATCAGCAATGGTAACTTCCTCACCACCAGTGTATGGTTGATGAAGTGAGAGGTTGCTCAAGTCAGTGGTGAGATGATCCGTCGCGCCACTGTCAAGAATCCAATTATTTGGATTGTACGATTGTGCCGTCACCATATTGGCACGCGGCTGCCAGTTGTTGTTGGAAACAGTCCGGTTGTTGTTGGAGGAGGAGACACCCTAGAGTTGAGAGCATCTGCGAGCACTGTGTCCATGGATGCCGCAAAGTTGACATCGGCCCTGATAACCGCGTGGCTGCTGTTCTGTATGAGAGGAGTGATTTTGATTCTGCTGCCATGTTTGATGTGGACGATTGCCCCTTTGTTGTCCTTGATAGTTGTTGGTTCCACGGCTGTTGTTTTTGTTGCTGTTCGAGCCGCGGTAGTTGGCAACATTCACAGTAATAGGCGCTGCAACAGGCTGAACCGATTTGCTTTGGAGTTTTGCTTCATAGTTGAGAAGCTTCTCATGGACCTAAGTGAGCGATGGAGGTGTCTCACGGCCTTCAATTTGATCAACAACTTGTTTGTACTCCTCTGGTAAGCCTTCCATGATGAACTCAATTTGATCTTCGAGATCATATGGCTTGCCGAGAATTGCCAACTGATCGAACCGGGTGGTGAAACTCTGGAAGTAAGCATCGATCGTTTGAGTTCCTTTTTGCAAGTATTTAACCTGATGGCGAAGCTGTTGTATGTGGCCTCGAGTTGGCTTCGCATAGGTTTCAGAGAGCGTCTTCCAGATCTGTGCCGTCGTGGTAGCCGTAGAGAGGATAGGCTGAATGGTGTCTGTGATGGCGCCCAACAAGGCGCTGTAGATCAGTTTGTCTTGTCTTTTCCACAAGGTATAAGCAGGATTAGCAGAGACGACGCCTGCAGTCGTAATCGTAGAGGGTGGTGGTGTGCTCGAACCATCGAGAAAGGCAGCTAAGTCATAGCCGTCGAGTAGAGCTTCAACCTGGCGACTCCACATCAGGAAATTCGTCGCAGTGAGCTTGGTAACATTGGTCATATTCACGTTCAGCAGAGTCTGTGTGTCAGAGACCACAATGGTTTCATTTGATGTTGCAGGAGAAGCCATGGTGAGAGAAGGAGGAAGAAGAAGAAGACGTTAAGAGATGGCGGCTAGGGGAAAAAATTTTTGAGATCCCTAGGTTTGCTCTGATACCATGTGTGTTTGTATAACGTGATAATCTCATTAGAATGAGTAATTAAAATATTTATAGTGATTACATAGGTTTAAGCTAATGACTGATATGTCCTTATATACATATTATCTATATCCCTATCTATGAAACTTGGAAGTAAGGTCAGACACAACCTACTGTAAGGTTGACGCATTCACAAGTTCAACACTTCGTCTCTTCTCCTCTTACTGCAAAAGCATAGCAGTCCGATCCAGCCTCCAAATGGCAGAATCCCTCAAGATCCAGCATCTTAGGGTTTGCTCCGATTGTCAGACGCTCATTCGAGCTATCAATAATAGAGCTATGGTTTCAGAGATCTTTGGTGTTGTGGAGACATCAACCATCTCTCATCTCTGTTTTCTTCAATTTCCTTTGTCTTCATTCCACGATCTCAAAACTTTGAGGCTGATGCTTTGGCAAAGCACATCCTTTCGTCTATCTCTGTTGTAATGGGCCCTGTAAAGGACTGAAAACACTTTTTGGTTTTAATATGAAGTATTTGATTAACAAAAAATGTATTTTTTCTTCATCATCTGCATTTTTTAAAGAAAAATTTGATAGCGTTTTTCAAAACAAGACTAGCACCGAGGTTTTTGCGAAATGTGTTTATTTTGAGGTTTTAGCAGAAAATACACTTTTGTGATTTGGAAAGATTTACGTTTTATGATTTTGGTGGGAAACTATGTTCTTTCAGTTTTGACGGGAAAAAATATTTTTTACGATTTTTGAGGAATGTATTTTTCATAGCGTTTTTGGAGGGAGAATACATTTTTGCTGTTTTGGCGGAAAAGTATTGTGTTTTCGTGGTTTTGGCAGGAAGAACGTTTTTGCGGTTTTGAGGGAAAATACATTTTTTGATTTTGTCGAAATAACGTATGTTTTCTATTTTGGAGGGAAAGTATATTTTGTGGTTTTTGTGAGAATGCGGATTTGGTGAGAAATACAATTTTACTTTCTTGGCAGCAAAATGCATTTTTCTGATTTTTATGGAAAAATGTATTTTTTAAATTTTGGAGAGAAAATATTGTTTTTAACGGTTTTGCGAAAAATGAGTTTTGCAATTTTAATGAATGCTATAATGTTTTTGTTATGAATATATTATTGTGGATGTCCATTAACCAGCCCGGCCCATCAAGATGGATGGCCGGCCCATTAGATTAGAGATAGACTTACACGGCCCATTATGTGTTTGGCCCAATTACTTATGACGGTCTATGTAATCCTTATATAAGGAACCCTCCTGTTTATGAAGAAGACACACCGAAACATCCTTCACAAATCTATTCTTTCACAACACGTTATCAATACGAGCTGCTCTCAAAATCTCTTCTCTTTCCCGTTTCTAAACTAAGCCATCAAAAACCTTAATTTCTGGCATAACTTCAAACCGTTCGTTCTCTCAAACCGTAAGGATCCAGACAACGAGTAATATATCAAATTGAAGCACTCGACGAGACAAATCCATCGCCGGAAACCTCGGGACGATCTGATCTCAGACGCGCCCTCACGTTCCGTTTCAATACGCGCCGCCAAATTGTCCTAAAACCCTAATCTTGTCCGGCGGCCATAGATCTCTCTCCACCGTTTTTTTTTGCACCGTTTTTTTTTGCTTCCTTCTCCGACGTGATCCAAGGCGTTCTCCTCCATCCCTGTTCGTGACCTAGGCGAGACGTCCAGCTCATGTTCCGGCCAAAGCTCCGCATCGTCCGGCTAAGCATTCCGTCCGTCCGCAAGCTCTCTCTTTTGGTGGTCCGGTTCAGATCTTCAGAATTCAAAAGGTAAACAATCTGAAACCCTAAAGATCACCCATAGAATCGAATTTGGCTTCTTGATAAAGGTTTGAGACAAATTAAAATTTTGCAAACCCCTCTAAAACCCTAGATCAATAAGTCTGATCCCTACCTATAAGTAAATCGAAGCTCTTAAACCAGAAGTTCGATCAGAGATTGTTAATCAATTAAAATCACAGCCTCAATGGCTTGTTGAATCTTGAAAATCCTACTGATCTGAATGATCAAATCGAATCTTTAAACCTTGAAATCGATCAATCCCCAAAACCCTAATTTTGGCCGATTTCAACCCTTGTTTGTTTGATTGAAATCGATTTGATTGATTGTTTAATGGCTTGATTGATCTGTTATCCTTGATGGTTGATTGGGTTTATTTGATCTGATTTAATTGAATCTGAAAAATTGCAAAGTTTCATTTTCTGGAAATAAAAAGTTTCCTTTTATGGAAAGTTTCCTTTTATAGAAAGTTTTCTTTTATAGAAAGTTTCTTTTTATAGAAAGTTTCCTTTTATAGAAAGTTTCCTTTTATAGAAAATTTCCTTTTATGATTGCTTTCTTGATTCATTGATCATCTAGAAATTGTTTGCTAAGATTGCATCATGAAATTGAATTGCTAAATGGCCTTGAAACCCGGTTAATCTTTGATTTTAATTGTCAATTTTATTGTTGATATGTTTCGAATTTATGGACCTTGAAATCCATATTTATCTGAAATAATTGATAAGGTTTATCCGACCTTGAAAATTGGAATAGATAAATCCGACCTTGAAAATCGGAAGTGATAAGGTTTATCCAACCTTGAAAGTCGGAAAGACTTGATAAGGTTTATCCGGTTTTGTAACCGGCCTAGTCCTTATCCGGCCTTGTGTCCGGCCTAACCTTATCCTCATCCGGCCTTGAAACCGGCCTTAGCCCTTATCCATTGTCGACCTTGAAAACCGACCAGGTCATGGTCTGGCTTTGATTGGCCCGACCTTGATCTATGCGTTTGCAATCTAACCTGGCCGTGTGGCCTTGATGCATCATGATCATATACTGGCCTAATGACATTGCATATCATCCATTTCATACTTGACGCATCTTGATTGCTTGCTTGGCCGCATCATACATCTCCTAGGCCGTGTGGCCTCATTGCATATCTGATTAAGCATATTGCATAAGAGCTAAGGTGATAGATTATTTGTTTGATTCATGATCTGAATTACTAAAGGCCTTGAAACCTTAGCCACATATAGCATTGATCCAATCTTTGTCTAAGCTTGCATTACTCATTAGTGTGGCTGTGTGGTCCATTAGCACATCATATGGCCGTGTGGCCTTAGAAACCGTATGCATTGATGTTTTGAATTGGTTTCATGAATTCCAAATATTGAATTGATTGATAATATGATTTCAGATGTCGAAATTTGAACCTTCGGATTATGATGCCCTAAGTCCCTCTGGAGATAATTGGTTGGAATGGGCAATGAACACTTCAGTTGTCCTGAAGTCAAGAGGACTCGGACATTGCATCACTCAAGGTGATTATGCAACTGAAAGTGAAAAGTATAGGGCCATATGTATTATGCGCCATCATCTCACTGAGGAACTGAGAAATCAGTATATACATATTGAGAATTCTCATGAATTTTGGACAGAATTAAAGTCCAGATACACAATGGTGTTATTACCAAAGGCCAGGCATGAACAGATGAGTCTCAGATTCCAAGACTTTGAGTCTGTGGACGATTATCACTTGGCTTTGTCCAAAGTTGTTTACAAACTGAGACTATGTGGTGAAATGGTAACAGATGAGGATTTACTGGAAAAAACCTTCCTCACAGCCGATCCAAGTGATCTATTGTTACAATATACCTTAAGAGAAAAAGGCTTCACCACCTATAATGATATATTTTCATGCCTATTAATAATTGAGCAAAAGAAATTTCTAGAGAAAAACAGTGAGATGCATGAGGAATCCGAAGCAGCCGTGACCGAGTTAAGGGATGGTGTGGCCGGTATGTCTATTGACTAAATAAGACTTTGACATTCTGATTTTGTGTTTTATGTTTTGTTGTGATTTGCTTGTCATTTACATTTTATAGCAATAATAAAAGTTGTTTTAGTTTTCTTGTTTGCTTGCTTGATGATTCCTTGATTGATAAATGACAAATGAGAACTTGATAAAAGGATAGCCAGACCACGGCCAAGGCATCTGCCTAAAGGGGCACGATTTTATCCACCCAAATAAAAGACCCATTGAGTTATAAAGACTTGAAAATGAATGGTTTCCATATTGAACCAATGGACAAAAGAAACAAAAGTTCCTACAGATTTATGAAAATCGCCCAAGGCAAAAAGAGTAGTCAAGACTATACTCTACTGATCTAGACTATGCCAAGGATCAGTATGATAAAGGCACAAGGCCTAGGTAACCAGATTGGTTGACCAACGAAAATTTTATACACTTTATGGCATGACTGGATTAGCCATCCAAGTCCAAACTTGATGCAATGAGAGATATTACAAAGGCACAAAGAGTTATCCCATAAAATCTTACGTTGTGTAACATGTACACAAGGGAAACTCAAATTAGGCTTTATTGTCCCAAGTACCACGTGATTATAGTATGTCCATGAGGGGGAGTGAGGATAAACTGATCCATGAACATACTACAAATCCGTGTGACATGGTCTATGACCATAGTAGACTTGGCCGAATTCTTTACACCATTAAGGCCACTACCTAAAGCTTGGGGACACAAGAATTTATATGTAAAAGGTAAATATGCATCAGGCCATATAAGTGAGCATAGATATTCCCATCTCAGATTGAATACGGGTCATGACCAGACATATACAATCTTAAGAGATTCAATAAAACCACCACATACATATGTACTTCTAAGATAGAACCTGAGATAAGGATTGGGAATATATGTTGGATAGAAGTATGACTTTCTCCCACAAGTTTAAAAGAAACCTTGAGCCAAAAATGGGTGATATATTTAGTGGCCAAGAGACACAGATTAGATAAGGATATTGAATCCGACTATCCAACATTAGAAGGAGAAAGCTATAAGCTGGATAAAGAGTAAAAGAATGATAAGAGAAATAGAATGGTATTAACCATCATTGTCTTGGCAAGATCCTCGGACTAAAGAATATGATTTAAGACGTCCAAAGAATGTGATCAAATGATACAAAATCTAGCAGAACTAGATGCCAGACACATTAACCCGAAAAGAAAAGAAAGAATGACTAAAGTCATACCAGCTTAGCACCAAAACGAAATTGATGTCCTAGAGAGACACAATCAAGTTGCTACAGAGTCTATACAAGATTGACCAACATGTTCCATAAGATAAGGAACCTCGGAAAGAAAAGAAAAGGTGCATAGAATGCATATCCGAGGTTATAAGGGAAACCATCCCAGACATAGAAAATGGTCGACCAATACAAGATACCATACATGAATTTAGGACGCCAAACTCCATGGTACTTAAGGTGATTTGGGACGCCAAACACCAAGGTATTAAAGGTCATAAGATTGCAATCAATTATGTTATGTTTGGAATACAATGGAACGCAGAAAGAGTATCGATACCAATGATGTATTTACATATAAGATAGCGCATACAAGGTAGCACTTGGGTATAAGATATAAAGCGAGGATCATGAACCCACGTGAGAGTACTCATATAGATAAAGTTGAAAAGGAACGTGGGGTTAAAGTATAAGATGGGCTTATTGGCCATATATGATAGAAACACCATCAAATGATAAAACCAGTGAATGGGTCTTGTGAGAAAGAAAACCGTGAGATAAAGGACATGACCACATGGTCCAGAGGTGTTCATGTTCCTTCTTATAACACTCAAGCATAGCTTGATTACACAAGGTTACTCACAGAGACAAGGAACATTTTATAAGGAGAAATACTCCAATGTGGTGGATGCTGCTACATATTTTCGAATTGATAAAGTCTGGTCATAAGGAAGAAATTAGATTGACATATAATGATGTAGTAAGCAGCATATGGATCTCTGGAAGAGAATAGAAAGGTACCAGAGAAAGAAATTTTCAAAACAGCATTGTTCCTAAGCTGTTTATGGACTGAAACAAAGCAGTTGCATATAGTATGATAGACTAAGTAATACTTAGTAAAGGAGTTGTATAAGAACAACCTGATTCAGTCCATGCATTTAAAGAAATCGGAATTCCTTGTGTTTATAATAAATCAGCCTGAAAGAAGGTTAATTGTTTTGATGATGGAATTGCAATAAATTTCGGCATCACATATGGATCATAGACATACAAGAGACAAGTTGTATGTGTGCATTGAGATCCATGATCCAACGAATTAAAGATGGAATATGAGATGGTCACAGAAAGAAAATGGAACATTAGATCCACGGCAAAGAGTCCATACCAATAAAGACCATGTCCGGACTTGTTCCAACTAAACCGGTTCCAGTGACCACTATATTCAGATCGTGGTATGGCTATGGACAAGGCATGTGTCCTTGGTCCAGGAAAGACTTTACGTAAGTACTTTTCAAGGCTTATGCACATCCGACCAAAAGTGCAATGTATTGATATGATTGGCGCCTTGATATGGCAAGTCATACTTGGTCGGATGAGTTTTATGGATATGTTCAGACCATAAGACATTGAACCTAAAGCCATACACGTCCCCTGCCATAAGTGTTATTGGCACCTTTACTTAGATAAATTTGGCATGTCCAAACATGAGACAATGGGACAGGATCAATATATCTTAAGTTACCTTCTAAGGAACTAAATGTTTAAGATTGATTTATACTAACCAAACCCAAAAGAAAAGATTGTTTGGTTTTTATAAGTGTTACAGGTCCATACAAAGTCTGGTTATACACGTTTGAAGAATGATGAAGAAGCACAAAGGAATACAAGTTCAGTCATGTGATATGTTAGCCGACTTCTTCACCATATCTACACCAACCACACGTCCATGAAGTCTACCTATCCATTTGGGACGTGGCAATAGAAGGACCAGTTCAAGATTTGGCGCCCATGAAGCTAAACCATCAGAGTGTCCATGCGCCAGACTTGAAGAACATGTACGGAGGTCCAAATCAGGGGGAGTAGTGTGTGTTGTACTCTTTTTCCTTCACCAAGGTTTTGTCCCACTGGGTTTTCCTGGTAAGGTTTTAACGTGGCAACATTAAGCACACTACAAGCTCTAGATGGTTATGGCATCCAATGGGGAGTGTTATGAATATATTATTGTGGATGTCCATTAACCAGCCCGGCCCATCAAGATGGATGGCCGGCCCATTAGATTAGAGATAGACTTAGACGGCCCATTATGTGTTTGGCCCAATTAATTATGACGGTCTATGTAATCCTTATATAAGGAATCTTCCTATTTATGAATAAGACACACCAGTTTTGAAGCTTTTTGAGAAATTCTATTTATTAGAATAAACATAAATTCATCATTTGATGTTTTGGACAGATTTATCTCCATCTAGATGCACCACTTAAACTCATTTGGATCATGAATCAAAATTTAGCCTAAAATTTTAAAACTCATTTGGATATCCATTTTTGCACTAAACAAACATTAATTTCATCTCCATCAAAATAGTCAATCTAGATGGAAAACGAATAGGTGCTATGTCATAAATTTCTCTCCTCATCCACCACCACCAATGGGAACATCAGATTCATTTACCATCATATTAGAGAACAGACGAACCAATTCCTTCCATTTTTAGTTTTATCACTTTTCTGGAATGAAGTTTAAACAAGATGATGAATAATTACTTTTTCTTTTGAAATACCATCTCATTAGATTTTATTTTGGCAGATTTTACAATAATAAGAGGAGATTATATATATAGAATTTATGTAAATGATCAATTCAATGCTTTATAATAAATTTTCTAAATACCAAGTTCAGAAAATTTGGAGAAAAAATAGAAATCTGTCAAAAAAGCCCCCTAAGCTTTCAAAAACAAAAAGTTAACCAAAGTCTTAGGGTTTATAATAAAAGAGAAGATCAGCTCTGGTCTCAGGATTAGGGTTTCCACTTTCCACCTTTCACCATGTGGCCTCTGGATCAGTGAGACATACTTATATTTAGTTACGACCCATAACTCACAAAAAGGTTAGGATTTTCTCGTCTAATCTATGAATTTCTGTGTTCAATCGTATTGTAAACGAAACCATAATTTTCTTTTTCTTTTTCTAGAGACTACTTGTTTCCCTACGAAGAAGAAGAAGGACGAAGAAAGCACTTGAGAGAGAAGATTTGTGTTAATAACAATGGGGAATATCAGTAAGTTGCCGGAACATTTACTGCTGAGGATTTTGACATTCGTTCCAACAAAAGATATTGTGGCGACGAGTCTTGTCACAAAAAGTTGGAGATGTCTCTCTGGACACCAGACTAACCTACGAGGCTCCGTATGAACCTGATAAGATTACTGGATTCACACGATTTTTAAAAGAGTCTCTGCTTTCACATCAGCCTCATGCTCTTGAAACCCTGCACATAGACGTATGTCTATTGCGCATAGATATTGGAGCGTGGATTAGAACCGATGTTCTATCCAACCTACGCGAGCTCAAGGTTGATGTTGGTATTTGTGGACATATCAGATTGCCTTCATTTTTGTTCACCTGCAAAAAACTTGTTGTCTTGAAACTCGAAGGCAGGATCCAAGTGAGTGTTCCTTCGGTAATCTGTCTCCTATCCCTCAAAACTCTACATTTTTTCCACTTGAAGCATCTCAACCACGAATCCATTCGTAGGATTTTAACAAATTGCCCTCTATTATTGAACATCATGTTATGTCCAATTTGCATTTCGTAATGCCTTCATTACAGAGATTGACCATCGTAACAAATAGTAGATCCGAACCCTCGCCTATTTTGCTGGATTGTTATATCCGGAGTTTAGAGATAAGAACACCTTCTTTGAAGTACTTAAACATTCAAGATTTGCTGTCTAAATTCTGTGTGAGGGTTAGAATCAGATCTCCATCTCCATCGAACTTCGAGGTAATCTTTTTCATTGCACTTCGTTTATTTTTCCTTCTGTATTGGCGTTGGAATCATCGCACTAATGAGAAATCTCGCTTTTTATTTTATTCTTAGGATACAAGCATCTACCGTCGGATTGTACAATTGGAGCTGAGTACGTGCAGTTACTTATTTGAAGAACTTATATATTTGCTCAAACGGTCTATAAACTTGTTGGTTCTCAAGATTAAAAATGTGATTTAGTTTCCCCCCTTTGTGTTCCAAACTCTATTTCGGGAGCTTAGTCTCCTCTTAAGTTAATGCATTGCTGTTTGATCAAAAAAAAGTTTCCCCCCTTTGTTTTCATATGTTTTTCTTTAGAATCTTTGATTATCTTATATATAATACACACACTGACATTTTCTTTTCTCTGGTGTTAGAAAGACACACCACTGGATTGCTGGAAGCTGCCTAGTTCGGTTCCTACATGTTTGCTTTCGACTCTTCATACTCTAGAGTGGAGAGCATATACAGGGGTGTGCGCAGAAAAAAACCTGGTGATCATCTTTTGAAGAATGCACTGTGTTTAAAAACGGCAAAAATCTTCATTGAATCATGTGGCTTGTTCGAGAAGCAACCGACGATGGAGGACTTACTTTCTATGCCAAGAGGTTCTCCAACCAGCCAGCTTTTGTTGGAGTAGTGAATGAATTTTTGAGTAGGAGAAATCCAGTGCGGCAATAAAACTGGTTAGCTTGATATTCTTACTGTTCTTAATGTTTTGCTTAAGATCTCAATAAGCTTTTTTAATTAACAGAAATTTATTCGATGATACAGATCTTTGCTATGACTGAAGTCATACAGTTTCTACGAACGACGTGGAATGAAATGATTCTAAAAGAACTAGAAATAAACGATGCAAATACTTTAGTTGACTTTATTAAATTGCCGACAGCACTTCTACCTGAGTCTTTCATCTACCAGAAGTGGATTGCAATTGCAACTCCTTGGCTTTTGCAGAAGATTTAGCTGGTCTTTTTGGAAGGAGTCGTTTTCCAAATGGTGTCAAAAAATCTATTGAATCGGTTCCAGGGAATTTACAATCTTTTCCAACTTACAAAACAGGGGATTCGAAAAGGTTTAGGTCTCTCTCTTACCTAACATGTTTTGTTTAGGGTTCTTGTTGGTGCGTCTTTTCTAGATTCATTCACATAGGTTTTGTTTGGCTCCACTAAGATATTTAATGATATGTTCTATGGTTTTTGAGTTTACTGCAGAAACAAAGGAAGTATCAATGACTTGCCTGACGATTCATTGGTGAAGATATTGTCACATATTCTGACAAAAGATGTGGCCACAAGTCTATTATTGTCTAAACGATGGAAGTTTCTATGGAAGTACACGACGAGACTGGAATATGACATCAAACTGCAGTGTCTGGCGTTTGAATACGCGAGCTTACACTCGAGTCTGGTGATATCTTGATCCAACTACCACTTAGGTTGCTAACGTGCGAAACACTTGTGATCTTGAAACTCAAAGGTTGGATCAATCTGAACATTCCATTGACTGCCTCTCTCCCTTCCCTTAAGACTCCACATTCCATCAACTTATGAACACTTTTCTAGGCTTTTATCAAGTTGTCTTTTTCTTGTTGATCTCATGCTGGAACAAAGAACAAGTAGTGCTATGTCAAAGCTTGATATCGTGATACCTTCATTGGTATGATTGTTCATTAGAACAGTAACTAAAAAGGACAATGGCTTAAGATATTCTCCACACGAGAAGTCTATTCCAAAGGTTATGATCAAGGCTCCTTCTTTGAAGTACTTAAACATTGACGATAAGGGTAACGAGTTTGATGTCATTAAGGACTTGTTTCAAGTGGTGGAGGGAAATGTAAAAGCTAATGAAACATCTACCAAAGTTTTCCTCAGGTATCTAACCAGCTCGGTCAAGCGTCTTTTGTTATATTCACTGAGATCACAGGTAATACACACTCAACTGGTTCATGTTATCTTTATTTAAACCATAAGCACCTTAAGGCTTTTCTCTCTTTCAGGATATGGAATTATGGATCCTAGTATGTTCTGTCAACCTGTAAACTTCCAGTTATGTATGCACATCTACAAGTGGGTGGTTGAAGTTACTTGTACACATGCTTGATTGTTCCCATAAGCTACGAGTTCTCAAGCTTTTCAGTGAAATGCAGATTCTCCCACTTTGGTCCAATTATTTGATCTTTTAGTATTGGTTCTCATTAATATAATGTTTCTTTTTCTTTTTACTCTTGTCTTAGAAACATTCTAACTCGTGGATCGTCCATTGGATTGTTGGGACCCGCCGAGTTGTGTTCCAGAATGTAAGATGTCCAGTCTTGAAACGCTAGAGTGGAGAGGATACTTAGGGAGAGAAATATATAATGATATTATGAGGACGGTGAAAATAACTCCTAATTAGGCCTGGGCATTACACCGGTTCGGGTTGGGTGAAACGGGTTTTCGGTTTTTCGAATCTGAGGATAGAAACACCATTCGGGTTATATGATTTTTTGGGATCGGTTCGGTTCGGAGGAGAATTACAAGATTCATGCAAATTAGAAGTACAAATGGATCCGGTTCGAGTCTGTAACCGAAGTAACCGAAACACACCAGAACATAAGTAATTCAAATAAAAAATACCCGCAAGTAATTCAAATAACTTAATAATCCGAAACTGAAACCAAATTCAAACATACTTAAGTTTTGAATACACCAGAACATAAGAACCAAAATGAAAACAAATGCATAACAAAGTACTAAAAAACAAGTGTAAATCGTTCAAATTCCAAACATAGAGACAATCTTCTTTGAAGAATTCTTACTTCAACACTACTGCATCTTCATTCTCAGCCAAGTGAAAGTTACAAACAATGTTTAAACTGTACATTTATATTGTAAGAAATAAGAAAGATAGATTAAAGTAAGAATTCATCGTGATAAAAAAAATAAAAACAAAGATTGAAGTTAGAACTAATATTGTTACTTCTTTCATGTTTGTCATCCTCTTCAAGATCAACAAGAACTTGTGCATTAGTAGGCAGGCGTGTCTCCATCTCAAGATCTTGTTTCATCTACTGCTCTAAACCATTAAAACCACAACCACAAAGTGAGCTAGACAACTCCTTTGTGGTTCTAGAATCCTCGCACTAGTGTAAATAGCACTCTCTAAAGCAACTGATGATATTTGCATTGCTCAAACATCCATAGCAATCTCAGTCAACACTGGATATCTTGTTGAGTTCGTCCTCCACCATGACAGCACATCATAATCCATTCCAATCATCAACTCGGGGTTTTCCATACTTTATCCGAGGTAAGTTTCCAATTCATCATTTTTTGTCTCTAACCCCAATCTCATTCAGCTTCTACTTGTATCTCACATCAATCCTCTTGTAATCAGCACAATCATCTACTAGATCCATGTTGATAGGCTGCTCTCGAGAAGACTGAGATTTGTTGGTAGGCTGAGATGATTGGTCATCTGGATCAAAACCATTTCCATGTCTTGCACTGCACTCTTTGAACAAACTTCTCAAGATATAGGTTGTTGCATTTGAGGAAGAAAGGAGTCCTAATAAATCCAAGTTCGAGGAAGAAATGCACCAGATGGTCGAGGTCTTAGCTTCTTTATCAATAGTGTCAAAGACATAAGTTGTTGCATTTGCACTCAATTCAAACAAGCTCGACTAGCTCCATCAGTTCTCTTTTGTATCTGTTATAAATATGTAGATGATACAACTGAGAACGAAAAACATTATGATATGCACAAAATGTTATATTAGACTGTCATAAGAACAAGTTGAAAACAAAAACAAATATTTCCTCCGTTTCAGTTTAATTGTTGTTCTGAAGAAATTTTTTTGTTTCAAAATAAGTGTCTTTTTCGAATTTCAATGCAAAATTTATTAACAATAGTTTCTAATTTATATTTTATTGGTTGAAATATAGTTAGATGTATAGGAAATGATGTTTTATATAGGAAATGATGTTTTATATAGGAAATATACAAAACTAAAGGTTTTCTTAATATGTGTGCATAAACCTAAAACTACATTAAAATGAAACAGAGTGAGTATCTCATAATCTCGGGGCAGGGGTTACTGAGAGACTAATTCATAAAGAGTTTGTGAATTTGAAAAAATGATAGATTTTTAAAAAATTGGAAAGTTTTCAAATATGTGCATCCATATTTATAGAATCTATGTAACTCTCATGGATTGTCATGGCCTGACTTGGTCAATGTTTGCCTTTGTTGGAACCTATTGCAAAGATTCTCATTTTTATATAGTAGGGGTCTTCACCCCGCGCAAGCTCGGGGATAGAGGGTGTTCTAGTTCTCTGTCGTAAACAATGGTGTGTGTTGTTTTATTGTCCCATTTTATATTTATTTGTCTATTTGGTTTAATACCACAATTAACTCTTGAATTTTCATTTCTATTCATCTCTCAAATCACACACTTATTACTATGACCAAATGTCATGAACACTTAATACTTGAGTGTAATTTATCGCTTTTCAATTCTTGTTCAAAACTATCGTCCATATTTCTTATTTATCCTTCGGCCTCAGTTCCGATTTTAATGTACCTGCAAGGTCATATAATCACACGTGTTAAATTTGTATTTTGTATGTTTTCTAGTAGTTGTAAGCATTTCATTTACGGTGGCATATAAATCTATCTGTCACTGTCAATATAGATGATCTTTTCTGAATAAATTGTAGGTACTTTTGACCTGAGTGTGGATACTAATTTTTAGAAGAAAAAAAACTTTCTTTCAGGGACTACCAATATTCTTTTTGCCAAATTGGATTTAGGGCCTGATTGGCAAAGCAGATGAGAAAGCAGTAGCTGTATGCTATAAAAGCAGTATGCTGCAGAAGCTGTATGCTTTTACTAAACTGTTTAATAGATTGATTGGTAGAGCAGTATGGACATGCTATTTAAAATTATTATTAAAATTAGTATATAATATATAATATATTTATTTATAATGAATATATTTCTAATATATATATATATATTTATTTTATTTTATATATTAATATAATATATATTAATATATAAAAGATATATAATTATTTTATTTTATTTACTAATTTCAAAAATTATGTTTATATCGAAAATGTTATTTTAAAAAATAAATTTTATAATTAAAATATCTATGTTAAAAATAATATTTCACATTTAAAATATAATATAATTTATGTGATTAATTTAATTATATTATATTTTAAAATATAATTTATATAATTAATTTAAAATATAATTTATATAATTATTTTATATAATTTATTTAATAAATTTATATAATTAATTTAAAATATAATTTATAAAATTAATTTAATATAATAAAATTATATTTTAAATGTGAAATAATATTTAAAAAAATATTTATATGGTAAATTTATTTTAGAAATCAAAATTTCATTTTCTGGGTATAAAAATAATTTTATGATATTATTAAAAATCAAATAAATGAACTAATTATATATTATTCTTAAATTTATAAATTATAAATGCAAATGCTCTTCCAAAAGCTTCATATGAGAGCATTTGCCAGAGAGCATTAGCATGTAGTAAATGTTCTTTTAAATGTTTTTCTAACAAATGTTGATTGGATAATGTAGAGCATAATGCTAATGCTAATGCTCTACCAATCAAGGCCTTAGTACCATACAATTTAAAATGTAAATACAATTTCTTGAATCACAGATTCTCACAAATTAAGTTCCTATCTTTTCCAATTGCATACAATATCATAATCATGTTATACAACATTATGATATTTCTTTTTTCCTTTATGCCTATATTTCCTATGTCTACATTTCATTTTTGGCAGTACTACCTCTTGTTGATGAATACAGTCACGTCATGGGCACCCAATTCAGTTGATGGTTTTAACTGCAAATCAAGGTTGTTAAGATACAACAAAAAATAATGGAAGCAATAAGGGCTTGAGCTACTGAAGTTCAATGAAAAAGGTTATTACTACCTGCTTCTCTTTTCCACCAAATATGTAGAACAATGACGTTGGATAATCATTAACTTGTCATCAACAAATCAATAAGATTCACAAGTTTAGGCTGCTCATTTTTGCCGATGCCTAATGATTTTCAAAAGCCTATGAAATGCTAAGCCAGCCAGATTCTAGACATGTATTTATCAATGCCTCACAATTCACAGAACATTGATTTAGCAGAGTGGTCTTTTGGGTATACTTACCTCAAAAGAACATTCTCGGACTGATCAAAAGTCTTGCTTACCACAGGCACTACACTTGCGGTTTCCTGCAGATTTCGTAGATCATTTGATCTTAGTTCGTATTGGATCTCAAATATTAACATAGTTGCAAGTAATAAAAAAATAAAGATAAATCTAAAGAAATAAATCTTTCTAGAATATTCAGCATCGATAAATACCCTCGATTTAAACTTTCTTGCAAAATTTTCATGACGCTAAACATGATTCTAGAAGCCTTCGGTCTTGGAAAATATATTTACCTAGCCAATGAAGGAAAAATAAAAGTAAGATTCAACCATATTAGGGGAAAAAGATATAACTGAAACTGAGAACATATACAAACGTTTATAACCTGAAGCTTTGCAGGACTGGAGTAAAACAAAACAATATTGCTTTTGGTCAATCTTGTGACTAACAAAACTTGTTGACATTCACTAAATATTATGACTGAGTCGGATGGCCTCGAGCAATTCAGGATCTTCTACTTTTCTTCCACTATCTCTGTTTTAGAATAATAACAGTCGCCCAAAGAGTCAACTCTCAGACCTGAATCAGAAGTAACATTAAATATGTAAAGAAAGACATACGCTTTAGTAATGACGAATTTGTTGTGTTTTCCAGAAGAATCGAGGTAGACATTAGCATTGACAACATTTAGACCCAATAACGCATTCATCTGGAGAAACACATGTGATCATATAAGAATGGAGAGCGTGTGATTACGAACAACACGAAGAACCAAGACTCAGCAAAAATAAAGAGTAGGAAGAAGATTTCATTACAGTGTCAAGTAGAGCTCCGAGACGATCTCCAAAGGTTACTTCGACAAAGGTTGCATCTAGGTCAGAATCCTGGTCGATTATGAGCACTGGTGTTGGAACTTTGTATGAATCTTGCTTACCATTCTTCAAAAGAAAATAAACACTTTTAAAATATTTTATTTTGATCGTGGGTACTACTATACTCTTCTTGTGTAATATCCGATCATTTAATACATCCACAGCAGTAGCGTTTGCTGCTCGAGGCTTCAACCCCGATTATCTGACACATGAAATAACACAGTTTTACCAAAACACAAAAAAATAGAGAAACAGAGTAAGCTCAAACAAACTGTGCTTAGACAGGGAATTCATAAGGAAGATCATTGCTAAAAAAAAGAAACCTTAGTCGCTCGGATACAAAGCTCCTAAACCTCGTCTGATAACGCAAGGAGTAGAAGAACCAGTGAAGCAAAGAGCGTAACCAGAAGCAGAGGCCATAGCCACCATAGCTGACTTGAACCCAAAGCAAAAAGAAGAATGAGAATTATTTTTCATGTGATGACTTAAATCATCGATGACAGAGAGAAGCAATTGATAATATTAACGTACTGGGTTCGTGATTGTAGAATTGAAAGGGGAGATAGGATACTCTACCAATGGTCTAAGAAGAAAGATCAATGTGGAGATCGTTGAAGGTGGCATGTATAACAGCAACTGCTGCATAGGCAGTCATTTTCAAAAGTTTGATAAAAACTGAGGCGGTTGAGAAACTCAGTAAGTCGATAGGCGATGGTGGACTCCTGGCTCTCCCATGAACTAATTTATAGCGCGAGCCACCTTGATGTCTGCTGTGAAAGGATGGATTAATATTATAAGTAAAGAGGGGGAGATCGAGAGATAGGGGGAGATAAAGAGTTACATGTACTGATTGGAGGAGTAGAAAGACTTAAAAAATTTTATTGGAGTGGAGACACAGCTTCAATAAATCATCAGAACTTAACTTCTTTTTAACCATGGTGTGGGGAAACCCTAGAGCAAAAACGAAGAAGAAAAGGGACGCTAACAGGCATGCTTGGGTCGGATATATGGAAGACTTAAATGGCCTTCGGCAATCTATTTTTTTGTATTAATAGAGCTTGGTAATGGGCTAGCGAACAGAGGTTTCAGGCCGAAAATAAACAACGGAGACGTCATTCATTGTCAACTTGCTACTGCGGGTCCCACAATGTGAAAGGGGTGATGATGTGTCGCCTCAGGAGTGAGAACACTGTCCCATACTCCCATTATATTATATATTTCGGCAAAAAAAAAAAATAACATTGTATTAAAGTTAAAAAAAATTCTTTATTAAAATCACGAATATTAAATATATGCATGTATACGAGTAGTGATAGTGTGTATTAATTTATTATTTAAAATATAAATTATATTGTGATATTTATGTAATCTAAAATATATCTACTTAAATGTGATAGTTAGGAAACAATAGTCTTTCGTCGTTCACATGGATGCAGAGTTACCGGTTTGGTTCACAGAGTTAGTATTTATCTGTTTTAAGTTGATGATAAAAAAAATGTGATAGTTATTTAGTCATCTTAAAAAAATTAGTATTTTTATATTTTTCTTCTCAATATGTTATATCTATACTATTTTAAAACTCAAAACAGAAATTATCATCTAATTTGTGATATCCAGGTGTAAAATCTAAAAGTTAACAATAACATCAGATAATATTTAAGATGCAATATTTCTAGATGCAACATCTGAGTACAGCGATTAACAATAAGACCAAATAATGTTTAGATGCAATGTTTCTGGATGTTGCATCTGATTACAACGTTTAGCTACAAAAAAAGACCAAGTTAATTTCATGTCTAAGAAATCATTAGTAGATGAACCTAGTTCTACATTCATTTGATTTCACAAAAGGTAAGGAAGACCATTAGAAGAATTCAATCAAACTGAATACAAACAATTTGTCCAAAATATTAAGTTGATGACTATGAAACGTTGTTAGAAATCTCTTGAAGAGTCGTCATTTATATTCTTTACATTTATGTAGCTGTGTGTATATTTTTTTTTTTTAAACACAATGTAGCTGTGTGTATGTATATATGATGAAAGTATAGTTGAAAAGACTCATCTCATACCATTTGATAATTCAAGCATTTATCAGCATTTTGTCAGAGTTTCTCTCTTTCTTTTTTTGTTCCTCTGGTTTTATTTGGTGCTTACATCTGAGAGACATGGACAAGATTAGTAGGTTGCCGGATGAGTTGCTAGTGAAGGTGTTGTCATGTCTTCCAACAAAAGAAGCTGTGTCCACAAGCATTTTATCAAGCGATGGGAGCATCTCTGGATGTGGTTGCCAAAACTTGAGTATGATGATCAACACTACTCAGAGTCTCAACGCAAGAGGCTAAGGTGTTTCATTGTCAGAAGTTTGCCTCTACATCAGTGCCGGTCTAATGTATTATACTGCTCCAAGCCAAATATAAAAATATGTTATACATATTTTATCAAAATAATAAAAAATATAAAAAACTTCATAAAAATCAAATTCCATAAATTTTTTTTTTTTTTTAAACTAGTTGTTTAGGACACATTATTGACATCTTTTATCCATAGCCATCTCAGTTAATAAAATCGTCAATTTATTTAACCTATTTTGTATCAGGCTAGACCACAAGTAATTCTTAATCAATTTCAGTTTCGAAAAACTTATTTCAGTTAAGGCGATCGATACTAGAATGGTCAATAGAAACTAAATTATATAATCAAAAGACAAGAGGGCAAATGAAAATTTTGGATAAAGGAAAAAGTACTTCAAGATGTAAAAGGATAAATTAGAGGGGTTGAAAGACTGAAAGAAGAACATAAGTTTCGAGGAAACTTCTCTAATTGTGTATTTACTGAAAAAGGATACTAGAAAGTAGAAAGCTTTGTGTTACAAAAAAAAAATATAGTAGAAAACTTTTGTAACATTCCTAAATTTGTAACTATAAAAGCTCTTGCTCTCTTGGAACCTATTTCTTTAGACAGTTGACAAGAAAACAGATTTCGTTCGAGAGGTAAGGGAGAATTAGCATATTGCTGCTAAGCAAAAAAAAAGAATTTTTGCTGAGCCTTTTGAGAAGTGTGCCAAGCTAAAGACATGTTTTTGACATTTTTCGATAGCTGGTTAGTTTACATCGCATCTCTTCTATATTCCCAATATTAACTGAAAGTTTTTCTTTAGTGTTGTAGCTTCTAACAGAAGAAAAGAAGAGATGTCCATTGCTTAAAACCCTTGCTCAAGCTTTCGTTTGGTAGTTACTGGATTGGCTACAATGGACATCTCTTGTTTTCTTTGTTTTCTTCTGTGTTATCCGATTAGAAAAATCAATTGCCTCTTCATTTTGGTTTGAAGGCCATTGTAATTATTAGACATTAATTGACTAGACAAAATTCAAATTATCTTTGAGGATCAGTCATAGATAATTATCTTTGAGAATCAGTCATAGAGATTAGGAAGGTTGGTAGGTGCCTACAAGAGTTGACAAAACTCATCTACAGTTACGGCCACCGACAGTTTCACCGTCCAACAGGGCCGGAGGCAAATAGGAACATGGGGTCAAGTGACCCCACTACAAATTGGGGAAAAAAAGTTTTAGTGTATTCTTTTTCTAAAATTACTATAATATTTTGAATGGACCAATGTGAAATTTAAGAGGGGAGACAATGTAACTTGAGCAGCCTCAAAGCCGATAGTGAAAGATAATAGCCCAATAAACGTTTGGAAGATATTCATTATACATTTTGCTCATCTCTCTGTACTCATTTCCTGCAAAACACGAGAAGCATGAAACTCTTTCTTTTACTTTCTTTCAGTGTTCTCATGTTACTTGAAGCATTCAGGAATAGCCAAGAAAGTGATAAGCAAGCATTACTCAAGTTCAAGTCTCAAGTTTCTGAGGAGAAAAAAGTTTTGCTGTCTTCATGGAACAACTCATTCCCTCTCTGCAAATGGACGGGGGTTACATGCGGCCGCAAACACAATAGAGTTACTGGTTTGGATCTCGGAGGATTCAAATTGGGTGGAGTGATATCGCCCTTTATTGGTAATCTTTCGTTTCTCGTATCTCTTAATTTCACTGATAACGCTTTTGGTGGAACCATCCCTCAAGAGCTGGGACACTTGTTTAGACTTCAGCACTTGAATATGAAGTTAAATTTTCTGGGAGGAGGGATTCCAGCAAGTCTGTTCAACTGTTCTAGATTGTTGGACCTTTCTTTATTTTCAAATCATCTCGGACAAGGTTTTCCTTCAGAACTAGGATCATTGAGGAAGCTTGTTTCTTTAGACCTTGGTAAAAACAACCTCAACGGAAAACTTCCTGTATCTCTAGGAAACTTGACATCCCTCAAAGAATTTTCCTTTCTAGAAAATAATCTGGAAGGAGAAATTCCTGATGCTATAGCTAGATTGGCACAAATGGTGGTTTTTGAATTAGATACAAATCATTTTTCTGGTGTTTTTCCTCCTGCAATTTACAATTTGTCCTCACTTAAGTATTTGAACATGTTTGGTAATTATTTCTTTGGGAATCTGAGGTCTGATTTTGGTAATTTGCTACCAAACCTTCGAGGATTGTATATCGGAAATAATTCTCTCACAGGAGCTATTCCATCAACACTTACAAATATTTCAACTCTTCAAGTTTTGGGCATGGAGCTTAACAGTTTTACAGGAAGTATTTCCCAGAGCTTTGCAAAAATACAAGATTTGCAAGTACTATCTCTTAATCACAATTCTTTGGGAAATGTTTCAGCTGGAGATCTTGAATTTCTTATTGCTTTGACTAACTGCACCAAACTGCAAGTAGTAGATGCGGCATACAATATGCTTGGGGGTGACTTGCCTGCCTCCATTGCCAATTTGTCAATGGACTTCAACATCTTACTTCTTCGAAATAATTTCATATCTGGAAGCATTCCTCATGACATTGGGAATCTCATAGGCTTACAAGCATTTTGGTTGTCCAAAAATCTACTGGAAGGACCAATACCAGCCTCTTTTGGGAAACTTTCAGGAATGGTGGGATTTGGTGTCTTTGCAAATAGAATGTCAGGAGAGATACCATATTCTTTAGGCAACATCACTCGGTTAGAAACACTCCAATTGTCCAACAATAATTTTGAAGGAATTATTCCTCCAAGTCTTGGTAAATGTAGCTATTTGCTAGATTTATCTATCGAGAATAATAAGTTCAGCGGTATTATTCCTAAAGAGATTTTGCAAATTTCAACCCTTGTTTCTTTAGACATGTCAAATAATTTATTGACCGGCTTTCTACCAGGATATGTTGGACGACTTGAAAATCTTGGTACACTATCGGTTGCTCATAATAAGCTGTCAGGGAAACTCCCAGAGACTTTGGGAAAGTGTCTCTCATTGGAAGAACTTCATCTGCAAGGAAATTCTTTTGATGGAATCATTCCAGATATAAGTGGGTTAGTGGGTATTAAGAAGGTTGATTTCTCAAGCAACAATCTCTCTGGGAGAATCCCTGAATATCTCACAAACTTTAGCTTGTTGGAGTATCTCAATCTATCCTTTAACAACTTCGAAGGAAATGTGCCAACAGAAGGAAAGTTCAAAAACGCTACTATTATCTCTGTATTTGGAAACCAAAACCTTTGTGGAGGTGTCTTGGAACTGCGACTACAGCCATGTTTTACGCAGCCAGCAGGAAATTCAAGAAACAAACTTGTGATTGGGGTAAGCGTAGCCATATCTTTGTTTCTGCTTTTGTTCATAGCTTCAGTTTCTCTTTGTTGGCTAAAAATCAGAAAGAAGCAAAATAACAATGAAGCAACTCCTTCCACCTTGGGATTTTTTCATGAAATGATAAGTTATGGAGATCTCCGAAATGCAACAGATGGCTTCTCTTCGAGTAATTTGATCGGGTCAGGCAGCTTTGGTACTGTGTTTAAAGCATTACTTGATGCAGATAACAAGGTTGTTGCTGTGAAAGTTCTAAACATGCAGAGACGTGGGGCAATGAAGAGCTTTATGGCAGAATGTGAATCTTTGAAAGACATTAGACATCGTAATCTTGTGAAATTGTTGACAGCTTGTTCGAGTATTGATTTCCAAGGAAATGAGTTCAGAGCTCTAATATATGAGTACATGCCAAATGGAAGCTTAGATATGTGGCTGCACCCAAAGGAAATGGAAAAGATTTCTAGGCCCTCAAGAACATTGACACTTCTGGAAAAGCTTAACATAGTGATAGATGTGGCTTCGGTTTTGGAGTATCTTCACGTTAGTTGCCATGAAGCTATTGCTCATTGCGATCTGAAACCAAGCAATGTTCTTTTAGACGATGATCTAACCGCCCATGTTAGCGACTTTGGTCTTGCTCGAATCCTTCTCAAATTCGACCAGGAATCCTTCATTAACCAACTTAGCTCGGCTGGAGTCAGAGGAAGTATCGGCTATGCGGCACCAGGTAAACCTATCACACATATAATGTTTGAATGAAGAAAGCTAATACTCTTTTTGTTCTCAAAAGTAAGATTTTCTATATATTTTTCTTATTCAGCAAAGATAAATTTTATATATCTTTAAGGTAGGTTGATAGTTATTGGAAAGTGTATAGTAAAAATAAATAATCATTTTAACTGTAAACATTTATTATATTATAATATGTGTAAATATTTTTGAAATTCTTCATTTGGAAATGGAGTGATATATTTCTTGCTCCAAACTTGTTTGATATGACTTATGGTGCAGAATATGCAATGGGAGGTAAAATATCAGTACATGGTGATGCATATAGCTTTGGGATTCTCATCTTTGAAATGTTCAGTGGAAAACGACCAACCGATGCGATGTTCGGAGGAGACTTTACCCTCCGTAGCTGCATCAGGTCTGCATTGCCAGAGCAAGTTTTGGATGTGGCAGATGAATTGGTTCTTCACAAAGGCCTTAGAATTGGCTTCCCTGTTGCTGAGTGCTTGACGAAGGTTTTAGAAGTGGGACTTGGATGTTCTGAAGAGTCTCCAGCAAACCGCTTGGAAATGAGTGACGTTGTTAAAGAATTAATCTCAATCAAGGAGAGGTTCTTTTAAGCCAGACGACAAGCGTGTCTTGTATCTATGCTTGCTCCTCTACGAATTTGAAGACTTGTGGATGTATAATATATCTGTATAATATGCTTTAATGTTGTGAACATAATGCCTACGTTATTAGCCGACAAAACATGAATGTTGTGACCAATTTGATATTTGGAATTCCTATCTGTAAAACATTGCTTTAGCAATTTGATAACTAACACTTGATTACTGGTTTCTACAAATTTCAACTTTCAAGAGCTTTAGCATTGCCACCACGATCCTTGAACTATCACTTCGGATCATGGAGACTCGTATCTTTTCTTAGCAAAGCAGTGCAAAGCCAAAAGGTCCATTTAAAGTTGTGGAAGGACTTGATAGCAGCGGGAAAACAACTCAGTGCGCAAAGCTACTCTCTTTTTTTAACGGTTCAGGGCCCCAGACAGAGCTCTGGAAGTTTCCCGACAGTTATCGTTGGGAGAAGGGATTTTATCTTCTTCTTCCTTTTTTAGTTTTCTAATTGTATTCACTTTCTTGACCCACAAGTTACTAACGTTTGCAAGTCATTGATGGAGGAGAAGCTCTAAACAGGAACGGCGCTTATCGTTGATCTTGTTTCCATTGAGAAGATTCTGTTCTATCATACATTTCGTACAAATTGAATCTTTTAAGTTTAGTTATGGTGCCCATGTAAAGAAAGAACATACCATATGATCTACTCTTAACATAATTATCGTTATGACATGATACTAAGAGAACGTATTTGATTAGGGGATTACATTATGTTTGATCTCCAAGCTATCTAATTGAAAATATTATATCTTGTTTACTACACTTTTATTTTTAAAGAAACATTAATGTTGATCCCAAATGGCTGAAGAATCATAGTACTTAAAACTAATCATACGGCAAAAAGACGGCAAGGAGGAGGACCTACGAATGGCTTAGAGAAAGCGAGCAACACCTTGTATGGGTTTGGGCAGAGGTTGACGAAGCCAGCCCCTATCAAAGCAAGACATTGCGCGCTATTCTTTCTTTTTGATATGCGATTACATAAAAAAACATAACCTCTCGAATCATTAAGTTCGATTTCTTTGCGTTTAATGCCATCTTCTGCTACAGACTAAAGAGCTTCTTCTGTTTTGTAGCAAAGCGATCCCTCGAGATAATTAAACGTTTTGTCTCTTTGTAACCCTATTACTTTCAGACAGTACATAAAAAAAACAGAGATTCATTCCGGGCTTAACGGAGAACTAGCATATTGCTGCTGAACAAAAAGAATGTTTGCTCAGCTATTTCAGAAGTGTGCCAAGATATATAGACAAGAATCCATCATCCATGCGAGGTGCAGGCAACACACGCAATAGATTCTGTTTAACCTCCAGTACTGCTGCTGAAGCAAAGAAAAACAAAGTTACTAAGAAGAGAGCAAGTGATGGGAAGGACCCTCTTGGAGTAAAGCTGCATGGCCTCCGGTATCTTCTTCATCAACCTTGAGAGTCATTGCGTAGTAACCGTTAACTATCCCTGAGGAACATCACACAAAATTTCTACTAATGATTATGAGGTTAAAAAACAATGTGGCCAAAAACTGTAAGGAACATCCTCAATCTCTCTGTTCTCATACGCTCTAATCGAATTTATGTTTGTATCAACGAGAATAGTTTAGAAGAAGATTAAACCTCAAAAACACACCAAGAAACTCATAGCTGGAACAGAATTTTAAAATTATAAAATTGTGTTTTTTTTCATTAAGATCATGAAAATTTATATATTATACATATCTACATTTAGATGTGATATTTATGTAATCTTGAAATATATATATATACTTAAGTGTGATTGTTGTTTAAACACTTTTAAAATAAAAATCATATGTTTCATTCTTTCTCACTATGTTATATCTAAGATTAAATCAAAACAGAAATTAGCATTTGTTTTGATATCTGGATGCATTGAGTTAATAGTAAAACCAAAGATGCAATATATGTATATGTATTATTGTTATTATTATTGTTGTTGTTGTTATTATAATTATTACTAGGTTAAGACCTGCGCCTTGCGCAGGATGAATATATTATATATAAATTACTTTTACGTATTGTATTATATTTGTTTTTACATATTATGAAATTATATATATATATACAGAATAATTAAAAGTCTAGTAACTATTATATATATAATTAAATTGGTTAAAACACATAAATAAATTTTATTTATCCAAACAAACACTTTTCTATTTTATATGATATAAAATTAAGTTTAAATGATACTAATATAGATATATAGTACATTTTTAATATTTAGATATGTCAAATAAAATTTTATACTCATTCTGTTCTTTGATCAATTGTATTTTTTATAACATTTTTAAAAATCACTGATAACATATTTTTAAGGGATGTTTAAAAATTTAGTAATTTATAATTTTAAAAAAATTCAATGCAAAATTTAAAATCTAAATATTAAGTTGTCAATGTTTTTTTTAACTTTTATCCAAAAAATTAAAGCAAATTTCAAAAATTATAACTGTTATGTATTTATATGGTATATAATTTATTTTAAATAATATTAATATATATATATATGTGTGTTTATTAAAAGAGACTTCTTATTTATATAATTTTGTAATCATTTGTATCTTATTATAACATAATAAACCATAATCACAAAACAAATTAGTGTGAGATTTTTAACACCTTTAGTCATTAATAGCCGTTTTTAAAAATTCAAAATATAACATATAAGAAAAAAATTAAAATTTTTATTATATAGTTAAGATGGTTGTTTAATTTATTTTAATAAGTAAAAAATATTATTTTTTTGAAAAAAATGATAGAGAATAAACTAATTTTTCAAATGTTTATTATTCAAAAAAGTTAATTGTCATAAATACTTTAGCCACATTAGGTAATTACGTGGTTTTTATTTAAAGAAACAATAAAAACATTAATAATTAATTTATGGTTAGTTTAATAAAAACCTTATTATATATTTATATGGACCAACATATTTTTCTAAGGATTTGTAAGAATGAATGTGGTGATGACACATGGCTACAAAAAATGTTGCAATGCTTCTCCTTTAATATATAGGGGATTATTATTAAGCTAGGAGTATTTCGAACTATGGAAATATCCAGACTAATCTCCCAATTAGAGATACAATTCACTGATTGGCCATTTCTCTGGATATTCAAATATGCAACATCTGAATACAACGGTTAAAAATAAGACCAAATAATGTTTAGATGCAACGTCTCTAGATGCAGCATCTGATTACAACGTTTGGCTACAAAAACGACCAAGTTAATTTCATGTCTAAGAAATCATGAGTAGATGAACCTAGTGTTACATTCATTTTATTTCACAAAAGGTAAGGAATACCATTAGAAGAATTAAATCCTACAAACAATCTGACCAAAATATTAAGTTGATAACTATGAAACGTTGTTAGAAATCTGTTGAAGAGTCATCATTTGTATTCTTCACATTTATGTAGTTGTATGTATATATATGATGAAAACAAAATTGAAAAGACTCATCTCACACCTTTTTGCTAATTCAAGCATTTTCCAACGTTTTGTTGAGTTTCTTTCTTTTTTTGTTGCTCTGTTTTTGTTTGTCATTTTTATTACTTTTGGAGAGAAGCTTAAAAAGAAAAGCAACTTTGTGTTTACCTCTGAAAGATATGGACAAAATTTGTAGGTTGCCTGACGAACTGCTAGTGAAGGTGTTGACATTTCTTCCAACAAAAGAAGCTGTGTCCACTAGCATCTTATCGAAACGATGGGAGCATCTTTGGATGTGGTTGCCAAAACTTGAGTATGATGATCAACACTACTCAGAGTCTCAACGCAAGAAGCTACGGTGTTTCATTGTCAGAAGTCTGCCTCTACATAAAGCCCATGTTATTGAAAGCTTGCGTCTCAAGTTAAGCAATTCACATTACTTTAAACCTCAAGTTTTCAAATGGATCGTTGCAACTGCGGTTTCTAGAAACGTACGTGACCTGGATATCTCTTATTCTTCTTCTCCGGAGAAGTTAAACATATTGCCGAGTAACTTGTATACCAGCAAGTCACTTGTGATTTTGAAACTCAGTGATTCGATTCTCTTGAATGTTCCTCCAACGGTTTGTCTCCCATCTCTGAAGACTTTGCAACTTCAACAAGTGGCATACTTCAATGAAGAATCTCTTCAACGACTTTTATCTAATTGCCCTGCTCTTGAAGAACTAAAAGTGGACATCTGGAAGGATGACAATACAAGGAAGTTCACTATCATTGTCCCATCGTTGCAGCATTTATCACTCTATATACCCTATGATTATGGTATTGATGGGCTTGTGATAAAAACTCCTTCCTTAAAGTATTTCAAACTTAGGGTTCATAGTAGTAGTTGTCACTACTGCTTGGTTGAGCATATGCCTAAGTTGATCGAGGCATATATAGATGTTGAGTTCCCTACTATCAAGAGTCTTATTGGATCAATCACATCTGTCAAGCGTCTTGAAATATGTTCAGAGGTAATATGTTTTTTTTTTTTCATTTATCAACTCGTTTAGAGAATCCATTGTTTATAATTTTTCATATTATGTGCAGGTTGTATATGATGAAGGATTCATATTCAGTCAGCTAGAGCATTTGAAGCTATGTCGATGCAAAGATTGTACATCGAATCTACTTGTCCGGCTTCTCAAAGATTCTCCTAACCTACGAGTGCTATACCTTTATGAAATGATTGTAAGTTTCTTTGTTAATTAATGTTTTCTTTTGGGGTTCAAGATGCAAATTATGGTTTTAATCTAGTTTCTTTCCTTGATCTCAGGATCATTACTATTGTGGCATTATTCCGTGGAATCCACCAAGTTCTGTTCCTGCATGTATGTTGTCGAGTCTACAAATTTTCAACTGGTCGGCATACTCAGGAGTACCAGGAGAGAGAGATCTTGCGATTTACATGTTGAAAAATGCTAGTCACCTAAAGACTGTAACAATCTTGTCTGAAGAATGTGATATTCCGGAACTTGAGATGTTAAAGGAGTTGGCATTTTCCTCCAGAGCTTCAACAACATGCGAATTCATGTTTGATTGAGCTTACTTCTCGCACTCATATCTTCTTCTTCTTTTCCATAAACTTGCATCTAAAACACACACACATACTTGTTTTGATCTATTTTCGAATAAAGACACAAAGTGGTTTGTCTGAGTTTAAGTTATTTGATAAGTTGTAATATTTCAAAGTGTATCTTTACCCTTTTAAATATTAATAAAAATACTTATAGTTGTCTCAGACTCAGTCTTGATTCAGATCCTTAACTCTGATTCACGGGGATATACGTCATCAGTATCTCTCACCTTTGTCTCACCGTCCTTCGCTTCTGCTCCTGCCTCCTCCTCTCTCGTCGTCTCTTGCCATTTCGCCGGGTGCTCTGCAGATTATGTGTGGGTATGGGGTTTTGTTCACCCCACTATTTTGTTCTCTCACTGACATGTCTCTCCTCTCGCCTTGTTGCAGTTCATTACTGGACTATGCAGCCTCTGTTCTTGTGATATTGGGAGTTTGAGTTTGTTTATTCCTGTGAGATTCTATCCTTGCTGGTTGACCTTTCAAGTGCAGCATCATACTCCTTCGACAGAAGATCCGTGTTCTCAGCCTCGTCATGCATCACCGCACTTCTGCTTATCCTATATCTAGGCTTGAGCGCTCCTCTCCCAGTCCTAGTTTCTGCCTCTTGGTGCTATGATTCTACATTGATGACACACTCTTTGCCCTTGTGCAATCTTTTACTGCGGTATGCAAACTTTTACTTGTATTCACTCCGGACTATAACATTATCAGGTGGCTTTATCTTCCTTTGTGGCAATGTGAAGAACTTGTGTGTTGATGTGGTCCACTCAGCCGTTGTTTTCTAAGACATTTTACTTTATGAAACATGTTCTCTTCCCATACCTTCCACTCGTGTTTAGTGGATGTGTAGCAGGAAGTAGTGTGTCCGAAGCTTATATATAGACACTTTAATGTCTAGTTTTCGTAAACGCTTAGCAAATTAATGTCATGTCGCATATGCTTGAACAGCCGAATTCCTGATTTTGTTTACTCAGTCAACATCTATTGTTGTTTCAATCTTGGGTTTTAGAGCACTCAACCTGCTATCTAAATCCATATGCAGCAGTCATTACAAGCCTTAAAATTATTGTACGTTGAGGATAGAGGACTCTTCCACAGATGTAGTTGCTTAGGCGTGATTAGTTGTTTAGCCTCAATTCCTGATGAATAGAATTCATAAATACGAACCTATCTCGATCGATCGAACTAATATCCGAAAGCGCAATCTTTTTTTTAAGGCAAAAAAAAAAAAGAAATATTATAGGACTATATGAAGAACAAAAAAAAAAAAAAGTTGTGATATTCGAACACGTGATGCGCGTGTGATTTAAAGAGGCGCAATTTAGCTTCCCCGCTAAAAACTAGCGGGACCGGTTCTCTTTGTTCATTGTAATCGGGTCGAGAGAGAAACCATTTCAGGGATTAGGGTTCGTCTCTCTCTCTCTCTCTGGTGATTATTACTCCGTCACTGGAATCGATTCCACTTCAGGTATTATAAATTTCACTACGATTCTCGTTTGGATTTGAAGTAATAGGCTCACTGAAATCAACCGATCATCTGTGTACGAATCGACTGCTTCGATTACTAGGGTTTTGCTTTGTTATCGTGTCGCTTGGGGGGAAGTGATAAAACCGATCAATTTGTAGATTTAGCTTTGTGATTTTTGTACGGATTCTGAGTATTTTCTAAATCTCTGTTTCTTTATGTTTCTGGATCTGTAGAAGAAGCTGAGAAGTTCGAGGATAATGGGGTTGGATGGTATGGATAGGCTAAGTGATCTACCTGATGCACTTCTCGTGGAGATACTATCCTTACTGCCTACGGAACAAGTCGTGTCAACAATGGTTTTGTCAAAAAGATGGCAGTTTCTTTGGATGTTTGTGTCAAGACTCGAATACAGTGACGATATGTACCAAGGTGATGGTGGGCAAGACGGGAGCTTCTTGCGGTTTCTTTACAGTTCTTTGCTGCTCCACCAGGCTAAGGTTCTCGAGAGTTTTTCTTTGAAGCTTGGTCCAAACTCTGGGGATATAGATCTTGGAGTATGTGTTACACCTGCTGTTAATCGCTCTGTGCGTGAGATGGATATCGAGATTGATGTGGCCTCTTCTACTGAGGCTGAATTCATACTTCCACGTAGCTTGTATACAGGATCTAGGATGCTTGTGACTTTAAAGCTACAAAACGCGCTTCTTCTGGATGCGTCTTCGGAGACGGTTTCTTTCCCTTCTCTTAAAACTCTGAGCCTTGTATCAATGAAGTACCCAGGTGATGAGTTTATCCGCAAGCTTCTGTCAAGTTGTCCTGTTCTTGAAGACCTGTTTGTGGTTAAATGCCGCGGTGACAATGTGACACGTTTGGTGGTTAGAGTGCCTTCTTTGAAGTTTCTAACCGTGCGTTCGCAAGCTGATGTAGATTCTACTGTAGATTACCATCAGGGGTTAGTGCTCGATGTTCCTTCTTTGGAGTTCCTGGAGATTGTTGATTATACAGATGGGTCTTGTATCGTTGAGAGCAGTATGCCTAAGGTGGTAGAGGCGCATCTTGATGTGACTTATACTCATCCTCACCAGCTTCTTGCTTCCCTTCCTTCACTCGTCCAGCTTTCGTTATGTTTAACGACTTCAATGGTAATGCCTTCTTTTCTATAAACTTTTCATTAAAGGTTATTTTATACACAAGTCTATTGGCTTTCTTTATATCGAATCTGTCATAGCGTACATCAATATTATGTATCATATGTGTAGGATGCACATTTCGATGGAACAATATTTCGCCAGCTTGAACAGTTGAATGTATGTACTTGCGAGACCGAGTGGTTGGATCTGCTTATGCGTCTACTCAAAGCTGCTCCTAAGCTAAGGTCTATCGTCCTTGAACCGGTACATATACTCAAAACCAAAACTGCTGCAAAGATCCAACCTTTGACCCATTTTTGTACGTTTGATGTTCTAAGTCGACTATACTTCTCCTCTTCCTTTTTTCTGTCTAAGTTCCATGGCATTAGAACTGAAGATCCGATCCCGGGCTGGAACCAACCGAGTCGTGTTCCTGAATGTCTATTGTCCAGTCTTGAATATTTTGATTGGAGGCAATATGGAGGAAGAGAAGAAGAGAAACAAGTGGCAAGATACATCTTAGGAAACTCTGGTCGTTTAGGACTCGCAACTTTCTACCCCAAATCAAAAAATCCTGTGAAGTATCTGCAGATGCTCATAAAGTTGTCAATGTTACCAAGGTCTTCAGTCTGCCAGATTGAGTTCTGTGGGAAGAACTACAATCCTGTCTGAAAGTGAAAAAAATTAAGTTCAACGGTAAGTCTTTGTTTCGTCTAAAGTTCCCTGTTTATTTGGATATCTGGAATGTTTAATTCTAATCTCAGAATAATCGTTACGTTTTGAATGAAGTATTGCCATCCTGACGTTGGACATGGTTGAAATCATTCATTATAACAATGAATGAAGTAATTCGTTATAGTCAAATTGTATGTATTATATATAATTTAAACTTTTATAGGAAAACAAATGGAAGCTCTAAATGTGATCATTGATACATGATCTTAAGAATAGCATATTGAAAAAGTGAGGTTCTCTAGGAAAAAGCTCTCAGATACAGTTTCCTAGAGAGGTCTTTACCCGCCACGTCTTTGAGGTTTTTCAAAGCTGACTTTCCCGTTTCGGCATCAGATCTCTGCTCCCTCTCTGTTACCTTTTGACAACGTTCGAATTTCTTCCTCTTTGAACATAAAATCAATGGATAAAGAAATTCATCTGGTTTTGCACGCCGGTTACTCCTCCGTAAAAATGACTGGAGCTCAACTCTGATCTAACCAACTTGTGCTTTGTCCATGGCTTACTCCCTCCCACGAACCCTGCAGCAGTTTGGAGTTGGCCACCGACTAGAATAGTAGAAGCTCGCCGAGACAAGGGGTAGGGTCGACTGTTACTCCTCGACCAACTGCAACGTTTCCTTTCTTCTTTTTCTACTATGTTTAACGCTCGACAAAGGACCTTCTCCGACAATTAACCTGTTTACTTCCATCTTCTAAGCGATTTCTCTGCTCCAATTAAAGACTGATTATCTTGCTTTAAGAGCATCTCCAAGAAGGAATCTCATTTTGAGTGTGGAGAATCCTCAAAATTGGGGTTTGAAGGTGGGGTGCTCCAAGAAGAAACCTCAAATTTATCTTGAAGAAACCTCAAATTTATCTTTGAAATTTTATGTAATTTGTATCTTAATCCTTAACCTTAATATAAATTAATTATAGTCCTTAAATTTTAGAGAGATAGATAATACATACACATTAAAAATATGAAACACAATCTAAACTATATTAAAAGGAGGATACCAAGCCCTATAAAGGTGTCCACGTTAGCACCAAAAATCAGCCAATAGGGATATTGCTTTCCACCATATCAGCAAATTTTTTATTTTTAATGTAAATGGGCCAACGGAGATCATTAACTGTTGACAAAACTAAAAAAGCCCATATACACATTCATAAGAAACTGAACGACATTCTCTCTCACCTTCTTCTTCCTCCCTCCTCGATCCCATCGCCGTCTCCGTTAATAAAAGACCAACAGTCCAAATCTCAATTTGCAGTTTCACATGTCAAAGATATTCAATCCACATATTCAATACTATTAATTACTAAGTTTACTAATCAGTTCCACTTGAATCGTTTCAGAAACTGCAGTCTAATCATATATATAAATACCATCATACCACAGATTGTGTAGGAAGAAGATGTCGATCGAGTATCTCCAAAAGTGTCGTCAAGTGATGGATGAGCAAGGTTCTTCAGGAGGTAATCATGAGATATGTTTCCTCTTTGTCGAATTAGTGAGTACATGCTTCTGTGACCTGAAATCTTCATGTTGGTATACGCATGATAATTTAGTTTTCTGATCTATGGATTGCAACGGATTCACTTAGATCTGTCAATTCAGGATTTATATTTATGCATGATGTTTGCGAGTCAAAAGACCAAATTGATTTTCATTGATGTTTGAATTCTTATTAGTGACTTCGATGTTTTTTTACTTCGATGTTGATATGTTTGGTCACTCTTAATCTCCTTTTTTCAGGTCAGGAACGTCCACTGGCTAAGTCATCCAAAAGTACTTCAATTTTCCATGCTAAATAGTATTTAGAGAATACTTATCGATTATCTAAACAATTATTTGGTTCTTTTAATGTATAATTTGCTTCTGATTATCATCTTCTTTTGGTCTCAGGTATAAAATTTCTTCTCACATGCCGTTACTTCTGGAATATTGCATTCGTGGTGATCACTACATCATGTATTGGTTGTCAACTTTCTTATTAATGCCAGATAAAATTCACTTATTGTGCATGATTGTAAGCTGGCATAAGGTTCCACTTATGAGTCGAAATACTCCATAATTCACTTAGTTTTTCAGTGTATGGACTTATAACATTATAGTGAGCTTAGCTTGGACTCACGTACAAATGAAAAAAATATATGTTTGAGTTGTTTTGTTTCTGTCATAGTGATTCCTATTATAACTGTTTTTTATATTGAGATTATTTTTGTGATTGTGTTTCTCTCTGAGACACAGAGCTAACGTTTTCGGAATTTGAACAGATTTAGAAAAAGAGGACTTGGGGGCAGTAATAGCGATATCAACAACATGGATGCGTTATGGTATCATAGAACATATCAAAATGATTCGGCAAGTGATTGCTGAAGCCAATCGTCGTTTGATAATCAACTGAAGATACAGAAGCTGAAGACACGTTCTCGAGTTACTTCGGCGAATTCGACCAAGGGGGTTGCATTGCGATGAGGTTTATGGAAGAGGGAATGAGCTAGACCACTGGAACTTGAGGATCGGAATCTTTCAATTCCGCTATCTTTCCTGAAAATGTGATTGCAGCGTCAGTGGTGGTGAAATCTGCTAATGTAAGCCATTGAAACATGTCTTCCACGTCGTCAGTAATCTTGGGGCGATGCAGGTTATGTTGAAGCTGAAGGATTAAAATGGATCTCATGTAGAAGTGTAAGCTTTGGAAGACTATATGTTTTTGAACTCTTCGTGTGTGCTTATGTGAAGCCACTGGAGTCTCCTAATCTTTAGAATTTCTTTCTTGAGAACAAGCTCGAGAATGCGACGAAGGATACCCTGAATATGAAGTTTAGGAATCCACAATATTTTCCTATAGAAGCACTTGACGTACCATTTACCTGATATGTACCTGTAGCTGCATAGGATACTTTTGCCGGTTGTGCAGAAGGATTTAACGGGGCATTGGGAGATTGATATGGACAGGAAAGTGAACGGGGCTTTAGAGACTTATGCCAGTTCGTTCCATTGGTATGCTCAGTACATGAACTTCTCTCATTCTTTGACTAAGAGAATTTAAATCCGACAGCATGCGCATGGGCTTATGGAATGAACTTCTCTGATCCCGATGCTTGGAGAATAGAGAATCTGTTTCTTTGTGTGTTATTGGCTTTGTTGTGTGTTTTGTAAACTGACCATGTGCTCAAAGTTATACCTTTTTGTTAGTCTTTTCGTAATGATTTAAACATTGAGTCTCTACAGCTTGAGAGGGGACAGCTTCTGAAGGTGGTTCCATCTTGGGGTTAAAAGAAGCAAACATCTCTTTCCCTACTGAATCACAATTTTCTGAGTCTCTCTTATAGTTTTATAGTTACAGTATTAAGCTGTTGAGAATGATTAAAGCATTACGAGATCTTCACTTCTTCCTATATATGATAATATGTTGCGTTCCGTTTCATTAGTAGTACAGTTCCCAGACCAATTAAGTCTGAAATATTGTAAAAATATGAAGAGATGTTTATGGCTTTTGATTATGCTCAGTTAAATGCATTACAATTTTTTAAAATTGTTATTTCCACTCTACAATATACCTTGAGATTTGTCCAAAGTTTATTTATAGTGTTATACCATATAGTATTATACCATATAGTATTATACCATATAAGTTTGTGTAAAGATCAATTTAGGTTAGAGCAATACAAATCGATGCATTTTGAATTTTGGAAAGACTTAATTTTTTTTAGAAAATTTCTGATTTGCTTCTGGCTATTCCAACAACTCCATCTTAAGCTGTTTAATAGTTAACTTAAGAGTCAAGAATAATAATGGAAATATGTTTCTATGCTAACATACAATGTTAAAATTGAAATTTCCTACAGATTTCACATTTTTATAATATTGTATATTATTGAAAATAAATTATAGCTTCAAAATCTAAGGATTATTGAATCACTAGATAAGGACCCGTGCGTTGCACGGATTATATTTGATGTTTAGTTTTCCAAAAAAATAAAAAGAGTGAAAATCTTTTTTCAGTTTAGTTCTTGGATTTTCAATATATATTGGTGTAAGACTTATTTTAGTTACAATAATCTGTTTTCTTTTTATTAGTATTTCTATTTTAATAATTATGGTGTTTTAAATAATATATTAATATTTTTATAAACTACTTCACTTTTAGTTATTCTTCAAAAATAATATTAGTCGTATTTGATTGAAACATATAGAATTTTAAACTTTATATATTGTTTATATTGTTGCTGAGAAATTAAAAACCATGCAATTCAAAATATTAATGTTACACATAAGCATAATAGTCACACTAACTTTCCCATTAACTTACTTACAACAACATAATATCTATATGTACAAACGTCTAAATATAATTGTAGTTTTCTCAAAAAAAGGAATTATAACTGTGGTAATAACTATCATACGGCACCATGACAAAAAAAAAAATCAACACCAATTTTAGAAAAAAAGAACATGTGAAGATCAGGATATTTGGTTGTTTATTCAACATGTGACACCTAAAAAAAAGAACACGCCGATGAGAAGAACATGCAGAAAAGTTCAGCTAATATGAGAATAAACTGAATATAAAAGAGCTAAATCCTATATATAGATGTGAATAACTGTAGTTTCCTTTGTTTGTGGGTTTTAAACAGAAAATTAACTATTTATATAGGAAAATTGATTATTTGAATATTAATCTACAATTTTTTTTTGGGATTTGAAGAAAGGAAAACAACTTTTAAACACTCTTTTACAATTTTGATTTGTCTTACACTATATAAACAATAAAGAGAGTTCATAGTTCGGTGAACAAAAAAAAAGAATTCATAGTTCTATATGTTTCAATTAACTATACCTAATATTATTTTGAAAAATAATTAAAAGTGAAGTATTTATTAAAAAAATGAAAATATCAATATAATATTTAAAAAATCATGATTATTGAAATATAAATACAAATCAAAATTTATAAACAGATTATTGTTATTAAAATGTCACCAATATATACTGAAAATCAAGTAACTAATCTGAAAAAATATTTTCATTTATTAATTTATCACCACCTAAGAAATTAACATCTTCTTCTTCCAGTGTATCATTCCTTGGAGTAAGCATTACTCTACTAAGTATTACTCTTTCAATGAGATACGCATAATCGCAAAGAAATGTAATAAATTGACATTGACATTAACTTACCTACAACAGCATAATCAATTTTATATTGTCGATAAAAACAAACACACATGAGCATCATAGGCACACTATAACTTACACATAAGCATAATAGTCACACTAACTTACTTACAACAACATAACATCTATATGTACAAACGCTTAAATATAATTATAGTTTTCTCAAAAAAAAAGGAATTATAACTGTGACAATAACTATCATACGGCACCATGACAATCATGACAAAAAAAATCAACACCAATTTAAGAAAAAAAAGAACATGTGAAGATCAGAATATTTGGTTGTTTATTCAACATGTGACACCTAAAAAAAAGAACACGCCGACGAGAAGAACATGCAGAAAAGTTCAGCTAATATGAGAATAAACCAAATATAAAAGAGCTAAATCCTATATATAGATGTGAATAACTGTAGTTTCCTTTGTTTATGGGTTTTAAACAGAAAATTAACTATTTAGATAGGAAAATTGATTATTTGAATAATAATCTACAATTTTTTTTTTTTTGGGATTTGAAGAAAGGAAAACAACTTTTAAACACTCTTTTACAATTTTCCTATGTTTAAGATTTTAGAAAAGAACAATTACTATCAAATAATGTTTTACATTTATCTTTTATTTAGGATTTTACAAAGCGAAAATTAGTATTTGATAAATTATTTTATAAATCTTTTTGTTTAGAATTTTGAAAAATAAATATGTCTAGAAAAAATTACTTTAAATAATTTTTAAAATTACTTCCCTTTTGTTTAAAAAAATCGATTTTATTATCTTATCTTATATCTATTATTAATCATGATATATTTTTTAAAAAATCAAAATTTTCAAACCAAATTACTATCAAATAATATTTTATAATTATCTTTTCTTTATGATTTTAAAAAGGAAAATTAGTATTAATAAATTATTTTAAAAATAATTTTTTGTATAGGAGTTTTGAAAGGAAATTTTCTAGAATAATACTATTAAATAATTTTAAAGTTACCTTTCTACTATTAGATAACTTTTTAAAATTTCGTTTTTTATTATCTTAGTATAAATTTTTAAATGGGAAATTTACCACTAAATAGTTTTTATAATTACTTTTAATAATAAGTTTTTGTGTGGAAGTTTTAAAAGGAAATTTTCTAGAATAATGCAATTAAATCATTTTAAAATTACCTTTTTACTATTAAATAACTTTTTTTAAAAGTTTGTATTTATTATCTTAGTATATATTTTTAAAATGAAAATTTATTATTAAATAGTATTTATAATTACTTTTAGTTATGAAATAATTTGACATAATCTTAAATATATGATTGAGATGTGTCACAATCGTGTTAATTAGTAACTTTGAAGAACCAAGCTTTATATAATAAGATCTTTATTGGTAATAAAATTTGCAGATTTCAATATTCAAAATAATTACACATTTATGAAAATGTATATGTATGTGAAATTAAGGTTATTAACCTATTCTTTTATTTTTTTTTGTCAGCAACCTATTCTTTAAATAATGACTTAAAATTAAATAAGATGATGTATAAAGATATATTATATACATAAAAATAATCAAAAAATTTTAAATTTAATAAATATAGAGTATTTGAACTCTTAAAAAAGTTAAAACATAATTATTAAAATATTAATATAAATTGTAACTATTTTTACATATAAATTATATAATAAAATATAAATTACTGATATTCCAAACCAAAAAAATTATCTTTCAAAATATTTCACTCTAATTTCCCAAATATTATATCAAAACAAGTAAATGATATGATATAAACAAAAATAAACAAAGTTAATTTATTTTAAACCTTGAGGTTTAATTTATACGCCCTCCATTTCAAAAACATACAGTAAAAACTCCATATCTTAATAATGTTAGTGTTTTCACATTTTATTAATTTTTTTAAAAAAAATTTAGTTTTATATATTTTAATGTATGTTTTATGCAAAAACATGAAGAACATTTGATTTCACGATATATGTATTGATTAAAGTTTATAGATACAAGTTCTATATTGTTATTATTCGATTATATGGGGTACACAATAAATGTAAATTTGTTTTTAAGTCTAAAATGAAAAAATAACATCAAAAATTTAGAAATATTAAGAAAAACTAAATATAAACCTTACTGTGAATAGAAAACAAAATATATAATATGTTGATTATATTTATATAATGTTATGAACATATATTTTTACATAAGTTTTTTTCAAAATTTTGATCTTACCAAATTTTGTCAGATTTTATATTAGCTTAGCTCAGAACCGGTGATTTTTTTTTAATTTACAGTAGTTATTAATTTCTCAATTATTAATTATGTTTTGAAATTTTTCACACATATTAAAAGCATTTTAAATTTTGATTATAATTGCCCTATATTATTTCTTAATTTCCTATTATCCATAACTTTTAGAGCATCTCCAACCCATTGCTATTTTGACCCTAAATGCTAAAAAATATAGGAAAACTCACTCCAACCCACCTCTATTTCTTCCTCTAAAATAGAGATTGCTATTTCCATCTCTATATTTAGAGGAACAAATAACATTCCTCTATAATAGATGCATACTTTTTTATTTACAAAGGGATCCTTAAACTTTTAAATTTAGTAATTATAACCAAAATAAATAAATTTTAGTGAAATACACTTTTCGTATAAATAGAATAATATTTTTTATTTACATTATAGCTTTTAAAGAAATATTCATTTTAAATAATATAATAATTTTATGAGATGTTAAAATAAACTGGGTTAGTTTTTAACTTTCACAAATAAAAGGTATTATTTGTAAAATTGAAAAAGAATATATCAAGAATATTCTTTTTAGATGAAAAAATAGAAGAATACATTGAATACAAATCCATCTCTATTATAGAGTTCTCCTATTTTAAAGGAAAAATACGGAGAATACATTTCTTCAAAATTATAGTAAAAATAGAGGTTGCTTTTTTCCTAAATATAGAGGAAAAAATTAGCAATCTCTATTTTAGAGGAATAAATAGCAATGGATTGAAGTAAAATTGACTCTAAATACTATAATAGAGAAAAAAATAGCAATGAGTTGAAGATGCTCTTAGTCAATCAAAATTCAATAAACACAAATAATTTCACTAAAATTCACAGTTTAATATTATTAACTTATAAAAATTGTATTGAAAATGTAAAAATTCATTTGAAACAATTTTTCCCTAAATTATGTATCTTATAATTTCGGAGATGTATTTAACATCAAAATTATAAAAAAAAATTATAAAAGAACTAACCGCGCGTAGCGCGGTAAATTCTCTAGTATTTATAAATACAATTTATTACAACACAGAAACAAATACATAGTAATAATATAAAATCCACATTAATTCATATAAAAAATAAAAATACAAATTATTCACTATTGTTATTTCCATAAAGTTCCCATATATAATCAATTAACCCATTCCGAAGTAAAAATATCTTTTAAGTAATATTTTTTATTTATTTTAGTTTAACATCTTTATATATTTTATGAATTAATAATACATATATATATATATATCTGTATAAATAAGATATATTTTAATATTTAAGTGAAATATAGTTTTAATGATTAAAGTGATAAGAAAATTATTACAAATACAAATATATGTGAATTACAAATCTAAAAGGACTAAAATGAAAAGTAAATAGTGTTTTGAGGGCTTGAATAGTGAAACCTCAAATTTGAGGTTCCACTATTCAAGTCCTCAAAATTTGAGGGTTTGAGGGTCTCTTGGAGAGCCAAAAACTTTAAAATTTGAGGGTTTGAGGACCTCTTGGAGATGCTCTAAACTACAGCTACAACTCCACATACCACAACTATGAAACACTTCACTACCGAGGAAAAAAGATAAAAGCTCACTCTCAGGACCACCTGAACAAAGAAGAATGCGTGTTAAAGCCCCTGAGCTAGACACCAGTGCACTTATTCAAGACAACTTCCTCACTCTGATAGGAAGGCTTACCAACCCAAGAGAGCAACAGATGACGACGGTCCTCCCGTATCTGACTAAGAAATGGAACCTAGTTGGCCAGATCCTTGGCTCAGACCTTGGCAACCACTGCTTCCAATTTCTCTTTCAAGATGAAAAAGAGATGAAAAGAGTCTTGGATAACAGACATTATCAAGTGGGGAGATGGATGATTATTCTTCAAAGGTGGGAGCCAATTATTTCACCCATATTCCCATCGCAAATTCCTTTATGGATCACCCTCAAAGGTATCCCGCTCCACTATTGGCACGAGAAGGTCGTCAAGGACATTGGACAAGAATTGGGAGAACTGGATCACTATGTTCTCACCAAAACATCAGCTAAAGTTCGGGTTTTTATCGACGGTCTGAAATCCCTTCCCCAAGATACTGCCCTCGATTTCTCAACCGGTGAAGAGTGCATAGTTACTTTCTCTTACGAGAGGTTGGAAAATTTCTACATTTACTTCCTCAAGCTCACCACTACAAGAAAACGTTGCTTTAGCGACCAACAATTACGACCAGGAAAAGTTGGTCGTAATTTTGGGTCTAATTTACGACCAACTTACGACTAGAAAACAATTAGTCGTAAGTTGGTCGTAAATTTGCAACTAAGAAGCCTAGTCGTAAATGAGTCGTAAATTTACATCTAATTTACGACTTGTATATTCTTTAGTCGTAAATTAGATGTAAATTTACGACTCAAATACGACTAAATATCATAGTCGTAAATTTACATCTAATTTACGACTAATGCTTCATGTAGTCGTAAATTGGTTGTAAATTTACGACTTATTTACATCCAATATTTTATACATCTAATTAAAGACTAATGTACGAGCAATGTAGTTGCACTTTGGTAGTTAAGATATGATTAAACGTAAATTCGTTGTAACATTGCTACCTACCAAAATCGAAATTTCTCTATAAATATGATGTTCTCCCTCATTGTTAAGATGCACCAAAAAAAAACGAAAAAGGAAAAAAAAAAGCAAAAAGAGTTACAAAAATGTCTGGAAATATTTATGAGGTTCGGAGTTGGATGTATGCGCATAAAGATTCAAGGGGAAGAGTAACTGACGAATTTCTCAACGGAGCAGAGATATTCATGTACCAGGCCGGACAGACGCCTCTCACAAAGGAAACGGGTAAAATGTTCTGTCCCTGTCGTAAATGCAACAATACGAAGTTTGCTGCTAGTGAAACCGTTTGGAAACATATAGTAAGTAGAGGATTTACTCCACATTACTATATTTGGTTTAACCACGGAGAGGGTGATAATAGGAACGAAGCTAGTAGTAGTAATCAGGTTGAAAATGTTCGTAACAGAGATGAACCATATTTGCCTTCTGAAAGTGTCATTCAAGATCATATGGTAGATCATGATAGAATGCATGATATGGTTACCGATGCATTTCGTGAAACAACATCAGTAATAGAGGAGGTCGAAAATGTAGAGGGGCCTAACTTGGATGCAAAAAGATTTTATGAAATGCTAGCAGCAGCTAATGAGCCAATTTATGAAGGTTGTAGAGAAGGTCTTTCTAAATTATCATTGGCAGCTAGGATGATGAATATCAAAACTGATCATAACTTACCTGAAGTTTGTATGGACGCATGGGCTGAGTTGTTTAAAGAGTATTTGCCTGAAGTGAATTTGTGTGCTGAATCTTATTATGAGATTCAGAAACTTGTTCATAGTCTTGGCTTACCTTCAGAGATGATTGATGTGTGTATAGACAACTGTATGATATACTGGGGAAAAGACGTAGAATTGTTAGAGTGTAAATTTTGCAAGAAGCCACGATATAAACCGCAAGGACGTGGGCGGAATAGGGTGCCGTACCAGCGGATGTGGTACTTACCTATTAAGGATAGATTGAAGAGATTATATCAATCCGCGAAGACGGCAGCATCGATGAGATGGCATGCAGAACATGATCAGAAGGAAGGAGAGATCAATCATCCCTCTGATGCAAAAGCGTGGAAACACTTGAATTCGGTGTACCCTGATTTTGCAAGCAACCCCCGCAACGTTTATCTTGGGCTCTGCACAGATGGCTTTAGTCCATTTGGAATGTCTGGAAGACAATACTCGCTTTGGCCAGTCTTCTTGACGCCATACAACCTTCCACCAGAGATGTGTATGGAAAAAGAATTGCTTTTCATGAGTATATTGATACCTGGACCAAAACATCCTAAGAGGTCCCTTGATGTTTTTCTACAACCTTTGATAGAAGAATTGAAGGAATTGTGGTCAACAGACGTGCAGACATATGATTGTTCAACGAAAACAAACTTTACAATGCGAGCAGTTCTATTGTGGACTATTAGTGACTTTCCTGCATATGGGATGTTGTCGGGTTGGACGACGCATGGAAGGCTATCTTGTCCATATTGTATGGGAAGCACAGACGCATTTCAGTTGAAGAATGGTAGGAAGACGTCCTGGTTTGATTGTCATCGGAGATTTCTTCCCATTAACCATCCGTACCGAAGGAACAAGAAATTGTTTCGGTCAAAAAGGGTTGTACGGGACACCGCTCCACCATATTTATCTGGAGAGGAAATCGAGAAGGATATTGATTACTATGGTGGACTAAGCACAGTCAGCAAAGGTGGTAATTGGCATACTCCTCCAAATATGCCTGATGGTTACGGGACTCAGCATAATTGGCACAAGAAGAGTATATTTTGGGAACTTCCATATTGGAAAGATTTACTTCTGCGCCACAATCTTGACGTGATGCATATAGAGAAGAACTTCTTTGACAACATCATCAATACATTGTTGAACGTCCCCGGCAAGACAAAAGATAACAAGAACTCAAGGTTGGATTTGCCGGGATTATGTTCTCGGATTGAGCTGCATATTAGAAACGATGGGAGAATTCCAGTTCCCATTTTCAGATTGTCAGCAGAAGCAAAAGCGGCGTTGTTCAAGTGGGTGGCATCAGACGTGAAGTTTTCTGATGGATATGTTTCAAATCTATCAAGATGTGTTGATCATCAGGGACAAAAGTTTTCAGGGATGAAGAGTCATGACTGTCATGTTTTTATGCAACGACTTCTACCATTTGCATTTGCGGAGTTGCTTCCAAAAAATGTTCACGAAGCACTTGCAGGTAACAAATAATTAAAGTTAATTAATTATCAATTCTATCTTGTTGGAAAAAAAACTTATAAGTGTAAATTATTTGTAGGCATCAGAGCTTTTTTCAGAGATCTTAGTGCACGCACCTTAACTGTAGATGTCATCAGACAACTTGATGAGAATATCCGGATCTTGATGTGCAATTTGGAGAAAATTTTTCCTCCTTCCTTTTTTGACGTCATGGAACATCTGGTTATCCACCTTCCGTATGAGGCACTGCTTCGTGGACCTGTTCATAATGGATGGATGTATCCTTACGAGCGAGCTATGAAATATTTGAAAGGGAAAGCAAAAAATCTGGCAAGGGTGGAAGGTTCAATAGTTGCTGGGAGTTTGAATGAGGAAACATCTCACTTTACGTCCTACTACTTTGGGTCACAAGTCCGGACACGGAAAAGGACTACGAGCAGATATGATGATGGTGGTGTTATGCCGACATATTTTAGTGAAGATGTTCCAGACATATTCTGTCAGATTGGACGTCTAGGTGGAAAACTGAAAGAAGTTTGGTGGTCGAGTTCAGAAGACGCTCATAGCGCCCACACATATATACTCCTTAACTGCGAGGAGATTGAATTATTTGAAAGGTAATTAAATTAATTATTTTGCTATTAAATTTTACCACACACATATATACGTACTTTAATGATCATTTTGTTTTAAAACAGCGATTTTGTTGCCCAAGTCGAAGAAGCTATTCCAGGAATATCAACCAATGATCTCAACAAAAGGAAAGACCAACACTTTGTGAAATGGTTAAAAACGCAGGTATACATATCACAATTTATATAATTAACAAATATATTCAGTGAAGTTATATATTTATATATATATGTTGATGTTCCAGGTTGAGTATGATGATCAATTTTATCCTCAGTGGTTTCACGAATTGATACAAGGTCCGGTCGGTAAGGTCACGACAGCATCTATGTATTTCACACGAGGATACACATTTCACACTTACGAATATGGAAGTCGGCGAGCAACAATGAATTATGGAGTATGTGTAAAAGGTGAAACAGATTTCTATGGAATCTTACAAGAGATCATCGAAGTGGAGTTTCCCGGCGTAGTAAAGCTGAAATGCGTTCTCTTCAAATGTGACTGGTTTGACCCAACCGTCAATAGAGGTGTTCGGTATAGCAAGTTTGGTGTTGTTGATATAAATGCTACACGGAGGTACAACAAATTTGAACCATACATTTTGGCTTCTCAAGCGGACCAAGTTTGTTTTGTTCCATACCCGAGGATCAGACAATCAGGAATATCTTGGTTAGCCGCAATAAAAGTTACACCTCGGGGCCGAGTATTGAGTAGTGATGAACAACCGCCTTTACAAGAAGATGCCGTGAATGAAGTAGAAGTACCCGAACAACCTACAGATGCTATCTTACTTATTGATCCACATAATCCGGGATATGAAGAACTTCCAGATGATGCAACGGACGAAGCCAACGAAGATGAATTTGAAGAAAATGATGAAGTGGATGATGTTTCTGATGATGACGAGTGATAAAGTTTCATTGTGTTTTACTATTATCAATTAAGTTTCTTTGTATTGCATTTCAAAAAATATATATAACTTATCATCATGTTTGCTCAATTATATATGAATTTAGTCTTTTTTAAAAAATTGTATTTTGGAGTATGAAAGTGTTTAAAAGATGTTTGGATTTGGATTTGGGGTTTGGGGTTTGGGGTTTGGGGTATGGGGTTTGGGGTTTGGGGTTTGGGGTTTGGGGTTTGGGTTTGGGGTTTAAATGTACGAAAGTGTATAAAACTTAAGAGGTTTGGGGTTTGGGGTTTGGGGTTAAGGGTTTAGGATTTGGGGTTTAGGGTTTAGGGTATAGGGGAAAAGGAAGCTCATTGGTTGTAAATGTACCACCAATTTACGACCAATGACATGCTTGGTCGTAAATTGGTGGTACATTTACGACCAATGTACGACCAATCATGGCTGGTCGTAAATTGGTGGTAAATGTACGACCAATGTACGACCAAGCATGTCATTGGTCGTAAATTGGTGGTACATTTACCACCAATGTATGACTAATTTCTCTCTTAATTTCCTATATATACCCACTAATTATTTTTTCAAATCATAGAAAAATATTTAGAAATCTTATTAAAATAAAGAAAAGAAAGATCTGGAATCAGAAGTGGAAAAAGACTTCGTAGATTTCGTCTTTTCTATTTCCACTTGTGATTCCAGTATCTTTATTCTCTTTTTTTTCGTAAAATTTAAAGTGGACCGTTGTTCATTAAGTGGACCGTTGTTCATTAAGTGGACCGTTGTTCATAGAGGTTTATCATGACTTTTGATAAACCTCTTCTCATTTTTCGAAATAAACTTTTAGTCACAAATTGGTTGTAAATATAAATTTGGTCGTAAATGGGTTGTTAATTTACGACCAATGTAGGACGAATAGTCCTTCATTGGTCGTAAATTAACAACCCATTTACGACCAAGTTAATGTTTAGTCCTTCATTGGTCGTAAATTAACAACCAATTTACGACCAATGCTTCCTTAGTCTCACATTGGTCGTTAATTAACTACCCTTTTACGACCAATGCCACATTAGTCTCTCATTGGTCGTAAATGTACGACCAATGTACGACCAATAGTCCCTAATTGGTCGTACATTTACGACCAATGAGAGACCAAAGCAAAATTCTATATAAAGCAAGCAAATCGTAGCCATTTGGTTGCTCACTCCCATCTCTCTCCCCTCTCCATTACAACCATTTGCCTTCTCTCTCAAGGTAATTTTTTTTGTTTTAGTTCTAGGTGGTTAGTTAGGTGATTAGATTAGGTTTGGAATTAGTTTAGGTGATTAGATTAGGTTGGAATTAGTTTAGGTGAGATTACATTTTTATAATAATAATAATTATTTGAATTTTTTATAATAATAATAAGTATTTGAATTTTTTATAACCATTTTTGTTTTTTTAATTTTTTTTTTCAGATTGACGCTATTGTAGTTATGGCTGGCGGTAGAAGCAGACTTAGAAACCGTGGCAGAGGGACCTCTTACAGGAGTACATTTCTCGGTCAGACGGATCCATCTGCACCTTCTACCTCCCGCACCCCAGACAATGTCCCCGATAGCCAAATTCCTAGCGTTCCGCAAGCTGTCGATCATGTAGCTCCATACATTCCGCAGTATGATGATGCGGCATACTTTACTTATGAGGAGCCTCGGCATGATCAGCAGCCACATGATCCGCAGACGCATGATCAGCAGCCGCCGTATCAGCAGCCTCATGATCAGTATCATCCACAGCCTGCTTCACAGCCTGCTCCACAGCCTGCTTCACAGCCTCCTCCATACCAGCCTCCACACCAGGTCCCACAGCCTGCTGCATACCAGCCTCCACACCAGGCTCCTGCAGCTCCAGGTCTTCATCCAGATTTGTTGGTGCCACCGAATGCACCGTATGCAAGATATTCCGTGGAAGATATTCTCCAGATGCCGGGACGAGAAGGTTTACCCATCCTTGATCCAGATCTACGACCCAACACAACCTGGTAATTAATTTTAAATTAATTAAATATAATTTAAAATTTATATATAACAATTAATTCTATATATATATTCTTTCAAATTTTGTAGGTTTAAAGCGAACAATGCGGTGGGCCAGAGCGTTGGGAATGTCATCAGATCAAACTTCCGGGAAGCGCATCCAAACTGGACTCTTACACCGGACCACGTTCGCATAACTTGGTTCAAGTGCTTCGCGGTTAGTTATAAATTTTTTTTTTAATTTAAATAAAAATAATTTGGTTAAGTAATTAATATTTTTTCATTATTTTTTTGTAGCAAAAATGGAATTGGTCTATTGGGGTCAATGAGACGGTGAAGGCAGCGTTCAACAAAAAGGCGATGGCTCGCCTTAAGAACATTGTTGGCGACTGGAAGGAGAAGTGGAAGTATTTGGGGGATGACGCAAAAGAGACCTACCTCAGCGATGAGGTTTGGACTGGTTTGAAGGCCTATTGGATTTTGCCTGACTCAGTTCAAAGGTCTCTCACTTGCTCTGCGGCCCGGATGACCCGAGATGCTGATGGTAACCTGCCAATACCTCATACTTCGGGACAGACTCCACACGCCAAAAGGGCACTGCAAATTGTAAGTTTTAGACATTTCTTAATTTTTATTACATATATAATAATTAAATTTTATTAAATGCTATAGTTTTATTCATTTGAAATTTATTTTTTAATATGGGCTGCCGAAGAAGGAGCACCACCGACTCTGGCCCGGCTTTACAAGTTGACCCACCAGCATGCCGATGGCACTTTCTCTCATCCTCGAGCAGAGAAGCTCTGCAATGATGTAGAGGCTCGGATTCAAGAGGTCCAGACTCAGCTGACGCAAGAAAATCCGGACGGTGCACCGGTTCAGCTTTCTGCCATCGAACAAGACAGAATTTTTGAGCAGGTAAAATATTCGATCTTTTTAATTTATGTTTACATATATTTTTACATATGTACTAATTAATATCTATTTATAAATTGAAGGTTGCTCCGAAGAAAAGGGGACGTATACCAGGAATCGGGAGTGTGAACGATGTCCCCAGGGCGAGAGTTGAATACGCTGCTAGAAGGGAAGAAGAGTCCTCGCTCCGGAGGGATTTGGAAAATGCGAACCGAGCCATAGCCGAGAACAACGACAAATGGAAGGCTATATCAAGCGTTTTCGATATGATGATAGCCTCAACCCCCAACGTCAACCCGTCGGTTACGTCAGCGTGGCAGACCTTACGTTCGAATTTTGCCGTCTCCGACCCTACTCCCGAAGAGCAAGCGGATTTGCATCGGCGTGCGGAACAGAGGAGTTCTGAACTTTTAGATGAAATAAACCTAAATTCTTAGTTTTTTCGGTTTTAAATATTTTGTATTTGAATATTTTAATTTTATGAATGTCATATATTATGTTATTATGGAATTTTATCAATTTCATAAAAATATATAAAATTTTAAATTATTAATTTTTAATTTTATTTTTTTAAAATAAAAAAATTTCGTAAATAAATTCAGTAAATTGTCATAAATTAACGACTAATGTACATCTCAATTAGATGCAAAATAGTCGTTAATTTACGACTGATTTACTTCTGCTTTGGATGTAAATTAGTCGTAAATTTATGACTATATTACATCTAATTTACGACTACGTATTTAACTACTAATTTACGACTACATTCTTTACATCTAATTTACGACTAGCTTTGGTAGTCGTAAATGTACATCTAATTTACGACCATATCTGGGAGTCGTAAATGTACAACTAGTTTACGACCAATTATGTTAGTCGTACATTTACGACCAAGTTACGACCAATTAGTGATTACGACCAGCGTATAACGACCAAACACAATTGGTAGTAACTTGGTCGTAAATCCCTTTTTACGACCAATTTACTACCAATTGTGTAGTTGTTAAAGCCATGTTTTCTTGTAGTGCACTCACCATGAAAGCTACTGTCCCGACAAATGCCATATTACGCAGGATAACCCGGTACCAGAGGTAACCCTCCCCCACTATAGGGAAGCAAGTGACGAGTTTGTTCAAACAAAGAACAGACAGCATGAAGAGTCGCTCCACACGGTGAATGCTGACAACTCTGGTCTTATCGCGAGAGAAAGGACAGAGTTTAAACAAAGACTCGATCGACATGGGAAGCCGTTTGGTGAGAGAGTTTCTCTCAACCCAATTAGAGTTCAGCCATTATGAAACAAGATCACACCAGCGATTACTTCTGACATAGATGAAACGGAAGGAAGTCGCCGTGAGCTTCTGTTAAAGATCAACTCTGATGCTCGCCCGCCTACACATTCTATACGCAGTAGAGGAGAATATCATTAAGCGCAAACGATCTCCCGAGTACCAGTGGAGAAGACGAGAGGGTGATCCTTCAGAGATCACCCCCTACTAACAACGGTAATGAAGTGAAATCCTCCGATCATACTAGGTCCCCTTTGGAACGCAATCTAGCAAGTGTGGACTTTCCACAACCCCTCCCTCCAGTACTAACCACTGAACAGGTTATGGAGAAACTACAAGAAGTTACTCTCCAGTATACAATGTGTGCTGACCCCAAGGAGAGCGCAGCGCGCATGCAACGAGAGGCAACGAGTGCTCCAAAGTGATGATGTAGGACTTATGGAGGAAACAACGGCCTCTATTACTGAAACGGCCAGGACTAACCAACTACTTGTTGCGCAAGCCCAAGCTGCGTACTTTGCAAATGTTGCAGAGTCTGGAGAAGGACAAGAGATCCTTCGGATCACGGATGGTGCATCGCTTTCTGCAGACCGTACGGGTGAAGAAATGACTACACAGCCGAACACTGAGCAATCGGACACTGAGTTGCCCCAATCTGCTCCGTCTCAACCCACCAGGAGGAAGGGACGACCGACAAGGACGAACCCGAGAGACCTCCACATCAGTCCAAAGGTGTACCGTGTTTCGAGCTCCAGGGTGAGAAATCTAGTACGTGGGATAGCCTCACCAAAGCAAGGGACAAAAAACACTGCTAGAGGATCAGTGGCAAGCAGAGCTACTACAGGCAGAGCTTCAACAAACAGAGCAACTTTGAGCAGAGTCGTGTCAAACACGGTACCTCCTCGCCCGAATATTGTGCCGCCGAGCAAGAGACAGCGTCGGGATTTTCTCCGGCTATCGCCTCCTCTTCCTTAGTAACCTTGAGTTGGAACAGTTGTGGTTTGGAAAATCCCATAACAGTCCAACGGATCAAAGAGATTCAGAAAAGGATCTCGCCAAATGTAATTTTTCTATCGGAGACCAAGAACTCTGATGACTTTGTACTCAAAGAACTAAGCGCCTTTGATTCTTATCAGCACTTCCTGATACCTCCGACTAGACCTGGGAGCAGAGGTTTAACTCTTTTTTGGGACCAAGATGTGGAACTGCAGATCCTGTCCTCGTCAAAAAACTACATTGATACGTTGATAACGTTTAAGGGGCGATCCTTCCATTCTACTTTCATCTATGGTGAACCGGAAATAGCTAAAAGGACAGCCCTCTGGGACCTTTAATCGAGCGTCACTGCAAACAGAGACATGCCTTGGATGCTGACTGGTGATTTTAATGATATAGTAGACAACAGCGAGAAAAGTGGTGGTCCGATCAGAACGGAAGGATCTTTCTGTACCTTCCTAAGCTTCCTTTCTCAGTCTGATTTGTTTGACCTAAAGCATACGGGTAATTTTTTCTCCTGGAGAGGGAAGAGACACAACCACGTAGACCACTGCAGACTGGACCGCACCCTTATCAACAGCGCTTGGTCGGACGACTATCCTTCGGGAAGATGCCACTACTTGGACTTTGAAGGCTCCGACCATCGCCCCATCATCTCCTACATCGACCCAACTCAGAAAAAGGGGAAAAGGCTGTTCCGATACGATAGAAGGTTAAAGGACATACCTGAGATCAAAGCAATTATCGTGGAGGCTTGGGATGCTCGACCTAACAGCACCACTCAACAACGGCTATCCAATTGCAGACACGCAGTCTTGAAATGGTCAAAACAACATTTCGAAAATAGCAAACTGCACATAGCTAAGCTGAGAGAGGAGATCAATTCTGCTATGACCAAACCAGATGGGGAGGATGCAACTATTTTCAGGCTCAATGCGGAACTATTGCACGCCTACAAAAAGGAGGAAGAGTTTTGGAGACAAAGAAGCAGGCTTGTGTGGCTAGCAGCTGGGGATAAAAATTCAGGATATTTCCATGTCGTTTGCAAAGGAAAGAGAGCTCAAAACCGCATCTCAGTGTTAGAAAACTCTGCAGGGACTCCGCTATTTGAAGAACAGCAAATTGTACTTGAGATTACTGATTATTTCCAGAATATTTTCTCGGCTATAGATTCTTAAGAGTTGGTTCCAAGCCCAGCCTCTATCGTCGATCAAGCGATCACTCCTTCTGTCACGGAGGAAATGGAGGAGAGGCTTATCTCCATCCCAACAGAAAGAGAAGTAAGAGAAGCCATTTTCTCGATACATCCGGACAAAGCTCCGGGGCCGGATGGATTCTCGGCCTGCTTCTTCCACTCTAACTGAGAAGCAGTGGGACAAGTCATCACTAAGGATGTCCAGCATTTTTTCAGATCAGGGCTCCTTCCCGACAGTATCAACGCAACCCATGTGAGACTTATTCGAAAATTTCAGGCTCCAAAGTTGGTTTCAGACTATAGACCGATTGCTCTCTGCAATGTGGTCTACAAACTGATATCGAAGATAATTACCCTCCGCCTCAAATCGATTCTACAAGGGTTAATCTCCGAGAACCAAACAGCCTTTGTGCTTGGGAAAGCCATTTCCGATAACGTTATGATTACGCATGAGATTCTGCATTACCTCAAAACGTCTAATGCGGTCAAACAATGCACGGCGGCGGTGAAGACCGACATGAGCAAGGCATATGATCGACTTGAGTGGGATTTCGTTAGACTGGTATTGGCTCGGATGGGTTTCCACTAAAGCTTTGTCGAGCGTGTCATGACTTGCATCTCTACTGTCACCTACTCATACCTAATGAATGATACGGCTTTAGGGGTTGTGACCCCGTCCCGAGGCATTAGACAAGGAGACCCGCTTTCACCTTATATTTTTATCTTGTGCGGGGAAGTGCTCTCAGGGCTTTGTAAGCACGCCCATGAAACGGGTGGTATGGTGGGTATTCGAGTGGCAGTAAGAGCACCACGGGTGAACCATCTCCTCTTTGCGGATGATACTATGTTCTTGTTGAAATCAGATGAGCAAAGTTGTACTGCCCTTGCGTCTATCTTGTATCAGTACAAGATTGCTTCAGACCAAACCATTAACACGAGCAAATCGGCCGTCACTTTCTCCGCAAAAACAACTCAGGAGGCTCGATCTAGAGTCAAAAATTTCCTTGGTATTGCAAATGAGGGAGGGGTGGGCAAATACTTGGGGCTACCTGAGCATTTCGGACGTGAGAAGAAAGATTTATTTACTTCCATTGTAGACAGGATCCGACAGCAAGCTCGATCTTGGACTGACCGGTTCCTCTCGAGTGCCGGTAAGATGACTATGCTAAAAGTAGTACTCTCAGCTTCACCAAACCACGCCATGACATGCTTCGAACTCCCCGTGAGTCTTTGCAAACGAATCCAGTCAGCGCTTACGCGGTTTTGGTGGGACGCCAATGAGTCCAAGAAAAAGATGTGATGGACCTCATGGAGTACGTTGTCTAAACCAAAGAAGCTAGGAGGACTAGGCTTTAGGGATATCCAACTCTTCAATCAAGCTTTGTTGGCTAAGCAGTCTTGGAGAATCATGAATAATCCGCAGTGTCTTCTTGCCCGAGTGCTCCAAGGAAAATATTGTCAAAAGGAGCCGATCACTTCCGTCAAACTACTAGCTTCCTGCTCGCATGGAGGGCGCGGGATTCTCAATGGCAGAGATCTTCTTGTGAGGAAACTGGGCAAGGTTGTTGGGGATGGTAACACTGTGCGTGTATGGAGAGATGCCTGGATAAAAGCGGAGTCGTTTTTAACTCCTAACGGGCCAGCACGTGAAGAACATCAAGACCTTTATGTATCTGACCTCTTCATTCGTTGTACAACAGTTTGGAACGCCCAATTGGTTCATGATTTATTCCCAGCAGAAGCAAATGACATTCTTTGCATGAGGCCTAGCTCTCTTGGAGCTCCGGATAAGCTGATCTGGACTCCAACAACGTATGGTGCCTACTCGACGAAGTCCGGATACTTCGTAACAGTGGAATTTGACAGACCACTTGTAGTAACCAACTCAGTTCACAGCTTTAATTGGATAAAGAATGTATGGTCTGTCAAAACGGCTCCAAAGATACAAGTTTTCTTGTGGAAGATAATGCAGGGAGCCTTACCACTCGGAGCTACTTTACAAAGACGAGGTCTACTTGCTACATCAGTGCTGTGTACGAGATGTGGAGGGGAAGAGACAGCTGCACACCTCTTCCTGCACTGTCCGTTCACAAAGGAAGTCTGGGAGACATTCTCTTTTAAAGCTACCATTGACCCTTCGATCTTTGACACCTTCAGTATGGTTCTCTCCAAAACTCCAGGTATGGTCTGCCTGCCACCTTCTGGGATTATTATCTATCTGTTTCCGTGGTTTTGCTGGTGTGTTTGGAAAGCGAGAAACTCGTGTTTATTTGAAAATTTTGTCCTGTCATCGGCTGAGATAGGTAGCAAGATTGTGCGTCTGGTGAGAGAGTGGCAGAACGCACAACCACTGAAGCCCGACATCTTACCTCATCGACATAACCGGATACCAGCTCCTATTAGAGAAGACGTGGTTATTTGCCACACGAACGCATCATGGACTAGGCAAACAAAAACAGCGGGATGCGGATGGTGGTTTGCAGATCCAACAGGAACAAAACTCGGACAAGGCTCCTCGACAGAACGGTTCGTTGCATCACCCATCATGGCGGAGGCGATTGCAGTTAGGGAAGCTCTACTCCATGCTAAGACATTCCAGTTCACTAAAATCTGCTTGAAGTCAGATAATCAAGTGCTGATCAACGCACTCCTCTCGAAGACACATCCGACAGAGATCTACAGACTCACTCTGGATATCGAGACTTTATCATCTTGTTTTTCTTCTATTCACTTTTCCTTTATCCCTCGTTGTTTAAACTCTGTTACGGATTTTATTGCTAAATCTACTGCTTGTAGTCACATTCTATCTAGCCGCTTTAGGCTTTGGTTTTAGTGAAGTAGTTTGTTGTTCAAACATAAAACGTAATTCGTTATAGTCATCCCGACGTAACGATCGGTTGTGAGATATGTATAACATACTCCAATTTTAGCATTCCACAGCACACATATCGTCCGACGAGCATGGCGGTCAGATGTTGGTCACTGAATTTGGCGACCAGCCAAACGCACTCACCGTTTTCGTTGCAAAACCACAAACGTCTGTACGGATCATAAGAGTATGTACAGATGATGATGATTATTGCGACAACCACATCAGCTAATGGGTGTGTGGTTAGTAGCCATTTGTCACATTTACGAATGTAATCCTGATACTCGTAGTGTAGAATTCTAACTGGGTACTCTAGACTTCAAGTCATATCAAATGGTTGGAGGAAGAAACTTTTAAATTCATTAAAAGATGAGGGATATTTCATTAGTTAGTTCAATATCATATGATATCGGTCATATCCAAATCGTTAAAGATTAGTTTGTATTGCAAAGCCTACAAAGTCCCATGACAATCTTATCAGTGTTTTAAATTAAAAAGGACAACAAATTTACACAGCAATTATTCATTGATTATGTATCTTATCAATTAATAAGATTCTCATATAATTCTTTGTAATGTAAATTACGCTCTGTTCCTGGAGTTTCTTAGAAAAAGAGAGTATTTATAAGTATACTCTGGTTTGTTGAGCAAAAATAAAAAGTATAAGCTTTGGTTTACAATCTGTAGAGACATAATGTGAATGAAAAACTGAAGAAGCCTCAGAGATCTTGGTGGTTAAACAATCATCAAGTGAATTTCTTCATCAAGAGTAGCAAATATTTTGATTGCATCACTGGCCACATCAAATAGATTTTGACTATACAAAATATTAATAAAAACATATTAAAATTTTGATAATCAAAATCAAAGAAAACAGATTGATTGAAGACGATGGTGAGTCAAAAGTAGCTGGTAAATAATCACATTTTTTATTCATTGGGAATCCGAATGATTTTTTTCATCACTCTCACCATCATCCATCAATTAACATATTATCAGAACGCGATTGGCAGATCTATCTTCGAAGATGTATTGAAAAACATGCAAAATTACAAAGATGCTTAAAATTAAAACAGACAAATAGATAATCACTATGGACTAACTCAAGATCGATTTTAAAAGGATTTGTAGATAAAATAATTGCAAACATGCTTTTTCAAAAACGTTAAAACCATGAAATTGAAAAAGAGGAATAAAGAAGAAAATCTTCGAAAATTTTGAAAACATGCGCCGTAGAGGAAGACTATGATTTTGATATTGAAAAGAAAGCGAGAAGACGAGGAATATATATATGAGGTGATGAAGAGATAAACCTTCCAAAAACCCTAATTCAGAAGCCGACATACGGCCGTAAAAATTAAGTGGGCTTTTAGGTTGTACGTATTCTCTTGTAAGCCCATAATGAAAAGTAATTGATCATTAGGATATGTGTAGTAGGCGTGTTATAGCTTTCTAATGTCCTATGCTTTGTTCAAAATCAGTAAATTATGCAGATAAAAAAATTATGCCTCATACAGGGATCGAACAGGTGACCTCCGCGTTATTAGCACGACGCTCTAACCAGCTGAGCTAATGGGGCAACTTGTTTCAGCGACCGATCACATTGTAAAAAACTTATATTGCTGGAACTATTCCCATGCTAGCTGGAGACAATGCCATCGTCCCCATGTATAGCTGAAACTGCGTCGTTTATCTGTCAAACTTCTTCATCTCTCCCCAGACACTACACTTGATTTGTCTGTTGTTTTCCCGTGGCCTCCGTTCTTTCACCGGCTCCGATCTCTCGAAGAAGATGAGAGCACTACTATCTTCCTCCGTCTTCCTCTCTTTCCAACTATCCTTCCTTCTCCTCCTTGCTTCGGCTATTAGATCGAGCTCTTCTCCCGTGACCGATCCGTTCCTCGGCATTTCTCCTCAAGGTTTGGCTTTCTCTTCTCTCTGCTCATTGAAGATCCGATTTGATCTCTCTTTGGCTTGTTTTCTGCTTCTCGTTTGATTGGCTTCGTTTCTGTGGATGTGTAGATGAGAAGTATTACAAATCGTCTTCGGAGATTAAGTGTAAGGACGGATCAAAGAGATTCACGAGAGCTCAACTTAACGACGATTTCTGCGATTGTGCAGACGGCACTGACGAGCCAGGTTCTCCTTTCATATTCTTGATATTCTTCGTGTTGATCATAAAGTTTGAAGCTTTATCTTATGTTACGATTGTGATCACACAGTTTCATTGAGAATTCAGATTGTTGAAGTTGTTTATATGATATATCATTTCATTTGATTGATCTTGCTCTATTTGTTAAACCTACAGGTACCTCAGCTTGTCCTAATGGGAAATTCTATTGTCGGAACGCAGGCCATTCTCCTTTAGTTTTGTTTTCTTCCAGAGTCAATGATGGTATCTGCGGTATGTTACTTAGTTTACACCTGCTTATGTTGTGCTTTCTAATGTTATACGGAGGAATAGATTGTTGGAGGATTTGCATTCTCTGTTCATGGCTCTAATTGTTTGTTTTTCGCATGGGAGCAGATTGTTGTGATGGAAGTGATGAGTATGATGGTAAAGTGACGTGCTCAAATACATGCTGGGAAGCTGGAAAAGCTGCTCGAGATAATCTGAAGAAGAAAATCGAAACATATAATCAAGGGGTTGTTATAAGGAGGAAGGAGATCGAGCAGGCGAAAGTGGGTCTGGAGAAAGATGAAGCTGAACTAAAGAAGCTGAAAAGCGAGGAGAAAATTTTGAAAGGACTTGTCCAACAGCTGAAAGGTTTGCTCTTTCTCTCCTTTGTTGCAAATGGCAGGAGAGTTAAGTTTTTTTTTTTGTTTTTTTCTTAGAGAAAGTTAAATGGACATATGGTAGTATCGTGAGATAATCAGTGTGTTGGAATGTTAGAGCAGAACCTTGGGTATAAGTTTAGTTAGGTACCTAATATGCCTCTGGGTCAGTTCCTAGAATCTTCACTAACCACCAAAAAAGGCAGGAAGAAAGTAAGAGAATATATGACTTGTAGTTGATGTAATTGGAATCTGATAGGATTATCAACTTCTTTCTTTTTTTCATTGTAACTGGCAATGATGACTTCAGATGATAAAGACAGTTTTTTTCCTTTTAACATTGTTGGTCTTTCAATAAAGAGCTTGAAATTTCCCTGGATACTTCTTCTGTAGACCGTAAAGAACAGATTGAGAAGATAGAGGAAAAGGAGCGTCTAGAGAAAGAAAAGGAGGAGAAGGAAAGAAAAGAGGCTGAATTAGCCGCCCAGCCGGGAAAGGGGGGAGGTGAGGAGAAGACAGATGACAATGGAAAAGTTGAAGGAAGCACAGCCGGTGAAGAGATGCCTGGAGTTTCACAGGACGACGAAATTCTCGATGCAAACGAACATCATGATGAGACTGATAGATACGAGGACTTACCTACAGATGAGGTTAGTTCTTCTCTTGTAATCTGATCCATAAGCAAGCGTTCATCTTTGTATTTTTGTTTGTTTTGCTTATTCAACAAGTTAAGAAGTCAAACCATGAAACAAAAGCTTATCAGACCATTCGCCAATATTTTGCCCCCCCCCCCCACCGAATCTCCTGCTCATTCATGAGGTCATGAAATAAGATATGAAAGTTTGATACGTAAGATGCTTGAAAACTATCTTTACTCATCTGGAAGACTGCAACTCATTCACATGGTTATTATGTCAAATACCTCCAGCGCTTTTTATATTTTGTTGAATTCTCTTGTTTTGCTTAGAGCTCAAAATTGTTGTGTCATCAAGCGGGTACTGAACCAGACTTTGATTTCAGGAACCAGCGGCCGAAGCTGAACCAACAAGTGTATTGGAAGAGGGCACTCACACTAATCCAGCAGACCAGGTTTGAAAAATGAGTTCATTCATATGCTCTTTCGGTCTCTCCAGAAGTTAGATGATGATTTAAGGTTGTATACAATGCAGCATGTTGTGGAGACGAAGGAGGAATCTCCCTCATCTGAGGATCCCATCACAGCTGGATCTCAACATGATGGTAGTACTAAAAAGGAGGAATCAGACGAGGTAAAGAAAGTGGTAATTTAATTTCCTTTTCTGGCCAAATGCTTACAATATATTGTTATGAGCCTGAGTCTAGTTTTTTGAACTTCTGTGATGAAAATAACTATGTTCTTTTTGAGACTTGTCTATTGCATTTTTCCTATATATCTGCCCGTTTTGACTTATATTATGTATATAGGAGGATACTGTATCGGAGAAGAAGGAAGAGTTGTCAAAGGAGGAATTGGGGCGTCTTGTTGCCTCTCGTTGGACAGGAGAAAGCTCTGATAAGCCATCTGAGGCAGACGAGAGCCCGAAAGCTGATGATCATGAAAACCATGAGCACACGCCCACCAGTCCACATGAAGTAGAGGATGATGGATTTGTGTCAGATGGTGACGAGGAAACAGGCGACGATGGGAAATACAGCGACCATGAACCCGAAGATGATTCCTATGAAGAGGAGTATCGCCATGATTCTAGTTCTTCCTACAAATCTGATGCAGAGGATGATCTCGATTTATCAGGTTTGCGCTATTGCCACAGATAATTGTATTCTTTAATGATGCTTATCATCTATCATAGTAAGTATATGATTATATTTCATTACGTGTAGAGACAACCTCAAGTCCTACTTGGTTGGAGAAGATTCAAAAGACTGTCAAGAACATCTTACAGGCTGTTAATTTATTCCAAACCACCCCAGTGGACAAATCAGGTAAACGAATAGTATAGCACTTCCATTAACAGTAAAAGCAAGACTCGTTGCAGTGATTCATCTTTTTGTGGTATATGCAGAGGGTGATCGGGTACGCAAGGAATACGATGAGTCGAGCTCAAAACTTAAGAAAATACAGTCAAGGGTGTCAAGTTTAGAAAAGAAGCTAAAACAAGACTTTGGTCTGTATGATTAAACATCCTATGCCTTGACTTACGTTTTGCTTTTCTTCGAGTTAGCCTTTAATGTATTTTTATTACAGGACCGGAGAAAGAGTTCTATTCGTTCCATGGTCGTTGTTTTGAGAGCAAACAGGGCAAGTAAGGAAAATTTTTGCAATCCATTATCTACTTCCTTTCTCTGTTAGCTTTTTGAGGGATTACTTATGTTTATCTTGTGCGGTGCTACCTAATGTCTAGGTATACTTACAAAGTTTGCGCATATAAAGAAGCAACACAAGAGGAGGGCTATTCGAAAACTCGGCTAGGGTAAGTGTCACTGCCACTTTATCGTTTCCGTGCATGCTGATCTCTATCATATATTAAATAAAATGCAACGAGGAATTAGTTCGAAGTTGACAATCAGATATCAGTAACTATCTATCTATGTATTTGGTTTTTAACCTTTTACGCTCTCTTCTTTGGCTTAATTTGATTTTCTAGGGGGTGGGAAAAGTTTGAGAACTCGTACCAGTTCATGACATATACAAACGGAGACAAGTGTTGGAACGGTCCCGATAGAAGCCTAAAGGTAAATGCTCGGCTATAATAGACAACTATCTGAGACTTGAATTTTGAGCTTGCAAAGATCAGGGAGACATGAAATATAAAAAGCTTAACTAATTCTTGACATGCAGATCAAGCTAAGATGTGGTTTGAAAAACGAGCTTATGGATGTGGATGAACCAAGTCGTTGCGAGTAAGTTCTTTTTCTTGATCTTTACCTATTATGGTTTATAACGTTTTTATCTTTGGTTTTTCATTTTTTTTTGTCCGCCCCATCTCTTACTCTCTTGTTGCAGATATGCAGCAGTTTTATCTACTCCAGCTCGGTGTCTAGAAGATAAACTTAAAGTAAGTTGATATGCATCTCAAATATGAAAGCCCGATGTTTAATCTAGATACTTCTTTTAGTCTTTAACACTAAACATTATCTAAACCGGGTGTTTTTTTTGGCCTACTGTTTATAGGAACTACAAGAAAAGCTCGAGAAGTTGATGAACCAAGACCAAAATCAGAAGCACGACGAACTCTGATCATATTTCTAAAATCTGTGTCAATTAGACTACTACTAATCTTGCTCAATCTCAAAACGTCAAGAGGACAAAAAGGAAAAGTATAAACAGAGACGTTTTTTTTTTGTTCAGGAAGAGAATGGATAGGTTCAAGTTTGCCCCATTGGACAATGGAGGTTCTATTTATCAACAGTACTTTAGACAAATGTTCAACTTTTGGTTAAGAGAAAAGAAGAGTTATAAATTTGAAATTCGTCAGTAATGTGAAGGCATCTCGCCTACCATTTCAAAGTTCACTTTTTAAGATGAGAAGGTGGTTTAGTTAGGTCATAAACAAGTGGTAAGGCTGGTTCGGTTTTGGCTTTCTGCGATACCATTTTAGAAAATTTCTGAAACTTTATCTAAAAGGAATCCCATTTCCAAAAGAGACAAACTCGAACATGGTATTTCATTAACGGAATCAAATTATTGCATTTAACACTATTCAAAAAAAAAAACAATAACAGATTGATCTCTTGACAAAAATATTCTATCAAAATATAGCTTCTCATTTTTAACCTAGGGGTGGTAGGTTGCAGGCAAGAGAAAAACTTGAAACAAGGTGCACAACAAAACAAAGGTGTAAACCCGTGGGTCTTGAATTTAAATTCTGTCAGAAAGTAAGTTAAAGTTATCATTTGTTTGACGAGATTAAAAAAACGGAGCTATATTTTAAACTAGTCGTGGGTTACGCCGTTACGGGTACTGTCTCATTTGAGGGGTTAGTTGGCTTTCGACCCTTATATTTCTAGATTTTTGTAAAAAAAACTTATCATCTTTGAATTATAGAAACCAATGGAAAATATCACATTGCATATCTGAAAAATAAGTCATGTTTACATTTATAAATGACAGTTATTTTGAAAAATATTATTGACTAGAAATATCAAATATAAGATATTTATTTATTTTGTGGAAGAAAACGTGGCCCGACAATGGATCGAGAAGGCAGAAAAAGGTCAAAGAAACGAATATTTGTTGTCAATGTGCGTCACTCCTCCATGGAATATTAAACCGGTGGTTAGCATATAAATATTAACGTATCATTTACGTGTCGGTCTTTTGTTGACCCAATCCTGAACCGGGTAACAATCAATAAATGTATCGATCAATTTTGTTGACCCAATCTAAACCAGAGACCTTCTATAAGAGAAGAAAGGACCCAACAAGAGTTGCTTATAATCCCCAGATTCTCTCTCTCTCTCTCTCTATATTTTCCTTGTTCGTCAAGCCAGATCTCTCTCCATAAAATCTCTCTAAGTCTTTACTAACAACAGCGATCCTCACTTGAAATCGCTTTAGTTCTCTGTGTTAACGATGGCGATGATAGAGCAAAAGCCGAAGACGAAGATCGTGTGTACCCTCGGTCCAGCTTCCAGATCCGTTGAGATGGTGGAGAAGCTTCTCAAGGCGGGTATGAACGTCGCTAGGTTCAACTTTTCACACGGATCTCATGAGTACCACCAAGAGACTCTCGATAACCTCCGTCAAGCTATGCTCAACACTGGCATCCTCTGCGCCGTCATGCTCGACACCAAGGTTTGTCTGAACTTGTATCTATGTGATCTGAAATTCGTTTTTTTTTTTGGGATTCATGTTCTATGTGACGCGTGTATGTTTATTGCTCGTGTTAAATGCCTCTTTTGTACTCATCTGTGTTTGGTAACTGTTTATTGTTTTGTCAGTTTATGCCATTTCTATTGTGAATCTAAGATCTGTGAATGAGATATTGATTTTGTGATGTCGAATCAGTGACCAAATCTGCTGTTAAAAATTAAATAAAAGGTTGTTGTAGAGAGAGAGAGAGACCACATGTAGAAATTGCTATTAACAGCACTTAGATCTAGTGGTAAATACGTTACTGTACTTTGATAGATGATTAAGAAACCTGTAACTTTGGAGACTTGTATTAAACAATATTGCTGTCTCGCTGGTCTGTGATTGTTGTTTCTGTGGCTAGACAGGTTTGTTATTTACATACCCGCTTTATGTATGTTTATATTGAGGCAGACATGCCCACAATTCAAGAAACAGAAGACTTGTCAATGTTATTGTCGAGTCAGAAGAAGCTAGTGTTGATAGACAATGTTCTTGAGTTGTTATCTTGTCTGTGATTATGGTTTCTTGGCCAGAGGATGTGCGTGAATTAGAAGTTAAAGCCAAGTTTCACTTGATTCTCTTGAATTTTTTGGTGTTTCAATTGAAGATTAATACCAAGTTCTTTCTTGTATATGTGAATGTGTAAATTTGTGGCAGATCTATTTGTGTTTCTGACTATTACTAACGGAACTGTTGTTTTTATTTTCTCTTATTAAAGGGTCCTGAAATCCGAACCGGGTTCTTGAAAGATGGGAAACCAATCCAGTTGAAACAAGGCCAAGAGATCACCATTTCCACTGACTATGACCTGCAGGGCGACGAGAACACAATTTGCATGAGTTACAAGAAGTTGGCTGTTGATGTCAACCCAGGGATGGTCATACTCTGTGCCGATGGTACTATTTCGTTACTTGTCCTCTCTTGTGACACAGAGAATGGTACCGTCCGTTGCCGCTGCGAGAACTCTGCCATGCTCGGTGAGAGGAAGAATGTCAATCTCCCTGGTGTTGTCGTGGATCTCCCTACTCTTACCGAGAAGGACAAAGAAGACATCATGAAATGGGGAGTCCCGAATCAGATCGACATGATCGCTCTGTCTTTTGTCAGAAAAGGTTCAGACTTGGTTCAGGTCCGGAAACTACTTGGAAAGCACGCCAAGAACATTCTTCTCATGTCAAAGGTATGTTTAAATCAAAGCTCTCTCTCCCTCTCTCTGTTTACAGTAACAAAAAAAAAAATTGATTATGATTGTTGTCTTGATTAGGTTGAGAACCAAGAAGGTGTGGCGAACTTCGATGACATTCTGGTAAACTCCGACGCCTTTATGATTGCAAGAGGAGATCTCGGCATGGAGATTCCGATTGAGAAGATCTTCTTAGCTCAGAAAGTGATGATCTACAAATGCAACATCCAGGGGAAACCTGTTGTCACAGCGACTCAGATGCTCGAGTCCATGATCAAGTCCCCTCGACCCACAAGAGCTGAAGCCACTGACGTAGCAAACGCTGTCCTCGACGGCACGGACTGCGTCATGCTCAGCGGTGAAACCGCAGCTGGAGCATACCCTGAGCTAGCTGTTCGTACGATGGCTAAGATCTGCGTTGAAGCCGAGAGCACGCTTGACTACGGTGACGTCTTCAAAAGGATCATGAAGTACTCTCCGGTCCCAATGAGCCCGCTTGAGTCACTCGCGTCATCTGCGGTCAGAACCGCGAACTCGGCTAGAGCCACACTCATCATGGTCCTAACAAGGGGAGGGAGCACAGCGAGGCTTGTGGCTAAGTACAGACCAGGGATGCCGATTTTATCAGTCGTGGTCCCCGAGATCAAAACCGACTTGTTCGACTGGTCTTGCAGCGACGAATCACCCGCGAGGCACAGCCTTGTCTTCCGTGGTTTGATCCCTGTGCTCTACGCAGGGTCAGCAAGAGCCTCGCACGATGAATCAACAGAAGAGGCTATTGAGTTTGCGACTCAGCAGGGGAAAGAGAAAGAGCTGTGTAAGACTGGAGACTCCGTTGTTGCTCTGCTCCGAGTTGGTAATGCTTCCCTTATCAAGATCTTGACGGTCAAGTGATGATGAAAAATCCCCTTTTTTGGCGTTGGAGGAAACGCAACTATAAAACGTTTTTCTTTTAATATGAATTTTATTCAAGAGTTGTGATTAAATTCTTGAGATAGAAAACTCAAGTTCTTCTTTCTTGCTAATTAAAAATGTGGTGACCAGTGTGAATCCACTTACGGTTTCTTTTTCTTGGATTAGTTTTGGTTTGTATGGAACTAATCGATCGTACACGTATCTCTTTTTATCATGAATTTTTTTTGGCTCATTTTTATCTCAATGCTCTAATTCAAAAAGACAGAAAATGAAGACTAGAGAAAGAGACAGCGCATGAGTCACACAAAAATCTTCTCTTTTTTTTTTGAAAAAAACAAAAATCATTTCGACAAAGAATTAAAGCCTAAGAACATGAAGATTGAATTATCATCGCCCACATAGAGAAATCATTCTGACAGTTTTAATCATTCTCTCTATTTTGTCTACATTTTCATCATTATTTTATTTGGACATTAATTCACATATAATTCAAGTATAGAACAACAAAAACATTGAAACAACACACACAAAGCAAAACTACACTTGATCATCTTTGTACATCAACAATTACAAGAAGATTTAAACAAACAAGAACAGTCTGAGTGAAAGAACATCGTTTTTATATACATAAAAGCAGAGGAGAACAAAACAATAACAACAAAACCAAGATGTTTTAGTCTATGGATGTTTTGTTCTTAGCGAGAACCAGACTGAGATCCAGAGGATGAAGAAGACGAAGAAGAAGAGAACAATCCACTAAATGGCCATGAAAACGAAAACCTTCTTCCATTACCGCTCCTCGCATCATCCTCACTTCCTCTTTCCACATTCTCAACCCCATTTCCGTTACTACTCTCCGTAAGAGTAGTTCTTCCCCTCGCTGGCCTCTCCGATTCAACCTTACTCTCATCACCATCACCACTCGCAGAAGGAAGCTCGAACCGACACACGGGACAAGAGCTATGAATCTCAAGCCACGGAACAATACACTTGACATGAAACTTATGCTTACACGGCATCTCTTTAGCTTCCTCCACTCCTCTCTCAAACTCATCCAAACAAACCGAACACTGCAGCGACGGCTCCGTTATCTTAACCGTTGGCAAAGCATCGACCACTTCCTTACGAGCAGGCGGAGTCCCTTGCCTGTTAGGATCATTCTCAGCCAAATGCTGGAGCAACAGATCCAAACCAGGTCCGATGAAGTAATCTCCAAGCGAAGTCAATGCAGGATGATGGCTATGAGCTTGTCCTTGAACGACGAGGGACTGGTTCAAGGGATTGATCATTATAACTCTGTTGCTCTCTCGATGATTATTATCATCAGAGGTGTCATACTCGGAAGCAATCCCTGCGCGTATCCCTTGAAGCAGCTGCAATATATTCCCTGAGCTTCTTCGTCTTCTTCTCAAGAGAGATTCGAACTCTCTGTCCAAATCAATCTCTCCACCGTGTCTTCTAGCTCTATGATGATGATGATACACATCATTTTCATTTTCATCAGCATCATTGTCGTCTTCATCAAACTCTGCTCTCCTGAATCGTCTTCGTCTCCGAGGAGTACTCATCATTCCAAGCAAGATCGGTGCCCATAGAGACATAGCACGGTCTGTTCCCGGGTCTTGAAGGCCGCCACCTCCGTTACCGTTAATGTTACTGCTCATTTCTTCGATGAATCCGCTTTGGCAAAAGGGGCATTTGATCTCAGATTCCGTTACTGGATTCACCATTTGTGAACACATGTGACACCAGTACCTAGCTGCCATTGTTTCCTCCATGTCTTCTCCTTCCAACCTCCCCCAAATCTCTGGTTTCTGCAAATAAGAACACAATGAAACTCTGTTTGCTTGCCTATCATTTTGCAATTCGTTTTTCTAGTTCAGATCTAAGACAAGATAATTGTATCTCTTTTAAGTTTCCAACTTTGACCAATCAATTACAAGTTTCAGACAAGAACATCTTTGAAAAGGAGAGGACAAGCCAAGCTTCTTACACAGATTTGGATAAAACCCACAAAAAAAAAAGTCAAGAATATTGTAAAAAGATCATAGAGGAAAAGGAAACAACCCTTTTTTAAAAAAGGAAACAATTTTTTGTCCTCCTTTTCCATAACATTTATCAAACTAAAAATCATGAAAGAAAAAACCCAGACAGATAGGTAATCACTGTTGGAACTGTTTTTTGGACAAATGGCTATGGCCAATATTCCGGTGAATTTTTCGAGCAATTTGATTGTCGAAATGACGGGATTGTGGAATCGTAGGATTCATTGTTATGAGCACTATGGTATAGTGTAATCATATATCAAAAACGAAGTTCGTTTGAATGAGAAATGAAAGTCTAAAATAGATTATTTGTAAAATATCTATATTAGAATTGTGAGGTAAGAAACCTCTTGTGTTTAAAATGGAGAAGTTATAACAAAGTTATAAAAAACTTTGTAAACACTTTGGTGTGTTAAGAAAAGAGATGCTTGGGCTGGACTGAGATTTATTTGCTTAGCCCAAAGTCTATTGCTAATTAACTTACAAATAATAATGCAAAAGATCTCTTTGTCTCTCGTCTTTGACTAACGTCTTTGACCAATAATGAATTTGATTTTGGATTCAATGCTGTAACATATGGAGAATCAATACAGCCCATGATTTCATAATCATGATAGAATCAAAATTAAAATCTCCATTTAGTGCTTTGTGATGCACGTTATTTTATGAGGCTATATAAAGCCATGCTCTTCTCATTCTATAGATACATCCAATACAAACAAAACCACTTTCTCCTACTTCTTTTTGTTTTGTGTCTGAGAGTATAACATAGAAATAGGTTCGAGAGGCTTTGGTTCTCAAGTGCTGTGAGACTGAAGATATAGGCAGTTGTATCCTGGGATTTTTAAACGTATCAAACCGGCACACTACGGGCGTTTAAAGGATTAAGGAAAGAGATCTAATCTCGACTCTGCTTCAACCTAGTTCTTTTCCAACTTTGGTATTATATTATTATATTTTTTATTCATGTTATTTGTAAATTTTTTGCTTTACATATCAAATTTGCCTATCTAGTATATTTGGTGCCTACAATCACAAGATAAAAACCATTACCTTTAAATGCCCTCTGAATCTGTTCTTCCTTCTTATGGTTATTTCTGAAAAATAAACCCCCAAAAAGCTCAAAATATTGTTTTTTAAGATGCTTTTGAGAGGGGGTTGGAGAAAAAAAAAAAGAGAGAAAGAGAGAGAGGAAATAAAGAAGAGAAAGAGTGGAAGGAAACAAAAACAACCCAACCACGTCCTCTCTTCTCTAACCCAAACTCCTTCCTTGTTTCCTCTTTTACTTTATGTCCTTTTCTTAATTAGCATTCATTGTTAGTATTAAATCATTAATGAAGTTTTTTGATCAAAAAAAGAGGAAATTGATAATTAAAAAAAAAGTCATTAATGAAGTTTTAAGACTTTTTGTTAATTTTAGTCTTTCCCTCACAAAATCTGAGGTTTAATTTATCTTATCAAGTAGCTCATTCAACGCTTGTGGTCTCTGTCTAATTACGTTTCCATGTTGTTTATTTGCTCATATTATAATGACTACTATATATATGCTACTTTTTTTTTGTAAACTTATATATATAATATATGCTACTTGCAAGAGAAAATAAAGTATCTATACTACCATGTAAAATGTAAGTAAAAATATTCGTTTGATGTAGACTTTACAGGTTATTAAATTTTATATCTTTATAGATGCGTGAAGATAGTTCGCTTGACATTACTTTTCTTTTCAACGAATTGAAAATAACTTCTTTTAGACAGAATTGGACCAAGTATTATCTATTGCATTCTTGATTCTTCAATAATGTGTTCACAAACTGTTTCATTATATGCGTTATCAACAAGTAACAACTTCATACTTGGAACCCACTACTCCAACCAAAGGTGTCTAAATCACCAACAGAGGATACCCTGTTTAAAAGAAAGATTGCACACTATGTGTTCGTTATGTTTCCCAGTCGAATGAAATATACTAAGAGTTAACAGAAAAAAGTATATTTATGTTTCCTTCCTCCACAACATGGAGACCACGAGGAGGGAGTTTAATAACTAAATGAGCTAAATATAGAAGGAAAGAAACTCACAAGTTCTAATTTTTTATCTAAGATTCAGATGTAAAACGTATCGTCTTATGGGAGGAAAAACGAACAATATGATTTTTCTTTTTGGTTTAAATCAAACATATTTATCATAAAATATATAATCAGAATGATAATGAAAAATTTCATAAGATGAGTGGACTGACTATTGAACATCTTTTTGAGACTTATATTGATCATGTCTTGTCTCCAGAGCTGAACCTGTAACTTCAGTTAAACACGATCCGACATGTAGGCGAACTCCGGGGAAAGAAAGCTAACTCCTCGATCATTTTACGTTTATTACGGCTGGTGGATTTAGGTTTTATAATTACTTTCTCTAAACACAATCCGTTTTTTAAGATGAATGCTACCACTTCTTTCTCTTCTTCCTTTCCTTCGTATATAGTCTCTCCGTTCAAGAGTTTCAAGACTCGTTAACAGACATTCTGGAACTAAGCTCGGTTCACTCCAGCTGGGGCGTGGCCAATTTTTACGGCAAAACTGAGATAATGAGAGATGCATTAGATATATATATATATATATATAGTATAGAGACTAGAGTAATCAAGGAAACTGAATGATTGTTAAGAACGAAATATATGTACCCTGCAGCCCCATAAGTTTGAGGTATCGTAGGTTAGAGGAGTTACTGAGCATACGCATAAGTAGACTCAACCATTCTGTTTCACATGTGCACATCTGTAAATGTTTAAGACGGTGGAAAACACTGCCAGCATGACAAAAATTCTGCATAAGAGACCCCAATAAGTTCCAATACAGTGTTAGTGCCAACATATTTTATCAACAAGGACACATAATGCATCAATTAAGTAGTACTGACGACAAAACCAAGAATTAGCTAGCTGGTGAGCTAAAAACAATATATTACCTTTGAGGTTTCGAAGCAGAGAACAAGACGCTTGGCTGAAGATAGAGAACATAGAAGCTGCTCAGTATAGGGGCGCATTGTGAAAACACATGCCTTCACTATCTTATTCATATTATTCCCAATGACACAAAACCCTTCCCAACCATCATCAATTTTCAAGTACTCCAAAGAAGGAGCATCTATCACAAACCCATGTGCCTCCCCATCACTTTTTTGTCCTGATGTTTTTAAGACTAGTCTCTTTAGATGAAGCAGGCTAACGCTAAAAACGGACACATTGTCAGTTGGACATAGCTCCACAACCAAGTCTTCAAGAAGAGGACAACTGGATAGTAGCTTGGCAACAAATACATCGCCAGGGTACTTCATCGATTCAAGACTCTAATTTCTTTAGGGATGGGAAAGAAACCGGAGAAGCTACATCATCTACAAGAACAGTGTTTCTTAATTTCAAGGTCACGAGCGTTTTGAAGCATATAGACAAGCTTCTAGGAAGTTCCACTAATCTTAATAACTAGCTCACGCAAACTGCGTTTTTCTGCAGCTTTAAGCCACACTTGTATATCTCCACTAGCCCAAGATTCACCAAGTTTGAAACGCAAAGCTTCTATAGTTGGAGCCTCGTGCAGAAGCAAATACCTCTCTACATAACGCAGAAATTCTTGGTAGGATACGTATTCGTCAAGGCTATAGTAATCGAATGTGAGTGCTGGCACCATCAGCCAGAGAAATTGCCACCGTTTTGACAAAAGCATTGTGTACACAACATCTATCAGTGGAAGAAACGACAATATCCTCAACAGAAGCTCCTCAGACAACTGACTTGTCCTGTCCATTGTTAAGAGCTAACACCTTTTTTCCAAAGGTTTCTGCTTCCGACCAAAGCCTAAAAACATAAATAAGGTAAACGAGAGAGATATGAGTTATTTAGGAAACAAACAAATAGTCATAAGCAACGACGTCAAAGCAAAACCCTAGCGAGGTACACAAAACAAACTACTACTAGAAGGAGAAGAATAGTAAACCCAAACTCCTTTGCAATAAAACGTATAGGGCAAGTATCAGAAGAAAATCACGGAATAAGCAAATACCTAAAATTCCGCTAAAACAAATTATTAACACCAAAGAAAAGACCTAAGGCATAATAAACTGTAAAAGTCAAAAGAAGAACAGAAAATTTAAATATGAAAATCGAGAAGTATAATAGTTTAAATAATTATCATGGCAAAATCAAAGCCCAAGCGAGGTACAGAACAACTAGTTTTATCTATAATGGAATTAGTTAAAGAAAGTGTCTTATTGTGTTATGCAAACTTAAAAAGTGACCTAGAGTGTGAATCTCTCTTTTATATATAATATGGAAATTGTATGTAATGAAAAAAGAATTGAAAAATATATAAATCAATGAAATTAAACTCTCCCTTTCTCCTCCCTTTAGCAGAAACATTCATTTATCCTTCAGTTACAGCTGACTCCTATTTATCAGTCTTCACGGTAGATCATAGCTATGCTGGTGCTGAATTGTTTTATCAGTTGAACAAAAAAAATTGAAACATTTATTTGATGAACTAATTCTTTCTCTTTTTCCAAAAAGCTTGACAGTCGGCTAGACACTTTAGAACTTTTACAGACAACAAATCAAAGAAACAAAACATGTAACCATAATATGTAGCCTACTAGTCTGTGGTAATGCTGCAGATGTATCATCATCCGAATTTAAATCCGTATCTTGCGTATTGCTGAAAGAACAAAAGAAAGAAAAAAAGACTAAGCATATATGAACTTATAAATTTTATTATAGTTAAATTGACAAACAACGACACTATCAAACACTTCAAAAGCAAAATAAAAATACAAAAAGAAAAAAACTCAATTACTCAGGCGGCGGGTGAAAACATAAAGCTGTTTTTATTTCCTTTATGTTCACCACAGACTCACCGGCGAATTACAAAAGCTGCCGATGAAAAAAAAACATGTTTTCCGCCAGTTGGTTATTTAATTGTTCTTTTTTCATAAAGTAAAAAGTTTTTTTTTCTTCTTCATAAAGTGTTTCAGTTCCACGTCATCACCTCTGAGATCGGAACTGTCTTCCGGTGTAAGTCTGTCCGAAGCTCCAGTTAGGAGGAGTAGCGTTGTTGGAAACGACTGTACGGCCATCGCTGGTTGTTACTTTGAAGGAGAGAGCTTGGCCGTCGAGATTCGAGTTGCTTTGCCAGTTCTGCCCCCAGTTTCTCGACATGCTTTGCCAACCTGTCCTTGTTCCTTTGACAGAGACCGAAATAACATCTCCGGCGCCGCCGACGTTGGTTATGAGCACTAGGTTGAAGTATGAGTGTCCGTTGATCGTGAAACGCATCCCTCCTTTTCTCCGACAAGCCACTCTGTTTCATTTATAAAATCTCTCTCATTATTTTCTTGGACTGCCTTTTTGTCAAAATTTGATCAAACTTTCTTGTAAATTCATGCATATTCTCGAGAAAATGTTTGAGAAAAAGGAACCAAACGGTATTGATTTTACCAAGGTAAACCGGAATTTCAAACCAGTGTTGAATTAATTGATTTTTTTTCTCTAAAAAGGATAAATGTTATGCTTTTGATCCGCAGTTTATTGAGAAAACCGGTGAAACTTGAACCGAATGGTCTTGGATTCCCATAAACCGAACATAACCGGTTTTGTTTTATCCTTTGATTTCACACCGAACCAAAATGTAAAAACGTACCTCCGGTATTGGACGGGGACGACACCGGCTTTATATTTAGCGATGCGGAGAAAGATGGGCTGAGCTAAATCGAAGTGATGTTGTGGAGGGTTGCACCAACCACCGGCGTCATTGGCTTGAGCAAAGTTTGGAGGACAAAAGTTTGTTCCTGTGACGGTGATTCTTCCCCGGAGACACCATTTTGGGTCATTTACACATTTGATCTGGAAACAAGCGCCGCAGCTTTGGCCGCCATTGAATAGAGCCGTGCTTAGCGCCGCCGTGTTCGTGTTGTATCCTTGACTGTATAAGTTACCGTACCCACACGCACCTCCTGAACCCACCCAATGAATACGAAATGAGTTCAAGATTTGAGACATTAAGAAATTTGTGATTACCAACAAGAAGCTGAAATTTAGGTGTAAATATAAAAAGTTCACCAATTTTTAAAACCTACTTTTAAATGAGTGATGAGAATGTGACTTATAATTTATTTTATAACTATCCAATGTGATCACTTATAATATTAAATGGTTATTTTAAAACTTGAGAAATTATCCAATAGTTTTAAAAAGTCACTAATCTATTATTTTCATTATATTATATTGAGACTATTTAGAGAGAAAAAAAAAGATTCTTAAAAGGTTTTAAAGGTGGAACTTTGGAGTAAGTTGGAGAGAACTGCAAGTAAAATTACCCATGGTGCCAGAAGCATCAGCACCTCCATAGAATGTGGCTCGAGCATTGACCCAACCGCTACTATAACCATCCACACTCTTGCACATCACCATGACCATGAGACTCATCAACGATGTTATCACTTTTCCAAAAATCTCCATATCTTTGCCTTTTTCTGCACAAGTAAACTGATGAATATATAAACAGAAATAGATATAAGTATGTGTCGTGTGTGTGCGCCAAGATCGAAGATAAAATAAGAGTGTGGAAGATTGGAGCTTACAATGGCTTGGAGAGAAAGAAAAAAAGGGAACCACAAAAACAATTGTGGTGATGTTAAAGGAGATGAAAGGGTTTTCAAAGTTGTACGTTAAGTATGAGGAGATGGGATAGTTATATATAGACATTTCTGCGAATAAAAGTGATTATATTATACTATGTATTACTTTTGATTTTTTCTTATAATACAACACATGCAGTTGATTATTCCCAGCTAACTATATAAACCATATATTGTTGCTTTTTATGGATCCAATAAGCCCATTTTAACGACGAATGTGTACATAAATTATGATCCAAGTCGACTAAAGTGAAACAAATTGGTAGTACAAGTAGAACAAAAATATTGAATTATTAAGTTCGAGTGAGTATTTATAGTATCATTTTCTATGTTCACCATAATGTACTTTCTACATTTTTTACACAGTTTAAAATATTCTTTATAGATTTTTACACGTTTCTAAAATAACATTCTACTATTCACCCCTCTTTTCGGTAGAGTATAATTAATTAATAGTATAAAACTTAACATCATCAATTTTTTTGCATTTCAAATAATGTCCTAAAGTTGTTCTTAAAGAAACAACATTTCAGAATACTAAAACGATACTTACATAGTTCAGTTGTGCAAAAAAGTTGTATTTATAATTGCCATTTTATGAAATAATCCGTGCTTTTTATGTATATTTACTAGTATTAAAAAGTTGGACAAATGATACCCTGTCAAATGTTTTTTACAGTTTTTAATTAGTTGTAAGAAACAGATTTGCAATAAAATAATTAATAGAGCATGTGTGCTGCTTGGGATGTAATTTGGTGAAGGTGAATAATTTTTTATTTGCTTTACGTCAATTCTAACCATAACACCAAGTTTGGTGATTTGAAGTAATACCAAAATCAATTTTTAGTATTCAATTTTATTTTTCATCTCCAACCACAATACTTAATTCTACATCAGAAATAATATGATATATTATAAATTTTTAATATCATAATTTAATATTTTTATTTTTAATTGACTAGTTATAATTCTATCACATTTAAATTTTATGTTTGTTTGTTAACATTTTAATTTATGTTTTGATTTTTTAATTTTAGAATATAAGTTTTTCTTCTAATTAATTTAAATATTAATTTATTTAATTATGTAAGAGATTAGTTGAAATTAAAATGTTATACATAAAATATTTAATAATTAGTTTATTTTTTAAAATTCGATGTAAAATAAAATATAAATAATATTTTATATTTATTTTAAATAATTAATCATAATATGTAATTATAGTTAAATAAAAATAATAAAATATCTATTTTAATATTTGGTGTGATGGATAATATTATACTCCCTGTATTTTCGGAAAAACATTTCTAGATTAATTTTTTATTCCATAAAATAATTTTTTTTTAGATTTTTAAAATACTTTTAGTAACTAATGTTAATAAGTTTTTAAAATAAAAATTAATGGAGAATATTTAATTAAAAATCATTAGTATATAGTTACTGGAAAATAAGTATTAAAATAATTAATAGAATTTAATAGTAGATATTTATTATATTTTAATATATGTGAATACTGTAAAAATACTTTTTTTAGAAAAAGAGAGAGTACTAAATTTAATGTAAAACTTAGTGAGGTTTTATTGAAAGAAATACAACATTTGACCGGGAGTTTGTGGTCAAGTGGTAAGGAGAAGGATTTGAGATGTCATCACATTTCAGGTTCGATCTATCTATTATACGAAATTAAGTCACATTTTTTTGTCATTATGAGCTACTTGCTTTTCGATCTATTTGAATACCCGAAAAAAATCTATTTGTAGACTACATTTCCCATCTGGAGGTTAGGTTTGTGTCTTTAGTAAATCTGGATTTAATCATTTTGTTCTTAAAAAAAAATATCACATTTAGTATTTTGAAGTTTGAGTTGGTTTTAATAAGCTCGAGTTTAGTAACGTGCATGAAGCATCGAAAGTACCAACTTCCTCGTTACTTTATAAACAGAGACCTCGGATTGTGGGGCTAAGTTGACCATTTGACCTTCTATATCTCTATCTTATTCCAAAGTCCACATGATGGATAGTTGGATACAACGAAAATATAAAATATTCTTTTGACCAGAAATCCTAGATGGAAATCAAGAATAAGCATAAGCATACAAATTAAAAGAGAAAAATTACTTCTATTAAGTCTATTTTATGGATTGCGCAACAGTTCTATTCTGTGGATTTCACAACAGTTTATTACTCCTTCTGATTCTATTTATATGATGTTTTAAAATAAACATACAAATTAAAAAAAAACTACTTTTATTAAAAGTACTTAATCACAACAAAATAGTTAAAAATAATTAATCATTACTATTCTAAACAAATAAGATAAAAAACTACACATTAACTTTTAATATTTTAATAAATTACTTTAATATTTTTTACGTAAAAAATTTTCAAAAATCATATTTTTGAAAAGAAAAAAATCTTCTAAAACATCATACAAAAAATCAGAGAAAATAATTTTTTTTGAACAACTAGAGAAAATATTTATATAGTCATTAACCAAAGATCGGGCTGCTGCTGTCTAAAACCATCTCTAGCACATTTCTATTTTTGTTTGAATATTTTTCTTTAACTTATAATTTTTTATAGATGTAGATTTATTCCAATGTATACATTTATAATGGAATTCTTCTGTTTATACGAAAAAATATAGTGGAAAGATATTATTTTTTAAATATAGAGATAAAAATAGTATTTTCTATATATTTTTATAGAATAGAAGAATTCTGTATACATTGAATAAATTTACATCCATAATAAAAAAATTATTTAAGACAAAAACATATAGAAATGTATATCGGAGATGGTGACCGGTTGACCACCGTTTTTAGAGAATAATATGTTTTTATCCAACCATCTAACTAATTTTAACAATTGATTTGAATGTAAGAATGCATTACCATTTTACAGAACTGATATCCAATAACTTCGATATATACCGTCTCTACATTTTTTCTCAACCCACGCCAACTACTGCCGACATAAGAAAAACTCACTAGTCCTAAAAACAGTATCATATTTTTTAACGATGGACATTGGACTCTGAAATCAGGTCTATTTTTAGCGACATCAGTATGAAAGACTGACATATCTTTCAAAAAAAAATTGCAGAGATTGAAATTTAAGATTTGTAGGTCTTATTAATGACCTCTTACTGTGGAGATAAGGATATGATATAGTATCATTTTGACTATTGTTATCAATCATACAAATGGAAAAACTTACTAGTACTAAAAACAGTATCATTTTTTTTTTCTTTTTATGATATGTATTCTAAAATTCTACATATTTTACTCGTTTACCAGTTTGTATTATCAAATCAGTGTTTTTATATAATAGAAAATACTTAGTATTGATATTTTAATTTGGTAGTTTTATAATTTAGTTTTCATTCGCCCCGTCCTATTAAACAATGTTTAAATCTTAACCACTAAAACCAGATTAAACTCAAACATTGATATGATAATTAAACTAATGGCAAACTATGATTTGTTAACTCTTTTTGTTTTTTTTTTAAAGTGATTTACTATACTCTTACAATTTGGTTTATCAGGGAGTAAAATCCTGTGGAGAACGGTCAAACTGATGATAACGATCATATATCTTTATATTTGACGTCCAACGGCTAACGATTATATCGGAAAAATAATCACATTACATGTATTTTATTTGGTCACACTATATATATTGCGAGATGCATCTACGTTATCACATATGCATCTAGTTAATACAAAGTTTGTTCAGTATATAATCAACGACATATGTATACAATATTCGAATAAATTTGCATAATGCGAAAGTTGACCAAACCCTATAAGAAGTTAACGTCTTGCTTCAAAAACAAGATTTGATACATCGAGTAGCTGTTCTATTTTCATACAAAGTTCTACTGAAAACGGCAGAACAGAACATATGCTTTTTCCTACACATTCAGCTACTTTTCCCAAAGTAAACAGAGAAAGGAAAGAAGAACAAAGCATTCGCATATTACTGAACAGAATAAAATACAAAGAAATATATAAAGCAAAAAAGTGCAAAGAACACCGACCAAGATGATTTTTTTTTTAGGTTTCGTCGTTTTTCGTTTGATTCTGTATTGGACGAGATCTTCTAGAGTATGATTATTGCGTCTTATAGTAGAATTCTTAGCGTAATATAAGAACCGTTTCTTAACTTTTAACAGAAAAACTAAGAACTATCTCTTAAATATCTTTTTAGTTTTTCTTAGTTAAAGTTAACAAATTGACCACCTCAATTTCAGGATCTACACTGACGTTCATGTGACACAAATCGTCTAACTTAAGATTTGCCCTAAGCACTTATTACTAAGCCTTCACTAACAATTCATTGAATTGTTTCCCACGTTATTCTAATCAGATTAAATTATACTTATATACAAACTAACTTGTGGAAAGAACTAGCAAACTTGTTAAAACAAGCAATAGAACTACTTAGAAAACGCACTAATGTTTAAGTAATATGTTTTTTTTTTGTTAGCAATCATACAGTATTAATTAATATGTTGCTTTAACCTGACTATGCATGTTCTTATTTTGGGTGAATAGGTGGAAATTATTTATTACCAAATTTAGATGAATTATTATTATAAGTGTAGAAACGCACTACAGTACTAATATGTTCTTTTGCGTTTTTTTGAAACTTTCTTTTTCGATTTTCTAAAATACAATCAATCATTTAACTCATATTTTATATATATTAATGTGTTATTGTTGATCTTTTGAATAGAATCATGACAACAATAACCAACTGAATTTAAGCAATGATTAATATATTCTTTTTAAAAAACACAAGCAATGATTAATATCTAAGGATCTGAGCGGTGTAATTACACTGGTTACGGGGGCGGTTTTAGGCGTTTCCGCATGCATATGACTAGAGTTTTGAATATTATCAAGAGTTTTGTACGACTAGTATGACGGTTAGAAATTGGTGCATTTACGTGATATTTATTACTGGTTAACTAACAAAATAGCAGTTGTTAAATAATAAATTAACAATATTTACATTTATATAATTATAAAATATTAAAAAATCATTTTATTATGATGAATATAAAAATTATATTTATAAAATTATACTATTATTTTTTAAAAAATATAGAAAATATTTTTGTTTTAAGTTTTATAGTATAAATTAAAATATAATATATACATTTCAGGATTTCTATTATTTTAATTTTAAATGTTAATTGAATATATTTATTTTTATATTTATATAATTTTTAAAAAATAAAAATTTATTTTATCTTTCCGCAACTGTCCTTAACCGCAAATATATACTAGCTGAAACCAGTTTTTGAATTTAAGAAGTTTGGAATAGTTTAAAATAATTTATTGTGTTTTCTATGATTGTTGTAAAATACCGACAACCGTTACTAACTTCAAAAGCTGAATTTGCGTTGCCTTGAAACCAATATTTGTGTTATTATAATTACGTTGACGTAGATATCATCTAACAAAGTTACGACCCGATTTTCAACAATCACATTTTTAATCAACAAAAGGTTAAGTTTCAATTGACAGTTTAACCTCGAGATTAATTATTTTGACTGGTTATATTGATAAGAAAAATACATTAATCATGTAATATAATGAGGCTTTTTTTTGTTGCTTAAATGTAATATAATGAGTTACACGGAGCTTTCATTTTTCCTTGAATCCTTCTAGGATATAGTTATGGTGAGGAAATACTTTTTGATGCAATCTGTTTACAAACACTTCATGTTCTCTGTCAATATCTACCGAAAAATAGCGTTGCAGATAATATAACTACTAAACTAATCATATATAGTGAAGCAAGCTAATCATTCGATGATTCTTCCCTTTACAGCTAAAATCATCGTGAGTTCAATCCTTTACAGCTTCAGTATCACAACTTGATGACAATATCCAATACACGATAATTTTTATTATTCAACAACCAAATAAACTGAAATAATTTTTTTTTTAATTACCACGATCGTATTGGTTGTAATGATATATTGCATAATATTTATTGTTGGTTTGGTTCTCTATCATTGTGTCTTGATAAAGAAGCTAGAAAAGTTGCATTTAGTCAGCCCCACATGCACGTAACGTTTGTTGTTTATCACGAGCTATTGCAAAAAGTAATTATATCAAAAACTCGTTATTTATTGTTTGAAATATGGCATGAGTGTGCTGTCTTTTTTTTCCTCGAACTGACTTTCCATTGTTTTTTTTTAATTATACAGGGGTAAAAAAGAAAGAATTATCAGGGATATTCTGGCTCTAAAGAAGTGATTCAGTCTAGTCACATGTTGCTACGTATTGGTCATCTGTCTCGTTTTTGATGATACCAAAATGTTAATTCCTCATTGACCGGAACTCGAACCCTGGTGGTTTCACCGTATGACTTTCCATTGTTAAAGAGATCAACTTGGTGAAATACAGGGGTGGTATGGTACACTGAACCCGGCAGACGACATTGATGTCTCCAGAGACTAAACATAAGACATACAATAAACCAAAAGAATCATGAATCCAAATTTGCAACAGATAAACTCGACATATAATCAACAAAGGTGAATACGCCAAACAATAAACTAAAGCCAAACTCCTTGAGAATAAACCAAAGCATGAGTGTGCTCTTAAATACGCTACTAATTGATTATAATAGTCCACTATTTACCGATAATAATAATGAGGATGCGGTGAATATTGAAATCTTGAGATACTAGTGAACATATATCATCATCAAGTAGATGACTAAATGTAGTAGTCCGTAATAGCAACACAACAGTCTAGCATCTATCACACATTTATCTATAGATAATTGCATATCATAGATACTATACTGTATTTTAACATGTCATAGTTTACTTACCTTAAAAAATAATAGGGCTGACTATTTGAAATTTAATAGAATACACAAAGGTAAGAGATGACACGATGAAGAGTATCCTGCATAATCTTGGTGAATCAACTCGTTTTGTACGATCAAATATTTTTTTGGATTTAAAATGTAATGTAATGCATCACTTTCTTGAATACGGTGAAGATTTGATAAGTTGATAACCCTATATGTTTTTGTTTGCTGGGGAGCTCATGATTTCTTGTCAGTATGTAATTAAGCCAAATCTTTAATGTACCAATGTTATAGCCATGTGACCACTTGTCGTTCCCCGCGCTCCGCATGTCCCTCCCCTTCTTAAGCATTTTTTCTCCGAGAAAAAAATGTTTAAATAGAATATTTCAGTTTATTTATTTTTCGTCTTTAGAGTTAAATCTGAGGTCTGGACATTAATGTGCTTAAGGTTCGACAAACCCACCCATTACCTTAATGGCCCGCAGTGGCCCGTATATTTCGGATCCAAAACTTTATTGCAGAACATGAATTCATTTTTTTTTTTGATCAAAAATTCATTTTCTTTTATTTACTTGTATATAGAAGTTATAACCATTATAGGAAACTAAAAAGCATCTTAATTATTAGTAGTTTTAAAAAAAATCGATTACGGAAAAATAGAGTCGAGCTGTGTGATGGATTTAATTAGACTAAAAAATAGAGTTTTAGTTTCAAAAACTCATTAAAACTAATGGGCTTCACAACTTGGTTCTAGTTTTTTTTTTTCGTTTGATGTGTGATGGGTTATTTTACCAATTGGGCCTTAATGGTTTTGCTACTTTTGTATCAATTTGTTTTTAAGAGAGATTTTTTTCTCAAAAAAAAATAGAATCGATATTATTTAACACAAAAAACTATGTTGCGATTGTTACACAAACTTAAAGTCCTCCAAAGGTTTGGCTGTTACTAACAGTTACTAACAGAACCACAACCGTTACTCTAAGCGCCATAGTGCGCTCTCTCTAGAATCTAGATCATAATGAACATGTAAGCAGCAAGAAGAGATCCACATATTGCAGCATTAGCTTCAAAATGCATGCTTCTAAAAACTTCTTTTGCTCGGTTGAGTTTACCCAGGACCGGACAAGCGGTGCGTTCGGCCCAAATCCAGTCCCTTGTAAAGTTGTAATAAGTAAGAGCATGATTTTTTTAAAAAATATATGTATTTTTATTTTAAAAAGAAAAAAGGTTCAAGAGTTGAAAGTATTTTATTTTTATCACAATTTTAATTAAAAAAACTTATAATATTTTAAAAGTAATTTATCAGTTTGAAATTTTAAATTATTTTTGTCTGAGGACCCATAAAACTTTTGAGCCGGCCCTAAGTTTATCTGCACGTCATAGCGAATCAATCATGCATCCATAATACATAAAATTAGTTGAATATTCTGATGAAAATCCCCTCAGATGCCCTGGCCTAAAGCACGATGAGCTGTTGCTTTAGACACCATATTTATTTAAAAAATTAAGGGGCCAAAATATTGGAAATGTACTTGTGGTATAGTGGTTTGATGGAGTTTTGAGCTAAACATTCTTAAATTTTGCCTTACACATGCAAAAGAAAGATACGGGCCGGGATGCAAGTAAATCAATTTTGCTTTAGGCGGGCAAAAGAAAGATACGGGCCAGGATGCAAGTAAATCGATCTAATTGAGGATCAACCAAACAGACATGACTACAAGCTGAAAGGACTGAAATGAAAGTAACATGTTCGGCTTCACTCCAGCTTTAAAACTATACGGTTAAATATCGCTAACGCTTCATCTACGAACCAGTCCGTAGCCAATCCAGTAAGTATTGTCGACGTCCAAGTAACCACATCCCTCTCATTAACACTCTCATACGGCTCTCCATTCTTTATCAGCATCCTCTAAAACACTTCATGAATGGCTACTCTAGCTCATCGGAGCTCTTCGTATATCTCAAGATCAAACATATCCAAGAAACCTCATACCTTACCTAACAAGACATCATATCCAGCAAAACTCCTTGCTTCATCAATCCCACCTACTTTTACATGGTCTTGTGGAGATATGTATTGGTATATGGCTGGTGGGTAAATACAGAGTAAGCATATGGGAGATGCCCAGCAGTTGAACAGGCCTCGACAAATTTGGCAACCATGACATTGTCTTTGTTTAGATCGGTTATGATCATAGAACAATTAGCTTGCTTAAATGTTTTGAGGTTGGTTCCATGGATTAGGAAACGAACCAATTTAGTCCCGAGATAGTGGAACTTCGGCAAATATGCAGATCGATCGGCGGCTGTTGTAGCTGCCATGGGCTCGTGCTCAATGCAAATATTTGTTGCCACATTCTCAATAATGTGGAAAATCGAGTTTCACTTTACACTTTAATTTCATGAACCACCATTTTATAATAAGTGACTTAAATAAAATTGATGAATCTAATACAAATTGAAAAAAAAAAATTAAACGTCATATGAAAAATTAAAGAATAATATATAGTTATTTTCATTATTTTGTTACAGATATAGCATAAGTCGATATAACTTGATTAGCCATAACTTACAAGAAATTTTAATTATTCGATAGGGCTTTGATAACAAACTGATATACCATGGATTTTACCCGTTTTTACCCCTGGTATATGAGTGTTTTTACTACTATTATCTATGTTTTGGAGTCTATTAGGTATGTTTTCAGGTTCAGAAGTATTTTGGAGAAAATTGATGTTATAGGTGCCTTTTTGGAGCTTAAAGAAGGGTTCACCCGAGATCAAGACCAGAGGTCAACACCAGAGTTACACATCGATCGATGCACACTCTGTGCAATCGATCGACATACATTAGCCGAAGAACGATACATCGAGACCATAATCGATCGATGTACATCCTGTACTATCGATCGATACTGAGGCAGCAGAAAGACAAGTTGGACCTAGCCGAACTTGAAGCCCAAGATATCACATTTTACAAGAATGCCCCTGACAAGTTTTTTAACCTAATGAACTCATATATTTATATGCCTAAGTGTTTTGGCATTAACAACAAGTTTATACAAGTCTTTTTTCACAAACAAGTTTTAGAAGCTCTTACAATTCAATACAAGTTTTATTCAAGTTTCTTCTACTTCTACTATTTCTTTCAGTTCTTTATTTGTTAACAAAGGTTATAGAATTCTAGACCTAGAAGAGAGATCCAAAGATATTTGTGATTGGAACCTAAGTGTTCACCCTCTAATAGGTCTATGAACTTCTATTATTACCTTGTTGCTATGAACTACTTAGCCATGTCTGAGTAGATTCACTTGTTAGATTTAGGGTTTAAATAGGATATGAGGGATTAACCCCAGCCTATAATTGCTATAGTTGTGATATTTATTGTTAGGATTGTTCACTAATGCTTTTCTAGCTTAGCTACCTAGAATATGAACTTGGATTGCATTGTTCATTACATGCAATACCTAATAACATCCTAAACATGCTATGACCCTCTTGAGATATGCGAAAGCTGATCTAAGATCATGGTGAGCATTGTATCATCTCGCGCATAAAGCTTGCTTAGAGCCGTATCGATCGATACTCCTATAGAGTAATCGATCGACGTAGCTAGAGGTGTATCGGTCGATATTCCAATCGAACTATCGAGCGATACCAGCGGCAGAAGTAGCCGACCGCAACATCATTTAGCATCTAAGTAATAGATGGTCTAAATAATGCGAGAGCTGATGGATTCATTTAATAAGTGTTGAGCTCTGACATATCATGCAAGCAACTTGTTAGCCTTTATAGTATTTATAATCCTGAATTCCTGAATACTTACCCTGAATCTAACTACTTTTCTTTATTGTTTTCAAAACCAAATCCTTTCAACTGAGTAATCTCATCCTTACTCAGCAAACCTGCACTTTACTTTAAACTATTTTCAACCTAGCATAGTCATTAAGATTGCATCTTATTTGTACACTAGCTCTCTGTGGATTCGATCCCTAAGTACTACAACTGAACCTCTTATTTGAGAGAGTAAAGTCACTCCTTAGGGTAATTTGAGTGATATCAAATTTGGCGTCGTTGCCGGGGAGCTTTTATACAATAGGATCTAATCTGATTAGGTTTAGGTTATTTCTATTTTTGTTTTAATTTGTTTTCTGACACAAAAAATTTTTCTTGTCTTTTCAGGTACATGCCCAGCAGCACCAGAAGCAACAAGGAATCCCAATTTTTGTCCTCAGAAGACCCTGCTAGCTTGGAACGTTCAATCCGCAAGGAAATCCGTTCCGCATCGATCGACTCCATCAACTGCCTGTCGACCGATACCAACGCACCCCTGCCGACCAAGACATCGTCTTCGTCGACCGACACTCGCACTTTCACGTCGACCGACACTACTTCACCGTCGACCGACATCTTTCATCCGATATCGATCGATACCCCTAACCGTATATCGATCGATACTACTCCGCGAGTCATGGTTGCGCCTATTATTCTCACACGAAATGAGAATGGAGACTTGCGTGACCAAGAAGGTCACCTTCGTAATGAAGCAGGTCAGAAACTCAACGCTCAGAATGAAGTAATCTCTGAGCCAGAAACTGCACCTACAGGAGTTGTTCAACCTGTAGAAGAGGCTGCTCGAACACTAGCTGACTACAACTGTCCAGATCAGTTCTACACCAACAGATCAGCCATTCGTCCCCCTGCTATTCAGAGAGGCGATTTCGAGCTCAAGCCGCAGTACTACACCCTTGTGGGACAGATACCTTACTATGGGCTGTCCAGTGAGCATCCCATGGACCATCTGGAGAGGTTCGAGGATCTCATATCTGCTATCAAAGCCAATGGAGTCCCTGTGGACTACCTTCTCTGTAAGCTCTTCAAACACTCTTTATCTGGAGAAGCTTTGCAGTGGCTTAAGCAGCTACCACCAAGATCTCTTACATCCTGGAGCGACATCAAAAATGCATTTTTGCGTAACTTCTTTGATGATGCGCGCGCTGAAGACTTAAGGAGGAAAATTGCCATATTCAATCAGGAGCCTGGAGAGTCATTCAAGGATACCTGGATCAGATTCTAGTCTTACCAGCGAGACTGCCCACACCATGAATTCAACAAAGTGCAGCTGCTCTGCACTTTCTTCAGAAGCATCGCACTGAAATATCAGATGGCTCTAGACACTGCGAGTGAAGGCAACTTCACCACAAGGAATCCTGAAGATGCTGTGAAGCTAATAGACAACCTAGCATCCAGCAACAACACAAAGAACATTGTAAGAGCAAGATCTGCAGCGTTCCTTGGAAAGGAACAGATAAATGAGGTACAAGCTACACTTGACAATGTTCAGAAACTGCTAAAAAGCAAATCTACTCAGTGGAGGATGCAGAAGCTGATGAAGAAGATGACTACACAGAAGCAGAAGTCAACTGGATCAGTGGAACTGGATTTCAGAGGTCTGGAAACCAAGGAAACAGAAACTTCACAGGACAGAGAGGAAACTTCAACAGCAGCAACCCCAACAACAACAGGAGTTATGGAAACTCATCTTACATGAAGCCACCCACACCAACCCCAGAAGGAAAGCTAGAAGACATGCTTAGCAAGGTTCTTGAAAGCCAGCAACAGTTAGAGGTGAACTTCAATGGAAAGATCGACGCTGTCTACAGCACTTTGAACACAAAGTTTGATGCTTTGAGTACCCATGTGAAGAAACTAGAGACTCAAGTGATTCAGACAGGAGAAGCTGTTAAGAAGCAGGAAGCTTTAGGAAAAAGGACTGGAGAAGAAACAACAAGCCACAACGTCAGTGTTATCATAGAGGATGATTTTTGGAGAGTGGTAAAGCAAGAGAAGCTGCAAGAGGGAGACTTCCAGATCGGAAGAATTGGCGGCAACCACTGGAATAGATCGATGTCAGGATCACCACATCGATCGACGTACGCCAATACCAATCGATCGGTGGAACAAGACGAGCATCGACCGATTGATCTTGAAGGATTTACCAACGAGTGCAATACCGTGAAGATACTTACTCACGAGGAGTTCGCAGCAAAGCACCCACATCCGCCCAGCCCTTACCACGTCGACCGACAGGACAGACGCCCCATCGGTCGACCGATTGATAAAGAAATCGATCGACACACTCCAAAAGCTGTCGATCGATATTCAGTTATCACACGCCGAGTGAAACTTCCCAAGATAGATGTTGCACGACTTAATGCACTCCGGGAGCAATCTAAGCCTTCCAGAAACCCACCAACCGCCATAATGAAGAAACCCACATATATTATTGATCCAATGGAGATAGAAAAAGAAAAAGATGGCAGAGTTCTCAGAAAAAGGAAAGAGAAGGTTCCTAAACACCTTAAAAGAGGAGTTAATGAGAAAGAGTTGGCAAGTTTCAGAAAGAGAGTTCTAAGGATACCTACAGAGAAACCCTTTGAAGAAGCCTACTTTTCACACAGATTGTGGATGTTTTTCAGAGAAACCAAGGAGACAGAAGAAGACATCAAGAGGATGTTCAACCAAGTCAGAGAAAGTATGAAGAAGAGGATCAAACTAGAGAAGAAGGGTGATCCAGGGAAGTTCGTTGTTCCTTGCTCAGTCCATGGAATCAACTTCCCACGTGCCCTATGTGACACATGATCTGGAGTTAGCATCTTACCCAAGGTGATAGCAGACCATCTAGGTCTAAAGATAGAGCCTACTGAAGAATCGTTCATCTTTGTGGATTGTTCTCAGCAGAACTCTGGAGGAATTGTGAGAAACCTTGAGGTCACCATAGGAGAAGCCCTAATTCCAGTGGACTTCCATGTCTTGGACGTCAAGATAACCATACCTACTTCTTTGCTACTTGGAAGAGCTTTCCTAGCCACAGTTGGAGCAGTCTGCAACCTTTAGACAAACAAACTGTGCCTAACCCTGATCAACCTTACGGTCTACTATGATCTAGTACGAGTCATCAAGGTCCCTAATAAGATCCAAGACGGCTCAAACCTTGTAGTTGTTTGCTATTGTGGAGATCAATACGACTCACAAGGCGAATACGAGACAGAGACCGCAGGATCGATCGATAGTAGCACTGTCTCATCGATCATCTCTGGTGAACCGACATCGATCGACAGCCACACATGGTCATTGATCGATTCACTATTCAATCAGATCGAGGAGGAGTTTCCAGAAGGTGATTTCGAAGTAAACACGTGGGAGAATGACTACTACATCCCACCATATGCTGCAAATACTACTCATATTGAGGAGTATACTGATGATTACGAGGAGGAGAGAGCTATAGAATGTCACAACCTTCCAGAAGATGAACATCGACTTCTCCACCACAACCTCAGAATCGCGACATCGATCGACAGGGCCTTCTCCCCATCGATCGATACTACTTGCCTTGCATCATTCGACAACACAGTCAACAACACGCGAGAGGGAGACTACTCAATCGGGAGCTGGGCAAGCGACTACCAGTACGAAAGCTTCGCGGTCGAGACCGCCACACCAACATACATCACCCAACCCTAAGAAGTCTCATCGATCGACACGGCACGAGTACAATCGACCGATAGGCCTGAACAACCATCGACCGATTCAGAACCAGTGCAATCGGCCGATACATACAACCAACCATCCCAGGTAATAAATTCAAATGTACTTAATTTCGGTAATCTTATCCCAGATGAGTTTGGTATTTTCAGGGATTCACAAGGCTTTGCACGCTCAATGGATAGACGAACACTCCACATATCCAAAGAAGACATTGCAGACGTCCTACAGTTATCCAATGGATCCCACAACCTATTCCAGCAACAACGCTACGAACCAGACCACCATTATCAGCACCAGGAGGCAGACACAACAACCGAGCCAAAGGAAGCTGAGGATAACCATCTCAATAGGAAGGATCCATATCTTCAACAAAAATCGATCGATACAGAGTCTGTTGCATCGATCAATAAGTGTCCCGAATTCGGAAAGAGAGCCTTTCGATATGGAGTTCGAAAATTCTTTTGGGAGCAAAGAGATGAGTATGGGGTCTACAGAGACGAGAATGGTTTTGCTAGAGGAATAGATGGTGACGTCATCAGAATTTCTAAAGACGACATCAAGAAACTGCTCCAAAGAACTTCAATGGACAAGCGCTCTTACATCTGTCTACCAGAGCACGCTAGTTCATTTACAAGAAGAGAATTAGTGCAAGAAACCTACACCAAGGACGATATAAACGAGATGTTCACCGGTTTACTTGGAGAACGCAAATGGGAAAAGCTCTCCATGGAAAAGAGTTTAGAAGAGGCCACAGACAAGCTTCGCAGTGAGATGAACTGGATGTTCAGTGCAGACCAAGGATTACTCAAGAAGGTTCAACGTCTTGAGCTGGAACTTGAAGATCTTCGCAACGCACAGAACCATAGCCAGAAAAGATCAATATCGATCGACGGAGTAACATCCACATCGATCGATATGGAGCCCACACCATCGACTACTTACTCAAAACATGAGGTTGATGAGTCTCTTGGAGATATCTGGAAAGAATTGAAGAAAGCAGAAGCTCGTCTCAGCATCAAACAAACCACAACCTGTGAGTGTATCTTTCACAACCTAGCATATCTAAGAACCTGCACATAAGAGATGAAAAGATCTATTCGCCTTATCAATGAAGCACATGCAGATATGAACCCCGTTGCACCTTGCAATCCTTTTGGAGGATTGACTCGTCTGAAAGCAGTTGAGAGGAAAATTGCTGATATACACTTCTTAGTAGACAAAGAAGTGGAGGAACTCGCACTACGCATAGATACTACGCAGCAGGAGGCTGAGAAGTTCCAACGTCAACTTGATTATCAGGCTGCATCGATTGCATCGATCAATGAGCTAAACCTCACATCGATCGATAGGAGATTGACTGAAATCGACGGCCAGATGAAGCTCCACGAGAATCTGCAGAAGGGAAAATCGACCGATAAGCAATCTGTTGCATCGATCGATATACAGACTTCAGAGATCTGTACCAGAGCCGATTTGTTTAAATTAGCTGATGAAGTCTACACAGCAATAACAAACGTGGATGATTCACAAGATAGACGTCTAGACCAAACGTATTTCCTGCTTGTTAATGAGGTTGGAAGCATGGAATCTAGCATAGAAGGGATGCAGAAAGAAATTAAAGCCATTCAGAGACAGCTTGCGAGCAGACCTGCGCCCTTAGAATCGATCGGCCGAGCAACCAGCGCATCGATCGATGGACTTCAACAGCCATCGACCAATATTTCAACCAAGGAATCGATCAATACCAGCTCCATCCACGACAAGATGATCCACCGCCTTGATTCAATGCAAGCAGAGCTTAGTGATCTTTCAGAACATGCCTACAGGAAGTTAGGATGGCACGCGGTCAGCATCGAAAGTCATGAAGAAAGGATTCAAAGGATCACTGATGAGTTGATTGAGTTAAAGAAGAAACGAACCAGATAATATGAAGCCACAAGAAGCCTATTTGACGCATGGTTCGGTGAGAAGAAAGATACAGAGGATACTTGTTTCTCAACAAGTACCTGGACTTCATCTCAGTAGCTCATTCCATCCAAAGTCAAGCTAGATGACTATAATCAAAGCGCTGAGTGGGAGACAACCCACTGTTAGGTAGTTTTTCATTTTATTTTTATCTTTAGGATTTTGTTTGTTTTTCTTTGCAGTTACAATTAGACGATTGCCACTGAAATCGAACGACATGACACTGTCGATATCGATCGACATGAACCACAGAGAAGCGATCGACGAATGCGACTCAACATCGATCGATACGCATCGCGGTCAGGTATATCGTTTTAAACTTTTTGATATCAGTGTACTTTATTATTACCTATGCCTTCACTGGACTGGTTATACACTGGGACAATGTATGATTTAAGTCTGGGGGGATGTTACTGATGCTGTTTACCTTTTAATTTCATCCAAAAATGTTTTCAAGATGGTTTTTATTGAGTCAAGAAAAGGATAATGATAATTTTAGTTTTCACTTTTTATCTAACCAATCTTTTGGGCACCATTCTTAGATTTGTTGATGCAGAATGTACTATAGATGCTAAAGTTGATCACCTATCAGCTATGACAACACATTCATTGATTGTCTGGAGGAACCAAAGCTAATTTCCAACCTAACCTGACAATTCTTTGCTTGTCTTGGGGCTTGGTATACATTGGATCGGATGCTTCAAACAAGTCTGGAAGGTAAAAGCCTTGTGTAGATAATTTTATCACCCTCTCTCTCTCTCTCATTTTCGGAATAAGATTTAATTTTTACTATACAAAAAAAAAATCGAAAATTATCTTAAATTATGTTCTAGGATTAGTTAGTTATTAACTATGAAAGAATTCGAACATGACTTGACGGTTACCCCCCTCAAGACTTGATTCATAAGAATTCTATAGGTAAAGGGTTCGAACATGGCTTGGTGGTTACCCCCTTCAAGACTTGCTTCACAATGAATCCTAGGATATAGGTCAAAAAGAAGTGAACAGGACTTGGTGGCTGCAACCATTAAGGCTTGATTCATGGAAGCCTGTCCAATCTTGGTCAATGTCTTGCAAATGAAAGCAGACTTGACTAGGAGAGAAATAGTAGAGAGAGAGGATAAGAACTAATTTTTACCTGCAGATCCAGATACTTGTTTGAGCAACCTTGCATCCTGTGATCGATACTCCCAAGGTAAAGCCTGCACTTTTATTTTTATATACAGAAATGAAATCAGTAGAGGGGTTAGTCAAACATGATTGCTAAGTTGTTGGCTAGATGATCAAGGTTGCTTAACTAGGATATTGCATAATGTGCTTCTGTAATTGACAGACTCTTAGATGTGGTTTGCAACAAAGTAGAGGTTATGATTCTAAGTTTGAATTTGATTTAGTCCCTGCTTTTCAAAACCTCTTTCATAAAGATTGCTTGTGTGTTTGCTTGAGGACAAGCAAAAGGTTAAGTCTGGGGGAGTTGATATACCATGGACTTTACCCGTTTTTACCCCTGGTATATGAGTGTTTTTACTACTATTATCTATGTTTTGGAGTCTATTAGGTATGTTTTCAGGTTCATAAGCATTTTGGAGAAAAGTGATGTTTTAGGTGCCTTTTTGGAGCTTAAAGAAGAGTTCACCCGAGATCAAGACCAGAGGTCGACACCAGAGTTACACATCGATCGATGCACACTCTGTGCAATCGATCGACACACATTAGCCGAAGAATGATACATCGAGACCATAATCGATCGATGTACATCCTGTACTATCGATCGATACTGAGGCGGCAGAAAGACAAGTTGGACCTGACCGAACTTGAAGCCCAAGATATCACATTTTACAAGAATGCCCCTGACGAGTTTTGTAACCTAATGAACTCATATATTTATATGCGTAAGTGTTTTGGCATTAACAACAAGTTTATACAAGTCTTTTTTCACAAACAAGTTTTAGAAGCTCTTACAATTCAATACAAGTTTTATTCAAGTTTCTTCTACTTCTACTATTTCTTTCAGTTCTTTATTTGTTAACAAAGGTTATAGAATTCTAGACCTAGAGGAGAGATCCAAAGATATTTGTGATTGGAACCTAAGTGTTCACCCTATGAACTTCTATTATTACCTTGTTGCTATGAACTACTTAGCCATGTCTGAGTAGATTCACCTGTTAGATTTAGGGTTTAAATAGGATATGAGGGATTAGCCCCAGCCAATAATTGCTATAGTTGTGATATTTATTGTTAGGATTGTTCACTAATGCTTTTCTAGCTTAGCTACCTAGAATATGAACTTGGATTGCATTGTTCATTACATGCAATACCTGATAACATCCTAAACATGCTATGACCCTCTTGAGATATGAGAAAGCTGATCTAAGATCATGGTGAGCATTGTATCAACTCGCGCATAAAGCTTGCTTAGAGCCGTATCGATCGATACTCCTATAGAGTAATCGATCGACGTAGCTAGAGGTGTATCGGTCGATATTCCTATCGAACTATCGAGCGATACCAGCGGCAGAAGTAGACGACCGCAACACCATTTAGCATCTAAGTAATAGATGGTCTAAATAATGCGAGAGCTGATGGATTCATTTAATAAGTGTTGAGCTCTGACATATCATGCAAGCAACTTGTTAGCCTTTATAGTATTTATAATCCTGAATTCCTGAATACTTACCCTGAATCTAACTACTTTTCTTTATTGTTTTCAAAACCAAATCCTTTCAACTGAGTAATCTCATCCTTACTCAGCAAACATGCACTTTACTTTAAACTATTTTCAACCTAGCATAGTCATTAAGATTGCATTTTATTTGTACACTAGCTCTCTGTGGATTCGATCCCTAAATACTACAACTGAACCTCTTATTTGAGAGAGTAAAGTCACTCCTTAGGGTAATTTGAGTGATATCACAAACCCTAGCTAAACTTGGCTTTGTTCGGTTTCTGCGGTACAAAATAAAAGTACTTTTTTTAACATCAAACTGTCATTCTATTACTCAAACTAGAGGTGGTCTGGGTAACAAAATAAAAGTAGTTCATATTCATACATATAAATGTGTTTCGGTTTATAATTCCAAACCCTACATGTTCCGGTCTCCAGCAAGTTAACGCAACACGCCGAACAAACACACTTCATATATCATAATATAACACAAACATCATCAAATTCGGATGGCAGAAAAAGCTACAACTCCATAGAAACAAGTGATATGGAGAAATTCACGGGTTGTAGAAACTCGGTTTTCATATCTTTTGAAAAGCTCATCGCACAAGTCCGGTCCAAGATAGGCCTCGACCATAGGAGTAATAGCAGCTTGAACCAAGTTGGTCCTGGCTCGTCCGTACGAAACGGGATCTTTCTTCCACTCCTCATGTTTCTCATCAGAGTATTCAACTACTTTCATGTATTCCATTTTCTCTATCTTGAAACCGCCGATACGGTCAACTCCCGCAGCTACTTCCTCCGGACTTCTCATGTACGCCGGAATGTTGAATCCATCTCTTGTCTCTTCGTCTATCAAACCCTTTTACCCAAACAAATCATAAAAGCGTTTAATTAGTTTGAGTGGTATTATTAGCCCACATAATATGTAAGCTATCATTAGCAACAACAACAAATTTAGCTCATTTGTGAAAATATATATGTAATATCGATGAGTTAGCCTTTTGGTTAAAAAAAAATCCGGGTCTTCAGTACGTGTTTAACAAAAATTATAGAAAAGTTGAAACGGGCTTTTTGGTGGTAGTGTCAAACAATTTAAAACTTTATATTTGAAATCTGGTATTATGTTTGAAGGGTATTATGAGAAGAAATTATAAAAAACATTGTGAAGAAAAAGTTTTTCCTCTATGCATTTTGTAAATTTACGTGTTGAAAAATTTGAAAGTGTGTTTTAAGCAGAAAACACGTGTAAAGATAAGTTAAAAAGCCGAAACTCTCAACTAAAAAGTATATAAGAAAACACCAAAAAAAAAGACTCAACAGATTAGCGTTATAGACCACAATTCGTCATTACCTCTTACCAGTTAATTAATGCGAAAGACAGAAACGGCCCATTAGAGATGTATAGTGAGACGTCATCTTGAACGGATATGTAATGAAAACATGAAAGATTCTATGCATGAATATAAATTAAGCATCGTACGTGTCCATTCATGTATAGATTTACCTCATTTATCAAATCTTGCCAAGCTTGTTCCATGGTAGTCGTGAAAGGATGTTTGGCTCGACTATCCTGGTCACCAAATTGACTACTTGAGCCTGAAGGACGACCAGCCATTAACACAAACAATACTCCTCCTTTCACCATTTCTTCTTTCCGACACTTCAAGAAATCATCGAGGTCTTTGTCTGATTGCTCTGCGTATGCATCAACCACTTCTTTCTTCGCTCCTTCGACCCACGTTTTCCCTTTGTTCCACGTTCTTGATCCTTTCTCCAGTACTTTCTCCGGTATCTACAACATCAAAATCCATCAGAAAAAAAAAATCGAATTCTCTATCAATACACACATTTTAGCAATGGTTTCGATAAATGGAGTCATGTTCTTATTTCAGACTTATCTTTTCTAATGTATTGAAACAGTTTCCTCGATCAAATTTATAGGTAAAGCCGCCGGTTATACTTAATTATATCTTAAATATTAAAGACACATTCTAGAAAATTTTCTTATGATGTTATGTTCTTGTCTTGAGAGTGTCAAACTAATCTAGAAAATATTGCTCTTGTAAATTGATTTAGATGATGGATATTCTTCACTCTAATCATCAATATAATACATTGATTATATTTCCTACCACTAGACCAAGATAAAAAATTACCTTAAATAAAAAACATTATGATATGGTTTTTAATAATATAAAAATATTAGTATGTATTGGACCTGAGAGAGCCAATGTAAAGCACTTAAGCTCACGGCGACATGGATAGTTCCTCGTGGAAACAGCCGATCATAGAAGGAGCCAGCGACACCGCCGGCGAAATACTTGGACGAATCAACTTTCTGTTTCTCCGTCAACAATCTAAACAGCATGTTGAAGTCATTACAAGGCAAATCACAAAAGAAAGCCTCAAACTCCGGTGACCCACCACCGCACACCGCCGCGTATCGCCGTCGTAACGTATCAACAACAATATCAACAGTATCGAAAGTGTTGGAGCCAGTGGCGCAGCCAAGGTCGGCTACTCTGATGATTGGAGAGGTGTGGTTGTCTTCGTCGGAGGGGGAGGAGAAGAGTTTGATGGACTGGAGAGACGAGAGAAGGATTGGTTTGCTTAAGGTTATAGCCAGAGCTTGACAATCAGAATTGTTGACGTAGCTGACGTCACCTTCGCCGCCTTGCATACATAGTACACGGTGGAGACTGGGGATGGTCAAGTCTTTTGCCGTCATTGGAAGACTTGGTGACTCCATTGATTAACGTTTTTTTCTCTATCGGATATATTTAAAAGAGACCAAAAAGAGAGAAAGATTTTTGTGTTGGAGTTGCAAAGCTTATATGAGGCTTTGTATTTATACTCAACGCTCATATACATAGTGACATGCATACATACACAAACATTCATGCATATTTTTGGGTTTCTCTTTTTGTTATTGGGTTTCGTGAGTGGTTAATTATATTTTTACAAAAATATACTCTCTCTATTCTGAAATGTAAGATGTTTTAAACAATTTTTATGTTTCAATATATAAGATATTTTATATTTTTGGATAAGTTTTAATTTTATCAAAAACTGTACAGCCAATTATATTTTATAATCTATGTTGTAATTAGTTAAGTATATTTTAATTTATATTTTCCATGATATCTTATAATCTTTCCGTTTTAATTTCTCTTTTAAAATTATTTAAAACATTTAGTTAAACAATTACAGTATAAGTTTGGGATATATTTATTTTTATTTTTCTTTGTCATTTTTGGTTTGTTTTTATTTTGTTAAATGTTTTAAAGACACATGTTTATTATTATAAACTATAATTTTGAAAAAAATATGAGGTTCAATATTTTGATTCTAGAAGTTTATTGATATTTTTAAGAATTTGAAGAGCAAAAAAACATTTAATATATGGTATGGAACAAAATAGTATATAAACAATATTAATATGTAATAAATAGATGGAAACGAATAAACAGTTCAAAAATGTAAAAAATAAAAACTGAGTAAATGATGGTTTTATGTTTGGAAAAATATTAGCTAAACTATATATTATTTTACTGATGTTTTATCTATTTTTAACTAATTTAACTTCTTTTTTGATTTTTGACTATTTTAACTTGCTAGCTTTTCTATAAAGTCGTATACTATTGGACCTAACATATTGGTTGTTGGCTTGTTGCTAAGAAAATATATTTTATTTCCTTGACCGAAATTTCCTTCCATTTTCTGTTGCAGATTTTTTTTGGTGCCTGCATCACTAAAAATTATATGGTTATATAAACGTAATGAAACGGATCATTGCTAATTTGCTAGACAAGTTATAGTAAAAGTAAATGTTTTCGCTGATGGTGTTGCGACTTGCGACTGTAGACACTTTGATTGTCTTCCACGTGATTTAACTAATTAACTAAAATATTTCCTTTGAGACATATGTGATATAAATATAATTTAAGATTTTGTGTGTATGTATATATATATATATATATATATATTACACATATACAGGTCGTTGTCAATCTTTAATCTAAAAGAAATGGGCAGTTACGTTTTACATTGTATGTAGCGTTATTTATGAATGTCTTTATCTTTCTGTTCTATATTCTTTTCCCCATTTGATTACTCGATACGACGAAAATAAACGTTTCAATCTTTTAAGGTATCTTTATTCTTCTAGAAAGAGAACTAGGTCTTTGTTTATCCATCCTTATCTTCGTCGCTTTATCTAGGAAAATTAACCTTCTATAGATATTGCTTGTAATTAATATATTATTAACATTAATAGACTAAAGATTTCGTGGAGTCTTATGCTCTTATATAGCACTATAAAGATAACTGTTTTCCCTAAATGTGAATTTCACAAAAACTGAACGAAACGTACTCAAAACCATCTCTTATATTTTTGTTATGGTATAAATAAACTAGATAAGTAGACTGAATTACATTGTTTCTTGTTTTGGTTGGTCGAGTAACAAAATATTGTTTATCAAAATAATATTTTTTTTTAAAAGAAAAAGAAAGTTCGTCTTGGTACATTAATTGGTGGTTGATGTTTTACGTCTATTCCCTGTATTTTGTTTTAATTTAATATTTTTCATTCAGCTAATTGATAATTAATACTTCTTCCATTTCATTTTAATTATCATTTAAATTTATGCACACAAATTAAAAAATATTAATTTTGTGTATCTTCTAAATAAAATATCATTATCTGTACATTTAATCTAGTTTCAACTAGTAAAAATAGACTGAAGAATATAAAAAACTATATCAGATATAAAATATCATAAGTTAATAAATTTTGTACTAAAATTCTAAAACATCAGTTACTTGAAACAAAAATTTTACTATACAACGATAATTAAAATGAAATGGAGGGACTAACTTTTTGACACGAACACTACTTGCGACTTCTTGATTTCATACCTTAAGGTTAAACTCGTTTACTCTCTTAGTATAGGTTTTCTCTCCAGAAAAACTTATCGCCTCTCATAACTGCTACATAATTTTTTCGTCATCATCCAAACTTTGTAACATGTTCATGTTACTGGTGTAAAATCAATTATAGAAGACAAATTGCATTCTATGTTTCTTTAACTTGTGGTTCCTATATCTTTTACCGAAAATATTTTGTACTTTAGAAACTCTGGTTTGGTATAATTTGTGTCTGTGTTCGCTTTCTAGTTCATAGAATTTTGGGATGGAGTGGTACTATGTTTTGTCATGTAGATATTATATTGCGTTTGGGACTAGTAAATATGTTCTTACCATTATCTTGTTATTTTAGACTTTAATTTGGACATTAAATATTTTTCGGTTTGATGATCTTACTTGAAAATAGGTACAACTTTTATACTTTTCAGTTGATATTTGGGTTGGATCTAAAAACTTCCATCGGGCAGTAAACCAAACCATCAGTATAAATCAATACCGAAAGTGGTTTTAAGTAGAGAGACTTGGCATAAAACAACTTTTACACAAAATAGACCTTTGGCCTCGGATGGAGATTTTAGAAGGTGAAGTGGTCTTTTACTACACCCATACATGATACATAGTGAGTTAAGAGTTGTCAATGTCCTCTTCTTAGTCTGTGGTCTGTCTTCCCACTTGCTTCAACCAATTTTTTCTTTAACAACATTGTATAACCCTATGTGAGAACTTCTAATTATTTTGGTTTGACATAGACCTATCATTGGGAGAAAACTATATCAAAAGGAATTGTAATATTCTCTATATCGATTTTAAACGTTTCATATGTACATTAACAAAAATATATTAATCCTCACAGTTTATTTCATCAAATAATATTTCAAAAGAATATGGCTATTGGCTGCTCCACTGTAAGATCTTGTCTAACGACTTTCTTATCATATATATATATATATATATGACTTACTGATGTCCAATTATCAAATGAAACGTAGGTAAAAAAACTGTTGAACGATAGTTATACTTAACTGAAAGATGGGTTAGATGTTGTGAGCAATAGCTTAGACTTGGTTGACATAATTACTGAATAAATCTTATGCTTTACTGGACGTCATACTTATAAGATCTACATGTTTTTCGGATCCATTTTGAGACGGATTGCTTAAGACTTAATGAGACGAATTATTTACATTTAGTAAACATGATTACCAATCCAGTCGACTAGCCAGTTTTTACCTCTGAATCAATTTTTTCAGCTACTACATGAATATTTTACGGATTTTAGTATTATTCGTATCTCCTAGCCAAAAAAGTTCTAGAGTTGTAAGCAATTTTTTTACAAAAAACAGTGGTACACTTTTTCCATATAGTTCAGACTAGATCGGAAGAAACAATTCTTCAAAATAACTTAATTCTATAACTTGATCTAATCAGATGAAGCCTAGACAAAAAAAAATGCAGTGCAATAGCAATGGCGAATCCGCTAAACATGGACGTGTAGAAAAGTTTAAATTACCGAGTTTTTGGTCTTTTTATTTAAATTATATAATGGGGTTTCAAAATTACGATAAAGACTTCATCTACAACAAAAAAATACAGAAAGACCTTTATAGTTCACGTGAAACAGAAAGGGCCCAGTAGGTTTGAGCATGACTAATAAGGATTTTTAGGATGATATTCTTAGCGGAATATAAGAAATCGTTTCTTAGAAATCTTAGTTAAAAACCGGTTTCTTATATTCTACTAAAAAACTCATTCTAAGAACCTCCCATTAATCATGTTCGTAGACTCAGACGTTTCTTTGCTCAAAAATCAGGACATCCACATCAGTTTTTCAATTTTTTTTTTTACTTTTATCATCCAAAATAATTCTAATAACCACAAATATTAAAATCAAATAGAAATAGCAAGTTCTTGAGAAATTAACCTGAGATATCCACTTTTTTTTTTCAGAGAAAAATAAATGGAAAATATCCCACTATTTTTTTTCCTATAATATTCCAGTGAAAATCAAATTATGCCATCGATTTACCTTACAAATAGTACTAAATATATTTAACTATTGGGTATCAAAAAAAGGTTTAACTATTGATATATTAATATTAGTCTTGATAAATAGTAGAATTTAAACTCCAAAATCTCAGAAATATTGTCTATTTTATTTTTTCTCGTAATATTTCATATTTTTCTATTTTGTAATTGTATTATAAGATAATATAAATTTAATCCCAACTACTCTTATAAAAGTTATGCACTAACTATCTCAATTTTGAATACAATTGATGCTAATTCATAATCAAATATCCTTTCTTTGGTAATCATGTTACATAATCAAATATCATTTCACGTAGAATGGATCTTCACGTACCCGAAGAATATGTTTTCAAGTCTTCGAGACAGTTAATGTCGAATGGGAATGTATTGCTTTCTCCAATTAGTTTTGTTACCTCTACTATTCGACCAAAGGGGCAAGCCACGCAATTGCACTATGCCTTTATTAGTCAACAATCGGAAACTCCCACAGGGCCACAGGCCACAACACAACTTCACTTACAAAACTTACAAAACGCAGGTTCGTGTGATATTCTAGTTTACATGGCTACTTAATTCAGCCGCTCCTGGGTAAAATCGAATGAAACATTGGTTTTAGGTCTCCAAAATTTTTGAAAAAATCTATATAGATATAAGCTCCAAAAAAAAAAAAAATTGGCCCTCTAAATTAGTTTTAAAATTTTTAGTTGAAATCTTTAATAAATCAACTATGATTCCCAAAATTTCAAAACCGGTCATGACTTATTTTGAATGGAAATATAGTACAAATGCAATTAGATACAGTCCATTATGATATAAATAGGAGTATATTTATTTATCATTTGACATTTTAGTTGCAGAACAACAAAGAAATTATAAAATAGTACTATATTTAATCGCATTATTATTAATATTTAATTATTGATTTGCATAAGAGAGAATAAAATAATCTATATTCTTGTAGATGATCAATACATGTAGACTAAATTTTCTTAATTTTTAGTTTACTCTGTTAGTTCATTTCATTCATTTTCAATTTAAACACACAAATCTTCAAAAATAAGATTTAATATTTTTATGTAATAATTTAATTTACAACCAATGTATTAGGAAAATATATTAATCTCTTATAAATAAATTTATAAAATTATACATTTGACATATTTATAATATATATATATATATATTGTTAGGAATAAGTAGCCTTGCATACTATTTTTGTATCTAATTTTTTTGCTTCACTAAAATCATATATTATATTTACATTGATAGAAAACATATATGTTATAGTTTATATATATATATATTTTTTGAAAAGGAATATAAGTAATGAATTCGTATATGTTATTTGATAACTTACAATGAAATATTAAATATTATATACTAATGTAACATATATGTTATATGATTTTTGATAAATATTAACAGTAGTGAAATAAATTATAATATGTTTACGTTAAATCGTAGAAATAAAAAACGAAGAAATAATGACAACTAGTGATCGGCGAATGCTATCTTTAATATTTTTTGGTTAGTTTATATATAGTAAATATCTTTTGTAGCAAAATTTATAATTTCATATTTTATAAATATACAAATTTTTATTTTATTTGGATATAAAATAATTAATACTCGTTTATAATAATCGTCATTTTATTATATTTTATATAAATCAGTTTAATGATTTCGTATATGTTATTTGATAACAAACATTTAAACATTAAATATTATATATTAATGTAACATATATGTTATATTAATGTAACATGTATGTTATATGAATTTTGATAAATATTTAACAATAGTGAGATAGATTATAATATGTTGTATTTACGTTAAATCGTAGAAAAAAAAAAAGAAATAATGACAACTAATGATCAGCTAATGCTATCTTTAATATTTTTGGTTAGTTTTTTATATAGAAAAAAAATTTGTCACAAAATTTATAATTTTCATATTTTATAATATACATTTTTTTATTTTATACAGAACAAATTATATTTTTATTGTGATTTCATATTAGTTTTTAATAAAATTAAGTCCTTTTATAATAGTATGATAAAATGCTTCATTTGATTTCTTATTCAAAATATTATTAAAATTCAATAAAAATAAAATATATTAATTTTATTATTTAAAATCATTGTACGATGTAAAAAGAAAAAGAGTATTGGTTATTAAAGGAAAATATAAGATGGCAAACAGTTGCAAATTTAAAGGGGAAAAGACTTTCTATCACATCAAAGTCAAGTGATTCGTTTTGTTTTCCGAGGTCTGAAGACTAAAGGCGCAGTGGACCGGTTTAGAACTTTAGATACATGACTGATCAATGTGATCATTGATCACTACCGTTCTACTATGTTCTTCTATTTGAACATATATAGTTTTTTTGACAAAAACAAAATATAATATAATTAGGCCAACTCTAGTGAAAAACCAACTCATTGAATTTAGTATAATTTCATCTCTAATAAAACATAAAAATTATCACTATATCTGGTATTTACGATGTGATATTATTTATCACTAAATGTTTAAATAATATTTTTAGTATTTTTAATTTAAGTATGAGTAGATAAGTATTATTTGTAGTTTTCATTTATAATAAAAATAAATATTTTATTTTATTTTATTTTTTTACTTTCACATTACTAAATGGACAATTCTCTCAAATAACCATTTTCAAGTTTTTGTCACCAAAATGTCTTCAGAAAATAAAATGACCAAAATAATTCTTTTTAATTTGAAAACTTTAATATTTACTAGATCTCGATCTGCACAACCGTGCAGATGATTATTTTCATTTTATACATGTAACTACTTGGTTTACATGATTAGTGGTATATAGTTTTAATATTTATCATATTATTAATAGTTATTATATATTTTCAAACACAACAATTTTATAGTTTGCATGCATGTATTTATTTTTTGTTTCAAATTATTAGTGATATCTCTCTTATTAATACATGAACACTAATTAAAACCTTACATTATGTGATATTTACGACAAATTCCATTCAATTTACTATTAACTTAGATATTAATTTTCCTTATACTTTTATTTTAGGTTTTAATCATACATATATGTTAATCGAATTATATATATGATTTAAATCTTTGAATGAATGACCTACATTAAGTGTAATTAATATCAACGCACATTAAAAATATTATATTAAATTAATATCACAAATTTATTACAAAATTGTACATGAGTTTAATATAATTAAAAAAATTAATTAGATACTTAAAAGGTTTATTTTAGCAAAATTGAAATATACATGTATATTATAAATAATTACAAAATTAATTAAATATTTAACAGGTTTGTTTAAGTGAAAACAAAATATACATTTATATTTTAAATAAATATGAATGTATATTTATATTGTAAATAAAAGATTTGAAAAGATTTTATTGAGATGTAATTAAGAGAAAATCTGGGAATATCTATTTGATTTTTTTGTTTAGAATAATTCAAATACGTATACAAAAAATCATTTAATTAATTTTCTAAGGGATGGTCCAAATAAAAACAAATCACACATGAAATAAATCATGACTTCTGTTTTAATATATAATATTTTCCTATTTTTAAAATTTTGAAACTCCATCCCCAAAACTCCACCACTTAATTCTAAATCCTAAGTTTAGTTTAGTTAACCTTATGGATATAAGTGTATATTTACCTTTTAATAAAACCTATATTGGTCATTTTCTTCATCATATGCAAAAAAAACTAAAAAGAGCTATCATAAAGAATTTCTCTTACATAAATATTAAAATATTATTTTACTTATTTTTAATTAATAATATACACAAATGAGTATTATCAATTAAATAATTGTAATAAAATAAAAAACTTTTATTCTGTTTTTATTTTACTTTTATTCTGTTTTTATTTTAAAATACATAAAATTTAAATTTCAACTAATAATAAAAATTATCTAAAATAATAATAAAGAGTGAAAACCTAAAGTTACCAAATTTTAATAAATAAATATTAAATCTAATTGTTAGAAAATATAATTATTAAATTATTAAAAATAATATATGAATAAAATAATATTTTAGTGTAAAATTTGGTGTTGTGATTAGAGATAAAAATTAAATTTCAATACCAAAACATAAATTTAGTTTAATTTTAATACAAAATATAGTATAGAGTTAGAATCGCCTTTGTAATAATCATATGATGCCAAGTGGAAACCACATAAGTTAAGCTTTATTCACATAGTGATCACTTACAAACCTACATATTTGGCTGAACCAGTTAATTGCCGGTCAATATTGATTTAATATTTTATATTTATGCTCTTTCATATATTTTATCCAAAATAACAAAAATATAACAAAATAAAATGAGAATTTGTCAAAAATACCACATTCATGTTATACTTTTTCATCTTTACACTAACCAACTATACCACCATATTTTTAATGATGAAAATACTATTGTACCCTTAAATAATTCATCTTCTTCCTTGCAACTCCTCCATTGCTGCAATCACCGAGCTTCACCTGCGACCATGGCCATTCTGCGTCTCTGAGCTCGGGTTGTGTCCTCCGTTCATCCGCTGTAACCACCGCTGCTTCCATCTCGCGCCATCTCCTCAGTCCAAGCCGCGTCGTCATTCTGAGAGCTCACATCGAGCAGTACAGATTCGTCAAGTGATCGGTTCAGAAGGCTCAGGTTGAAAGGTTGATGATTGGTGGCCGAGAGCATCGGATTGAGAGGCTCAGGCTTTGTGTCTCGATCGATTGGAGGTCGTCGGGTCATGAACTGGAGGCTCGGTGTCGTGGGCAACGGATCGCGCAGTCTGGGTTCTCCAAGTGGTCACTTTGCTCAGTTTGGTCTAGAACAGAAGGCTATGGCATCGAGGTGAACGGATCGAGAAGTCTGGGTTACGTCCATCGAGCATTGGAAGCTTCACAGTCGTTCATGGCTGGTTTTGACCAATTTGCACATTTAGTCCTTGATATTTTAAGAAGCTTTGGCTTTGGCCCCATAACTTCTGATTTAATCATTGTAAATATTTATAAGGGTTTATATTATTTATAAAAATTTATGAACCATTTAAAATCATTTAGAAGGGTTTATGCATTACTTATAAGGGTTTATGAATTGTTTATAAGATATTAAAAATTATTTGTAATGGTTTTTAAATCTTTACGAGATGATTTATAAATTTTATAATTACATATACATTCATGAATCTTTTGGTAATAAAATGATTTTTTAAATCTCTATAAATAATTTAATAATCCTTATAAATTGTTTCATAGACTTTTATAAACTATTATTAATGAATTTATATACTCTTATAAATAATTATATAAGGATTTCTAAACTGTTATAAATATATTTATAAACCCTTATAAAATATATTTATAAAACTTTAGAAAAAATTTATAAACCTTTGTAAATAGATTCATAAAATCTTATAAATAATTTGATAAAATTATAATTTACAAACATTTATAAACATTTATAATAGAATTATAGACACTTATATTAGCTTTATAAATATTTACTTCTAAAGTTTATTATAGACTGATTTTATAAAGATTTATAAACTCTTATAAAAGATTTATAAACTCTTATAAAAGATTTATAAACTCTTATAAATAATTTCAAATAAATCTTATAAAAGATTTATAGACCCCTTATAAAAAGTTTCTATATTTTCATATAAATGTTTTTAAGACTTTATAAATGAATTAACTTTCTAAATATTTATAAATGATTTTATAAAACCTTATAAATTTGGTATATTCTTATAAGTGATTTTTTAAAGGTTTATAAATCATTTATAGGAATATATAAACTATTGATAAAGGTTTATAAATGATTTCTAAATCTTTAAAAATGATATATAAACATTTATAAATTATTTATAATCCTTATAAAGCCTTATAGACTTGTTTTATAAACTCTTATAAATGAATTATACTTTAATAATTTATTTAGAAAGCCTTATAGACGGATTTTATGAAGTCTTATTAATTGTTTTATAAACCATTATAAATAATCTTTTATTTCTTATAAATAATTTACAAACATTTATAAGAAAATTATAGACATTTTTTGTCAACATTTTCATTAGCCTCATGGGCTTAAAAGGAGATTGTTTCTACATGAATATACACAAAATAGTAATACAAATAAACACGTGTAACTTCTAAACGAGATTGTTGCTACGTGGCAGAGTCTTGGTGCACTCAGAGGTTGCATCTGATTTCACCTCTTTGACCAAATAGATTTATAAACCTTGTAAATTAATTTATAAATACTTATAAATAAATGTATAAACTTTTATAAATATTTTATAAGTTCTTGTAAATAGTTTAAAAAACCCCTTTAGATAGTTTTATAAACCTCTATAAATAGTTATATAAATCTTCATAAATGATTTATAAATGTTTATAAATTATTTATAATCCTTATAAAGCCTTGTAGAAAACTAAGTTCAAGTTTGTTATACATATCCTTATATACTGTTTTTATAAATTCTTATAAATGAATTATACTTAATAAGAAATTTAAAAAGCCTTATAAATTTTTTTAATAACTAATTATGAATATATTTATGAACCTAATAAATGGTTTATAAATCCTTATATATGATCTATAAATTGTTTTATAAAATCTTATAATGTATTTATAAACTCTTATAAATGATTTATAAGATTTTATAAATGATTTATAAGTTCTTATAAATGGTTTTATAAACCCTTATAAGAGGTTTCGAACATGAAGGAGATTCTGTGAATGGTGAAGAACCATTGTTTGCAGATGATATTTTTGCTTGATATATTGCAAACAAAGACAACACAGAAGCATGATAGTTATAGAGTTACCAACATAGAAGAACTGAAAAATTAAGAGAAAGGTCAAGTTATAGAGTCACCAACATAGAAGAACTGAAAGAGCTTCGCCTGTCGCTTTTCTCACAGAGCGTGTGAGAATGGTGGATCAAGTAGCTGAGTGCCCCTTGATAATCTACAGAATATGGAGAGCCTTTTTGTAAATGGTGGTCACAGCCTCAAACCTCCCGAAGTGACGCTGATCGTTATGATTGGAGGCACAATCTCCATTCCTCCAGCTTTTCCTTAGTTTAAGATCCACCTTAAACCTTCAAAACGTAGTACCACATCCATCACAAGCTACAACGACAACCAGCGAGCTATTCAATCAGCGGCGAGGATCTCAAATCAAGAGGCTTTCCTCTCTGTCATACAACGGCGGCTAAGTTTGATGAAGACGACGACAGCAAGGCTCAATGAAGATGACGATGGAAAGGATCGATGGAAACGATGACGAAACTTGATGAAACGTTGACGGTGAAGCTTGATAGAGACAGTGGTGTGAGAGAAACGGCGGATCTCCGGTGAATCTAAGAGAGAAGATCGATGATTGAGAGAAAGAGAGAGGAAGAAGATCATGATTGAGGAGAAGATAAAGTAAGATTATTTTTGTCTTTTGTTCATTAATGAAAAGTGTATTTGTAAAAATGTCATTCTTCTAAGTGTATATATGAAATGTGGTACCAAAGAAAGTGTATTCTTAAAATTTCCCCAGATAAAATTTTGAACTTTTATAAAACAATTGAATTTCATAAATTATTTATAACAAAAATAAATTTAAAACACTAAAACTATATACTTCTTACAAAATATTTAATAAACTCTTTTATTTAAATATTTCAGTCTTAGCTATGTCAACTGGAAACACCAACTCGTATAATATTTCACTAGGTAAAATCCACACCCTGCACGGGATGAGATTGAAATTTGGAATATATTACATTTTGTGTAAAATTATATATTAAATATTCATGCTTTAATAGAAATATTCAGGACAAAAAAGTTACCACAAAATTTTCAATGTTTTAGTTTATACATCGATTACATCAAACATCATTATGTTGTTTAATTATTATGCATCATGGGAGATATATTGGCAATGTTAGTATATATTTATATAAATATAAGATAAAATGGAAAATGTTATATTTTCTGTTCTTGTTCCTAAATGGGATCTTTTCAATATTTTCCTTTGCACTAAGAAATGATCCAATTGGTTAACCAAATCCTTCTTCACACTTGCATGAATCTTATCACCCTGTACAAAAGTAAGCAATTGTATCATTTACCAAATAAAGCACATAATAAATATTAAGGCATGTAGTAAACCATTCTAGAGACGATGGAACTTACGTTAGCATCAGTTAGAACCATTTTAATGGTTAGGTCACTAGCAGCAGAATATTGATTCCACAATCAGATGATATTCACCCTTACTTTTCATATTGTCTTAAACGGTTTCAATTCGGCTACAGAATTGAAGCCCGCTATTAGTGTCGAGATTTTGTGTTTGAGTTTGTAATAAAGGTTTGCAAAAGAAGGTTGTGGTGAGTAGATGTGGTCAAGGATACCTATATATACGAAATTATGTGGGTTTAGGGTGATAATGATTAAAGCGTATCAAAGTAATTATAGAAAATAGTCACATAAATTAATGTCCCCAAACTTGCGCTCCAATGTAAATTAAAACCTTTGCTTAACACAAAATATAACGAATAAACATGACCAAAATTAAGAAATAAATATATTATACATATTATATAACAAATGCACAGTGTATGCATAAAATTGACTTGACATACGATGTTAGATGTATAATTCAAATTATTATAAATTGTTGAGAGTGAATCAATTAGTATACGGAAAGAAGACCAATTACTTTTGCTTGATGGAAAGAAGATAAATTACTTTTAATTCTGAATATTCTAAATTTGAATTAACAATACGAACATCGTTATAATGGCTAAGAGTATATCAAATAGCCATGTAACAAATAAACTCTTTTATTGATATGGATTCGTATAAAGGGTATATCGATTCGTATGTTTATTATGTGCTAAGCTTAAAAGATACAAAATATATAAAGCGTATATCAATTCGTATATTCATCATGTGTCAAATTAAACATGTGAAATATATAAAGGGTAGGCAAAACCAAACGAAAGTGTATATCAATTCGTATAATTATCCGGTGTCAGATCAAATATTAAAATACATATTATGTGCTAAGATAAAGAGTATATCAAATTATATATGATATATACATATACTAAAATACATATGTATACGGGGTTTATATATAAAACATATATTGTCACTACATGTTTTAATCTGAGACAAAAAGATATATTACATGTAAAACATTAAAATATATTTTATGTGCTTAGATAAAGACTTTACCAAACGTATAAAAGGGAGTATCAAATGATATATGATATTTTTATACTAAAATATGATATTTCTATACTAAAATATAGATGTTATATACGGTCCGATTTATATATTAAATTTATTTGGTTAACTGAAGTCGATACATTTAGATGTTTAGATTATAATTCAGTCATTTACATTGTCTTGTAAAATATGATACCGCAAATATTATAATAAATATGTCCAATGGTAAATATTCTAGTATGTGATGACCATATAAATAAATGGGCTGAGAAAAATTATGAAGCTGCCATCAGTAATGACATTTCTCTTAATCACACATCAAGGTTAAATGTTAAAAATACTTCTCAGATAATAAAAAGGAGATGTGACATGTTAAACTGCAAATAATTTTTAAGAGTTTTAAATTCAATTTTTTTTAGCTACAGCAATTAATACGAGAATAGTAAACAATGTGTGGTAAACAATTTTTTTTGGACTATATTCTTTAATCTTTTAAAAAGTTGAGTATTTCAATAAATTTTCTAACTTTTAAGTCTTCTGAAAATCTGTAGTTCTTATTCTCGAAAAAATATATAAAAACTGTCTTTCAACAAAAACCAATATTTTGGAGGGAGAGAGGGGGGGGGGGGGGGACCGGAGACTTGTTTCCAATTAAACTAAATTGTAATAAGATATGAAATTAATGTGACAAGTTGTGGAACTATGAATATATATCCTACGTCTTGTACCATGTAGGACATAAAAGCATTTTATCACCCAAAAACTGAAAGTTGTCTTTACAAAAATATTAATATTTTTGGTGTATATTTTTGAAGTAGTTTTTGACCAAAAAAAAATTGAAGTAGTTATACTGTTACAATTTACAGTCACTCAAAAAGGACTCCCTCTGTTCGTTTTTAAAAATCGTTCTACATTTTTCACATAAAACAAGACACTTTGTACAATCTTTACTATCCTCGTTCATCAATTGACATAAATAGTAGTTAAGTTGAATTTGTTAACTAGAAAGAATGGTATAACGGGTAAAAAAAAGTCATTATCATTATATTTTACCTAGTTTTTTAAAAAACGTCATCTATATTGGAACAAAATATGAGTCTCAGAACGTAATTTAAAAGCGTACGGAGGAAGTATGATTCACTATACAATTTTTTTATATTTAGTTGTGCAAACTTTGAAACTGATTTTACATTTAAATATAAATCTTCAAACACATATATAATCACACAGAATAAAAATTCTTATAAAATAACTAATAGTAGCATAATAAACACTACTTCATTATCACAATAACTATTATAAAAAAAAATCTCTTGTTGTTATATATTCACAAAGTTCAGAATTTTAATCAGAATTTCTTTTGTTAACTTGCCAAAGTGGCTAAAATGCTTAATTGCTTATTACCAATCGAACTCAGTTTAAGGTGAATGAATGTGTTAGGATTTCACATCAAAATTTTGAATAGACAAACAATAGTATAATAAAATGTTTGAGCTAACACATTTATTATTATCAATTGGTTTAACAGTTCCTAGGTTTGTGACGATGACATATCGTTATTGTGGTGTCGGAGATACCCATTTTCATACAAGCCACGGTTTTATATATGGACGTCTCTTTCCATAACTCCACTCAAAAGCCAAGCTTGTTAGCTTCTCCTACGTCTTACATAAAAATGTGTCCCTATTATTTTTATGCTTATGGTCCCCTACCTTTTTCCTTCTTCCTACTTTGATGATTGTTCTCTACGGTCTTCTTAGGTCCATAGAGAATCTAATATCCGAGAAAGATACATATGTATTTCAATATTTTCATCTTCTCTTCTCTTTTCTTATACCAAAAAAATATTTTAATCTTTTCCCATGAATCAGTTCATTCGAGACAATAATTGCATTAACTAAATAGAAAACGTTTATATAGTTGGCGTAATGTTTTTGACAAACGTATAATATTTAATCTTATCATGTCTTTATATATTATTTTGTAATTTTCAACTATTACAATAAATTTTATAGTTTGTTATATTTTCAAAGAAAAACTCTCTAGTGTATCGTATAATAGTTGGATCCATTTTAGATATTTATCGTTCATTTTTTTGTAAATTTCGATACAAGTTTATGTTAGAAACTCATTAAACAGAAAAGACTAGGAAATATGAAAAACAGCCCCCCTCTCCCCCTCTAGAATTTTACCATTACTATTGTTTTGCCAAGTCAATAAATAATAAGAGCTTCTTTTTTACCAAAAAATTAAATAATAAGAGTTTCTTTTTTTTGATCAACATAATAAGAGTTTCAAATAGGGGTGGGCACATCGGTTTAATTTCGGGTTCGGTTTGGGTTCGGTTTGGTTTGGTTAATTTGGGTTTTATAAAACTCAACCCAATTAAAACCAAAGTAGCTTTGGTTTGGGTTTGGTTCGGATTTAGTTTGGTTCGGTTTAGTTCGGTTTGGTTTAGATTTAGTTCGGTTTGGTTTTGATTTAGTTCGGTTTGGTTTTGATTTAGTTCGGTTTACTTTATTATGGTGTAGTTTGGTTTGGTATAGTTCGGGCTGGTTATAAAATATGATGGCTAATCAAATTAACGTAAAAAGACTTGTAAGCATTCCAAAATATATAAACTAAAAGACTATTTACATCTACTTTTTTGTTTTTATTGATCTTGCTATAACTGTGTTACATAATTTTACTTTTAGACAATGGAAATTGGAGAAGATGAACGAGACAAGACGACTACAATATAGATGATTATAGTTTTTAGATTTTGTTTTCAGTACAATCTTTAGGTATTAGAATTAGAGAATATATATAATAGTATTATTCATTTATTTGAATCATATTTAAAATTCTTTAAGAATATATGGAAGTTAAGAAAATGTGGAAAACAAAACTTTAACTAAAATTTACAATATGTTAATACATATATATATATATATATATATAAAATATTGGGTTTATCGGTTTGGTTCGGTTTGGTTCGGTTTAAAACCAAACCAAACCGAACCATTCGGGTTGAGTAAAACATGAACCAATTGGGTTATGTAAAGAACACGGTTTGGTTTGGTTCGGTTTAACTTCGGTTGGGTTGGTTCAGTTCGGTTTGGTTCGGATTTTTTGCCCACCCCTAGCTTTCAAATCATTTTTTTTCCTTCCTTCTTGTGAATAAATATACTAAAATAATGAAACTAAGGTGAATATTATTGTGCATAATCATATGGCCCATCGTGCTCTTCCCTTTTTTTTTGCTTTTTTATCAATTCAACATTTGAAAGTCAATGCGGTATCATAGTTGTCTCTATAATATTAAACCTTTTCAATATTGCTACATCCAAACATTTTTGAAATTATTTGTTCAAAAAATTCGGTATCTTATCCTTGATGAAAGTTTTATGTCCGCTAAAAAAGAGAGAAATATGCTACGAGGTTGTTAGTGAGAGTTAGGTTTAGAGGGAGGGAGATACTCGGAGATGAATTTGTATAGAGTTCATAAATTTTAAGATTTGATTGATTTTTAAAATTATGTGGATTGTGACAATGTATATACATTGACTTGTAAAATTTGATCATAACTTCTTTAGATTTGTATACATTTTCATCAATTATCAAAAGAGTTTTCATTATAGAGGCAAACTTTCTTTATAGATATATAAAGAGTAATAAAGAAATAATAAAAATTATAATTTTTTAAAAGTTTTTTGAATTATATGTTTTAAATTCAAACTTTTTATAAATTTTTTTTTGTTTTTTCAATTTCCTTTTTAAAGTTTTCTTTCTGAAATTTGAAAATGATTTTTCAAACTATTTTTAAAATTTATTTTTCCAAAATTTTAATATTTATAAATATAATTATAAATTCTAAATGATAAAACAATATAATTATTATTATATATTCAAAAATGTAAAGGTATATAAAATGTAATGAATTATAGTTTTCGGACATATAATTTGGATTTAAGGTGCAATAGATATTTGTTAAGAATTATCACAGGGATTTTGAAAATCACATGGATACATATGATATTTTGAAAATTGAGTCTTATGAATAAAAATGAATAGAATTCATCTTCCAATAACACTAGATTTAGTTAGAATAAGAAAATCAATAATAACAATATTTTTTGAATAACAAGAGATTTGAATGGAGTTTGAAAATTCTTAAACTAATAACAATAGAATCTCAAAGTTTACGAGAATTCACTTACCAATAACTCCCTCCCCTAATATAGAGTTTGTTGATTTAAAAAGTTGATAGATTTTTTAAATTTGGTAAAAAAAATTAGAGAATTTTGTATATTGTGAAAATTATAAAAGTAAATTATTAAGTGATTTTAAGAACCTAAGGGATATATGTAGTATTTGTTTCATTATCAACTTTCTCCACTCTCTTTTTGTTGCTTCAGCTAAAATTATTGGTATACATTTTTCATTGTTCTTTCACCACTCTATAGAAACACTTGTATCTCGTAAACATATGTCACTGTCATCACGTTTTTGCAGTGTTAGACAAGGTTTTCAGGGTATTACTATAAATAATTCGTTTAAATGTAATTAGTTCACCATACACACTTTTAAACACAAAGACTGGCAATAATTAGCGCACAGACAGTAGTCCAATAATTTGCACATAGACAACAATAATTAGCGCATAGACTAAGACTGGCACACATGATTGAAGAAAAAGACCAGTAAGCATACAAGGTTAAAACCAAATAAATAATTTATGGTTTTCTATGTATTCGGATTTTTTGGACCAAGATATAAACCATCTGATCTTGGGACTGTATATAATGCATGAAGGTGTCATCTCACATCTCAATTCTGAAATTAGTGTCAAAGCTATTAGACTAGTACATTTTCACCGGGACCAAAAACAAGTTACCATAGATTATATAATGCATCGATCATGAATGTAGTCTTCCTTTTTGCCGACTGATTCTTTTCATTTATTTTGATTTGTTATCTTCTTGTTCGTCATGCTTACGGCATATAATTTGGAAAAGTAATGAAATTTAATAGTACGATAATTAAAAATTTTAATATTTTATAGATGTTTAAGAAGTAGGTACTTATAGATGATGGACTGTAATTATTTTATTTTGTTCACCACGGTGCACACGGGTGATCCCATACAAAAGATGCGGCCCAGCACAAACAGTCTTTGTTTTTTTGTCGACATATTGCATGAGTAATTTACTACTAATATATACTCCCTCTATTTTTTTTAATTTAATTCATTTTATAATTATGCACATAGACTAAAAATCATTAATTTTTATATTTTTCAAACAAAAACATCATTAATTATTTACATAACTACAAATCAACCAATAAAAAATATAAGATATATTATCATTGGTTATACAACATTAACTGTTAATAAATTTACATAGAAAACCGAAAACGTCACATAATTTGGAACAATTCTTTTTCCTAAAACGACTTATATTAAAATTAGAGGGAGTATTAGAGTAAACGGGAAATGTCACGAGTCGGTTAGCTTGGTTTACTAGTGGTTTAGTGTTAGCATCTCCAATGGAAGTATTAGGAGAAGTTCTTAGCATTTTAAAAAAGAAATGAAATTAGAAAAGAAAATGAACAAAAATTCTTAGTTATGAGTTATTAAGAAATTAAGGGATACTAAAAGGATACATATCATTCAAATAGACAATTAACTAGTCTAAAGGAAATAAAACATAAATAAATAATTCTAATAATAATTTTTTTTTTTTTTAGAAATCTTCATGGTTTCTAACATTGGAGGTGCTCTTAGACCATCCACAATGAGGATGTTTAAAACCAGTTTCAACGGTTGAAATTCTTGCAATGAGGATGTTGATAAATTTGGTAAATCTAGGTGGCATCAACACCCGTTGCAAAGTTTCAACAGTTGAAACATTTTTTTTGTCACCTCTGCCACGTGTCACTTTCTGATTGGCTATGCAGATTTTTTTTTTTGTTTTTTATCACCACTCCATAATTCAAACGTATTTATTATATAATAAAACCTTTTTTTTAAAAAGTAAAAATATTATCAAAATTCAAGATTTTTTTTAATCTATAAATAGAGACTACTCTCATTTTATTTGGATACAGAAAAATGTCATTTTTCATTATAATCAACTATTTTAGTGTTTTAATCTTTTTTTTAAAATAATTGTTTTATTAATATTGATTTTGGTATTATTTAAAAAGTAAGCTAAGTATAATAATTCAAAATAAATATTATTAAAAGTTACGTTATTTTAGTTTTTAAGTTAATTATTAATATGTAATTATTATGTTGTAAAAACAAAAATATGAATTAAGAGTTGTGGAGTAGGGTGTTGAATTTTTTAAAATAAACCATTGTAAAAATTTAGATTGAAGTAGGTGTTGAATAAATAAGGTGGAAGAGAGAAGATGATATAGAAGAAAAATTTACTCTAGGAAACACATTTCAAGTCTTCAATTACTCTAAGAGACACATTGGATATATAAAGTACTTTCTCATGTCAAATTGTCCAATAAGCCCTCTAACTAATGTGGGAGTGGTTTTAGTTGCATTCCCTAACCAGCCGACTAGAAACTGAACCATCCACTAATTCATTTGTCTTTTTTTTTTTTAAATTAAATTCATTTTGTCAAAACCAACGAGACCAATTTCTCTTTTTGTCTGTTTTTAAAACAATTGATCTATTCCCAATTTTGAAATTGTTTCTCCCATTCTCGACGAACCCTAATCCCTTTCTTCTTCATCTCTTTCTATTTCGCTCTCGATCCAGAAATTGGAAATATAGAATTTTCTAAATCCTCATTTTCTCGACTCTTTTCTTACTCTCAGCCTCTTGTAATTCCAAAATCGAGCAACCCATCGCAATTTCCACAAACCCTAACCCTCCTCCTCCTCCTACTCGCTAATCCTCGTTTTCTCGATTCCTCTCTTACTTTCAGCTTCTCAAACCCCCAAAATCAAGTATCATCTATCCTCCTCCTATATCATTTGTCCTCCTCCTCTATTTCGCTCGTTAGAACTCTGATTCCCACAATTTTATGCCGTTTTGAGCGAGATAATCTCCGATGTGGAAGGTACGACTTTAGATTTTAGAGCACTACATTTGTCTCGCATCTGTTCTTGGATTTAATTGCTATTCTCTGCTTTTTCACGATTTTCAGAGAACGGAAAAGATCTGTGTCTCCCCTAGAGACTATACGACTTATAGATTTCCCTGTAGCCGTTCAAACAAGAAATATTCCGTCTCGTAGGCTTTCCTTTAGTACTACAGCCAGCCAATACGAGCTCCAACAATATGCCCCTCTCAGCAGTGATGAAAACAAAACGTCCGTAGCACCTATCCTTGATTCTCACCACTTTACAACTTGTCTGACCACTGCTCGTCCCCCAACCACATAATCCCCGTCCACACATCACCTGAACACACACTTCGCAACCACTCCACTCCTGACCACACATCACCTGTCCACCTAACCTCTGACTATAAAGCTACTGAACAGTTGATGCCTAACCATGACTTACCCGACCACAACTCACCCAACCACAACAGCCTTAGCAACCGTCTCCTGCAGCCATACATGATAAACTTAATGGGCACCTTTTGTTGTTGCTCTTAATGTGTCATTTGGCTTATGTCTACTCATGTACTTTAATTCTATGAACTTAGTATGCGTGGCTCTTTTGGTATTTAACTAATATATTCCGTACTCATGTTTACCTTCATCTCATGTCCACAGCCACGTGTCCACTACAAACCTAACCACTGATTCAATACGCACACAACGCCTTCGCACACATCCACGTCAATCCCATCTAAGGTTTCCCAAAACGCAACGTTTTGTTGCCATCCCCGAGAAAAACATCCCCAATTGTTAATAAATATCTCTTCTTCGTCTTCTCCTTTATCCCCATATCTAGAAAAAAAACTAAAACAATGATTTACAGAGAAAGTACCAGTAAGCTTTCCTTAACGACATCCATCTTCTACGAAATTAGCTCATACACCCAACATGTCCAAAAGCACAAGCATCAATATAACAGCATCCACACAAGTATGCAACAATGCCCCCACATAAGAGCATATGAGCAACCACAAGTGCACAAGCACAAACATTCGCAATAAAAAACAAAGTTCCAGAACATTTCCAAAGCACCTGCATCCACATAAGAGCATACACAAAGTTTCACCTACTTTCCCAAGCTTCGTAACACATTAATTACACCCCATAAGGCATGTTTTCTCCTAGCCATTGAATCTGCTTTCTTCAAAATGATCCAACGTACATGATCTATTTCCATAAATCCATATCTAACTTTTTATTTTATTACTTTATCATTAATTGCAACTACAAAAAAACTGGTTTCTTCCTTAAACCAAATATTCTTCTCCTTACCAAAAAGCAAGGTCATTTCCGTCCTAAAAAGGACAGCTGGCAAGATAAAGTGTGTCAAAGTAGTATTGTGTCTTATAGAGCAAAAGAAACTCATAAAGTGTCCTTTTAGGTAAGTTTCTCATACAAAATGTTAAAAGGAGAAAATGAGGATGTTGAAAATGGAGAGGATATTGAAACTATTGTACATGGTCTAATAGATTAAAATGAGGTTACCTCTTCACATGTGCACTATGTGCATTTGTTCAGGGTCCAAAAAATTTTGGAAAAAATTAGTTAGAATTGAGGATCTTTTTTTCATAGATCTAGGGTTCTTTTTTACAAATTATATCTATTGCTCATGTAAAAAATAAAACTTGTACGGGGTCCAACAAACTTGTCTATTGTATCAGTCGACAACTTATTTAATAGGAAAAAAACCTGGCTCTTGATTACAGATCATATCTATGGTATGTCAGTCATATAATCGACTGGTTAATAAATGTGTTTGTCAATAACTATATCAACTAAACCATCCTGCTTACTAAATTTGAATTTCATTTTAACTGACCTTTACTAAAAGTAAAGAAGATATAATGGAAGGAGAGGAAGAGCGCAATACAAGGTTTCAATACATAGATTGTGGATCGAAAGGAGAACACACGGCTCTTCACAAACTTAGCTTTCTTTGTCCGATTTTCTTTCACCTCTATCATGTATATATTGATCTTTAAATATTTATCAAAGAAGCCAGAAATAATCTCCTTTTAAAGATAAGTAGAGTGAATTTCTTCAAGCTTGTACCATTAAAAAGAATTTAAAGCGAGAGATGGTAAGAAAGAGTGCGCTCCTAGGATTTTTGCTTACTGTTTTAACGACAGTAATAAAAGCTGAGGATCCTTACTTATTTTTTACGTGGAAAGTAACGTATGGCACGATTTCACCCCTCGGAGTTCCTCAGAAAGCTATTATGATCAACGATAAATTTCCTGGCCCCAATCTTAACACAACTACCAACAATAACATCGTCATTAATGTCATCAACAATCTCGACGAGCCTTTCCTCTTCACTTGGTGAGCAAAAGCATATTTATATATTAGTTTCTTGTTTCACGAGTTAGGTCTTTATATAATGGTGTCTTGTATTACAAGTTAGGTTAAAAGAAAAGTACTTGGATTTGAGAATGTTTAACGAAGGTTTTCGGTTTTATGTAGGAGCGGAATGCAACATAGGAAGAATTCTTGGCAAGATGGAATGCCAGGAACAACATGTCCGATCCCGCCGGGTAAAAACTTTACATACCATTTCCAAGCTAAGGACCAGATCGGTAGTTACTTCTACTACCCAAGCTTAGGTCTTCAACGTGCGGCCGGTGGATTCGGTGGCCTCCGAATCAACAGTAGACCACTCATTCCTGTCCCATATGCTGATCCTGAGGATGACTACACCGTTCTTATAGGCGATTGGTACACTAAATCACATGTAGCTCTCAAGGACAATCTTGATAGTGGCCGGTCAATAGGGCGGCCTGAAGGAGTTTTGATCAATGGGAAAGCGGGAAAACCGGATGGAACCGGTGAACCGATTTTCACTATGAAACCGGGGAAGACTTACAAGTATAGGATTTGCAATGTGGGTTTGAAGATGGCATTGAATTTTAGGATTCAGAACCATAAGATAAAGCTTGTGGAGTTAGAAGGATCTCACACTCTGCAAAACTTATATGACTCACTTGATCTTCATGTTGGTCAATGTTTTGGTGTTCTTGTGACCGCTGATCAAGAACCTAAAGACTATTACATGGTGGCCTCCACGCGGTTCCTAAAAACCGTCCTCACGTCCACAGCTCTTCTACGTTATGAGGGAGGTAAGGTTATGTGAACTCAATCTATAGATGTCGCACTTTTAATTTAGTTGCTCCTTGGCACTATCAAATGAAACATTCTTCTATTTATAAGCTCTTAATTCTAGAAACTCTACGGTCTACATAAAATAGTTGCATGCATCTAAATGTTTTTATTAACACAAAAATAGTTTGCCAAGATAGAATAAGTGGCTATGCTACAAACATAAAACAAAAGTTTGGGCCGACTTTACTGCTTTAGTTGTAAAAGATCTACAAAATCATATTACGGTTTTTGGACCCTAGCAAGTACAGTTACTGACGTTTTAATTGATTTTTAGATGAGTTTATTCATAATTCATATTATACTATTCTGTATCATACTATAGTTGATTAAAAGTTTATTCATTTACTTGAAAGTAATTTCTCCCATGGCATCTTGTTAAAGTTTTCACTGAGAAAAACGTATTAGAAATGTGTGTTATATCTATTATTACCTTGTTGGAGTACTGTTTAATTGAAATACCGGATTCAGGGTTCAAATCCTAAGAGGACCAAATAGGACACTAATAAAATTTTGGATTATATATCTGTACCGTGCAGGCAAAGGTGCAGCATCTCCTGAGCTTCCTAAACCACCGGTGGGTTGGGCTTGGTCACTAAACCAATTCCGCTCATTCAGATGGAACCTAACCGCAAGTGCAGCTAGACCAAACCCTCAAGGCTCGTACCACTACGGTAAAATCAACATCTCACGGTCCATAAAACTAGTCAACACCGTAGGGAAAATAGAGGGAAAGAAGCTCAGGTACGCGATTAGCGGAGTGTCACACGTGGAAACGGAAACGCCGGTTAAGCTGGCTCAGTATTTTGGTGTAGCCGATAAGGTGTTCAAGTACGACACTATTAAGGACGAGCCGACCACGGTCGACACTAGTAATATTTTGGTGCAGCCGAACGTTTTGAACATCGAGCACCGTTCATTCGTGGAGATTGTGTTCGAAAATCACGAAAAGACTGCACAGTCTTGGCATCTTGATGGATACTCTTTCTTTGCTGTCGCGTAAGTATATCTAATATCTCTCCCGCACACACACATACTTTCAATTTTAAAAATGTTTTTTTTTTCTTTCTATCAAATGCATATTAGGTAAAACTTCAGATAGTGTATATACAGATTTAGGTACATGATTATATATATATCTAAATTTACACAATATTCATCATTTTAAATTATAAACCGCAAATAACACATAAGACTAACATGTTTTTTTTTTCCTAAAAAAGACTGTATCATTCTAATTTCTACTAATATAGAATGACACAAAGCTGTATCATTCTTGCTTCTAATATAGAATATGACAAATGATTATTTATGTTAAAGACTATTATATGTGTGTGTTTCTATAAACTGAGAAATATGTTCTGCAGAAATTTCGTATTATAGAATCTGTTTCAGTATATGATATGATAAAATAACCAAGGACTAGAGAAAACGTACAAATTTGGATTACTATCTGCAATTAAATTGGTTTTGGTTAGAACATTTGGTTCAAAGAGGACTAATGTGTGTGTGTAGGGTTGAGCCAGGAAAGTGGACGCCTGCGAAGAGGAAGAACTATAATCTGTTAGACGCAGTATACCGACACACAATTCAAGTTTATCCAAAATGTTGGGGAGCCATCTTGTTGACTTTCGACAACTGTGGCATGTGGAATATTCGGTCTGAGATTCTCGAGAAACGTTACTTAGGTCAACAGCTTTATGTTAATGTTGGTCCGCCGGAATTATCCCAGAGGGATGAGTACAGCTTTCCGGCAAACGGTCTCCGCTGTGGCATTATCAAGGGCTTGCCTGATCCTCAGCCTCCCAGGGATTCGCTTTGATTTGGTTCGGTTCAGCCGTTTCTTACATTCTTATATACGTATGTCCTTACAACTTTGGTTTCTGTAGGTCGATGATGAGTGTATTATGAGATGTCTGTAGTCCATTACACCTCTATGATACATGCTATTTTTCTGATTTGTTTAAGCCAAACGATACACCGAGTTCGAGTATTGAAGTGATATGCTTTTGAAGCATGGTAACCTCAACTGGTATATTCTACAACATTTAGGCATCGGCATTAATGGTATTTAACACATTTTTTCATGATTAAAAAAAACAAACAAGTCATTAGAAGTGAGAGACATTTATCAAAAAAAAAAATAGAAGTAAGAGACGGGAAAAGTAAAAGAAAAGCAAGAGAGGGTATCCTTATCAAGAAACTCTCTTGACTAAGGAAGAAACGTAATCAAATAGTGGTATAGTCTGGTGATAATTTATTGAGGCTTGGGACACACCAAGAAAACATTTTCTAAACGTTTTATATCAAAAAAATAAAGGAAGAAACGTTTTTTACACTTGATATGTGATTGGTTCAACTTTTTATTTGTTTAAATTTTAACTATAGAAGATAATTAAATAAATATTATATTTAGAAGATACTCATAGAGGGTATCTACCACTGCAAATGCTCTTAGAGCATCATTATCCTAGAGACCCTTAATGGATCTCTTGATTAATTTTTTATTGTATTTAAAGAGTAAATGTGTTTAAGAAACTTTGTTAAAAACTTTCAATTTTTTGGTCCTCCATTGCAAGTTTCTTGTTTTAGAGTTCTTAAAAAAATATTAATTTTTTTTATTAAAATTAAAAATTGTTTTATTGAATTACCAAAGTAAAGTCACACAAATTACCAAATCAGATTCAAAAACTAAAAGAAAGATTCAGTCAAATACCATTGGTATATGCTTTTCCTTGACGCTGGAAGAATCTGCAGAAAAAGAAAAGAACAAGCTTTAAGCACAAGTTCACAAGCAAAGATCAGCCAACACCATCAAGAGCTTTACCATGGTACAGTAGAAGATCAGCAGAGAAGTGATCATCCCAGAAACTCTGCTGCTCTTTGATGCATTTGCTGTGATCATGCACCTCCTCCAGGTTTCTTCTTCTGAGCAAGCACAGATCCTTTGCTTCTCACAGAAGCAGCAGTAACAACAAACTCTGGAAAAAGGACAAAACAAAGAAAGCATAAAAGCATTGATACGTTGTTTAAAACCTACGACTACAGTATCAGCCAAAAGTTCAAACAAGCGATTAACAGGTCCATATTTGTTGGTTGTAATAACATGCACTGGTTGTTTTAGTAGCGTTAAATAGATAATAATGCCTGTTAGAGGAGACTTGCCTTGAGTTGCAGCACAGCAACCTCAATCTCATCACACATCTCGTGAACCAGTGCCTGTAACACCATTAAAGATTCATCTAACAACATATACATAACAGTCCATACATTATTATGTAGCAACAAAAAAAAAGAGTAGGATTGCCTAAAGTTATGCATCCAAATAAAGATCTAGAAAGTTGCATATAAAATATGTCAAAGCCGCTCCTAGTAATGTATATAGCTAAAGATGAATCTGCAAAAGGTCAAAGAAAGAAAACAACACGTTCCAGTATTCACATCACTGTATAGTATAGATCCAACGATGAAAAAAAAGAGAGAACAAGAGTGGTGAAGCCCACCATCAGTTTTGGTTGTTGTTGTGGAAGAAGATTTAGAGGACTCGGCTCGTAACACAAGCGAGTGCTTGGCGCCCCTGTTGAGCAATCTCTTAAGTTTCTGTTTTCTGTGTCGGAGCAAATATTACCAAAAGCTAATAGCTTTGACATTTACAAGAGACTCATTGACAAGAAAAACTACATAGAAACAAAAAAGGTCGAACCTTCTCCTTTGAATTTGGTCTAAGCAGACTCGAGGCCACTAGTCAACTGACCAAACATCTCCGACCTCACTTGACGACTCCTTCTGTAACTTCCATAGCCAACTGTCTTCGACTTCTTCACCCAACTCCAAATATCCCTCTAACTCAATACAAACAACAATAATTAACCAAAAAAACTAACGAAATTGAGAGAAAAAGAAACAAGCTTGAAGGCAAAGTACCGTGGAAGAGGTGTTCTTAGAAGAAGAGAGAAAAACTGAATTGGTGGTTCCGGTGAATGCATAACTAAACGCAGCCCTTCTTGCTCGTCTCTCCGTCCAAATCTGTGTACACGAGAGCTGAACCCACGATTCGTCGAGGAGAGGAGACTTGAAAGTGTTTTTTTCTCTCTTCAAGGTGACGCGTGTCCTACAAGAGCCGTCTCCTCTGTCGCTTGATCAAGAGACGTCTTTAAGTTAATTCCTATTTTTTTTTTTTTTAAATCCTAATTATCAATCAAGAGACGCCTAAGAAACGGCGATAATGATGGTCTTATGAGCAATTTTCTATTATCGCCTGCATATGGGTCAAATCAGTAATAAATAAAAATATTTTTCTACAACAATTGTTTTTAGAAAACACCTAATTGCCGTCTAAACACTAATTATATACAACGCATAATTACCACATAACAATTTTTTGAAATGGATTACGAATGAAATTGTTAAAAAAAAAGGAAGATTCAACTTTTTTTTTCTTTTTTCAAATTATAGTTTAATTTTACAAAAAAAAAAAAAAAAAAAAAAAACTAAACGTGAAAAGATGTACCCAATACCCTTCCTTGTAAGATTTCCATTTGCAACTTTCAATAAAACAAATGGATCGTTTAACCGGGAAGGACTGCTATGAATTTTGTTTGAATCGTAGCTTCTCTACTCACAGCGGGAATTCTTTCTGCAAGAGATCGAGATTCCTTGACTCGCAAGCTTCGATCATGTCTTGCCTTGAGGCACAGCTGCAAAAAGTTGAGCAAAAGTAGAAAAATAACAACGACATTAGTGGATTTAATGGACTTTTTTTTTCCTTCTTCACAAGCTTCAAGGGATGTACCTTAACGAGATCCTCAAGTAATGCCATGCGTTATCGGCTTTAGGATTCATCGCAAGGGCACGCACATAATAAGGGATTGATTCTCTGTACATACTCTGTTACCATTAGAAACACACAATAGCATACACCAAAATTAAGTTAGTTCCAGCGCAAAACAATAACCAAACATCAGATATTTGCTTTTAACACAAGTAAAAAAAAACGAAACAAGAACTCTAACCTGGTTTGCGTAACTGATTCCCATGTTTGCCCAAGCACGAACATAATTAGGTTTTAAATCTAGAGCCTGCCAGTAAAAAAAGAATAGAAGAAGACAGTGAGACAGAGGCAGAAACTATTAAATTTAGAAAAGTTCTGATTTCTGTGAATCGAACAGTTTACCTGTTGATACGCAGATATGGCATCAGCACTCTGGACACTGTTGGCTTGTGTAGCACCAAGCTTATTCCAAAGAGAATAATCGTTTGGTTTTAATTGTAACGCTGTTTGGAAGGAAGTCATTGCTCTATCGAATTCTCTTGACAGATTGAAGAGAACACCTAGCACTATATGCACATCGGCGTCCTCAGGGTTCATCTGAGAAGCTTCAGTGAATAATCTAGTGATCTGTTTACACATAGAAAAGGAATCAAGTTTCAATACGTCTATATGGTGAGATTCAACTGCGGAGAATTGACAAGAGGAAGAGCATTTACATCAGCATGGTACAGGGAATCAGCAAGCTCTGGAGGCGCGATTGCTCCATACTTGGGGTGATTTCGTAGCCATCCGTATAAATATTTCAAAGCAGTTGCTTGCTCCAGCTCTGTAATCAGAGAGAATAAGATATTAGTCACGTAACTGATTACAAAAATGTATCCACATATTGAGCAACAAGAAAACGTCACAAAACAAGGCACTGACCATTGGTATGGCTCACACCAAGCGCAAGAAGCACCTCTAGATTTGAGGGATCGGCCTCATGTGCCCGCATCATTGCAGCGATTGCCTGCATAGTGAAAGATGTTAGAAATGGCTTCGTGTTTTTTTTATAAGTCCAGGGTAATTAGTGGTTCATGCAAATTTATCTGAGTAACCTGTTGATCGTCATCGTTCTCTGCGTGCGTGACCCCAAGTAATCTCCAACCTTCAGCATTTTCAGGATTTTTCATAACCTCAGCTTCCAGTGCAAGCGCTGCTTCACTCAGGAGTCCTTTGCGAAACAATTCCTGCCCTTCTTTCATAGGATCAGGGTGGCCCACATAAGGATTCATGTCAGAGAAGACGTAGACACCACTAGCTTGTTTTTCAGCATTTCTTTCAGTCAGAAACCTGGAGAGGCAGAGACTTATGTTAGATGGACTTTTAAAGTCGAAGATGCATGTTGGTTAAACATTGTTCATGTCTCCATAGATAAAAACTAGAAGGTAATAATCAAATATAATCCCTTGACTAACCAGGCAAAGCATCAATAGTAAAACGAAACCTGAAATTTAGCGATAGAAAAGAAGTGCATAGTTGCGATTTTTTCGCCTAGGAAACACACAAAGGAACCAGAGAAAATTGCACAGGAGAAGTGTAACAAAAGAGTTTAAAATGATTAAGGATGGAACTGGACATACTCATCATAAGCATTTGCCCATGCATCAGCTGAGCTCTCACCCAGAGGCCCTTCAGCAAATTCATCAATCCAGTCATCAACATTCAACTTCGAAAACTCATTAACCCATTGGTCCTCTGCCGATTCTTGCTGTCCTCTCCCGGAAGCAAACTCATCAGCCCACTGTTCTGGTCCACGTGAAAGCTAACACACACACACACACACCAAATTAAAAAGCTTACATTAGATGCACGAAAATACTTCTTATCGAAAAGAAAAAGAGGCGATATGATGTCACTAAATTTCCAGCATATCAGATATTTCATATTCTGTAAGTATAAGGAACCATTTCACTGAAAATATGTAGACAGAGAAATCTACGCTGGCGACTTTCCACTATGATGCATTCCTAAAACAGAAAATGCTGGAGATTCACTACAACAGCTAAACCTATTATCAGATGCTTCAACTGCGAAATAAAGGCTATGCAAGAAAGGCATAACAGTGAACCCATTGGCACTAGCATGCTATCAGTAGCGAGTGAGACCCTAACAAAACATACATTATTAATTAGCACGTACATACTTTCTCATTTGCAAACTGATCAGCCCAACTTGGCGGCCCCAGATACTGCTGTTCATATTCAGTAGCCCATTCCCCAGGGGCTGGTCCTGGTTTGACCTCATTCTCATCAATAATGAGCTCACCGCGACTCATCTTTGAAACAAACTGAAGGAATTTTGAATTCTGCATTCACCAAGCATTTTGACAAAGTTTTAGATAAATCTCAAGAAAACAGCTCAGCAAATTGGAATTAAAATTTTGTGCTAAATTTCGGAGAGATCTTCGATTCTGGTACACAAATCAACGCATCACTACATCAGCCCAGAAGAAACATTTTTCATGTGCAGTACAAGTTCTCAGCAATGGAAATAAGGGAACAGAACAGCTTATAAAAAAGATAATTCGTCCAACAGTACATTTTACTGCAGATTATTTACTGAAACTAGGATCAAAGGCTTTTCATAAATCAAGGAGTTTACTGTGAGCAAATGTTTATTAAGGGTAGGTTACACCAACCTGAAATTTCGGATTGCCATCCTGAGAGAGTGTATGGGCAAGCTTACGAGTCTGCTCCACTGCAGCTAAATTTTGCATATCCATACTTCTCATCTGGTTTGACATCAATTGTGATTGACCCTACGAAAAAAAAAATGAAAGGATGAAAAAAGCTTAGACGCCAACGATTTTCAGAAACACTTGAAAAAATTATATGAGAAAGCTAAAGGTTATTGGCCAATTAAATACAAGTTAAACCCTGATGACTGTTAACATCACAAAAAGTCACAACAGATTCAGGCTTTTGAACAACATGCCCTGGGAACTAGCAAATCGAAGACTATACTCAACCTAATATAGGTCCTAGAAATTCTATGATAATAATTGAAAGCTTGTCAAACATGTGTCTCGGATGGACATTCGAGTACTAGAGTATATCAAACAATTGAAGGAAAAAGTGTCTACCAATATACCTGCTCAAACTCGGTGGCCCACCCATTTACACCATGTTGTTGCTCAAAAGACTGGACCCATCCGTCAGGACCACCATGATCCATTCCATGCTGGTTAAATTCGGCCGCCCAACTATCCGCAGGATGCAAACCAGGTTTCGTAAGAGCTTGAGACTCATTCCAATAATTATCTAGCTCTCGAAACCTCCCAGGAATATGACCTGTGGCTTGAATGCCATCATCTATTTCCAAAGATGACAATAATGCATTTACCTATAAAACAACGGATAACAATTAGTTCATCCAACGACATTGAGAGAAGAAGCTGCAAACGAACACAAAATGAATGATAAAACACCAAAACGTTAAACAAATATCGTATTGCTGGACTTGGCCCTTAAAACCAAGTTGAAGGCATACAACACAATGATGTAGCTACATAAAACTATCAGACAAACAGCAAACCTGAGAATTGATAAATTCCTCTCCCCTGTCGGCAAAAAAATGCCGGGCCATTATGCTACTACGATCACGTATGCATTGCTTGTCACTTTGCGACAATCCCAGCACAGGGACAGGTGCGGGACGAAAGGGAATGCCACTACGGCTACTCTCAACAAATGAATGCAGAAAGTTTGACAAGACTCTCTGTGGGGGTCCTGCAATGGAAAAAGAAAATTTCAAGCAAGCAAAAGAGAACGCTTTAACATATGCAAAAAAAAAAAAAAACTAATGCTCCTTTTCAAACACATTGGTGAAGAAGTTACATCAACTATGGCCGTGCTACTTACTTCACGTAGCTATAGTACTTTAAAACTTTCACTCCTATTCTTCCAACAAAACAAATGATGTTTACTTGGCAGTTGAAGAAGTTACCATTTATTCAATTTATAAAACCACTAAGTCTAAATCCCCTTTGTACACAGCTCTACATACATGTGGTGGAGAAAGTATGAGTGAAATTAGATGACAAACCCTCAAATGTAGGCTGAACTGGCTCATACATAGGTCCCATTGGAGGCATAGGTCCACCACGCTGTACTTCATCCCAAGCTGCACTGAGACCATTCTGATCTACAGTACGAAAGCCACGGAAGAACTCTGCCCCCTGATGAAAAAATTGACAGATCCATAAAAAAAATCAATACCACAATTGAAAAAATCAAAACTTTGCACAGCATTAATAACCTGAGCACCGGGCTGCAGAACAGGCTGATCTAACTCAGAACCAGGAAGTGAGCTCAGGTGTTGGTCTTGAGAGTAAAACTGTGGCCCAGGAGGACCTGAACCGGTTGCATTAGGTATCTCTCTCAGCCTTTCCTGCCCACCAAACCAATCAATACAAAATTGACAATTCTTATAGAACCCTAAACGAAGCCATTTTAAATCAGAAGATGCCACAAGTTTGTGTAATTTACAAAACCCAAGCCCAGGTTACGTATGCTTTAAGCGACAAGGACAAATATCTAAAAAAAAAACCCCCCAAGAAGAATAAGATCTTTGGAGCTCCAACCACGATGAGGAAGCTAAACCTGGGTTTTGGAAGAGGAACCAAGAAGCGCGTTGGTGAGAGCTCCGAGAGGGTTGGAGGAAGAAGAGGAGCCGGGAACAGCACAGGCGGCTCCGCCGTTGACAAGGTCTCTCATCGCCATGTTTTTTTAACTCCGCCGTAACAACCTTCTGGTTTCCTTTATTATTGGCTCCTTCGCCTTTCGCCTGCTGGAATTGATCACATTACCTTCCAAATCCCAATCTCATGGCCGTGTTTTATTTTTGTGTTTGATGACAGCAATACGAATTATAACATTTGTCATCTGGTATTTAATATTTATATATTATCCACATTTTAGGCTCACCATCACATTTATTTTAATTTTGTGAACAAAAACAAACATTTTACTCACTATTTGGTGGATATTCGTGAACTCTAAATAGTCTTTATATAACTTAAATATAATATAAATTTTTATATTTAAATGTATAAGATTAAATATACTTTTCAACATTCAAATTGGTTTATTTCAAAAAATCACTTTAATATTGCATGATTTTTTTTAAAAAAAAATGTTGTATGATTTTTTAATGATGGGAAATGTTTGTAAATGAAAGATGTATAAACATTTCTTTGTTAGTTTGGTAGATTTATAGTTATATTCCTATTTTTAATCATCTAAATTTTTAGAATACTAATATAATATTACATAAGGGTGAATCCTAATATGAAATACAATATAAATGTAGGACTAATTATTTCTAAATATATATACTCTTATCTTATATCATTAAAATATCTTACACCATGTGCATGTGCATGTGCAGCAATAAATTTTTTACATTTAAATTATATTTTAAAATAGAATTTATTAATGTTGTTTCTTATTTTCTTACCAATATTTTATTATAAATTTTATTTAATCAAACATAAAATTAAGATAAACACACATTATTGTTTATTGTAATTTATATTTAAGAATATATTTGTATATATTTAAAATTATAATCTTAGATATATTTTTATCTATTACTTTTGGTTAAATATATTAAATCAACTTGTATACAATTAATTAAAAATTGACATAAATTCAAGACCAGGCAGTTTAGCATGCAAGAAAACAATCTTCTTTTGTTGTCCATATAATTCCGGTTTGGTTTGCAGAGTCTATATGAGTCTGTTATATTGCTGACAAAAAAAATTGAAATAAAATTGTATAATTATCAAAATTAAAACTAAATAGTACTTATAAAACATGTAGATATATAAAATAAACTAATTACATTACGATTAAAAATTTCTAATTTTAAAATAATATTGAAGAAACTTTTGAAAATTTTAGTAATTAAAGTACAAATTAATATTAAATGTAATGTATGTGTTATTGTCATATTTTAAAAATTTCATCAAAATATAAATTAATATTAAATATAATTATTCATGTCTTGTTTAGCCATAACTCATGTCATCAATTTTATTAGCCATGCCACATTTTTTTGTGAAAATGATTATAGAGAATACATATGACAAATCATTTTCCAAATAATGTTTAGAGAATTACTACCTAAACTTTAAATATAATTCAATATTGCATGTTTTATAAATGTGGATCATGTTATTTTATATAATATATCATATTTTCTTATTATTGAGTATTTGAAAGCAAATACATATCAATTTAAGATTATATATTGTATGTAATATTGGGTTGTTTTTTAAAAATTTCTTAAAGTTGTTTTCAGTTTCCTTTCTCTTTTCAGATTTGAATTAAATAAATTGTGTAAATAAAAAATCATCTTACAATTAAATTATATATTTTGAGAGGTGAAAGACATGCAAGAAAAAACCACTAAATTGATTTTTCTCTCGATACATAGTAGAATTTATAAAGTTAATTGGAAGGATTTAATTACAAATTTAATTAGTAGTATAATAACATTAAATACTCAACTTATGTCTTCATTGTTAATTATTATATTATTAAACCTATTAAAATCTCGGTCCATCACTTTCACCACCTGTTTAGATCTCATTACAACATCATCCTATGATCTTATCCGAAGGTGGACCTTTAATATGTTATCTTATCAAATACACAGGTTTTAAAAATTAAAATGACCATATTTAGTTAACAGTCTAATTGATAGAGAGCGGAAGCTATAAACCCTAGAGATCAAGGTTTGATCTAAAGAGAGATAACGTGTTTTTGAAGTTTTAGTTCGAAAACGAGATAAAGGCGCGAATACTCTTCGCGGTGCTCGAAAGCTCTTAAAAAAACCTTAAACTTTATTAAGCACATCAATCGTATCTTACAAAACTTGATAACGACCTCTAGCTAGGAAAATCATAAGAAAGAAGGGAATTGGAAACCCTTAACCTAAAAGGAATAAAACTTATGCAATAAAAGGAAAGAAAGCCCAAATCGAAAAAAAGAAATAATGTTATATGGTCGGTTAGTTATTAACCTACGTGGTCAGTGGTTGTGCTGCATCAGGTCCCCCGGATTGAGAAGGATTTGCCCACGAATCTTGGAGTTCATTGTCGCCTCGGAATGGAGACAATTGTTTGATGTTGAAGACGTCTGACGTTCGCATGTCCAAGGGTAGCTTGACACGGTAGACATTTGGGTTAATGCGTTCAATGATTTCCACTGGACCAATTTTCTTCGACTTAAGCTTGTTATAATCTCGCAATGGCAGGCGTTTCTTTGTCAAGTAGACCCATACGAGATCGCCTGGTTCGAAAATTAACTCCCGTCGTTTGGTGTCTGCTGCAGTCTTGTACTTTGTTACTGCTGCTTCTAATTGAGATTGCGCCATCTTATGGACATTCTGGAGATCAGCAATGAAGTCAACAGCTTTCCCATGATGACGAGTCTTGTCTGGTGTGGTACCCAAGTCTAGAGGACCACGAGGAACAAGTCCAAAGACCACACGAAAAGGAGACAGGCCGGTACTGCGGTTTGAAGCATGATTGTGCGCAAATTCGGCCTGGCAGATCTTAGTGTCCCAAGATTTAATGTTATCACCCACAAGGCAACGTAGGAGATTTCCAAGCGACCAATTAACGACCTCCGTCCGGCCATCTGTTTGAAGATGATAAGCAGAGCTCATGTCAAGAGATGTACCTAACATCTTCCACAAGGATCGCCAAAAGTGACTTAAAAATCGCGTATCTCGGTCTGACACAATAGACGTCGGTAGACCATGAAGTCTATATACTTCACGAAAGAATAAAGTAGCTACACTCACAGCATCAGTAGTCTTCTTGCAAGCGATAAAATGTGCCATCCTGGAAAACCGATCGACCACGGCAAATATAGAATCATGACCTCGCTGAGTTCGTGGAAGCCCCAAAACAAAATCCATACTAACGTCAGACCAGGGTTGTGTCGGAACGGGAAGTGGCAGGTATAATCCTGCATTCGATGCTTTACCTTTAGCTAGTTGACTAGTCCGGCACCGTTCAACAAAGCATTCCACATCTCGCCATATGTAGGCCAAAAATAGGAATCCATCACCAGCTGAAGCGTCCTATCTCTGCCGACGTGACCTTCATTATGAAGTTCACTGATTATCTTCAAGCGGAGGCTGCATTCCGGTACACATAGACGGAGACCCCGAAAAGAAACCCATCTTGCACGGGGTAGTCACTATGCCTTCCTTGTGCAGCTTCAGGCAAGATGCGAGAAAAATATGGATTTGAAGGGTACAGGTCAGCAAAAGATTCAAAGTCAAGGACGGTCGAGTGCATCGTGGTAAGTAAACTATGGCGACGACTAAGGGCATCCGCCACACGGTTTGTTTTACCAGACTGATGTTTGATGACAAAGGTAAACTGTTGCAAATATGAGATCCAGGCTGCATGTCTCGCGGAGATCTTTGCTTGACTGTCCAAATGGCGTAAAGCATCATGATCAGTGAAGAGGACAAACTCCCGGTGAATCAAGTAGTGTCGCCAATGCTTGATTGCTTGAACAATAGCGTAAAATTCTACGTCGTATGTGCTATATCACCCTCTTGCCCCTGCTAGCTTCTCACTGTAAAACGCCACAGGGCGTCCCTGTTGACTCAAGACGCCACCAATCCCAAGTTTGGACGCGTCACAATGGAGCTCAAAAGGTAAAGAGAAGTCAGGAAGAACGAGTATTGGCGCAGTTGTAAGTTTTTCTTTGATCAGCTCGAACACACGAGATGCCTCCGTCGTCCATTTGAACTTTCCTTCGCGCATGCAGCTTGTAATTGGTGCCATAATTTTGCTAAAGTGATCGACGAACCGTCTATAGAACAAAGCAAGACCATGGAAACTCCGAACCTCCGAGACAGTTTTTGGTATTGGCCACGATAGAAAGGCCTCGACTTTAGACTTGTTGACGGAAAGCCCTTGATCAGACACCACGTACCCCAGAAAAAGTACCTTAGAGACGCCAAACTCACACTTTTGCTTGGCTGCAAACAATTTCTCTGATCGCAACACCGAAAGTACTTTACTGAGATGCTCCGTGTGATCAGATAGGGAGGAGCTCAAAAATAAGTATATCTTCGAATTATACTACGACGAATCGTCCAATGAATGGTCTTAGAGCTTGATTCATGATCCGCATGAACGTGCTTGGTGCGTTTGAGAGACCGAAGTGCATAACTAACCATTCAAAAAGCCCTTCTCTGGTTTTGAAAGCTGTTTCCACTCATCTCCGGGTCGTATACGGATTTGATGATAACCACTCTTGAGATCAATTTCTTTGAAAAAAATTTGGCCGAACCAATTTGATCCAAAAGATCGTCCAAGCGAGGGATAGGAAATCGATACCTTATGGTGATCTTATTAATCGCCCGGCTGTCAACACACAGGTGCCACGAGCCATCTTTTTTGGTATTAAGAGAGCCGGAACTGGGCACGGACTAAGACTTCCTTTAATGTGTCGTTTGCGTAAAAGATCCTCGACTTGACAACGCAACTCTTCATGTTTGAGCGGACTCATACGATAGTGTGGTCGATTCGGTAATGTTGCGCCTGGTATTAGATCAATCTGGTGTTGAATATCTCGTAGCGGAGGAAGTCCCTCGGGTAGCTCAGCAGGAAAGACATTGTCATAGTCGGCCAGAACTGTGGCTAAAGCTGAAGGAGGCGACGCGAGAAGAATCTGCTGGTCTATGGTTGGTAATAAGGCGAAATCGAACCCCTACGATTGAAATTCTTGAATGAATTTCACATACGAGCATAGCAAGGTCGTGGTTGTTGAAGTAGACGGGTTAGACTTAAGGAGAGCAACGTCATTGCTTGTGATTGATGAAGAGGGTGGAGTGAGAGATTGTAGTGACGGTGAAGGATCCTTTGACGGTAGGAGAACAATTTTCTGAGAATCCCAAAGGAAACTATAAGTGTTCTTTGCTCTGTCATGAGTAATTTTCCGATCAAATTCCCAAGGGCGGCCCAGAAAAAGATGACAAAAGTCAATCGGAGCAACGTCAAAATACATACGATTGCGGTAGTGTTTTCCAACGGAGAACGGAACTATGTCACGTTGCGTGATACGAATGGTGGCCGTATCATTAAGCAATCCGAGATTGTATGGTGCCAGATGCGCTTCGCGTGTGATGCCCAGATTATCCACAGCTTCTTCTGCTACCACGTTACGACAACTGCCAGAGTCTATGACGAAGCTGCACATACGGTCCTTGATTGTACAAGTCGACCAAAAATATTTTTTCGAAGCCACTTGTCATTTTTTGTATCGGGGTGAGGCAAGCCCGACGAAGAACAAGCGAACGTCCTTGATCTCCTATTGTGGGTTGCGGTTGCTTGTCGTCGTTCTGGTCCTCCTCGTCCTGTGAATCGTACACTTCTTGCTCATCAATGGAGTCGTCTATGACTAGTCTGCGGCGTGTAGCATGGGGACAGGCGGATATTCGATGTCCCTGTTCACCACACGAGTAACAACACAGAGCACTCGGTCTAGTGGAACGGCGTAGTTGTTGTTCGTCTTGAACAGTCGGTTTTGTTGTTGAGTTTGAACTATCACATGTATCCTTTGTTGCTTGCGACGGGGTTGAGCTACCTGGAGGCTCTTGGTTACGCGAGCGTGTTGTAGATTGATTCCATCCCGTTGAACGGGGCTGTTGTTCGAATGAGGCGGCACGTCGATGTGCTTCTCTTACTGTGGTTGGATCAAATTGTGCCATAGATGTTTGGAGTTGTGGTCGTAGGCCTCCAATGAAGCGAAACACCAACTGAACTTGACTGTCATTGATCTCATTACGTGTCAAGAGCAAAGCAAAGTCTTCTGCGTACTCATCTACACTGCGGTTTCCTTGACGTAGGTTTTGCAGTTTCGTATACATGGTACGCTCATAATTGTGTGGAAGGAAGGTTTGACGGAGGTGCTTTGTCAACTTCTCCCAAGACTGTATTGGGTCTTTACCAGTACAAGATCGAGTTGTTTTAAGCTGCTTCCACCATGTTGCGGCATGTCCTCGGAAACGCATGGCAATGAGAGGAACGCGTCGAATTGGTGGTACCTGTTTAAACTCAAGGATCTCTTCGACCGAAACTAGCCAATCTATGAGGTCGTCGCCGCGGAGACCACCATGGAACTCTAGTATGTCTACACGAAAACTGCGCTCCCATTGATTATCGTAGTTGTCTCGTCGTCGCAGCTCGTCTTGAAAAACGCAGAAGTTTTGCTCATCTTCATCATCTTCAAATTGTTGCTGATGCCGGTGTTGCTGTCGTAGGTCTTGGTGTGGTGGTGGAAGAAACTGTTGTCGTTGATGGTGTAGTGGTGGGAGCTGTGATTGATGTTGTTGTCGTTGGGGTGGCTGATGTTGAGGAGGCAGTCGGGGCTGCGCTTGTGGCGGCGGAGCATCGCGAAGGTGCTGTTGGTCCACAAGGCTGTGATTACGGTTGTTAATGCGTCCAGTCGAGCTGCTAGGGTTTCCCCCAAGTTGCTGAATCGACGCTTGTGTAGCTGTCCGATTCTCGATAAGAATGGATCGAAATTCAGCCATGTTGGACGTAGTACCTTCAAGGGTTTCCTCCCGAGTACCATCTGAGCCTCCCGTCTTCTTTGCCATTGTAAACGAGAAGTTCTTTCCCGAAACGTACTGATTCTGATACCAACTGATAGAGAGCGGAAGCTATAGACCCTAGAGATCAAGGTTTGATCTAAAGAGAGATAACGTGTTTTCGAAGTTTTAATTCGAAAACGAGATAAGGGCGCGAATACTCTTCGCAGTGCTCGAAAGCTCTTAAAAAACCTTAAACTTTATTAAGCAAATCAATCGTGTCTTACAAAGCTTGATCACGACCTCTAGCTAGGAAAATCATAAGAAAGAAGGGAATTGGAAACCCTTAACCTAAAAGGAATAAAACTTATGCAATAAAAGGAAAGAAAGCCCAAATCGAAAAAAGGAAATAATGTTATATGGTCGGTTAGTTATTAACCGACGTGGTCGGTGGTTGTGCTGCATCATTAATCGTGTTACTTTACGCAACTAAACCCCTCATCCCCATCCCCCTCCCCAAAATTATATTTATTTATATTATTCAGTCACAAATAGTATTTTGTTTTGGAGTCGAGAGAAAAATGGAATTCATTGTTATTAATATTATATAAGTAATGGTACAAATATATAGAGATACAAAGCTATAGTTTTAGAACCTTCTAGAATTTAGGCTTTTGTGTTTATGATGGACATCCACATAACTACTCATAACACTCCCCTATGGATGTCCATTACAAAAATATTCCTAAAGTGCATAAAATGCTTTCTCATTAAAAATCTTAAGGAAAAATCCAGTGGGAAAAATCATAGTTAAGGGAAAAAGAGTGCAGCGTGCATCTACTCCCTCTGATATGAACGTAACTTGAGTTATCTGACAGAACACAATCCAATGTGATGAATTAACTCCTTGATCTTGGGCTTGAACCGGTTCACTTCTCTTGGTAGATTTGACACTCCTTGCTGAAACTTGAATATCTTGATGACCATTGGACAAAATGACTTAAAGCACTTGGAAATCGAAGCTAACATCCATGTCTAACTTTAGGCACCGGTTCAACTCTGGTAAAATGTTAATATCGAAAGATATTTGGGATACCAGACAATATTAGGTATTCTGAGACAGCTTATACATGTCCCACGAAAATAGCCATATCTCAAGTTATATCATCTGGAATGACTTGATTCAAATTGGAGATGAACGTAGACTCAAAGATATTTTTTGTGGATACCAATATCATATTGTAATTCAATCTAGAAGGTATCTTTTAGTTGACAAACTTTCGACCCTCGATTCTTTCTCGCAAATGGAAGGTGTTCATGTATTCATTCTTTTTCAAGTATGAATGATCTTAATTATTTTCTTTTGCTTCTTTTAGTTAAAAAAACATTGGAAGAATGAAAGAATGAATACCTTCACATGGAAAAACACAACGGGAAAAAACCATGATAAGGAAAAAAAGTACAACCACGCACATCATCATATTCTCCTCTTGGAAGCATCATCTTCGGGAGATGTATTCTCATCATACAGATCATCCTTTTAGGAATTTCTATAATCATATACTTAGTGAATAAACTCGTTTGATTGTCAGATAATCTTTTAGACTATTGGACGCATGGTCTGTAGTATCTCTTTCACACAAAATATCATATCTTGGTCAATTTAGAATCCATGTCCAAATTTTCTTTTATAGATACTATTTTAAACGTACATATTGTATAAAATTTACTAGTATGATCATTCTTCTTGTCATACAAAATCACATCTTTCAATTATGAAAGAGATTAGTAAAATTCCAATATCATGGTATTTCATGACCAAGAATTATTTCCTTTATATGCTCAATATACTTGCGCAGTAATGTTCTCGAGAACTAGCTATCATTTTCTAGTGCCTTTCAATTCTTGCTAGCCTAAAGAAACTTGAAAGTTGATGCTTCCACCACATGATGATGTGTTTCTTATAACAATTTTGGGTCTTGTGAGAACTATTGTGAAACTACTCCTTTGCATCTCACAATTTTTCATCATCTCTTTTATTCTTCACATAAAGAACCATTTTTGTGCCTCTGGTTTTACAACCATTAGGTGTACAGACTACCTGTCATGTCCCCGATCCTGGATAGGATTGTCCGGATGGACCATTGTGCGAGAAGACGCACCAGTCAGGTCATATGACCTAAAGACAAGCGTGTCATGATCCAAAAACGTGTTTAAGGGAATCAGAAAGCTGAGACTTAACCAAAATAGGATGGAGATAAGCTTAAAGGAGTTGGTCGAGTGTTTTGGTAGCTGGACGAGGTCTGGGTGAAGCTCGATCAGCTAGATGAAGTTGTGATGTAGTGCATTATCAGAATGGATCATGGGATAACTAAGGCTAGATCTGGAAATAGACCAAGGGACTTGAAGGAATGAATAAGATAAAGATATCAAGCTGTACGAAGTGTATCACAGCTGGGTGATGCGAGCAAGAAGCTCAACCAGCTGGACGGAGCTCACTTGGAGCTTAAGTAGAGTGTGTCAGCTCCCTGAGATGGATGGACTAGCTCACTCAGCTGGGTCAGCTGGGATCAGCTCAACTCATCTGGACTGAGTGTCCAAGTTTTTGGCAGTTGGTCCGGGTCCGGACAGTGACCGGGCCATGTGGACGACCCATGTTTATCGATGGGCCGGTGGGCTCTTGTGGTTGGGTCATGGGCGTGGGCAATCACTTTGGGCTTGTTTTGGACAATTCCATGAGTGGTTTGGAAGGCCCAGGACGTCTGGTAACTGCCATAGGCGAATGGGTGTGATCTGGACCATTGATGAAATCTAATGGCCAGAATTGATATCGAAGGGATGCAGTGGTTAGAAAGTAACCACCTCTTCTTCTATATAAGGAAGGCAAGTCCGTGCCTTTGAAGGCACGCCAGGGATTCTTCTTTCTCCCTGAAACACAAAGAAAAACAGAGATATAATGTTAGAAGGTTGGATTAAACAATCCAAACCAGAGAGAGATGTGAAGGCAACAAAGAGGTAATTTTGTGGGCAATCAAGAGAGGTGTTGGGAACGACTCTCTGATGAGTTTTGATTATTGTTTGCCATGCCCTGGGATTCCTCTACATCCATAAAACACGCACATATATCCAGGAGAGAAGATAGATGACCGGAATTCACTTCCAATGGCTGAGACAGCTTTGAAGGCAGATGTGTGTGGAAAGGCAGTTTCATAGGAAACAAAGGGGGAAGTAATACACGACCTTTGGGTGGGTTTTGATAATTGATGAACACACCCTAGGATTCCTCTATAGCCTGGTAACACACGCAGATGGTTAAGAGAGAAGGGAGAAGGCCGGACTTCTTTCTCCAAAGCCAAGACAGCCTCAAAGGTGGATGCAGTGTAGAAACTGGTTTCATGGGAGTTCAAGGGAAGAGAGGCACGACCCTTGAATGGATCTTATCATTACTGGAAATATATGATAAGGATTGATAGAGGCGTGATCAAGAGGAGTATGGTCGTTCCTGATAAAGGAGGACACAAGATCAATAACCATCAAGTATAAGGTAACATGGTTATGATTACTTTCTAGTTTATATTTCTGTCTCTTGTGGTGCGGTTAAGGTCAGGTATGGCACGCCCCTTGAAAATCATGTATTTTGATGTAAACTAAGTATTCAGGACCTTGAGGAAAGGGACGGATCTTATTTGATCTAACTCATCTATGTGGGATGATAGTTGGATGCTACTCATTGGATAGTGATCCATGGTGGATCATGGATTGATGTTGGGTTTGATCATGGTGTGAACCATTGATACGACTCCTGGTACAAGAGGAACCATGTGGAATGCAAGGTCCAATTCGTTTGAGACCAGCAGCAAAATAGAGAAGAGTACGGCCAATACTAGGTGGTGTAGACCACAAGTATTGTGCTGGGTCCAAAGAAGGCCATGTGTGATCTGATCTTGGACAAGAATGGACGACCTGATCCATGGATGATGGATCAAGGTGTCGGCTCTGAGTGATCAAAGGATGCACCGGTGGTAATAACAAGACTGATCGGGTTCATTGGGACATGGTTCCATGGCCGGTTAGGTAATTGTGAAGACTCATCAATTCTGAGTCATGTTGGGTGGTTGGTTGATTGACTCAGGATCTGAAGAGTCTTATTAATCCAATGCTCTGTTGTTCATACATGGAGGCACTGAACCAAGGCCTTGGCCGGTTCAGGAAGATAGTCCTTGGCCTTCGGCCGGACTGACCATGGTCGAGATCTATGTGATCTGGACCGATTGGTTGGATTCTGATTATGGAAATCTCTTAGTGGGGATTTATCAGGAGTTTTCATGAATTTTAATTAATTTTTGGAGCATGTTTGCTTGAGGTCGTTTTTGTAGCTGAAGACTTCCCAAAGGTACTTGGTCCGTGGGGATGGTTGGCTGAATGACTAAGTACCAAAGGGAAGAGTTTATACAGGTATAAGAGAGTTGGACGAGTAGACGGGGAGCTGTGCAAAGCTACCTCACAGCTCGATCAGCTGGAAGAGAGTAGGGAACTTCAAGTGAAGTGGTTCAGCTCAGCTGAGCTGGACGAGCTATCTAAACCAGCTTGGGCAGCTGGGACAATGAGCTAACAAGCTCTGTGGATGTGGCAAAGGTAATATCTAGCAATTCTTGCCTAGAACTAGATAGAATGGTTTAGGGGAATGGAACCTCGGATTTGTATGACTTGGCTTAGGTAGGATCGACCTTCGAGCTAGCTGGTAGTTGAGTATACTAACCATTAGCTGAGGTGATTCGACCGGACAAGTATTAGATTGGATTTAGTCCAATGGTTAAGTAGAGAATATTCCGCTGTGCATAAGTTGAAGGACCTAAGCTAGGGAATTACTAAGGCAGTCTTAAGCTAAGGTCTAAGTTAGACATTATTAATAAAGTGCGAAAAATTGAGAGGTTCGGTCAGTGTGTGGACCGAGCGACGTAAGGCGTCGACCGCGGCCTAGTTGGCCGGATCGGGGTCTTACACTACCGGTCCGAATACTACTCTCTTTCCAAGAGATTTAATCTCATATTTATTGCTTATTTCAATTTTGGCCAATTATTTCTTTGTGTACACTTTTCAATATATGGTTCATGATCCTTATTCTCATCAACTGCTACGTTGCATGAATAAGTATTAACGACGTCCAATTGATATCGGTTCCATATTGTTCCAGACATCACATAGATATTTGAGATTTCTTTATTCTCAGGTACCTGAATTTCTTTCTTGTCATGTTTTCTATATCTTCTAGAGATCCTTAATATTTCATTCCTCGATTCTGTCATTTTCATTCATGCTCCTTCTCTTTTTCCGAGGATTATTGTATTTAGAACCGATAGGTCTATCACGCTTCAGGCACTCTTTAGACTCATTAGCAGTTTAATATTGTCCTTCTAGGACATCTATTTTAATTGGAGCATTTACAGCTGGTACTTGTGACTTCATCACTTTCTTAGGGTCAGTAAACGAGTCTGGCAACTCATATGTTGATCTTTTTAATAGAATTATCTTCATACATTCATTTTGTACTTCTATTCGCAATCTTTAGTCTGAGGATCAATAATAATTCATTTCAACTCATTCATTTTCCAGCTGTTTATTTTCTCCCCCTAAATGTTGGATAGACAAATTTTGGGTCTTTACTAAATCTTATAAAAGCTTCTAAACTTTATCATCAATGGAGATCATATCCAACATATTCATAACCTCCTCGACATATTCATAACCTCCTCAACATATTTATAACCTCCTTTGAGGTCTCATGTCTTAGCGGTGTGATGGAGCAACTGCACATTATCCAAATTTTCTAGATGAGAATTTTTGGTTCATGACCCAAAACCAAGTTGATAGGGACAGTTCTTTGTTATTCTTTGGTATTATGCGAATCAATGCTTCTACATCTTACGTATGAACAATGGCTACAAGATGTTCATCATGTATCCTCACATGCATAAAATAATCATCAAAGGCTTGTGAATTCACCAGTGTTAGCAATTAGTCTCACAAACATCAGGTTGCAGATGAAAATGATACATACGACCTTCTTGTTGATGCATTAATTATAAACATATGGTGGATGATCAGTCCACTAGTGGGTGATCAAGCCCGAAAACATTTTCTTGTATAAATAGATTCCAAATCTATTTGACTCGTGAAAACCGTACTCTTATATTTCATTGTAAGCAAGCAGCATATGACAAATCATTCATAAGAATGACCATATAATTATCTTTCGAATAATTACTAAACCGGGAAGGCATAACTGGTTTGCCAAACACTACACTTTCGGTACTTATGGTTTACTATTACATTTATCTCCATTTTCTAATAATTGTGTAGTAAAATACAATAATGCATTTGGTAATACTTGTGATTCAACATCTACCTTTACTTATTGTCTCAACATTATTAGATTCTAGATCTCATGATTTTATTTTATAAATGACTCCTTAAGTCTATTTCTAGTGTGAACATACTTCTAGATATTCCACTTACTAGGGATGTGGGATTCTCTAGTTCTCTCCTTCAAGATAATGACACTCCAAGTTTATATATCTATAATTGAATTCCACCTTAGAATTAACAATATACCAAAATTAAGGTCATGTGTTATATCTTAGATTATTTTGACCTTTGAGACTTGGAAAAGTATAACACATTAATGAATTTAAGTTGCGTTCCTATAGGCAAACATGTACCTCTAAAGCTTTCAAGAATCTTGATACTACAAGGCATTGTACTCACACTAGTTTCTTTCCTTATAACGTCTACGACCACTTTTGTAGCCACTTCCTTTGGCAATAATATGACCTTTTTATTTTTAATCGTGCGTCTATTAGACAACATTATTATGCAAGAGATAGTTTCTAATATATATGCAACTTTAAAATTTTCTTCGAAAATTTTTATATTAAAACTTAATATCCAACGTAGTTGAGATTTATTTACAGATTTCTTTAGATGCAACATACACAATGTAGGTAATCATATTCAGGTAGTCATATCTTTCTTTGGATTGTTTTCCAAAATTTACGAATCTTTTATAGTCAAGTCTTAAACTTAAAACCATCAGATATATAATGATAATGAAATATAATATGTATATGTATATCAAATTGTGTATATTATTTAACAAACTAACATTAGCATAAAATATATGCTAAAACAAAATAACCAATCTTATGAAAATTGTTATATTCGTTTTTTAGCTAACCGTATTTTGATTTGACCATGTAATGTGATACACACTATAGCAAATAAAGAATACTTATCTCAGTAACGGAGCTCGGAGGTATGACATGGAGGTATTGGAAACACTTTTGTTTCTCATCAACTTAGGACTTCCATGCAAATTTGAACTTTTACAAGCAATATATATAAATCTAAAATGTAATGAATTTTGCTCATGAAATATGGCATCAATATTAGACATGGAAATAATTCCAAATCCAATATAATATAACCAATTCAATAAGCAATTATAAATTAATGCTTCCATGTGAAATATTCATTATAGAGCATAAGCATGTGAGTTAATATATTACATGACCATCCAAATCATGCAAATAGAATTCAGTAAATATAATTTATGCAAGAAACCCAGCAAACAGTTCTTTATCAGTTTCTAGTTAGTCATTCACAATTTAATCAAAACAGAACTATTTTGCCGTATACAAAACTATCAGTTTTGAAATAAACCAACACAACAATATATAAATGTATTGGATATATATTATGCAGTAAACTTTGACTAGGCTTTTAACTTAAACAAGCCTACATTAGACCACCGATGTACTAAATTATTCAAACCAACAATTATTTTAATCTATCCAAATTAAACCACTCTGCAGAACCAAACAAGCAAACCATTTTTTCGTTGAACCATTTGAAATCACAAAACTATAGTCGATAAATATCTGAACAAAGGTATTGAATCAAATAAGACACTAGAGCAATTTACATCATTACAATGCATCAATAAATCCACGACCATAAATATCTCGCACTAAAAATAAAACTAAAGCATAAGAGAACAAAAGTATAAATTGCTTGTACTTATCTTAACCGTCAAAGAATATTGAAGACATCTGAGATGTTTATTTCATCGGGAAAATGTATTGGAGGTTGGAGGTACGTCACTGAACCACGGAGACAACATCGGGATTAATTCTTAGTAACAATGAAAGCCAATGGAAAACAAACAACCAAACCAAATCTGTAAGCACAAAGATCTCTGTAGTTAAGCAATTTGAGATATAAAACATTTGATGATTATAAATTAATAAAATAACTTAAATAAACCATACGACAATAAATGAACCAAACCATGGTGGGAAGATATATACGAGTGTTAATTAGTAACATTATTTAATAAATGTGATGAAACCTCCAATTATGTGTATATCAGAATTTATAATATCATATTTGATGGAATCTCGGTTTATAGCGAGCATGATAAGTAGTAAGATTGATATCAAACAAACATGCATAAATCAAATATATTTTTTAATGTGATAAAGCAATACAAAAAACACTTATCGCAATTAATAATGAGTCCGAGGAGATCGGAGCTACGTCTAGGGATATCACATGTAGGTTAGTCGGTTATATGATTAGGGTTTTGTAGATTTATAACTGATATGTCATGGATTTTATCCATTTTTAACTATGGTATATAGGTGTTTTAGGATAGATTTATTATGTTTTGGAGTCTATTTAGTATGTTTACAGGTTTAGGAGTGTTTTGGAGGAAAGTGGTGATTTTGGAGTATTTTGGAGATAAAGATAGAAGATAATCGTAGCTGACCATCGACCAGTACGAAGGTCGACATTCAGAGTCAATCATCAATCGATACACATTCTGTGCCATCGATCGACATCGAAGCGCATTAGACCCGACTTTATCTCAGCCGACTTGAAGCCCAAGATTTCACTTAATTACGAGATTGTCCCTGACCGAGTTTAGACCTAATATTTGTGTGTTCTGCCATTGTTCTAGGCAACACACGCTTCTAGGCAAAACACGCTTTTCATAATTTCTTATTTTTCACAGTAAACATAATTAGGATTTTTGGTAGATTTGGAGAAAAGATCCAAGACTCCTTCAGAACTTTGCATTGGAACTCCAGTTTTCTTACTCGATTCTATTCTATGCAGTTTTTATTATCTTTTGTTATGAATTGCTTTGATATGTCTGAGCAATTCACATGTTAGATTTATAGTTCAAATAAGTTATGAAGGATTAACCCTAAATATAGAATTGCTAAGTTGTGATATTCATCAATAGGATTATTCTTAATGCTTGTGTTCTAGAGTAGCTAACTAGAACCTTGATCTTAGATAAATAGATTCAGGCAAAATCCTGATCTTTTATCTGAATTGATCCTCATTGAGCTAGGATTGCTAGAAACATGCAACAGCTGGTCTAGGAAACCTAGTGAACATTATTCAAACCCGATCGCTAAAGCTTGCTAGAAGGACATCGATCGAAAATCCTATAGATTGATCGATCGACATTACGAAAGGTGTATCAATCAACACTCGATACATAGTACCGATCAACACTTTCTCAAGGATAACATGCTAAAGTTATTTTACTTATGAGTTTGAGCTCTAAAATATCTTGCATGCAACAATAGTCTATATATTATTATAATCCTGATTACCTGAATAGAAATCTTATATCTAACGTTTTCTTTAATTGTTTACAAATCTCAATCAAACAACTGAACAACCGCCTTGTTCACCCTATTTCTTTATCTTAATATTGATTTACCTAGCTTAATCACTGCTCATTATGATCTATTGTGTGCCCTAGCTCTATGTGGATTTGATCCCTAAGTACTTCATCTGAACCTCTTATTTGAGAGAGTAAAGATCACTCCTTGGGGTAATTTGAGTGGATATCAATAACCGAGATGTGATATCTGTAGACATAGCTCCGATCTTCTCAGCCTTTTTTCAATTTATCGGAGCTACGTCTACGGATATCACATCTCGGTTATCGTTCTATATTTTCAATTTAAAATTTTGTTAGAATATTTTTCTTTTTATATTTTTATAGTCTTTTAGAAATTTTTTTTTATCCTTCCGCAACCGTCCGCAACCGAAAACGCTAGGTGAAATAGATTCTGAATTTAAGAGGTTTATAGCAGTTTGAATAGATATATAACATTTTTACTGATTATTGCAAAACATTAACAACCGCTGCCAACTGTAAAAGCTATTTTTGTGTGTGTAGCAGAGAAACCAATCATGCTCTCAGTAATGAAGCTCTAGAAATAACTAATAGTATTACTTAATGGACCGAATTAGACCATGAAAAAACTAAGCTCATGACCAGCATTGTTCTAAGAGAAATTCAACTCCTAGATAATTGAGATCCATGAAAGCATTGAAACCCATAGTGTTTCACGAAATCCACTAGCCTAACACGGGAGGAGTTGATGACATTGCATAATGGGAGAGAAGCAAAGCTGACATGGCGCATTCAGAGGACTATCTACAGTGGTTTCAAAATCCAACATCTTTATTTTGAACTTTTAACAGTTCACATCATCTTTTTTCTTCTTCCATCTCATCATTCAATATACATTTAATTTTTATACACTTCAATAATTTTGTTTAATAAAAATCAATACCATATTTTACTGATTCCTAATTATCATTTTCTATATCAAATTAAATAAACCTATTTTTTATAGAGAAACTAAAATAATAAAAAATTTAAGAAAATATAAATTATAGAATTTATAATTAGAGTATTGGTTTTAAGTAATTAGTAGGATATGAAAATATCAAAGATCTCAAGAAAGTAGAAAGTGACTTGTGGTGTGAGTGATCCATATTTTCTTCTTATTCAATATGTTGAATCTTATTCAATATGATGAATCTTTTCAACACCAAATAATCTATATTATCAAATTTCATTTCTCAACATCCTTATTGGATTGGTGTAAGAGTTTAATTTTTTATTCAACATCCCCATTGTAAATGGTCGAAGGGAGGATGATGTAGCTTTTCTTTTTAATTAATATAGGGGTATCATGAACTAATGGAGGGGTCTAGACTAATCTTTAAGGGGGAGTTGAAATCCATGGATGGAATTTCTCTCCGAGAATTCAAATGGATGGTATAGTTTTATGGGGAAATTATTTTTTAGACCAAAAATGCTAACATCGTCCAAATAGGGTAAAACCAATTTTATACCATTTTTGGTTTTAATACGCTTTCTATTTATCAACATAAACCAATATAATTGTTTTACAAAAAAAAAGTAAAATGGGAACTATTGAATAAACAGATATATCAACGTAGTGGTATTATTTTGGTTCTAAAAATTCTTTCAATTTTTTCAGATTTTTTTCTATAGACAGCAGAATTTACATTCTACGAAAACTGGATTAGTAGAAATTTAAATCCACCTTTTGTTATTGAATCTACTTTGATTAGAATAAATAATCTACTTAAATAAAATTTATCAAAACGTATTAAGAATGCAGATTTTGCATTTAACCTATTGCTCTAAAATTTGTAAATAATCTACAAACGATTCAAAATCTAATACTTGTAGAATGAGAGTTCAGACATGTACTTTTTGTTTTTACAATCCATAAAATGTGTATTTTACGGATAATTATGAACAATTGTGAAAATATGAGAAGTGCAGTTATAAAAATATTTGCAAATATTTTATTTCCATATTTGAAAAGTCAAATTTGTTAACCAAAAATATAAAAAATTGAATTTGCAAATATTTTGTTTCCATATTTGAAAAAATCGATTTTTAATTAGTTTAATTATTTTATATATTTTAATATTTCATAATTAGTTTGCTAGTTGTATTTTCGAATGACACTATTGGGTTTTTGTAAATCATTAATTTAATAGGTTGGGATTATCCCATTAAGGATAATATATGTGTATTTTTGGTCTAGAAAACAATTTCCCTAGTTTTATTAGTTAAGATGTTTTATATTTTAGGGGGTGTTAGTGGGAGTTAGATTTATATAGAGTTTGTTGATTGTAAAAGTTAGAGAGATTTATTAAATTTGGAAAGAGTTGTAGAGAATTTTATGTATTGTGAAAATCTATGAAAATAAATTGTTATAATGATTTTAAGAATCTAAGGGATATAACTAGTATTCTCAAAATCTTGTTTAATGAGTTAATTTGTTAAGAATACAACCCCCAATAACATTAACTTTGATAGATTTATGAAATCTTTAAAATCCAAACTTTTTGAATAACAAGAGATTCTGTGTAGAATTATAAAATTCTCAAACTAATAACACTTGATTCTAGTAAAACTGTGAGAATCTATAAACCAATAACACTAGATTCTAAGAATTCTAACAATCCTTCTAAATCGTACTCCCACTAACACCCCCTTAATGGATTATGCATGTGTCTACAATATATATGATATGGAACCAAAACTCAAATACCAGTTAGTTGTATAGTTAAACTAAGAAAACATTTTTCTTCTAGAGACAACACTAAATAAATATAGTAAATAAAAAAATCTATCTTTATAAAATAAAAAAATAAAGGAAACTTGAGATTTTATCTTCAAAAAATGGAAACTTCAAAAGAGTAAGAATTGATAGTAGAAGAAATAACAATTTTCTTAATTTATAATTACAGAAGTTTGATACACTGTAAAATATAAACATAGAGAAAATAAATAATGTTTCTTTTTTTTTTTTCTGTAACATTTGTACTGAGAAAATAATCTATTCAAATATTATCTATATAAGTCATATATCTCTTATACACATAGTCACTGTTTTTCTTTCTGTTATATATATATATATATATATATCTTTTAGATTTATTCTTGGGTTCACCCTAACTTCTAGGTTCAATAACCAATATAATTTCATCATTTCATATTCAGTATCTTTTAAAAAAGGAAACAAAATATTGTCAAACTATATTATGTTTTTAAAATAAAAAAATAAAAAACAATAGTAGTTGCAAAAAACAATGATTTTTTTAAAAAAATATATTTTTAATACCGTTAGAAAAACACTAAACCCTAAACCCAAAATCCTAAACCCAAAATCCTAAACCCTAAACCCTTGGGTGAACCCTAAAACCTTGGATAAATCTTAATTCTTTGATTTTTTATATATTTTTAATGCAGTCAGCAAAACACTAAAACCTAAACCCTAAATTCTTGGGCAAACCCTAAACCCTTGGATAAATCCTAGATCTTTGATTTTTTTTTAAAAAAAAAATTAACGAAGTCAGCAAAACACTAAACCCAACACCCTAAATCCTAACTCCTAAACCCTTGGGTAAACTCTAAACCCTTAGATTTAGGATTTATGATTTATCCAAGGGTTTAGGGGCTATGATTTATGGTTTAGGGTGTTGGGTTTAGTGTTTTCCTAACGGTATTAAAAATATTTTTAAAAAAAAAAAATCATTGTTTTTTGTAACTACTATTGTTTTTATTTCTTTTCACTTAAAAAATATAATATAGTGTGACAATATTTTGTTTCCTTTTTTTAGAGATACTGGATATGAAATATTCAAAGTCATCATTTCCCCTTTTGTAATATCTATATATATATATAGAGAGAGAGAGAGAGAGAGTTCAACTTTTTCATAAGAAGTGTTATACAGTGAGAAGATTATTAAAACTATTGTTTCTTGTCCGGAATTCGAAAATGGCGTGTTGCTTCGGGTCAAAGAGATCACCACCAGTATACAATCCAGACAAGTAGAGCGATTTATATCTCTACACTTTTATGTAATTTGAATAAGAGTTTTTTTTAATACTCTTTTTACAATGCTAACGGGCACACTTTTTTCTACCTTGGAAAAATTCTCTAGTGTTGTTGTGCATGCTGAATTGAAGATCGGGATACATTGTAAGAACTGTGAAGAACGTGTCAGAGAAGAGATTTTCTGCTTAAGAGGCAAGAAAATAAGATTTTTTTTGTTCACAATATATATTTACTCATTTCATGGTAATTATATAGTATTAACGTTACAATAATCGTTTTACTGATATGTAATAATATATTAGGAGTTCGAAAATGTGATGTGGATCTGGATACTCAAAAGGTTATAGTCGTCGGTGAATTTAATTTGGACAAGGTGGTGGAAACTGTTAAGAGAAAACTTGGTAAAAGGACAGAAGTTTTGACGTCGACTAAGAAATCTAATGCAGTTTCAAATGAAGATGGTGAATCTGAAATAGTTCCAGAGAAGAATGAATATTTTACTTAGGTGGTGTTATTCAATTATGTATTTTAATACAGAATTTAAACCTAATCATAATCCATTGTTATTCAAATGATGATTTTAAATTCTGTTTTAAAATCTAGTGTTATTCAATGAATGATTTAAATCTAGTTTTTAAAATTTAGTGTTATTTAACTTTCAAAGATTTTAATTTTTTTATATTTTAAATTGATTTCAAATCATCAATTATGGAGTCTTATGAATAAATGAGTGAACTCAAAATCCAAAGCATACTACAGAAATTTAGAATTCTTCAGCTTAAAGTATCTTAAAATTTTAAAACTTGTTGGATTGCAAAACATTAATAGTTGATTTTAAAATCAAAGGCTGAATAAAAGTCTCTTAAAAGTTTCTAATTGAGAGTTTTTAAAGGTACTTATAGTCTACCATGTTGCTTTTAACTCTTTTAAACAAATTCTTAAATTGATTAATTATATTCAATATTTTAGTATTAATTGTTTAAATATAAAAGAAGTTATCATATTCATTTTATTAACTTAATTTTATGAAAATAAGTATTAGTATGTACTCTTAACTTTTATATTTCTTTCTGTAACATATTATTTATTTAACTTTTTATAAGTAGCAATGTACATTCAAATAATGAGTGATAAATTTGTAGTTTTTATTTGTGATTTTTTTTTTAGTTTAGTCCACAACATGTCCTCTTTGGTAGAATTCATTGAGTTGGTAGAAGTTAGTTTTTTGGTTGGTATATGTTAAATTTTTATGAAACTAATCAGCACTTCTATTATTTTATTTTATTTTATTTTGTTTAGTATTTTTAGTAACATACTCCAGTAAATTTTTCTGTGTAGTAATTATATTTAAAAATAGTGAGGATACTTACCAGTGAAAGATTTGAATATTAATAGTTCATATCCGTTAATCATATATTTAAAAAGAGTGATTAAAAGTTTAGAACTTAGCTAATTAGACTTAAGTTTATACAGCTTAATGAAGGTAATGGATATTTTTGGTTCATGATCAGTTTCTATAATATTTTTTAACTTGTTTGATGTTAACATTCTAATAAGTTTAGCACTGTTATCGATTTCATTTTTGACAAAGCATATTCTGAAACTAGAAACATATCGCTGTATTCTTAAACAAAATTTTGATAAATTTTTGTATTTGATGTATTAGAATGCGTATGATTTTATTAATAAAAGTGATTATAATTAATATAATGATTACTCGATTCATTTACAATGTACATTTTAAGTTTTATTTTGAAATTTACCTTTTCATTTTTAAAATAACATATAATATAAAAGTATAGAAACTATTATTTTGATTTTAAGATACAAAAATTGCAAAAAATAAAATAAAATGTATTTCACATTATTGAATTAAAAGATAATTTTATCTTGTATGTGTATTATTCTTATTTTTCTAATATAAAAACTATTATAATTTGGTGGAAAACAATACAATTTGAAAATACTTAAATAATTAAATGAACAGATAATAGATACAAATCTAAGAGAACTATATATATTATTAACTTTATTTATTTAAGATGCTAACAATTGGAACATATAGATTTTTTTTGCATATTTTAAAACAATATCTGATATATTTACCACATTCTCCGAGTGTTGCAAACATAAATATAAATGTTTTAAAACAAAATCTTAAATTTGTATATGGTTTCAATCAAAATCTCTTATGTGGGTATTAAATCTGAAATTTTAATGATTTTTAATGAGCTTTAGATTATAGGGGAATCGGAGAATATGATGTGATTTTGTTAAACAATTTTAGAAACTCATCTAAAAGTCTAAAACTATGAGATAAGACTTTTGTCAAGACAATGTTCTTAAATAAGAATTAGAGTAAAAAAAACTCAAGTTTGAATCGTTTTGGCTCTTCAGTCTTAAACCATCTAAGTTACTTGAGAGCCTAATCATCACGCTCCGTGACCGGACATCAAGAACATTAAGTTAGAATTATTGTACATGGTCATAATTGGAGTTCCATACAAAATGGATACCAAAACAGCATATAGTCTACCTCCTTTAGAAGTAACATACTAGTTTTTCAAGGTCATCAGTCAGAAACTTGAAACTCATTTATCTGTGTGGAAGACAGGTTAATTAGTTATCTTTCCAAAATATTAACACAAGAAGACGCAGTTGTTCGTGACGTTACCTTCTGCAGTTTCTTCTCCTTGCATAGCTGGCCTACAACACAGCTTTTTATTCAACCAGAAACATAAGCATCTCCGTATAAAACAACAACCACCCACAGTTCTAAGAAGGTAGCTGTATTTTTTCCATTGATCTCACAACACACCGGAATCAGAAAGAGTTTCTCAGTACCTTAATTGTGGGAACCGAAATTCACACCGTCGATTTTAATGAATAAAAACGGAGGAAAGTCAAGTTAACCCGACTTTCCCTGAAGGTCCAGATTCTCTGCGACAGCCAACGATAAGTGACCGAATAAATGCGGAAAAGGTTTTGTTAAGATTTGGGACTGGACCTTAAGAAAGGCTGCCTACATACCCCTTTCGAGGATCAAGTCGGACGTAGTTTAGTTAGAAATAATTGAACAAGAGATCGAACAGTCTATGCCTGGTTCGTCTAGTATGAGCGTTGGTCATAGAAACGGGCATGTCGAAGATAATGCCTAGGGTTTCTATGTGCGGAGCTCTGAGCAAAAGAATTGTTAGATCCTTCCGAGAGGAACATGGGTCTGCGGAGAAGATAAAACTAGAACAAGAGGCGGCCAGACGTTCTAAGTCCTGCCTCGCTGGCCTAACCACCTAAGTTCTAAGTTCTCTAAGCTAGCAGGAGTTCTCTAAGTCTAGATTCTAGGATTTTCAGATCCCTTCTCCTCTGCTCTTGCTCTCCTTATATACTCACTTCTAGGTCGGTTTGCCTTAGGATGATGGACTTCGCCTTTGGGCCCAAGTTTATCTCTTCAGGTTCGTCGATCTTCGTAATTATCCTCGAGTTATCCCCTATTTTTCGTTGACTTGATGTTTATCCGATGTTCGGGAAATTGGATAAACCGTCATAGTCTGATTGGGCCTGAATTCTTAAAATCGTAAGTAAGTCCGTGGACTTGTCTTAAGTCGTTGAACGTTTTATACGATTTCTTGGAAAGACTATCTTTCTCGTAAAATAAACCGTATAGCATAAAGGATCGATGTTCGAGTTAGCCGTTGATTTCGAGATAACCGATTTTGACCCCAACATTAATTAGCACTCAACGCTTTGAAAATCTCCGGCAATACTCTGTTAGCACACTCCTGCAAGTGATCTAAAGTAGAAAAGAAAATTACATATCTATAATAAACCAATTAAACTACAGCAATACATAAAACATCACTCAAGATAAGACAAAAGTACAACAAATCTCCATAAACTAGTACTATAGCTTTCATATTCAGCATCTTTGAACAACATTCCATGTGCATTCATTCTGTTAAAGGTGAATGTTTAGGGTGAGTTTGGTCTCAGATGAAGTAAACAATACTTGAAATGGGTTGAACATAGGCGTTTATTAGATTTCGAGATGAGGTTACAAAGTTGGAGAAAGTAAACAGAAAGCCGGAGCTCGGAGAGCTTTTAACCGGAAAAGTACAAATAACGGAGAGATGATTGTACGGACAGTAAACCCTAATCTCGCCGCTAAGTTTGTATAGCAAAGTGTTGATCCTTTCTCCTTTGCTTCCTTCTCCTTTTATAGCCTCTTGTTCGGATGGGACTTGACCTAGTCTCCCCTCCAATCGATTGGGCCTTGTTGGCCTGTCGGGCTTGATGTAGATCTCGTCCCGAGCTGTCAAGCCGGTTGCTTCTTGTTCGTCCGTTGCTCGGCTAAAAGCAGTCTGCAGCCGAGCAGCGAACGCCGAGCTTCGGCTCCTCGGCTGTGATCCGTTTGAATAGCTTGGTTGGGCCTTTTGTTCGATGGGCTTTGTGGATGGGTACAATCCATCCTCAACAGTAAGTCCCCCCCCCAGTTCACTGATGAGTCGAGCAATCGATCTTCAGTGAATTTGGTATTCTTAGATCGGAGGACAAAAGGCGTAATCCGAACATCCCGAAGTGAATCCTGGAGTGGAAACTCGCAATTACCGCCGAGGAAACGATTCATATTGTGGTTACGAGACAATTTTTCTTAACCGTCATCGAGAAAGCGAACCGGCGCAATCGCGAGTTTTTAGAAATCCCAACTGAAAACTCAAACCTGGGTGATCGTGAGATTCAGGAATCGCGACCGAGAAAGCGAACCGGCGCAATTGCGCGGCACGCGCCAACAGTAATTAGGCCCATTTAGGCCTCTTTAGGCGTAATTATGACGTCTTGATCCGATTCCCTACTCCTTCTCTCTCTTTCCGAGCAAATGACTGATGAGCTGACAGTTTTCTTTTTCTTGCAGAGGACTGGATCTCGGATTCGGTTCCCTAATCAGGGTTCGTCGAAGAGATTGTCGCTTTTTACCTCAGCTGAGCAGAAAGAGATCAACCGAGCCAGATCCATGAAGCAACTTCCTGACCTAAGTCGTATCATAGCCGAAAAAGCGACCGCCAAGAAAGACGCTTCCAAGAGTGGGGGAGGATCCTCGGGCCCGAGGAAAAAGGCTGCAGCTTCCACCGAGCAAACGCGCACAGGCGGGTCCTCCAAGCAGAAAGAAAGGAGGAAGGATAAGGAATGGGATGCTGTCGTCCGAGAGGAGCCTACCGAGGACGCGGGTGACAAGCGAACGCCTGTAGAGGAACCCCAGAAGAAGGCGGATAAGAAGAGAAGGAAGAGGACTGATGACGGGGGTTCCGAGGTGCCACCTTCAGGTGAAGTTCCTAAGAAGAGGATGAGAAAGAAAGACTTCGTCCTTCCTCACTCTTCTTCTGTTAGTGAAGGGGAACTCCGGGATCTGGCTCCCCCTGCTGCTGACCCCGAGGTCCGGACCTCGGATGACGATGAAAACGAAACTTTGGCCCGACGTCTTCGGAGGCATGAAGGGCGAGTTGTTGCTGAAGACTCTCGCGGGGGCTCCGCGGATGATCAGGACGTCGTGAAGGCCCAGGTCCAATCACCGATTTCCGAGGAACGGCGCGGTCGTCTGCCCCGGGAGCCGTCGACTCGTACTATGGAGGAGTCCGAAACGCGCGTGGCTGGTCGTCCTGAAGAGACCTCGAAAGATAAGATTGATTTCAGTTTAATCGCGAGCTTCCTCTGCCTTTCTACCCGGAAAAATGCGGTAGATTGACGCAGTTAATTAAAGGGGGTCCCACCCAACTGCCGCCCGTGAAAGATCTCATTTTCAAGAACGAGTACGAACATGCGGCCTGCTCGTCCGTAAAGGTAGGTAGTTTCCAATCTTCCCATTGCTGGATCATTTTTCTTTTGCCTCGTCTCTCTTTTTTAAAAAAAAATCTTTTTGGCTATGCTTGAACAGAGTCAAGGCGACTGGAACGTACTGGTTGAGAAGTACGACACGGCGCTGAGGCGAGCAAGGGAACAGATCCGCGAGGGCGAGGAAGTGAGGAAGATGGCCAAACTCGAGTATGAGGAGGCTCTCCGAGTAGCAACGCGCGAGAGGGAGGCGATCCGTAAATCTTTCAACGAGCAGAGGACAGCCGATGCAGCGGACTTGAAAGCGTGCAAGTTCTCGATGAAGGATCTTGAAACCGTGGTGGACAAGTTGAAAGGCGAGAAGGCTGATCTTGAGCGAAAGAGAGCTGCAGAAGCGTTGAAATGTTCGGAGGAGATTGAAAGGCTCCAAAAATCTCGGAAGTATGAGGTGACGCATGAGAGGATCTGCGTGATGATTGCTATGATTGCGAGAGCTGAGAAGCGCTTCCATCGGATCTCCCTTCGTGAAACTCAAAGGGACAAGTATGACGATGCTCGGTGCCTACACAGCCAAGCTTTCGGGACAAGGCAGTGTCTCGAGCAGATCAGGGACTCGGGGACCGAGATTCCGCAGGCGACCATCGACGAGTTCTCTGGTTTGGAGAAATACTACGAGGAGGAGGCGGCTCGTTTAGAAATTGAAGGGATTCCAGAGGAAGATCTCCACCTCTCACCGTTAGTGCTGGAGTCTCGGTTTTTGATCGAGGAGATTTGGAAGCAGATTGATCCATTTGGGTCAAACACTGACTTGATTGACTCTGAGGCTGCAATTTCTCTCCGCACCCCTCATAGTGACCAAAGTCCTTGCCTCACGACTCGGAGTGTACCTGAGGAGAGCGTGAGGGAGCTTGCTAGGACTGCTGGGTCTTCCACTGATCAAAACGTTGATCCCGAGAATCGAGTTGCGGCCGGCGAGGATGTCGCAAAGGATGGAAATGTGCCCACCGTCGTTTTGACTGATTCATCCGCAAAGGCATCCAAGAACGCGAGTTCGTCCTCCTCTACTTCTGGAAAACCCGAGAAGGAAGGCGGCGCTCCTGCGGCTCGTTCGGGTGAAGTGTTTGTGCCGAACGTGGATCCGCCAGCCTCACCCTTTGGTCGTGTCTCGGGACCCGAGAAGAAAGACGGGAGCAAATATCTTCCCGCTGATAATGAATGAAGCATTCTGCTTGTTGTTGTTTTTTTTTTATTTTCTTTATCTCGGTCTCGGCTCGTTGAAGCCCTTGAACTTTTTGTCTTGTAATTTTGGCCCGGATGGGTCTTGCTATTGAAAACTCGGGATTTCATCCCCTTTTGTTTCTTATTTTAAGACTTTGAAATTTCTTTAAGTAGTATCATTTTAAGTACATCACGGTTGGTCGTAACGACTTAGTTGATTTTAAGATAATTCGTTGCTCGTTAATTAATCCGATCAATCGACAATAAGATCAATATGATTGAATTAAGACAAGAATTTCAATAATATTTCGAGGAAAAGTTATTCGAGATGCTACACAGTAATCGAGAGAAATTTGGTCGGCCAACTCATGATTCTTCGATTTGTGATAAGGTTCGAAAATTCCACTTGTGAGTCGGTCAATGCGGAATGCATCGGTGAGCGTAACTCGGTTTTTCCCATCGACGTTATCTGATCAGGATTCGTCGAGTGGCCGGGAGAGTGCTCGTGCGCCGCTTGTTAGCCAAGGGGCTAGCATAGTTGGTTCGAGACTTCGCTCTACCGTAGTTTGCTAAAGAGAGAAATATGGTGTGAACAAAAGTTTTTTTTTTTGTTTTTGGTTGCGGCTGGACCCTGTAGAGGGGATGCCTACATACCTCCGAGGAGGATCAGGCCTTTCGTAGTTCGTCTTGTCCGAGTAAAAATGACGTAGGTCATTTACTCGGGTGGGTAGAAGTGACCGTAGGGTGCATCTACTCAGTTTTTTTTTTTTTGCGAGTAAAAGGTGATGTAGATCATTTTACTCGTTAAGATAATGCTTACTCGTTTTACGAGTAAAAACGGCGAAGATGCATGGAGTTCCAAGCTCGTGGGACTGCCTCTCCGCGGGAAGTCTCAAGTCGGTATACTCCTGGTTTCACGACTTGAGTGATTTTGTACGGTCCTTCCCAATTTGCTCCAAGCTTTCCGGCGTTGAGCTCTTTCGTATTCTCGAAGACCTTCCGCAGGACTAGGTCACCGAGCTCGAGAGGGCGTGATCGGACCTTTTTGTTGTAGTAGCTTTCAATCTGGTTTTGGTAGTTCTGGATCCGAAGGAGAGCTTGGTTGCGCTTCTCTTCAAGTTCATCGAGGGCATCCAACAACATCTCTCGGTTGAGTTCGACGTATTGGGGCATCTTTGCTCGGCGAAGACTCGTTATGTTGACCTCGGCGGGGGCCATTGCTTCCATCCCGTAAGCCAGGGAGAAGGGAGTGGATTTGGTCGCACCTCGGGGGGTTGTCTGATGCGACCAAAGTACGCCGTCGAGTTCGTCGGCCCAATGTCCTTTCTTGAGATCGAGACGTTTCTTGATCCCATCGATGATGATCTTGTTCGAGGACTCTGCTTGTCTGTTTCCCTGTGGGTATCTCTGCGTTGAGGTGCTTAGTCGGATGTCCCACTTGTTGCAAAAGTCCTTGAAATTCCCTGATATGAACTGAGATCCGTTGTCGGTCACGATCTCATACGGTAAACCGTGACGACAGATAATATTTTTCCAAACGAAGCCATTAACTTCCTTCTCGGTAACCTGTGCGAAGGCCTCAGTTTCGATCCATTTTGTGAAATAATCGGTTAATACCAACACGAAACGACGTTGGCGAGAGTTCGGCATTGGTCCGATGATGTCCATCCCTCATCTCATAAATGGATAGAGGGCTGCTGAGGTTTGCAGTAGCTCGGTCGGGCTGTGGATGCTTAGAGCGTGTCGTTGGCATTTGTCGCATCACCGAGCATACGCCTCACAGTCTGTATTCATTGTTGGCCAGAAGAATCCTAAGTTTCGGATCTTCAAGGCGAGTGCCCGACCTCCGGAGTGGTTTCCACCTGCTCCTTCGTGGGTTTCTGCCATTACCAATCTCGCCTGCTCGCCGAAGATACACTTGAGGAGAACTTTGCTGGCCGTTACTCGGTGAATTTCGTCTTCCATTATGATGTAGTGGGCGCTGCGTCTTTTCAGGCGTCTGACCGCCCATTTGTCAGCTGGGACCGTGCCGTGCGTGAGGTACTGGATGAATTCGGTTCTCCAGTCATGTGGCGGTTGATCCGTCATTTCTGTGTCGCCGTCAATCGCCGATTGGGGCGTTGCCTCGGAAACCGAGGTTACGAAGTTGGTTGCCTCCACCGATATGTCGATGCACGGTTTTTCAATCCGATTAATCGGGATAGTTCTTTTGACTTGATCGCGGAGCTTACTCCCGAGTGCTGCTAAGGCGTCGGCACATACATTCTCTCCTCTGGGAACCTTCGTGAGTTCGAAGAACTCGAACTCCTTAGCGAGTGACTGAACAACTTGGAGGTAAGCATCCATCCTGTCATTGCGCGCATCATAGTCTCCGCTGAACTGACTGGCGACGAGCTGCGAGTCGCAGTACGCGCTCAGTCGTTTGGCTTTGACTGCTTTTGCGAGACAAAGCCCGGCAATGAGGGATTCGTACTCCGCTTCGTTGTTTGATGCTGGGAACCCAAAACTGAACGATTGTCGGATGAGTTCTCCGGTCGGAGATTGGAGTTGAACTCCCGCTCCTGAGCCTTTGTTCGTCGAGGAGCCATCGACGTGCAAAATCCAGTTTGAATCCGGGACTTCAAGATCTTGGGCTAGTTCTGGCAACAGCTCCACGAGGAAGTCGGCAAGGACTTGAACTTTGGCGGCTGTCCGGCACTTGTAGGTGATGTCAAGCTCGCCGAGCTCTATTTCCCATTTGGTGAGACGACTGGCTCTGTTTGTGTTCTGCAACACAGTTCTGAGCGGTTGATCGGTGAGGACTTCGACGGAGTGTGACTGGAAGTAAGGGCGAAGTTTCCTCGCTGACTCGACGACAGCTAAAGCCATCTTCTCTAATGTTGGGTACCTGGTTTCTTGTCCGGTCATCCGTCTGCTCATGTAGAAAACGGGTCTTTGTTCTCCTCGATCTTCTTTGATCAACACACTGCTGATTGCAGCGGATGATACTGCGATGTAAACGGACAAGACGTCGCCCACGTCTGGTTTTGCCAGGACAGGGAGCGTCGTTAAGTAGTGCTTGAGTTGATTTAAGGCCTCTTCGCACTTGTCATCCCAAAGGAACTTCTTGTTTCCTCGGAGGAGATCGTAGAAGGGAAGACACTTGTCCGTCGATCGGGAGATGAAACGGTTGAGTGCTGCGATCCTGCCGGTTAGGCGCTAGACTTCTCGGCAGTTTCTCTGACTTGGGAGATCGAGAACAGCTGAGATTTGCTTCGGATTTGCTTCAATTCCCCTCTGTGTTACTATGTAACCGAGGAACTCTCCGGACGAGACGCCAAAAGTGCATTTGGCCAGATTGAGCTTCATCTTGTACGTATTGAGAATATCAAAATATTCCTGCAGGTGTGCTAGATGGTCGTCTGCTCGGAGTGACTTGACCAGCATGTCATCGATATAGACTTCCATCATTTTGCCGAGTTGCTTGGCGAACATGCGATTGACCAATCGCTGGTATTTTGCTTCGACGTTCTTCAGCCTGAAGGGCATCACCTTATAGCAGTAGGTCCCTCGATCAATAATGAATGAGGTCTTTTCTCGGTCATCGGGGTGCATCATGATCTGGTTGTATCCCGAGAAGGCGTCCATAAAGGTGAGCATCTCATTGCCAGCGGTTGACTCGACGAGTCGATCGATGTTCGGTAGTGGGTAGCTATCCTTTGGACAGGCCTTGTTGAGATCGGTGAAGTCGACGCACATATGCCATTTGCCGTTCTTCTTTTTGACGACTACAGGGTTGGCAAGCCATTCCGGGTAACGGACTTCCGTGGTCGATCCTGCATTGAGTAAACGCTCGACTTCCTCGACGACTGCCTTAGATCTCTCGGGACCCAACTTTCACCTTTTCTGTCGAATAGGCTTAATGTTCGGGTCACATTCAGCTCGTGGGTCGTGATGGAAGGGTCGATTCCTTACATGTCGGATATTGACCGTGCGAAGGTGGATAGATTCTGCTTCAGGAAATCTATGATCTTGTGTTGCATCTCGTCTGACAGATAAGCGCCTACCCGTAACACTTTGCTCGGGTCCACCTCGTCAACTGGTACTTCGAGTACTTCTTCCTTTTGGGGGAAAACTTTGCTTATTGGAGGTGACACCGAGTTGACGAGTGATTGCAAGCGTTGCAATTTGACCGTGGCGATCAGGAGATCTCGAGCTGCTCGTTGGTCTCCTCTTATTGTTTTGATTGTTCCATCGATCGCCGGAAATTTGACGCACTGGTGGTAAGTAGAGGTGATTGCTCGCATGGAATACAACCAGGGGGTGCCAAGTATCACGTGGTAAGGGGCTTTGGTGCTGACTACCGAGAATTTGACCACCCGAGTTACTCTCTCTGCTTGCACCGAGAGACGGATCGTTCCGAGAGTTACTTCGGAGGAGCCGTTAAAGCCTGTGAGTGTTCTGGAAGATTGTTTTACGTTCTTCAGATCGATACCCATTTTCACGAGGGTTTCGCGGAAAATGATATCAACCGAGCTCCCGGTATCGATTAATACTTTGGTAACGTCATACTTATCAATAGCCAAGACAACGAGGAGCAGATCGTTATGGGGGAGGTTGACGCTGAGTAAATCGTCTGATGAGAAGGAGATCGGAGGATCGTTGGGAGGCTTCTGCGGCCAACGCTGTGATGTACCCGCTTGTCGGCGATGATCCTGAACAGATCGCACTGAGTCTCCGCAAGGCGGCGACCCTCCCATGATCACGTTGATTCGTGGTCTGATGCTAACTTGTTTCTTAAGGAGAAGAGCTCGGAGATCTTTGTTCTCCATCGGTTGGTCGGCCTTCTTGCGGTCGAGCTTCATGCGTAAGTCGCTTACGCGGGCGTTAAGCTGTTCTCGCAAGTCGGTGATAGGAGCATCGTTTGGGGACGTATGCTTGGATCTCTTGGCGTTTAATTCCGATATTAGGTCGGAGAGACCGGGAGATTCGCTGATATTTGGTGTGGTCTTCCTCTTGAGGAGCGTACGTAAGTCCAATGACTCGGGAGCTTCTTCAAGGTCACTCTCTTCGTCTGACAAAGACTCGGGTTGGGCGCAGATAACCTCAATCCTTTGCCTGACCGCGGGTTGGTCTTCGTCTGCCGAGGCGTCTTCATCGTCTTGCTGCTGAGGTGCTTGTTCGGCATCCTTCGGCTTTGGATTGTCCTGCCGGGATTTCCCTTGGTTTTTCTGCTGATTCTTGCTATCCTTGTTCCTGCTCCAACTGGCTTCATTTTTCGGTTTTGGAGAAGGAATCTTGAGCTCGCCACTCTCGATTGAGGAGAGGAACTGTGCGAAAAGTGTTTTGCACTCCGAAGTGTCGTGGCCTTTGACGCCATGGAGTTTGCACGACTTGGTGAGACCTGGTGGGGTCCGAGATGATCCTGCTACGAAATCGACCTGGGCGGCTGCAGTGGCGGCCGTTGCTTGGGGTGACTCACTCGGGGAGTCTGCTTCTCGATGAAAGGTGTTCCACTTTTTCCCGTTTTCATCAACAACGTAGAGGAGGCCATTCTTTCGGTTGTTTTTATCGGTAGCAGCATGCTGACGAGGCTCGACGTGGGCATTGGCGGCGTTTTTAGGTGCTGACTGCTTCGCCGGCTTGTGCTTACTGAGGATGGTCTTTGTATCTTCTTCCATGCGGATGAAGTTGTGGGATCGAGCAATGGCGTCTTGCAGAGACAAGGTGGGACTTCGGTAGAGATCTTCTCGGAATTTGCAATCTACCATGAGAGTGATCATCAAGGCGTCGATGGCAATGTTGTCGGGAATGTTGATTCTCGACACAACTGACTTGAAACGTTCCATGTAGTCGCGAAGACTTTGATCCTTTGTCTGCTTGAGGTTCCAGAGGCTTGAGGTTGTCGCTTCCCGCTTGGTGAACATAATGTAGGTTTTGATAAAAGCCGAGGAAAGCCTTTTAAAGCTGCTGATTGAGTCTTCATCGAGCCCGGAGAATCAAGTTAGAGCTTGCTCGTTCAACGTCTCGACGAAGAGTTGGCAGTAGCCAGCATCTTTTTCCTCCAAGGAAAGTCGAGCTCTCGCCATAGCAATGTTGAAGGCTGTCAAATGCTCGATGGGATCTCCTCCTGGCTTGTAGTCGGGTAGACGTAGCTTGTCCATCTTCCGGAGTTTGACTTTGGTTAGCTCCTTAGTAAAAGGAGTGCGTGATGTAGAGGCGATGACACTATTGATCTCAGGAGCTGCGCTAGTTGCCTGGTGGATCCTTGAGCTCATCTGCTGGAAGTTTAGCTTGAGCTCGGCGAGCTCTCGGATGGTCGCCGGGTCGGACGCTACCGGAGGGGCGTCGGCTGCTAGGGTTTCGATTTGCTCAACTTCGTTCGTCACTACGCCGTTCGTCGGAGTTGGAGGGTTTGTATTGAAGAGGTAATGGCGGAGCGGCTGGGAGCTGCTAGCGGGTGCGTTAAGAGCAGCGACGATGGCAGCGAACTGATCATTCGTCGTCTTCTGGACTTCTTCTTGATGAGCGAGTCGAGCCATGACCGAACTCATGAACTCTGACGCGAGAAACGGGACGGGAGGAGGCAGGGGATGAGTGAGTTCCGGCTCCTCTCCTGAGGTACTAGGGTTCGTACCTTCGGTTGTCATTTCGGTCTAGAAACGCTATATCTGTTCTGCCCCACGGTGGGCGCCAATTGTTTAGGGTGAGTTTGGTCTCAGATGAAGTAAACAATACTTGAAATGGGTTGAACAGAGGCGTTTATTAGATTTCGAGATGAGGTTACAAAGGTGGAGAAAGTAAACAGAAAGCCGGAGCTCAGAGAGCTTTTAACCGGAAAAGTACAAATAACGGAGAGATGATTGTACGGATAGTAAACCCTAATCTCGCCGCTAAGTTTGTATAGCAAAGTGTCGATCCTTTCTCCTTTGCTTCCTTTTCCTTTTATAGCCTCTTGTTCGGATGGGACTTGACCTAGTCTCCCCTCCAATCGATTGGGCCTTGTCGGCCTGTCGGACTTGATGTAGATCTCGTCCCGAGCTGTCGAGCTGGTTGCTTCTTGTTCGTCCGTTGCTCGGCTAAAAGCAGTTTGCAGCCGAGCCGTGAACGCCGAGCTTCGGCTCCTCGGCTGTGATCCATTTGAATAGCTTGGTTGGACCTTTTGTTAGATGAGCTTTATGGATGGGTACAATTCATCTTCAATAGTGAAGAAAAAAAACATTCAGTGATTCTAAAAACATTGTTTTTGAAAGAAAAAAAATCCTACGTCAAATGAATTGAAAAAAAAATCATCGAAAATATAGAGACCTTTAACTCCCACGTGGGCCCGTAAGTAAACCCGATAGCCATCTCTTTTAACCCGGTTCGATATCTCATGAACGATCCGAATTTAGATCGGGTCAAAAAGCAACAAGAAATTCATCGAACGAGACCAGCGAGAGAGTCTCAGAGAGAGAGAGAGACAACAATGGCGCCTTCGTCCTCGAGCGGTTTGACCTTCAAGCTCCACCCTCTGGTAATCGTCAACATATCCGATCACTACACCAGGGTCAAGACTCAGCTCAACCCTCCGCCTTCGGTCTGCGCAACCGAGAACAACGGCGAAGCAATGTTGCAGCAGCCGAACCCTAGGGTTTACGGATGCGTGATCGGCGTCCAGAGAGGCCGCACTGTCGAGATCTTCAACAGCTTCGAGCTTCTGTTCGATCCTTCCACTCAAACCCTCGATAGATCCTTCCTCGAGAAGAAGCAAGAGCTCTGTAAGCTCACACACTCTCTCTCTCTCTCTCTTGTCCTTTGAAAATTTTATTGGTTTTTGATTTGATTCGTTTTGTTTTATCAGACAAGAAAGTGTTCCCTGACTACTACGTTTTGGGTTGGTACTCTACTGGAAATGAAGCTGAGGAGTCTGATATGCTTATCCACAAAGCCGTGAGTTCATAAGTGTTTTTGTAGGATTGAGATTTTGCTCTCACTGTACTGAAAACTGTGTGTGGTGACAGTTGATGGATATCAATGAGTCTCCTGTTTATGTGCTTCTAAACCCGGCAATCAATCACGCACAGAAGGATCTCCCTGTTACTATTTATGAAAGTGGTATGCTTTCAGTTACTCTTCTCTTCCTTTTACTTACTTGATTATTTAAGCCACATTGTTCTCTGTAGGTAAATGTTGTGTGTTTTTAGAGTTACTTCATCTTTATTGACTTCCAGATTTCAAGTTCCTAACTTTTCTATTTTTTTTTTTCTAATTGATTGACCTTCGTTACTGGAAGAGTTGCATGTCATTGATGGAATCCCACAGCTGATTTTTGCTCATACAAGCTACACAATCGAGGTCTGGTGCTTAAGCTCTTGATTCTTTAGTTAATTTGTGATGTGAAAGTGGAACTTTGACTAAAATTCTTGAGGTTTTAAACCAAACAGACAGTTGAAGCTGAAAGGATATCAGTCGATCATGTTGCTCATCTCAAACCGTCTGATGGAGGCTCAGCAGCAACCCAGTGTGAGCCTTATGTCTCTCATACTTGTTATAATCCGTTTCTTTCAGTGACATTGATGTTTGAGTGATTACTTGTTACTATATAGTGGCTGCTCATCTTACTGGGATACATAGTGCCATCAAAATGCTTAATAGCAGAATCAGAGTGCTCCACCAGTATCTTGCCGCAATGCAGAAAGGTATCTTCTATTCTTTCCCAAGTTAAGTTCCTATACTCATCACTGTGGTTTCGTGTCACTAGTCCATGATTCTAGATGGAAGATCGAGAAAGTTGTGTAGTTTACTGGTTTCGGTGCGAAGGATATGACTCGTAGAATCTTATTTCTAGGTGATATTCCTTGTGAAAACTCACTTCTGAGACAAGTATCTAGCCTGCTAAGAAGGTTGCCTGCCATGGAATCAGAGAGGTTTCAAGATAACTTTTTGATGGTGCGTTACATTTGCATTATATTCTTATTTACTCAAATATCTCTCGAACTTATGTTATTCTCTCCATTTGCAGGAGTACAACGACAAATTACTAGTAACTTACCTAGCAATGATTACAAATTGTACCAGGTTTGTACCCTATGTAACATTCTACAAATTGTACAAAACATGACAATCATGCTATGCCTTTATGTTCTGTTATCATCATTAGCAACTATGAAAGGTGTAATTGTCTGGACTGATGACTCGGTTTCATCTGTCAATTTCTTTTTTGTTTCAATGTGCAGCACCATGAATGAGATGGTGGACAAATTCAACACTGCGTATGACAGAAACACTCGACGAGGTGGAAGAACTGCGTTCATGTAAAAGTTTCTTTCCGGCAGATTCAAGCTCAAAAAGATCTTCTCTTCATCAGTTCCTGAAAACTTTTTTTGCATTTGCCTTGGAGACAATCTATAAATGAGTCTTATAGTCTTCCTCGTTATTGTTTCTATCTATGTAAGAAGCTTCTCTGTACTGAAAGCTCTTGTTTGGTTTTTTCCAAGTTTCCTTTCTTGGTAAAAAGATTTTACGATTGAAGCTTTGTAAAATTTTGTTACACTTATCAGGCCTTAGAATTGGGTTATGTCATGGATTATGTTTCCAAAAAAACATCCAAAAAGGGGCAAGCCAAAAAAAAAAAAAAAAAAGAAGACAACTACGAAATGAAAATAGAAATAGCCTGTTACCTTCCTCCCCAAGGTTTCAAACAAATATAATAAGGAAAATGAAACAGAAATAGAAATTAAAAGTTATTTTAAGCCCCAAGCCAAATGCAAAAAGTAAATCTTTCAAATCTGTGGTAATCTACTCATGATCTGGTTATAAACCGATTGTCCGGTCTCCGAAACCGGTTCAACCTTTGGCTCCATCCCTCTACTATGCTGCATCATCGCTTCACTCATCCCACCCGGTTGAGTCATATACGGGTGAGGCAAACCCGGTAATTTCCCTTGACCAAACGCTAAACCAGGTAACGATAGATTAGCCAAACCGGATTGTCCTAAACCGAACGAGAAACCGGAAGGAGGTCCCAAATGCGGCTGGAAGCTAAACGGACGTCCGAACGGAGACTGGTTGCTCGCCGTGAGCTGCCTCTCGTATCTTCCACGTGGCTGCTCTTGGTAATGGTGGGCTTGAGCGACCGAACCGCCGCTGTTACCATTTCCACCGCCGCCGCCGCCGTGGCTGCTGTTACGTACGGCGGGGACGTCGTGGTTGTGTTTGCCTTCGTAAGTGGTTATAACGGATTTGAGATCATGAGAAGCTCTCTCCACGTGTTTTCTCACTGTACATCCAGGAGCTGTGCATTTGTAGTAACTCCTGCCAAGAAACAAAAAAAACATGCTTTAGTGTGATTCTTCAAACAAGAGTTGTAATAAGAACAGAGGAGACACAACAAGAAGTATAAAGAACCTCGGGTTTGGGTTTCCTTTGACAACTTTCTGTCCATACTTTCTCCAACGGTAGCCATCATCAAGAATGTCAACATCACTCGTTGTCTGAACAACGACTCTTGGCTCACGTATAGCTCTTGTTGCTCCACTCATCTCTGCTGCATAAGCTTCAAGTTTCCTGTTAAACCAAAACGTTTTTGAGTCAGAGAATAGCCTTATTTTTACTGATTTACAACAGTGTTTAGAATCATTAAAGAACCTTCTTTTAGATTCAGATTCATCTCCTTCTCCTCCTCCACCTCCATCATAACCCAAGGAAGCACTCCCATGAGTTCCTCTATCATCTTCACTTTCTTCATTAGAGAATGTTGATGAAGCATCCACCACAACCACACCACCATTACCATCACCTGACTCAAACTGACCTCCTCCGGTTTGAGCTTGTACTGATCCAGATTGGTTTCCATATTCAAACCCGGTAGATCCCTCTTGGATATTGTTCTCATTGCTCCCAACTTGTTGTTGAGTGTTACTACAACTAACCCACGTTGGAGCAGAATCTCTCTGCTGCTGTTGTTGTTCAGCTTGGTCAGTTCCATCTACTTGCGTTCCGGAGCGGCGACTAGGTGGAGGTTTGGAGTGATTATGAGCTCCTTTGTATATAATCTCAGTAATGTGACCTTCTCTCGATCTCTCAACCTTCTTCTTCACCGGACAATTCGGGTTAGTGCACTTGTAATAGCTTCGTGGATATTCGCTTCCTTTCACTAGCTTTTGTCCGTACTTCCTCCAGTTATATCCATCCTCTGCAGGTGCTCCACCAACCATCGAATCACCACCGCGCCTTTGCTCTTCTTCTTCTCCTTCTTCTTCTTCTTCTTCTTGTTGGTGATCAACGGTCTCAGACGTCTTCCTCTTCTGGCCTATGTTTTTAGTTACATCTTCTGGGGACTGATGGGAAGAACTGTTGTTGTAGGTACCATAATCAACTGGCACCATCTCCGTTGCTGCGCCTTGGAAGAAAGAGGAAGAGGATCTTGAAACAGGTTGGAAGGTGAATGATGCTCCAATGTTATCAAAGAACTCGTCTTTCGCTTTATCAGAGAACAATCCGTTACTGTTAACACCTGGAAGAAACGGAAACTTCCCTGTAGTTGGAGAAGGTTGAGCCTGCAACATCACACAAAGATTCTAAGAAAAAAAGTCCAACAACAACATTGAAAGGAACACAATTTTGAAGCAAGCTTACCAGTGGGTTAGAGAGGAAAACAGGAGACTCCAAGAGTGTTGCAGGGCTAAGACCAGGAGAAGAGATGGTTAAGCAAGGAGAACGAAGATTAGAGTCCATAGAAAAGCCGGCGTTAGAGCGTATATTCTCAGTGTTAAGCTTGGGAGTATTGAAACCAGCACGAGCAGCGATTCTTTCTCTTAATCCACCTCGTGAAACGTTGTTGTTCTGTGTAGAAGAATCGTTGTTGTTATCATCATTACCAGTAGTGTCTTCTTGTAAACCAGTGACTTGGCCATGATTCAAAGATAGCTCTCTTTCAAGAACACGTTTTGAGGTCTTGTCTTCTCCAATGGCGGAAGAGAAAAGCGTTCCGGGTGTAGGGTTACAAGGCACCCATTCTCCCATTACAGCAACGTTTTCATCAAAACCAGACATTTAAGATCCGAGAGGTTGACTGAGTCTTTGCTCAAACTGTGATGAAACTCCTGAAAAGGCAGTCACAATCAGAATCAGAATCTTTTCAAGACATGAGCATAATAAAAACTATTAAACATTATTAATCTAGTAGCTACGTGACACACAAAAAGATGATTTGAGACGATTATAAGTGAACTAGTGAGCGTTAAAACACACAAGATTAAAAGAAATTTTTTAAAGTTGAAACCTTTTCTCGGAGTCGACAAAAATAAATCATAGACAAAACAAAACAAAAATGTAATTAAGAACAAGAATATCTTGTGTTACAAAAAAACAAAAGAACAAGAATATCTTTTTTCTCTTTAACACGTTAATCAACTTTTATGGAATTGAAATATATGATTTTACGATAATAACGAAATTAGATCGAGAAATTTTTGGAAATGAATCATTAGGAGAAACAAATGATCGAATCACGGAGGTTAAAAAGAGGAAACAATAAGACAACGTCAAGTTATGGATTAAACCAGACGGTAAGCAAATAAAAACACAAAGATGTGATTAAACAAATCATGTCTTTTTTTTATCAAATCCTGAATTTAAGTTAAAGTTAAAAAGAAAAACATTTTAAACGTATGAAAATATTAAATCACAAAAAAAAAGAAACGGAAAAAGGAAAAGGGATGGAGACAATTTACCTGATTGATTGAAGACGAGGAACCACAAACAACACCGTCACAGCCGCCGTAGCCGCAAACGGAAACCGCTAGTTCCGTCGCTAACATCCACCTGCGTCTCTGATCCGATACCAGAAACCAAAACCCACCCGACCCGGATCCGAATTCAGCACTCTTTTAAGATGGAGATATTGTTTTTTTTTCTCTTCCGTTCTCTGTTCTTCTGGGTTTCACAACAAACCCAGAAAACAAAAGACGTTTTTTTTGTTAAAATTTTTTAGAATTTTGACCTTTGACACAAAACAAAATAATGATGATGATGATGATTGACAAAAGAACAGAGATTTCTACAGTATGATGAGATTAATCACTGTGACTTTCTCATCACCACCGTTAACGAGAGAAAAAAAAAAGAGAGAGAGAGGGGATTATGAAACCATTTTGATAATTTTCTGTGATTTGAGGAGGAATAAAGTTCTGTTTGCAGAGAATGGTGAAGACGATGGTGAATAACATACACAAAGAGCGTTTTTTCTCCCTACTTAATTCTCCTGTCAAAACACGCCACGTGTAAAGAGAATAAGATCGTCGGGTGATAGGTGCGATGTACCGTGAGGCGTAGAGCAGGTGATCACTAACGAATTACAGTATCTGCCAACTTTTCACATTTATTTCTCTTCCATATTTCATTTTTTCCGGGTTTGGCTATTAATAGGAATACAAATTTATTTAAAAAACGGATATTTATTGCCAAAAGCTCCTATTCTGCCACATGTTGAATTAAGGAAAAAAACTTATAATTACTCTATTACAGTGAATATAGTCTGAATCACATGAAATTCCAGAAACAAAAATAACTGAATTATCCTTTGTGGACGAGAACAAATAAAAGTTAAAAATAAAGCAGGTTGTTGTTCGTTTTTACTATAAGAGTCACATTGGTTAGAAAATTATGGAACAGAAAATCTAATCTCTGAAGTGCTATTTATAGTCTACGTTTGTGAGTAAATTTGCTAGAATATTCAGTAAAAGGGAGATATATTGTCAAAACATTGTCACTCCAGATGTTCTTATACGTACTCTTTTGATCTTTAAACATAACAATTTTATAAAAAAAATATAACAATTACACTTAATAATCTCTGCAGTGCCATATATAGTCTACGTGACTACGGTTACGTAGTTACTAAATGAATGAACTTTTGTCATATATTATTGTCACCCTAGAGGTTCTTATACATACTATTTTGAATCTTTTGATATATACATTCCAAATTGTAACAACTAACCTTAAGTATGATATAGTAAGATCTCATTTTGGTTTTGTAAAGTCATTGTCACAAACGTTGGTTTGACAATATTTTACCATTTTAAAGTTAATAATCAGACACTCCAACTTTTATTCTTTCAATATGTTTTTTTCTTTCCCTTAACTGTTTAATGATTTCATTAAGACTTGTTACAAGAGTCAAAATGCGTTTGTGTCAGTCTCAGTTACAACAACGAGCCACAATTATATATTTTTTCGTATGAGCTTATATTAATTTAATTAGTTGTCTTGGATATTATCTGATACAATACCCAAATCATCGTTTAGTCTAAGTTGGAACTATTAGCATATGAAATTAGAGGCACGCAACATATATAGATATATTTTATATGGCAACCAAATCTTTCAACCTCAATCAATAAGACGTATAACTGTTTTATTTTCAATTTGACATATTCACATACATGCATGTGATTTTTTTCTTTTCTTTTCTTTTCATTATGGAATTTTATGTGCATGCATGTGGTTTACACGGGACAGATGAAAGGTATCAACATAAATTACATTACTACAGCTTGGAGATACGTTTACATATCCATTGTAAATTTCAGATGCTGCTAATTTTTTGCTTGCATAGAGAAAAAGAAAGATATATTACATAATTTGTGTTGCTAGTTACATAAGATCTAATCGTGATTAATTAGTAAATATATATTTAAACATATATAGATGAAATACTATAAGATACCTTCATATTAAACGACCAAGAAAACTGAAAAAAAAAACACTAAACGAATGAAACAACTCCGGACAAAGATTTTTTACAAATGTCTAAGATACTTCCCTAACATTTATAACTTCGTAATCCCTAATACAATTTTAATAATAGTACTATTATAGGTGTACAAGACCAACCAAGAAAAGTGACTGGGTGATATCAAAATTAGTTTACAAATCTTGGTTCCGTGGTTCCTTCTTTTAATTGTTTTCAGATTCTTCGAACATGACATGATGATTTCAGTGGCGCTTGAAGGAATTAAACCCAATACGACAAACCCTGGTTCGAACCCCGCTGGTCACACGAATATAGATTATTGTTTTCGGTTCATTTGAATGCCCACGAGAAGGTCTATCCGTAGGCTATACCTCTACTCAGGGATTAGGTCTATGTCTTTAATAGATCCGGATTTAACATTTTATTTAGCAAAAAAAATGATAACTTGGAGTCGGTTCTGTCCCAAAAGTTTCGAGCTTTTTAGATTACCAAATAATATAAATAGCTGTAAAGATCATGAGACATGTTAACCATAAACCAGTAAGAATCATATTACATGAAAACAACATTCTTGCTTTGAGTCTATGAGTCTAAAATCTTAATTATGAGTCTATGAACAAGTTTTGTCTTTTCCCATATATTTTGGAGTTCCCATGATAGAAAGATATTTTTATGCTTGGTTAGTTATATTTAAAATCTTAATGTTTTCATGTATTAAATGCAAGTTTTAGCATAAGTTTCTTTTCACCAGATGGTGTTTAAAGGAGTATCAGCTAAAAAACTGGTAGTGAACTCTCTAACTAGGGAGGTAGCAGTTTCTAGGAGTGGCCTAAATCAATATCTTCTTTGAATAATTCAGTAAGTCTCTTAAATTGGCAGAAATATAAAGAAAATTTGATGATGTGGATCCCAAGTTCAACTTGCATTCTCATGGCGGTGTAGGATGTATTGATGAAGGGCAGTTCAAGAGGACTTATAGAAATTCACAATACAGCATATGCAAGCTAAACGGGGGCTAGGAGAGCTTGCAAACAAAATTTGGTTATAGTGCTGAGCAATTGGGCGTTGCATTGTCCCTAAAAATCTGGTCAGTGTTCTTTCATACTATTTGGTCTGTATTTTGTTATGGCGATTTTATTTGACATTGAGATACTGATTAATGAAGAAAGAGAATGCTTGAGAAGAATCAGACTGAATATGAACAGAAGTTGGTTCTTGGTAGGAGCCACCTAATCTGTTCTTCGCTTCTTCTTATTCCTTTTCAAATGGTTACCAGATTGGTTTACACAATTTTCAATATGTATCTGTCTCATTATTTCGGTAAAAGACGAGTCTTTGATGGTGTAATGGAAGTCCTGCATCAGCATTGGAAGCACAAGGAGGTTGCATTTGTTTGAGGACTTCAAAGCAAACTGTGATTTAAGGAGGAATCTACAGGGTAAGCTCGAACTGATATAATTTACCTCCACAATTTGATATAATTTACCTCCACAAATTGAGAAGGCTCTCTATTTACTATGCCATCACCTCCAGGAGAAGCAACATTAGCCAACTTGGGGGAATCTGCAAGACGATTCTTTCGGAAGGAGAAGGCCTTCTGGGCACTTGTCTTGTTTCCTTAGCACCTTTTTCTCATTTATCTTCAGAGGCCTTGGTTGTTTTACTTTCCACACCTGGTCTCCAATAGCTTGAAGGTTCTGTGAAGGTTCTGTTCAGTACAGAGATGAAGAGGTTCTGCTCAGCCTGATCTGGTAACAAGATCAGTTCATCAATGAGTATGCCTTTACCCTTTCTAGACGCCATTGCTTCTGATGCTACCGTTCAAAGAAAACGATAGATGATATAATACGATTGCAGACAGAGCGAGCAGGGGAAATGATGATCGGAGCCAGAAGTGTGAGGGAGAAGAAAGAGTGGTTTCATGGTATGATGAAGGAGATGCGGTCACCACCAGACGACAAGGATCAATCTGATGATGAGAGACTAATCGATCACCCAAGCCCAAGAGTGAATCGAATAGATGAGATCACAATTTCAAGCCAAGATCGCCATCAAAGCTAGGGTATTAGGTCTTATTTCCATGTTAAAAGTTATAACTTTATTCGTTAGTTTTGTTTTTAATAAATTATATTGTATTTTTGGTTTATAATATTAAAATTTAAATATGTTTCATTTTCTTTTGAAACTATTCACAAATATCTAAATTATAAAAGATGATAAATGAAAATTCATATTTATATAAAATGTAACATTACACAAAATAATAAAAATACAACCGAATGTAGTATATCTTATATAATAAATACATATATACAAGAATCCCCAATTTAATAAAATAAACATTTAATGTAAAATAACATATGACAATTTATATAAGTGGATGCACCCCCAGCCAAATTCTCAACAAGAAAATATACTACCAACCTCTAACTTAAAATTCACCACCAATCCAAGAACAAACACAAACATTATGATCAACACCGAGAATGCTGTCATCCTTGCAATATTAATCTTATGCTTCTCCATTTCCATATTATCTGAACACGAACCTATCCCGTTTCTGATGCAACTCGACCGATGGGAAGTATTGCTACCGAGCATCGGTATATCCGCCATGCACATGCAACTTCTCCACAACGGCATGGTGATAATGTTCGACCGTACCGATTTTGGTGTCTCGAATCTTTCTCTACCAGGAGGCATGTGTCGATTCGATCCTAGTGACACTACGGTCAAGTTCGATTGTTCCGCCCATTCGGTTCTCTACGACGTTGTCTCCAACACATACCGTGCCTTGAAAGTCCAAACCGATACATGGTGTTCTTCTGGTTCGGTTCTTCCCAACGGAACATTGGTTCAAACTGGTGGATACAACGACGGTGAGCGTGCTGCTCGAATGTTTACCCCATGTGGTTATAGTGAAACATGTGACTGGATCGAGTTCCCTCAGTATCTAGCCCAACGTAGATGGTATGCCACCAATCAAATTTTACCCGATGGGCGGATAATTGTGGTCGGGGGAAGAAGACAATTCAACTTCGAAATTTTCCCTCGACCTGATTCTCATCGTTATAGAGGATCAAGATTTGATTTTCTTAGGGAAACAACAGATGTTATTAGCGAGAACAACTTGTATCCGTTCCTTTATCTCTTACCCGATGGAAACTTATTCGTCTTCGCTAACACAAGATCCATTGTGTTTGATTACAAAAGGAACCGAATCGTGAGAGAGCTTCCTGAGATTCCAGGTGGTGATCCAAGAAACTACCCAAGCAGTGGCTCCTCCATACTTTTTCCATTAGATGAAACAAAAAATATAATGGAGGCTGAGATTATGGTGTGTGGAGGAGCTCCTAAAGACGCCTTTCCACGAGCAAATAGCCAACAAGGATTCACACGTGCAACTTCCACGTGCGGGAGGCTAAAGCTAACTAGTCCGAATCCAATTTGGGAAATGGAGACCATGCCACTGCCACGTGTCATGGGGGACATGCTGCTCCTACCAACGGGTGATATCATTATTGTAAACGGCGCAGGAGCTGGTACCGCCGGGTGGGAGAATGCCCGTAACCCGGTAACCCGGCCCGTGATATATCACCCATTTGATCGCCGCTTCTCAATTATGTCTACATCATCGCGTCCTAGGATGTACCATTCGTCTGCGGTTTTGTTACCGGACGGTCGGGTTTTAGTCGGTGGTAGTAATCCTCACATTTATTACAACTTCACTAACGTCGAGTATCCAACGGAATTAAGCCTCGAGGCTTACTCTCCTCCCTACCTGTCTTTCACGTCTGACTCAATAAGACCAAATATATTGACGTACGACAAAGTAATCAGTTACAAGAGATCCTTCAACATCAATTTCTCCATACAACAGTTCCTAACCATTGATCTTCTCTCTGTGAGGATAGTTGCACCTTCGTTCACTACGCACTCTTTTGCGATGAATCAGAGGATGGTGATTTTGAAGCTATTCTCTGTGACTCATGAGGATCTAACGAATTCTTATAAAATCGACGTGTTGGGTCCATCAACAGCAGAGATTGCTCCTCCAGGATATTATATGATCTTTTTGGTACACGCAGGAATACCAAGTTCAGGTGCTTGGGTGCAAATTGAGTGAACCTTAAATTAAGGATTAATTGTCTGAAGTGTGTGTTGCATGTTGAGTTTGTTTACGGCTATATATTAATATATCACTATATCAGTGAGAAATAACAGGGGGAATAAGAGAATAGATTATGTAACATATATAATGCATGACATATGAGCGACCCAGCTTGAAACCATCTTATGTTGAAACAAATCATTATTATGGATTTTTACCTCTTTCTAAAAAATAGATGACAATTATACCAACAGTTAATAAAACGTAAGTATTAAAGCATTTCAATTTAAAAGATACTAATTTTAATACCTACAACTAAAACTATTAATATTTTAGCACAACATGACACTACAAGAAAACATCGTTATTCTGAGGGACATACCGAGGGAAAATGAGTTCCTCGGAATTTTCTGACCAAAAACCGAGGAAATACCGAGGAAACCAAGAAATGTGGTTTCCTCGGAATTTCCTCGGAATTTTCCGAGGAAATTCCGAGGAAGAAACATTTCCTCGGTATATTCCTAGGAAATTCCGAGGAAGGTAGTGGTTTTCAGTATTTCCTCGGAATTCCCTCGGAATATTCTGAGGAAATTCCGAGGAACTAGGGATTTTAAACCGAAAACAACGTTTTGCGGATTGAATAACACGTATATAACCTTCATTAAGTATCTTAACCAGATTATAAAGTCAAACTTTGGTGTTTTACACGATAACAAACACTTTTACGATTGCATGAACGAAAACCACACATCATAAGAGAAACACTTATACATTTTAATAAACGTTAAAGGGAATACTTACCATTATTTTTGAAATTTTGTTATTTCATGGTTTATGATCATCTATACAAAGAATCCTCAATGGTATGCATTACATTTGTATAATAAATGAAATACGGCAAAAAAAAATTGATGTTTTGAAACCCCAAACCATAATTCCTCGGAATTTCCTCGGAATATTCTGAGGAAATTCCGAGGAAGGTACTGGTTTTTTGTTTAAAACCCCTGGTTCCTCGGAATTTCCTCAGAATATTCCGAGGAAATTCCGAGGAAGGTAGTGGTTTTCAGTATTTCCTCGGAATTTCCTCAGAATATTCCGAGGAAATTCCGAGGAACTAGGGATTTTAAACCGAAAACAACGTTTTGCGGATTGAATAACACGTATATAACCTTCATTAAGTGTCTTAACCAGATTATAAAGTCAAACTTTGGTGTTTTACACGATAACAAACACTTTTACGATTGCATGAACGAAAACCACACATCATAAGAGAAACACTTATACATTTTAATAAACGTTAAAGGAAATACTTACCATTATTTTTGAAATTTTGTTATTTCATGGTTTATGATCATCTATACAAAGAATCCTCAATGGTATGCATTACATTTGTATAATAAATGAAATACGGCAAAAAAAATTGATGTTTTGAAACCCCAAACCATAATTCCTCGGAATTTCCTCGGAATATTCTGAGGAAATTCCGAGGAAGGTACTGGTTTTTTGTTTAAAACCTCTGGTTCCTCGGAATTTCCTCAGAATATTCCGAGGAAATTCCGAGGAAGGTAGTGGTTTTCAGTATTTCCTCAGAATTTCCTCAGAATATTCCGAGGAAATTCCGAGGAACTAGGGATTTTAAACCGAAAACAACGTTTTGCGGATTGAATAACACGTATATAACCTTCATTAAGTGTCTTAACCAGATTATAAAGTCAAACTTTGGTGTTTTACACGATAACAAACACTTTTACGATTGCATGAACGAAAACCACACATCATAAGAGAAACACTTATACATTTTAATAAACGTTAAAGGGAATACTTACCATTATTTTTGAAATTTTGTTATTTCATGGTTTATGATCATCTATACAAAGAATCCTCAATGGTATGCATTACATTTGTATAATAAATGAAATACGGCAAAAAAAAATTGATGTTTTGAAACCCCAAACCATAATTCCTCGGAATTTCCTCGGAATATTCTGAGGAAATTCCGAGGAATGTACTGGTTTTTTGTTTAAAACCCCTGGTTCCTCGGAATTTCCTCAGAATATTCCGAGGAAATTCCGAGGAAGGTAGTGGTTTTCAGTATTTCCTCGGAATTTCCTCAGAATATTCCGAGGAAATTCCGAGGAACTAGGGATTTTAAACCGAAAACAACGTTTTGCGGATTGAATAACACGTATATAACCTTCATTAAGTATCTTAACCAGATTATAAAGTCAAACTTTGGTGTTTTACACGATAACAAACACTTTTACGATTGCATGAACGAAAACCACACATCATAAGAGAAACACTTATACATTTTAATAAACGTTAAAGGGAATACTTACCATTATTTTTGAAATTTTGTTATTTCATGGTTTATGATCATCTATACAAAGAATCCTCAATGGTATGCATTACATTTGTATAATAAATGAAATACGGCAAAAAAAAATTGATGTTTTGAAACCCCAAACCATAATTCCTCGGAATTTCCTCGGAATATTCTGAGGAAATTCCGAGGAAGGTACTGGTTTTTTGTTTAAAACCCCTGGTTCCTCGGAATTTCCTCAGAATATTCCGAGGAAATTCCGAGGAAGGTAGTGGTTTTCAGTATTTCCTCGGAATTTCCTCAGAATATTCCGAGGAAATTCCGAGGAACTAGGGATTTTAAACCGAAAACAACGTTTTGCGGATTGAATAACACGTATATAACCTTCATTAAGTATCTTAACCAGATTATAAAGTCAAACTTTGGTGTTTTACACGATAACAAACACTTTTACGATTGCATGAACGAAAACCACACATCATAAGAGAAACACTTATACATTTTAATAAACGTTAAAGGGAATACTTACCATTATTTTTGAAATTTTGTTATTTCATGGTTTATGATCATCTATACAAAGAATCCTCAATGGTATGCATTACATTTGTATAATAAATGAAATACGGCAAAAAAAAATTGATGTTTTGAAACCCCAAACCATAATTCCTCGGAATTTCCTCGGAATATTCTGAGGAAATTCCGAGGAAGGTACTGGTTTTTTGTTTAAAACCCCTGGTTCCTCGGAATTTCCTCAGAATATTCCGAGGAAATTCCGAGGAAGGTAGTGGTTTTCAGTATTTCCTCGGAATTTCCTCAGAATATTCCGAGGAAATTCCGAGGAAGATACTTTCCTCGGAATATTTTCATTTACCCGGCAATCCAAACCGCCAAATATTTCGCGAAAATTAAACTAATGGTTTCCGAGGAAATTCCGAGGAACCTATTAAATTATACCGAGGAAATTCCGACGGACATTCGCCGTCGGAATTTTTATTTTATAATTAGGTCGAGCAGACTTTCTTCCCCATTTGTCTCTTCCTCTTCCTCGCGAACTCCGCCTCTCCCTCTCCTCCTTCGACGATTTCCGGCGATTCAAGTGGATTTCTCCTCAATTCCACTCCCAAATCATGTAAGGACACTATCCCTCTCTTTTAGATTCGAAAATCGAGTTTGATTATGGTGTTAGGGTGATTTTTATAGATTTTTGTTAGGTTGAATGGTGTGATTGTGTAGTGATAGTTTGATTATGGTTTGTTTTGTGAGGATTGTGATTTATTGTTGTTATTTGAGAGTTGATGTATGGCTATGGAATTTTTTTTACGTTTTATTAATTTTGTGGTTATAAAAATCTAATTGATAATTATGTATATATACATATGAAAAACATTTTTTGTATATCAAAACTATTTTTAATTATTAAACGATTTTCTATCATATTAAAACATTTTTGTAATTATTAAACTATTTTTATCTAATTTAAACTATTTTTTGTAATTATTAAACTATTTTTTACATGTTAAAACTATGTTTTTTAATTATTAAACTATTTTCTATATATTAAAACTATTTTGTAATTATTAAAACTATTTTTTATATATTAAAACTATTTTTTTGTAATTATTAAACTATTTTTTACATATTAAAACTATTCTTTTAATTATTAAACTATTTTTTCTATATTAAAACTATTTTTTATAATTATTAAACTATTTTTATATATTAAAACTATTTTTTGCAATTATTAAACTATTTTTTATATATTAAAACTATTTTTTATAATTATTAAACTATTTTTTATATATTAAAACTATTTTTTGTAATTATTAAATTATTTTTTATATAATAAAACTATTTTTGTAATTAATTTTTCGGTTATGAAAACGTTTTTTGTATATAAAATATATTTTTTATATTATAAAATCATTTATATATTTATTAAATATTTTTATATTTTCAAATTTAAATTTCGAAAATTTAATTTATTTTTTTTTAAATATTTTTTTTGGAAATTCCGAGGAAGATCTCCCTCGGAATTTTCCGAGGGCAGTGTTCCTCGGAATTTTCCGAGGGCATGCTTCCTCGGAATTTTCCGAGGGCAGGCTTCCTCGGAATTTTCCGAGGGCATGCTTCCTCGGAATTTTCCGAGGGCATGCTTCCTCGGAATTTTCCGACGAACCATAGTCCTCACAGTTTCCTCGGAATTATGTTTCCTCGGAATTCCGTCAGAAAATTCCGAGGAAATTCCGAGGAAAAATGAAATTTCGAGGAATTTTTTCCGAGGACATATTTCCTCGGTATGTCGTCGGAATACGGTTATTCCGACGACATACCGACGATTTTGTCCCTCAGTATTAGCCTGTTTTCTTGTAGTGTGAACGTACGTTGAAGGTTACATAATTAAAAAGATTGCATATGTAGTAGACATTGATAAAACTAGAGTTTCTCACATAGCGCAGTTTATGTATTTGTAAAATTATCATTTTGTGTATGTGAATTATTGCATTTTATATTATATCTAATTTAAAATTTTAATATATATAACTAGCTAATATGATTTTTTGTTATTTTTGGATGCGGCTTAGATCATCTTAATTGAAAAATATAAATTGTCTCACAAATAAATGAATAGAAAGAAAATAATTCTCCAATAATACAGCTAAAATCATTTTAGATTATGTTATTAATTTGAAATCAATTTTTGAATACAGAAATAGATCTGAAACCATTTTTAATATATTTGATGGTGAAATATTGAATTTAGTAAATCAAATGTAATATTGGTATGAATTAGAGGTATATAAAATATATTAAATTTTATTAGCATAATATCTGATTCATTTTTGTTATATTTCTTTTTTTTTTTGTTTTTTTTTTGTCGACAACATTACAGACTCATGTAGATTCTGTAAACCAAACCGGGTGCTCTGTATCCATATGGACAGTAAACGACGATTGTTACCTTACACTGCGTGCTAAGCTGTCCGTCTTGTTGTTATGCGTCCTTGATATATGAATAATCTCTGAGCTATGAAAACTTCTCTTAAGAATCGTGATGTCCTCTAAGTAACTTGCAAAAGCCAGTCATTTTTCTGGTTCCGAAACCATCCTTACAAGTTGAGAACAATCCGTTTCAAATGTAACATGATATTGTCGTAAATTCCGCATACACTCCATTGCCCATATGAGAGCCTCTACCTCCGTGTGTAAAGGGGACTGACTAGCCCTTGTATTTCTAGCTCCCATTAAACCTTCAAAGCCTTCTAAAGTACTATACCATCCTTGTCCAGAAAAGGTATCCTTCGATTTCCATGACCCATCCGTGAAACACCATCGGCCCGGTCTAATCGGCAAACCTGCGTCAGCTGGTTGTATAACCTGTGTCTGTTTCTGAGCTACCGATTGCTAAGCTTCTGCCCAAAATAAAGACTCTGTCTCAGCCAAGTTAAGAGTATCCCTAGGATCCATATCCAAATTACTAAAAACTTTATTATTTCTTCCTTTCCATATGTACCAAAGTATCCACGCAAAATGGTGATCATCCATTGTCGGCTTGAGCCTCCAGAACAGATGATCCATATTTTCAAATAAAGATTGCCCTGGAAATAAATCTGGGTGCGATGGAATCCTCGATAAAGCCCATACCTGAACTGCCGGTGGCATTCAAAGAAAACATGATTTATAGATTCCTCCGGTGCTCCACATCTGTCACAACTGATGTTTCCCTGAAGGCCTCTGGCTTTCAGGTTTTTCTTTACCGCTATACACCCTGACACCAACTGCCATAGGAAATGCTTCATCTTTGGTGGACAACACACTTTCCAGCAAAAAGCTTTAAGGTCAGTAACCTTTGGTCCAAATTCTATGGCCCCTCTATCTCTGTCTGGATAAGCTCGCTCCACTTGATATCCTGATTTAACCGTATATTTTCCATTCTTTGTAAAATGCCAGCCATCCCTATCAACTGTTTGTATCCTGCTTAATGGAATACTTTCAACAATCTTCACATCCTCGGAAACCATTAATTTCTGTAATGCCTGTAAATTCCATGTTCGCGACGAGGCATTGATAAGAGAGTCCACCGTAAGGTCAGGTAAAAGAATATTTTGTTGTTTGTTTGCTGGTCTCGGGCGGTTGGTTGGGAGCCAAGGATCATTCCATACTGATATCAAAGATCCTGATCCCACCCGTTTGATTAGTCCTTTGCTAACCAGAGATCTAGCAGAGATTATACTGCGCCAGCCATAGGATGACGAGTATGATCTGATTGGTTCCAGGGGTGAAGTATTCCTGAAATATCCACCTTTAAAAACACGAGAAAATAGAGTATTTGGTTTCACTATTAATCTCCAGAGTTGCTTTCCAAGCATAGCCGTATTGAAATCCGTAAGATCTTTAAACCCTAGCCCTCCATTATCTTTATGTGTACAAACCTTGTCCCATGATTTTCAGTGTAATCCATTTGTATTACCACAAGGACTCCACCAAAATTGCGCTACCGCGCTGGTAAGTTTTTCCGTCACCATTTTCGGTATTCGGTAACAGGACATAACATGATTGTTTGATCCTCACTGGGTCCAGTTGATGATGGAATGTATATCTTCGGTGCAATATAGAGTTTTATTAAACGGACAACCAAGAGGACACATTACTCCAAATAGGAGATTACAGCAGGGTGACCCATTATCACCTTATTTGTTCATTATGTGCACTAAAGCACTAATAGCGAACATTAAAAAGGCTGAAAAGAAAAACGGTTGACGGGTATAAAAGTGGCAAGAGCTTGTCCTTCAATATCTCATTTGCTTTTTGCTGATGATAGTATTTTTTCTGTAGAGCGCAGAAAGAGGAGTGCAAGGCTATTACGGTAATTCTAAAAGAATATGAAAAAATTTGGGGACAACAGATAAATTTTCAGAAGTCATCAATTCAGTTTGGGCATAAGATCGACAAGGCAACTCGCCAGGAACTCAGGGACATCTTAGAAATCCAAAACTTAGGATGAATGGGAACATACTTGGGTATCCCAGAAAGTTTGGGAGGCTCCAAAGTCCAAGTATTTGGTTTTATACAGGAAAGGCTGAATAACAAAATAAATGGATGGAAAAGAAGTGATTACAAAATCAGTGGTAGCTGCTCTTCCCAGCCACAAAAGCTGACTGTGTTTCTGAAATAAGAGCGGGGAGGCAAGCCTTTAGCCTTTGACATAACACCTTTGAAATAATTTTGTATCCTACATTACATAGACTTATTGGCCTAAGCTCTGTCATCCTAGTCGGTCTTTCCATCTTAGGAATCAAGCATATATTTGTAATGTTTAACCGCGCATCCAATTTCCCTGTTGCCAAAAAATTATTGACCAATTTCAAAATATCCTGTTTGATAATGTGCCAAGAATGTTGAAAGAAAAGTGCCGTCATGCCATCCGGCTCCGGTGCCTTTTCTGGGTGTATCATAAACAGTGCTTGTCGCACTTCTTCCTCTGTGGCGAGTTTGATTAAGTGCTGATTCGTTTGTTGAGATATGGTTGGTTTGATTTCTTCTAAAAAATCGTCAAATTCCGAAGGTGATGTAGTATTAAAAAGTTCATCAAAATAATCAACTGCCACCTTCTCCACTCCTTTGTCCTCAACCACCCAATTTCCATTAGTATCATATAAACCCACTATACGGTTACGAGCTCGCCGTTACTTCGTCAAGACATGAAAAAATTTGGTACTAAGATCTCCTGCCGTGTTCCACATATTCCTGATTTTCTGTTGTCTATAGTCTTTTTCGTCCCTGTAAGCCTCTTGTAGTTTCCTAGACACATCTAGAATATCCTCTTGAGTTCTATTATCATCTATTTGTACTTCCTCTAATGTTTTTTGTAATTCTGCTATTTTTTCTTTTCCGTACGGGGTATTATTTATTTTTTCTTATTTATTACTTTGAAATGTTAACTTGCGACTGGTTAATTCTTTGATACCGATCGTCGTTCATATAATTTGACATATTTGTTAGATCAAAATAGTGATTGTTTGATTTATTGTTGTTTCTTTCTTGAAAGGTATATTAACTACTTCTGGATATTTTCTGTTCATTAAAATGAAAATGTTGTTTTATATATTCTTCTCTGTTGTTATGTGATCATTTTTTAATGTTCTGGTTGCATGTAGTACTCATTATATATTCGTGTTTATTTTGGTTTAAATTTTCATTTTTACCTTTGCTAGTGTTTTGTTATATTTAATCTAATTGATAATAGAGTTTGATTTGAACCATAAGTTGTTGGAGATAAACTTGAAGTTAGAGATAAACATAAAGATAGCTTAGAGCCTAAGCAATGTTAGATTTAGGAAAGTGAATCCCTAAGAGTTTAGGAGAATAATATAGCTATATAATAAGATGCAAGAGTGTTGCATAGATTATGAGTTTGAGCTGTTGTGTTTTGAGTGCTTGAGTTTTTGAGATAGTTTTCTTAAGATAATAAAGAGAGTTCTTTATTGTGTGATCTTGATACAAACCTTGAGCTTATATTTGGTATCAGAGCCAAAACTTTTCAAGGCAATCGAGAAAGATGAGTGAGTTAGCAATAACTACGAGCAAGAAGGATGGAGGATCATCAAAGATAAATTGTCCTATGCTAAACGCAACTAACTACACAGTTTGGGCAATACGGATGAAGGTCCTTCTCAACGTTCATGAAGTATGGGAAGCAGTCGAGGAGGAATCGACAGAGAAAAAGAAAAATAACATGGCAATTGCTCTGTTATTTCAATCTATTCCGGAAACTTTGATCTTACAGGTCGGGAACCTGAATTCTGCAAAGAAGGTGTGGGACGCGATAAAAACTCGCCATGTAGGAGCAGATAGAGTTCGAGAAGCCCGACTCCATACATTGATGACCGAGTTTGATCGAATGAAGATGAAAGAAACAGAGAAAATAGATGACTTTGTTGGTAGAATGTCGGAGATATCATCTAAAGCAGACGCGTTAGGAGAAAGCATAGAAGAACCGAAGCTTGTGAAGAAACTCTTGGGAAGTTTACCAGACAAGAAGTATCTACACATGGTTGCCTCCCTTGAACAACTATTAGACTTAAAAACCACGAGCTTTGAAGAAGTGATAGGCCGACTCAAAACCTATGAAGAACGTATAAGCGTGGAGGAAGAAGATACGCAAGAAAACCAGAACAAGCTTATGTATACGAATGCAGAATCACAAACGCAACGCAATTACTATGGTGAAAACAGAGGACGCGGTCGTGGTGGACGACAATACGGAAGAGGAAGAGGACGCGGAAGGTCGTACTGGGATAGCAGAGATACAACAAACATCACATGCTTTCGGTGTGATAAACAAGGACACTTCGCTGCTACATGCCCAGATAGATTACTCAAGCTCCAAGAGACGACAGAGAGCAAGAATGAAGACGAGACTCAGGAAGCCGATAGACTTATGATGCATGAGATCGTTTATCTCAATGAAAGAAACGTGCAACCAAAAGAATTCGAGTCCAGTACTGACGGAGACAAAGTATGGTATTTAGATAACGGAGCCTCAAATCACATGACTGGAAATAGAAGCTATTTCAAAGCCATCGATGACACTGTCACCGGGAAGGTCTGATTCGGAGACGACTCAAGAATATCTATTGAAGGAAAAGGATCAATACCATTCATAAGTCAAGACGGAGAAAAAAAGATACTTGCAGACGTTTACTATATACCGGAGCTTAAAAGTAACATCATAAGCCTCGGCCAAGCCACCGAATCAGGGTGTGATGTAAGGATGAGAGAAAACTTCCTTACACTTCATGACAAAGAAGGTAATCTGATAGTAAGAGCAACTAGATCGAGAAATCGGTTATATAAAGTCACAATGGAGATAGAAGAACAGAAGTGTCTGCAACTTCAGTCCAAGAGCAAGACGTCCCGTTGGCACGCACGGCTTGGCCACCTAGGTTTCGATGCTATGAAAGCAACAATAGAGAAAGAACTTGTGTCTGGAGTCCCTCAAATAAAGATAGAGAAGGAAACGTGTGAAGCTTGCTTGCGTGCAAAGCAAACAAGACGTCCCTTTCCAGCTGCTACAACCTACCGTGCATCTCGCGTACTAGAACTCATACACGGTGATCTCTGCGGACCAATAACACCATCTACCGCTGGAAGAAGGAGATACATATTCGTCCTTATTGATGATCACACACGTTATATGTGGACAGTACTGATGAATGAAAAAGGCGAAGCATTCGACAAATTCAAGAAGTTTAAAGCAATTGTTGAGCGAGAAACAGGGGAGATGATTAAAACGTTTCGGACAGATAGGGGAGGAGAGTTCACAAGTTTGGAGTTTCAAAATTTTTGTGAGATATCCGGCATCCAACGACACTTAACTGCTCCTTATACACCGCAGCAGAATGGAGTAGTAGAAAGACGCAACAAGACCCTGTTAGAGATGACGCGGAGCATTCTAAAACACATGGAAGTACCCAACTATATGTGGGGAGAAGCCGTGAGACACTCAACCTATGTGATCAACCGTATAGCAACAAAAACGTTGGTCTCTCAGACGCCATATGAAGCTCTTAAAGGGAAGAAACCGAACATAGAACATATGAGAGTATTTGGCTGTGTTGCCTATGCCAAGATAGAATCAACAAATCTAAGGAAGCTTGATAACAGGTCTCGTACACTTGTGCATCTTGGAACTGAGCCTGGCTCAAAGGCATACAGGTTGTTCGATCCCACTGAGCAGAAAATAGTCGTAAGTAGAGATGTCGTCTTTGATGAAGGTAAACCTTGGGAGTGGAACAAGGATAGGAGCGAAGCAGTTGAGAAACCTGGCATGTTTAAGGTTTCTTTCGGGAACTATGGGAATCAAGGACTTGAAGATGACAACGAACAATCAAACAATGGACTTCCTGTCGATGATCAGGGAGAAATAGCTAGCGAGGAAGACGAAGAAGACAACAATGAGGAAACAGAGGAGTCTCTGCTTCGAAGATCAACTAGGATTACTAAGAAGCCTAGTTATCTTGATGATTATGTGTGTGTTGCAGAGATAGAAGGGGAGCGTCTGTTACTTCTACTAAATGAAGAACCATGGGAATTCAAGGATGCTATGGAAGAAAAAGTTTGGCGTGATGCCTGCGAAGAAGAGATTAATTCTATTGTGAAAAACAGAACATGGAATCTGGTAGATTGTCCGACGGGAGTCAAACCAATAGGGTTGAAATGGATCTTTAAGATCAAACGGAATGCGGATGGGAGCATAAATAAATATAAATCCCGGCTGGTGGCAAAAGGCTACATCCAACGACACGGTGTTGATTTTGATGAAGTCTTTGCACCTGTCGCGAGAATAGAAACAGTACGGTTTCTAATTGCTCTAGCTGCTACAAACGAATGGGAGATTCATCGCCTGGACGTAAAAACAGCTTTCCTCCATGGAGATTTGAAAGAAGATGTATATGTGAAGCAGCCCGAAGGATTCGTAGTCAAGGGACAAGAAGAGAAAGTATACAAGCTTAACAAAGCTTTATACGGCTTGAGACAGGCTCCGAGAGCTTGGAATGAGAAGCTCAACAAAGTTCTTACAAAGCTGAAGTTTATAAGGTGCTCAAAGGAACCATCCCTGTATCACAAAAGAGATAAGGATCAACTACTACTTGTCGCCGTCTACGTTGATGATCTTTTGATCACCGGATCAGATCAGGCAGTAATCAGGGCGTTTAAAAAGGAGATGTCGAGTAACTTCGACATGAGTGATCTTGGGTTACTAACATATTACCTTGGCATTGAGGTCTGTCAAGAAAAGGGAAGAATAACTCTGTCACAAGAGCGGTATGCAAAGAAAATATTAGAAGAAACCGGTATGGACAGGTGCAATGCGGTCCACACGCCTATGGAGTTTGGTTTGAAGTTATCAAAGGCAAAAGAGGAAGAAAGCGTTGATGAAAAGGACTACAGGCGCAAGATCGGGTGTCTACGTTACCTCCTCCACACACGGTCAGATCTTGCGTTCAGTGTGGGTTTGTTAAGTAGATATATGCATGATCCAAAGACATCACATGGAGCAGCTTTGAAACAAGTTCTGAGATATTTGAAGGGGACAACGAGTTTAGGTCTCATATACACACGAGCAGAGACAATAAAACTGGAAGGCTTTAGTGATTCAAGCCATAACATAGATGAAGATGATGGTAGAAGCACCACAGGTCACATATTTTATTTGAATGGGTGTCCAATTACTTGGTGTTCTCAGAAACAAGAAACCGTGGCCTTATCATCATGTGAAGCTGAGTTTATGGCAGCAACCGAGGCTGCTAAGCAAGCCGTGTGGCTTCAGGAGCTTCTTGATGAAATCACAGAAGAACCGAGGCAACGAGTAGTAATAAGGCTGGATAATAAATCGGCAATAGCACTTACCAAGAACCCGGTCTTCCATGGTCGCAGCAAGCACATACATAAGCGTTATCATTTCATCCGTGAATGCATCGAGAATGAACAGGTGGATGTCCAACATATTCCAGGAACAGAGCAAAAGGCTGACATTCTCACCAAAGCCTTAGGAAGAATCAAGTTCAAAGAAATGAAAGAGCTAGTAGGAGTACAAGATGTTCAAGAAGATAACTTAAAGTTTAAAGGGGAGATTGTTGGAGATAAACTTGAAGTTAGAGATAAACATAAAGATAGCTTAGAGCCTAAGCAATGTTAGATTTAGGAAAGTGAATCCCTAAGAGTTTAGGAGAATAATATAGCTATATAATAAGATGCAAGAGTATTGTATAGATTATGAGTTTGAGCTGTTGTGTTTTGAGTGCTTGAGTTTTTGAGATAGTTTTCTTAAGCTAATAAAGAGAGTTCTTTATTGTGTGATCTTGATACAAACCTTGAACTTATATAAGTTTTGGGGGTTTTTTTTTTAATATATGTTTTGTGACAATATAAGTTCGTTGTTCAGAAAAAAAAAGTGACAATATAAGTTCATACGGCGTTCATGAATTATTAATTGTATATGAAGGTTACCATTTCGCATGTTCTCCGAGATCATTAATAACTCATGTTTCCTCATGCAATACCCAATAAGTGGAACTAAGCTCTGGTGTTTTAAACCCCTCATGCAAACGACCTCGGCGACAAATTGCTTCTCACCGCCATGTGATACTTTCTTCGCAACCACTTCTTTCGGTTCTGTGCGGTCTTTTGTAGACTTCACCAAAACCTCCTCTCCCCAGAAACTCAATTATACTGAATCTTTTAGATGCCTGATTTGTAAGAATAGCTTAGTGGATCATATTCATTTTCTCATTCCTCTCTCTTACTTCGGTGTATAAGGGTTCTCCAATACAAATAAAAAAAAAAGCACCAAAAACTATGGAAGCTATTAAACCAAGAGAGCACTATGCACCGGATATGTAGACTTTTTTTTTTTAATTTCTAGGATGGGGGAACATTTAGGAAGCCTTGCAGCGACGCCATGCTTTTGCTAAAACGCCACCCAAGTTTGTAAGTATGTAATGTTAGGTCTGGCACTGAGAGAGGTTTTTTCTCTCTATTCTCTCTCCCCTAATTCCCTTTTCACTCGGCAAAACCCTAGTTTCTCAAGCTTTGGTGGCCGGCGGAGCCCTTGTCCGTCGGTCGCCACCCCTCATGTTCCGCTGCTCTGCCTCCAATCCTGTCTCTCGGTTGTCCTACCGTCGCCTCCTTGCTCAGCCCTCTAGATTTCCGTCGGATTACGGCCAGATCCGGCAGATCTAATCAGTCGCCGAGGGTGTTTTTGGCTTCCCCGGAGGGTTGGCGAGTCTGCGGTTGGTCGTCTGTCTTCAGGAAGCTCCGTTTTTGTTGCAGATCTGGTTTGGTTGTGGTTGAATCTGGGTCAGGTTCAACCCGAAGATATCGCCGGATTTGAAGCGCGTCGCTGCCGTTTCGCCTCTGGCCTCGTGGTGTCTGCACCTCCCCCCTCTCTTCGGTTCGGTTGCTACGCTAGGACTTCCCCATCTGGATTTTTGGATCTGAGATGAAAAGGCGTTGTGAGGCTTTCGTCGGGGACTCCTTTTGGTCTGGTTCTCTTAGCTCCTAGCATGGTGGCCTCGTAGTCACCTGGTGATTGGAGCTCTGCTCCTCTGTTCTTCACGATTCTGGAAGGAGATAGACAGATTTTGCGCCTTGCCTACTCCTTGGTCTGATGCCGTAATCTTTCTGAGCTAGCTGTTTCTGTGAAGGGACCGGAGTCGAGAGCCTTAACCTCCGCTTGCTTCAGACAGTCATGCTCCAGCATCTTCATGTTCGGTTCGGTTCATTTGGTGTAGGGTCTCCAAGGTCTCGTCTTGTTTGTCTCTGGAGCTACTTCGGCGTCTGGAGTGGATACCACCGGAATGTGGCCGGACCGGGACCTAGTCAACCCCGCTTCGCCTATAGTCCTTTTGGTTTCGCCTTCGGGATAATCTTCGGCCCCTAAGATGATTCTCCGGTTGATTTTCTCCTTGATTAACGCTCTTGTTTCAGGTTCCGGAACCAAGTTCAAGCGTTGGTCTACTGGTAATCGAATAGGTTCTAGGGAATTAGTTTAGTTAAGCTTTACTCACGCTCTCTTGTGCTGAGTAAACCTCATTGTCATTGTAAGTCTTTTTTATCTTTTTTTTGGGGCTTGCCTTGACCCATGCTTTTGTTAGCAAACCTTAGGTGCAATAGCTTTTGTTCATTCAAAGTCTAATGTATCTCTTGCATCATTATACTTAATGAAATTCACATTCTTATCAAAAAAAAAATGTTAGGTCTGGCACGGTTGCATTCCCTGTTCTAAAACGCGGCCGCCGAGTCCGGAAACGCGTCGAGTAAACACTATGCGGTCAAGGAGCGTCGCGATTTGCCTTAATTCTGTTAAAAACTTGAACACCACGAGAAAACTTGCTTTTTTGCTCGTTTTATGTGAACAATCATATAGTATATGAAGGATCTGTTGATTTTAAGCTTTAAAACTAGAGAAAGATGATGCAAAATGACGAAAATGATGGAGGCGGATGTGTTTTCGAGTTGCAGAGTCGACAACACTAAAAGAAGAAGACAAAAAGAATTTTACAGTTGTACCCTTCATTATAGAAAAAGCAAAAATAATCAAAAAATGCATTGAGGGAAACTCGAACCCGGGCTGCCAAACACATTAATAGCCAGGAACCGCTGCGCTAAATAAACATATTTGTAATATGGCAACAAAAAACTAAAATATCACTTTAAACTGCGTGAAACTCAAAGAAAAAGATCTCCCATAACATAAACATTTTATAAATATATTAAAAACTAGGTTCCGCATAATCTTTGATTACTCCCCGACTATTCGGTAACTTACTAGGCCTCGACTCATCGCCCGACTAGCGCCTAGCGAGTTTCCGAACGGGGGTTGCATTACAGAGCCGACAAACATATTCAATAAAATACTTTATTTAGACTATATGATGGAACTCTCCGATGTAATATGAACCTAAAATAATAATTCAGTAAAGTAGTATTCAAAACACCTATATAAATCAACTTTGATAGCCTATTAATCTTCTGTTCTCATCTTCTCCAGACAATTTTATCTCTTGAAATTGCTGTAAAGTTTTTGATCAAAATATTGTCAGTATATTTTTTCTGGTAGGTGTATTTATTACTTTTACATGTATTATTAGAAAATGTTAAATACGTTAATATGTTAACAAAGAAATATCTTAGTATAGGAGTGTATACACAATCTTACGTTTTTAAAGAATTTAGTTTTGAAGTACATTTCAATATTACAGTTGACACTTTATGTTTGAATTAAAATGATAAAAATACGATTATTTACTATTATATATAGTAGTTTCAACTAAACAAAAGAGATCAGATGACAAAAATTACTATAGATACATGAGTGCGACGGTGGAACATGAAAAATAAAATAGTTTCATTTCCACCACTGTTTTATACAAATAATTATTTAGAAATAACTACTTTTTTTTGGGGCAACATTTAGAAATAACTACTTAAACAAACATTTTTAGTATCATCCTTATATTTTCATTCAATCAAAACGCTGAAAGACGAAACACAATCATAGTTTTTGCTAAACACAATTGTGGAAGACTAATTCAAAATTTGAGATGATGACAAAGTAATCTAAAGTAGATTAGTTAAGAGCTATGTCAAATCTGGGCACAGACAAATACGCAGAGGGGAGTGTGCCGAACTGGCTGGTGTAGATATACCATCAGCATCAGGATGACCAATGTTAAGCTAAAGGGAGCCACGATCCTTTAAGGTGAATAGGTGATCAATTTGTTTGTGGCGGAGCTGTTAATTACAACCTGACAACAAAATAATTAGCTAAGAAAATAAGATGGCAAGCTAAAGATTAATAAAAATGTTATGGGAAGAATTAAATAGACCATATACCCATTTCCTCAGAGTGTATAGCTCTGTTACGACTCCTTCGTTTTGCATGGTTCTAGCTTTGAAAATTAATTTGATCCGTAAGTGCTAAAATATTCCGACTCTCACTCTCATTTCTGCGTTAAGGCAAATTTCGTAAGTGCTATAGATAGTTGAATCCTCCCGGGAGCCAAATGTGCCTGGAGAAATTGAAGAAAGAAGCATTTGTATTAGTTATTGTGTGTATGAATTGCAAGAGAAATTGCATTTACACTAAGTTTCATCCATTCAAAGTTCGTAGGTTATATGTGATAAAGTTATAAACTTAGAGAGGTTTTTACTAAATTTTTCCTTTGTTTTCGTTGCTCTTTACAGACACCATACTATCCTCTTTATACAAAGACTCAGAACAATCTAGGCGTTAGACACACAGCTATCTACAGCTGTCAATGATGACTCACACAAAGGATCAAATCTGTTACGCAGCAGGAGCGTCCTCTTTTCCGTACTCGAGCTGCTCTGTCTCTGCATCGCAGCTTTCTTCTTTGTCTCATTCTGTTTCTTCTGAGATGGGCCTTTCTCACGCTTACCCATTGGGCCATTCTCACTTACATTCCCCCGCAAACTCGTTGCGGGAGGAACTGAGATACCGAGTTTGTCACGTAAGCTTAAGAAGGAGTGTCTTGGAAGAGATTTTGTGAAAATATCCGCCAGCTGAGTCGAGGAAGGAATGTGTTTAGTTTCCAGAAACCCAAACGCTACCTGTTCTCTGATGTAGTGGTAATCCGTTTGAAAGTGTTTAGATCGACGATGGAGAGCTGGATTAGTGGAGAGATACACTGCAGATAGGTTGTCACAGTGAACTATAGTTGCTTGATGTTGAGCAATCTTCAGATCACGCAGCAGGTTAGACACCCATTTGAGCTCTCTGGCTGTTGTCTTAAGAGCCCTGTATTCGGCCTCAGTTGAAGAGTGTGAGACAGAATCTTGTCTTTTGGCTGACCAAGATAGAAGCGTTGAGCCCATACCAGACCAGTCACTGTCACAGAAATCAATGAGGTTCATATTCATGTCATTTGTGATAGAGAGACCTGCCCTGAGTGTTCCTTTTACATATCGCAGAGTTCGTTTCAGGAGACCGAAGTCAGACATTGTTTGGGCATGCATCCGCTGACATATGAAGTTGACGGCGAATTGAATATCTGGCCGCATTATCGTGAGGTATTGAAGTTTCCCCGCCAGGCTTCTGAAGTACGTGGGTTCAGGGAAGGGCTCTGTGTCTGAATCATTTAGCACAATTGGCAATGGAGTGGGCATTGCGTTGCAGTCTGACATTCCTGCCTGATGTAGCACGTCTGCAGCATACCCTTCTTGATGTAAGAACAGACCGTGTCTTTCTCCTCTATCTGGATGCCAAGAAAGTATTTCGGTTTTCCTAGATCCTTCATTGCAAACCGAGTATTTAGAGATGACAGAAGGTCTTGTAGAAGCTCATCTGAGTTGCATGTAAGCAGGATGTCGTCTATGTATAGAAGGAGCAGTAGTGACCTTTCGTTGTGATGATATGTGAACAACGAAGGATCTGATTTGCTGCATTCAAATCCAAACTACAGTAGGAAGGCACTGAAGGTATCAAACCACTCCCTTGGCGTTTGTTTCAGGCCGTACAGTGCCTTCGTTAAGCAGCAAACATGATCTGGTTTCTTTGGGTCTACGAAGCCGGCGGGTTGAAACATATATACTGGTTCTTTTAGGTCTCCGTGAAGGAAAGCATTTGACACGTCTAGTTGCTTAAGAGTCCACTTGCGTACAGTAGCAACTTTGAGAACCAGTCTGATGGTTGCTGTTCTCACCACTGGGCTAAAGGTTTCTAAGTAGTCGATGCCTTCCTTCTGTTTGTTTCCTTTCGCCACTAACCTGACCTTTCTTTTATCAGGTGTGCCATCCGGGTTTAGCTTCGTTGTAAACAGCCACTGCGAGTCCAAAACATGCATTTCTGGAGTTCGAGGAACAAGTGTCCATGTGTGGAGCTGATGAATTCTTCTGATTTCTTCTAGAGCAGGATCAATCCACGCTGGATGTTTCATTGCCTCGTCAATGTTTCTTGGTTCCTCAGTAGTGAACTTAGAGGCAAGAAGCACATATCTGGAGTTTGGTTTTGTGATACCTGCCTTTCCTCTAGTAGTCATTGGGTGAGCATTCGGAAGATGTGCGGGTTGTTGTTGTTGAGGAATGATTTCTGCAGCGGCTTCAGGTTCAATGTGATCAGCTTCATTATGATCACTGTGAGGATTCTCTTCATTAGCAGCCTGATCATGTTGTTGTTGAGCAGGAGGGGGTTCCTGAGGCGTAGTTGTAGTCACCACTGGTCTTGGAAGATATTGAACTGGTGATTGACTTTCTTGTGCCTTCTCTTGTGGAGTGCTCAACTGCCATGCTTTGAGTAATAATGTTTGATAATCTGGGATCATCTTTTTTATACCTCGTCTTGAATGGAAATTCTTGTTCGTCAAACAGAACATGTCTAGAGACATAGACTTTACCAGTAGGAGGGTAGAGACATCGATATCCCTTGTACTGACTGTTGTATCCCAGAAAGACGCATTGAAGAGATCTTGGATCAAATTTATGTTGAGCAATTGGCCTGAGACAGGGGTAACAGGCAGAACCGAAGACTCTGAGATTAGAGTAGTCTGGTTTGCTCTGTAACAACCTTTCATGAGGACTCAAATCTGTTGAAGCAGGGAGCAAGTTCACAATGTAGTTTGCTGTAAAGAATGCTTCTACCCAATAGCTCAGCGGAGTGTTTCTGTGAAATAGCATTGATAAGCCAAGCTCAACAATGTGTCGATGCTTTCTTTCGGCTTTACCATTTTGTTCCGGTGTGTAGGGACACGACATTCTGTGAGCTATACCCGATTCAGCTAAGTGTTGCTTCAGCAAGTGGCTTGTAAACTCGCCTCCCCCATCGCTTTGGAATTCCTTTATTCTGGTGTTTAGTTGGTTTTCAACCAGTTTCTGAAATTACTTGAAGACACTAAAGAACTCGGCTTTGGTATGTAGAGGATATAACCAAGTGTAGCTAGTGAATTCATCAATGAAAACTGCATAATATTTGAAGCCTTAGTTTGATACAATTGGTAAGGGACCCCATGGATCACAGTGAATCCGATCTAGAGGTTTCAAAACACAAGAAGAAGAAGCAAAAAATGTAAGTCTAGAGTTTTTCCCCATCTGGCAAGGCTCACAAAGGGGGTGTGTTCTGCTCTTATTCATCTTTATATCCTTGCTGTGTTGGAGTTGTTGAAGAATCTTGATGTTGGAGTGAGCTAAACGATGATGCCAGGTGCTCTCACTTGCTTCAATCTGACGATTTGAATAGAACACTTCGCAGTCTTGATTCTTCAACATATAAAGTCCATTATTTCTTGGACCCTTGGTCACCACTTTCTGAGTTCTCAAATCAATCACGCAGACCATATTAGAGTCAAAATAAACTCCACACGGAAAATCATCACAAAGCTTCGACACTGACAGAAGAGATTTCTTCATATTAGGACATACCAGAATCTCGTTTAAAGGACGAGTACCTTTGCTAGTAGCGATGGTGGTGGAGCCGACGTGAGTGATGGGTAAGTAAGCACCATCACCCACCATTATCGTATCGTTACCTTCATAAGGAGAGACTTGCTGAAGTCCTGAAGCAGAGGAGGTGACATGATTTGAGGCACCGGAATCGGGATACCATTCTCTGCCGGTTTCGTCAGACACACGCAACGAGGATAACGCTTCAGTGTTGTAGTTGTTATCAAAACGATTGTAGCACTTCACTGCTGTGTGACCGACACGCCCACAAATCTGACATGTTGGTCTGTCTCCAGAAGGGCGGCTTTGCGTTTGATATTGACTGAAGCCTAGACCCCTGCTAGAGTATCCACCTCTGCCTCTGTAATTTTTGTAGTGGCCCCGACCTCGGTGACTTGGAGCATACTGTGGTGGGGTAGACTCAGCTCTCTGCGTGTTGAACGCCACATGAGGGTTTGCCGACGTATTTTCTTCATACGATTGAAGCTTAGTGTCGTAGTTCTGGACATCGGAGATGACATCGTTGAAGGTTGGAGCAGGAAGTTTGCTGAAGGAGCTTTGAATCACCGTAGTAATAGGGTCATACTCTCTCCCCAAGTCATTTAAGAAGCCAAAGATCTTCATCGATTCATCAACTGGTTTGCCGATGGAGCTTAGAGAGTCACAAACAGATTTGAACTCACGACAGTACTCAGACAAGGTCTTGCCTTTCTTCGAGAGAAGCTGAAGGTTACGACGGAGAGTGAACTCTCTGGAGACACTGCTCTTGTTGAAATTTTCGGCCAGCGAGATCCAGATCTCTCGTGATGTCCCGAGACTATGAACCTGGCTCTGATACCATGGTAAAGTTATAAACTTAGAGAGGTTTTTACTGAATTTTTCCTTTATTTTCATTGCTCTTTACAGACACCATACTATCTTCTTTATACAAAGACTCAGAACAATCTAGACGTTAGACACACAGCTATCTACAGCTGTCAATGATGACTCACACAAAGGATCAAATCTGTTACGCAGCATGAACGTCCTCTTTTCCGTACTCGAGCTGCTCTGTCTCTGCATCGCAGCTCTCTTCTTTGTCTCATTCTGTTTCTTCTGAGATGGGCCTTTCTCACACTTACCCATTGATACCATGATAAAGTTATAAACTTAGAGAGGTTTTTACTGAATTTTTTCTTTATTTTCGTTGCTCTTTACAGACACCATACTATCTTCTTTATACAAAGACTCAGAACAATCTAGACGTTAGACACACAGCTATCTACAGCTGTCAATGATGACTCACACAAAGGATCAAATCTGTTATGCAGCATGAACGTCCTCTTTTCCGTACTCGAGCTGCTCTGTCTCTGCATTGCAGCTCTCTTCTTTGTCTCATTCTGTTTCTTCTTAGATGGGCCTTTCTCACGCTTACCCATTGGGCCATTCTCACTTACAATATGTACTGATATGCTACTGTACATGTCTTTGTCTTCTCTTCCCACATCTTCCATCTTCTCATCTGAGGTTACAGATTTGAAAGAAAAAAAACGATCCTTAGATTTCTGAAGAATGAAGATGCAGCTGATACACCCTGTTAGACTATACAATCTACTTTCCCCTGGAAACAAACATTTAAAAGATTTATTTGTCGAATATTGAATAAGGGTTTATGTAAAAATAAGATTCCTGAAGAACGAATTTTTACCTTCTCTGAACCTTTGGTAGCCAAACTCGTTTGTGGAAAGAAATATTTGGTTAACTCGAGAACCTTTCGACCAGAGTTTTCTTCATCTCGTTCGTCCTTTCCAGTATCGTATTTGTCGCCAGATACTTTTTCCCTTCGTCGGATTAACTGCAAGGACGCATTGATACTGCGATGTTCGCAGTAGGTATTGGGTTTTAATCCATTGAAGTGTAGTAAGAAAGGCCATAATGAGAAGTATGAGGCGTTTTATATTGGAGGAACTTTGATTAAAAATGGAGAATGGATTTATGTGGATAGTGATGGTTTCTTGATCTCCAAGACCGAACTCTCAGTTTGATTCACGATGTTACAATGATTGTGATAAGAGGCTTTCTTGGAGGACAGCTGGTTTATTTCGACTTTTTAATACTCGGTTTACTATTCTAAAAAATAAAATCACTTTGTGTGATTTGTGAATAAAAAATAATATTAATTATTTCGTTTGTTCAAATGAATGAAAAACATTATTTATTTTGCTACTTCTCGATTATTAATTTCTTAAATTTTGAAAAAAAAATGTGAGTCATGTGGTAAAAACGGTAAGGAAAAGTTGGTACAAGTACTCTCAGTTAAACTGATCTGATCAATGTACTCTCAACAAACTTTAATCAAAACATATGCATACACAAAGATTAACAATTACGTTACGCCAAAGATTTCAAACATTTTCTAGCGCGAAATCTAGATCAGACATTTTTTATTGAAATAGAATTGAACGAGATTTAAATATGTGATTTTCAAACTCTTTATCAAGCAATTCTAAAATTTTGACCACTAGATCAATTGTTTTTAGTTATGTCATTTACATTTTTATACTATTTGGGCAAATCACTCTACTGAGTTTTGGTTGTTTTGAAATAGATAGGCACCATAGATATGAATGAAGTCGTACAGAATACTTGAATTCGAATCCACAAATGGAGAAATATGCAAATTTGAAAGAATCTAGAATTCTTGAATATGGGATTTGAGAGAATACATATCGTGCATGGTGGACCAACTACCTTAATGGAGTTGAATAAATTCCATCTCAATTTTTTTATAATAAAAAGCTTTTCACACCTAACCAAAATAGGAGCGGATATTTGCAGAGCCGGCCCTGAGATTTTGAGGGCATTTAACAATGTCTTATGTAAAAAATTTTTTTTACCGGTTTGAGAGTTTAAATATTTTTTGGAGGTTTATGTCTATGTAGTTTTTTTCAAAAATTTCGGAAGCCTGTTACAAATATTTCATGAGGCATTGCCCAAGACCGGCTCTGGATATTCGTCACGTTAATTTCGGTTCACTCATTCTTTCGACCAACTACACCGTACGGAAATTTTATGTTTCCCCGGAGCGGTGTAAAGAATAACTTGAATATTATAAAAAGTATATTCAAGATAAGAATAACTTATCAACAGCTCTAAAAAGATTATTATTAAATTATGTATTTATGTTCCATCACATTACAGCATCATACAAAGTTAGAAAGACCATACCATCACCGTGCCATTTGTATTTAGAAATCTCATATTTAATCTAACGCTCCTTCGTTTTTTTTCTCTCATTTACATAGTATCTATGTAAGTCATAATACACAATCTATAATAGAATACCCTAATTTAAATAATATTTATTTTAAGAAATTTTTCTTTAAGCATATTCTGTATTCATCGAATTTTCTAAAGCGAAGCTTCAAACTATGTTGAAATATTTTTGATATGCATATATTGATGTTATTAATTTGTTTTTTATTTTTATTTTACCAGTTGAATATTTAATTTTTCTCAAACTATTCATATAATTTATCATTACGTTTACATGCATATTCAATCTGGTTTATTCAATATTTCGTTTAATAAAATGTAACTACCATTATAAATCCATATCTAGTTTGATTTAGTTCAGTTTAAATATATTTTCTTTCGTTTCTTTGGTTTTAAATCGATAACCATTATTATTTAGTTTAGTTTCATATATCAAATGAATTTAGAGTCATATAGCCATGATGAAGATGGAATATCAAAGAAGAACAAAATAAATAAAAACATTTCTACCAGCAAATAAAATAATCAATCTAATCTAGAAACAAAACTAAAACTCAAAATTTTGAAGATAAAATAATGAGAAACAAAAAACAAACACGAAAGATAAATTTTACACTATATCATAGTTGGTGTCCATATTAAAGTCATGCCTACTCCCATTGAATACGAAACTGTGTTCATTTACATTTAAAAGAAAATCTTATGAATAAATTCGATTAAACTGAGTTATTTCTTGAACATATAATAAATCAACCTTACAAACTAAAATATGAATTACCTTCTACTATAGAATCCATGAAAACATATTCACGCAACATATGTTCACATGTTCAATGCCCTTTTGTTCAGACGAAACTATACAGTTTGAAAATTTTGTGTCAAGATCAATGCTTTAATGATTGTAGACCGCCAAGGAATCTCAAATTTAGGAACAGAAACCTCACACATATTTGAACAAAACATGGACGTTCAACAAATATGCACATGGTAACTCCACTACAAGAAAACAGGTTCATACTGAGGGCCAAAATCTTCGGTATGTCGTCGGAATACGGTTATTCCGACGACATACCGAGGAAATATGTCTTCGGAAAAAACTCTTCGGAATTTCAATTTTCTTCGGAATTTCTTCGGAATTTTCTGACGGAATTCCGAGAAAACAAAATTCCGAGGAAACTTTGAGGACAACTGTTTCTCGGAAATGTCGTCGGAAAATACCGAGGAAGCTCTCCCTCGGTATATACCGAGGACACTTCCGAAGGAAAAATCCTCGAAAGTTCCGACGAATAATACCGAGGAGGCTAGCCCTCGGAAAATTCCGAGGACTGACTCCCTCGGAATATTCCGACGATCATAGTCGTCGAAATATACCGAGGGAACACGTCCTCGGAAATTTCCGAGGGCAAGCTTCCTCGGTATATTCCGACGACTACGATCGTCGGAATATTCCGAGGGATATCTTCCTCGGAATATCCAAAAAAATTAATTTTTTTTAAAAATTAAATTTTTTGAAATTTAAATTCGAAAATATAAAATTAAAATTAAAATAGAAAACATATTATATAAAATTCAAAGTAGTACAAATAAAAATAAAACATTCCGAGTTTTTGAAAAAAAAAACTACGGGTTTTGGGTGTTCGGGTCTGGCATGCTCGGGAACACCTCGTTCGGGTGCAACCTCCTCATCATCTCCATCATTTGCTCGTTCAGCTTCCTCTGTACCTCAAAGCTCACCTGTTGAGTCGCCATCTGGGTCTCCAACGCAGATATGCGATCATCCTTGTCCTGCAACAGACCCATAAGTGCTTCTGGATCAACAAAGGGCGGTGGTGCAGCAGAAGACGGAAGTGACCGGGACCGACGACCCAAACCGAACAAACGTCTCTTCTTCTTTGGAACCGACTGAAATAGAAAAGTGTCAAATTTAAATAATAGAAAAGATGAAAAAACTTTAAATAATAGAAAATCTGAATTGAACTTTAAAAAAAAAAACTTACCTCTTCAACGAGTTCGTTGATCCGAACCCGAGGCAAGTAGGTCGAACTCGTCGAATCGTCATCCTCGGTTTGAAGCTGAGACACCTCGTCTTCCACCTGAGTGTCGATGAGGGTGACCACATCCCTCACAACACCATCATCAATCTGGCCGGTCTTCTTGTTGGTATACGCCCTCTTCATTAGGGCGAGATCATCAACCGGCTCGCCCTCATTTTCTTCCGCCTTGAAAAAACATAAATTAAACAAACATTAGTAATTAGAAGAAATGCACAAAAAATAAAATTTAAAAACTTAAATAATAGAATAAAAAGCGACTAGCTTACCATGCGATCCCCCAGAGTGGCAATAGATTGAGCACCCAAGTTATGCCTGAAGACGCCCTTCCCTTTACGGTCGCTCCTGCGGTTGGTGGAGTTGGTGGAAGAAGTTGATTTCGTCTGATCCTTACTCCAATGCACACCCAACTCCAACCAGACCGTGAGGTTCATCGACTTTGGGACCTTTTAATTAAAAAAAATTGTTAAATAAATTAAAAAAATATTTTAATAAATTAAAAAATTGTTTAATAAATAAAAACAAACCTTGTTTATTTCCCACTTCTTCTTCCACTCGTGGATCTGCTTCCCATAGTTGTCCATAACTTTATGGACGAAGTGGTGATAGATATACAACGTATCATCGGCATTCCAGTTGAATTCTTGCTGAAAATAAAACACAATTAGTAGAAAATTTATATTAAAGATTAAAAGTATAAGTAAAAAAATTAGAATACTTACCGCAAACTGTTGAAACCACAGATGCTGCTTGTCGGTAGGAAAGTCGGTGAAAGTCGGATGCCCCTTGTCGAGGGCCGAGTACATCATACGGTTGATCCATGCGCTGATCCCGTTCGAGGATCGGTTGAACCTAATAAAAAGAACAAATTATTAAAAAGGAATCAAATTTTAATGAAAAAAATAGTTTTAATTACTATGTTTGACCCCGTCCACGTGGATACGGACTGAGATAGGGAAGATGGTCACGACCGGGCTGTCGAACAAACTCCGCAACTCTCATCACTCCCGGAGGACCCTCAGGAGCAGGAGCAGGAGCAGGAGCAGGAGCAGGAGCGGGTGCAGCAACGGCAGCGGGAGGAGCAGGAGAGGGGAATGGAGAGGGAGATGTATGGTAGGAGCTGTGGGGCGACGATGCGGAATCCTGAATGGAGTGGCTTCCCGAACCACCACGACCACGACGCTGTCGAGACCGGCTTTGATCATCATCATAAGACCTGTATATATATATATATTAAAAAATGTATAATACAAAAAAAGATTTTATATACAAAAAACATTATCATAACCAAAAAACTTAATTAAAAAAAATTAGTTTTAATATATAAAAAATAGTTTAATAATTAAAAAATAGTTTTAATATATAAAAAATAGTTTAATAATTAAAAATAGTTTTAATATATAAAAAATAATTTTAATATATAAAAATAATTTTAATATACAAAAAATAGTTTAATAATTTAAAAATAGTTTTAATATATAAAATATAATTTTAATATATAAAAATTAATTTTAATACAGAAATAATAGTTTAATAATTTAAAAATAGTTTTAATATATAAAAATTATAAATTTTTTATAAATTGTTATTATACATGATTTATATATATATGTATAAAAAATTATAAATCGTTTATAAATATAGAAAATGGTTTATAAATATTTTTAAAAATTTTAAAAAACGTTTTATTATACATATTTTATTACTGGAAACTTGAAAAACGTTTTTAAAAATCAAAAAAAACGTTTTAAAAACACAAAAAACGTTTTGAATTTTAACCAAAAAATAATTCAAAAAAAAACTAAAACAACAATCAAAACAACAATCCTAACTTAAACTATCCATTCAATCCTAAACTATCCATCAAACAACCTAAAATCTGAAAATCTAATCTCACAAACCCTAAGAAATTGAAAAATACAGGTTTTCATAGATTCTTACATGATTTTAGAAGTGGAGAAGAGATGTGGGCTTGGGGAGAAGATTCGCCGGCGGATGAATGAAAGAGATCGAAGAGAATTGAGAGAGATGAGAGAATTGAGAGAGATGAGATGCGGCGGCGGAGAAGAAGAAGAAGAAGGGTTATGTCATATATTTAATGATTCCAACGGACACGGGTTCGTCGGTATTCCGTCGGAATCATTAAATATATAACACTTTGCGAACCCCGGGTAAGTATATTCCGACGGAAAGTATCTTTCTCGGAATTTCCTCGGAATTTTCTGAGGAAATTCCGAGGAACTAGGGGTTTTAAACGAAAACCCATACCTTCCTTGGAATTTCCTCAGAATATTTCGAGGGATTTCCGAGGAAACAGGGTTTGGGGTTTCAAAACCTCGATTTTTTTTGCCGTATTTCATTTCTTATACAAATGTAATGCATACCATTACATAGATGATCATAAACCATCAAATAGCAAAATTTCAAAAATAATTGTAAGTATTCCCTTTAACGTTTATTAAAGTGTATAAGTGTTTCTCTTATGTTGTGTGGTTTTCATTCATGCAATCGTAAAAGTGTTTGTTATCGTCTAAAACACCAAAGTTTGACTTCATAATCTGGTTAAGACACTTAATGAAGGTTATATACGTGTTATTCAATCCGCAAAATGTTGTTTTCGGTTTAAAATCCCTAGTTCCTCGGAATTTCCTCAGAATATTCCGAGGGAATTCCGAGAAAATACTGAAAACCATTCCTTTTCTCGGAATTTCCTCGGAATTTTCTGAGGAAATTCCGAGGAACCAGGGGTTTTAAACCCAAAACCCTGTTTCCTCGGAATTCCTTCAGAATTTTCCGAGGAAATTCCGAGGAAGGTGTGGGTTTTCGGTATAAAACCCTCAGTTCCTCGGAATTTCTTCGGAAAATAATTTCCTCGGAATTTTCCGAGGAAATATACTTTACAATCAAATCCCTAAATCGAGAAGGTAAATTCTGATGAAAACCTAAAGTCCCTCGGAATTTCATCGGTATTTCTAAAAAAAAAAAAAAAAAAAAAAAAAAAAAACTACTCTGTTTCCGAGTCATCATCACCACATGAATCTGAATCTGGATCTTGGTGAAACTCTCCAATAACTGGTTCATCCTCTGCGTGAACGACGGCTTCCTCTGCGAAGTCGGTTAAATCGACTACAAGGCCACCTTCAGCAACATCTTCTGCTGCAATTAAGTTGCCGGATGTGATTGGTTGTAGTGGGTCTTCCAGCTCAGAACTTCCATGAACTCGGCCTCTCGGGTTGAGTCTTGTAACAGTAACCCATGGATCATCTCTGTTCCTTACCCGGGGGTACTTGATATAACAAACCTGTACCATTAAAAAAATTATTAGTAAATGTATAAATTATGATCAATCATTTTGAATAATTAACATTTACTTACCTGATCGGCCTGAGAAGCAAGAATGAAAGGATCATAATATTGCAGCTTTCGCCTCGAATGTACTGATGTAACACCAAATGCATCTGTTCTCACACCTCGATCTGGAGTGTTGTCGTGCCAATCACAATAGAAAACAGTACAGCGCAATCCAAGCATGCCCAAATACTTGATTTCCATAATCTCATGTATGTGTCCGTAGTATACATCATCTCCTGATGCAGAACAAACGCCAGCATCATAGGTCGTACGCGAACGTCTCCTCTTTTCAGTTGTGAATGCATATCCTCGAGTACAAAATCTCGGATATGACTTCACAACATAGTTTGGTCCAACCACCATTTCGCGTATCCAATCGTCAAATGTTTCACCTCTGGCTAAACCAGCAGACACCTATTAATAGCACATATATAATGAATTAGTATAAATATGTGATAAATGATATTTTAATTTGTATAAATATGTGATAAATGATATTTTAATTTGTTTAAGGCACTCACATAAGTAAACATCCATCCAGAAAATTCTCTCTGCTTCATTTCTTCTAGTTCCTCCTCTGTGGCGTATCTATATTCCAACCGCTTTTCTGCCATGAAAATCCTGTACATGTGATGACAACAATGTAATTAATTAAGATATAAATGTTAATTTGTTAAAATTAAAATTTATAAGATAATAAACTTACCTCTCATATTGAAGAACATCTTCGCAGTTGGTGAGCAAATATGTTTGCAAATGACTTCGCTCCTGCTCAGTAAGTCGACGGTCCTTTGGTTTTCCGCTAAGTCGTCCAAGATCTGTGAAAATATCTGGAATCTTAACATGATATGTTGCCCGTTGGCCTCTATCATCATGCCGAGCAGGTCTTCTGTTTTTGGTCTGAACTTCTGCTGGAAAGTAGTACTCGGCAAAGTTTGAAATTTCTTCATTGATCATCTGTGCGACTATAGAACCTTCCACCCTACTTAAATTTTTCACCATCTTCTTCAAATGGAACATATACCGCTCATATAGATACATCCATCTATACTGCACAGGACCACCAAGTTCCAATTCTCTTGCCAGGTGAATAACAAGATGCTCCATAACATCAAAAAATGAGGGAGGAAATATCTTCTCAAGGTTGCACTGAATCACGGCTATGTTAGTCTTCAGATTTTCAATACCTACAAGAGTCACTGATCTGCTGCATAAATCGCGGAAGAAAGCACTTATCCCTGCAATTGCTTCATGAACATTTCGTGGTAATAGTTCTTTGAAGGCAAACGGAAGGAGGCGCTCCATCAACACATGGCAATCGTGACTTTTCAAGCCAATAAACTTTCCTCCCTTTCTGTCGATACAGTTACGCAAATTAGATGCGTAACCGTCTGGAAACTCCACATCGTTTGAAATCCAATCAAAGAACGCATTTTTCCCTTTGCATCAAGTCGGTATATGGGAAAAGGAGCCCTACCATTCCCATCAACATGAAGTTCTGAACGAGCACATATATCGACTAAATCCAGTCTTGACTTCAAATTATCCTTTGTTTTACCTTGAACGTTAAGGATCGTGTTCATGAGATTGTCAAAAAAGTTCTTCTCAATATGCATGACATCTAAATTATGTCTTAGCAGATGATCCTCGTAGTATGGCAGATCCCAAAAAATACTTTTTTGTGCCAGTTATGTAGTTCTCCAACAGCACCTACCGGAAATTGCTCATGTCCACCAACGTCTGGCGTCCTTGCTGCACCAAAATCTCTTAGTTGTGTCTTCAAGCCTTTCCCAACAACTTCCTAAGGTGGACCATCAAACACCTGCTTGTTCTTCCTAAACAAAGTCTTACTCCGACGGTATGAATGATCAGGTGGTAGGAATCGTCTGTGACAGTCAAACCAACACGTTTTTCTTCCGTTCTTTAGTTGGAAAGCATCTGTGCCATCTTGACAATATGGACATGATAGCCTCTCATGCGTTGTCCATCCAGATAACATACCATATGCTGGAAAATCACTTATTGTCCACATTAGTACTGCCCGCATTTGAAAGTTCTCTTTACACGAAATATCGTATGTTTCAGCACCTTCAGTCCATAGTTGTTGCAACTCATATATTAGTGGCTGAAGAAACACATCAAGCGATCTCTTAGGATGCTCTGGTCCGGGAACGAGAATAGAGAGAAACAAAAACTCTCGTCGCAAGCACAAGTTTGGGGGTAAGTTGTATGGTGTAACAGTGACTGGCCATAGAGAATATTGTCTTCCACTCTTCCCACACGGGCTGAAACCATCAGTACATAATCCAAGGTAGACATTTCTTCTCTCATACGCAAAGTCGGGATACTTTGATTGGAAATGCTTCCACGCTTTTGCATCTGAAGGATGTCTAATCTCACCATCTGTTTAGTGCTCCGCATGCCATCTCATTCGTTGCGCTGTGCGTTCCGAAAGATACAACCTCTGCAACCTTTCCGTCAAAGGCAAATACCACATCCTTTTATATGGCACTGGAACTCTTCCACTCGTATCTTTATAACGAGGCTTCCCACAAAAATTTGCATCTAATCCGCTGGTCATCCGCCCTCCAATAAATCATGCAGTTATCGCTGCATACATCTATTACCTGATAAGATAAACCAACACCAGCTACGAGTTTCTGAACCTCATAGTATGAACCTGGAGCTACATTATCCTCAGGTAGAATACCTTTAACAAAATCAGCTATCGTATCCATACAGTCTTCAGCCAAGTTATAATCTGTTTTAATGCCCATCAGTCTTGTAGCAGATGATAAAGCTGAATGATCATCTCTGCAACCTTCGTACAATGGTTGCTTTCCAGCATCCAACATATCATAAAATCTCCGCGCTTCAGCATTGGGTAAATCTTCCCCTCTAAAATGATCATTTACCATCTGCTCAGTACCTACACCATAATCTACATCCGTTCTAATTGGTTCTTCTAATCTAACCGCAGGCTGAGGTTCGCTAGTACTACCAAGTTCATAATTAGTTTCCCCATGATGATACCAAATTTTGTAACTTCGTGTAAACCCACTCAAATATAGATGAGTCCAAACATCCCACTCTTTAATAACCTTTCTATTTTTACAATTAGAGCAAGGACATCTTAACTTACCTGTTTCTGCTTCCGGTTGTCGGCGAACTAATCCCATGAATTCGGTTATACCTCGTTGGTATTCTTCCGTAAGCAATCTCGTGTCCGGATCCAAATGAGGTCGATCGATCCAAGAACGAAAATAATTTGAAGAAGACATGTTTTTCTGAAACCAAATTCGTTATAGTAGGAGGGAAGAAGAAGAAATGGAGTGAATGAATGATGAAGAGGGGTGGCTGTATTTATAGATGAAATTCTGCCGAGAAACTGAGGAAATTCCGAGGAAAACAGACACTTCCTCAGAATTTCCTCGGAATCCCCCAACGGCTCTCCAACGGCTTTCTAACGGCTAAAAAAGTCGTCGAAATTTTTAAAATCCCCCTCGGTTTTTTCCGACGGACCTCGTTTCCTCGGTAATCCCTCGGAATATACCGAGGATATGTGTCTTCCTCGGAATTTCCTCGGAAATTTCCGAGGGAATTCCGAGGAAACCCCATTTTTTGATTACCTCGGTATTTCCTCGGTATTTCCTCAGAAAATTCCGAGGAACTCATTTTCCCTCGGTATGTCCCTCAGAATAGCGATGTTTTTTTTTGTAGTGCTCATCTTAAACAATCTTCTTAGTTGTTGCTTGTCTGCAAGCTTTTTTGATCTAATCCAACTGACCAGATTCACTACTTTTAGCAAACATGGTTTGCGTGTCAGACTCAGCAGTAGGTTTGTCATTTGCATGCATTGTGATTCCCAGCTGTGGAAAGGGTGTGGCACATGCCACCTAGTGAATATTTGCAACAGACCCCCAATATTTTTATAAAAAATTATATAGATATATAAACCTCTAAAAAAATTTTTTAGCCCCCCAACTTGTAAAATTTTTTTTTTATATAGAGATAGTTTTAAGCCCCAAAATTTCAGGGTTGACTGTGCATGCCACATGCTAAATAATATAAAAATCTTATGAATAGATCATACACATGTTATCATGTAGCTCTAATGGTTCAGAAGGCTATGCTGTGCCCCACTCTCTTTGAGTTCGAAGGCCACTAACCTGTTTTGTTCTTTTAAAAAAAAATTGTTTCTACACTTCTAATCACCTTTCTCTTTTTCATTTATTTTGCCACCCTTAATTATTATTTTTTTCACAATCGTTTTCTTTCTTTCCTTTCTCTAATATTACATTTTCCAAAATAAAAATATAATTTATTTAAATTTCACTCTAACAGTTATTTTTATTATTTTTCAGTACTTAGATTAAAATAAAAATAAAATAAATAAATGTTTTAATAAATATTATGTGCTATATATTATTTTATATAATTACTTAAAATGGGATATTTAAAATTATAAAATTGTTTATCTTTTTTATATGATCTAATTTCTGAAATTTTATAAAATGTAAATTTTTAGTGACTAAGAGCATCTCTAAAAGACTCTCTATTTTAAAGTTTTCAAATCTATATGTTTGAAGTTTCATGGTGTTCTTTTCCAATAAAAAAAACTTCAAATTTAAATTTAAAATTATTTGTGTTTTACTTTGTGGTCCATACATTTATAATAATTAATATGTAAATCCATTTTTTTTAATAAATAACTAGCACATATCTATAAATATTACAGAAGTATCAATTAATAAAATCTTACTGATTTGAAGTTTTGAAATTTCTTTTGAAGAGTAAAAACTGTACATTTACAGTTATAAAGTTTATTTTGGAAATACTCTAATATAATTTTTTAAAAAATATATATAATTTAATGAAATAAATTATATATAATATTTTAATATATATATACATATATATATTGTGCCACATATTAAATTATTTTCTAGGTTTGTTCCTGTTGTGATAAGTCTACAAAACACTGGTTTCAGACTTTGATTTATACTTAAAGACTGGGGACAATGGTTACATCTAACCTTTATTGGACCATCTTTAGATTTGGTAAAATATACCAAGCATCAAAACTAGTCACGTACTGCTTCCTTGGTTTTTTCATTGACGCATTAGTAAATTGGTAGAAGGTTATGTTGGTTGCTTCCTCTTTTGTCCTGCAGATTGAGTCTTACTGACCATATAATCTCTCATCTACAATAAGTATAAGTGAAAATTAGTTGATTATGAATCAGAAAAAAATACAAAAATGGAAGCCAACAAATTGTTTCGAACTTGGTTTCCTCTTCTTGTTCTCGTCTGTTTCTCTAAAGAAATTTCTTGCTACCATCTAATTTTATAATTTTTCAAAGAATGCAAAATCAAAGAAAATCTAGACAATAGTTGCAGAAAAGAAAAGAAAAGAAAATTATTAATACATACCTTAACTCCAATTTGGTCAATGGAGTAAAGAAGCAAAAACAGTAAAAGAAGAAGACTATTCCAAAAGAATAAGAATCCTTGGCTGTGGTGAGTAGTTTTTTATAGTTTAAGTGTTTTTCAAATTAAGGAATTTTTAGTGTAAAAACAATATGGTAACTATTTGGTATTAATTATTAACAAAAAAGTTAATTTGTATAACAGATAAATTTTCAATGTGTCGCTTTATAATATATGCATTTATATGTTTTACTTTTGATTGTTTTTTCGCAGGTTTATCGGTTATAAACTTAACCATATCCAAATTCTACGGTTTTTATAAAATCATATTCATACAGTTTATATAGTTTATACCAAAATCGCTAACCCTACCGACTGGCTGGCCTTCACCTCTGAGTTATTCTCATTTCGGCTTCTACAAGCTGGCTTCTCGGAGTTCAGCATTGTTCGCATGCTCAGGACTAGGAACTTGCGAGCAGATTTCCTCGTCAAGGACGCGAGAAATATCGGTGTTCTTTTTTTTCATATAGATCAGACCCAGCCAGACAGAGCGTCTCTTCGAAACGCCTCAAACCCGACTACCACTTAATCTTAGAAGATGAACATCGAAAAAAAAATAGTATATACCAAAATTAAACTATATTATCTATTTCAGTTTGGTTCAATTTATCATATTTGACATGCCTAATAGACAAATCTTTCTTCCCCCCCCCTTTTTTTTATTGCCTACTTGCCCTCCATTTACCTAACAGTTTATCATTCATGAAATGTCGTGTAGCGAAGGACGAATGGGACCAACCCTAATAAGTCCATAGGGTGGTGCATGTGGAATATGGACTTATGAGGAAAATGATGCTTGACTAAACCCCTCATTTGTTTCGCCCTTTACATTTCCACAAAATGGCATTCCTCTTCTTTTATTGCTGTTTATTTTTTCTTAGTTTCTCTAATAATGTGATGATAACGATAACTCTACCTAAGAGCTCGTGTTCTTTATGTTTTTATCATAGAAATACATTGATAGAACCAATTATCAACACATCTATCTTATTAAAGTAGAAGTACCTTTTAAATTTGTTTGGCTACATGAATAGCAGAGTTAAAAAAAATTAAAATGTTGTTTGGAAACATGTATAAAATCTATCTTAAATTTATTCGAGTGGGCCTAAATAAAAATATATAGCATACACGATTGAGCCTAACATACACGACAATGGCCATTTAAGTTTGTTTATATCTTAGCCAAGTTTTTATATTGGTCCAATGATAATTAGACAAGAATCGATGGCATAGACACCTAAAAATTTCAAATGCCAACGATTGTTCATAAAAGGACACACATATAACCAATAAATTTTCATTTGTGGGATTCTATCTATAAAAATTTCAAATGCCAATGATTGTTCATAAAAGGACCAAATCATACACGCATATAACCATATAAATCCACTAGAGTCATGTATAAACCAGATACAAACCATATTTTTTATGAACCGTCCAACCAGTCATTGTTATATTGATTATTCAGCAGACCAAAAAAATTTAATATTCCATCGATTGATTTTTTTTTTAAACCGATTTGTGCCTATAATTTAGTCTGTATATACCGGTTTTAAATGCAAGGCAAATATATCCCACGTATATTGTCATCTTAATTACTTATCAAACAGGAATATTCTACTTTATTCAATTAATTAGCCTATTTGTTCCTACTCCCTCCGTTTTTTTAATATAAGTCGTTTTAGAGGAAATTTTTTGTTCCAAATTATATGATGTTTTTGGTTTTCTTTGTAAAATTTATTAACAATTAATGTAGTATAACCAATCATAGTATATCTTCTATTTTTTCATTAGTTGATTTGTGGTTATGTAGATAATTAATGATGTTTTTGTTTAATAAAATATAAGAAATTAATGTTTTTCTTAATCCATGTACATAGTTCTAAAACGACTTATATTAAGAAACGTAGGGAGTATAATTTAGATTGATCTGGCGTTGGAGATATCCTCATTTAAAACCAAGATCTCAAACTTATTTCCCAAGAAAATCTTCTCATTTAAATCAAGATCTTATAGAAACAAAGCATTTTTTTTACACGAGACTTTGTGTATTTCCTGGAAAAAACCTAACAGAAACCTAATGAGCTCTTAACTTCAATCATAGATTTCTATGACCCAAACTACAATTAAAATTTATTCTTGGGTTTTGTATGATTATTATTAATTTGTTATGGAAAATTATTAGAATTATTAGAGTTTCATTTTAAAGTTTTTTTGAATAAATAAAGTACGAAATATTATTTATATAAATTTCTTTTTGTATTGTTAGTTTCTGTTTTTGTATATTTTTAATACCTTCCCTGAAATTTCTTAAATAATCCACCTCGTAACTTGAAAAATTATTATATTACAAAATGTATATATATTTGTAAAATTCTTACTAAGATTTTTACGGTTCCCAACATTTTACGGGTCCCTGTTACACGGTACAATAATGAAATACATAGTTTAAACAATAAACTAAATTACTTAAGCTGGAATCGTCAAATATTTCGTTTTCCACAGTCTATATGCACAGTAAAATATGCATCCACACGAACGTGCGGGTCAAGATCTAGTAAATTAATTAAAAACAATGGTGAAATTTACTTGCTAATGTAGTAGATATGAAAATTGTTGTCATGATTCACTTATTTAAGGATCCACAATGAAAACTTTCAAAAGGATCCATTCCAATAATACTGTAGAAAAAAGTTTATCTGGTTTGTTTTTCTAACACGCGAGCAGCTGTTAAGCTTTCTAAGCAAATTGGATCTCCTTTTCTCAGGAACCTGGTTTGCTTTGCCATGATTTAACCGTTTTCTACAGTTGGATTCTGCAAGCACACTGAACAGCATATAGAGTCGTTGAGGGAAAAGTTCGTATTTCAACCTGAACTTTAACCGTTGTGCCTATTCCTTCCCGAATTTGTAATAGTGTATATTCCATACCGAACTACATTAAAACTCAAAAATACTACATGAACTTTAAATGTTGTGCATTTTTTTCCAGAACTTTATAGTAGTGCATATTTCATCTGAACTAAATAAAAATTCAAAAATACTACATGAACTCTCAAAATCTTAATTATATATTTTAACTGCCAAAAGTGTTATCCATTAATTTATCAAATGATGTTGTTTTTGATAAATTCTATAAAATTAAAATTTAAAAATATTACATAAACACTCAAGATCGTGTTTATATCTAGGGCTGGCCCCGGCTACGCTAGATTTTTATCCATAAAATGATATTTATTTTACTATTATATCATATATATAGTGTGTATTGTAACTCATAGTTCTCTCTCTATTAAACCTCTGCCTTCTCTCTTGGTTTCCTCCGACTGATTTCACCGTTTCGCCGACTCCGGCTGCTTCCATAGAGCCATAGTCGATCTTGTTTTGTGTTTATCGATCTTTCTAGACAGAGTGGTTTGTGTTATTTTCCCTTCAGATTGGGTCTTGTTTTGAAACCTTGTGTTGATTAAATGAGTTTGCATGTCGATTTTGAGTTCTCTTTGGCTCACATTTGGGTTCGATCTTAGGCTCTCTTGATCTATCGGGAAATTTTATACCGGTTTGTGAGTTGTCTCGCTCCTTGTCATCAACTTTAAGATCTGATCGATCTTCCCTTCTGTATGGCTTCAGTTATGGCATCTCGTGAGATCCTCTCCGTCATCGTCTTTTCGGTTGCAGACTTATGAACTAAAATTGTTCTGTCTCCTGGATCTGAAGCTTTGTTCTCTAACTCGTCTGGGCTATTCATCATAGGAGGAGTCACAAACCGGAAGGTTATAGTCATGGATGACTTCCTCGCCTTGTCTCGCTTCAAAGAAGCTCTATCAAGTCTGCATGCTATCTCTTTCTGTATTTTGTAAAGGTTTCTTTTAATCTGTCACTCATGACTTCTAGTTCAGATCGATTAGTATAGCTCTGTCTCCCGGAACCGTTGTTTGGTTCGTCGGCCTCTGTTTCCGGGAACCTTTGTTTGGTTCGCCGGCCTCTGTGTTCTACCGGAATTCATGGCAATCTCCGGTTAATGTAACTGGTTTATGTTCAATATAATTAGTGTTTAAAAAAAAGAGTGTGTATTGTAACTATACACAGAAGCTAAGGAGTTAACTAAACTTATGATTAAATTATTCTTCTATTTCCATTCTTCCACTGACTCACAAATCTCTTCTCTTTGACCTTTTTCATAACTGAAACTCGTTGGATATATATACATATACTTTAGGGGTGGTAGAAATTGAAGATGTATGTATTTCATTATTTAAATATTATATAGATTGTTTATGCATATATATATAAACTGTTAGTTCATCACTATTAATATATTTACCATATTTTTAGTTATATCTTTATTTGAATGAAATAAATAGTCAATCTTTGTATGTTTAAAGTATTATATATTTAGCCAAAAATAATTCTGTTGGGTTTTTATATTTATTAGGTATATATACTATACTATACTATACTATAATTTCGGGTTTTAAATATCACAATTAATATTTGATAATTTTTAATGTTAATAATAAATATTTTTTATTATATAATATAATTATAATTATAATAAATATAATGATATAGCTTTAGCAAGAAACACAACAAAAGACTACATCGAGAGGATCCAGTCCTCACCATTTTATGTGTTGTGGTCGGTTTTGAGATTTTGAAAGATATAGATAATTTAGTAAAAATTTAACAAAATTTTTTTTTAAATAAATTGAGATTCTATTTATACATATATTAACTCTTATAATTTTAGGACTATATATCACATTTCATTTGTCTATGCATATTACCGGAATATCGTCGTATAATTTTTTAATTTAGAAACTCCTGTGTTCCTTGTTTTCTGTAAAGAAGTATATATAAGTTTTGTTGATTTACATCTAAAAGTTAGATATTCGACCATTCTTTGATAAAGAGATCCGAGGGTTAAAACTTAAAACCAAAATAAAGTTATTTCGGATAAATTATGTAAAACTAAAAATTAATTTTGGAATGTTTGAATTCTCACACTGGTGGACAAGTAACAGCATATTAACTGGTAGACCAAAGTAACTTTCTTGCATAAAATTGTACTTATTAACTGATATTTAAGTTTTAGTTTAATCAAATAAATGTTATCAAATTTATTGTTTCAGTTTTATCAAATAAATATATTTTATTTATGTTTTAAAATTTAACTTTAATAATCATTATTTTATAAATTTAAAATAATTATTATTAATTTAAATATTTACTTTATAGTATTTATAAAAATTGAAATATAGTGTAAAAATTTAGAATTTTGTGTTAGTTTTTGCCTTTAGATCAGAGGCAAATGACGTTGTTTTTGATAAATTCTGTAAAAATTTTAAAATTTTAAATTACTAACTAAACTCTAAAATCGTGTTTATATATTGACCGTCAAATATATTAGTCATCCGTTAATTTATCAACATGACTTCACTTTGGATAAATTCTGTAAAATTAAAAATTAATATATAAACACGGTTGTGTGAGTTTATGCAGTATTTATAAAGTTAAAATTTTACGGAGTTTATCAAAAATGTCTTTTAATAAATTAATGGCTGAACAACACCCTTGACGGTCAATATATATATATATATATCAGCACGATTTTTAGAATTCATGTATTATTTTGAATTTTTGTTTATTTCAGTATGAAATATGTACTATTATAAAGTTCGGAAAGGAAAATACATAACGCGTAAAGTTCATGTACTATTCGATATAGAATATGCACTACTACAAAGTTCGAGAAGGAATATGTTCGATTGATAAAGTTCAGACTGAAATAGACACTTTTTCCGAGTCGTTGATTATCCTCTACCTCAAATTAGAATTAACCTTTTTCATCTTTTTGTTCATCTTTTATTCGAACAGCGGTCACATGATTTTGTTATGACTTGAGCGTAAGGATCTGTAGGACAACACCTGTATGTCATTTTTTGAAACTATCATGACCATTTGTTTCCACTAATGTGATGCTCCCATGCCTTAATTGGTATGCTTCGGCTATCCTCTGCGGTCACAGCTTCATATCATTTCTCGGCGATATAGTTAAAAAAAAAAAAAAAAAAAATCAATTCTCGGCGATTATCACGGAAAGCATAGTATAAAAGTCATGTGGAGTGGAGCCATATTGTGTTGATGAATGATAATCAACGATTATTTGTTCATAAATTTAGTCCCTCAAGAACTTCCTCTAGTCTGATAAAACTTTTTCAAAAACTTTGTCCCAGAACTGATATGTTTGTTAATCCATATCGTAGTCATTATCTCATTTACTATCTAGTATAGTGGAATAAACGCATTTGTAATTCCTTCAAAGTTCGTAAGTAAGAATTTTTAGCCAATCTCTATGTCATCATGAACATCGTTTGTTCTACATCTCATGTTCCCACTTTGGTATACTTGGACTTATCCGCTCTGGCCAAGATCATAGCTCTCAAATCATTTCCTGGCGATATCGAGAAAAAGCATAGTTTAAAGGTCTTGTGGAGCCATCACCTAATGATGCATGTTCTTGAATAATCTTTTGTCCCAAAATAACTAACTTTTCCTAATCTGATAAACCTTTCCAAAGACTTCGTCCCAAAACTGATTTTACTCAAACCTTTTCCTCCTATTCATTCAAAAAAACATTTGTGTTCCCTTCAAAATTCATAAGTTTGGATTTTCAGAGAATATAATTTGAAATAGGTAGTTTCTGTGAAAACAATAAGATATACAAATTATCACTAAGTTATAAGTTAGAACTAGATGAAGGTTCGCACATTATACGGATTAACATATATATCCAACTAATTCAAATTGTAAATAATTTTTAATTTCAATCTAAATATTTCATTAGTTTTAAATATTAAATGAATCGGAAGATATAATCTACCTTTTTATTACAATGTAACATAGATAATTGTTTGATATTTGCAAAATTTTTTATTTATTCTAGCATCAAACTACACATGGAAAAAGTATTAACATCATAATAACCTAATAAAATTTTATTAATACTTTACAATAATATAAAATATAAATTTACAAATTAAACCATAATTACCAATTATCAATGAAGCTTAAGAAATCAAATTCCTCTTCATCAAAGTTTTAATTGCATTTTATATGATTTTTCTCTTCATCGGAGTTCATAATGACACATATTAACAAAATCTACAATAATTAAAATATACTTCTATTTAACTAAAATTTTATAAACTAAATGTAATAAATTATATATTTCATGTAAAATTTGGATTTTTTTAATTATAACAACAATAAATTATATTCTTTGGACTCATATTTTATCATTGATAAGATGACTCGGTGATATAAAAGAGAAGAAAATTTCATTTAAAAAAAAATTAAAAAACATTAAATGATTTAATATTATTAATGTAAACATAAGATGAACAAAACTATAAAATTATTGCTAAAATTTGATAATAGTCTTAATAATAATAATCTCTAATAGAATGAAAATATTTATTAAATAATCAGTAAAAATGTTTAAAAATTAACAATTCAAAATTATTTATTAAAACTAATTACTCAACCTATATCATGGAATATGAGAAATAAGCTTCTAAAAATAATAAAACATGACAAATAAGTAAAATAACATAAAATCATGGAGACATGAATATAACCAAAACTAAAATTACTACCTAAAATTATTTTTTTTTAAATGGATATCTTTAACTATAACAGCAAGAAATTGTATTCTTTGGACTCATATTTTTGATTGGTACGATGACTCGATGACATAAAAAAAAGCTTATTTTAAAAAACAATAAATAAAAAAGATTAAACGATTTAATATTACTAAAATAAACATAAGATCAATAGACCTATATAGTTATAGATAAACTTTGATAATTGTAGATAATAATATTATCCCTGAATATAATAAAAATATTTATTAAATAATCACTAATTTTTTTAAAAAAATTAACAGTTCAAAAGTTATTTATTAAAACTAATGACTCGACCTAAATCATGGAAGATGACAAATAATATTCTAAAAATAATAAAATATGACAAATAAGTAAAATAACCTAAAATCATGGAGAACATGATACATAAGCAAACTAAAATTACCACCTAATTTTTTAAAGAAAAATATATCAAATAAATAAAATTACCAACTAAAATAATTAAGAACATGAGAAATAAATAAATAACCTAATTTATGACAGATATGAAAAATAAGCCAAATTAAAACTATTAAAAACATAACAAATAAGAAAATTACCTAAAAGTATTAAGAAAAATATGACAAATAAGCAATAAACAATGAAAAATAAGCAAAATCACCTAAAATAATGAAGAAGCGGAGAATAAACAATGAAAAATAAGCAAAATCACCTAAAACAATGAAGAAGCTGAGAAGTAAGCAAAATCACTTCATAAATAATCGTATTCTAGGCCTGAGACTTATTATCCGAGATCTGGATTCGATCCGAGATCCTATCCAGATCCGCTCCAAAAATCTGGAATTCGGAGGGAATGAACCCAAATCCAGATAGTAAAATGTTGAATCCGTCAAAACCGGATTCGGATATCTTGATTTTTAGTTCGGATATCCGAATCTGTAATTCTTATTAATAATTATTAAAAAATAGTAATATCTATATATAAAATCAAATTTATTTATTATATTTTTATATTTATAATAGTATATATAAATTTTATATAAAGTTTGTAATAGCATACATAAAATAAATAAAAACATTATATACATTTTTTATTTTTAAATTATTGTTTATATTTTATATATTTTAATATTATTTTTAATTTATTTTAAGGTTCCAAATCCAGATCCGGATATCCGCCGTATTATTATAATTTTTAGAAGGATATCAGACATCCGATTTTCGGAGAACCCGGATCCGGATAAGGATAGTAAAATCATGGATCCACCGGATAAGGATTCGGATCCGGATACCTCGAAATTCTCTGGATACCTGATCTGTCCCACCCCTACCACATATATAAGAATTATCTTCTTTTCATAAAAATATTTTTTATTTTGAAAATTTTATTATATTAATTTATAAGTCATTATCTAATATAACATATAAATATAATGAAAAACATATAAATATAATAATATTAATAAAAATCGTTTTAATTATATAATTGATTATATATAAAAATTCATTAAGGGTATTATTGTGTTTAGCCGCTCTAACTTTTAATGTGAGAACTGCGTTGCGAAAAATCACTTCGTAAATAATTGTATAGATTTGAAAAATATTTAGATTTTGTTATAAACACAATGATAGAAAACCCACTTATTAAAATAGATAGCAGACTCTAGTGAACTGTTCAGTTCAGATTTTGAAGTGGAACATAAAATAAAAACAAAAAGAATAGTTAGTACCAAAACATTAAAAATGGTTACAAAATTCAAAACAGTTTTAGGAATTCACACAGCTCATTTACAGAAAGGCTAAAGGTACAGCGACGAGGAAAAAATAAAAGAAAAAGAAAATTGTTTTCGCTTTTAAGTTTTAACATTTTTAGTCTACCTTATTGTATTAAATAATTTGTTTATTTGTTTATTTTTATTTTTGAACAAAAATTTGTTTATTTATTACTTGGGGAACCTGATACGACTATGATGTGTGAGTGCGTGGTTCTTGTTCATTTCTCTCTTTCTCTCTCTCAAAAATCTTTTCTTCTGCCAAGGAAACCATTTCTGAAATAATCAATCCTCCAAAGGTGTGTGTGTATTTTAGTGTTATTATGATTTTTATTTATTTTTGATCTCTTAACAATTCTCTTCCTCTTCTACTTATGTTTTTGTATTGTATCACCAAATTACAATCTCTTGTTCGTACTTTCCTTTAAATCTTTGTTAATGTTTTCCAACGATCCAAGCTTATATTCTTCGAAACAGGTATACATGTGTATACACATAAATCTATGTAAGTTTTGGTATTGCATGATACAGACTAGTTTTTTTTTGATACAGACTAGTTTCTGTTCATGGAATTATAGAAATGTTCTTGGTTTTGTTTTGTTTCTTCCCAGATTTCTTGTTAAATCTCAGATTTCTGAAGTTTTTCTTCTTCTAACTATTTCATCCACTAGTCTCTAAAACTGATTAGGTTGGTTATTTTCTTCATGTCTTCATGACTTTTTAAATATTCTGTCAATAGTTTCTGGAAAATTCTTAATAATCTTTAAGATCACTAGATGCTTAGCTAAATTCTTCTTTTAGTTATCTAAAAATTTTGATCTATCAGGCTCTTGTTGTGATATCTTGAGTTTTATCTCATTCCTCTCATAAAATAACACACTCCAATCAAATTGGAAACTTGAAAATTGAATTAATATTCAATCTTACTGTTCATGTTTGTGATTTCCTTCACCAATCTAACTCAGATACTTCAAAATCTCACCTAGTAATTAATCCTAATATTATTAATGTTTTCTCCCCTTCACATGAAATAATAATATTATTTTGTTTTCTAGAAAGATCTTGAGTTTCTGGGTTTTTACACTTTACTCTTATGGGGTTTTGTTCAAATTCAAAGTATATATATATATGTATAAAACATTCCTGTCAAACTCTTATAGGTTCATATATATGTCTCTCACAAGTTTGACATTATGAAGATCTGGTGAATGGTAACACCGGAAGAATCACCAAATGTTCTTACCATCATCATCTTCCACTAATGAAGGCTGTCCAAATAATCCATCAACTTCTTCTAGTTTCTTACATCTAACCAACTCTAGTGATGAGTTAGGTCAATCACATCATTCCAGCTTCTCCATCAGGTAATCTTTAAAAGATTTTTCCTTTTTTTTTCTTTCTCTCTCCAATTTGTTTTATGAAGAAGTCAACTGTTTCTTTCTTCACATTGTTTTAGTTCAAAGTCTTTAGCTTTCTTGATGAGTCTGCTTCATAATAGATAAATAGATCTTTTCTTCCCATCCATTCAATTTTTCTTAATGGGTCAGATTCAAAACAAAAAGCTTTTTATTTACTTTTGGGAATGGGTGGAGCTTAAATGGTATATTGAGTGTGTTGACTATTTCTTTATTTTTCATATATTTTTTTTCTTTGATACGTTTATCCATAGCATGTGAAGTTTATCTGAAGTTTTTGTTTACAAAGCATTGAACCTGTGTTTTGTCTGTGTTTTGTCTGTATTACTAATAGTTGAGAGTTTTTTTTTTGGTGTGCATTTGATGGTTTTGCAGAGATTATGCATGTAATTACCGGACCAAGAACATTCAGAAAAGCTGGCCTTTGGCTTCAACAAGTTTGCAACTTTGTTTGAAACATGGCTTAAGTGATCCATTGCCACCAATGCAGCCTCTTAACTCTTTAGTAAGACACCCTCCTGAAGCTTCGTCATCAAAGAAGCAGCACATAGCTCTTGTTGAAGCAATAAGCTGCAAGAGAAAGTTTGAAAAACTAGGCTCCAATCAAGGGTTAGCAGAGACTAAACAAGGCTTTGAGAATGGTTCTTTGGCGAGTGGTTCACAATCCAAAATACAAGTAGCTAACGCTAACAAGAACCCCAGAAAAAAGTGTGGGTTAATAGTGAAACCCGGAGCTTGTGTTGATAGTGAATCAAAAGAAGACTCTGGACAGCAGCCAGGTAGTAAGCCAAGAAAGCCTGTTAAGCCACGGATGAAAGTTAAAATGATGGTTGATTTATACGCTACTGCAAAAGAATGCACATTAGAAGATCTTGATAAAATAAATGGAACAAAGTGGGCTGTGATCTCTGATAAGCATAAGCCTGAAGTGTGCAACAAAAGGAAGAAGCTGAGCGTGTTACCTTTTCCCGTTGATGAAGATGCTGCTGGCATTGGACCTGTCTACATTGATGCTAAGGGCCAAACGCTGCGGAATATATCTGAGTTTAACGAGAAAGCTTCTCATCCATCAAGAGAGCATGTAGAAGATGTCAGTGAGAAGATATCTTCTAAAGAAGGTAAAGGGAATTACAGAAGCTTTAGGAAAAGACTTGGGGGAAAGAAGTACTACAAGCATTGTAAAGGCAATGCTTTAGAGGTAATGCATGTGTTCTCATTCGACCTCTCATAGTTTCTTTATGGTAATATATGCATTTGCATGATCCATTCTTGATTCTTGAAGTAATGATAGATCGCTTAACAAAGTCATTTGTAAAACAGATATTGGAGTGTAGAAGAGGTTATTCTGAAGAATTTAGAGGCATGGAGAGGGAAGGGCCAACTCAGTGTAGGATCAAGAAGCCTTTGGGGAGAAACATTTGTGATCAGCCATACGAGAATGGACATTCATTGTCAGCAAATCCTAATGTATCAAGAGGTCCAAGGCATGCAAGTGTTGATTTTTCCGAGACGGTTTCTTCTCCTTTAAACAGTCAGCACTCGTGGAGAAGTTTTGGGGAGAGCCAAGTCTCTGGAAAGATCACAAAGGTGTTTGCATCCAAGGGTAAGGGCGTAATGAAGTTGAAGAAAGCTTGGTTGGAGAATGAAGAGGAAGATGAAGATTCAGGGAGATGGGAGTCTGAAATGACTCAAGAACATGTACTGACAGATTATAATGGTTGTGATGATAATAAAGAAACAGATACTTCAACTAGTGGTGTTGGTGAAGGCAAGGAGTATGAAAGGTGGGAAGAGACTGGTAATAACATAGGAGATGGTAATATGTTGGAAAAAAACAATGATGCAGACGCTGAGTTTGAAAGCATGGTTTACGAGAGAACTGGTTGTGAAACAGCCGAACGAGGAGGAAGCACATTCATGGAGGTTGATGATCCCATTCCTATTCCAGGACCTCCAGGGTCATTTCTACAGAGCCCTTGGGATATGGAAACTGATGCATCTGAACATCATGGAAACTTTTTAGTCATCGCAAGCCATGTCAAATCTTCCCAAGATCAGGTCGACCTCACTGACGGAAACTCATCTGAATCAACATTTGGACATTCAGCACCACACATGATCCAACAAGATTTAAGTCTCTTGAGTAAGTCTGTTCCCGCGGCTCCTTCAACTTCCAACTCGGTGTTGCGGCTAATGGGAAAGGATTTGATGGTTATCAACCAAAGAGAAGAGACCTAACATGAAGACTCAAGTCTAAAACCAACTTCTCAGTTTCAAGATCTCTCTAGGATGCAGCATATGTCTCCTCCTGTTCATCTTCTCCAACGTCCTTATAGTGGAAACGGTTTGTATCTCACACCAGCACAAGCTTTCACAACATTCCGTGAAAAGTTTAGATCAAGAACTCTACATTCCATTAGAATTCTAATCAACTCAGTAATTTTCTATGCTGGTTTTAGGAAGTTTTATCCTCAACCATTCAACATCAAGGTTTCATGATTGTCTAATAAGGTGGTTGAGAAAAATCTCAAGAGGCTGCAATTTGAATAAATTGTGATGTATACTCTCTTGGAATCTACCTAGCCTAGGACCTACATTTATTAGGATATTGAGAACTCCACTAAGCTGAAGGACCCCACTTTTGTTCTAAGTTCTAACTGGTTTCATAGGGGTGAAATATAAATGTGAAAGTTATTATAATGTTATGAAAAACGAATTTTAAAATAAATTAGAAATGAGTTAACATCATGATTCTTCTTTGTAAATAGGATAGATTGATAAATATATATATATATATATATATATATATATATATATATATATATATATATATATATCTGTATATGGTTGAGATCATGTGAGGTAGTCAAGATCATAGTCACCGTCATGACATTCATTGTGTATACGCAATCCATTTGCTTTTGTCTCACTAATTCCTTATTTTAGAGTGAAAACATATCAACTTTATTATACACCGTGATGATATAAACTTCTGTTGAGTGTAAACAATGTCAAAAAATAGTTAGAAAAAGTTTTATATATAACAACCAAAAAGAGAGTTCATTTTGGCTATGATGAGCTGTTTTCTTGTTGCAACTAGTTTTAAATAAAATAGGAAGAATATATATGTTAATGAAGAAGAATGAATATATATGTTGTTCAAAAAAAAAAAAAAATATATATATATATATATATATATGTGTGTGTGTGTGTGCGCGTGTGTACATGCAGTATTGAGATGAGTACAACCACAACGGCTATATACAGACTCTTCTTTTTCTCATTTTCATAATCATTTGCTCATTTTTCGTATGCTCTTCTTTTGTTTGCATGTTAGCTGATGAACATGAATGTATTATTTACAGACTCACGAATGTACATAATACGTTGTTTTTCGTTGAGGTATAGTACAAACAGACTCTAAAGAAAATGGTAGGAAGTAATTAATATGAATTAAACTTAACGTGGCTTGGATGTAATGGAGTAAATAAACAAAGATTTTGCTAACTATGAAGGTCCAATCCTGACCTGCGCGCAAACAAATAATCTATACTTCTAAAACTATTTTTTTGAGGAAATTGTTTTTATTTTGTTTAAAAAATTAACAACATATGAAATAAACATAAATTTCTAATCTCGTGCAAAGCCTCCAGCGATGTTGGACCGGTCGTTTATTAGGTTTCTTTACGATTAATGTTTTACGCGATCCCGGTTTTATGCGATCTCAATATCTCCTAGTAGACCAGACCCTTTGCATATTATAGATTTAAAATGATTAATGCATCAGTACTTCAAACTGGTTAGAACAGTTTCGCTTTGGTGCTATGAGAGTTGAATTCAAATTCTTATATAGAGATACAACACTAGATAGTAGATGTCCATGTCATGTTCTTTCTTTAATCTAAAATCCGAAGAATAGTTATTCAATAGACATGATGTAGCAAAGTTTCATATCAAATGGGGATGTATCACCGACGTAGCACCATTTGGCAAACTAACATATTCCAGCACCATTTGGTTAATCATTTGATTACTTGGGGTAGTGTTGCTTTTTTCCTTTGTAGAGATCATGAAAACTTTTTTGGATATTAACGGCGATGCAGGTTCTTTTTCTAGCCTTTTAGAGCATTCACAATGGTGATACTCATTGTGGAGTCCTTAGGATTAGATTAGTATTATTATTATTTTTTTTGAATAGTTAAAGACTCTTGTGAAAAATGTGTGTACAATGGTGATCCCGAAGTTAGAATCTTTAGGAATAAAAAATGTTTTTTTTTATTTAGTGAAATATAATTTTTATATATTGGATGATTAAATACAATAACTTAATATAAAATACAATAAATAAGACATATACAAAATGATAACATGACATTACACTAATATGACATATACAAAATTCCTTATAAAAATTATATTTTTGGTCCAAAGCTTGCTGTATGGTGATCCGTTGGCGTGGGTCGTAGATGAACATTTTGGCTAGAAGATCCAAAGCGTCATCGCTAGCCATAGGGAAAATGGTACGTAGTGGTGGAGCTGGTGTGTAGGAGAACTCCATGTACTCTGGGAGATAGATCATGTCAGGCCATTGGGATTGTGTTGGAGTTCCAAAAGCTTGAAAGATCTTTCCCAGTTGATCAATCTCAGTAGAACCCTGAAGAAAGCAAAGCAAAGCAAAGCAAAGCAATGAAGATATATAACTTTAAAAAAATAAAAAGAAGACAATCCCGAAGTATTGAAGAGGCAAAGATCATTTGGACATAAAAAGCAAAAAAGTATAGAAGGTTACTGGTAGAAAGGGTCGACGAAGTAATAGCTCAGCAAAGATACAGCCTGCGGCCCAGACATCAACTCCTGCTCCGTATTGTTTACTCAAAACAGCAACTCAGTCGCTCTGTACCACGTAGCAAATACCTGTTTCAATAAGTACATTCTTTTATTTACGAGTCTTCAACTGTGACAAGCAGATACAAAACCAAATGATATATCTACATAACCACTCAATCTCAGCATCATCCGGAGTTTAAAATGTCAATACGTCCATAAGCCATAAAAGGGTATTTAGTGACGGGTAACCACTAATCTTTCACCTCACCAAAACCGAAAAAAATAAGTACGCACGAGCCGGAATTAGAAAAACATATGATGTCTTCTCAATGCTCTATATCAAGCATCCGTACTTCCCAACAAAGCTTTCAATAAATCATCACGAGGTGCCAACATACTAATTACAAATTCTAGATTAATAATCTAGCTGCCAGCTCGAACTAATAAGATCCAAGTCTACAAAATTTACAAAGACTATAAAATGTCAATAAAATAACAAACAGTATGTAAGTATGCAATAACGGCAATCAAATACTCATCATATCTGCTCAACGCTCTGTATGAAGCCTTCATTATTATCAGAACATTCCACTATATCATCAGGAGGTGCCAAAGATATATACTATTCAATTCCTAGATTAATAAAGCTGCCAACCCAAACACACAAAAACATCCAGCTTAATATAAATCAGTGAGTAAACAAATACCTGATGAGTAAACTTCCGATTTGGACTCCCAAACACTCTCGCCAAGCCAAAATCAGCTAACTTCAACAGACCATTCTCTCCAATCAGTAAATTATTAGGCTTCATATCCCTAAAACAATGGATAAAAACTAATCAAGAACCAACCTAAAAGCAAAAAAAAAAAAAAAAAAAGAAAGAATAGTTTGATTACCTATGCAGAACCCATTTCTTGTGACAATAAGCTAAACCCTTGAGGGTCATCAACATATAAGACTTGATATCACCAGGAGAAAGGAATATGTTACGGTCACGGATCACAGCTTCCAAATCCTTCTGCATATACTCAAAGACGAGATGCAAGCTTCCGTCGTGAGGAAACGCGTCGATGAGCTCGACGATGTGCGGATGATTCAGCTCTTTTAAGAGCTTGATCTCTCTAAGGGCTGTGAAATTGACACCTTCTTTCTGGTTTCCTAACCTAATCTTCTTCACTGCTACAGTCTTACCTGTCTACAAGATACGAATCAAAAACATTAGGAATTGAAATCGAATTGGGGAAGGGTTTGGTTGATTTGATTTGATTGAGTCACCTTGGTGTCAGTGGCTTTGTAAACGACACCGTATGTTCCTTCTCCGAGCACTTGGCGTCTTAGGTAACAATCGACGGGTTGGTTTCCGCCGGATTCCGACATCGGGTTTCTCTTTTTCCTCCGGTTTACTGTCAACACTGGGAGGAAGGGGGAAGACAAGGGCTAGTTAATCAATCGTGAAGAAAATAAGCTTCTGGGAACAATCTGAGTTACCGGGGCGATGATGATTACTGTAAAACCCAGAAATGAAGGAGAGAGAGAGGAAGAGATTGAAGAAACAGCTGCCACGTCTCTCTAAGGATCAATCCTTAACCAACCTTAACCAAGGTTCAGAAGGACTTGATCCTTAGATGATTTAACTCAAATAATATTTTTCTATTAGGTTAACCATTGGTTTACGTGCTAAGGATTTTGGACGAGCCTCCGTTGCGGCTGCTCTAATATAAGTTCGGGGCTTAGTAGTGGAGAATAGTATCAACAGCGAAAAGAAAGAGGAGGCAAAGTACTCCTCCCTCGATAAACTGAACCAGTGACGAATCTAAAAATATATTTAATCTAGGTCGAAAAATCAAAAATGTCATCAGTGGAATTAGAACTAAGATTTAAGGAATTAAGTGAGGGAACTTTTCTAGCATAGCTACTGATTTTTCAATGTTTTCTGAATAAACCTGCATGTGACACTCCATTGTCTCAAGTGGATATGTCTCAAGTGGATATGTCTATCCGATTTGAGTTATGATAAGCAACTCGACTATATGGCATTCGTTAGAGCAAGCGCATCAGCGCATCAGCGCATCATAGATGAGGATCACACGGTTACCGAGCAAAAAAAAGAATAAAATAATCAAATACCCATGAATCTGTCTCGCTTAGTCTCTTCTATGTGAACCGCATTGTTACTGTTTACGCGGGCCCCACGCCACGTGGTGGCCCGCGATAGATTGGTTATATTTAATTTTTTTTTTTAAAGAAAAAATCAAACTAAATAAAAAAATATTAAAATAATAAAAGATGCACATTGGAACTCGAGGATACGGAATTTACTAATACTGATGCCCTTGGTGTTGGGTTTGGAGTTGCGAGGTGACTCGTCCATGTATCTTTCGAAAGTGTAGTGGAGTAAACTTTAGTTGTATGGATTTTATTTGAATTATTTTTGAATTTCGTTAGTATGTCCATTTAAGATGATAAATGAAATTTTGTTTTAAAAAAAGAAAATTCAGAACAACTTGCTGTTTCTTAAGCACACTCTCGTCTTTGTGTAAAGAATAATGGCCGGTACAAAAAAAAACTAAATTGAAAAACTTCAGTTTTATGCATTTTCTGAGAGAGAGATCTGTCACATCACATCAAAAGAGGTATGTGTCCACTCAGACCTGAAATGTAATACTGGTTGGCCCTAATCTTCAGTTGTGATGAAACGCCACTAACTCCAAAATAAGTACAACTTGTAACAACATTTGACCTTTAAAAGGGTTAATTAACATCAGGCAAGTCTTTTCTTTTAAAAATAACAAGACTTAGTTGAAAGTTTTGTCAACATGTAAAAGCATTTATATTGACGAAAAACACATTTGTGACTAATTTGATAGATTTAGGTTTTCCTAAAACCTACGACACTATAAAAGTCTAATATATAAAACGTAAGTGCATGCATAAACTTGACGATTTCTCTTAACAAAACTGTATCGTATTGTGTATATATTAAGTTAAATTAGGCGCCAAAACAACAATAATGTATATTAGGTTTGTCTAACTTCTTGTAAGAGAAGTTGGCCGACCTGAGCAATAAATTTAGTATGAAAAAGAAGAACAAAATATGTTTTTGAACAATGTAACAAGAAATTTCTAAACAATACTTTCTAAGAACTAACAATATAAGCATTGTCTACACACTACAAGAAAACAACTGGGTAACGATGCCCATATATGTTGTTAATTCGACGCTATTCATGTTTAACGTCACATTGACGATAGTCCAAGAAAACGTTGTTAATCGCATGTCACTATTTCTTGGTGTCGTTTAGACGTGGCTAAATAGCGACATAATATAAAAGTATATGTAGAACGACGCCAGCGTCGACATAATTTCATTTAACTAAACAATACTTTCTAAGAACTAACAAAATAGGCATTGCCTACACACTACAAGAAAACAACTGGGTAACGACGTCCATATATGTTGTTAATTCGACGCTATTCATGTTTAACGTCACATTGACGACAGTCCAAGAAAACGTTGTTAATCGCATGTCGCTATTTCTTGGTGTCGTTTAGACGTGGCTAAATAGCGACATAATATAAAAGTATATGTAGAACGACGCTAGCGTCGACGTTTCTTGACAACGTTGCATCGTTTATGGAAGACACTATATAACAACATACTGAGAAGTCGCTAATATACGTCGTATATACATGACGCTATATCACGACATCATTTCATGACGCTAATGGACGACGTACATATATGACGCAAATTGGCGACTTTTCTTTTATGACGCAAAATAAGACATTTTTTGTTGACACAAAGTAACGACACTTTCCGATGTTGCTACTTAACTACATATTTAGAAGTCCCTAATTGATTTTTGATGTCGCTTATTTACAACATATTTTTTGTCCCTATTTAGCGTCACACATACGTATAACAAAATAACATATGATTCTATTTTATGTCGCTTAAATAGGAAAATTTAGAAACCAGATAAATTAAAATTAACAAAAGAAAAAAAACTTAACATTTCACATAATAAGTTTCTTATGTACTAAGTAGAAACATATTCAAGCTACAGCATGTAACTCTGTCAAGGGCCGACGCTCATTATAGCTGAGATTTAGTTTGGGTTAATTAGCCACATTAGAAGATGAAAATAAAGAAACTAACTATGTAAAGATTTTTTTTTGGGAAACGTGATAATTTTTTTTGTCACAATGAAATACAAAGATAAATCTTAGTACGAATCGACAAAAGCCGAATTGCGAGTGTCAATCCAGTGTGGCACCTCCGTGTTGACATATGAGAAAACACGCTTCCTTGTTCGAGCTTGTCTTGCCAGGAAGTCTACTTGGGTATTAATGGATCTGTCCTTGTAGACTATTTGTCTGTCTTGGTAGGACGCCCATAGAGTTTTGAGCTCATTAAGTTCAGCTGCAAAAGCTGGCCAGTCTTCAGGAGTAGCTATCATTTTTACTAACTCTTGAGAGTCAGTAATAAAATAATTGCAGTATCGTTGATGGCGAGATAAATATTTCAAAGCCCAGACCAAATTTTTTAGTTCAGTGTGTAGTGGCGAGAGTTGCTTATGTCACCCTTGAACTCCGAGAAGATCTATTGATCCATCTTGTAGCTGTAAGACCCAACTTACTCCACTCGTGGTACCATCATTCTTCCATTATCCATCCACCCTACATATGAATGTAGGTAATTCCTGAATGTTCTTTGGTATGCATTCGGAGATGCTTTCACCTGGTTCGATCTCCTCATTTTCCAGAAACCATGCATTGCATTCTCGTGTCGCCAGATCAATTGTGTCCCGCGGTGAGAACTCACGTCCATTAAATAACTTTTCATTCCGAGCTTTCCAAATATACCAAATAATCCAAGGAAAGAACCTGGTCAATTCCTCCATATTTCCACAAGAGCTGGTTCTTGAGAGGAGGTAATCTATATTGGTATAGAGGTTTTCTGAAGGAAAAACTCCCGGAGCTGAAGGAATTGTTGAAAGAGCCCAACATTGCATCGCTGGAGGGCAAGTAAAAATCATATGATTAATCGTTTCTTCATCATAGCCACATCTTGGGCAACTAGGGTCGTTCTGAATGTGTCTTTTAACAAGTCTTTCATTGGCTGAAATTGCTCTCGATAAGATTTGCCACAAAAAATGGCTGAGTTTTTTTCTGGTTTTGATTTTCCAAATTTTTTCCTTCTGTGGGTTGAGGGAAGGTAGCTGATTCCTAAATTCTGCTTCCTCATCTGGTTTTGATCTTGCAAGCAAATAGCCTGACTTGACCAAATATTTCCCAGAGACTGTTAGGTTCCAACAATATCCATCCCGGATGGGGTTCCTACTGAGATTTAAACTTCGAACCAATGGTATGTGATTGGGATGGAGCAAATTCCTGATTTTGGTGGTATCCCACTCTTTTTTCACAGAGTCAATTAGATCAGACACTTTAAGATTTGGATCATAGTCATGTGTTAACGTAGGAGGCCTGGCGGTCTCATCCGGTATCCACAGGTCTTGCCAAACAAGTGTCTCTTCTCCAGTTCCGATTGTACGCCTGAGACCTTTGGTGCCTAGATCTTTCGCAGCCATAATGCTCCTCCAACCATAAGATGGTCTCGAGGCTTTTGGTGCTTTGAACGGATGTGAATTTTGAAAGTACCTTCCTTTAAGAACTCTTGTGAGTAAAGAATTTGGGTTTTGTTCCAATCGCCAAAGTTGTTTAGCCAATAAGGCTATATTAAACTCTTCGAGAGATCGGAACCCTATCCCTCCTTCCTTCTTGGGGAGGCAAAGTTTGTCCCATGCTATCCAATACATACCTTTTGAGTTAGGGCCAGAGCCCCACCAAATAGCACTAGATATCTTTTTACATAGTCCTTTAGGGAGGAGATAGCACGACAGTGGGAATGTCGGAATGGCTGATGCTACAGATTTGATCATAACTTCTTTGCCAGCTCTGGAAAGATATTTTTCCGTCCATCCATTAACTTTCTGATGAGGGAAACATGATAGTTTATCACAAAATTGGACAATAAAGTCATTTGCGTGTGGGCAAAAGTTTGAACGATATGTAATTCCACACTATACTCACTAAAAGAAAAGAAATTATTTTGACAGTAAAATCCATCAAAATCTGATGGAAAAGATCATTTATAACTGTTTCTGACAAAATTAACAGTCAGTTCTATATAGTCGGAAACTTTTTTACGGTAAAAAAATAGTGAGAAATTTTTAACCGATTTCCAACAATAACAAATCGTCAAAAGTTTCCGACGGAATAATCTGTCAAAAATTTAAAAGAGTTTTCTTAAAAACAAAAAAAAAATTTGATATTATTAATAAAAATATTTTTTAACTTAATTAGTATTGGTTACAAATCTAAACCTCATTACAACTACGTACCATCTCAGCATTCAACCACCGTGTGCCGTCTCTGCACTCAACCATCATTGTTGACGCCTAGACCACCACCATCGAGCTTCTACAGCCTCTTACACCTCACTCAACCACTACTTTATCGCCAGCTATCTTTCACCCTTCTAAATTCGTCGCTGTCGTCTGAAAAAAAAAATTATAAAAATTTAGTAGAAATCCACGTGACAACACGAGTTTTATTTTAAAGTGATTAAACAAATTTTATAAATTAATTGAATTTTTTTGTAACTAATTGGATGTTGTTTAACGTTGAGAGAGATTTAAGTTGCATAGTATTTATTTTAAGTGGCATAGTTAACATTATTATAATTGTTTTGTGTAATTAATCTTGCAAATAATTTGATTTATATTATAATAAGTTAAAAAAATTATTTATAATTAGTGTTAAGAATTTATCTTCAGATAATATATTTTGAACATTTTCACAACTATTTTTGGTTGTTATACTTATTGTACAATGTAGTTAGTTTCAATGTATCTTCAGATAAAAATATGTGTAAGATAATATTTATTTAATTTTAGTTATTTCAATTTTTTGTTATGAATTTTTAATAAAATCTATGTAATTTATTTGATTAATTGTATGATATATTTTAAAAATAATAAGTTCATTTCATGCCAATTTATTGCATTTTATTTATATACAATATTTAATTTAGTATGAAATTTTATTTAATTTAAATGAATGTAATTTTTTATTTATGAATATATAAATAAAATAAAACATTAGTTTAATTAATTAATATTATTTTGTAGTATCTAAACCTGCAAAAATAAGTTATACTTATTTTCAAATTTTCATAAATTATTTAAATGTTTTAATTAATTATTTGATTTTTCAAGACCTTATATCTATATATATAAAATAGGGATTCTCTCCTTCTTAGGCTATCCACGTCATCCGCCAGCTAGGAAATTCGAGCAAGGAGATGGCGCCACGTGTCCAGGTAAGTGATATTCTGCGTTTCATTAAGTCACCGCGTGATGGGCTTCAATCGTTTGGTTGGACTTGGTCAGTTTTTGGGCCCTACGCGAGGGAAGTGCCTCAATCCCTAATACAGGTGCAGTCGATAAATGAAAAAGGTCGTTTCTCCTCTTCATCTGACGGCGATTCCGATGCCTTTTGCGATTCTTCTCACCATCTGAAACGTTCTGCGTGAAGGCTTCGTGATTAATCACATTGATTTTCTCCCCCATTACGTCGTCTTCAATGCTTTGTTATGATATGATAAGCGGTGATCTATGTATAAATATGTGTATGTAGTCCTCTCCTTGATCTCATCTTATCTTCATAACGCTTTATCTCATACTGATTGCTTTCGACATGGCTAATATGAGAATTTTTTTCTTCGATCTGGAGTCCAGCAAGTGCTCTTTCTTTCTTACATATTGTAATGTTTCTGTCGTCTTTGATCCTTATTACTAACCATTCATGTTTATATCTTTGTTTCACATATTCTGAAAATTTAGAACCGATTAGTGATTGACAAGTATTGGCTTTTCTATGTTACCTTACATCCAATAATGGAGTTTCTCCTCATAAAAGTGTATGTTTTTTATCCAGTTGCTCCAAAACAATACGGTTCAGTACGGTAATTCTGGGTTGGATTCCCATGAACTTCCAAGTGAGTTGAAAGGTAAGTACATAATAGGTTGTGGACCTTTGAGAACATTACCGTGAGAAAATAAATATGCATTTATATTCCAATTAGCTTGAGTAAATTGGCTGTAAATATTAAACGTTTCAGTCTGCAGTCCTTGGACCAGAAAATTTACGGGCAAAAATCAAATAGAATCATCTATAGCTTTAGTCACATACCTGAATAAGGGAGTGTTGTTTGTTCAGTGCGGTGCTTTCTTATGTATCTACTGATTTATCTCTGTGTTGATAGCTTCAGGTTATCAACACCATAGTTTTAAGTAGGCTAGGTTACTTAATGCTAACTAAGGTTTAATGTTATGCAGATGGAAACGGAGATTGCAGTGTTGAGAAAATAGGGTGTCTTGATCATTCTCTGCTTATACATATCATGAGAATGGTTTACTCTAAGGTATTTCTTGCTCCTCCCACCATTTCACTTTGTGAAACAAATCAGTCATTATATTTAGATCTTTAATACATTTTAGTTATGTGGGATATTTTATTTGCTCATTCAATGAACATTTAGCAGATAATAATTGACGTTGACGGCGGTTTGGAGTATGGTTGGACTTGAACAAACCTCATCTGACTCTTGATCCGGAATATGAAGCGGCAGGTAATGGTCTCACCTCTCACATTATGTACTGGACTAAATAGATATCCAGGAGATGATTATTATTAGTATTTTGTAGATATCAAGCTCATTCAATATATATCAAGTCAGACAACTTTTTTACAATTTTGTTTCGGTTTGATCGTTATACCCTTCTTACATTCTCTTTCTCCCAGCAACTTATTCTGACAAACTCTTTCTCTCCTGTCACATGTAGCATGTAACAATCGTTTTGTAGGTTGTTGATACACTAAAAATGAATCTTTGCTACTGTCAAGTTTAACAGTTGTAATTGTAATATTTGAAATTCAATCTAGAGGACCAGTTTATACTCTACTCTTATGAGTTTGATATTAAGCTAAGAATAATAAGAGTTTTGAATTTAAGAGTGACGTAGAAAACAAGTAAGCTAGAAGTTGTGTTCAATTTAAACAAGAAGCTAACTTAGGGTATTTCATCGGGTGTTGATATGGAGCCAAACAATTACTCAAGGGCAATGGACAACCATCTAGAACTCGGATCACTCTGCCTTTGCAGATCGATCTTGTCGCCTAAACTTTCGTTTGGAACAAGAAGCGATGGCAAGCTTTAGAGATCAAGTCAGATAAGTTCACTCAGCACCCTAATATCTACTTTCGCTGATTAGGGATGCTAAGCTCATTCAATATATATCAAGTTATCTCCTACACGGCTAGTGAGTCGATTAAACTTAAGATCTAACATTAAGTGATCAATTTAATGCAAGCTGTAAGGACAATATAAATGAAGAACAATAAGGAATCGCTTATCTATGTTTAGCTCGTGTCATCAACACCCTAAAACCCTAGGCGAGGTAACCGACTACTCGATCATGATGCAAGATATCAAAAACATGATTTCTGAATAATACTGCATAAGAAAAAGAGTAGGAAACAAAGGGTTCAGGATGATCTTCTCTAGATGAGAGATGGAGCCTTCTCCCTTACAAGTTGCAAAACGCCAATAATAAGTCTAGGTTTCTTGTAAAAACTAGCGTAAGAAAATAAAGATAGACACGAGGCGCTTTTATATGGAGGCGCCCTCGACTTCAGAGGAAAGAAAGGATGATTAGGGAAAATCTTCAAAAGATATGGAAACTTCCATAAATATCGGGAACAATCCGCTATCGGGAACAGTCCGCCTGGCTGCTCCTGGTGGGATCAACTGTCTAAATGTTCCGCATGATTGCTCCGCGGGGAAAGGATCCGATTCTTGCACCTTTCTTCATGCACCATCTTTCAACTCTTTATCCTACTCCCAACCTGAAATAACTCAAAAATGACTAGACTAACTCGATAAAACACTGAAAACAAGTTAGAAAACATATATACAACGGTGCCAAAAACACCATATATCACATGTTAATAATTGATGTATCATTTAAAATATGTATTAGCTAGGATTAGAGGATCCTCTGATTCTTCCTCAAGCTCTAGAACTACGAAATCTGCTGGGACAGTGGTGTTCCCAACTTGAACCTGGAGATCTTCAAGAATGCCCACTGGAGACTTGACTGATCTATCTGCGAACACAAGGGACATCCTGGTGGGTTTGAAATTTGTGTATCTCAGGCGTCTGGCTACAGATTATGGCATGTGGTTTATGCTTGACCCAAGATCGACCAGCGAGCATGGAAAGACTGTTCTCCCAATTTGGATAGAAAGAACAAATCTACCAAGGTCGCCTAATCTCTTAATTGCCTTGTTCTGGAGCATTGCGTTGCACTTCTTTGAAACGACCATGAATTCACTGTCCTCAGATATTTTCCCGGAGATCAATCCCTCCATAAAGCTGCGCATGGAGGGCATCATTTGGATCGCATTGATTAAAGGAAGTTTAATGGTTAGGTCCTCCAGCATCTTCCTGCATTTCATCTCTTCCAGGTCCTTACGAGTAACTTTTGCTGGAACAAGATATAGTACCTTGGGTGTATATTCGCGAGAAGGAATAGGCTCAACGGGTGGTTGAACAACCTCAGCAGGTTGGATCAGCTGGATCAATCTCAGTGAAATGTTCAGCATCTTTCTCAGCGGTTGTGGTATCTAGACGCGGCTGTTCTGATTCTTTCTGTTTCCCCTTTTCTGCAGGCGTGAATTTCCTTGGTACTGGATCAGTGATTTGCTTTCCACTCCTAAATGCGACTGCATTGCATTCCTTGGATTCTTGTTTGTCTTTCCAGGGAGCGTGCCTTGCTGTCTCTTTACGCTCTCAGCAGTCTGAGCAATCTGAATGTCCATTTGTCTCATGTGGCTAGAGACGTTGTCATACTTGGTGCTTAGGTCATTGAACATATGGTTCATTCTGGTATTTATGTCGGCCGTGACCTGATTCAGTGCCTTCCCTTGTATCTGCTGACCTTGGAGCAATTGCTGCATCATCATAGCTAAACTCTTCATCTCATCTTGCGGAGCAGGTGTAACAGGCAGAGCAGCTTGTTGGTTAGTCTGGTGATTCTGATTCTGGAACGCGGCGGGCTGAGCCGGGCTGAGAACAAAGGTTCTTCCCTGATGGTTCTGGTTGTATCCTCTTTGGTACCCCGTGTTCTGTCTCTGATTACTCTTAGGGTTATCAGTCGGGTTGTCAGCCTTGGGATTGCTAAACAGATGCGGATTGTTCCTCACGTTAGGGTTTGGGTGATAGTTCTTGAACTCTCATCCTTTCCCATTCACGTAGCTGACCTCAAGCTGATCGTCGGCTGGCTGATCTGCTTCGGTTGTAGTATCCACAGCTACCTTATCCTGAGGAGATTTCTCCATGATGAAGACCTAGTTCTGGTTGTTCTTGATCAGCTGATCAACCTTGGCAGTTAGCTCATCAATCTTATGGTTGTCGATGCTGTTAAACTTTTGGGTGCGATCGCTCTCCCGGTTGTTATCAGCTGAGCTTGATGCCAAGTTTTTTATCAGTTCGAACGCGCCTCGCGTTGATTGGGTCATGAAATCTCCCTTGCTGGCTGAGTTGAGGGCGTTCCTGTATCCACATCCTACTCCATCATAGAACACTCCAAGGAGATAGTCGTCCTAAAAGCTGTGGTGTAGACACTCTCTGCGGTAAACGTTGAATCGCTCTCATGCATCACAAAACGGCTCGTCCACTAACTGTTTGAAAGTAGCAATCTTCTGTCTCAGGGCTGCTGTTTTGGACTTCGTGTAGAAGTAGCTAAGGAATGCAGATCGGACTTGCTCCCATGAAGTGAGTGATCCGATCGGCAGAGAGTCTAACCAGCGAGCAGCCTTCCCATCGAGAGAGAAAGGGAACAGTGTGCACTTAATGTAGTCCGGTGGTACTCCGTTTGCTCGAGTGAATCCGCACACCTTCTCAAAGTTTTCGATGTGATCCATTGGAATTTCCGCAGGCAAACCATTAAATATCTTTCTCTGCACCAAGCTGATCAAGGATGGCTTTATTTCAAAATCTTTTCTAATGCAGGGTGGTGGGTTGATGGCGGAGCGTGTTGTAGGCAGGTTACGCAGAAAGTTTCTCTGCCTAATCGGAACAGTTCTTCTTGCTGGTTAGCAGCGTTTTCGGCTGCTAGTTCAGCAGCAGCTTGTTACGCCTGGATGGTCTGTTGCATCTGCTGCATTTACTGTTGCATGAGTACTAACGCGTCAGTGATATCATCTTGATTGCCTTGATTGTCCGTTGTGACAGTATTAGGCCTTTGTTGTTGACGGTTCTGTCGTTCTAATCTTGCGAGCTCTTCATTGCTAAGCTGGTGTAATGGTCCTTGTGCGTTGCTCCGAGTATGTCTACTGGTCATGCACCTGGATCATTGGCTGCAACAAAGAGATAAGATCAAGTTAGATATCTTAGACTGAATAGAAAATAGAAAAATAAAGGTAAAAAAAAATATGGTCCCCGCCGCAACGGCACCAAAATTGATACACTAAGAGGTTGATTGTTTACAGATTTTGAAGTAGTTTTTGGTTTTTGATTTTGGAAAAACCAATTTTTAGACAATCAAGATTTTAATAAAATAGATTCCCTACATTTTAGGGAAACTGGTTTTTTAAATAACTGTCATTTTCTAAACAAAAACCAAAATCCAAATTTTTTGGTTTTTTTCTAAACCTACGATGGATTTTTGACCTTTTCTATTTTTTTTAATTAAAACTTTTGTTACAATAATGCACTAACATAGGAAACAACAAATAAAAATGCCAACAACTATAAACAAATAAGTTTTAGCAAAGAAATTTTTTTAACATATGTAATACAAAATAGATTATATTAAAAACATTCTTTTAAATTTGTCACTAAAGTTAATAAATTAATTATTTAAATAGTTTCTATTAAGAACATTCTTTTAAATTTGTCACTAAAGTTAATAAATTAGTTATTTAAATATACTTTACGTAAATTTTGCATGTTTTGTTAATAATCTAATGGTATTATTTTATTGAAAATTATGATATATTCTTATAGTAATTTTAAGTTTGATAATAAAACAAATTAAGTTATAAGTTATTTTTTAAAGAAAATAATTTTAAAATAACAGAAAAACTAAAATAAATCAATTCAAATTTAAAAAACATAAAAATTAAAAAATACACTTCAGAACTTTACAATTTTTTTTTTTTGATAATTTTTATTAATTTTTTATTTCAACGTCAAACAAAATTGTAAAGCCAAAAACCGAAATCGCCATTCGTGTTTTTTCAAAAACCAAAATCTACTGCAAAATCAAAAACCAAAAACTAAAATCTAAAATCCAAAAACTAAAAACTAAAAGCTAAAAACCAAAAACTAAAATCTAGAAACCCTCCAAACAATCATCACCTAAAAATGAATCCTTGTTACTGTCAAGTTTAACAGTTGTAATTGTAATTGTAATATTTGAGATTCAATCCAGAAAACCAGTTTACACTTTACTCTTATGAGTTTGATATTAAGCTAAGAATAATAAGAGTTTTGAATTTAATAGTGACGTAGAAAACAAGTAAACTAGAAGTTGTGTTGAATTTAGACAAGAAGCTAACCTAGGGTATTTCATCGGGTGTTGATATGGAACCAAACAATTATTCAAGCGCAATAGGCAACCATCTAAAATTCGGATCACTCAGTTGGGACAGCCCACTGTCATGGTGCTGCTCCCCTTTGCAGATCGATCTTGTCGCCTAAACTTTCGTTTGGAACAAGAAGCGATGGCAAGCTTTAGAGATCAAGTCAGATAAGTTCACTCAGCACCCTAATATCTACTTTCGCTGATTAGGAAGGCTAAGCTCATTCAATATATATCAAGCCCGACTTTAGAGGAAAGAAAGGATGATTAAGGCAAATCTTCAAAAGATATGGAAACTTCCATAAATGTCGGGAACAGTCCGCCTGGCTGCTCCTGGTGGGATCAACTGTCTGAATGTTCCGCATGATTGCTCTGCGGGGAAAGGCTCCAATTTTTGCACCTTTCTTCAACTCTTTAGCCTACTCCCAACCTGAAATGACTCAAAAAGGACTAGACTAACTCGATAAAACACTGAAAACAAGTTAGAAAGCATATGTACAATGGTGCCAAAAACACCATATATCAGTTGTTAATAATTGATGTATCATTTAAAATATGTATTAGCCATTAACATAAGTATTAGCTGAAACCGGTAATAATTGAAATATCATGTAACAGATAAGTTAGTGACTAAAATTTAAGTTAAGGAGTAAAACAATACATGTAGCATGTAACAATCATTATTGTAGGTTGTTAATAATTGATGTATCATTTAAAATATGTATTAGCCGTTAACATAAGTATTAGTTGAAACCGATAATAATTGAAATATCATGTAATAGATAAGTTAGTTACTAAAATTTAAGTTAAGGAGTAAAAAAATACATGTAGCATGTAACAATCGTTATTGTAGGTTGTTAATAATTGATATATCATTTAAAATATCTGTTAGCTGTTGACATATGTATTAGCTGAAATTTCACATACAACACATCATGACCCAATTTAAAAAAGCTTCACTTTTTAGTAGTTTCCAAATCTTGGAAAGGACTTCCTCAATTGCTCTAACTCTAGATCCGACACGACTTTAACTTACGCACTAAAACGCATTTCAACTCTGATTTGCATACACGGATCTAAAAGACCGGACCCAAAAAATAATAGATCAAAGTTTTAAGAAGAATAATCAAACCCAGAAAAAATAATTAGTGGAAACAATAAAAACCAAGTTTGAATCATTTGGTAAGAAACATAGAATATTGTTCTTAATTGAGAAGAGAGGAAAGAATAGTTATAGATAAAATGAAATATAATTAGAAAAGAAGATGAGAGAAAACTAGGAAAAACAAGAAAGAAATATAAAGAGAATTGAGAGAGAGAATTGAGAGAGAGAGAGAGAGAGAGAGAGAGAGAGAGAGAGAGAGAGAGAGAGAGAGAGAGAGAGAGAGAGAGAGAGAGAGAGAGAGAGAGAGAGAGAGAGAGAGAGAGAGAGAGCAATTTGATTTGGGGATTGAGTTAAAGAAGACGGACAGCACAACTTTATTGAGACAGCTATACATAGGGTCGTTAGTTATGAAGTAGGGTTAATTATGGAAGAAAAATAATGTTGTCATTTCAGGTGTAAAACTCAAATTAAGGCATTATTTATAAGAACAGGAACCAATTATTTCTAAAAATAAAGACAAAACAAAGCAAAATGAAAAACCTGAACATAAATAAAAGAAGAACACAGCTCTGGTGCTCTAGAAACTATCAGAACCCGCTAACAAAGGCAAACTGGATTTGATTTTAAATGAGAAAATAGAACATTTATCTATGTCTGGACATTTTATCCGCTAAATTTGATTTGATTCGTTATTCGCTTCGATTTGATCCGAAAAATCCGGATATCCGTAAGTCTTCGAAGCAAAGGAAATACTAAACTGGATTTGATTTTAAATGAGAAAATAGAACAATTATCTATGTCTGGACATTTTATCCGCTAAATTTGATTTGATTCGTTATTCGCTTCGATTTGATCCGAAAAATCCGGATATCCGTAAGTCTTCGAAGCAAAGGAAATACTAAATATCAATATCCGTTAAAAACGAAGCAAATCACAATATTAAAAAATTTATAGACGGATATCCGATCCGCTCTGACTTTATACAAGTAGATGTCTATCAACGATTAAATATAGAGTTTTAAATGTATAAGATTATATAATTATTATTTAACATATAATTTATTAAAATTTTATTTTAAAAAGTTACTTATAAAAGTATTAAATTAAAAAAGGGAATATAAAATCTTCAATCAAAACATTACAAGAAATATCAACATTCTTAGCTCACGATAAACGCTATAGTAGGCCTTTCATAGCGTTTTATGATCTGCTATGTCATCGGCAGCCATCATAGGTACCCAATCTACGATAACATTTTTTGACGCTACGAAATGTCACGATACGATAGCAATACAAGAATGATATTATTAACTTAACTATATCATACTATATCATATAATTCGTGCTATGATGTATTTATAATGACTTTGATATAATGCTATAACTAGAAATGAAATAATTAATAATTAATTTGATTATTTAATCAAAATTAATTCATTACAAATTAAATAATTAGAAATTAATCAATAATTAAATATAATTAAAATGAAATTTTAATTATTAGTTAAAATCAGTTTACAATGAAATAAGTTTTACAAAACTAAACCAAAATTAAAAAATTAAGTAAACCATAACAAATTAAACCATACACTAACTAAAACCTAATTAAACCAAAATCTAAACCTAAGCCGCCACCACCTCATCTCATCTGCTACGTCTTGCTTCTGCGTCTCCGCGCCTCCTTGTGCTTCATGCCTCAGCCTCAAATCACCATTTTCTGAACCGCATCTACCTCTGCTTCTGTGTCTGGTTCGTCACTGCCACCATCTCCACCACACCGTCTTCTTCCTCTGTCATGTCCGTACCACCTCCGCTGCATCTTCCTTCTTCATGACGCCGTCTCCTTTCACGCCTTCATCTTCGCCACCAAACTGGAGGACGAGGCTTCACGGGGAAGGGGTCGGGGGAGGAGCACAGAGGAAGCTTCACCGGAGAAGGGGTCAGAGAGGAGAAGGAGCCATTCGGATAAGAGGAGAGGAGGAGCGTATAGGAGTGATGTGTATTTGGATCTCCTGTGTATTTGCAGATTGATGTGGAGAAGAAAGACTTTGTGGTGGTAAGTTCTCGGTGGAGAAGAGAGAAGAAGATAAGAGTTGGCCAATGAGAAAAGAGAAAGAAATCACAAATGAATGTTTGTGAACCATTGGATTAAAAATCAATGGTCAAAAATAACAATCCTTCTTGTGCAAGATCTACCAATGAGAAGAGAGTACATAGATAACACAAGAATACTTTTGGGCCTTTGGATTAAACCAATCAATCAATGGCCAAAATAATTCCATGTTTTTATGATTAACCAATAAAATAATTTACTTTCTTCATTTATTGTAGTTAATAATATCAATTGTATAATTAACTCCATATTTTATGTTTGAGATTTTGTTACTAATAATTATATATTTGAGATTAAACTTTTTAACAAAAGTAAAGTTTACATTAAAATATGAGGTTTTAAATTTTAAAAAATATTATATTTGATGTTTTAAATAAGAATATGTAGTTTTATAATATATAAAATAAAGTTTATAATTTAAAGATTTTGATTATGATTTAGAGTTTGGTGATTTAGTTTAAAAATAAAAGAAAGATTAAAGTTCAATGGTTACTTATGTTTAGAGTTTGAAGTTTGAGAATATGGTTAGTTTAAAGTTTAATGGTTATTTAAAGTTTTATTTGTATAAGCTTAGGGTGTAGAGTTTGAAATATAGTGTAAGGATTTTGTTTTAGAATATAAAATTTATGTTTTGGAGTTTATAATTAATTAAATTTAGTGTTACGATATAAGGTTTGGATTATGGGGTTTGAGATTTAGAGTGAAAATTGAGGATAAATTTTGAAAATTAGCCAGAATTGTAATTTAGGTGTTAAGTTTGGTGTTTAAATTGGAAAATATTAGTTTTACTGTGTAGATTTATATTTTATGGTGCATTACATATATATTTGGGGTTTGAGGAATAGGGTTTGGAGTTTAGATATAGGGTTTTGGAATTTAAATTATTAATTTAGGGGTTATAAATGTTAAAGTGAAGTATTAAATATGAATGTTAAGACTTAGTTATAAAGTTAAAGTTATAAACTATAAAATTTTGTAACAAAATGTGTTTAGATTTAAAAGAGTTTATGATTTGGTATATAGTCTAAGTTTAGAGTTTTAGTGTTTGAAATATAATGTTTGAAAATGGCTTTTCTTAGCCTTAAAAAAATGCTATCATATGTTTTTGATATCATTACTGAAGCCGCTTAAATAATATTTTTGGTGCTAATTATAATTTCTTCTATGTATTGGCGGGATCAATAATTTTTTTCCCCGCTCACTCATTTTTTAAAATAACATTAATTAAGGGCTATTTTAGGTTTCATTCTATCATAGCATTTTTCTAATGCTATTATAGAATACGAAAATTTCAAACTCATCTACCATAGCAGTTCAGTAAAACGTGCTATAACAATATGCTATCAATGCGAACTTTTTTTGTAGTGAAACTATAATTTTTTAACAACATTTTTTTATAAGAAAAATGATTAGTTTTAAAAATTTATAAAACATATAGTTTCACTACTTTTTTACTTTATAGTTTTCTTTTATGTAAAATAAAGTTCAAAAAAATAAATTGGTATTATTTTTTCTAGATCTACTTGTATTGAACAAAGTGGATGAAGTATCCGTAAATATCCGTGAATATTCGCAAATATCAAAAAAATTCCGGATATCCGCAAAACCGAATATCCATATTTTTGGGAAGCAAAACAAATCGAAAAATCAGATATCCGTGATGTACGAAGCAAATCACAAATACTAAAAAATATGCTAGTACTCGATCCGTGCCTAGACCTATATTTATCTAACTTATGTACAGAGAAGACCTATAAAGTTTAAAATAACGATAATATCGTAAGATATTTCAAAGTTTTTGTATATACACTTTTTACATATCTATAAAATAAATTATGAACAAACATTTTTTGTACGAATGCACCAGTCGTATGTCCAAATAACATTGTATTTATAGTTAGTATTTAAGTCTCGGTTGCAACTGCAATAAAGAAAAATAGTTTTGAATACTTTATTTTGACGATTGTGTTATTAGTTTTTTATTTTGGCATATTGTCGTCTAGGAGCTCGCTTAGTGGGATACTTTATTCTGGCGTGAAGATAGCAAATTAAACAAGAGACGAAATGTTGGTTTTGGTCTTCCATTAGTAGCTTTACCCAATTTAAAAGTAATTACTTCTAAGCATGTTTAAAAGCACGACGTAATATATGACTAATATATTAATGTGGTGCACAGTTAGCTGCCATTAAGTTAATACTTAACAGATAAAACTTTTTTTTGCAGAAAAATGGTAAATCTGAATCTATCAAAGCCACAGATCTAACTTCCAAGTAGAAGGTGTAGTCCATGACAGATTCTTTTCCGGGTTTTCATAAGAACATATCCGTAGTCGTGGTGAAAAGGATAATGTGACTTAGTTTCCGCAATAAGAGGATCGAATCCGGATTGTGTTTGTATCCACGGTCTATCTACTACTACTGGATCACAAAACCCGCTCAAACAGATAAAACTAATTTGTCGCAAACGTGAAAATTTAATTTGGTGATTACTAGTGTTAAAAAAGAAGTAATGACTTCAAAAAGAAATAATCAAATACTATCTTTGTTTTGTAAAATGTGTCATTTAATATTTTTCACACAAACTATTTCATAATTGAAATAAATTTATGTTGTCAGTAACTACATCTATTTAATCAATAGCCTTTGAGATGAATAAATTAATATTAAACTTAAAGTATCTAAAAATTATACTAAAATTCATTCAAAAGTGGTATTTTGTTTAATAAGAAAAAATGTCAAATGAAATAGCAAGAGGACTACATTATTTTTATTTTTTTGTAAACTGAGAGGAGTACATTATTCTTATAGTAGTTCTGCAATATATATATCCTACTATATATAGCTTCATAACGCGTACTACATAAATTGGATTTGAATTCAAATGGTGATTTGTGATAAGCATGATGAGATGTTTGGAAATGTCTAAATCAACCATTGATGTGGGAAGGCGGAAGCAAGTCTTAAATCCGGGCATTAACTATCGTCACTATTCTGAGAATTAGGCTTGGGCATCCGGGTCCTCGGGTCGGATTCGGATCGGGCTCGGATCGGGTTTGGGTTTTCGGGTACTGGAAATTTAGATCCATTTAGGTATCTATAATTTTCGGTTCGGTTCTGACTCGGGTATTGTCGGGTCCGAATCGGTCCGGCTCTATAATTAAAATAGCCATAATTTTGGGATTGGATCGGGTTTGGATCGGGTTCGGGTATTTAGGATATAAAAAGGAAATGAAATACTCAAACTCCATCGAATTTAGTCAAAAATAATCATATATATCTAAAATTTTACAAAATAACTTAAAATAAACTATTAATAGTTAAAATATAACATTTTAATTTGATATTTTACATTTCAAATTTCATTTTACTTAAAAATGTTACAAAATAATAACAAAGATTGTTAATAAAAAAATATTTTAAAGTTTTTAAGTCGGGTTTGAATCGGTTCTTATCGGATCGGGTTTATTCGGGTTCCGTTCTTTTCGGGTCCGGATCTATTCGGATCAGTTCTTTTCGGGTCCGAGTCTATTCGGGTAGAAGAATTTTGAACCCATTAGATACTTGTAAATTTTCGGTTCGGATCAGGTATTTTCGAATCGGTTCCGATTCGGGTTTTCGGGTCCAGGTTAAAATGCCCAGGCCTACTGAGAATGGTGATGTTTACAGGTTTTCATTCACCATATTGATGGAGGCTTGTAATATTTTTCTATCGAAATTTCATACACCGATGCTTGGATTTGCGTTATTATTTAGCACATGTGAGACCGGTGGACTCTTGGTTCCAAACAAAAGTTTATTTGAAGGAAGCGAGAACATCGATTTCTAAGCAAGATATGAAAATGCATCAACTTTATGGCTCAATGTTCATCCAAAGAAACAATGAAGGGAATCCATCTTCTACCACATACAAAAATGTGACATTTTATTCTACGTGAACTTCAGTACTTCACCAAAGCTAAATTGAAGTATATACATTGAGATCACGTGAACCATATGCTAAATCTGAATAGAAAAATTGATAAAAATCTGGATTCAGATATGGATGATACCTATACCATATTGATTAACGAATATATACATGTACAAGTCAGTCGTGTTCGTGTACGGTATGGGTGAAATAATTTAAACGATTGTGCACATGGATGCATGCATGGCACTACGATCTGGGAGCACCTCTTCAGTCCACGAATCGACATATATATCAACTATTATGCGTACTCCACTTTGCATATACATTGTTTTTAGTATATATCTGCGTTCATGCTTCCCCCCATGTATAAAAGTAATAGTTTCTATGAAAGATCCTCGGAAGATAATATAAATAATGTTTCATATTCATCTAAAGGCTTTAGTATTAAAAATATAAATGAAATGCTTTTTACAATTAATATAAACATGGTAATACAAATAACATATATCTGTCTGTATTGCTATAGTCCAGTGGTACACCGGATTGGAGAATTTGTTACAATATTTTCTTGAAATTCAAACCTTTTTAAAACAAAATCCTAGTTATATAAGAAATTTGATTTTGGATTTTGGTCTAGATATAATTAACATAATAGTCTGATAACATGCGATTTAGCTATTTACGATACTAATCAAAAAATATTTTAAACTTTAATCAACCGATGTATTGACGTTTTAAAAAATTCACACTTAAAACACTTACTAAAATTCTATTGAACCTAACCGGGCCAGTCAATTGAATATAGAAAATTCAATAGTTCCCTAGATATTATTTGAGAAATGATTTTGACATGTGTCATCACCATATTTTTTTCTCACTAAAAATGATGACATATCACTAAAGAAACATGACATGTCATCAACGTAATTATGACATATAAAATTTTATATTTTAATATTTATGTTTTGCTAAGATTACTTAAATATAATGATGACTATTTTTTATATACGGCTTTATATTTCATTATGAATATTCATTTTGATAAGATTTTAGAAATATGGTAATAGATAATAAACTTTCTATAACAATTTATAAATCATATATTTTATTATATATAAAATATCGAACTAAGCATAGTTATAATTATATATTTTTAACTAACAAATTTAAAATATAAAAATTGAAAATTGAAGAATTTATTTTACATAAAAGAATTTTTATATTTATTATTTATGCGCATGGCGCAGAAAAACTTTTAGTGTAAAATATAAACAGAGTTATACAAGGAACAAACAAAATAAGGTAATAATTACCACAAAAGATAGAATAAAATTAATCCTTGCTCAAAAACACTGCTGCTGACAAAAAAAAAAACTGCTGAGTTGGTCTATTTCTCACCGTTTAAATGCACATTAGTGGTGTTCGTTGCGATTTTGTGTTATTTGACTAAAAACTCGGATCTAAAAGAGAACTACATGTTATATTTTCTACATCAATCTATATATCTATATAATTATTTATGAAGTGATTTTGCTTATTTGTCAGTTTCTCCATAATAATAGGTGATTTTGCTTGTTTGTCATTGTTTATTGTTTATTTGTCATATTTTCTATAATTTTAGGTAATTTTCTTATTTGTTAAGTTTTTAATAAGTTATTTATTTAATATCATATTTTTATAATTTTAATTGGTAGTTCTATTTATTTTTCATATTTTCCATAATATTAGGTAAGTTTCTTATTTATTATGTTTTTAATAATTTTGTTATTATTAAAGAACAATTTTTTAGCAATAATTTTATAGATTTGTTCATCTTATCTATATTTTAGTAATATTAATTTGTTCTTATTGGGAATGGTTTGTCAGCGAGAAGTTAGGAGTTGGGGAATCTGCCTAGTTTATGTTTTTATCAATCATTTTAAAAAGGAAGTTTGCTTCATTTTATGTCATCGAATTATCTTTTCCAATCAAAAATATGAGTCTGAAGAATATAATTTTTTACAGTTAAAATTAAAAAATCCAGCTTTTACTAGACATATATAATTTATTACTTTTAGTTTATAAAATTTTAGTTGAATAGAAGTATTTTTTTTTTAGTTATTGTAGATTTCGTTAATAGTTGTCACTATTAACTCTGATGAAGAGAAAATTCATATAAAATGCAATTAAGATTTTGTTGAAGAAGGGATTGATTTCACAGGTTTTTTTAGATTTTATCTTTTATTTTATTTAAAAGTATTAGTAAAATTTTATTAACTTATTATGTTGATGATATCTTTTACATATGTGGTTTGATGACAAAATAAATAAATAAATTTGTAAGTACCGAACTATTATCTACGATACGTTGTACTAAAGAAGATAAATTATATCTTCTGATTAATTTAATATTTGAAACTAATTAAATAAATTAGATTGAAATAAAAATATATATGTTAAAATTTGAATTAATTGGATATATATTAGTCCGCACAAATGTGCGGGCCATTATCTAGTTTATCATATTTATTTGTGAATATAATAAATCAGAACAAAATATCAAAAGAAAAGATGGTTTATGTTGAAGAAAAAAACAGTTATAAATTAGGACTGAATCAAAATGTAAAATTGTCAAAAATACCACATTCATAATACACTTTCCAAGTTTACACTAACAATTATTACCATTAATTTTAAAGAGGGAAAAAATATTTATAATCTTAGGTTTAACTTTGACCAAGAAAAAACTCTACGGTTAACTAATCTAAATTTAGGGTATAGAGTTGAGAGGTGAGGTAGGTTAAGGGTTTAGGGTTTAGAGTATAGGATTTAGGGTTTAGAGTTGATGGTTTCAGGTTTATGTTTTTTTTACAAGAAAGAAGAAATTAAGTAACTAGACCTTCCGGTTCAGAAAGTCAAATTGGAGGGATTGAATTGATAAAAAGTATAGCTGATTATGAACTTCTTGCATCACGTGTAAGCTTGTCCGCTATAGTATTTTGTGTCCTTTGGATATATTTGATTCGGAAGTAAAGAAAGAAAGTCTTATTGAAAACTAGATAATCTTGGAGTTTATGGTTTAAGGTATAGGGTATAGAATTTTGAAAACGTATAATTCGAAAACTTCAAAAAAATTAGGGTTTGGGGTCTAAGGTTAGAATTTCGAAATTATAAAAAAATTTTTTTTTTGTTTATTTATTATATATATAAAACAAGGATATAAAAGTATTTTGTCTTTTAGTGAAAAACGTATTTTTGAAAAATGTCTCTTTAGTGATAGTAAATTTGAATAATGATATCATAAATATGGTAAACATGAAAATTTTCCAATCAAAATAAAAATAGAAAGAAAATGAAAAACAGATTAACAAAAAAAATGAAAAACGGATCATAATCTTTCCATTCATTAGTGAAATGATAATCATACACAAAAACAACTATTGTGGCATTCGAACGCCCCATGGTAAAGATAACTATTTATAATATAATCGGTAGACTATAATGATATATCTTATAGAAATTCACAAATAAATTACGCACAGTATAAATATTAAATGAAATATTTTTCTAAAGTTTAAGTATTCTTTTAATTTTTTCTGATTTTTCTTAATTCATTAAACCTAGATCAAACAAAATATGTGTAATGTTTAGCGTAATTCCGAACAAAAAAAATAAATTTATATATTTTTAATGGAATAATTCATATTGAGTTTTATTTCATCCCAGTTTTATTTAAAAAATAAAAATAGGGTAGTAAATAAATAAAAATAAGTTATTTTATAGAGTAGTAAATAAATAAAAATATATTATTTTATTTATGAAGTAAATCTAAATTTTTTATTTTATTATGTATTAGAAAATAGAATGGGATTAGTACAAAATTTGATTTTAAACTTTATTTTGGAATAAGAAACGAAAATGATCTTAAACATTTATTAATGCAAATATGTAGTCGCGCGTGGTCGCGTATGGATGTGGAAAAATATCTTGAGCGCGTGTGGGCGTGGCTTTGTAATAAGATTTCATCGATGGACGTACAAATAATTTCGTTTCAGGTTAAAGGGTAAAAATAGTAATAATCTAAAGAGAGTGGAGGAACAACGGCCCTCAAGATTATTTTTTTTAAAAGGTTGACGTGATTGCGACGTGTCGCTTCCTTGTCTGCTTTGTGGGTCATCCACCTATAGCTCCTTCGTAAAATTCATTTGAACTTTTTTTTTAATGAATAATTCATTTGAACTTGATTTATCTGATAAATAAATTGTTGTTTTATTTAGATTCTGGATTTTAACTGATTTACGCTGTAGTAAGTTTATATATATAGTTTATTTAGTTTTTAATGAAGCCATGTTTATGATGTTCAAAAAAAAAACGAAGGCATGTTCATATTTACGTGTCACTACGATCTCCAATCTATGATTTGTAACCAGTTACAGGTTGTCATTCGTTTTGTCCATTTTGTTGTTTCATGATTAATTGTGTGCCCAAGTTGCATATCACAAATCACAGTTAAGGTTTGTTTTGCTATCGCGTAACTATTCGTAAATTGCGTTTTCAAATCGGTGAAAAATATCAATAAAAAAACTAAAGGCTGTAACTGTCAGCATGAACTTACGACTAGTTAATGAACCTAATACAACGTAACGAACAATAGTTAATCACAGATCAGAATCACAGATTCACAATCATATGTTGCAAATTATAAAAATCTACAATAACGAAATAATTCTCAGCTCGCAACGACATACATATAACGATTAGAAACCTGAATCTATCGACATTCTCAAAACTTGAAGTATCATTTACAAAGTATTAATTGATCATATATCAAACATTCTACATCATTAGAAAAATAATTCCAAAACCAAGAAATTTTGATGTATACGCTACAAAAATATCGGCTGGATTGTGTGATTTTTTATTATTCTGAGTGATAGTTTAGATAAGATGTCTAAAATTATAGATCCAATAGAGTACTCATTCTATTTTATATATTAATGTGTTATTTTAAAAAATATATGTTAATTTTAATGTTTATTTCATTAACTAGTAAAACTACAAAATAATATATCGATTAATGATAAAATGATAATTTAATAAACTTTAATAAGAACAAAAAGTTTAAATCATATTTTTTGTGGAAAGGATATAATATTATAAGATGAAACAGAAATCTTTCCAAATTCATAATCCCGCACCTTAGTCAGTCTCTTTTAATGATCTCGATTTCAGATTTAGTTGCATGTATCTTTGTTTTAGTTTTTCTGTGTCTCAGATCTTAATTACAGTTTTACGTATGACGATGTGAGGTTATAATTTTATGTGATTATAGTAACATTTAAAGAAGAAGAACTCCTTTGGTGAATAAAAATAACATGTAAAAGCCAATAACCTAATATCTAAAACAAAATTACATTTCTTGGAATAAGCGAATGTAGCAATTAAAAAAGCTTGAAATTTAGCTACACCAACCAAATCTATACAACAGAAAAAAATAAAATAAAATAAAATAAAGGATGGTGGAGTGTGATAATAATTGAAGTTAGTGTGGACACTTTTAATTTTTTTTCCTCTTGCTTCTTTTTATTTTACATTTTGTGATAATACGGTATGTGGACTTATATGGAACACCTAAAATTTCATTTTAGTGCCTTGGTTCTTCTCTCTCTCCATTTCCAACTCTATTTCTTCAATGCTCTCTTTCTCTCTCTAAGAAACCATTTTTTCTACCAAGAGAACCCATATAAAGTTTGTAAGTTTGATTCTTGTTCTCAGTTCTTCTTCTTGCTCTAAAGATTGTCAATCTGGTTTATTCTACTTCTTCCGTTCCTTTGATCTTCTTTTCCTTAAACCAATATCAAGATCCCAAATCTTGAAATCTTTTAGATCGGTTTGTTTGTGTGCCCGCATAGGTTTAATTACGAGTGAAAGATCTAAGTATAAGTCATTTTCTAATTATAACTTCCAAACTGTTAAGGTTTTGATTCCAATTTCAAGTTCTTCAGATTCTTCTTTCTATGTGTGTAAATCTCATCTTATGTGGATCTCTTATTTTTTATCTTATTTAATCCTTCTCCTTCAAATCCATTTGTAGTCACATATTTTTTTTTATTTAGCTGATCAAGAATCTTCCTCCATGTCTAGAATTTTCTTTTGAGTTTACATAGTTGATAACTCATGATATTTTATTTGCTTAGGTGAGTCTTCATCTTATGGATGTCTTATTTCACTCTTTCTTCTTCTCTTGTGATCCATTCAACATATAATAAGCTCTAAAATCAGATTGGAAACTGAAACTTTTTCTTAAGACAAAAGAAAAATCACTATCTGTTGCGTGCGAATAATTGTTTCTTTGTGATTTCACTTCATCAAAACTTTTTAAAATATAATCTTTATACCACCAAATACTTTTTTTTCCTTCACATGAAATAATGTTTTATTTTTCCTCTTGTGTGTTTCATCGAATCACAAATCTCAAGAATCTATAGTCTCTTAATCTTTAATCACATGATCATGTGTTGTTAATAGGAGGAGGAGGAGATCGGAGTTAAACTTGGTGATGATAAAGAAGCGGTGTTATGCTGAAGCTTTTGGGAAGCGAAGAGGCAGATAGTAACAGTGGAAGAATCAAATGTTCTTATCCACTCAGAACCCACCACATGACCACCCACTTCCTTCTTCAAGTTTCTTCTTACATCTCACCACTTCTTCCCATGAATTAGCAGCTCAATCCCATCCCCAAAGTTTCTCCATCAGGTAAAAATTAAAAACTTAAACCTTTTTTTTTTCTGGGTTTCTTCGCCAATATGGTTTTGTCCCCACAAAAAGAGACACATAAAGTCTCTTGATTTCATGATGGGTCAGTCTCAAATCATCATAAACTAAATCTCATCCTCTTGGCTAGATCGAAAGTTTTGAGCTTTGGTCCTTCTTCTTTGTACATATCAATGGGTCAGTGTCAAATGATCATATGATCTAGAGCTCATACTCTTGGCTAGATGGAAAGTTTTGATCTTTCGTTCTTCTTCCTTGTAATGATTAATGGGTCGTCAGATCTTATGGTTTCAAAGCTTTAGATTCTGTATTTGCTTCTCCCTAAACTTCTTTACACATGCTTTACTTATCTTGTCTGTTGATGTTAAACTCTATTATCTTTTAGTATGTTTTGAAAGTAACTAACTTTGTTTCATCTATGTTTGATGCTTGCAGAGATTACGCATATAGTAACCGGAAGAAGAACAACATCAAGAACAACTGGCCTTTTTCTCCCAAAAGTCTCCAACTTCTTTCAACTACCCATGGACTGACTGATCCTTTGCCACCGTTTGAGATCACGGCTAGTTCATCGTCAGGGAAGCAGAATATTGTATCCCATGTCCAAGGAGGAAGAGATCTGGCTAAACTTGGGCTAAATCAAACAATAGCAAAGACTAGAAAAGGAGTTTGTAGCCAGACGAGGACCGTGGAGAATGAGTTGTTCACGAGCACAAGTGTTGTTTCCAAGTCTAAGGAAGAGATAGTACTAATAGCTGCTACAAGTAATAATAGCAAGAACAACAAGCACAGTAAAACGTGTGGAGGAGGAGGAATGGTGAAATCCAAAGAAGCCAGTAGTTGTGTTGGGCTTGAATCAATCATCGCTTCAAAAACATGTCCTATCTGCAAAGCCTTCTCATCAGCTTCCAACACTACTTTGAATGCTCACATCGATCAGTGTATATCTGTAGACTCACCGGTTATTAGTAAGCCAAACAAGCCTAGAGTTAGTCATCAGTGTCTGTCTGTTGATTCTGATGTGCCATTGGTTAGTAGTAAGCCAAACAAGCCTAGAGGTAAGGCCCGGATGAAAGTGAAAACGATGGTTGATATCTACGCGTCTGCCAAAGAATGCACGTTAGAAGATCTTGATAAAAGAAACGGAACAAAGTGGGCTGTGATCTCGAGCTACACGAATCGGGTTGTTGCTGATAAGTCTGACGTGTCCAAGAAGCTGAAAGTTCCTCATGTAGGTGTTGGTCCTGTTTATGTTGATGCCAAGGGACAAAAGCTGCGGGTGTTAACAGAGTTCAGCGAGAAGAAGACTTCTACTACTCTAATGAGAGATCGGCAAGAGGATGGTAGTATTGAAAAGAAAAGTTGTTCAGGCCAAGGTAGTAAAGAAAATAGTAAAGGCTCGAGGAAGAGACAGCGAGGAAAGAAACATAATAAGTATCTTAAACTAAACAATCACAAAACCAAGGACTCAGAGGTAATGCCATGAGTTCCTGTCTCTTTTTTTTTTTTTTTTTTTTTTTTTTGCATATCTATTGTTTGGTTCATGTTATAATAGTACACTGCTTTTGTACAGCAGATACCGGAGTGCCAAAGAGGATTTTCTGGAGAAGGTAGCAGCACGGGTCATCGTAGAATCTTTAATCAGCGTATGCTAGCAAAACGTGGTTCGAGTTCAAAGAAGAAAGGACATAAAGTTAATGCGTTGCGGGATCAGCAATCTGAGGATGATGATGATGATTCATGGTCAGGAGGAGATCACGTTTTGTTGAGAGGTGCTGGTTCGTCTCCTTTAAATAAACAGAAGCTGCGGAGCGAAGTGTCTGGAAGGAATAAGACTATGTTTGGGAGTAAAAGAGCTCAAAGAGTTCATATAAGTGAGAAGGAGGAGGCATCACTTGCAGGAGCTCATTTAAACACTGTTCGATTAAAGAGGAGCCTTAATTCGATTCAAGAAGATAAGTATCCACCGAGAAAGAATGTCAGAGAGGTGACAGATGCGTCTCCTCGTGCAACTAGCATGAGAAAGCTGTTGCCACCATTTGTAGCAAATGGCTGGATGAGACGATTATCTCTGCCTGTGGAGCCAAAGAGAGCTCGTTTGGATTTGTCAGAAGATGAAGAAGAAACTGGGAAATGGGAATCTGAAATGACACTATCAGATGATGATTATGTTTCTGGTGACAATGGAGAAAGAAATGAGGTCTTAGGGAGAACAAATACTTTAACATTTAGTAGTTACAATGATTATGATGACGAAGAAAGTAGTGAAGAGGAGGAAGGTAATAGCGAAGGAGCCAATGTGCTGGACAAAACAGATGAGACGGATGCTGAGTTCTACCAGTCATACACTCCACCATCTAATGAAATCATACCTAGTGAGAGAGCAATGTATTACTCTGAAGAAGTTGAGAATATGGTTTACGAGGAGGAAGAAGTGAGGTTTGATTCTGAGGTGGGAAAGGGAAGCTTATACGTAGAGGTCGATACCATTCCCATTCCAGGACCTCCAGGTTCATTTATACCGAGTCCCAGGGGTATGAGTTATGATGAGAATCTTGGAAACTCGTCGGTTATCACAAGCCAGCTCCAGTCTTCCATGGATCAGCTTGACAGAAACTCATCTGAATCACCTGTTTCTGCATTTTCAAACTTTGCAGCTGGTAGATTGAGTTTTCCAGCAGAGTTATTCTCCCCGGACGTTCCTTTGTCCTACTCCACAACCCCAATGAGCTTTTCTGTTCCATCTCATCATGAAAAGATGACTGTTGACAAGACAACAACATCTTCGAGCTTTAGAAACAATGATCCTCAGTCTTGTTGCTGCCAAATTAAAAAGAGGTTCTCCGAGGGCGTTACTTTGAATCACCAACCATCTCAACTACTGCAGCGAAGAGCATCCCCTTCTTCATCAGTGGACATGAACTTAACAAAACCGCCCACACGTTTGGATCAAAATCATCCTTTTGAGCAGTCACCACCGTACATGATCCAGCAAGAGTTTGATAACCATAGTAAATTCTCAAGCAAAGTGAATGTCAATGGTGCTGTTGTGCCTCCTAGTCCTTCAAACTCGGTTCTGCGGTTAATGGGAAAAGACTTGATGGTCATGAACCAAGGAGGAGCAGACAACGAAGAAGCCTCTCTGGTTAGCTTAAAACCAACTCAGCAGTTTCTTGATCCTCCTCCTCCTTGCGCTGGAGCCGGCTTATACTTAAACACAGGTCTCTATTTAAGAAACAGTTTGGAGCCAACACATCAACCACAAACACAAGCTTCAGCATTCAGAAACAGTTTTGATCATGTGAGGTACTTTTCTCCGAGGTAATCAACGTAAAGTTTCCACCTTTATGCAGTTCAAGAAGAATTTGAGAAAGTGGGTTCTGATTTGAAAACCGAACATGGGTGCATTGGGTTTTTAAGGTAGACTTTGGATGTTTTACGGCATTTTCCATGCTTTATCTCTTTCTGGAGAAACTGTTGTTGTGTAGTAAAAAAAAAAAGAAGCAAAGACTTGAAAATAACACTATGTAGAGAGTAACTTCATTGCTACCAAAGTAGTTGTCTAAACGCTCAAAAGTTAAAAACTTATACTTTATCTTTTTTTTTTCTTTGATCAAAAACTTTTACTTCATCTTTAAGACGTGGCCATTGTGGTAAGAACACATGATTCTTCCACAAACTTCGGAAAATTGCAGCTGCCTGCCACCAACGTTTTTCAAATCTTCAACTGTTAAGAGTAATTTATTTGAATCTTAGCCTTATTTATTTTTACTTCAATTAAAATCACACTGTAAATAATTAATAATTGAATTAGTTTATGCAACTCCTGAACAAAAATCAAAATAAGAGTCGGAGCTTATTGATTTGTGTAATTTAAGATTTTTGTAAACCCACTATTTATTTTATTTTTCTGTACATTGTAAACCCACAATTTATATATGGCATAAACGTTGTAATCGCTATTGAACAACACATGAAAAGTGAGATAAGCTTTTGAAAAGAACATAGAATTAAGTAGAGGAAGAAATAATCAAATCAGTTGCTCAAAATAACTAGATGAGCTGGCTACATTTGTATAGTTAGTGAAAGGAATGATGTAGTGGTTGACTAAAAAGTCGTTGGCCACCTTTTCTCTATATACTCTCGGTGGCATCTCGGGTCGGGCCGGGTCATATCGGTCAACAATATCGGTATGGCTCCACCTCCGATGACAACACCAACCTACACATCAATCCCGATACCTACCGGCGACGTCATCTCCCGATCAATCCACAATCTCACTTCCGCTATCTCTCGCCACCGTCCCTGGTCGGAACTCGTCTTCTCCGGCGCCTTCCGCTTCCCGGAGAGATTCTCCTCTCTCCCCCTTCGTTCTCGGAGTAATTTCCGCTACTTCTCCGTCAACTACTCTCTTATTACCGGCACCTGCGCAGCGTTCGCTCTCGTGACAGTCAGTCCCGTCGCGCTGGTCGTCGTCGGAACGATCATCGCCTTGTGGCTTCTCCTTCACTTCTTCAGGGAAGACCCTCTTCTTCTCTGGGGGTTTCAGGTCGGAGATCAGTCGGTGGTGTGTTTCCTGGTCTTAGCCTCCGTTTGGGCCGTCTGGTTCACTAGCTCCGCCGTGAGCTTGGCCGTAGGTGTCAGCGTTGGCTTGCTTCTGTGCACCGTTCACTCCTTAATTAGGAACTCCGATGGAGTTTTCCTTGAGGAAGATGATGCTATAAGCGGAGGCTTGATCGGGTCTAATCGCCGCTGAAATTTTCCGACATTCTTACAGATGTTAATATTATTGTTTTTTTAAAAAAATTTGTTTTTCTTTTCTACCCTTAAAATTATCAAATTTGCCAAATGGGGCCCGTAACTATTTGTTTGTTTGATTTATTGTGAATTTTTGAGGGTGATCTGAAATCTGATTACACTTGTTATCTTCTTGGATTGTAATCACTTCTTGTTTGATTGATTCTCACAGTGAGAGAAACCAACTTGCTCTATGCATTGTCCTCACGTGTAACTTTTATTTATTTTTTTTCAGATACAATGTACCAAATCTTGTTTACAAGCTTCATAGCTTTTTCAGTTTTGTCATGAAGCTCGAGACCCTCTTGTAGGAAAAGGAGAGGATTTGAGGTCAACTTGTGTAATGTAAATGATCTTTTAGTTTTTCTAACAGTCACTCTTTAGTCCTTTTTTTTTCTAGATATAAAATCTGAAAGCTTCAAGAGAATTCAAGGACCCAAAATAGCAGACCCTAAGAGTTAGTTTGCACATATGAGTTCTCTTGATTTTCAATTCAATACCACAATAACCTGCTTTTGTGTTTGATTATGAGTCTGACTAACTTGGGTTTAACCAAAACCAGATTAAAAAAACAAGTTCAATATGTATGACAAGTCATATTCTTTGAAAAGGAAACAAAAAACTGAGCAGTGAACTTTGGGACCAGTAACAGGATAGGGGAGAGTGACACTTGTTGGCTAAACCCAGACACTGATTAACTTGCTTTTTTCCCTACAACCCATTCCCTATTTTTCTGTGTTTGTCTTTGGTCCCACTTCCTTACACAAGAATTTGTCCTTACTATAATTCTGTTTGTTACTGCGATCTTTGGTAACTCTTTTTCTTTGATTGGCTATATAAATCAGGAAAAATATTCAGCTTGGGAATCCAATGCATTAAATGATGTTTTACCTTAGGCCCTAGTAGCCATTTGATTCATTCATCCATACACTATCAAGAACTCATGATCTTAAAGGAGTAACAAAAGACTAGGATCAACAAAGGAAGTTGGTTAATGTACATACGAATATAAGATTGTTCTTAACTGGTTTTAAAGTAACCGATACATGAACTAATGTCTTCAACAAAAAACTGAGTTTTTAAAGTAACGTGGAAATAAACCATTAGGAGAAATGTTTGCTTGTGTGTGTGTCTGTTTCATATCTTGCTTCTCATTCTGACTAACTTGGCTAGTGTTTCTTGAGCAGCCAAAGTGAGCTCATGGTTATGGCCAAGCATCACCGTCCTGATACTGATACATGTCCTGCAAAGCTCCTCTCCGCTATCAAAATGCCCTCCTCGCAGCAGCAGCTTCGCTCTGGTCTCCAGTAACAAAGCTTTCAGCAACGTAACATCCTGCCACACGTACTCATCGACCTTCTTGTTAGTCTTCTTCCTCCAACAGAGCGAGCCTTGGCGCCAGTCTTGTATCTGAGTCACAAACGATTTCTCCGCATCCTCCAGCACGTTGGTGCACACTTTCAGGAGCTCCAAAGCAGACGTGCACCTGGAGAAGGTTGTGAAAGCCGTGATTGCTAAAGGAAGAGCTGTTCTCTTGATGTACAGCACCAGATCCATCGCTTGCAACTCCACCAAAGGAGGTTCTGATTTGAATCCGAACACTAAGAACGCTGAAGCCCATAGGTGATCAAGATTCAGCAACGGGTTCTCTATTTTCCTCACGCCTTGAACCGTTGCCTTTGGTGCAAGTATGTAGTCTCTTCTCCTGGCGAAAGTTTGAGTTATGGGATGGAACTGAATCCAACATCCAGGTTGTCTATTAGTCATCCTCGCTAGTCCTAACCTGACGAGTAAAAAAGCAGCATCCTCTTCGCTTCTCCGTCCTAGGCCACAACCACCGCACCAGGCAAACGTGTGACTCAAACATTTGTTCCATTTGCTAAACCGGTTTCCACCTGTGGGCATGTTTTTAGCCGCTGCGGCTAACAGGTTAACCGGGATAGGGACAGGTGCAAACCAAGCCCCCACGAGTAGCATTTTCAACGAGAGAAGGTTTCTGTTTCCTTCAGCTTGCTCCAAAACAGCCAAACAGAACGCTAAGACCTTTGCAACGAATGGATTGGATCTGCAGTATTGCTCATCGTTTGAGTTAAGAAAAGGAGAGGCTGAACGTTCTTCGATATGAACTTTGTTCACAGCTTCAAAGAGAGCAGAAGGTGTAATAGCAAGCTCTGAAAGCAATGACCCTATCACCCAAAGACCATAGCTCAACCGTCCCAACTTCTCTTCAAAAAGCTTGAGGATCTCAACCTCCTCAGCAGGGTAATCTTTCTTTCTTCTTCCTCTCAGTAACACCATTGCATCAGATGAAGGCAAGACAGAAAGCTGCACTGTGTCAAAGTTCATGACCTTAGGAAGCCTAGTAGTGATCAAGACATGAGTACCTCCAGTGTTTCTCGGAATCAGATCATTCAGATCTTTACCTTCCCACCAATCTTTTTCTATCTCAAGATTATCAATGATCAGAAGATAAGGCATGTCTCTGAAAAGCTCTCTCTTTATCCTCTTAAAAGCTTCAAACTCTTGCTCATCAAAGCTCCTTAGTCTACCTCTATCCTTCTCAGCATCCGCAGACACATCAATCCCCAAGCTAAACGACAGATTCAGCAGGTTTTGTCTGAAGTATCTAGCTTCCCCTCCGACCCACAAAACCATCTTATACCTCTGAGAATACCTGTAAGCGAACTCAAGAGCTAACTCTGTCTTCCCAATCCCTGGAACTCCATTCACACAAACAACACTTGTGCTGCTACTCTTGCAGTTACTACTGCTCCTACATTTCTTAGTCTTCAGCAGTCTTTTAAGTGAGTTTTTTCCACCGTTTGGATCGCTCCAAGCTTCACTTCTTTGCTCTGAGCATCTTCCAAGCTCCAAGCTGATAAACTTCCCGTTTCGAGTTGACACAGCATCTGATTCCTCATCTGCAAGTCCTTCAGATTGTCCACTTGCTTCTCCCTTACTGCTTGTTGGTGTTGTAGACTCAAGATACTCTCCACTACTACCAAAGATAGCCATCTCCATTTCCACCATCTCTTTCTCTCTTCCAAGAAAAGTTCTGTTTCTTGGGAAAGGAAGCTCATCAATCCTTTCCACTATCTCTTTATCAACCACACTCTTCCTCCCAAGCTTGCCCCTCAGAATCATAGCTGTCTTTCCCACACAGTTTCTCCAGTTACTCTCATTAGCTTCCAGTTTAAACTCATGGGACTTGATCAACCCATCAATGGCTTCTTTACACTCTTTATCAATGGCATTGCAGTTGAGAAGACCCATAATCTCAGAAGGTCCAGTTCCATAGAAAATGGGAATCAAGTTCTTCTTCTGAGCAAAGAACCTAACTTCCTCCAAGCTAAGGTAGTTGAGCAAGCTGGAGCAAGACACAACCACAATCCCATAAGTAACAGAACAGATGACTCTGTCTGCTATCTCATGACTCTGTGTGTCTGAATACTTAGCTCTGTCAGCAACGAAACAAGCGATTCCCTGAAGCTCAAGCTCAGACTTTAGCCACTTGCAGAACCTCACCAGGTTTGGGTTTTGTCCATGAAACCCTATGAAGACATCAGAGCTCCTGAGCTTGGTGGTGGTGGTGTTGGTGGCAGGTGAAGAAACGGAGACTTTGGCTAAGGAGACTCTAGGAACAGGGAAAGAGAAGGAGATCCTTGGAAGAGCAGGATCTGGAGTACAAGCTGATGATAACTTGAGCTTCCGGTCTGATGGGTCATCTGAGAACTCGTATTGGTCGGAAGGAGGAGTGTAGGAGCTGCTTGGTACATCTTCAGGGGGTGAGGAGGGCTTGTGAGTGGTGGTTGTGGAAATGGCTCTTGGGGATATATAAGGAGATTGTAAAGCGGAAACAAAAGCAGAAGATGGTGGGGACACAAGAGAAGGTGAATTGAAAGGGGAGTTTTTGATACTTGGAGATGAATCTGAAGCATCATTTTTCTGAAGATCTTTGCCTTTCTTGCTTGAAGAGCTTGTTGCAGCTGATGATGATGTTCTTATGGTTAATCCAACTAAACTTGCTTCTTCTTCTCTCCTCATTCTTGCTTCTTCCTCACCAAACCCAAAATGAAGCTCTCAGCTGAAAAGGTTCTGTCTTTTTTTTTAATCTCTCTCTCTCTCTCTCTCTAACTTGGTCTCTAAACCATTGGTGGTCTTCACTGACAGAAGATTATATTGAAGTGAGTGGGACTTTGAGGAGATGGGTCAGAACATGAATGCAACAGTTGATGTTGTTATAAGGAGACTGAGGTAAAATCTGAGGAACTGCATGTGATGTATCTAACTCGTCCATTTGGTGGGGTCCTCTTCTTCTTCTTTAACACTGTTGAAAACCAATTTGTTTTTTTCTTTATTATTTCCTCCTCTTAGCTCAGATTTGACCAAAACACATAGCCAGTTTCAGTCTGCAACAATGGATGTCATGGGTCAGCAGAAAAATCATTGCTTTATATCAATAAGTGTGGTCTTCTTGTGCTCATGATCATCAAGGTCATTGAGTTTTTCATTCTCATTTGAATTAAAAACCAGAACCAAAAATGAATAGAAACAACAAAAGAAAAGCAACAGTTTAGTCAAATCTTTAAAGGTGATTTTCAAAGACTTACTCTTTTGTTTGATCTTTTTCAGACACAAGGCAAAATACGTGTCACTTCCCTATCACCATTACAAGCCTCTCTCAGCTTCAATGTGTGTTTTTTTAGGAAGAACAGATTGTGATAATGAAGAGGGAGAAGAATCTGGGTTTGTGAGTTGGATCTGAAAGTGTTTATGGAGATTATTCTTTTTAAAAATGGTGATTAAAGAAATGGTTATAAGAGGAGCAGCCTGGAGATGGTTAATGTCTAAACATGTACGAATGTATTTTTATAATGATGACCCACTAATCAGTATATAATTAAAATCTTGGATTCTCTTCTCTTTCATTTGTTTTTAGCTCACACACACACAACTTCCTCCTGCAGTTAGATTCTTTTCTCTCTCTGATTTACTGAATGTAGAGACTTTTTTTTTTAGTTTGTCAAGACGAGCTCGTTTTTAAAGATCTAAAAACAACTCATTTGGGATATAGTTTTAACATGGTTACATTGAATTTAAGAAAGAATTAAATAGTCAGGGGTCAGATTTAAGACATTGAACTTTGAGCTTTAAAGAAAAGAGGTTGGATTGAAGTAAAGGAACCATTATCAGTTGTCTCAGTACTACTACTTTGGTTGTTTGTCGATTAGTCTTTGTATTTTATGAAACTCCAAGACTGTACCATTACGATATTTATCAAACTACACCATCATTTCTATAATTAATAGGAAAAAATAACCAAGAAGAGACTATGAACTTTTTTCTCCATAACGTTTTAGTTTGTAATCTTGAATTTGGGAGTCGGTAAAAATGCATTTGATAGTAAGATAAACCTCCAAATATATTTATCTTTTGGCTTCTTTAGTTTGCATATGTGTATGTGTACACTGACACAACATTTGAAATCTGATTTCGCAATGGGAATTGGTCCAAGACCGGTGCACCTGTGACTTTATATATATATATATTATTTTTATTTACCCCATACATTTTCACATTTATCTACAATCATAAACACTATAAAAAAGCTTTATGGAAAAACAAAAAATTACTATAAAAATCTCGGAATCCGTGACGTATGAGCAGAAGTGCAGAACAAGTTGGGTCTCTTTTAATTTTTCTGAGGTTTATCAGACGGACGAAAAAGCCCAGACGTGGAAGCGTTAATCTAACACTGAAGAAAAACTACTCGTTGTTTTAATATAAACAAAACAGCAACCATTGTAAATACAAATAAATGCAAAACGTCAAAACCGTAGAAGAAGCATGGGAGACGAGTGGGGCAAATTAGTAAATACCACAAGAACGTATTTAATCCTTAACGGCGCATAATCACACACCGTCGAATTATAGATCCGGACCAGATAAGATCACATCGAATCGAACGGTAGTAAAACGTCCCACTCGATACTTGCCGTTGCCGTTGCCGGTTTCGCCACGTGTCCCGACCAAGTCGCTCACACGTTCATGTTTTGTCTAATTAAATAAATAAACTAAAAAAAAAATAACGAAATGGGAATGTTGATTGATCGTCAAGCGGAAGTTTTAACGATTTATCGCAACTTTCCAGTTTCCACATTCAAAAGGGTATAAGACTGCGCGAATCGTTCATTGAAATTAGGGTTTCTCTTTCGTCTTCTCGGTCTCTATCTCTCTGTAAAGGAGCCACCTTTGGAAAGGGTTTTAAAGGTACGTCAGCTCGAATCTCGGTTTGGCTTTGATTTCTCTTGCATTTAAATCTGGAAGAACATTTGTGGATATTATTAAACTTTTGTTTTTGAAATTGAGTCTTACGTATGATTTTCATTTATCATGGGTCGGTCGTTCTATTTTGAATTTTGGTGGTGGGATGATGGGGGTGTTAGCTCATTGCTATTTTGATCTCACGTGAAACATATTAGTAGGGTTCTAGATGTTTTCTTGGTAGCGTCCATGGATTTGGTGAGTTTGTTGATGGTCTTAATTGGTGAAGTTGAGGGCCATTAAAGACAAACTTGTCTCTGCTTGCCAAATAACATAAGTCTTGGTTCGGTTGGCTCTGGTCTTTGTGTTTTTGAGCTGGTATTGATTTGGATAACAGTGAGGATTCATGTAGCGAGAGTCCTTAACTGCAGCCAGCGGTCCCAAGGTTAGATATGAGAGAGGACAATAGGTCGTCTCGTCATCCTTGGGTGTGAAGAGTGTAGTGTAGAGAATAGTAAGAAGGCTAGAGGAGGTAGGATGCAACATCGAGAAGGGAATCTGATGACTTAAGAAGCTGCAACTTTGTGTTTATGCAGGGTGCATCTTCGAGTCTGAGTAGCAGAGAACCTGGCGGAAGAAGAATGATGGATTACGACCAAGAAAATAGTGATCACGACGCACATGCTTCAACAGAGTCTGTGGAAGAGTCCGAGATCAAGAACAACGGTTCCTCAGACTGTCGGGATCCATTAACTGAGGCCTTCAACAGCTACCACAACTTGCAACAAGTCCTAGAAAAAGGTATCAGTTTCATGATATGTCATAGACTCATAGTGATTATAAACACAATGGTTCCTTTTATTTCCTCGTAAATATCAACTTGATTGTGTATCCAGAGCTTAAAACTCAACTTCTGTTCCCTTTTCCATTAACAGAACTCCACAAATTCCAAGAGCTTGGGAAAGAATCTATATCATTACCACATGATGGAGCAGAAAGCAGCACTTGCATACACTCAGGACATGACCAGGCCGGTGAAGCAAGTTCTTCTCGCTGGTTTGGGTCTGACGCTACGGGTGAGAAGAGATTAACTTGTGTAGATTCCGAGGAGGTACTAAACCTTGTGAAGAATGTAGAGCATCTGGAGATCAAACTAGAAGAAACAGAGCGTATTCTCAACGTTAAAGAATCACGACTCCGTGAACTCGAATCCACCATAAGCGTTTCAGAGGGAGGAACAGAGATGGAGATTGGGTTGGAAGACATATTCCAGCAAAAGATAGAGGCAGAGATCGAATATCTTACATTCTCAAGATCAGTGGAGAACCTAAAAAGAAAGATCAAGTTGGTTGAAGAAGAGAAGGCATTGGCAGAGGCTCATGAGACGCTGTCAAAGCTTGAAGAAGCAAGAACCAAAGCTGAGAATCTAAAAAATCAAGCTCAAGATTTACAAAACCATTGTGTTGACATCACAGAGATTCAAGAAGTGAAGAGTTTCAAGAAGAGAGTAGTTAAGACCGCTTCATGTCTTCTTCTACAGTTAGGCTTGCTGTTTGTGCTGTTTAATATCCAGTTTATGCCAGAGTCTGAGACCATTGTACCCACATGATGTATTTTGATCGTTGGAAATGTGTTTTGTTTATTAATTTCTTTGTTAATTGTTCCCTTTAATTATTATTTACATAATACATTGTAAGATATTTGGCTCCAACAGACCAACTCCTCTTGTGTTTCCTGTGTGCTGCAAAGGCATGACGTCAGTGTGTATGTTATATTATATTCCTTGCATTTTTGTCAACTTTGCCATCATTTTCCGTAAGTTCTTTATGAAATGAGAAACAAAAGATAAGATCACAAGTGAAAACTTCACATTTCACATTGATTATCTTTATATTGTCAAGTGACAAAAAAAAAAGATCTTTATATTGTCAAAAAGAGAAACCAAGATTTGGGTTCTATTACATATGATTGGTTTAAGAAGCAATTCAAATAGAATTTACTGTTTTGGATTAAAGTTTGAAAATGAAAATGGAATTTGAAATAGTTTGCTGTCGTGTTGTAAAGTTGGATGCGACAAAGTAGAAACTTAATATGAACATCGTGGCTCTTGACCACAATAAAAGGGAAAAAAATCTTACCTCTTAAGAATATATAAAAAGACAAATTCAATTTAGTTGTGTGAATATTATGTGGTGTTTCTGAATTCTGATGACACTTACAGAATTGGTCTTATGTCATTAGCGGCGAGTGGTGACTTTGACAATTGACTATAAACAGCCATCTTAATGTTGGTTTGTTACAACACTTAAAATAGAAAATTAATAATGCACCCACGTCTTTAAGAGTTTTAGACCGAACCAACAATGAAAAAACAGAATACTTTGTTTTATATATATAACTAGATATGATTCATGCAGAGTCATTAGGTGTCTTACTGATGATCTCTGGATTTGTAAACCTACAAATTCTCTACAAGTTTGGTAAAGAGAGAGAATGAAAGATTATTTTAGATTTCTTTCTTGATACAAAATATTACATTAAAATATAGAGATTTGATTCTTTTTTTTGTTTATATCTACCCCAACTGTTGATTTGTTTCAAAACTTGAATTTGCAATATGTCATATATGCTAAGCTATTGTAAAGAAAACAGAATAAAATACCAGTGTGTTGAAAGTTTTCTAATATGAAACTTGAACCATATCATTTCATAGAGGTCCACAATTCTACAAATATATATTATGAAAATGTAAATTTTGTTTGTTTATAGTTAAGTATTCCGATTAAACGCAGCAAGTTATACTATTAATCATCATCAATTCGTCACAAAAAAATAATATCTTATATAGTTATGGAGAAACCATTTGTTTGAAAAGAAGAAAAAAAGAAAGATAAGATAGTGAGATGAATAAGATAGTTATACTTTATGAAACTTTTGTCAATTTAAACCATCATGCTTTATGTGAATCCAAAAGCATAATGAAGAAAGAAAAGAAAGAAAAATCAAAGATTGAGAGAAGAATACAAGAGAGAGTGTATATCCTCACATCAAATTAACATTAGACCCCACCAAATTAGATTAAAAAGCCAAACACCAAAAATCTCAAGATCCAAGAACCAAAAGTATCTTTCTCTCTTTTCTTAGATTACAATGTCAACAACTCTTTTTTACCATGAGTACTCCCTAAAATCAGATTCTTTTTCCTTCTACTTTTCTTTTTGGAGTTTTTTTTTAAATTAAAAAAGCTTACTTGTCTGCATATATACGTTTCTTGCACTCCTTACTCTTCGTTAGGTGGCAACTCATTCAAGTCAAACTCCAGAAACTTTCTCTTCAATTTCTTCACCTCTTGCACTGACTCTGTTACTTGACTAAAAGACCCTGCTACTGGAGCGGTTGGAGCAGCGGTTGCAGCCTCATGAGAAGCTGGTCCAGGAGCGGTTGGAGCAGTGGTTGCAGCCTCATTAGAAACTGGTCCAGGCCAGTGGCATCTCTTGTGACCTCCAAGAGCTTGACCAGTTGGGAAACTTTTCTGACAAATGTTACAAACATGATCTCCCTTATTGCTAATGCTCAAAGATGTGTTCGGTCCTTGAGCAGTAGCTAAACCGGTGACCATTGCTTCGGTTCCAAGTAACAAGGCATCACTGTCTGCCCTAGCTTGATGATTCTCCGAAATCTTGACCTTGTTGTGACTCGCTCTATGTCCTCCTAAAGCTTGATAAGAAGCAAACGACTTGTTGCAAGTCACACACACGTGCTTCTCACGTGCACCGCCACCTCCCTCAGCAGCATCACCAACCTCAAGCTGATGATGACCATGACTAGATGATGACTCTTTCTCCATCTCAGACAATCTTTTCTTCTTCTTTTTCCTCTTCTTCATCATCATCTCTTCCCCCAAAAGCGAATCACAACAAGTCTCTGCAGCATCGACAGATTCTGCTGTAGTAGCTAAGAACAATAGATCCTTAGCATCAATATCATCAGGTTCATCAATCTTCAAAGCACTTCTCCTTCCTCTCTTTCCTGTCACCGTCCATCCTTCTTTGATCGAGTCCTTAAGGTCAACCACGTTGTCCAATTCCCAACGATTAATATCCCATAACTCCGAGTTCTCATAATCATCATCCTCATGATAATCATAATCAGCATCATCATCGTAATCGGAGCTTATAAACTCCCCACCATGATGATCATCAAGTGGATGATGAGGAGGCAAAACACCTTTCCATCCTCTGTCTGGATGAAACCTCATGTGTCCATACAAAGCCTTCATCGATGTAAACTTCTTATGACAAACACAGCAATCAACTTCGAAATCATCTCTCTGCTCATCAGATCTACCAACCGCAACCGCAACCGCACCAGACGTCACCACCATCTTCGGTCTCACCATTGAGAATTTGCGAGTTTCGAGCACATGGATCCTTTTATGGCCACCTAACGCCTTGCCTGACTTGAAACGTTTGCCACATTCACAGCATATATGCTTCTTCTCTTCTCCTTCTAGATCAATACCCTTAGCTCCATCATCATAATCTTCTTCTTCTTCTTCTTCTTCCTCCCTGAAACCGATGCTTTTGGCTTCTTGATCTTCTTCTTCCATCTCTTTTCTTGTTTCAGAAATGAAAGGCTGTGCTGAGTTTGGATTTTTAAACTTGATAGATCCAAACCTGGGTCTCCCAAGTGAGAACCGACAGTTGGATTTGTAGCCACGTAACTGATCCATCAACACAAAGCCAAAGCTCAGATCAAAGCTCAAAGATCTCACCAGCTGATAATTAGGGTTCCTTAGCTTAGTGAAGAAGACAATCTCAGACACGGCTCTCTCCACCTCTAACAAAATCTCACAGAAATGAAAAATCGAGTGAAGGACAAAAGAGAAGGAGTTTATAGAAGAAGAAGTTGAAGATGGAGAAGAGGCAATTTAGAGAGAAAATAAGAAGAGAGGAGGCTATAGCACAAGAGTGATGAAGAGAGGCTGTGTATTGTGCCTCACGTTGGATGAATAGTCTCTCTATTTATTTTATTAATATATATAAAAAATTAGCTTTTAGTTTTTGTTATTTATGTTTTAATTAAATGCTATAAGTTGGGTATCATATCTAGTCTTTGTAGCACTTAGTCACTTACCAAACCATAAAAGATATGACTTTAACCTACTAGGTCGTGTTTGACTGTGTATTTTCAGAACCCAAATCTCTTTGACTAGTAAATACTGTTTTAATGGTAATTATGTATCCAAAGACTATTATTTTGTCTTTGTTAATTTTACATATTTTTGTTTAATGTTACCATGTTTTCTTTTGGTTATATTCAAAGGTATATCTATGATTGATTTAGTTTCCTAGTTTGCCAAACGCAGAACATGTTTTTTTTTTATGTGTGCTTAAGCATAAAGTTGAGTTCACGTTTGTGGTTTGGAACCAAACACATACTAATCAATCGTGCATTTAGGAATTAAGGAATGGTAATAGGTGGCTATTTTCCATTTATTTTTTTCGTGGGCAGTGCTATTTATGGTAATTAAATCAAGATATTATTTGGATTTTCATTTATTTACTTATTTTGAGTTGATCTTGCATCATAAGAAATTTTTTCAAAGGGTTTTTATCAAGACAAAGAAAAAATAAGAAAGACACATACATACAATAGCGTGGATGCTTGTAGTTGTAAAACTTTAACTGCAAAGTTTGTATTATATGTGATTTGGCTGTAGTTCTAAATTTATGATAATTTGTTTTTACAGGAATTTTTTCTGTAGTTAAGTTGGTTGTATTTATAAATTTTTGGATGTAAATATTTTAAAATAAACATGTGATGAATATATAAAATAATTATTTTATCTCAATTAAAATATTTTTTACTAATAAAAAATTATAAAATTTATTATTAGTTAAAATAAATATGAATGACTTTTATGTTATTTAAAAACATTTAATAGTTTAAAGAATTATTAAAAATAAATAAAAATTTCTATAAATTTTTAGCATTATAATAAAATTACTATCAAAACAGTAATAAATTTTACCTATAATTACCTAATTTATTTTATATTATAGATGGTCTTTTACTTTACATATTTTACAGTCTAAATAATAAAGATTTAGGATTTTTATCTGATATACATAAGTCTTTTTTGTAGTTTCAGAAATGAATCTAAATCATGATTAGCAAAAATTAGTAAAAAATTTGATATAAGTTTTAACTTTTGAAAATAAAGCTACATTTGTAATATTTAATTATTAAAAAAAAATAAAACTAAAGAAGTGAGATATATCTTAACAAATCAGCCACACTCACAGTATTTCAATATACATATTTATATATTAATTAGTAATTAATAATAAGTATTCATAAATTAGGGTTTTTAATATTTCTGGTCTCACGTGTTTCTGCAATACTCACATCCTTTTTTTAACACATATTCAGTTTGGATTTGATTTATTTTTTGTATAAAACAAAAAAATATAGCAATAAAGATTCGTGTAGTTAAAAAAAAAAGATTCGTACAGCTTTTAAATATGTTTTGATTTTAAGCTGCTGTGATTTAGCCAAATTAAACAATTCCGAATCATCTCAAAATTATGAAGTTTAAATATTTTATATACAAAGTATCTTTCTTATTTTATTAATGGTAATCCATCCATTTTATAACTTTATCACACAAATTATTAAATTTTCTCACTAAAAGTTACAGCATAAAATATTGATTCACACTTTTAGTTCTATGCAAAATATGTAGAATTACATAGTAGAAAATCTCTATAAACAAATAATTCTTTTTACAAAGAGAATAAACCATTTCCAAATCTAAATATATAATAAAATATGCCCCTCAAAAATAATCTTTCATATTTTTGCTTTGATTAACCATTTTCAATTTTTTTTTTTACTTTTATGGTTTTACAATTTTAAATATATTCAACAGTTTTATCTTTTATTACTTTTCCAATTAATTACCCAGTATTTTAATGATATAAAAAGTTATAAAAACAAGTTAGTTTATTAACTAATAGACACATTAAAATAAAATATTTTCATATAACATTAGAAGGTAAGTTTTTGGTATTTTCTTAATTAGAATTTAGAATATAACTAGATCACTCCCAAAGGCCAATGCTAAGTATTTTCTCAGTCCTGCAACATTTATGCACCTTCAGTCGATGTCTAGACTAATTTTTTTTATTTATTATTCTCTATGTTTCAAATTATAAATAGTTTTGACTAAAACCGCAAGTATTTATAAAAATATATGTATGCCTTTAGCATTATGTTAAACGCTGAAAAGAACCAATAATAAATCATATTTCTAATTTGGTTTTTAACTTTTTGTTTAAATATTATTTTGTCACTTTACTTTTTGCATTAGATTTTGAAAGCAATTTACATTATGAAACAAAAAAAAAAACCCAAAACTACTTATATATTGAAACAGTAGGAATACAAAACTTCATTGGTAAATTGATGTTCACTTTTTCAATAATCTTCATTTATCAAAATCTAATTTTAAAGTTGAAGCTTTTGGTCAGTGAAGTAAGTTCGTGTATTCATTTACCGCAATATGTAAAATCACACTAGCACTAGGATTACGTGCATAAGAATTTTTACCAATTTAGAGATGAAGAACTAGTAAAAATGGTGATCAATAAGTAAAAAAAATCTTCTTCACAGTGAATGCTTAACAAATTGTTGAATCAGTTTAATCAGACCATAAAGATAATGTTAAGACCATTATAATTTGTTTACACAAAAGACTGAAAACCAAATTAGATCTAAAAATTCTAAACAAACAGATAAAATATCTTTTCCACCGAAAAAAAAAAAAGTAAAAACGTTGCTCAGTTTAGCCTATAAATTATGGGCCATATAGAAAAATCTAAATCTGTGACCTTTTCCGGATAAAATCTTTTAAAAATCTGATCAAACTAAATCTAGAAGATCTTTAAAGAGTTAGATTGAGTTGACTTACGATCCCGATGCAATTTCCAAAGTGTCTGGAAAATGTACATTTGAAAAGCACAAGCACAACAAATCAAACTACACAACAGAACAGCTTCTGTCTTTGCATCGAACCATGGTCTCTCTCTCTCTCTCTTTTTTTTTTGTCGGTATGAGATTAAAACCTAACCAATACGGTATGTTACAGATTATTTATGCAAGTCCTTTTATTTTAAATCCTTTTATTTTTCTTTATCAAAGTAATGAATCAAGATAAGAATAGTCTCTGGTTCGACCATACTCCAAGAGACTTCCATAAGTCTGGTCCCAAACACCGACGAAGAGAGTGTAAAGTATGATAGAATAGATATATTATTGTGTTGTCTTTGATATAAGAATACAACATGCATATATATAACATTAACATTAATATATTGTTAACACTAGATAATGATAACTTTTCTAAACGTTAATGTAAATATGCTAAGAATATCTTGAAATTAACTTGATCTTCATGTCTTTCCTTTTAGTCTTGAGAGTCTTCATGGGTTTCACGGGCTTCACAATTTTGATCCTAAGATACACATCTTCCGGTCTAACATATCTCTAATAGAGAGATTCAGTGTCTGGGCTAAACGAAATCCCATATATCTCTCCAAAGAAATCAATCTCCTTCTCCTTTTTGTAACCTGTTGTTGTATCATAGATATGCACAAAATCTGCTGGCTCGGCCATCGCAATGTACTGTCAGTCCGATGTGAACCTAATGGACCAGACCGATCCAAGGTTGGCTTTAAGCACAGCAACTGATTCCGAGAAATTCCTTGTGTCCCAAATAAGACAGGTCTTGTCTTGGTTTCCTGTGGCAAATGTCACACCGTTCGGATACCAATCGGATGTAAATGAATAATTTATGTGACCTTTTAGCATCCCAATCGTTTGCAAAACAATTACAAACCGTAAGCTTTTCCAAGGCCTAACCGGAAGGAAGTTAAACAGTACCAGGAAGAAGAATGTTCAGTACCTGTCCGTTGCTTGAGTCTACCAATAGACCGTTTGGGTCATCTCCAATGACTGCTACTAGTTTTCCATCGGGACTTAGGGAGCTATGCTGGTAAAATTTCATAAACTATAAGATCGAGTTCTACTTGTCATCCGAGATAATGAGAAACATCAGTGAGCTTACGTTGACAGGCCAGGGATAACGGAAGAGTTGGACAAGCTTATATCTCTTCATGTCAAAGTCTCTTACTCCGCAGTCATTATTTGAGGCCATAAAACATAGTGCACCGCTAATAAGACCATACAACTAGTTTCAGTTTCTGCTTGTCCAATCGTCTAAATCTACGGAAGTTAAACAAAACCACGAAATTGATATGAAAGGCGAAGGGGGACCTCGGTTTCTGTATATATCTACAGCGTTGGTGATAGCGTTTTTGATGTAAGTTGTACGTGAGCAGAAGCTCACACCAGGTCTATCAAGATGCTGCTTGTAGGAGAAACAAATTTTAAACACAACTTGGCATGTTGAATCGGTGGAAATAGACTTGACAGCAGTTAGAGGAAACACCATGGAGATTGCTATATTATCCTTTATATATCCCATCAAAAGCCTCTAAAACTAACCTTGAAAATGAGTTCTCCTTGAAACCCACCAGCAACTAGCAGCCTTTCTTTTACTGCAAGAGTGCTCACTTGAGTCTTTGTAAACCCTTCCAACAAACTCTCAGGGTGTCTCTGAAAAATGTGGAATATCGGCTTTAGATAAACCAAAAAGAAAAAAAAAAACCAAGTCAAACTAATCCCAAACTTGGGCCTGGGTTACAAACCTCCGAGGGAGCAACATGACCTTTAACGTTGAGAATTTCATTCTTGGAACCAGTCAAAGAAGACCAGCGGCTGATGGAGTAGTTGGACAAGAGGTAAATATCATGTTTTGAAATAGCCCAGACAAAATTCCTCAATTGCAACAAAGAAGAGAAAATGATTTAGACTAACTAGTTTTTGGAAGCATAACAGCGACATACTGCAATGGTGCAGTTAACAAATCTGGAAATGAAGGATCGTTGATCTGACTGATCTAGAATTCCTCCTGAACGTATAAAACGAGCTTCCGTTCTCAGTATTGGTGCATTTTTGGTTCTAACAGGGGCAAAACAAGTGTTAAATCCAAGTAGATAAACATGGGGAAGCATGAAATGTAATCCACCTTGGCAGCTGCCTCACTAGAATCAGGGATATTCTCATAGTTCTTATAATGATCTAGCCTAGTTTTCCTGTACTTTGTCTAGTCACGCTAAGTCTCTCCCAAGGTATACCCTGAATGTCTTTTCCGTCCCGAGCTTGAGAAGCAGAGGTATCTTCAGCTTTAGTCTGAGAGAGTAAATTGAGCGTTATGAATATGATACAAAACAAAAGATAAATAAAGGAAACAAAAAAAAAGAGGAAGACAAACCAATTGATCAAAATCTTCATTTTCCATATCAATTCCATCAAAATCAGGATTCATATCATCCTCAACGATATCCATGTCGTATTCGTCAGCCATGTATTCATCTTCAGGTTCATCAACATTGTAATCAAGACATGGGGAGATTCGAAACAAGTGAAAAAAAAAATCACACAAGGGAAAAAGAACAAACCAAAGTCAGCCATTATTGACCTCAGATCACAAAACCAGCTTCAAACCTGCAATCGTAAAATTTTCCAACTCTTGCGACCAAATTAATAAACTTCCATGAGAAATTCAGATTCCAAAATTAAAAATTAAGCTTTAGGAAAACGGAATCACCTAATTGAGATTGTAAAGTAATACGAACGAACAAGCAGATAAACCCTAACAACTGAAACAAGGGATCAATACTCTTTAAAACCTATATATAAACTTAAAACACCCAAACGATAGGTACTGACTCGATTAGATCATCCCAGAGAACCCTGATTTCGAAAAAGAAGGTTAAGTAAATGAAAGAAAAATCAGATACCCGATCTGAAAAAAACTGGTTTGAGGATTGATGCCAATTAGGTTTTCACCGGATCTGAGGATCGAATTTATATATACACACTTCCTCAAAATCTATGTGTACTTCCATATTTTTTTTAACGCTGAATAATTATGCTATTACAACTATGAGAAATATTACAGACGATTCTACAGCCGAGAATTCTACCTGTCGTATGAGGATTCACGCTTGACGGTACTCCTTGCGCCATTCACGCCTGACTGCATCACATGAGCCGCTCTATAGAATCCACGCTTGACGGTATTCCATATTTTTTTTAAGAAGCTGGTTCATTATTATTTTGCAGTCACGGAGCTATTTTGCCGAGTTCCTTAGAGAGAGAATTGTCTCGCGCCTCCAGGTACATCGGAAATTTAGTTTCCAATATATAATAGCCACGTGTCTTGACATATCGAACAATATTTAATTTTAAAATCAATAGTTAAATTTGTTATTAAAAGGTATTTTTATAATTGCCGACACTTTAAAATATGTGTAAACTTGTTTTTATAACTAAAACAACTAAATTAAAGAAAAAATAAAAAATAATTGTCACCTACACGGCTACACGAAGATAACATCACATAACTTAACATCTTAGACAAAAACTAGTATATCAAAAACTATACAAATTATATGATTGGCAAGATAACATTCATAAATTATCATGTGTTATATTATCAGTATCGTCAATATTATTCTAACTAGGTGATTTTCCCGTGCTCATGCACGGGTATAAATATTTATAAAGTAAATATATATTATAATAATTGATTGCTATTTACTTTTAATTTTAAATTAATTTATAGTTTTTGCATAATTTATATTAATAATTTGTATTACTTTAATTAGACATATAATTTCAGATATGTTATATCTAATCAGTTTTGTTGTTTTTACAATCGGTTTAGTAATCATTTGAATATATTAGGTTGCAACTATTTCACTGAATTCAATTATAAATTTTTTATTCAAATATATTAAAATTTTGATTAATTTTCTTATTTTCATTAAAAAAATTTATTCAAAAAATATATAAATTTTGAACACGTATCGATATTTACAATAACTAAAATATTTTTATAAATTATAAATGTTTTTATGCCTTTTGGTTATGGTTATATTAAGTTCCACAAACATAAAAACATTAAATTTAAAAGCAAATTTAAGATTAAGAAAACATATAATTTTAATAATGCAAAAAAATATTTCTATCTCATTAAAGTGTACAGTGTGATTTTAAAATATTTTGTTATTTGATCAAAAGATGTTTATTGTTAAAATTTATTTTTCGTTTTTATTATCTCTTAAAAATAAGCAGTAAAAAAATGTGATTGTATTTGAGAAATCTTATTATATAAGTAAAAAAAAATTATAGATATTTTTTGCTGTAACTGAAAGATATTATGGTCAAATAAATATAAGAAAATACAAATAACATTTCAATAATACTAATTATAAAATATTTTAGTCAATAAAACATATATCAGTTTATGTTACTTAATTATTTTATGTAATTATCAAAAAAAAGATAAATATATTAAAAATATTTCTATTACTCTGAAAATATATATTGTTGTACTGTTTAAAATTATGTTTTAAAATAAATTATATATTTTTTCTAATATCAAGATTATCTGTGAAAATATAAATATAAAGAAAGTATATTAGTATATTTTGTATTATTTAAAAATATTTTATAATAGAGTTGTTCAAAAAAATATATATATTAAAATGGAATATTACTATTTTGTGAACTTTCCTTTTTAATGAAATCATATTATTTATACATATATTTTCATTTTTAACTGCGCTTTATAAACTTTGTAATATTTCCTTTTTATTATATATGTTATTTGGAAAATATTAAAAAGTAATTTAAATAAAAAAAATCAATAATAGTATTTAAATATAATATTTTAATTCATTAAGGATATCATCGTAATCAACCATTGTGAGAGTTAACGTGAGTGCGACACGTAGGAAACTGACTTCTCAAATAATATTATAGAGATAGCTAACATAATATGTCATATTTGGAAACCGACAATTCTTAAAAACGTTTCGACATATTTTCACATATTCTCAATTGTATAACATTACATTCTCTTGTGTATATTATATAGTCTGTTTCTAAGAGTTTAGCTGTCAAACTTCAATTAGTTATTGATGGATTCCAATTCCAATACTTTTTTAGCTATTGGAATTATATGTTGCTGATGTTAAAAACATCATATATAATAACCTGAGCAGTTTTTGAAACATTATTTTTGGCTAGATATGTAATTATGTGGTGGTGTAGCTTTCATGTACTTAATTTTTTTTTTGTAAATTAAATAGACTGAATTTTTTAAATGTTTATTTATTTATTTTTATATATTAATTTTCAGTTTTCTTTCGAAAATCATAAATTTGTTGACAGAAAATACAAAAGTAATATAACTATTTCACAAATATTTTACTAAATGAGTGTTTTTCATTGAGGGATTTTAAAGTATAAATTCAATTATAATCTATTGCTATTTAATCAAATGATTTAGTTATGTTTTAAATTTAATATCAGTATATCTTATCTTTGTACATCATGAATCATAGATTATAAAATTTAGTGTCATTCAGTTTTATATTTCAAATATTTAATTAACATCTAATGTTATTCAAAACCACAGATTTTTTATATTCTTTACATAGGTAGTCATTTGAAATGAAGTTTCACAGATTTTCAAGAGTAAGTTACTTAAATATAAATCTAAATCCAAATCTAAGGTAAATTGCAAAAAAAAAAAATTAGAATCCACAGTCATAAACTCATTTTCAATGACATCAACTACTAAAATTTGTAGATTATAAAAGTTTAATAATAAAATTAAAATCAGTGATAGAATAAAACCTCCTTTATTTCTTAACAAAAATTTCGAAACATAAAAAGATAAAAATCTACAGCCTCAAATAAAAATTAAAAATTAAAGTGCTTTTTTTTTTAAATTAATTGTGGTAAAATCAGACAAGACACAAGACTAATAAAATAAACTCGAGCACGTGGTCCTGACCACTTGGATATTTACCTCACTGGGCTCACAAAATATCGTTATGCGATGCTTAAGATAACAAAACCATTACTTGCCACTGGACACACGTGTCGTTATCTTAAGCAGTCCAAGTCAGTCAGACTCATCCCAGACTTGTTTCGGCGCTGCTGAGTGTTACCATAATTTTCCTGATCCATTTTCTCGGGCAAATTTAAGAAAGCAGCGTAAGTTAACAAAGGCAGAGAGATAAAGAGCTTCAGGGAAACTCGACAATGAATCTGAGGAAAGTATGGAGATCGATGTGGAACCGATCGAATCGTTGCAAGGATTCGACGAAGGCGATTCAGGTTCTTCCTCGGTCGTCAGCGTGTTCGATCAGCTACCGATGGATATACTAGTCCAGATAATGATGTTGATGGAGCCAAGAGACGCGGTGAAATTGAGCTTAACGTGCAAAGCCTTGAAACGTTTAGTTGGCTGTAACAGAATCTGGATATTCTATCTCCAGTGTTTGCAGGAGTCATGGGACTCCATTTTCTTTGCCGAAACTAGTTTGCGTTGTGGTTATCCTCTCCGGTGAGTTTACAAACATATGGGTGTCAAATTTGTAGTTGCAGAGCCTGTCTTGATCATAGCCGAAATGAACATTCACTTCGGTCCTGTAACTTGTGGTTAATATGTTAGATTACTACTCACCCCCAAATTAATTAAAAGAATATATATATGTATTGAACATTTTAACCCAATAATCTGTAATTGTTCCAAATCCTGTAAATTACTTTAGATCATTAGGTTTCCAAATTGATTACGAAAAATATATGAACTGAACATTTAATCCGTAATTGTTTCAACCTTATAAATTATGTTAGATCATCCAAATTGATTAAGAAAAAAATATATGTATTGAACATTTAAATTGATTGTCAGAGAGTTTCAAAGTCTAGTTTATTTTTGCAGAATGGTTTCTAGTGAATCAGAGGAGTTGTCGTTCATGCGTGTTTATGGTCAAAGAGCTCAAGTTCCTGACTCTATAATTATTGACGGTATACGCTTTATTCTCTCATCTTTTGCTGTGTTTAAGAGTGTGTTTCATTTTGTGTGCTTTGCCTTGAAGGTGGTTCTGGATTTTGCAAGTTTGGCAGGAGCAAGAATGATTCACCTTCTAGACGTGTTGCTACTTTTCGGGTAAGATAACTCTTGGTACTGAAGCAGTTTCACTATTTCGCTTACTACAAATATAAAATAACCTTGGTAGCCTCTTGTCTCTTGGACACAAATATAAGTTCTTACTAGTTTTATCGCCAGAAATTTGGCAGAATTGAGTCACCCATATACGCTAGGCTTCAACAGTTCTTTGAAACCATTTTCAACAGGTTTGTTTTCTCATTTTTTGTGGTAGCTAAATAGTTTTAGATTGTATCCACGGCTCTTAATTTGTTGTGTAAACCGTATTTGAGTTTCTTATGTGATGATTTTCTTACAGGATGCAGCAGGTTAAGCCATCTATGCAGCCAATTGTGGTTTCACTACCCCTCTGCCATCATGATGGTTAGCTACATCTTTTCTTATTTTTTATCTTCAAGATTTCATATCGTGGTTCCAGTTGTAAGATTTTAAAATAAAAAATTGTTGTCAGATACTGAATCGGCAAAGGAATCAAGGCGTCATCTTAAGACTGCTATCCTTAATGTCTTGTTTGACATGAATGTTCCTGCAGTGTGTGCAGTTAATCAGGCGAGACTTTTTCACTCTTTAATTGCTTTCTTGCGATTCAGAGCAGTGTTTTTCTCAGTGAGATTCATTCTCCATCTCTATAGCCCACGGTTTAACGCAGTCAAACTATGCATTATCTGACCAGTAGCTGGAGATAATATTATGCATTCCTTTTCGAATGAATGGTCTTGTTGCTAATACAGTCACAAGACAATTATGAATGGATCTGGGCTGTATTTTCAGGCTGTTTTAGCTCTATATGCTGCACGGCAGACATCTGGAATTGTTGTTAACATTGGTTTCCAAGTCATAACCGTTGTTCCAAGTAAGCTGCTGTTTCTCTCTTTGAATTTTTAGTGACATTGTACTGAAGTTGACAAGTTGTGTATCAAAAAGATGGATATGTATTGTTGGAAATATCCCCCTCTGACTCTTTCTCTGTACCATTCACTGGTGTCTTAGCATTTTAGTTTTACTGGGTTTTCTGCAGTTCTGCATGGGAAGGTGATGCGGCAGGTGGGTGTCGAAGTCATTGGTTTTGGAGCATCGAAACTCCACTGGCTTTTTTAAAGAGAAGATGCAAGAGAACAACATTACCTTATCGCTCCACGCTGTTCTAACTCTAAAAGAGGTATTGCCATTTATCAACATGTTCCTAGTAGCAAATAACTACGTAGGTTGCCATCTTTATTGGCTCTTTTGTAAATTAAAGTAAGATTCCTCCTCTGTGCTTGACTCTAAAATAGACATCCAATTATATATAGGTACTGAAATATCATTTAATGGCTTTTGAGTATCCGAAACTCATGCACAAGCATCAGTTCTTTGTACTAAGTGGATTTCATTGTGCATCAGTTCTTTGTACTAAAGTGATTTACATGATGCTTTCGTTTTCGTACGTAGTGTTATGTGGCTCTCGATTATGAAGCTGAACTCTCACGAGACGCACAAGCTTCAATGGAAATTGCGGGTACTTAGTCAAAGCAGCGTTTTTTTCAAACAGGGGAGATATTATTCCAACCACGTCTTGCTGGAATGTAAGGCTTGCTCTACTTATTATACAGTGCTTAAGAAAGATATAACCTGAGAGTTTCTCTAAGAGATGGAATTTGAACTAGTTCTGGGACTAGAAGTGATATCATCTTACCACTAGTGTATATTTGTTAGTAACTTCTACTGTTTTCCACGTTACTCCTATATTTCCTTAAATTACATCATCGTTTTTGCGGTAAGCTGCATGCATCTCAGGCCTGGGTTAGTGTTCCTCTGAAGAATTTCCAAATTTTTTGCCATATTTTATAATAGTTTCTTTGATTGGTTTTTGTCATTGCGAAACTAGGCGGGCAATGGGGTTGCAACAGGCAGTCGCGCTCTGTATGGATCATTGTGATGCAGCAGGACTTACAGGTGATGGTAGCTGGTTCAAAACTGTAGTATTGGCTGGAGGAAGCGCATGTTTGCCAGGGCTTGCAGGTACAAACATATTACTTCTTGTTTTGTTCAAATCTTTTGTTGCATCGACTTGAAACTCGAAAGATCTTTGGAACATTAAATACATGACTGAGGCGCTTATGCGTTTTGTGTGTGTGAGCTGTATCCAGAAAGGCTAGAGAAAGAACTGCATGATTATCTTCCTTCATCTATATGCAACGGAGTCAGAGTAATCCCTCCTCCTTATGGCGTGGACACAGTGTGGCATGGGGCAAAGCTTATCAGTAACGTAAGTCTGATATTATATTAGCATTGATATTCATAAGACTCTTTTCAACCTCTGTAGCAGTTTTACTAACCAACGATTATGTTTCAAGTCCTACTTTTTGAATTTGATATTTTTGAGCACGTTTTGGTGAAACCATTATGGAATAACACTAAACATGCATAAAGTTGCGTAAAGTCCTTTTTATGTACTCCATTTCTCCTCTATTTAACACGTGTTCCGTCTTCTGAGCCTGCATTTTTATTAATTACTCTTGTGCAGTTAAGCACCTTTCCTGGTCCTTGGTGCATTACAAGAAAGCAGTTGCCTCGCAAGTCAAGACTAATGTGTAGAAGCTGTTGCCTCGCAAGTCAAGACTAATGTGGTGATCTCTTAGTTTTTTTCTTTTCCCTACCTTTGCAAAGACGGAGCTATTCGGTTAGTGAAACAGTCAACAGAGAGGGACAGGTTACAGCTGCCTGCAAATAGTTTTTTTTTTTTTTTTTATCAAACAGCTACCTGCAAAAAAAGCATTTTTCATAAGTGTAGTGATAGTGTCCGTTATTGAATGCACTCCAGAGCCATAGAAAACGATAATTTCTGAAGTCTTCTTATAACTATGTAAGTTGCTAATTAGCAAAAAAAAGAAAAAAAAATGCAAGTTGCTGCCTTTACACGCTAAGTCCAAAAGAGCAGAGCAACATTCCTTGGGTGAGAATTTGGGAAGTCCAATATCAACATTCCATTCTCCAAACTTCGTCAGCTGGTCAAATTTCTCATCTTTCCAGATGATTTTCTTGAATGGTACATTTGTTAATTATGATAAGATTTAATCTTCTAGCCAAAAAAAAAAAAATTCCTTGGGTGGGAATTTGGGATTGGCTTGTTATGATTGTGTAGTTCATAGATTCAAAAAGTTCACTAGACATGCTGTTACCATGAATAAAAATAGAAACTATGTTAATACACAACATTCTAGTTTTAAAGTCGGCTGCATATACAGCAAAATGAGAAAAGAATAGTTAGCTATGGGTTCGCAATGCGCACTTTGTATGGGTTTGTAATTACCGACACATTAAAAATTTAAAATAGAGTAAATTTGTTAAATAGTTATGATTTTTATTTATTTTTAGTATTAAATTATGGTTTATTATTATTAATTTGAAGTGTTTTTTTACTCATGGAAAAGCTCAAAATGATTCTCAAAGAGAGATTCAACTTATGGATAATTTTTTCTTCAGCATTTATATCTATACAAGTGTCCAAAAACAATGTGATTTAGTTTTACGCAACATGTGAATCAAATTTAAAACATGTTGCTGGTTCAAATTCGTTTCCTTATCGCTCAACCACGAGGTTTTGAATTTAATTCATGATTTTCATTTGAAATTATATATTTCTTATTGTAGATAAGCATAAAAGTATCTTAACTATTTTCGCATATTTTACCAAAAAGTTATTCAATTATAGATTTTAAGAGAATTTAAATCCAACCATACTGAATTGTTATTCAATTAATAATTTTAAATTATGTTTTAAATCTAATGTTACTAAATCTTAGATTTGTAAATCATAAATCATCTAATGTATAACCTAGTGTCATTCAATTTTATATTACAAATACTTCATTAACATCCAATGTTATTCAAAACCTTTTTAATAATAAAAAAAAATCTTTACATATGTAGTTGTATAGATTTTCAAGAGAATTATTTAAAACTAAATTCAAGGTAAACTGCAAAAAAAAAGTCCACACTCATAATTCATTTAAATGACATTAACTGTTGAATTTTGTAGATTATAAAATTTTAGTAATAAAATTGAAATCGGTGATTGAGTAACACCTTCTCAAATTCTTAACAATTTAATTTTGTGTGAATGTGCTTGGCGTAGTCGGTGAATTTAATTATTTATTTTTTTTGGATATTGAATGTAATTTTGTAAAATAAACTCAGAGCACGTGGTCCTGATCACTTGGATCTTTTCCTCCCTTGGGCAATATCATCATTATGCAAGGATTGACATTTGAGTCGTGGTAAGTGAAGTGCCACTCTCATCAAAAGTCCTTGCCCACGACTGAACACGTGTCACTATTTTAAACAGTCTACGTCTGTCAGTCTCATCCCAGAAACCGCCGTGTGTGTTAACCATAATTTCGCGGATTCATTTTCCAAGGAAAATTTAATAAACCAGCGCAAGTTAGCACAAAGGCAGAAGGAGAGAGAGAGAGAGAGAGAGAGAGAGAGAGAGAGAGAGCCTTGGCGAAATTCGACAATGAATTTGAGGAAAGTATGGGGATCGGTGTGGAGCCGATCGAATAGCTGCAAGGATTCGACGAAGGCGATTCAGGTTCCTCGGTCGTCTTCGTCTTCTTCTCTCGGCGCGTTCGATCAGCTACCGATGGATATACTAGTCCAGATACTGATGCTGATGGAGCCAAGAGACGCCGTGAAACTGAGCTTAGCGTGCAAAGCCTTGAAACGTTTAGCTGGCAGTAACCGTCTCTGGATATTCTATCTCCATTGTTTGGAGGAGTCCTGGGACTCTATATTCTTCGCTGAAACAAGTTTGCGTTCTGGATATCCTCTCCGGTGAGTTTAATCAAATGTGTGGATGATGATGATTGATTGATTGATTGTTATACAGTTTTAAGGTTTAGATTACTTTTGCAGAATGGTTTCTAGTGAATCAGAGGAATTGTCGTTCATGCGTGTTTACGGTCAAAGAGCTCAAGTTCCTGACTCTATAATTATTGATGGTATATACTTTCTTCTCTCATCTTCGTGATTAAATAAGTGTAATTAATAAAATATAAATGCATTTTAATCATTATTTAAAATTTGTTTGCAAAATATCAAAATGGCATTCTTCCTGAAACAAATGAAATATATCATATCAAAATAAACATGAAATTAAGTATTTGAAGTTATTTAGGTTCCCCAATACTTGTTTTTTAACCCGTTCGAAGTTAATAATATTCTGGGTTCCCATATGTTTTATTTGGCTATTTTCACAGCTCAGATCGGTTCGGTTTGGATCTCGGGTTTTTTGCCCGTGCTAGTTTATAAGAGCTTGTTTCATTTTCTGTGAATCTGCTTTGCTTTGCCATGAAGGTGGTTCTGGATATTGCAAGTTTGGCCGGAGCAAGAATGCTTCACCTTCTGGACGTTCTGCTACGTTTCTGGTAAGATAGTTCTTCTATTTGGTTACATATAAATAATAATAAGCTTGGCTTTTGTCTCTTTGACACAAATAGAAGTTCTTACTAGTTTAATCTCCAGGAATTTGGCAACATTGAGTCACCCATATACGCTAGGCTTCAACAGTTCTTTGTAACCATTTTCAACAGGTTTGTTTTCTCATTTTTTGTGGTAGCTAAATACTTTTAGATTGTATCTACGGCTCGTACTTTCTCGTCCAAACCGTATTTGAGTTTCTTATGTGATAATTTTTCTTACAGGATGCAGGTTAAGCCATCTATGCAGCCAATAGTGGTTTCGCTACCCCTCTGCCATCATGACGGTTAGCTACATCTTTCGTTATTTTGTATCTTCAAGATTTCATGTCGTGGTTCCAGTTGTAAGGTTTTAAAACTGAAAATTGTTTTCAGATACTGAATCGGCAAAGGCATCAAGGCGGCAACTTAAGACTGCTATCCTTAATGTCTTGTTTGACATGAATGTTCCTGCAGTGTGTGCAGTTAATCAGGTGAGACTTTTTCACTCTTTAAGTGCTTTCTGTAATTCAGAGCTGTGTTTTCTCAGATAGATTCATTATCCATCTCTGTACCCACATTTTCCACGGTTTAACGGAGTAAAACTAATAGAATGTATTAGCGAGAAACTGAATTTAATTATCCAGAACTTGATGCACTATCTGACCAGTAGCTGGAGAAAGTATTAGGCATTCCTCTTCGAATGAATGGTCTTGTTAGTCAGAAGCCAATTATGAATGATCTGTACTGTATTTTCAGGCTGTTTTAGCTCTATATGCTGCACGGCAGACATCTGGAATTGTTGTTAACATTGGTTTCCAAGTCATAACCATTGTTCCAAGTAAGCTGTTTTTTTTTCTCCTTGATTCAACTATTTTTTGTGTCCTCTCACATGATTTTGGTTGACATAGTACTGAAGTTGATTAGTTGTGCAAAAAAACTCTGTGAATGTTTCATATTGTTGGAACTAATCCCACTCTAAGTCTGTCTGCACCATTCACTGGTTGGAAATAATCCCACTCTAAGTCTGTCTGCACCATGCACTGGTGTCTTAGCATTTTAATCTTACTGGGTGTTCTGCAGTTTTGAATGGGAAGGTGATGCGGCAGGTAGGTGTAGAAGTCATTGGTTTTGGAGCGTTGAAACTCACGGGCTTCCTTAAAGAGAAGATGCAAGAGAACAACATTACCTTCCACTCGCTCTACACTGTTCGTACTCTAAAAGAGGTATTACCATTGACCAACCTGTTCCTGATAGCAAAAAATAGCTACGTAGGTTTCCATAGCTATTGGCTCTTCTGTGAATCAAATTAAGATTCCTCCCCTGTATGTGACATGATCTTCATCCAATTATATATAGTTACTGAAATATCATTAAAAGGCTCCGAGTATATGCATGCAACTCATGCACAAGCACTAGTTCTTTGTACTAAAGTGAATTACATGATGCTTTCGTGTGTAGAACCTGTGTTATGTGGCTCTCGATTATGAAGCTGAACTCTCAAGAGACACACAAGCTTCAATGGAAATTTTGGGTGAAGGATGGTTTACTCTGTCAAAGGAGCGTTTTCAGACAGGGGAGATACTATTCCAACCACGTCTTGCTGGAATGTAAGGCCTACTCTACTTATTACCATACAGTGTTCAAGAAAGATACAACCTGAAAGTTTCTCTTAAGAGATGGAATTTGAACAAGTTCTGGGACTAGAAATGATATCATCTTACCACTGTAGTGTATATTTGTTAGTAACTTCCACTTCTTTCCACACTACTGCTATATTTTTGTTAAAATACATCATTGTAATGTGTTAAGCTGCATGCATCTCAGGCGTGAGTTGTGTCCTTTTGAATCTCCAAATTTTTGCCATTTTAAAATAGTGTCTTTGAATGGTTCTGGTAATTGCAAAACTAGGCGGGCAATGAGTTTACATCAGGCAGTCGCGCTCTGTATGGATCATTGTGATGAAGCAGGACTTACAGGTGATGGTAGCTGGTTCAAGACTGTAGTATTGGCTGGAGGAAGCGCGTGTTTGCCAGGGCTTGCAGGTACAGTCATATTGCCTCTTGTTTTGTTCAATTTTGAAAGATCTTCGAAACTTGTCTAGAAGATAAATGAATGACGTGCTTAAGCGGTTTTTGTGTGTCTGTGTGAGATGTATACAGAAAGGCTAGAGAAGGAACTGCAAAACTATCTTCCTTCATCTATCTGCAATGGAGTTAAAGTAATCCCTCCTTCTTGCGGAGTGGACACAGCATGGCATGGGGGAAAGCTTATCAGTAACGTAAGTCCGATATTGTTTGATATTCATTAGCGTATTATTAGGTGACGTAAGCTTCTGTCTCGACCTCTTGTAGAAGTTTAACTACCAACTGATTATTTTTCAAGTGCTAGTTGTCTAAATTTGATATTTACATACACATTGGGCACGTGTTGGTGAAATCATTGTGGGATTGACGCTAAAGATGCATGAAGTTTCTTTCTCATATTTAACACGTACTCCGTCTCCTGAGCCTCACCCAACTGCATTTGACTAATTACTATTGTGCAGTTGAGCACCTTTCCTGGTCCTTGGTGCATCACAAGAAAGCAGTTCCGTCGCAAGTCAAGACTAATGTGGTGAATCTCAAAGTTTTCTTACTTCTCCCTACCTCTGCAAAGACCGTGCTATTAGGTTTGTGAGAGAGGGAGAATGTTCAGTTGTCTGCCTGCAAATAGTTCTAAGCATATATTTACATGTCTGTATATAGTGAATATAGTAATAGTGTCCATTATTTATTGAACTCCAAACCCATAGAAAACCATTATTACTAAAAGTGTTGTAAATATGTAAGTTATTGCCATTACATAGACATGATGCATGTGGAAGAGTTTGTTTCAACCTCTAGTTGATTTATGTATAATACGACTACTCAGAATCTTTGGAATCAGTATTTACTTCATTTGTCGATTTATAAGAAGTGCCACACAAAAGTCAATACATATTATCAATTTAGAATTTTTTGAAGCTCCAAAAATCAAAAGAATGAGATAGTACAGTAAAACAAATCGTGGATATACATCACTGTCTTCGCCTTAGAGCAACTTAACAAATACGGAGAAAGCTGCGAAAACGGCCAGCCAAAGACGAGAAGAAGCGGCGGTGGCTGCATTTACGTCGCTTGCTGAGGTGGGAGACATAGCCGGGCACGCGAGACCTTCTTTACCTTCTTGGCACTGGTTTGCGAAAAGTCCAGGAGGGTATTTTCCATAGAGATTGATGTAACTGAACATGGTGGTTGCACAGTCATTGCTCAAATCGTTGAGCTCGTCAGTGTAAGGACACGCAAAGTCCTTGAAGGAGCCACAGCATTCCTTGGTTGGGTATTTGGGACCTTTGCATTGGCTTGTTATGATTGTGTAGTTCATAAACTCAAAGTTCACAGGACATGCTGTTACAATGAACAAAAGGAAAACCATGTCAATACAAAACATTCTAGTCTTAAAAAAAATGGGCTGCATATCCCATGAAGCACAATGGGAAAAGAATAGTTAGCTACAGATGCGCAATCAGCAGTTTGTATGTAAAATGGTTTTAAGATTAAATGCCATGATCGAAAAGCAAAGAGTGTTGAAGACCAATAAACACTTTGTAGAGGTTGAAAGATCAATCATTAAGCCAAAATCATACACATGACCAAAAATGTTAAACACTCATCCTATAAGTACAATCACACAGAGCAGAGAGGGAAATCAAAAAGCTGGAATCAAGATTTTGTAACTCAAAGATCTTGCTATATCTGGATCCGTTTGTATTTATTATAGCTCACTGGGAAACAATCCAAAAGTGGAAGTCCTAACAAATAACAAATAAAGGAAAGAGAGAGATTATGTGGTTCAGAAGAACTTGCTTTTCTTGGTCTGAAGTAGGTTTCTTCCAATAGCCAAATCCTGCGGTTCGAACACACCGTCTGCAATGAAAAAGGTAAGGTGTGACTCATCTAAACAAGACTATAAGAAAGAAGAGATCTTTTGGGGGAGGAAAAAAGAGAGTCAAGAAAGTTGTTGTACCTGAGATAAAACTTGACGATGAGAAGGATGCAATTATTGAGAGTACAAGGATAAAAGATGCAAGAGCTCTAGAGAGTAAGTTGAGCTCCATGATTCTTTTTGCAACTGACCAACAGATCTGATGAGAAAAAGACGACTTGGGAGGCTAGCTATGGCGTACCACGAAGAAATGAGAGAGAGAGAATATTATGAAATATTAAATAAATTAATAATACAGAAAAGAAGTGGTGGATGACATATTTTTTTGACAGCCTAGAACAACGCGGAAACTTGCGACCCTGTCTGATTTTTTCAACGTCACCCCACCCAAACGGTGGCGTTCGGTGACTCGGTGTCTTCATTGCCGTTAATGATATACTATTACTCTCTATTTTAAAATGATTCATGTTTTGTAAAAAAAATTGTTCTTATTTTATTTTACTCTACTTTTTCTAATATAAAAATTGTTTTTAAAGAATCCATGTTTTATATTTTCAATGTGTATAATAATGGTAAACTAGATAATAGTCCGCATTTTGTGCGAAATAATATATATCCAACTAATTTAATTTTTAATTTTAATCTAAATTATTTAATTATTTTCAAATATTAAATTAATTATAAGATATAATTTATCTTTTTATTACAACGTATTACATATAAGTTTGGTACTTGAAATTTTTTTATATTCTAGCCGTTATTGCATCTTAATGCATTTTGATTAAAATTTTACATTGTAAAATTAAAATAATATAAAAGATAAATCTAAAAACTTAAACCATAACTACCAATTATCAGTGAAACATTTTGTCTTTCTCTAATTAGTTTACATATTAAGACACATTTTGTCTTTCTCTTACACATAGAAACACATCCCACATGTGGCACATTTTCTGTGTGTGAACACAACAATTTAAGACGAAAATGCCCTTAATGAGAACGGATTGTGGACGATGAATTGTGGACAAACAAGTCATGGACATATCCAATGTGTCCATAGTTTCAAGGATAAACAAGTTAATAACTTCAAACACAAAACAACAATGTACATATCCACAAAGAACAACAAAGCTTGAATGACAAGATTTTTTGATAAAAACAACATATGAATCCAAAAACATTAAAAACAAATTAAAATAAATTAATCAATGAATTGTGAACAAATGAATTGTGTACAGATTCATTATGGATAACTGTGACCAAGAAATGTGGACGAGAAATACGTGGACAGAAGAGCATGTACAGATTTGTACACCAAATTGGTTATGATTAAAAGAGAAGATATACAACAGTTGAAATGTTGTTCTAAATGCCAAGGATATTACAAAAAACCATACACGAAAGAGGCTTAGATAAGATGAAAATTTATGTGTGTGGATATAGAGAAAAAGTTCTGGACTCTGGCCATAGTTGTGGACACATGTATGAGGTATATATCACAAAACAGTTGTGGACGAAAGACTTAAGTACCTTAATGCTGTGAATATTTTATGCAAATATTGCGTTTGAGGAACAAGGACAGAGTTCTATTACCTTTATATCATGAAGCTTAGCTTCAAGCTTCCGATGATTCTCTAATTTCTTATGCATCAGCTGGCCTTTCATGACCATGCAAACTCAGCGAGGCTTTATTTACGACTGTATTTTATTCCATGGACAAATACATAAGCTGATAAATATTGTTTAGACACACTACATAAGCTAATCATAAGCCTAACTCAAAGCGTGAGAAGAAGAAAGAGATACCCTTTTGAGCGTATTGAAAACCATAGGTGTCGATTAAGGGGTCATGGTCCTCTGTATACCGAACTCATTAGCATCTAACTTCTTCCACATCATCGACTTATCTTTACTCTTTTTTGCTCACTAAAATCTTCCATCGTTTTACATGACAAAACACACACACACACAAGAAGTTCGCAAGCTTCGTTAGAATCAAATTCTACTGGTGTTGAACTGAATCAAGCACAATACTCATCACAACTTCCATCCTTGCGTGGTTTCACGAGGCTTCTCGGTGCCGCGATAGCTCCAACACATCCCGCAATGCCCAGTCTGAAAAAAGTTTCCATTTTTCAGGTAGTTGCTACATATGTAGCCAATGACAATCAAAGAAAAAGGATAGAGATGAAACTGTAGGCATTCGGAGGGAGAAAGGGAGATGTCTAATGGAGCCATATCAAGGACGGCAAAAGACAAGAGTTCAAGCCAAAAGTTAAGCATGTAACATCGACATACCTATAGAACCTCCTGAAGATACTTAAGATTGGTTTTAGCCATAGCAATCTCGGATCAAGCAAATCGGATGTGGCGGTTGAGACGGATTGGATCGAAGAGACGACGGGTCTGAAGCTTCTCAACAGTTCGTGGAGTGATGGTGAAGACGACCGCAAATCTTGTCACTCGTCTCTCTCTTCAATGTCTTGAGAATTGATGAGTAACCCATCTAATGATACTTTATCTATAGCTTCCCTGAGCTTGGATTCATGGAGTTTTTGCAGAGTTGTGGACTGGGTGTCTCAGAGACGATGGTCGCGAACCAGGTACGACGGTGGCTAAGAGACAATGGTCTCGCGAACCAGGGACGATGGAGACGATGATGGCTCGTAGACGGTGGCTCAGGGATGACGGTGGCGCAGATTTGGGAATCGATTGAAAATTTTATTTTAATTAATATTGCTAAAAAGGCTCAGTTTAGGAACAAAAGGTAACGAGAGAGATGTGGATAGCACAACGATAGTATGGACATTCCACTGATAAAATGTGTGTGGCAAGCACAAAGTGCCTTATTATGTTATTGAAAAGTCAAAATGTGTCTCTGAAGGTAAATTTTTCATATTTTTTTGACAGCCTAGAACAACGCGGAAACTGGCGACCCTGTCTGATTTTTTCAACGTCACCCCACCCAAACGGTGGCGTTCGGTGACTCGGTGTCTTCATTGCCGTTAATGATATACTATTACTCTCTATTTTAAAATGATTCATGTTTTGTAAAAAAAATTGTTCTTATTTTATTTTACTTTACTTTTTCTAATATAAAAATTGTTTTTAAAGAATCCATATTTTATATTTTCAATGTGTATAATAATGGTAAACTAGATAATGGTCCGCATTTTGTGCGAAATAATATATATCCAACTATTTTTTTTTTAATTTTAATCTAAATTATTTAATTATTTTCAAATATTAAATTAATTATAAGATATAATTTATATTTTTATTACAACGCATTACATATAAGTTTGGTACTTGAAATCTTTTTATATTCTAGCCGTTATTGCATTTTAATGCATTTTGATTAAAATTTTACATTGTAAAATTAAAATAATATAAAAGATAAATCTAAAAACTTAAACCATAACTACCAATTATCAGTGAAACATATAAAATCAAACCCCCTTCATCAAAGTCTTAATTATATTTTATATGAATTTTTTTTCTTCAACGAAGTTCACAGTGACGCCTATTAACAAAATCTACAATAATTAAATACATACTTCTATTTAACTAAAATTTTACAAAATAAAAGTAATATATTATATATGTCTAATAAAAGCGGAATTTTTAATTATAACGGCAAGGGATCGTATTTTTTGGACTATATTTTTTGATAGATAAGATGCTTCAATAGCATTAAAAAAAATTTCTTTCAAAAATAATAAATAAAAAATATACAATTTAATATTACTAAACTAAACATAAGATGAACAAAACTATAAAATTATTGCTAAAATTTGATAACACTCGTTAATAATAGTTATTCATAATGGACCGCACTTTGTGCGGAATAATATATATCCAACCAATTTTACTTTTAATAGAAATTTTATTTTAATCAAAATTATTTAATTAGTTTTAAATATTAAATTAATCATAATATATAATTTAACTTTTTTATTACAACAAAACTTGGATAGTGACTCATTACTTACAATTTTTTTTTTACTTCTTTCACCAAATCTCACATGTTTTTTTTGTCATCCACCAAATCCTACATGTAAAAAATTATCATTATAATAACTTAACAAAGTTCTATTAATATTTTAAAATCACATTAAAATATAAATCTACAAAATAAAACCATAATTACCAATTATCAGTAAAGCTTAGAAAACAAATTCCTTTTCATCAAATAATAATATAGATGAATGAACATTTTTCTTTTTTTGATGATTCATACGAACATCAAATTAATTGGATTTTATATCAATTTCCTATTCATATGAGTTTATAGTAACACTTATTAACAAAATATATAATAATTAAAAATATACTTCTATTTAACTAAAACCTTATTAATTAAAAGTAATAAATTATATATGTCTAATAAAAACTGGATTTTTGAATTATAACGGCAAGAGATTGTATTCTGTAGAATCGGTGGTTTTGATTATTAAATTGATGTTAATGAAACTCATAACACTATATAACTCTTCTGTGATATAAAAGAGAAGAAATCTTGCTTTTAAAAATAATAAATAAATAAAAATATTATACGATGTAATATTACTAATAAGATGAACATATATATAAAATATCTTTTAAATTTGATAATACTCGTTAATAACTATTCTGAATATAATGAAATTTTTAGTATATAATCACAAAAATTGTTTGAAAACTAACAATTCAAAACTTATTAATTAAAACTAATGGCTAAAATTAAAATAATAAAAAAATATGACACATAAGCTTCTAAAAACTAATTAAAACATGACAAAAGAAGATAACATTATATGATTTAATATTACTAACTTAAACATAAGATGAATATATCTATAAAATTAATGCTAAAAATTAATAATTATCCTGAACATATTGAAAAGTATTCATTAAATAATCACTAAAATTGTTTAAAAACTAATTTCAAAAACTTATCAACTAAAACTAATGACTAAAATTAAAATCATGAAAAATATGACACATAAGCTTCTAAAACCCCAATAAAACACATGAGAAATAAGCAAAATAATATTATACGATTTAATATTACTAAATTAAACATAAGATTACATATCTATAAAAATTTTGCTCAAGTTTGATAATATTGGTTAATATAATGAAAAATATTTATTAAATAATAACTTAAATTGTTTAAAAACTAACAATTTAAAAAATATTAATTAAAACTAATGAATAAACTTAAAATCATGGAAACTATGACACATAAGCTTATAAAACTAAACATAAGATGAACAAAACTATTAAATTATTGCTAAAATTTGATAACACTCTTTAATAATAGTTATTTCTGAATGTAATGAAACTATTTATTAAATAATCATTAAAAATATTTAAAAACTAACAATTCTAAAAATGATTTATTAAACTAATGATTCAACCTAAATTATGAAATATGACAAATAAGCTTCCAGAAAATTATAGAACGTGACAAATACGCAAAATAACCTAAAATCGTGGAGAACATACAAATAAGCAAAGCTAAAATTATCGCCTAAAATTATTTTAAAATATGATAAATAAATTAAATTACGAATTAAAGTTGTTAAAAACATGACAATAAATATGAACCTAAATTATGAAAAATATGACAAATAATCAAAATTAATATTATTAAGATGTAACAAATAAGTAAATTACCTAAAATTATGGAAAATATGACAAATAAACAATAAATAATGATAAATAAGCAAACAAAACCCTAAAATTATGGAAAAGCTGACACATAAGCTAAATCACTTCATAAATAATAGTATAGATTGTAAATTTTGAAGATATTAGCTAAAAATTTATGGTAAATAGCTAAACATTGCATTTATAATCAAAATTTTATATGTTTTTTAGTGTGTGAAAACTTTAAAATTTTTATTTTTTAAAATAGAAAAAGTATGTCTTAAGATATTTTTCTTTGTTAATTTGGATATCTTAGACTAATAGATTCAAATCAGTGTTCTAAAATACACTATACGATGCTAACCGGACACTTGATTACTATATAGCGAGTAGATGTATATCTATATTCTAAATAAATTCTATAATAATAATAAATTAATTATATAAATTATATGTAAATAATAAAATATATATCAAACATAATTAAATAGATTATGCATTATAATTATTTATCGAATATTGAAAAAAATTATAAACTGATACGGAAGTCAAGTGAAAATCAAATGAGTACATTATAATTATCTTTTAAATTTTCCTTAAAGAATAATTTATAAACTGTGAACAAATAAACGTTGTATAAACATCATATAATATTGTATAAATGTTGTATTTGCACCTGCCCAAACCATCATCCTATTATTCTACCATATAGTAAAAATTAGTACAATGTACTACTTAATAGCATATATACACCGTATATAAGACTGTACTAACTGTATTTTAGAATACTGGTTCAAATTAATCTATAAAGAACGGTATACTATATGGATGACTTAAAAATATATATATTTAAATAAATAGTAAGAAATGTGTTCATATCCATCTGGTTACATTATGATGAAGTATAATGGAAATATCTATGAACCCGATTACTTAAAAATTTAGAATTCGCCTGCCAATAGTACTCAAAACTAAGTTGTCGGATTTTGAATTAAAAATTTACAACAAAATAAAACCGGGTGATTAATAGATTAAGGAAGTTAAATTACGCTACTGCGATAATTGGCATCTTCAACAACAGTTTTTCATTTATGGAAACAGAGTAACAATCTGCTACGTAACATCTTTGATGTTCAAAGGAACTGATTGAGAAATCAGAAATACTATTGCAGCAAGAAGAAAAAGGAAGCTATTAAAGCTTTTGCTGTCTATTGTGTTACGGTAGATTGAACTCAAGTAATTTTCAAGTTTCTCTTTGTTTTCTTTTCAACTTTTGCCAAGGTGAAACTGATCTAAGACTCTTCTTTTGTAAGATCTTTCAATCATTAATATGATATTTATAAGTTAGCAAAAAAATAGTATGGTGAGGAGTGATATACCATTTTCATCTTTATTACATATCTAAAAATGTGTCTTGTGAGTTGTGACTTTCTTTCCTTTACTGTTGTACACAATGATTAATCCACGGTTAGTCAAAAAGAAACTTTCAAGATCTTTGCGAAGTTAGAAATGTTGCTTTTTAGTGTTAATTCTGCTGAGTGTTGCGCTTTGTAATCGTTTTTGAGTTGCAACACACACTACGATTTGTACCAAATTTAAGCCAGAAAAAAAACACACAGTAAGATTTCTTTATTTTTTGTTTATGTAGTTTGTTCTTTTGGCTAAAGGAAATAAGGGGACATGACCATTACTGAAAAAATTAACCATATAACCATTATAAGGCAGATGCTACGATGTACCATATATTTTCTACAATATATACAAAAATACCCTCACACATTTCCAACTTAGACACACGCTTCTTCTTTTTTTCATCACAAAATCAGAAATCGTTTAGTTTCGCGACGAACTTTGCAAAGGATCTCAATTTCCTATCAAAACGAAGGAATCAAAGTAAGTCCGATTAGATTGAAGAGCATAGTAGTCTATCTCATCATTTTTGAAGCTATCCCACCGTGTTGATTAAGAAACAGAGAATGCGCAGAACTATCAGAGAAGAAAAACAGTACAGATTGTGTTGTACTATTCTATTTGATAAACATAGAATATAATTAATTTCTTAATATTTCCTCCTCTTTCCCCTCCCTCTCCCCTTCTTCGCGGCGCCCCTCCCCCTCCCCTCCTTTTCGGCGCCCCTTCCCCACCGTCCCCCTCCTTCCCCTTTGTCGCGGCATGACATCACTGTCATTTTTTCTTAATCTATAACCGATTTACATTGTGATGTTTCTATGTATTAAGTTGTCTATACTATTTATTTACTCTATATAGTATAGTATAGTATAGTATAATATGTTAGTTATGTATAACACGTCCATGTGGTTGTATCGAGTATTCCATAATTGTTCCCCTTGTCCATCTCCTGATTATTCTTCTTTACTATTCCATCAGCTCCACGTCTTGTGTTTCCATCATTGTCGCCAATCATTGTCTCTTCATCTCCTTCTACCGTCTCTTCTTCTCCTCCAACTTTTGTGGTTATTTCCTATTTCAACAACTCTGACGACACCTCTATCAACTCTTTGCTAATGGTGTATCCTTACACTGCATGATTCTTCCCCTTCGTTATTTCAACAGCTCTACTTTCGATCACTACATTGCAAATGGACTATTTATTTTTTCTATTCTATTTTGAGAGAACTATTTTATTATCGATCTATAGAATAGACTTATATCACAATATGTATTATTTTGTTGCTATCTCACTTGTATTACAGCCACCACCACCACTACCAGTTGTTTCATCACCACTAGTCTCTTCTTTCACCACCATCGCTAACCGTTATCTCCTCAAATCCTCCCACCATCTTTTCCTATCCTCCGACTATCACTTTTATTCTGGAACTCAATGCGATACGAAAACTTAATCGGTACGCCATCCTCATAGGAGCCTCCCTTGGCGTCGCAACATATACATGTGCGTTGAAGTATTCTCCACTTTAATCCGAACCTACTCACGCAAAGAGTGATTTTGTGTTGTTTGCTTTCATCGTACACGAGTCTTATACATTCACCAATGGTGTTACTTTTACCTTTCACTGCATATTGTTTCTCTTTATCTTGTAAACTTTGTTTTGTCTGCAATTTTGCGACAAAACTAAAAATGCATCCTAATAGAGTTGTTATGTATGTTAAGATTCCTAAATTGTCATACTAAATTTGATCCTTTCAATTGGTTAGACATTGTAGACACACACAAAAAATGAATGGTTTATTATTTATGTCGAATATTCCACACTGTGTTATAATCATGTAAAGTATAGTCATCTTATGGATGAAAAATCTTATGGATGAAACACAACTCGTAATTAGTTGATTTCTTTGTATGGACTGTACTATATGGTATATAGTATAGTATCAAATCTTTAGCTGTGGAGCGTCAAAATCAAGCACATACATTTAGAAGGAGATTTCAGATAGATTTGTGCACAAATTGTCCCATCCTTTGCTTGTTTTTGTAGTATGGCTATATTTTTTTTTTTTCCTCCCTTATGAATATACAACAAAATCATCCTTTGGCTTTATGTAATTTGTTTTTTTTCGTTGATAGATAAACTAAGACGCGCGTGTAACCCACGCGCTCAGAGGCTCAGGTATCTGTAATTTGGTATTTGATACATTGGTAAATGACAATATGAGATATCTGTTTATTAATAGGATTTTAAGTAAACGTCATCGTCATTTATTTTTTGCAAATAGTTGGTAAAGTTGCCGATAAGAAGAACATTATTGAAGATAGGAAGGCTAGGACCACCCGGTTTAACTAGAGCAGGACTTCATTTTCGACCCGGGCACTTGAGACCTCCTTTTGCTTGGCAGCTGTTTGCGAACAGTCCAGGCGGGTATTTACCGTAGAGGTTGATGTAGCTGAACATAGTGGTTGCACAATCATTGCTCAAGTCGTTCAGCTCATCAGCGTAAGGACACGCAAATTCCTTGAATGCGGCGCAACATTTCTTAGGTGGGTATTTGGGACCCTTGCATTGGCTTGTTATGATTGTGTAGTTCATAAACTCAAAGTTCACTGGACATGCTGTTCCATACAGAAAAATAAAGAGAAACTATGTCACTTAGGGCAGTGGCATCCACACGAAACAAATAGGCAAAGAATAGCTACAAGGAAAAGTTATACACTATAGAACTTCATAGACAGAAGAGTATCATAACTCTAAGGATCAGTGGTCAAGACTGTAATTCAAATATTTGGTCAAATGAATCGTTACTAGCTAGCTCTAATTATATTTAACAGTTTGGGGATATGTCTAACTGGAACACTCTTACTGATATTCGTAATACTAAGAGAATATAAATCAACAGTTGGAAGGATTTAAAGGGACCATAATGGTAAGTTCTAGAGAGATAGATTAATTCAAGAAACAGAACAGTAAGTTCAAGAAACAGAGATTTTAAAATAAGTTGCCTTTCTTCTTCTGAAGCAGGTTTCTTCCATTAACCAAAGTTTCAGATTTGATGAATACACTATCTGCAGTATAAGAAAAACAAGAAAATCGTTGATGTTTACACATTAAAACATCTTTTAGGGAAGGAAAAAAAAAGAATCAAGAAAGTTGCTACCTGAGATGAAACTCGAAAATACTGAGAGTAGTAGAAACAAGAAGACAGAACTAGAGAGGAAGTTAAGATTCATGATTCTGTGGTTGCAGAAGTGCTGAAGTAACCTGATATATAAAGGACTTTCTAAGTTGAGATAAGAATCTCTAAGTGAGGATTCATGTTTCTGAGGTTGCAGAAGTCCTGAAGAGACATGATATATAAAGACGACCTTGACTTTGAAATATCTGCTATGCAAGTAAACAACAAATCAAATAATAACTGTGCAGCTTCCTGCCATCTACCTAAGACTATTCTCTTTTAATAAACATGAAAGATGCCAATATTATTCCAACTGTATTTCCTTGACTAAAGAATGTTCAAAACATGAGTGCTCTCTTTCTTTGTTTAATGACTCTTTCAGATACGAACTTAAAACGTACGTTCATATTCGTTCCCGCACACGGAAATTTAAATGACTTTTGTTACAAGGAATAGAAATAAATATTCCCAAAGTTCTGTGTATATAATATTTTTGCCCCCTCCATTTCTGTAAAAAACAGCAATAATATCTCTCTGTAACGTTATGACCCCAAAGCTTCAGAAGCAGCATCGTTTTCTTCGCTACAAAACATACACAGGCATAGTCTCAACTACAAGTATACTGTTTCAAAATTAATAAGGAGAAGAAAAAGGATTGAGTGGGTTTACTTCTTCTTGGTAACGAGATTCAAGCTCTTCTGTGATCTGAAGCTGTTTTGTTAACGTTAAATGTAATACCTGAAAACACACACAAAGTAAGTTTGTATGTACTTATATGATAACAAGAAACATTAAATCTTGGTAATAATATAAAGTCAAAAATCAGGAAGTGTAACTTACTGATTTGGTTTTGTCGAGATCGAGTTCAAGAGACTTGATCCTCTCGAGAGACTCTGTTAATAGCTTCTCGTTTGCTTCTGGGATTTTTAGAGGGGTTCTACTAGTCTCTGTGAAGTCTTTCTCCAGCTTCTTGAGACGTTCCAAACACTGAAGAATCATCTCGTTGTTTATAGATGAATCTTGGACATGGACACGGACATAGTTCTGTCTTTGCCAGTATCCATGCAATATGAAAGCAAAGAGTGCAAATAGCTTCATCAATGGAAAGGCCACTAGTATTTTCACCAAGTGAATGATGTTCTCGCCTCTAAGAGCACTAAACCGTGAAACCTGACCACCTGAAAATGTGATAATGAATACACTTGAGGAAAACAGAACACTAAACAAGGATGTAAGAAAAAACACACCTTCTCTTCTCGGTGTATTTACAGAAGAAGAGTATTCAGTGTTCATGTCTGGTGACTGCAGGGGTTGAGACAATTCTCCTTGAGCCGGTTCTACAGATTCCACAGTGGTAATGATTTTATCACCGTCTGATGTACTGGCCTTATCAGAGTGTGGAGGAACTAAACAAGTGTACATTGAACATTTTAACCCAGTGGAGTGGTAATGTTCTTCAAAATCTGGCTCTTCTTTCAAAGTTTCGTTATACCTTTCCTGCCAAGAACTAAAGGTTACAACATTGTAGAAATAAAAACCTATTAAAATCAATGGAGTATAGAAGCTCACTTTAGGTGGGGTCATGAGAGTGGCAGAATCATTTTCTCTTATATGAAGAGGAGCTTTTGTAGTTTGTGGTATGGTATTTACTTCCATGTGATGTACGAGCTGCAAAACAAGACAGGATAATATTATAGCTCAACTTATCATGAAATCTTATAAGCAAAAAACAAAAAGCCAAACAAGAAACATGCCTCAACTATTTCAGGATCATTCCATGGTCCTTTGTTAGACCTTAAGCACCCTCCTTCGTTAGTACATTTGCATAAGCCTCCCAAAAATTCTGGAAGTTGACTGAGAAATTAAAAGCAGCAAAGGATGATAATGTTAGCATGCCGTAACAGACATAAACTTGAATGAGGTTAATCTGCATAACCTGGAATCAATTGCTTCAAGTAACTTTGACAAGGACTTTGGCTCCAAAACCTGAGTAGTAATACCAAGTAAATAAGAAGTGTGCTGGTAGACACAAATAGGAGAATATACAATGTTTAAAACTAGAGAGATAATATACATTACTTGTATCTTTGCAATAGTCATAGGATCAAGTAACTTCTGAGCGGCAGGCCATAGTAAACTCCTGAATCCAATCCCTGCATTGACAATGAACATTCGGTGCAAAGTCTGCAAGAGTCAGACAACCACGATTAAACACAAACTTTCATAGCCAACCATAGATAGATATCCATGTTCCACTCGGCTCATTGGATCCATATTCTTACAAAAAGAGTTAGGTACCTCAGGGTAATAATTGCAATCTACTTTAGCAATAGAGGCCAGGAGATTCGCAGCTGTAGGACTAAAGTTCTTCATACCCTGAAGGAGTTACCACAAGAGAGAGAGATGTTAAAAATCAATTTAAAAAGCATCTATCTATTTATATAGAAGTTGACCATACCAGGCCTTCGACATCAAGAATTGTAGTCGTTGTAGTGACTCGTCGCTTTGCTGCAATGGAACATGCAGGAAGCTTCTCTTGAAGAGCTCTCTCGAATTCTTGTACATGGTACTTTAAGTACCGTTCAATGGTTGTAACATCCATAAGTTTACCGGGATGAGCTTTTCCTAGTCTCTCGATGTAGATAGGTCTACCATCTTTATCAACTCCGTGATACCCCTGTGGATAGTGCCGTACCACTTTGTCCAACTCTTTGAAGTTGAACTCCTGTTTTTGAGCAAGAAATCCAAAAACACTTCATAAATTTGGCTCGTTACTGTAACATCTAAGTCCAAATGTATAATATCCTTTTAACCTGTATAATGCGATCTGCTCCAAACTCTTTCCTCCATTTGAGCATTTGTTCCCATGCAGAGACAGTTTTTTCGACGTTGAACTCCATTGTTTTCAGAAACCTAGTGGGGAAACCAAACATGTTAGTTAAAGAGACAAGAACAGAAGCATATATACTGAGATCTTAGTTTTTACCTCAACAACATATGGTAATCATCATGTCTTGGAGGCAACAAATCTTTCTTGAGAAGCTGTTGACGAAGTTTAAGAACGATCTTCTCCTCATTCTCGTCCCTAACATCTTCAATGAAGGGAACCATGTAATCTAATTTACGTTTCCCTTTTCTCTTGAGAGGATGAGTAAGTTTACTAGAACAACTAATCGCTTTCTTTCTCAAGTTCCCGATTCTTGAACGACGTGGCTCATCCTCTGTGCACTCAGAATCTGATACAATCCCTCATCATCATCATCATCATCACAAATATATATACATCTTGTATGATTGATAGCCTAACAAAGAAGATTTTTTTTTTGTTGGTACTCAAAATCATTTTCACTAACCTGACATCTTCAAGATTTTTCGAATTCAGCAAAACTTAAGAATCTGCGACCGAATCGCACACCGTTAGTCAAACGCTGAAAAAAAAGAAAAGAAAAAAGCAATGCAGAGGAAGAAAGGTCGTGTAACACGAGGGAGGGAGGAATAATCGCGAGAAAACGCTGCAAAACCCTAAAAAGGAAGATCCTAGACGAGATTCCAAAAGAGACAAGAATTGATACAGATTACTATAAATAGGAACAAAAAGTTGTAACAAAGAATATTCGATATCTGTAACAGAGAATAAAAATAGAAAAGACACGGTTACACACATCTTTTTCTTCTATACAAGAGAGATTTGTAAAATGAAATCTATCTACAAAAGAAAGAGTTACCTATCAAATCCAGACTTTCTCAGAGAGGATTTCGTGCACTTCTCTCTCTCTCTCTCTCTCTCTGTGGGGATAGATAGTTCCTCTTCCTTTTTAAAAGTAAAAGATGTGTGTTTGGGACTCTGTTTTCTTCATTAAATCGGTCTCACCGTGACATGGCCGACATGTCTCATTCGCCATTTAACTCCCTTCCACACCTTCTTTTTTTTTTATATTACAAAAAAATGAATAAATTCCCTTTTAAACTAATGATAAATTAAACCGACAAGACACCTGTAAGAAAATCACAGACATACTCTTTTTAGTAGTATACTCTTTCAAAGATTGATTTAAAGTACAACAAACCAAACCTACTTAAGATTTTTTGTTTAGTTTCTGTTCGGTTTACCAACCTAAAACGGTCAACCCAAAAGAAAAAAATACTTTTTTTTTAACATTTGTTTCTTTTTGTAGGAGTAAAAATATTATTGTTGCAGAACTCACCGAACCTACACTCATTTTGATGGTGGCTTAACAGTTATCACCCAACTCAATTTTCTTAATCTTCTTTTCCGTTTGAGTACATCATATGTATCTTTGTCAGATACACGTTTGAAAGAAAAGAAAAAAAAAATAGTTGGCTGAACTATTTGAATACTTCAATGCCTACATCAGTATTGACTTTTTTAATAGAATACCGTACATATTATTGCCCAATATCGTGGAACAAGTCTTCTGAAGTTGTTCTACTGTCAGGACTTGTTCTAGTTGTACAAACAACAAGAGCCAATAGGAATCACACACCGTCTCAAATCTAAACCTTGTAAATGTCATCAAACGTGTTGGTCCATATTTGATTTCACTGTTAGTTTAATAAGTAACTATCCAATGTTTGAATATTATTTGAAAACTGTTCTCTTCATCCAACACTAGCAAGCAAGAGAGTGACTCAATTTGATCATTATAATAGCCAATTACTGGCTTAAAAGCATCGCAAGATATCAAATGTTTCAATAAGGCTTCGATAAAAAGCTCATGTACACAAACCAACACATGGCTTAATAAAAGATAATAAAACTAATTAAATCAAGCAACCAAGCAAAAGCCAAATTCATGTTTTTTTTTCTTATTTCTCCAATTCTTAGACAAATGCGCAATTTGCTTGATCATTATTGCCAAATCATCATCATCCCATTGCATACTTCTGGGTCCAGGATCGGGCAGTGTTCTCGTACTTGGTACGGTCTGTCTTGTAGATGTTCGCTATTTCTGGAACCAGAGGATCATCAGGGTTTGGATCTGTCAGCAATGAGCATATCGACAGAAGAACCTGTAGAAAAAATGCAACACCAACCTCTTTTAAGCACTTTAGCTGGATATGCAAATTAAAGAATATCACCCATTTTGTCGACCAAAGTATCTTCAAACAGTTTAGCATAAGGTAAAAACATAATGAAAGAATTTATGAACTAATACCATATGATTATCAACTCGATCTTTGGCCAAAACGAATAATCACACCAGAGAGAATGGATAAAGACATGACCATAACAGAGACACACACGAACACAAGAGGGTGTGGTGGAAAGAGAAAGAGGCAGATGATTACCTTGGATATGGTAAGTGCAGGGCTCCACTGCTCTTTCAGAATGTCAAGACAAATGCTGCCGTTACTGTTGACATTCGGGTGATAGACCTTGGTGCGGAAAGAAACCTGCATCATAAACAACCATCGATGATGATCCTTACAGAAACAAAAAGAAGCCTAAATGATGGAACACTCTCTCAAAGAGTCAAATAAACATAACAAAAACAACTACAAAACTTTTGTGAACCTTTGGTGGCTTGAATGGGTAATCAGGTGGGAAGTGAATGGAAACAAGAAAGACACCTCCCGCGAATGGGCTATCAGTTGGGCCCATAATAGTTGCTTGCCAGTGGTACATATCATCACCCACAGGACCTAGGCAACATCACCAGTTTCATCACAATCTAATATTCATACTATAAAATTTTAAATATAAAAACATCTAGCACAGATTCAGAGTTTGTTAAATCAGCTACTGAATCTCTCAAGGTGTGTGTGTCTTGTCAAGTACAAAAGATCCCAACTTTGATAGTAATTATATAAACCCAGAAGTGGTGCTTTAGAGTCCACAAGAGATAGAAAGTTGATACTCACCGGCACTGCAAGAGACCGGAGGATCCTTTTGCAGGTCCCTAAGCTCCTTGTTAATTCTTCTCGAAGCCATAAGCTTGAATGGTCCTCGATCGCTGCTGCTACCTACAAAACAATCAAAGCATGATCAATAAAAAAGAAATCTCCATACTATATTACATGTATATAAGAAGAACAAGCAATACACAACAGAGATTACGATCAAAGAGCCTACTTTCGCAATCAAAAGACATGAAACAAGCAGATCAGATAGATTATTAAGTAAAGGTACTGTTTTTTTATCAAACCATCGAACGATTCGGGAACCAATACAGCATCAGCGAAACGTAACGGTACAAGATTATTCTAGAAACAACACACATGGATCGACTCAAAAGATTCAGAGAGAAAACAGAGATCAACAACGACGATCGTGAACTGAGAAACGAGTAAAAACCCTACGATGATCTAAATCGAATCGATCAGAACTAAAATTGACCAAAACTTACTTAGGGTTTTTGATTTGATCTCCGGAAAGCTCAAGAGGGTTGGGTTGGGGTTGGTTCGTAGATGAGAAAGTTTAGCCAGTGGATGCGCTTTAAATAGATTCTTCGTTCCTGTGGTGAAGCTTTGCCACGTACCGGTACGTTATATTCCAAAATGGGCCCATATTAAAATTCCTACATATATTAAATATTTATAATGTTAATCTAACATAATTTACTTTAAATCACAAAATTAAATTTTTCAAGTTATAAAAGAATAAATGTTGTAAAAATTATCTCCTTTTTTGTTAATATTCTCTAAAGAATTTTTGTATTATTTAAAAATGTAGAAGGAAAAGGAGGAAAAAGAATGAAAATAGTGAAAACCCATTCTTGTTTGAGAAATTTACAAAATAATATGACATATTATTATATACATGTCATTTTGGTGATTGGTGTAAAGTATAAAAAATTAATTTTAATTAAATAGAATCTCTATAATATTATTTGAGAAGTCAGTTTCTTATGTGTCGTACTCACGTTAATTCTCACGATGGTTGATTAGGGAGATACCCTTAATGAATTTAAAATATTATATTTAGTTACTATTATTAAATTTGTTTTCCTTTTTATTTGGTAGTTCTATATATTTAAATCCTTATTTAGTTTTATTTTTTATTTTTTACAATAACATATATAATAAAAAGGAAATATTTACAATTTTTAAGAACGACAATTTTAATAATATTTATATATAATGTGATTTCATAAAAAAGAAAGTTAACAAAAGTAATCTTGATATTAATAAAAATAATAAAAATATATTATTTTATAATATTGTTTTATTAATTTTTATACATATAAATTTTGGTTACCTCAAAACATATTATGTTACAGAAAATCTCACTAAAATATGTTTATGGATACCTCAAAACATATTATGTTATTTTGAATCTCATGCATATAAATTATGGTTACCTCAAAACATATTAACTAAATTTAAAAATTTATTCCTATTGTATAATATATATGCATGAGATTCAATATTATTTTTACACTATTTTATGTAATTTTTAGTCAATCCATATTGTAATTTATTTTGTTTATTTGACTCTCAAAAAAGAAACTATGTTATACAGAGTTTCACAAAAATATATTTAAGAGAATAACCAACCTAAATTTAAAATATAAAAATTATCAAAATATTAATATAATTTTAAAAAACAAAATATTATGGTTGAATTTAAAGAAGGAAATGCAATCTAATATACTCAAGTAAAACTAAACCGATTAGATATTACATAAATAAAATTACATGTTCAACTCAAATATAATATTATTAGTATAAATAATTTATTATAATATATTTATTTTAAAAATATTTATATATGTGCATGAGCACGGGAGAATCACCTAGTTTATAATGTAAATATTAGTACCATACGTCTTTGAAATTTTAAATTCATATGAGTGAGTGAGTCTATTTTAATATCTTTTAGGGGGTGTATTAAATCTAACATTTGAGGTGATTTGATTTTTAATAGGGGTTTTAAGATGATTTCAATAAGTTGCAGAGATTTAGGTGATTTTTGCTAAACCACTCTAAAATATCACTTAAAATCAAGGGATTTGGGTTTTAATTTTTTTTTAACTAAGAAACTCCATCTAAACACCCTAAAATCACCTAAAAACTTTAAAACTCCACAACTTAAAATATTTTCAATAACAATGGATTTTAGAATACTTTACAAAATGTCAAGTTCAATAACAGTGGATTTTAAATAAATTTTTAAAATTCATGTTTGAATAACAGTGGATTTGTCATTTTAATACAAATCATCTAAAACTCTCAGTTGAATATACCCCCTAGGCCTGGGCATTTCGGGTATCGGTTCAGTTCGGTTCGGGTATTTCGGGTTTCGGATAGTTCGGATAGGGGATTAGAGGATCCATTTACTACTTGAACTATTTTCGGTTCGGTTCGGATAGTTTTGGGTTCGGTTCGGTTCAGATAGTAAAACTAGGAACCCGAAAATACTCGGAAAAAATTCGGTTCTCATTTGGTTTTGGTTCCGGTTCCGGTTCGGATAGTTCGGGTAGTTCGGATAGTTCGGGTAAAATATTAATTATTAGGATAAATATCAAATAATTAGGATGATTTAGATAAAAAAAATAGATATTTTGGATTATTTTGGATATTTCAGATAAAATTATTCAGATACTTTCAGATAGTTCGGGTAGTTCGGATATTTCATTATAATTTAGTTATCTTCATATATTTTTGGGTTCTTTTAATAAATTTTTAAGTTATAAATATATATTTAGCTATGTCATATGTATATATAATTAATATCTTTATATATTCAGGAACCGGTTCAGTTCTCGGTTCGGTTCCAGTTCGGTTCGGTTATTTCAGATATAGAAATATAGAAACCGTTTGGGTATTTGAGGGTCCTCGGTTCGGTTTTGATTCGGGTATTTCAGTTCAGTTCCGGTTTTTTTGCCCAGGCTTAATACCCCCTTAAATTCTGTTTTACTTACTCTTATAAATATTTATATTTTTCTTTTAACAAAAACTTTTGAGGTGATAAATGTTGCATTCATATGAGATCATCTAACGTTATATTTAGCTATTAAAAACAATTAAAAAGGGAGAGATCGTGAATTTCTGATAACCGCTCTTTGGAAAACTTTTAAGATTTGCACTAGATATTTTTTTGCCACTTGTTATATTTTGAGTGTTCAATATAATTATTTTCATATGTGACTTATGTATCAAAAGTATTATTATTTAATTTATGAAGTACTCGAAGTTACATACCAACCGATCGTATTGCTCTTATCTCTATTATTAAAATAGAAGTACACTTAGAAAATGACCATTAGTTTTCAGTGTTATTTACAATAACATGCCATTGAAACTATTAATTAAGCTTCCTATTTTAATCCATGTCTTTCTCAGTTTAGTTAATGTATTTTCCTAAAATAAAATTTAACTTCTCTCCTGCATTAAATCAATTCCGAAATTATTTCTTTTTTTTTGCACAACGAAATTATATATTTGTTATCATAAAAAATCTAGAACATTAATATGCAAAATTATTTGTTGTCCTAAGAAAAAATTAACTTCCATTCTCTATTAAAATAATTTCGAAATAAAATTGAATTTCCCTTTTCTATTAAACCAATGTTCATTCACCTCACATAGAGCTAGGTCTCAATAAGTCCAAAAAATTATCGTATGAATAAAATTTTTACCTTAATATTATCTGTATAGTTTACAACTTCTTCCCATATATAACATTAAGATGTATCTGTATAAAAAATCAGTGTAAATCATTAATCTATGTAAAATATTACCAATCTACATATATATATTTATTTATGTTTACGCTTTCAACCAACTACACAAATCGACTGTTGCTAACCTTTCTCAAAAAAAAAAACAAATCAAATCGATTTTTCTTAAGCTTTCACAACAAACCAAATCAATTAATTTAGAGCCCAAACAAAATATCTTTACTCTATCAAATATTAATTAATATAGTAACATGATTTTCCCTAACTATCTTATTTAGCTAAATAATAAATTATCTGTATTTTCCCCAGTAAAATCTGTTTAACTGAACTTGCAAAATACTCAATATTAAATATAAGATTAAGTAAATAGTTAACAATGAGGCAATTTTCTATATTCTTGCTAACTACATTATTTTTAGGAAACAATTGATTTGCTATATAAATATTATGGGCATTTATTAATTAACTAGGTGTTTCGCCCGCGCACGCGGGCATAAACATTTTATAATTACTAAAATATTATAGTGATAAATTATTATTTATGTTTTCATTAGAAATTTTTTAAGTATTATAGAACTTTTAAAATTTCTTTCTACACTATATCCATTATTAATAAATAAATCTTAGAAATCAATCAATATTCTCTTTTTAATTATATAAAATTAAGAATTTTACTTGACTAATATTTAGTTATGTGTTTTCTGTTTTCTTAATTTTTATTTTGAACTTTTTGTTAAAAGATTTTTTCGGATAACAACACAATATATATATGAATTATCTTTTTGTTTTAAAATATACTTTGTAGGTTTTGGATAATTCTTAGTATTATTAATTTTAATCACTTATCTAATTGAAAAATTATTTTTTTATTTTATTTTTTGGTTTATATATATTTTATTAATTACGGTTATAAATGATATTAAGCTCTCTAACATTTAACGTGAGAGCTCGAAGGCGAAAAATCATTTCCCAATTAATAGTATAAATTTGACACAAAAACAAATGCATCTCTAACTTATTATTAATAAAATTATGAAGTTATGTACATTTTTAATTATATGACCGTTTTTATATGTTAACATCTTCATAAAATTTTAAAATCGTTTTATTTTTCTTAAATATGTATAACTAATTTATAATTTTTCTATGGAATACTAAGTCATAGTTATTTTTTCTTCCTATTGTAAATTTATGAACATTGTTTTTATATATAGTACAATTTTCTAATTATATGTGTATGTTGAATTTGTTTAGATTGTATTGAATATTCGTCATACAATATATGGTTTAACACGCAAAAAACAATTCAAAGCTTAGTGAATGTAATACTATCAAATGTTAAAAATTATTTAGTGTAAATAAAATAATTAAACAGAAAATCCATATCCGCGCGGATCAAGGTCTAGTACCTATTGAAATGTCTGCCAGTTCATGAGACTCGTACACAACAAAATAGTACAACCCTTGTTGGCTTCAGTTATAAATTAACAAAGAAAATAAAATACTGCAGTTTAGCAAGAAAATAATATGAACCATGAAGCTTATACTTGAACGTGTTGTTATAAGTTATAACCCGCAAAGGCGCAAACTACATACAAAATCTTTACCCTTTCTATTCCACTTGAGGTTGGGTTCCCATCAGCTTCAGCTGCTTTACAATTTGGTAAATTGTGAAAGAAGATGTCTTGCAACTGGGGTTGGTGTGTTTTTAAGTTACATCCATTATCTCCCAGTTTTTGGCATTGATCGTCGATAACCTCCCAACAAGTAATTCTTTCAGTTTTGAAAATAGAGTTTACTAGTTCCGTATAAAATGTCCTTTTCAATAATAACATGTGAAAGTTACTCGAGAACAGAACATTATACTGAAACAAACTTTACTTTGACGCTTACGTATCCCAAAAACATATTATCATTACCAGACACATGCCATCATGAACTTAATGTTTTTTCTTTTGCTAAAATACAAACCAAACTTTTCTAGAGGTACAATAAAATAAAACAAAATAAAATATTAAAAAACAAACACAGAGTCTCGAAAGAGAGAGACAGAGACTCATCATACCATGGTGTTTCTTTGGAATTGTGTCATCTGTATCTCTCTCCAGGACAAATGATAGATAGACAAAACAAAAACATTCATAAACCATATATACAACAAGACTATAACCGGGAGAAGAGAAGTGTACTGTGTGGTCACGAGAGGAATGACCTTGCTGCATCGAATTGGATCGGTTTCATGTTCCCTTGAGACGTGATAGATCACAACAACAGTTGTGACTTTGAGGCATTTGATTTTCTACACATCTCTTGTTTTGGGTCTCTTCATTCCAAGGCCATTGAAAGGAGAAACAGAACCGGACATTGGGGATCCTTCATCACGAAGAGTTCCATTGAGTAATGCTAGCTCTCGCAGCTGTTGTTTCTTGTAGACATCATGCGTTTCCTCCTTAAAACACAAAACCAAGTATGAAAACTTCTATTTAAACGATAGACTAGCAGGTTTTGAAAACTAGAGGAGAACGAGCTTAAAACAAACCATTTACCATAGGAGTAAGAAGCTCAGCAAGTATCTCACGAGCTTGCATGAGACGTGCATCCACTATCTCAATTGGTAACTCTGCTTCGAGTAAGATATGAAGTGGCTCATTTAAGTGCTCAAATCCTGGTTTTCCTCTCATCATTTCCTCCTACACGAAGAAACATGTTTAACTCATTGAATTAATAAACACTGGAATATAGATAGATACAAATGAATGAAGGAAAATAATATATACCTTAAGTGGATCTTTAATGCTGCCTCTTCCTCTTATAAGAACACGACAATCAGTGCTTGCTTCAACTCGCTTCAGAGAGTTTCCTCTTGGACCAAGGAGGCGACCAACGAAATTGTACTGTCATAACAATATATTTATAAATATTTCGTTTTATTCCAACCAAATATAGTAAGTATATATAGGTATAAACTCAGCGTAGAAATGAGTGTTGATACATTTGGATAATCATCGACTGGAATATCGACCCTGATTGTTCGCTTGGCGATCAGACCGGACGGACTACCAGGTGAGTTAAGCCAGTTTGGTCCCGGAGATGATGGAACCGATCTCTACATATTATCAACAAACACAATTTAGAAGCCACGTCAACCTTTAAAGTACAATCACAACTGAACCGACATATAGTTGTAGCACTGAAATAGCAAAAGAATATCAGAAACTTCGTCTCCGTGGAAATGCAACCTGTAGCTACTATAAGCCTAATATTTTGCATATAATGGTTACATTTTATAAGAGAACATTATTATCAATTACAGCATGAAAGAGTATTTAAGTAGTGTTGATGATATAGTTAAGAAAGGATCCTGTACATCATTACAGGTAATTAATTTAGTGTTAGCCAAAGCTACCTGTCATAATAAACTAGGACTGAAAGTAATCAAATGTTACGTCAGTATCGCTCAGTCAGTAAAATAAAAATTAGATAAAAAGAGTTAGGTTACTGTTGGTTAGTAGTCATACTTCTGATGGAAACTGTGAGGCTCCCCATCCGCTCAGGTCAGCTCTTGCTGCATCCTGAAATATCCTTCCATTACCTAGAGGGCTAAGCCCACTCTGACTCAAAACTGTGGCATTCTCCAACATTGTGGTTACACGCATAATCTCTGTTCCAAAAAAATGTCAAATTTCCAAGAGCAAGACGCACCAGTTAGAACTAGTCAATATAAATTAGTCACCCACCAATGAATGGGAGGGAGATACAGCACAGTTAACTGAGTCAGTAAAGAATCGTGTTCTATCTAAGTCAAATGTTAACAATGTTCTAACTTGTAGTCTCTCTGTGATTAGTAAGACATCTAACAACTGGGAGTTACTCGGTCAATTTTCTATACAATTTCCAACTGCTAGCGATAGTAGCAGCAGGAGTTGAGTGTTTATCAACTGTATGAGAGCTTCATCGTCAAGAAGTAAGAAATGACATAAACAAGAGAAACAGCAATGCTCACCCTGGTTTAGTAGGCGACGTGCATGTGGAAGAACGGGAAAGAATGGAGTAAGCTTATGACGCTCTTCAAGTAGCTCTGAAAGATACCTGCCAAAAAATATACGAATCAGTAGAATTAAGCCTCAACAACACAGCAAAGATCCACTCGAAACCAATCCAATTTTTTTTTTTTTATATGTGCATCTAGATTCATATATACACTCTTTTAAGTACAGTGGATCCTCCAATTAATCAAATATAATATGAGAATTTAAACGAGTTTCATCAGTCGAGAACACAAACCAACAATAAGAGAAGGAATAACCCAATGATCTATAAATCTACCATAACTGATGCTTAAACGACACAACAAGAAAAGTGAAATGAACTGAGAGATATCAGAAGCAAATGAGCTTAAGAATAGGACATAAGTTAGTTCCAAAATATAGACATTCAAGTTCAACCAAAAGAGGCATCAGGACAGAAACATGGGCCCTAAATATAAGCGCATAAGAGAATAAAACACAGCAAAGCAGGTCGAGAAATTTTCCAGATTTGAAATAAACTATTGAGATCTACGAACAAAACAAAGGTCAAAACAATACGTCATCAGATTCGTCAGCCAAAGTAAGATTCACAAAGTACAAAAAAAAAAAAAAACAAGATGAGAACTGAGATTCACTCACTTCTCTTGTTCAACGAACACAGAAGACTGTGATCGTAGACCACCAGAGTAGCTAGGCGAATGAGGAGCAGAAGGAGGAACCGAAAGAGACGACGAATACGTCATAAACCTCCCTCCGCCGCCGCCACCAACTCCACCCCCTCCTCCTCCTCCACCACCACCACCGAGCGACGTCATCATCATCATCTCAAAGGCGAAAACGTTCACAAGGAATCAGAGAAGAGCCGTGGGAGATCAGGAGATGAAGCGGCGAAGGAGTTAGAAGAGGAAGAGATGTCGTCTCTCTATAACGTCGGTGGTCGTTTTTATAGAGACAGTCTTCTTGGTACTGTGGACATGATTACTTGCTTAGCTGTTTTTCTTTTTTAACCTTTTCATTTTTTTATATTATTATACTCAAATTTTACCGCTCTTGTTGGTTTCTTTCAGAAGCCTCTTCATCATCTAGAAGGGCCTCACCTACGGTTTTACTAACAACCCGATACGTTGTTGTACTAATCATCCGAAACGGTTTACTAACAATCCGGAATACCAATTACCGATAATCCGGTATGCCTTACCGATAATCCGGTACGATTTACTAAAATGCTGTACGGTTTACTAAAATGCGGTACGGTTACTTAAAATTCCGGTACGATTTACTAAAAATTCCGGTACGGTTTACTGAACTATGACTATGTGAATCATTTACAAGGAATTTGATGGTAAAACTTAAAACTCCGGTACGGTTTATTAACAATCCGGTACACTACTAAACGCTGCGTTTAGGAAAGGGAAGCTCCTCTGCCGAGAGAGTCAAAGGATACATTGAGTGACCTCGAGAAGGAAGGTTGGAGTGGAGGAAGAAGGAGCTTGAAACAAAAATGGAGGAGACGATTCCTTTCAAAAATCTTCATAGCAGAGAGTACCAAGGTCACAAGAAGAAGGTATTCTTCAATTTTATTTTAATCTCCATCTAGTATTTTTTGTAATTAAAAAACTTACGAACCCTAGCTTTTTCTTTTTGGAATGAAAGGTACATTCGGTGGCTTGGAACTCTAACGGGACAAAGCTTGCTTCTGGTTCTGTTGACCAAACCGCTCGTGTTTGGACCATCGAACCTCACGGTCATGTAATTCCTTTGCCTTTGTGCTGGAAAAGTTTTTGTCTGTGTGATTTTATATATGAAAAAGTAACGATTTTTATTAACGGGTGTGTGGTGGATACAGAGTAAGGTTAAGGACCTTGAACTAAAGGGACATACTGATAGTGTGGATCAGCTATGTTGGGACCCAAAACATTCAGATCTTGTTGCTACTGCCTCTGGTGATAAGAGCGTTCGTCTCTGGGATGCTCGCAGTAAGTTCATTTACTCTCTCTATGGGCTAGCTTTGTCTCTGCAAATATCGTTATAGGCTGGAGCTTGGTTTAGAGATCTGTGTAGTTTCTAATAGATGAGCTCTGTGACATTCACAAGCTTGTGCCCTTGAGCTATGTATGCTGCGGAAACTGTTGGTTAATGATTAGATATAAGTTCCTAACGATTACGAACTATATATATTTAGCCAAATTCCGTATTAGAGTTTTTAGTACAAAGCTACTATTGTGTGTTTATGAGATGTCTTCTTCGAGTTGTATAGGTGGAAAATGCACGCAACAGGCAGAACTTAGTGGGGAGAATATAAACATCACCTACAGACCTGACGGTACACATATAGCTGTTGGTAATAGGGTATTGTCTCCAGCCTCTTGTCTTTACACTGTCATTGTTCCTTGCTAGACTAACATACTGTTTTATACATTGCTTGATTTTTTCTCTTACTGGCCCAATGTAGGACGATGAGCTTACCATTCTGGATGTTCGTAAGTTTAATAAATCCCTATACAAGCGCAAATTCTCATATGAGGTAACGAAATCTCAATGTTTTCTTTTTAGTCTCTTCTGTTACTAACTCAGGCGGTTGAATTTTCAACTTACTTTCTTCTTCATATAGCCAATGATCTTGGTTTGTAAAAGTTAATACATTTCTTAGAAGATGTACCATATATGTTGCTGTATGGAATGTTTCCTTATCGTCTTCTTGTTTAACAGGTAAATGAGATTGCTTGGAACATGTCAGGAGATCTTTTCTTCTTGACTACTGGACTTGGTGAGGATTTAAACTCTATTCATTCCTTCACAGGATTCCCTAGCTTAGTTTTATATGTTCTTTGAACTTGAGAAAATGATCTTACTTTCCTATGTTCTTTCTGTTCAGGCACTGTTGAAGTTCTCTCATATCCACTTGAGAAAATGCAAAATGATCTTAAACCAGTTGACACTCTCACTGCCCACACAGCCGGGTGCTATTGCATTGCAATTGATCCTAAAGGAAGGTAATATATGTTTGCATTCATTGTTTTTTACCCACCGTGACACAAATGATTATATGATTTTACCGGTTTGAATCCAATTCCTCTCCCCTTTTACGTAACAGATACTTTGCTGTTGGGAGTGCGGATTCCCTAGTCAGCCTTTGGGATATGTCAGACATGCTTTGTTTGAGAACATTTACAAAACTTGAGTGAGTCTCAGCCTTTGGTAGTGCGGGTCCTGTTATAATTCAGATTAAAAGGTTTAATCCCTGTCTCATGATAGTAAACTATTGCTCTTTCTCGCAGCTCGCCAGTCAGGACAATAAGCTTTAACCATTCAGGAGAATACATTGCTTCAGCCAGTGAGGATTTATTTATAGATATTGTAAGCAGACTCTAGTTACTATGTAGTTTCTTCAACGTGAGATTTCGTACCTCATTTCTGACCCATATAAAAACAGGCAAACGTCCAAACCGGGCGGACGGTGCATCAAATTCCATGTAGAGCTGCAATGAATAGCGTGGAGTGGAATCCCAAATACAACTTACTTGCATATGCAGGTGATGACAAGAGTGCCAAGTATTATGGTGATGAAGGTACTCCAGCTTCTTCCGTGTTAGCAGTAACACAAATTCTTAAAACTGGCCGCAGAGAATGAAAAATGATGACAAACATTTTGGATCTTTTTGCAGGTGTTTTCCGGATTTTTGGTTTTGATAGCTCGTAGTACACCGCATCCGATTCCAGATATGAGCAACTCTGCTCGGGCACTTGGTGAATTGGAAAAAGTTTGTGTACTACTACTAAACATGTGTTTAACAGTATCAATATTTTCACATGGAATGTTTGCAGTTGTGATTTTATATGAATCTGTCATTTTATTTGCTGCAAAAAACGGGATATTACACAAGCTGTGCTCTTTATTATAGAAAAAGATAAAAGAATGCCTGCTAATAGCTACAGGTTGTTCTTGGACCTCTGTGATTTGACAGCAATTCTCCCAAAGCTAAGATCGGACCAAAAGCTTCATCCCCACAATGGAGGTTGAAGAAAGAATGTAGAATCCTGAGAAATAACAACATAGTTATCACTGAGAGTTCAGGTTTTTGATTGAAGTACAAGAGCAGAAGATTTGCTTACCGAACAAAAAAGAAAAAAGAATATAAAAGTTTTGGTCTGATCAAAAACCGCAGAGGATGAACTTAGAGACGGGGAAGAACAACCCTGCAAAGCAAAGAAGAACAAGGGTGATCAAATACTGAGAGAACCAAGTAACAGGTTTCCACTTGATCTCAACGCTCGAGCTCTTCATCCTCTTCCCACTCATCGGCTCCTTGGACAGATCAAAGCTCGACCCTTTCATCCTCAGCTCCAACACACACCGCGTAAGCGTTCTGTTATCGTTCCTCTCCCTGTGAACTCCCCTGGAAACTTTCCAGAACAAGAACAGCTTGGTCTGAACCAGAAACACCAGGACCAGCGAAGTGGCTAGCGACACCGCAGAAGGTATCCACCATTTCCTGCAGACGGCATCTGTTTTCGTCAAATCGTCAGAGCAGGAAGAAGAGTAGAGGATCGTGAAGAAGAAGCCGTGGAATATGAGGAAGAAACAGCAAAGCTGAAAGATCTCTCTTTTGATCGACTCGAGCCTTGATTCTTTGCGGAGGACACGGCGGCAGAAGAGGTCTTCTTCTCTTTGCCATAGCTTCAGAAGCAACAGATGGCCTGGAGACTCTGAGATCTCAGACAACGGATGCTGCTGAATCACCCTGAGTATTCCAGGATTCGAGACCGTAACCAACTGCTGTTGTTGGTGCTTCTTCTCTTTGTGCTCTTCGTCTACAGGAATCTCGACTATGTGAGAATCCTTAGTTCCAGCCATAGCAAAAGAAAAGATTGATACTTTATGAGGAAACAAAGATCCAGAAATGGAAAGCAACGAGAGTTTATGAAAAAAGATTGGAAGGAAGAAACAGAGATCGAAAATGGAATCTAAAGAGTAAGAAGAGTTGATTTGTTTTTGTGCTTGATAAGGTTGTTGCCTATTCTGTGAAGATAGAAACTAAGTTTTCAGGTATTTAAATTGTTGTTCCTTAACGGCTATATGTACAAGTGTACAACGGTCTGATCTTCTTCTTCTCTCTACGTTTTGCGGTTACTGTTCCGATACTTTTTCCCCGCTGTAACGGCTATATTTTCTTTTCCCAGCGTTAATGACCAATACGTGGTGTTGACAAAAAAAAAAAACAAACGTGGGCCTTTAATGGGCCAAATGTTTTGCAATGTGCTTTTTAAAGTTTAAATCAGCCCAAACTCAATCATCAGTGGAATTAGAGTCTTTGCCCGATGGATTGGTTGCCTATTTGTAGTCGAAACTAAAAACGGCTATGCAAACATTTTGGAAATCAGGTTTAAAAATACTTCCCCATTTCACTTGACACTTTTTTTTCACTCGAAAATTTTGTCTTGTTACATGATGAAGAATGTAATTTAAAATTTTTAACGCAATTTATATTTTATTTAAGTTTAATATTAATTATAAATTGCTATTTATTTATTTCAAATACTATTGATAAATATATGTATATAGTGAAAATATAAATGCATTTCGGCCACTTTTTAAATCGTGTAAAAGTTTCAAAATAACCCTATTTTTTTGAAACAGATGGAGTATTGTTCAAGCAGCGGATGAATCTTATATATACATTTTGGATGATTTGGTGGCTGGATTAAGACAATATCAAACACTCAAAATTTGAAATTTTTTTTTGTTGCACAAGTCAACATCAACAGTTTGAATATTAGATTCTCGAAGATGGAAATGTTATGAAAGAAATTATGTATTTACAATTCTTCATTATTAAATAATTCTTTAGAAAGCAAAAACTTATTCAATCTCTGAAAACAGATAACACCTAATCAAATCATAACCAAATGTTAACTACCAATGTGATCCAAAATGAAAATTAAACCACTTGATTGATGAGATCATCAGCTTGTAAATCCCACAAGACATTATCCACATTAAACACATGATGTTGAAGTTGATGTTGATCATGCTGGCTTCTCAACATCAACATTCCATCTCCTCTGGCTCCTTGAGATCCAATCTCCTCTTGATCAACCACTTCTCCCTTCAGTTTCCTCCTCTCCTCCTCCTCTGTTGCCGCAGTTTCAGCCACTGCTGTACGTATTCCACCGGGACCCCTCCACGCCGCAACCGCAGGAGACGCCGGTCCATCATTTTTGTCTTCATTCCCAAACGATGACGAAGACGATCCGTAGGAGAATCCATTCCCCATGTCCCATTGCTTCATTATCCCATTCTCCGAACCATCCATTTTCATCTTACCAGCTTCGTTATCAACTGTTCGGTTAAAGTTGTTAGAGTTAGGGTTAGGGTTGGAGAAGTTGATTTGGTTTAGGTCAACACGTTTCTTGGTGAGCAAGTGAAGCATCTCGTCCTTGAAACATCCGAGGGCAGCTTCAGCGAGGTGAGAGACCTGAGGAGGATTGAGTGTAGTGGTTATCTCTGCCATTAGATGCGAGAAAGGCTTGTGGGTCACGGGATCTATTCCCATTCCCGACAACTTCTTCTTCAGCTTTGTGTTCCAATAGTTTTTCACGTCGTTGTCTGTTCGACCAGGAAGCTGTGCCGCAATCAACGACCACCTGAGCCATATATATCAAAATAAAAATAAAATAAAGCTTTTTTACCAAAAAAATAAAAATAAAATAAAGTTGATGTCTTCTTGTCCTCGAGAAACTTGCTAACTATTGCTTGTTGGAAAATAAACTTGCTGACTAATGGAAAAAATTCGCAAAATATGAAAACTCTATATATAGTAAGATCTTGTATATGAAGCAAGGCTTACATCTTATTCAGTTTCTTGTTCCCCAAGAAAATAGTTGAAAATTTTAAAAATTCGATAATAGATGACCAAATCTTGGACGCAGTTATGAGATATGGTACTAAAGAAGTCATTACCGGTTACCAAGAACAGAGTGAAACTTGACAATGATATGTTCTTCAGCCTCAGAGAATTGACCATGTTTCAGGTCAGGACGCAAATAGTTTGTCCACCGCAGTCTACAACTCTTCCCACATCTTTGTAATCCTATAACAATCAGTTTTCACCGATCCATTAATATACATTATTACAAACCACATCATTACATAATAACAAACAATGCTTATTCAATAGAGCGATGGATGATCGTTTATAAGACTATTAATACTACTCGACGAAAGAAATAATCTTTTATATTACCAAACTATTTATTGTAAAGTAAATATACCAGCGTTTTTAGGGATGAGACGCCAATTACGAGTACCATGTTGAGCAATGTAAGAAGCCAATTTGTTGTCTTCTTCTGGAGTCCATTGTCCTCTCTTCACATTCTCTTTTTCACAACATGGAATCCGACCCATTGTTTTTTTTTCTTTCTAGTTTTTATCTGTTGATCGGTCTCTCCTTAGTTAATTTACTGATCACGAGAAAGAAAAAAAGAGATAAATCAAAGATTGCCCAAAAAGAATTAAAACTGTCAAGCTTTTAATTTCTTTGTTTTCTTGTAATCGAGAGTTTTAAATTGCAAGTGAAGAAAGAAAATGTATGCTTATATATAATAATTAAAGCAGAATTTGAAACGATGAAATTAGGCATCAAATGTGCATGAAGTGATTAAAACTCTATAAAGAATTCAACGCTACAGAGCGTGTGATTCCCTTTGGCAGGTAGGTCACCCACTCTACGCTTGGTCAACTCCTTGTATATCCATTTTCATTATTGTTTTCGTTTATTTCATATCTTATTTATCAAATATCGCCCCAGAAAGGTTAAATTTTATAGTGTTATCTATGCAAACTATAAAATTTTTTTGAAAAGGGCATTCAAACAAACTATAATTTTGGCGGTAGAAAATTGGGGTTTTGAACATATGAATACAAATTAAGTAAGTTTATATAATTATGAGACGTAAGTTTTACAATACTGTTTCCCTTTTTTGTAAGAGAATGTCTTGGTGATGCACGCATGATATCTCCAGGGCGTACGTGTGCATTAATGAGCATTCGTGGAAACACAAAGAGAATCTTAGACAAGTACCGTTTCCTTTTTGTCTCTTTGGCAGACGAAGGTATATTATGACTTTCGCTCATTTAGGTCTTCACGTAAGTAATTTTTTCCGTAAATAGTTACATTCCACATCTTACAATACATACCACATATAGTTGCCTAAGGGCGTGATTATTGATGAATTTTTAGGATAAGATTTTTAGCGGAATATAAAAAAATATCTTTAAACTTTTAACTAAAAAAACTAAGAACCGGTTCTTAAATAAGAGATTTAAGAACCGATTCTTAACTTTTTTAGTTAAAAGTTAAAAGACGATTTTTTATATTCCGTTAAAAACCTCGTTCTAAGAACCCCGCAATAATCATCGTTTTAAGATTTATATATTTTTAAAATTTGTTGAAACGATACTCATTTATGTTATTCCATATTATAGAATCGTCCTATTTTTAAAGGAAATAATTACGAGAATTTTTAGAAATATTATGCTTGTAGTGAGTTTACTTCGCTGAATTTATATAACAAACTGGTGGGGTAATGTTTTTGAAAAACAGATCCTATGACCAAACCATGATACAACATTGGTGAGGGATTGATGCGTTAGCTTTTCTTGGCTGGAGCATCTGTGGTATTATTAGCGGATCGTTGGCCTATTTTCAAGTTTGAACTAGAAAGAGTAAATCCTGAGAAATATAAGCATCCTCTGACTTGTTTCGCAAGTTATGACTCCGACCATAACCTAACTCTCTCACTATCGACTCAACCATCCTCTTAGCCACTCCTGGTTCCAACACCAATCTCTTGTCCACAACAAACCAAAGCGGCTATCCCCACTAACCACATGGCTGCAGTCACCCCAACACCAACCATAGCCACCACAACAGTTACCACCTTCGGCGATAACACCGGAGCAAATATCAGCATCAATGGAAAAACGATGAGAAACAGAGTCACCGTCGCAGCAACGAGAGCTGACACGGCTGCTATTTGCAAACACAACCAATGAACCCGTCGTATTCTCACCATCAGTTCAGGCTATATCTCTTCTTCAGGAATCAGGATTCTCCATAGCATTGGTCTCAAGTTAGAAGGACATCAGGGTTTTGTAACATGGCTATATAGAAAGGAAGATGGTACACGTGGATGCTAATAAGCTACAACTTTATGATACGTGTATAATCTTGTAAACCCCAAAACGCCAAAACGTGATCCACAACCCACAAGGCTTACGAATTTGAACTGGACTGAAGTTACCGAACCAGATCTCAACCAACATCGAACACAAATGTAGCTATTAACCGATTTAATACGAAAAGATTGTAGACTGAACAAACTGACCAATAAAGCCACTGAGGATTCATACGAAACTTTTGTTAATTGTTTCCATACTTTATTTTTTCCAAACCACGGATTGACAATACAGCATAATTGACCAATGAAAACTTGAAAGTACAATCATCATGTAAGTAAATGAATCGTTCTCTTTCTTTTAGTAAATGAAAAAAAGGAATGATTTGATGAAGGTAGCTTAGCTGAAATTTGACTTAGCGACTTGTGGAAGAGATTTGAGAAGAGAAGCTGATGGCCTCCGAAGAGTGTGATTGAGAAGCAACATCAAAGTGAGAAGTGTCAAAGCTCCTGCTTGGTGTGCACTTCCAAGTGAAACGGGAACATAACTCAGAAGAGTTGATACACCTAACGTCACCTGCAACAACAAAAACAAAAACACATCAATGATTTTGATGTTAGTTTTCACGAACATGCAATTGATTCACCTGAACAGCAGTCATTCCGACAGTGCTTCCAATCAAAGCTTTAACAGCTGGATGTATGTCTAGCTTCCTTGTGAACCACCACATTGTTCCAATTGCGAGTAGCGTTGTGGTTGCCAGAAGGCGATGATCAAGCTGAAGTTAAGTAAAAGTTTCAGTCTTTTTTTAGAACTCTTGAAGCAAGAAAAGCTTTGTTTCAGTGGTGTACCTGAACTGTTGCTGTGTTCTCGAAAAAGTTGCGTATAAGTGGTTTCATATCAAATATATCATCTGGGATCCATGTATCACCCATTTTGGGAAATGTGTTGAATGCACGACCCTGCAATTCACAAGCAGAGAGATTTAATAACTGAAGAGTTCTTTCTATAACCAGGAAAGATAGAAGCTTAAACCAAGTTTTTTAAGTTTACTTACAGCATCGTTTCCAGCAACAAAGGCTCCTGAGATGGCAGTGATACCAACAATGAAGCTAACTGGTAATGCAAGCTTCTTCACTTTAGCTGCTCCGCGAACCCAAGCCAGCGACTCAGCCGGTGGTTCAGGCATAACAACAGAGAGAGCGGTCCAGAAAAGTCCACAATATATGGCGAAAGCTGAGGTTAGGTGAGCTGCAAGACGGTATGGGCTTACCCTCGGCTGAGAATACTCAGACGGCGGCTCCTAAAAAACCAAAATGATAACTGGTTACACAATACTCTGAAGGTAACAATCATCCATTCTATTTAAACAGTTCCTAAAAGCTTTACCTCTAAGCCACTTTTAACCATCCACCAACCAATGAAACCTTGTCCAGCACCAAGTGCAAATAAACCAGAGAGCTGAACTCCAAGACGCAGAGTAATATACCCTTTACGCAGGAAATAAGAAAATGGCAACGCAAACATGATTCCCAGCCCTCTTCCCCACATACGATGAGCATACTCCATCCAATATATAAACTTAAAATCCTCAAGATTCATCCCTTTGTTCACACTGCAAAGTTATAAAAAAAAACACCATCCCCAAACCACAACAGCATACTCAAGATCAAGCGTTCGTTTAAAAGACAAGAACTGAAATGCAACCCAAATGTTTACTGACCGTTTATACTCAGGTGACTGCTTATACTTCTCAAACTCCTTAGCCCAAGCTTCGTCTGACAGAGGAGGGAACTCCCCGGTGAACTTCCAATCAGTCATCGATAAACCGGACCGAGTTAACCGGGTTACACCGCCTAGCACCACCATGCTGAACACCCAAGCTGCTGAACCGAAAAGCCATGTTCCAACCCATTTCCGAGCTTGGGGTCCTCCCGTGACAAGCAGCTTCAAACCCTCTTTACTCTCTGAGCTGCTACTCGCCGCTAAAGTCGACATCTTTCTAAAAGTTGGAGCCTTTTGACCCTACACACAATTCAAAATCTCGATCAATCCAAGTATCAAGATTACTTTGAGCTATGAATCCTTGTAAAATGGAAGAAAGGAGGTTACTTTGAGCAGAGATCGCAAGCCATTGAAGGAGTTTCCAGCTAGAGGAGAAGAAGAAGCAGAGTTTACGGTAGTAGCTGTGGTTTTAGAAGTGAACGCGCGATGAGACGAAGACGTGGATCCTCGAGCGATTCCATAGAAGGCTTCCTTGTTCCTCTTCAGTACCGATCCAACCGCACGAAACATTTTTGTTTCTCAGTGTGTGTTATCTCTTCTCTCTCTTCTCTCTCTCTCTCTCTCTCTCTCTCTCTCTCTCTCTCTCTCTAAGGTTTAATCAAGGGTTTTGGTTCAGAGGCAAAAAAAGACAAGACGGCAAATGAATCTCCTTTCTGCCGGATTTGTTCCGGGTTCGGGTTTTGCTGTTGTGGCTCTTCTGTAGACACTAACAATAGTCAAACAATTAAGCGACATGGTGTTTGATGTTAGCCGAACAAAAACGGCACGGTGTTTAAAACGAAAACTGGTATATAATCAAATAGGCCTGGGCATTTTAACCAGGACCAGAAAACCCGAACCGGAACCGAACCGAAAATACCCGATCCGAAACCGAACCAAAAATTTACAAATATTGGGTCCAAAATTCTTCTACCCGAATGGACCCGAATGCGAAAAGAACCGATCCGAATAGATTCGGACCCGAAAAGAACCCGACCCGAATAGACCCGATTCAAATCCGACTTAAAAACTTTAAAATATTTTTTTATTAACAATCTTTGTCATTATTTTGTAACATTTTTAAGTAACATAAGTTTGAAATGTAAAATATATAATTAAAAATGTTCTATTTTAACTATTAATAGTTTATTTTAGGTTATTTTGTAAAATTTTAGATATATATGATAAATTTTGACTAAGTTCGATGGAATTTGAGTACTTTATTTTCTTTTTATATCCTAAATACCCGAACCCGAACCGGATCTGATCTGAATCCGAAAATTATGGGTATTGTAATTATAGACCCGGATCCGACAAGACCCGACCCAGAACCGACCCACAAAATTACAAATACCTAAATGGATCTAAATTTCCAGGACCTGAAGAACCCGGACCCGATAAGACCCGAATGTGCAGGCCTATAATCAAATACCTCTCGAGTTTGGTATATCGGCTAAATGTACTGCCGAGATGCATTTAATCGAGTCAGTAGTATATTGGGCCATGAAAAATTTGGGTCGAGTTTTTCATAGTTTTAGCCGAGAAACTGCATCCCATCAGTACAGATAAAATGCATGCGAATAGTGCATTTGACTGATCAGAACAGGAAAAAAAAACTCGACCCAAATGTTTCTTAGCTTAGCTTGTGAATTACAACATCGTGCATTCAACACACAGTGGTCTTAGTCATTTTAACTAACAAAGACGTTCTTTAGTCCTTATATTTTCTGCATTTATGAGAAAAAATTAATGGACCAGAGTTCTTGAATTGTATATTAGTTACCAATGATGACATAGAATAAAAGTCTTTTAAGCAGAAAATACAGAAGAAGAAATGTTTTAAGTAGGAGGAGGAGGAGAAGAGTTCTTGCGTATCTTCAGATATCCAAACTTGCCAGCTCCAGGAGATGATCCTTCAAATACATACGGCATAAACCCTGTTGCTTCCTTGTATTTTCTCTGAATCTGCATAACACATAATCATATTATTAACATCTTTAATATATCATCTATATTACAAAATTCTAGCTCAAGAATCATCTATCAAAGCTTTGATTATGTTGACCTCAAGAATCTGCTCACTGCTTTTCAGACTGCTCCTTCCAATAACGCAAACTGTTCCGCCGCTGCCACCTCCTGTGATCTTGGCACCGTAGAGAGTCCCGTTCTCGGTTTTAGAGTGCTTCAACTTCTCCATTTTCTGTGCTAGTCTCACTAATCTGTCTGTACCATCAGATCCAAGCCCACACGCGCTGTAACTATCATGGCACTGCCACGTAAAACACACGGTTAATGACTTTATGGATCACAAGAGACGATTTTGAAAGCTATGATAATTCACCTGGTACATAAGCTCCCCTAGACCAATGACCTGTTCTTCTGAAGGAGTTGCTGTCAACAATGCTTTGAAAGCCTGATAAAGAGATCAATTTCATCATATAAGATAAAACACATCATTCTTCTTATAAACTCCACAACATACACTTATACAGGTAAGATTAAACACACCTGGACACGGAAGTTCTCACAGATTGGATGCTTAGTCGGCGCCATTATTTGGTAAGTACCTTTCCTGTCAATGGTTGTGACGGAATCACCATGATCCCCATACTTTTCCAAGAATTCTTCTCCTGTGATAGTCTGTGGGAGCTTACTTGCGTACAGAGCTTGAAATCTGCAACAGAAACAAAAGATATCATCATCTAATTCAATTGGGTAAACACAAATAATGGATTTAGTCAGTAAATACCTATGAGGTGATAGGTTGCATAAGTAATCCAAAGAAGCATCGTATTCTACCAACTCCGAGCTTTCCTCTTCTACCTCTCCTGAGTTGGTTTCAGAAGATGCAAAAGATCTTATCATTGTTTTACCAATAAAAGCACCTACCCTCACAGAACCATAGTCTGAACCACCAACACTGCAGAGTAAAAATTTATTTTGTTCAGATGTTAATTTGCACACCAATATTGTTTGGACTCAAATGAATAGTATACACATCACCTGTGTCGTATTCCAGAATCGATCCCCCAGAACCGAATGTGAGAAGGTATTTCAACAAGTCCTACTATCTCAGCAGGCTGCAGCGAGTAGAAACTAACACCGCTATTACTTCAAGATTTTTATGGAAATGAAGAGGGGAGAAAAAGTACCTGACAGATCATAGCAAGAAGCTTGTTAGCTTCTCCACAAGCAGAAGCCATTTGATCCATCACTCCACAAGGTGCTCCAACAACATAGTTCTCCACCTTCTGGCAAAGCAAAGCAACATCTCTCGGCGATATCTCAAGACCTGAAGCATTCAGCTCAAGTCATCAGGAATGAATGATCATCTACTTGTGGAGAATCTTGTACTAACCATGAGCAGCAGCGATAGCAGACATGGTAGCAACTTCAACTGATGCAGAGGAAGATACTCCTTTGCCTTCAGGAACCGTTGAAGAAACCTGAAAAAACGTATATGAGCTGTTGTTAAGACTCGTAGATACATTGCACTACAGTTCATGAAACTTGGGTAATGTTTTGTTACCAGTATGCTAATGCTATCTTCAAAACGAACGTTCATCTCTCTCATCAGTACCAGAATAGTACCTGCAACATAGGCTGCCCACCTAGAAAAATGGACTCAGTAAATACATATCATAAAGCTTATGAAGATTTTTATTAAACTATCTGAGAAAAAGATGAACCAACTTCTGAGATGGATCCTTGGAAAAGTAATGGTAGGCTTTCTCATAGGATATTGGCTTCCCATCTTCTTCCATAAAATCAGACAAGTCCATATCAAAAGTTGGCCCTCTGTTGCTCAACTCCGATCCAAATGAAACCTGAACTTTCAGAAACAAGTGTTAGAGAAAGGAAAGGCAATGAAGTGTCAGAACAAAACAGAACATACAATTTCAAGTATGGGAGTGTCTCTTGAATGATGTCTTGCTTCGGCGTGCTTCCAGAGTTTCTGTTTGCTAGGATGATTCCTCTGGACAGCTGCATGGCACGCTTCTCTCGTCGGCATCTAACCAATAACAATAACAAAAACACTTCAGTTAAATATGAATAGAAAATAATAATCTAAAATTGGTCTTGATGAAGAGAGGAGATTAACCAGCAAGACCAGACTTCCAGAGTAATCAGCAATGCCTCCCATTACATCAAGTCTACCAGGTGCTCTCGCCACAACAATATCCTCCTGAATGGTCACACACAAACTTCATTCTTGTTCCTCAAACACACACATCCCCCAAATAATGGAAAACAAACAAACCTCCCAGTTGAAAAGTGCAGCTGCTGCTAAATGCTCCCTCTCTTGATGATGGCCTCCTATTTTAGCTAACGTCGCCAAACTATCCAAGAAACTGGTTGTATCTATAAGGCCATGGTGATCCCCATGAAGAATTTCAAAGCCTTCTACAAACCTGTTAAATAAAAAAACACATAAGAGATGAAGTCAAAAAGATCCCAACTGAAAGATTCAAAGTCTACAAGGAACACACATGGAGGATTTCTGAGTCTGATCAACAGGAGGAGTCCCGGCTTCGTCTCCAGCGACTTGATACCATTCTGGAACTGAAAGATCTCTCCCTGGAGCTCTCTGTAGCTGGAACCCTAGTATTATTGCATCCCGGAGTCTCCTCGCCCCGGCCCCGCTAAGCTACATTATTAATGTATTCCATTTACAAATGAACGGCAAACAGATATGATATTTGTCTATATGAATCTCTCAACATGTTCTTGCTTGTAATACTCACATTGAGCTTGGAACGTTTCTTCCCCATAGCTGTGTCCTGCAGTATTTTAGCCGCCACCTGGATTCAGAAACGAGCAGGAGTAATTACATCATCAACAAGGAGAAGCTGTCTTGCAATATGAAGAGTTTGTACTGTCTACCTCACCACCATCAATGCCTCCGTCGTAGCATGGTTTCAATGTAACAGCACGCTCTAGATAAGGCGCCCAACATCCAGCAAGAAGATCTCTTCTGATCATTTCAACTCCTCCTTGGTAATACTTTCATACAAAAAAAAAAAAATCTCAAGAGAAAGCAAAAACAACATATGCAAATCAACTGTGTGTGTGTATTAATATAATATATATGCTCTCTTTCACCTCAAGCATCTTTCTCAAGAATGGCTCTTCATTGAAGTAGTCCCTCCGCACAAAAATGAAGGGTAACTTGCATGCAAGTGCTTCACTCACAGTTCCATATCCAATTTTTCCTGAAAGTCGTTAGTCAGTTAGGACAATGTAATGGTGAAAGACTCATAGATATTGGAAGAGGAACAGGTGATACCGAGCATGCAGTCTGAAGCAGCAATCACATCAGGAGTATAAACATCTTTTGGAAGTCCTATGAAGTTCGGAGGAAGCTCCTGCTTCGCAGAAGCTCCACAGACCTATATATATGTTTGCAGCGAAACTTTCATTTGTTTATCTGATGTTAAAACTAATCAACCAGGAAAGTAGCATAAAACTCAGATATTAGTACCAGGCATAGCCAACCAGCTGGAAGATATTCTTCCTTCAGTTTCCAACCAGCTGGCTGCAAAAATGACATCAGCAATATAACTACCAGAGATGGTAAGAAAACTATGCATGTTGAGGTTGTAAAGCTATAAAAAATTTGCTTACTTGCCCACCAAAGTTGAAGATGAGTAGTTTCACATTGTCTGGAATTCCAAGCTCTCTCCTAACCTGAAATGAAAAATTGGAATGGTTAACAAACCTGAGAGAAGACAAAATCTGTTATAAAGAAAACTGAAGAAAGTGTTTTAACTCAAACCTCTTGTCTAGATTTATGTAATGGCCTCACAACAAGGGGAATATCAATAACATCATGGAAAGCAGGCACTGTAGAAGATCAAGATAGGTTTTTTTGGTATTATTATAAACCAAACATTTACAGGAATATTTGTTGCCTCCAAGTCTCCAACAAGAACTTACTAGGACAGTGTCCGGGAAGGCGAATCAGAAACTCGCAATGCGAGTAATCCTCAGCTATCTGAAGTAGTAATCACCATTTAGAAACAACAAAGATGACATCTAAGCTAACAATCAGTTGAGATTTTACCTGCCAAACAATGGATTGGTGATGATGTCCTGCTGCCATCACATATTCCGCATATATAAAGTCCCAACTGCAGTAATTACAGTGTCACAAAACATACCTTTTTCTGAGATGTATGTAATGATGTACCACACACCTTAAGCCATATACTAGTAAATCAGATCAGAGAACTTCACTGTACCTGAAGTTGGTGACGCAGACAGAGCGGATCCCGGCATTTGCTGCAGCACGGCAAGCGATGGGGACAACATCTGAGACCTGTTTCACAATATGTTTTTCTCGATTTAGTTTTGAAGCTACGATCAGAAATATACAACATTTGAATGCATTTTGGAAGTACCACAAGGTTGGCTTTGATTGACTTTAGCCACTCAACCTCTGTGGCTAAGATAGAGTCACGAGGTTCAACTGCAATCTCGCAATACTGCAAATTTCACAATATAAAATTCGATGCAGCTAAGAACTAACTTGCCTAAAGGAAAAGGATGAACATGTGAGACAGAGATTACTAGAAGAGACCTTCTCTAAGGAAGCACGACGATCCACGGTTAAAGCATCAGATTGTACAGATCCAATGTCCAATAGTACCTAAACATCACCTCCAATAATACATTTTATTTAAAAAAAAAAAACTGGAGATCAATCTTCTGGATGTGTATCAGAGAGTGAAACCGAGTTATATGAAAAAAAGGAATTTACATTTCGGATAAAGAAATTCGGAGAGTGGATCTCGGTGGTGAAAACAAACTCTGGAGCAGCAGAGACAACATGAACTCGATGTCCAGACGAGATCAGATGCCGAACCACCTATGTCCATTATACATCAAGACAGAGATTCATTTAGAGGCTCTAAAATGTTGTTTTGATCCCGGACAAGAGAGAGGGATCTAACCTCAACCACACGAGTGGCGTGGCCAAAGCCATGACCAGTAACGTAGTAGGCGAAAACCAAAGGAGGCCGTGATGATTCAGACTCAGACATTGGAGCTGTTTGAAGCAGAGTGGGCATTGCAAAAAATGTTTGTTAAATTGATATGAATCTTTTACTTTTTTTTTTTATTTGTAAAGATGGAAAGAAAATGGTAAAAAGGTTTTTGTTATTTAGCCATAAACGGAGAGATCGAGGAGATGAGAAGATAAAGCGAAATGGATTTGGAGAGAGCGTTACATAAGCTAAATCTGGAGTCTACCGTTCTATTCTAACCACCTCTATCTCTTCTACGTCCCCCCTTACGTGTTTGCAGAGAAAAGCTGTACTCTCTCTTTACTAGCTTCCAAATTGTATTTTTATTTTTAGAAGTTTCAGAGATTTTGTTTATATTTTACTATAATTAATTATTTTCTTCCATAATATTTTATTGGATAATTGATTTTACCGAATTTGGAAATTCAGTCAAAATCTTGTGTTAATCGTTGATTTTCTAGTCCTTATTAACAGTCTCTGTTTTCCAGTTATTAATTTTCAACTCTTTACTAGAATCATGTGTCAAAATTGATGTGCAGTACCAAATTATTTAACACGTTAAACCATCACAAAAAAAAAAAAAAAACAATGAGACAAGGTAGTTTGGTGCAGTATTTCTAAAGACCGATCAGCTCCTAACATTTAAAATTTGAACATAGAGAAAACAGACGTTTCGAAAACTGGAAACAACCACGAGACATGACAAAGTTGTCGTTAACTACACTAGATAAACCCCGAGAGTTGTAGACCACAGATGAAAATTCAGAGCTTAGAAAGCCTGACCTAGTACTGCCTCTGTCTTTTCCCTGGAACGCCTGTGGATTGAACAGCCACAGTGCAATCTCTTGCCCAGTGTCCTGGTTTTCCGCATTTGTAACATTCTCCACCCGAGGACGCAGGCTTTCCTTGCCCTGATGATTGAACCTGTTGATTACCAGATTGACCGGTGCAGTCTCTCGCCCAATGTCCTTGCTTCCCACATTTGTAACACTCTCCACCTGAAGAGGAGGACTTCACTTGCTCTGATCCAGACTTCAGATTACCAGATTGAGCAGTGCAGTCTCTCGCCCAGTGTCCTTCTTTCCCACACTTATAACACTCTCCAGCTGCAGAGGAAGACTTTACCGGTCCCGTTTCATACGACAGATTACCAGACTGAGCAGTACAGTCTCTTGCCCAATGCCCTTCCTTCCCACACTTATAACATTGTCCAGCTGCAGAGGAAGGCTGCACTGGTCCCGTTTCATATGGCGGATTACCAGACTGAGCAGTGCAGTCCCTCGCCCAATGCCCTTCCTTCCCACACTTATAACAGGGTGTACCACTGCCTGTTTTCGCAGTTTGATATCCTCTGGAATCTGATTCACTTAAGTTGATGTTATTGGTAAAGCTATACGTTGTAGAAGATTTGACTGCGTCATCATTGCACCATTTGAAGAAACCACAAGAGCCCTGAGATCAAGAGGAAGCCATATTAGATTACACAGACAGTCAGAGCTAAGCAAGATGCTCCCATTAATGTTTTACTTATTCCAGTTGATGGTTCTTGACACTAATAGTAAACCAAGAATCTATAAACTCATTTTATCTTTGCTAACATAGTTGTATACCAAGCTCCCGATCTACCGTTTCCAGCTTATTTGATAAACTAAGTGCACAGAGTTTTTAGGTATACGTGTTGTGAAATAAGTAAACCTGACTATACTTGGTTATATGTATGTCAATGCAATGGCATAAAATGGAAACAAGAGCCAGCACTTAATCAGGAAGAACGATAATATGGAGCTATGTCAGAAAACGGAACATGGACTCACCAAATCAGTTTACAGAAGCTTAAACCACAGAATATACAACAGAGTACAACAATCCATTGATAATAGATAATAACAAGCATAGAGAATTAATATAACATACCTCAAAAACAGGACAGCGATAGAACTGCCTGCCAACGTTTTCCCCAGTTTTAGCAGTGAGAACACGGCACAAACCAGCACCACACGGGCACTGGAGATCAGGGAACTTGGATTCGTTGGTGTTCCCATAACTATACTGAGTTCCTGGCTGAGTTCCGGAAGACTGAACCGCATCACACCACTGGAAAAACCCACAACCTCCGTTTTCCTGGTAAAAATGGTAGCTTTATGTCAATCCACACACTATTTTCTATAAACAAGCAAACGCAACAAGAAGCCAGTGTCTAATCTTATTCGATGAGAGATACTATTCTCAGAGGCATTTTATCGAACACCTATGTAGTAGGAAATTAACATTAATCCAAACCTCTCTATTAGGGCATTTGTAGAATTTTCGGCCTGGGTTCTTCTGTGTGTTCGACGTGAAAATCGAACAGACACCATTTCCACAAGGACAATTTTTCTCCGGGAAATCCTGCTCCCCCGCCCCCGATCCATAGTTTCCAGCCGGGTTCGAACTCACGGAGGAGGCGCCTTGAAAACCGCCGCGAGATTTGGAGGCGGGATTGAGCGGATTCAGCTGCCACTGTTCGCTTTTGCTTCCCTTTAGAGCCGCCATGTAAGGTCCCTCAGGGACGGCAGCGACCTTAGGGCGTTTCGCCGCCGCTTCTGCTTCCGCTTCGATTGCGGCGAGTTCGAGAAGGAAATCATCGGATTCGTCGAGCTCTTCGACCTGAATCGCACTTTTCTCCATTTCGTCTCTCGATCAACAACACTCGACTTGTTTGTTTGTTTGTGAACTTGTTTGCTGCCTGCGTATCTTTTAGTGCTTAGGGATTTTCCCGGGTTTTTAGCGTCCGCTCCCCTTTCTTTTTGATTTCTGCGTTACAATGAATGAATGAAACGCATAATTGCAAAAATGTTTTTGGACGAAAATGTCTTCGAGCCAAGCCCATTTATTTCAGGCCCAAACTATTTAAATGAAAAAAAATAGTAAATTAGTTTACAAACCAACCTGTAAAAGGTTTTTCAGTTTTTGGACTTCAAAAAGAGTTAGTTTTTCTTCATTCTTCTTCTTATAGTGCAAAAGATTATCATGAGAATGGTTAGAAAACCAGCTTAACGAATAAAAACATACGTCATCAGAAGAGGACAAACTTTTAAATTTAAAGTTTAGTGATTATCGTTGTTTAGAGTTTGTATTTTAGAGGATATTGAGTTTATGAACTTTTATAAATTATTTACACATTTATAATATGTCATGGATTTTATCCACTTTTAATCATAGTATATGAGTGTTTTAGAATATGATTACTACGATTTAAAGTCTTTTTAGAGTATTTACAGGTTCATAAATGTTTTAGAATATAATGATGATTTTAGAGCATTTTAGAGGTAAAAGAAGAAGATGCTTGAGCTGACCATCAAGCAGACCAGAGGTCGACGGTTAGAGATGAAAATCGATCGATCCACACCCTATGCCATCGATCAACGGCAAAGCGAGATGAGCCAACCGACTTAAAGCCCAAATCAATACTAAATTACAAAACTGTCTCTGACAAGTTTTAATCTAGTATTTATGTGTTTTGCCATTGTTCTAGGTAATACACGTTTTCATATTTTCTTATTTTCATCACAGCAAAGGTTTTCTAGATTTGTTAATAGTTTGGAGAGAAGATCCACGACTCATTCAGAGATTTGTAATTGGAACTCCAATTTTACTTACTATTCTATCTATGCAATTTATTCAGACTATGATTGTGCTTTCTTTGATTATGTCTGAGTAATTTACTTGTTAGATTTAGGGTTCAAATAGGTTATGAGGGATTAACCCAAAATATAGAACTGCTAAGTTGTGGTATTCATCAATAGAATTGTGCTTATTGCTTGTTCTAGACTCTAGAGTAGCTAACTAGAACATTGATCTAGGTTGATAGATATATTGACCTGAATAATCTTTATTGAGCTAGATTTGTTAGAAACAAACGACAGTTGATCTTGCAAATCTAAGTGAACTTAATTCAACTTGTTCGTAAGGCTTGCTAGGAAAGAACCATCGATCGATTATCCTATAGATAAATCGATCAACGTTCTGAAAGGCAAATCGATCGACTACCGCAAGGTAAAATCGATCGACACTTGCTCGGATCAACAAGCGAAAGCTGAGATACCAAGATCCTATGTAATAGATAATTTAAACAAACGAAAGTTGATAGATTATTGTTAAGTTGAGTTCTAATATACCATATAACTTTAACTTCTATATAACTATAATTCTGATTACCTGGATAGGAACCCAAGTCTAACGCTTTCTTAATATTGACTTAAACCTCAATCAATCGAACAACTGCCTTAATCACAATAATAAACTCTGCTATTTATTTACAATAATAATTAAGCCTAGTTTAATCACTGCTGATTTGAATTTATTGTGTGTCCTAACTCTCTGGAGTCGATCCATAAATATTACAATTGAACCTCTTATTTGAGAGAGTAAATTCACTTCTTAAAGTAATTTGAATGGTATCAATTTATAAATTATTTAGGAGACTTGATTTAATCTTTTAATACAAATTTAAAATATATGCGAAAATAATTATAGTTTAAAAATAAATTTAAAAAATGGTATCAAATTTGTGGTCAATTGAAAATTTCCGATCTATATATTTCATATGGATGTGCTTAGCTCAGGTTCTAAGCGAACGCAAGAAGGGTTGAGGTTGAGATTTATTCCCAAGAAAGCTTTTGTGCATGAACGGAATCTAATATTTCGATGATTGTTCATAATTTCAACGATAATATGAAATATTTCGATGACTGTTCATAATTTCAACGATATATAATATGAAATCCAACTAGATCATATGATATAATTAATATAGAAAAAAAATGTGCCATATATTCGTGGCACTTAACAATGTTATGAGCCATGCCTAGTTTACCAACTATAACCATACGACGGTCACATGGACACGCATTAAATCGTAGTATTTTCCTTTTGATTCCATTCACGCATAAGCTTATACGTAAACGCACACATCACAAATGCAATTTGTATAGAGTTTAGAGTTCAGTGTATAATCCAACGGTTAATTATTTATTATATAAATTTGCGTTTGTTTTTATTCTTTAAAATATTATTAAAATGTTAGATATACTGAAAACATGGATTTATTAGGGTTCATATATTTTGTTGCACATTTTTCTATAAATGTATGTATCAACTGGAAAGTATATATATATATTCACAATTTCGGTAGTTTAAATTCATAAGTTATAACTTATCAGGCCTTATTTGTGTATTTAATAGAGATAGTATATAGTATTTAATCGGCTTCTATATGAATATTTGAGTAGAAATATTCAGTATATATTATAAAGGAAGTATATGTAACGTATATATATGAATCGAAACATCTAATCAAATAAATAAACAACAAAATTTAGCTGAGAATGGACCCATACATGATACAAGTGTCAATAAATAACAACCCCCTTGCGAGAAGTTAAGGCCACATCACCAGCTTTTTGTTCAAGTCTCGAAAGCATTACTTCAAAAAAAAAAACTTCCTTCGTAGTATCGCATGGCTTGCCAAAACAACCTCGTTGTGAAGCAAATCATCGACTTATATAGCAAAATCTCAAACCTGGAGAGTTTAAAACCATCCAAGAATGTCGACACTTTGTTCGGACAACTCGTGTCCACGTGCTTACCAACGGACACAGACATCGATGTCACCAAAATAGACGATGAAAAAGTCAAAGACATGAGGTCTCATCTCATCAAGCTTTGTGGTGAAGCCGAGGGATATTTAGAGCAACACTTCTCCACAATCATAGGCTCTTTTGAAGACAACCCACTTAACCATTTACACATGTTTCCTTACTACAACAACTACCTCAAACTAAGCAAACTCGAGTTCGATCTCCTAGCTCAACACACAAGCCATGTCCCTACCAAAATCGCTTTTATCGGCTCGGGTCCGATGCCACTTACATCCATCGTCTTGGCCAAGTTTCACCTTCCCAACACAACGATCCACAACTTCGACATCGACTCAGAGGCTAACACACTCGCTTCAAACCTCGTATCTCGCGATCCAGACCTCTCTAAACGCATGATCTTCCACACGACTGACGTGTTAAACGCTAAGAAAGGGTTAGACCAATACGATGTCGTTTTCTTGGCTGCTCTTGTTGGGATGGATAAAGAGTCAAAAGTCAAAGCTATTGAGCATTTGGAGAAGCATATGGCTCCTGGAGCTGTGCTGATGCTAAGGAGTGCTCATGGACTTAGAGCTTTCTTGTATCCAATCGTCGACTCATGTGATCTTAAAGGGTTTGAAGTGTTGACCATTTATCATCCGTCCGATGATGTGGTCAACTCGGTGGTGATCGCACGTAAGCTCGGTGGCTCGAGTGAAGCTCGTAGCAGCCAGACCGGACGGTGTGTGGTTATGCCTTGTAATTGCTCGAAGATGCACGCCATTATGAACAATCGTGGTATGATGAAGAATATGATCGACGAGTTTAGTGCCATTGAGTAAACAACACACACAACTCCTCTTTTCTTGAGGCATGTAATTTATGTTTTGCTCTTTTCAATTTTGTGTCAATGTGTTTGTGATGTGTGTGGTATGTTTGTAAAGACAATGCGTTTTTGAATTTTGTGCGTGTGTGTGTGTTTAATAAGGATACCATTTATAAATGCTTCTTCCTCCCTTAAAAGGGTCATAAATTACAGAGTTTACCTATTTGAAGAAGCATTTTCAAACACAAAAGGTACACAGGAGCGTACATAAAACAGAGACATGTGAAAGAAGATAGAGTAAATGATTAAATACTAGAACGAGGTGGCCAGGTGTGATTCTTCTTTTGAGTGAGTAAACGTGATTCGGATCCTCTGATTTGATAAGTAATACATGAACTTTGCTCTCATGATGACTTGGGGTTCTCTGATTAGAAGGTTAGTCGGCTTGCTTGTTGAATTGTGCAATCTAGAAAGGAATTATAAATGGTTACATACTCTGGCAAGAAAGGAATTCAGTAGTTCTTCTCCTTTTTGTTCAAATTATATTATTGCAAAAGAACTACTGAATTATAAATGGTCAGAAATGTCATAAAATGAAAAAGAAAAAAAGTTAAACATCTTATAAAATAGAATAGAGAAAGTACTGATAACATGTGGAAAATATCAAATACTTCGATACAAATAAAAATGATTAAAAATTAATAAAAGAACTGCTTCTTAAATATGAAGGTAGATGATTTTCCAACAGGGAAGCTAGAGTCATTGTAACCTCTACTTCCTCTCTTGTTGGAATAACCAGGATAGTGATTTAAGCAAAACTCAATCTCACTGACCAGATCTAAACCTTCTTTCTCACCGAGAGTCTTTAGTTTCCACTCGCTAAATGGATATTCTGTCTTATGAACCACATGAATCTCTCCTCCCTTGTCTTCGTCCTTCACCAACATTCTTGCACTCTTCATAAACCCTCTTACAAGTTCTTGATGTCTCCTGAACCAACCCAAAATGTATTTTCCTTCCCTTTCGATTTTTTAAAATTAAAAATACCAACGAGAACAGAAAAAATAAACAAATAAGGAAGCGAACAATTAATAAAGTTACTCGATCGTACATGATTGTTTTGATTTCGTGCTCACGACCATTGTCGAATCCAGCGTGAGGGAAATTGAAAACGACTCTATCACATGTGGTAGAACCACCAAGGTCAGGCTTTGTGGTCATGGAGTGCACGTTAACTCCATAGACTACATTGCACCCGAGTCTCTCCAACTCTTCTACATTTGCCTTCCCATTCTTGTAATTACGCTCTAACTCCGCTACAACGTTCGTTTTTCAAAAAGTAATCAACAATTATCATAGGATCATTGAAGTTTTGTGACTCATGTACCACCAATATGTTTAATGTTGAAGAAATTTAAAAGGAAGCATTACTCATAAGCTAAACTATGTAACTTGTGTAGAACTGGTGGGAGGCTAGTAAAATAGTTTTCAAGATAACATGGTGAATCTTTCAACCACTAGACTAGTATGAATTGGTTGCAGAAACGAATAAAATCCATATCAACCATAGAAAAGGGTATCTGTCTATTAGGTAATAACAATAACCAAACTAAGATTAATTAATATTAGCTACTGATTTACCTTGAGAATCGAGAGTGGTAGCAGTGAGGTTTGTTGCTGAACCAAAGGCTCTGGCTAGAGACAGGGAAAATGAGAAGTCACCTTCTCCAACCAAAAGTATCTTTTGTTTGTTATTGTAATGTTTTATCTTTTTAGTTTCTTGGACTTCCATTTCCTCTGTCCATAATTTTACTTCTGACACCGTATTTATATATATTTATGTGCATGGGTCAAAGAAGACTTGAATATTTGGTTTGTTTGTTTGTTTACGATATTACTTTTGACTCTTCGAACTTTGTGAGTATTTATGTATATTTTGAAAGCATTCAATATTCTGCTAACTTTTCCTTTTGAAGACAAGAAGCAAGCTTCTTTTTGACTAGTGTATATGATCGATCCTCCCTGCATGAGGAAAAATTCTTATGATTGTGTCATGTAGATTCGCTATGATCTGTGTCTCTATGGAGTGCACCTTAAAACCGTGAACCACTGTGCACCCACGTACGTCTCTCCAACTCTTCGACTCTTCTCCGTTATTCTTGGCATCCTCGTACTACCGCTCTAGCTCCTCTACAACAAGTATGATTATTCTCAACGCAATCTTACATGTTTCCATGTACCCTAATCATTTTTTGAAATATTGAAATTGAAACGGAAACAAACAATGATGGTCTCAACTTCTCAAGTCTCGATACGTTCACACTAAGGTTTCTCATTTATAGATCGTATATAACACTGTATTTATATACCTCGAGTCCTCGAGTATCAAGAGAAGTTGCAGCTATGTTAGTAGCGAGAGAAGTTGCTTGGGCTAGACATAAAGAAAATGATAAGTCTCGTTTCACCGACTAGAAGCATTTAATTTTCTGTTTAATATTGTGATGACTACAGTATTTAGTATTTGAAACCTCCATTTCATCTTCATGCTTTTGCTTCTCTCACCATGCATTTACATATAAATATATGTATAGATTATAAACGTATATGAATTAAATTTCATGGATCAAAAGAGTTTTCTCTTTGCTAATTTGGCTCTTCAGATTTTGTGAGTATCTTATTTACTTTTTACCAGCATTATTCATTATCCTCATTCTGTCATACATCTTTACAAAGACAAGAGTTAAAAATACTACTACTAGAATCCAACATCTGGGATAATGTTTTAACAAAAGAAGATATATGCGAATTACAATCATTAAGCACTTGTTTTCGGTGAATCCATATGCTCCTTGAATTAATCAGCAGTTTAATTTAAACAAATAATGTGTGTCGTGACTCGTGCTGTGCCGGAAAAAAAAAACTAGAAATTGAACCGGTCCCAGATGGTTCTGTTATAGAAAAACTGTTGTTCTAAACGATTTTATTACAAACAAAAAAAAATCTCAATATCTCTTTCCACTTACATGTAAGTTGTAACTATCGTTTGGATTGTCAGAGGATTATTATATCAGGTTTGAACCTGAAAGGCAACTCAAATATAGTACACCGTATCTAGTATATGTCTCCATTCACAAGCTACAAGCGATAATTGAGCATCGGATTAGACTGAACATCTCTTTTCAAACTAAAGTTCATATACATAATTATATACTCCAAAACCAAAAAGAAAACCATTAAGTAAGAGCAACATATTTACATTTTTCAGATATAGTGACAGCAGATTTAATTAGTTTTGTTACTATGAAATAGTAATGAAAAGAAACGAGACATGAAATCATTGCTGAAAGGACAACAAAAGGATAACGAAACTTTATTAAAATAAAAAGCTCTTCCTTAGCCAGGAAGTGTTTAGGGAGCACACCTAATCCCACAAACATTACAAAAAGAGTAAAAGGAGATTTTAATAGAGAGGAAAAAAATAACAAAACAATGGAAAGGAGTTAGAAACTTGGACTGAGATTCAAAAGCAGATTTGCATTCTGACTGCATTACTTAGATGATCTTTTCTTCGAAATATCCTAACTTATGCTTTTCACATAATTAATTTAATTTCATTGGTAGCAATTATATCAGTCTTTTAGCAAAACAGTTGTACTACTAGCCTATATATATATATATATGTAATTATACTCTGAAGAAAGCACTGATTTTCTCAAATCGACCAACTCTTTTTTATCTTTTAATATTATTTAAAGATTATATGCCCAAGGCCCTAAACTCAGCTGTATTCAATTGACATAGTGCTAGTTTATTGAAAGCAAAAGCCACCTGCTAAACAAAAAAAAGTGTAAATGCCATATAATTTCCATTCAAATGATTTTTCTTTTATTGGTATTAATACAGAAAATCAAGCTGCCACCACAAAAAAAAAAAATCTATAATATAATGGGGACTTCACTTCTTCTAGAGCCGACACGTCAGCATTTTTGTAGGTCCTACTGGTATTTTTTAAATAATAAATAGTTTATTTGTAAAACATGTACAAACATCTATCTTAGCTCAGTTGGTTAAATTCTCTTCTATCACCCCTAAAATTCTCAACCCGGGTTCAACACTTTTTAGTGCATCTATTTTCTTTTTTTTGCTTCTTTTTATTCCTAATTTTTATTTGTTTCTTTTTGTTATATACCAAAAGTCCAATATATTTTTACGTTTTTATTTGGATCCACATTAATATTTGGGCTAGACAATTTAATTTAGTTATTGTTTTTTTTTTCTCAGTCCAAATTGAAGATTTGTATTTATTTTAATCAATAATTTGACAATCTAATATTATATATAATCAATATATAATAAAATTTTAATTTTAAATTATTATTATTTAAATAAATTTTAATTAAATAATTTATTTATTTGATGACACCGGAAAAAATATTTCTAGGTACGCCACTGATTGGGCTGGCATTTTCAGTGATTTATCAAATGGTTTCGCACGATTTATCTAGCTGTGGTGGATGATGAGTCACACTCCGGCTGCAACTAAGCCAACAGATCATTCCAATTATGAGACGCCACCAAGAGCAAGCCAATAACACCATGTGGGGAAGAAGGTATGAATAGAATGTAGCGCAACAAATTCACCAGAGATTGAGGACGTTGAAAACACTCGTAAGCACCACAGTGAGTGATAGGAAATTATTATTCCTATCAGCCCGTCAACCGTAGTTTCAATGTGTAGTTTTTAAAATTGTTATTATCTTTGTTACCCACTTAAAATTTTGTTTTTTTCCTGCAAATATATATCACTTACGAGATTTTCTTTATCTTTTGAATTTAACCAAAGTGTTTACGGGTTTACACAATTCATCATATTCTTAATTCATTTCATTTGAACATGTTCAGAAAGAAACACAAAAAACTTTACCATTAATATATTGTTAAACGAGTTTAACTTTATCAAAATAATGGAAAATGGTACATATGCATCCTCATAAGATCACATTTACTGAAAAGAATTGGCAAAAACTTTAGGCATTTTAAAATACTGGATACTATTTGCCTATATATATATATCGTTATTTTAGTATAATGTATCTTTAATTGTTTCCTTTCACAACTCAAGTTAAAAAATAATAAAAACCTTCAAGAAAATCCTCAATTAATAATTAAGATTGACTCACCAACCAATATTTTAGAAAATAAATTTAAACATAAATAACAAAACAAAACCAAATAAATTTGCTAGAACTGCCTCCAAAACAATTGAATGACATAAATTGCATAAGTAAAATTATTGTATCTAATAAAATATCTACAATTTAGTCAGCTCTTTTTCAATGAGTAAATAGATATAACATCGTAAATCAAAACTCATATATTATTGACACCTTTAAAAATATACACAATATATTAGCACATACAGGAAAACGAGTGAGAGTACATGTTAAACCCATTTTCAAACTTAGAAATATACACATTTAAAACATGCAGCCAACAAATTAAAATTATTAGAAGGAAATGACATGAAAAAATGTGACAAAAAGTTTTGAAATAAATAATCTGCAACGATGTGTTGTCTTCTCTAACGACGAACATCTTCCCACAAAGTTTCGAAGTAGAGGGTTCACTTTAACAAGTGCGGTCGCGAATATGAAGATGGATCTTCTGAAAACTTGAAAAACAATGATCAACCGAAAACGCAAAACTCACAATTATAATAATCCTAGCAAATATTGAGATGAAATTCTGTCCATAACACCGCGCTTACGCGGGGACTAAGCATCTAGTAAATAATAGTATGTGACTCAAGAATGCTTGTCGTTTTCAATATAAAAAGGCAATTAGATTTGCTTTTTCAATTTCTCAAAACAGGCAAGCTCTACTCTCATCTCTACAAAACCAAAACCCATCTCGTTAAGCAAAAGCTCCCTCCTTTTCTCCACTCACAACTCTTTTTCAAAGTTACAAAACCTTTTTCTTTTTGCTATTTAACCAAACATCATTACACATTCTCAAAATTTCCTTCAATTAAACACATATAGTTCTCATATCACCAAGAAACTCAAAAGACAAATGGTTTAAGAGTTTCTTCCTTCATATTCCTACTTCTTCAGCCATCTTGACATAGAAAACCATGTCCAATCTTCCTACAACGCCTCAATCACTACCACCCGAAACCCCTCCATGGGATACTCCATCATCCAAATGGTTCAGTCCAATCAGCACACCATGGAGAACAACACCAAGAAGCAGACAATCAACTCCAACTCCAACAACACCAATAGCTCTTACCGAAGTGATTGTCTCCAAATCACCTTTGTCTCAGAAGAGCCCTGCAACACCTTCACATGATGGTATAGAATCAGAGCCTTTAAACGATACGATGGTTCCCTTGCGGCTTAGAACTACCCGGACGAATCCATGGATATGGTGCGGTGCGGCTTTATGTTTTCTCTTCAGCGTACTTCTAATAATCTTTGGTATTGCTACTTTGGTTCTCTTTCTCGCCCTCAGACCGAGAACCCCTGTTTTCGACATCTCCAATGCAAAGCTCAACACAATCTACTTCGAGTCACCGGTGTATTTCAACGGTGATATGTTGTTGCTGCTGAATTTCACCAACCCAAACATGAAACTAGCTGTGAGGTTTGATCATCTTTCCGTGGAGCTGTGGTTCTCCGACAAAAAGATCGCAACACAAGGTGTCTTGCCGTTTAAGCAAGGAAACGGGAAGACTAGGCTAGAACCGATTCGGCTGATCTCAAATCTGGTCTTTCTGCCAGTAAATCACTTAGTGGAGCTGAAAAGACAGCTGATGACTAACCAGATCAACTACGAAATCAGAAGTCTATTCAGAGTGAGAGCTGTTCTTGGGATCATTCATTATTCTTATTGGCTGCATGGGAGTTGCCAGCTTCAGTTGGCCAGTCCACCAACCGGTGGCTTGATATCTCGAAACTGCACTACAAAAAAATGGTGAAGAACACAGGTTATCTTCAAGGTTTCAAGCTTTACATGTGTTCTTCAAGCATATATCTCTCTCTTTTGCCCCCTCACAAGATGTAAAAACGAATCAAGATTCAATATATGCAGGAACCGAGATCTGAGTCTGTTATATATTGTAAAGACAGATCTAGTCTTATCAAATGAATCAAAGGGATGTTTATTTTGTACGGCTACAGATTATAATCCCTTATTCGTAGTTTGCTTCAAGACTACGGAAGTATGATTCCATATTTGATAAACAAGAAACAATCTCAAAAGAAGAAAAGAGCAAAGACCCAAGAGCAAGAGAGGGATCAAAGAGTAGATTCATGTAGGTTCCTTTTAGTAATTTGGTTTAAGTAATCAAAAGTATATCAGGGAAAGAAAAAGAAGGCACACTCATACCTCCTAACAGCCAAAAAGGAGTTTTTAAATTTAAAATCCTAACTTAATCAAGTACTCTTTTCCAGGAAACTTCAGCAATTAGACACAGCAGTAGGAAGCTTCAGTGGCAGAGAGAAAAGTTGAGGGAGAATTGATTGGTAACGGGGAAAGCGAGCTTAATTAGCCAAGACAGACATGTAAAGTTGATTATATGATAAAGAAAACCACAAGTCTAAGCGAGACAAAAGCAAAAGAAAAGGCATCAAAATTGGAGATTTGAAGAACATGAAATGTCAGGTGATAGACTTAAACAGGGATCCTTGACAAAAGAAAAAAACAGGGATCAACGGTGACTCTTTCACATTTTATATTTGTGTCAGAAAATAAAATATAAACCCAATTTTTACTCTGTCTGAAATCCAGCGTATCAATTCTCACTCTCCCATGTGACGTTTCCCGTGATTCTGGTGTAGCCATAAGAAGAAAAAGTCTTGGACATCCTATTATTCCCCCAACCCAATGAAACCATACACACGAATACCTTTTTAACAAAACGGACCAATCGTCGAGGATATACCATTCAATGCTCAACATAGTTTCTGAAGACTTTATTCAACAACCACAGATACTTTGAACTAATCTCAATAAATAATAGCTAGGAAGATGGAAAACTGGGAGCTTGTACATGCTAAGCTGTACACCAGATACTAGCGAACATGACTTCATTATAATTTCAGAGAAACAAAAAACAAAAGCATGGTTCAAAGTTCAAACCTTTGCCTTGATAGACTCAAGAGAGAGAGAGAGAGAGAGCATGGAATCCACTCTCAAGCTCCTCTTGCAACATGTCATCTATCAACCTATGCCTCCGAAACAACGCAAGTCGAAATGTATTTCCCTATCATCACAACTTCTAACTCAACAGGATTAAGCTCTATTTCCAAAATCTCCTTTATCCTTAATTCGACTCCATAGAATTCTAATTAGCTAATGTTCCCAAATCCTCCTTTACACCACTTTCTGTACTTGAACTAGAATCAACAACACTTTCAATCAGTTGCCAAGGCAAGCCTATAAGGCCTTCTTCTGCATCATTTTTAACATGTTGCGGGGAACCCACTGTAGAGTCAAACTCTGCTGCAATCCGAGTCCATAAACCTAGAACTAGAAGAGCAGCTACTCCTTTGATGACGCTCCTCGTCTAGAAAAGCACTAAACCCATACCTGAGATACGCATCCCTTCTAATTAAATATGCCCTCGATTTCAACTGAGCATCAAGCTCGGCGTAGAACAGCATCTTCAATGAATTGGAGGTTGTTAAAATTCGATTGAGATGATGAAGAAGCCGATTCAGGAAGGTGTTGATGGTGAGAGAGCTTCCCAGCGAGCATCGCCGCGAGATCAAACGAAGCGACGAAGCGTAGCAACTTCGTGAACCGGTTTAAACCGATATCAGACTGGAAACAATTCTAGCAATTAAACCGGATTTGTTGAGGTGGCCCCAATCAGATTTAGAGAGCGGACCAAAGATTTCAAATCAACCAGTGTGAGTGCTGGGGGTCGATTATGATACTTTATAAAGTAGAAGGGTTCTTTATCACAAATAAAATAATTTAACGTTCGTCTTCGTTTCTCCTCCGCTCCATTAGTACTGTAGTAGTATATTAAATAAATACACTGAATCAATCAATCTGCTCCGAATCCAAGCTTTATTGTTTTCACCGATATTTTCATTTTAAAAAATTAGGTCAATTGTTTAATCAGAAATTAAGTTCTGTCCCTCTCCTTCCTTTTTCTGTCTAGATTTATTCCAGATCGAGTATACTTCATTCTTTCTTTTTTCTTTTTTTTTTTTTACTCTTGACGGTTGCAGAGATCCTTTCAGATTCGTGTTGAATCTGGTAAACATCGAATCTCTGTTTTCAAAATCTGAATCTGAATTTTCTTCTTTTACTTTTTCAATTTTCCACATGCGATTATTGGTTTTAGTGGGTTTTTGTAATCTGGGCAGTTTTGCATTGGCTGATCTATGAACTTAGCAGCTAATGATAATCAGTTCATGGTTTTTTAGATTCACAAAGAGTAATAAGAACACTGAGTTAATTTCGTATTAAAACTGTGTTTTATTAGATCTATATTTTTTCCTAATTGTGTTGGTGTGTTTTGAATGGTTTGAGCTATTAGTTTGTGTAATGAAGTTTAGACTTATGTGAGCAAATTTAGTACAAGGGTTTTGAATAAGTCCTTGATTCAGTTTTTAAGCGAATACGATTTGGTGGTCTTACATTAGTTTCTTGTCCTAGGTTGACAAACACGAGATGGGTTCTACTTCTAAGTCGGTTGTTGACATGATCGAAGCTTCTTCCAAGGTTCATTATTCTGGTTTCCACATGAACGGTCACATCAATGGAGTGGAACCAAGTGCATTACAGGAAACCACATCTGTAGACATTCAAAGGCAGCCTTTTGTGATTGGTCCGTTCTGCTTTTTTCCAAGGAACAAACCGAAATTCATTGAATTCTTGATTTTTTGAGATGTTTACTGTTCGAGTTTTGTGGTGGCTAGGTGTTGCTGGAGGCGCAGCATCGGGAAAGACATCTGTTTGTGATATGATCATTCAGCAACTGCATGATCAGCGTGTTGTTCTTGTTAACCAGGTACACACGTGTACTAAAGACATGTTGTTTCCCTGATATACACTTGCACCGATGCTATGTTTTCGGAATGTAATAATAAACTCTCCAAGTAATTTAGAGACTTGAAAGCAGGATAACTAGCTAGTAACCCTATAAGCCCATGCAGAGTCTAAGTAGAATGTTGTCTAACTGTCGCTATGAGCGTATCAATATTGTTCTAGAATGCTTTTTCCATCATGATATCCCACAAATTGCTCCACTAAATATTAAGCTATGAATGTTTTGGCAGGACTCGTTCTACCACAGTTTGACTGAAGAAGAACTTGCTAGAGTTCATGAATATAACTTTGACCATCCAGGTGAGAACATCTATGGAGATGTGGCTAATTTTGTATAATGTACTAATGCCAAGAGGTATACTCTCACTAGAGCATATACTTTTCTATTTCTTCATTGGATAAGAAAGCCACTAACAAACACATTATTTAGTTACAGACGGTTTCGTGATTGCTTTCTCTTTTATGTAGTCCTGTCTTCACATCCTCATGTAGTTTTTGTGATCTTGATTTTAATATTTTGTTGTTGTTTTCCTGTAGACGCATTTGACACGGACCATTTGTTGTCTTGTATGGAGAAACTGAGGCAAGGACAAGCGGTGGATATTCCAAAATACGACTTCAAAACTTACAAAAGCAGCGTTTCAAGAAGGGTACCATTTTCTTTCTCATTCTTGCATTATGGCACAGAACTTAAAGGCTCCAAACCGTCTTGTAATATAAGAACTACTTGAGAAGCTCATCTTGTAATGATAGTACTATCCTAAATGTCATCACTCATCACTAGATATATATTATGTCTTATGTTTTGTTAAAGATGCTTTGAATTTGGAAAATGATCTGGCAGGTAAACCCTTCGGATGTTATATTACTTGAAGGGATACTTCTATTCCATGATCCACGAGTCCGAGGGTTGATGAACATGAAGATCTTTGTGGATACAGGTCAATCTTTCATATCACCTCTTCTCTGGATATAGTTGTGAAATCTAGCATTACGCAATTTCACATTTTCTTTTTATCTATGCAGATGCTGATGTACGCTTGGCAAGAAGGATAAAACGAGATACTTCTCAAAATGATAGAGATATTGGCACAGTACTCGATCAGGTCAGCCCATGAATCTCTTTATCAACCGCCTTAGATTTCGCGCACATGGCTGTATCTGAAGTAAACCATTTTGGGTGCAGTACTCAAAGTTTGTGAAGCCTGCTTTTGATGACTTCATTCTTCCAACGAAGAAGTATGCAGATATCATAATTCCTCGTGGTGGGGATAATCACGTAGCTATTGACTTGATCGTGCAACATATCTGCACCAAGCTAGGCCAGCATGATCTCTGTAAAATATACCCTAATCTATATGTTATACAATCAACATTTCAGGTGAGAATAATATAGTAGTTCATTTTAACACTAGTTACGGTTACGGTCACGCCTTTTAGCTACCAATAGAACTTATTTTGGTCTTTCTCTTTCAGATACGAGGGATGCACACCCTTATTCGTGATTCCCAGACAACCAAACATGATTTTGTCTTTTATTCTGATCGATTGATTCGGCTGGTATGACTAAATTCTCACGAACAGTTGATGGAGTTCTTCCTTATACATGTCTCGTTTCCGTCGTCTGATTTATTGTATGCTCTGTGTAGGTTGTAGAGCATGGTCTTGGACATCTACCGTTTACTGAAATGCAGGTCATCACTCCAACCGGTAAGCATGCTTTTGTCAATTCATTCAGTGAATTTACCAGCATTATTGGAGATGTATAAGGGTTATATATTCCAGAACTAAGAGATATATTGGGTACCTTGTATCAGGCTCTGTATATTCTGGTGTGGATTTCTGTAAACGGTTATGTGGTGTCTCGGTGATTAGGAGGTATTGGCTTCTACTAACTTAAGTCCATTCAAGCAAAACTTTCACATACTTTACATGTTCAGCTCTCATATCTACTTTACGGTTTATTATGAGAAAATTATAGTGGTGAGAGCATGGAGAATGCGTTGCGAGCATGTTGCAAAGGTATCAAAATAGGGAAGATCCTAATTCACAGGGAAGGCGACAACGGACAACAGGTACTAAGCAACTATGTATGTCCCAGTTTTATAGATCTTATGTTTAGATCTCTAATAACACTTTCCTGCAGCTTGTTTATGAGAAACTGCCTAATGATATCTCGGAAAGGCATGTCCTCTTGCTGGATCCTATCCTCGGCACAGGTTCCTTAACCTTATTATTCCGTTTTCCACCTAAACTAGTATGCCTTCCTTCTAGGTTTAGTGGTAAATAACTTTCGTTTTGTAAATTGCATTTTTTCCAGGAAACTCAGCAGTTCAAGCTATCAATCTACTTATAAGCAAAGGTGTTCCTGAGGGAAACATCATATTTTTAAACCTTATAAGTGTAAGAAATCGCGCATGGTCATTCACATATCTTTTCTACTCCCTCGTTATCTCCTAAAGATTCTTTTTTTTTGTGTTTAACCAGGCTCCTCAAGGTGTTCATGTGGTGTGCAAGAAGTTTCCAAGATTAAAGATTGTAACATCAGAGATTGAACACGGACTAAACGAAGAGTTCCGTGTCATTCCTGGTATGGGTGAGTTTGGAGACCGATATTTCGGCACCGACGATGATTAGAAGATCGGTGATATACTTCAAGATCTTATAGATCTTCTTGTTTCCCCCCATATAAAGGACCCTTCAAGCTCTGGCAACAATTTTGATTTACTTCAAGAATACCCCTAGTGAGGGGTTTGATTGATCGAACTCAGAACTTGGAACTCATGTATCTTATATATTATGTTATCCTTAACACTCTTGATAAAAAAAAAAAAAAAAAAACCTCATGCTTTTAATACATGGTTTGAGTTTATTGCATGTATATGCAACTCCAATCACCAAAGTGCGGCTAAATTGTGACGTGAGAAGTACAGATGGATAAAAGCAGGTTTGTAATTGGTGTCAGTAACTCAAAAACTAGAGCTGCTTAATCTAATTATCCATCCTCGGTCACAGCTGTTAGAGTTTATCACTTGCATTTGTGTGTGTTCTAAAGGCTGCCTGATTTGCACGTATAGCATTTTCATGCAACTAAATTCAAGAATTGCATTAAGGGCAGATTATGCCTCTCATTGAGGTCTAGCTTCTTAGTGTTTGCGTTTCCTTTTACTTGCCATTTGAAAATTTATAAAATGATGCTTTGGAATACTTGATAACATGTAAATGTAAAAGTTGGTTTCTACGTACGTTGCATGGAGCTCAAAGTTATAAGACTTTGTATATGTTAGCTAGAGGCTGTAAAGGATGGATTTTGGACCTGTTATTTCCCGCCATAACATAACGGTCGGGACTAAAAATTCGGTAAGACTTCCCGGAAGGGACCCCACAATCGGTATTGCCTCATTCGAGCTCAATCTAGCGAAATTGTATCATACGGTTAAAGACAAACCACATAAATTTTGGAGAAACACATTGAATCTCATTGGCGCATGAACTGAAGTGGTAAAAAACGTGAGATGATGATGTAATGTTATAATACGGTTAGATACTTGAATCCAAATCGAAGAGACACATGAACTGGTGAAATCATGATGAGATGATGTAATGTTTTAAGTTGGTATGTCATATTACATACATCGAATCGAAACATGAAGTGGTTCCCGTACTTTCCGGATAATCATCATTAGCTTTTGGTTCCTTTTGTCGGTTAACCCTTTCTGATAAGAGTCATATCTTATAAATTGTTATAAACTTATAATTATAATTTAGTGTAGTAAAATGAATACTTTCATTAGTTTACAAACAACGTAACTCTACTTGAAATTTGCTTACTAGTGGTTGTTTTAGTATTCTTTGGTCATAGTTGTTCCGAAGAATACTTAATATAACTATTAATAGTACACGACACAAGACGTCAATATTTTATAAGTCGAAATAAACTTTATTTCTAGGTTTTGTTCTTTGCAGTGTAATGCTCGTCGGTTCTGAAATTTTAATGCGGAGTAGTTTAAGATTTTTTTGTTATTCACTATCAAAATCTTGAACTTTAAGACACGCGTGACAATACACAAACAAAGAGAAGCAAACACACATAAAACTGCACCTGTCGTTCTTATACTTGGTTTAAGCATGTGGAGTATTATTATTGTGTGCACACAAAGTTCTTTCGTTTTGCTCTATCTTCAATCTTGTACTATATTACAAAAACAATACTAGTTGTGTATAAAATATTATTCGTAGATGATAAAAATGGTGATTTGTTGGCTGGAAAGTCATTGTTTTCAGACAACACATGATCATGTGATGGGGTGGCGCGTGGGTCCACGTGATCCCATGTCGAAAGCCTCTCTTCTCAGTTTCACAAGATCAGCAAACATCCAAAACTTTAAACAAATTATATAATTGAATAGATTTTTTATAAAAAAGAAACACGGATCTTTCCTCCGTATGTAACTCCAAACACTACCTGCCATTTCCCCAAAAATTATATCTTAAATTTTTCAAAATATTCAAAATATACATTATTGATATAAATAATAGCTTCACATTTTCTTTTAGATAATAGTTTAAGTGTGGATTGATATACAAACTAATTTGATAAAAAAAAAGATATTCAAACTAATAATAGGCATTATTCATAAGCACATGCATACGATTTTAAATTGGCAATTATCATGTAAACTGGATTAATACGAATAGTTCTCTTTATATGGATTTTTGTTATCGGAATTATGATGGCGCATGTTAAAGATTTGGATTTTTGGTTTAGCATTTAAGCTTTTGTTCGAGAAAATTAATCAAAATATGTTTGTTCTCATTATGATTGTTTATTTATATTAGTCTGAAATTAAGGAAAGAGAATAAATCACTTCAAACTAGCTAATGTATAGTAATTGTACATTACATTCATAACTCGTCTGCAAGAAAATATAATGAAAACTCTCAACCCATGAAAAATAAGCCAAGAGATTATTTCTTTCTGATTCTTCTAACAAATCACTGACAACAAATATTCACACACCCTTTCAATTTTATAAATGTCGTCACACTAATTGTAGTTCTATACGGTTTCTATACGGATTCTTCCGAAAACGCAAACGAACAATTAGATGAACCTCGAGGAGTGACAAACTTCTCCGGCGGTAACGGCTGCGGTTGCCATTTTTCGCATTTTCCGCCTTTTATCATATCGTTATCTGATCGTCCGACGTCAAGCTGCCTTATCTCTTTAAGCATCGCCACAATATCTTTCATCATAGGCCTATCAGCTGCCTTGTTGGTCACGCAAAGGAATGCGACCGCCAACGTTTGGAGCATCTCATGCATTATTGGATCGGCTCGTCCACGGAGCCTGGGGTCGAGGATTTCACCTGGAGCCTTTTTCTTGGCTAGATGATCTCTCACCCATTGAACCAAATGTGCACCGCCTGGTAGATCTGGATCCAATGGATGCTTTCCGGTTAACACCTCTAATAGTACCACTCCGAAACTATACACATCGCTCTTCTCGGTTATACGTTGCATGGACGCATGTTCTGTTAAATAAAAAGATCGTTAAAAGTTTATGAATTTGACAATATTATCGTAAAAATTATTATGAGCGTTTATGAATTTACCTGGAGCCATGTAACCATAAGATCCAGCTAACGGAGGCCGGTTACTTGATTTTGATGAATCTATATCAGTGTTTCCTTCACAAGAGACGGGTTTAGCTAAACCGAAATCGGCTAAGAACGGTTCGAACCGGGAACCTAATAAAACATTCATGGCTTTAACGTCGCCGTGTAGAATCGGAGGGAGACAATCATGGTGGAGATAAGCAAGCGCATGTGCAACGCCTAAAACGACATCGTATCTAGCTTCCCAATCAGCTCCTCCTCTTCCTTTACCGGCGCCGTGAAGCAGAGAGCTTAAACTTCCGTTAGGGAGATAATCGTAGAACAAGAGCTTCAGATTCTTATTCGAACACCAACCCAAGAGACGTATTATGTTCCGATGTCGGATCGATCCGAGAGTGTTGATCTCCGAGTTAAACGCCCCGGTTTCTTCCTTCGACCACATCTTCTTCACTGCTAGAGTTTCTCCCGACGGGATCGTTACTCTGTAAACCACGCCGGAGCTTCCGGTTCCGATCACGTTAGCCGAAGTCAAGTTCTTTACGATGTCGTCGATGGAGAAGTCCAGCTTCTGATACAGAGTCACTTCCCACGTGTCTAACTCCTCATGTTTTCCGGCGACTCGCTGCGCTTTCACGAGAGTGTAAACCGCCATGAGAACGAGGACGACGCTTGCCGCGACGAGGATCGACATGGCTAGTTTCACAGCGGAGCGGTGTCGGGTTTGGGTCTCGTTATCGGGTAGGGTCGAGATGAAGAGTCCTCTGTTCGATTCGAGAACAGAGAGCGGGAGTTTCCGGAAAAACAGAGTGTTTGGTAGCTCGCCGGAGAATTCGTTGAAGGAGATGTTGAGCGAGACGAGGTTCTGCAGACCGGCCAAGACGTTTAGGTTTCCGGCGAGTTTGTTGTGGGAGATGTCGAGGGTTCCGAGATTGACGAGGCTCGAGAACCGCAACGGGATCTCTCCGGCGAAGGAGTTGCAGCTCAGGTTCAGAGATATCGCGAGGGACGGGATACGGCCTAGCTCGTCCGGGATCTCTCCGGTGAAGCCGTTGTCTCCGAGGTTGAGAAGCTGGAGACTCCGGCAAGAAGAGATTTCTCTGGGGATCTCGCCGGAGAGACGATTCTTCGCGAGGTTGAGTTTTGTGAGTTCGGTTAACGAACCGATACCGGATGGCAGAGAACCGGTTAGCGAGTTATCGGAGAAGTCGATGAATTGCAGACTCTTCGGAAGCGTACCGGGCAACGAACCGGTTAAACCGTTGGAATGGAGATCGAGAAACTCGAGGCTCTCGCAACCGGAGATAGCCGGTGGAATGTTTCCGACGAGGCGATTCTCGCTTATATCGATAAAGTTTAGATTTTTCAGATTCCCAATCTCCGATGGAATATTCCCCGCGAGTCTGTTTCCGTTGAGCCGTAGCCGGTAGAGGTTCGTGCAGTTCCCAATATCCGGTGGTATGAATCCAGACAAATTGTTAGAGAGGAGAAGAAGCTTCGTGAGGTTACGTAACTGGAAGACTCCGTTGGGAATCGAACCAGAGAGAGCGTTGTAAGAGAGATCGATGGCTTGAAGCTCTTCGCACTGAGAAAGACTCTCCGGTATCTTTCCGGTTAACTGGTTCGACCAAGCGAAGAACATGGTTAAGCTTGTTAATTTGAAAGGAGGAATCTCCCCGGAGATCTTGTTGTTGTCGATCTCTAAATGCGTCAGCTTAGTGCAGTTCGCTAGCTCTTCGGGGATCGTACCGGAAAGCTGGTTAACGCTGAGCTGAAGCTCCTGGAGATTGGGGAGGTTACCGAAGCTTCTCGGGATGTTTCCGGTGAGGAGGTTTTCTGATAAATCGATGAGGAAAAGGTCCGGGCAGTTCCCTAGCTCCGCCGGGATTTTTCCGACGAGGTTGTTTTGCCATAAGAGAAGACTCTGAAGCTTCTTGAGACCACCAAGTGTTGTCGGAATCGAACCGGAGATCGAGTTTTGGTACAAATAGAGGTTTTGAAGCTCCGTGCAGTTCCCAATCTCATCTGGAATCGGACCAGACAAGAGTGACGTGTACAGAGCTATTGTCTGAACGCGTTTCAGGTTTCCGATGGACGCCGGAAGTTTACCGGAGAGACTTGTCTCAGCGAGACCTAACGTCACGAGGCTCTCGCAGTTACCGATCTCCCAAGGAAGTTCTCCTCTTAGATTCTTGTTCCCGCCTCCACGGAAGGTTTCTAGATTCTTGAGCTCTCCGATACTCTTCGGAATCTCTCCGGCGAGTTTGTTGTCGAAGAGAGTGAGCTCGACGAGGCTAGTGAGGTTCCCTAGCTCCGAAGGGATCGCACCTTCGAGATTGTTGGTGTTGAGAGACAGAGTCTTGAGTTTCTTGAGCTTGAAGATTTCGACAGGGATTTCACCGGAGAGAGAGTTATCGGCTAAATCGAGGACTTCGAGCTCCGACAAGTCTCCGAGCTCCTTAGGGATGAAACCGGTGAGATTCACGGAGGTTAGCCTGAGTGAAGTCAGAGACTTTAGCTGCAAGAGATTCGTCGCTGGCAAAGGACCTTGAAAGTCCACGACTTGGAGTTGTATCTCCGAGATTTGGCCTCTCGCGTTGCATCTGATTCCGACCCATTTGCAAGGATTTGTATCCGCGGCGTTCCAAGAAGATAAGGCGTCCCCGGAGATGTTTAACTGAGATTTCCATGAGAGTAGAGCTTGTCCTTGTTCGTCTACAGAGAAACAGGGGATGAAGAAGAAAACAGAGGAGTTTAGGAAAAGAAAGAGGAAGAAGCAGAATCTAAGGTTACGTGGCATTGGTGAAGAGGAAGATAAAGAAGAGAAAGAGAGAGAGGAGGAGGTGGAGGGGAAGAAGAAGAAGTGGTAGAGAGAGAGAGAGAGAAGTGCGTTGGGATTGTGAAGCGAAGAACCCCATGGAGTTGGTTTTTACTTTGTTTTATAGAAATATATTAGTAAAACAGAGCATTCAAGGAGAGAGACAGAGTAAAAGAAGTAGCAAAGGAAGATCTGGATCTCGAAAAAGCAACTCCACCTTTTCCCTTTATTATTATTTTCAATTTTTATTTGTTCCCTTTAGTTTCCACCATCTATATTTTTTTTTTGGACCTTTTCCCTTTATTATTATTTTCAATTTTTATTTGTTCCCTTTAGTTTCCACCATCTATATTTTTTTTTTTGGTAAAATATTAAGATTTATACCATTTTTTAGTTTTTTACATTGTTGGACAGCAACTTATTACACATAAAAAAACTACAACGACCTTCAACAAAAAAACTTCAAGGAGGCCTAATACAAGAGAAATAAAATACCAAAAGAGAGTGAGCAGAGGAGTGCGAAGCCGGCACAGAGAGCAGGCGGTCTCGAATGAGTCGGTCCAGCAAGACAGAAAGAACTTCTAACGGTGTTGCAGTAGAGGTAAATATCCTAGCATTTCTCTCCCTGCATAAGAGATAGATTGTGGAGTGCAGGATGAGCTTAAGTAGAATTGTGGCTTGCGCTTGGCGCTGTCTTGAACCATGAAGAATCCAAGCTACTGCAGAGTGCAAATTTGATGGCGGGTTGGCGCTAACTGATTCTGCGAATGACAACCAAATAGCTGAAGAGAACTCCCATTATTACATAGGACACAAGCATCCGTGACATTAAGTCCCCATCATCGCAGCCTATCCTTTGTAGGGAGCCTCCTAAGAAGAGCCAACCAAGACATGAAAGTATTCCTAGGAATATTCTCTTTAAACCAGATTACTTTATGCCAAGACACTTCCGGTGATCTGAGTCGGATATGGTCCCAAGTTATCTTGGAAGAGAAAGATGACCCATAGATTCCATTAGCTTGAATCCAGCTGTAGGTATCCTTGCCATTTGCTGGAACCGGAGGAGGTACTCAAGAGACAGCATCTGTATTTGTTAGGTTTAGAAAATTATAAGCATATATAGTTGTGGGTAAAATATTTAAATGACATTTGATGGTAATTTTTTCATAAATGGCATTTCTTGTCGTCCTTTATTAGTATATATCGATTCATTTGTGGTAAACTAAAAATATACATTTTGCTGATGATGCTTTATATGAATGGGACTTTAATTACACTGTTCTAGTATTAATTTAACTATAATAACAACAAGAGTCATAAATGCTGAAAGGGCAAACAAAAATTGATATACACAGGTTATCTAGTGAGAAAAAATGACACGTTATTATATATAAAAAAATGACACGTTATTTGTTTTGTTATTTCTCGATTCATATTTTCAATAAACAAAAAGAAGACAATAAAACTGAAATCAGTAATGATTAATTTCTTGTTTACCTTTTTTTTTTGTAACACTAGTTTCTTGTTTACCAAAATAATGATATTTGTTGAATACCACTATCTAGCGGCTTGTGTGATAGGTTTTTTTTTTTTTTTTTTTGTAAATTACCACCTGAAATTTGTAAAAGATTATACCTATTGTAGCATCCTAACATAGAAAAATTCAGACAAGTGTGTCTCTCGTACTTCCGTTACTCTGTTAACTTTGGAGAGAGTCGGAGCTAAATATTATATACTAGCGTGTATAGTAACAATTCAAAAGGCTAAAAATTAATGACGGAAAGAAATTAAGATGGATTTTAGCAAAAAAAAAAAATTAAGATGGACATCGTGTATCTACTTTGGGTTTCTGATATATAGTTAAAATATTAAAAGTATAGTTGAAACATGGAATCTTGAAGGGAGTGAAATGCACATGCAAGCTAGGAATTTATGTGAAACATTAGTTAAATTTGAACTATCGCTCATCTCTGAGCATCTTGTCGGTCCATTTCATTCGCTGTAATTATATAGATGTTTAGTCAGAAAAAAAAATTATATAGATGTTATACATACATACATGTATGCATCCTTAAGATAAGAGATATTTGTACAATTTAAACAAAAGTAAAACCAATCACTCAACAGATTGTAGTTGAAGTTGTAGATCTAAAGATTCTAGAAGTTCTCGCAATATATTTTTCTAAATGATATAAAGAAAATTAATAAGAAGATTAAGTTGTAAACATTATATAATTTGATTAGGACCGCCTACTATTGGCATCAATTGTTCTCTTTTTCATTACACTTCTACTAGTTTGGAGGTACTGGATAGGTGACTGTCTAGATGCAACTTCTCGATTGAATATTTGATTACATATTTAAGAAAGGGGAACTGGACAAAACAAAAAGAAATGGGAAATGATTTTTAAAATTAAGATCATGGGTCAAGCATCATTAGGTCAAGAAGATTATATATTAAAGATATAACACCACAGTTCAAGTCACATGCCATAGTAACATCAAAATATTAAATATATATCAATAGATGTGTAGAGAGGTGGTCATGTGCACCTATCAACAGATTTTATATTAGTAGTAAAGGGAAGGAAAGCATTTCGACAACATGGTTTTATTCTAGGTAATTGACTATGGAATAGTGTGTACTCTAATTACCGTAAACTGCACTTGATAAATGGTGATATTAATCATTAATTAATTGACGATATGTATATCGATCGTATTATGCAATTTTTCTTCTACATTATTGACACAACATATATTTTTTTTTTAGAGTTACATCTAGGGATATCCATGTCCAATAGGCATATCCAAACAGATAAAATAACTTATTGGACATTATATTTTTTAAGCCTAAATTGTACTAAGTCCAAATCGTCCAAACCAAATAGGACCATTCCAAATGGGCATTTTGCAACGTCCAAATCAATTTTCTGCTTTAACATATTAAATCCATAAAAAACATAACTTCATACTCAATTCATATGTTTTACACATCCAAAGCATACACAATTTCATATATTAAGGTTTATACACCAAAACACGATTTCACGGTTTTGGCGGTAAAACACTGTTTCATAGTTTTTGGTGGAAAAACATGATTTTATCGTTTTGGCAGAAAAATACGATTTTGCGTTTTGGCGGAAAAACATAATTTCACAGTTTTGGCGGTAAAATACGATTTCATGGGTTTTGGTGGAAAAATATTATTTTACGATTTTGGCGGGAAAACACGATTTCACGGTTTTGGCGAGAAAACACGATTTCACGGTTTTGGCGAGAAAACACGATTTCACAGTTTTGGCGGAAAAACACGATTTCAAGGTTTTGGCGGGAAAATGCGATTTCACGGTTTTGTCGAAAAACGTGATTTTACGATTTTGGCGCACTACAAAAAAACACAACATTAACGACGAAGATTAACGAGGAAAATAAAACCTCGTAAAATAACGTCGTCTTTACGAGGAAAATAAAAAGCAACGTCATTTTGTTGTAAACTAACGAGGAAATCATTTCCACGTAAAAAAGACATAAGCTAACGTGGTTCTTACGAGGAAAATAATCTTCCTCGTAAATTCCACGTAAAATTAGCGTGTCCTTTACGAGGAAAACATTTGCGTGTAAATAACGACGAAATTTCGAATCTACCAACTTTGTAGGTGTAACACGTTTTTTTCGGCTACCTAACAAAATTTCGTGGTTATTTCGTAGTAAAATCTCAACTACCAGATTCGAAAATTTCCTATAAATATGAACCTTTGAAGATCATTTTAAACACACCAAGAAGAAAAAAAAATAAAAACGTGAAAGAAAAAAATGTCGGGCTCCGGGAATATTTTTGAGTTGCGGAGGTGGATGTATATGCATAGAGATGCTAACGGGAGAGTGACGAAAGAATACATTGCGGGGCTGGAGACATTTATGCATCAGGCAGATTCCGCACCGCTGGCCCAAGAAAGCGGTAAGATGTTCTGTCCTGGTCGGAAATGCAACAATTCGAAATTGGCAAATCGTGAAAATGTTTGGAAGCATTTAATAAATAGAGGTTTCACGCCAAATTACTATATCTGGTTTCAACATGGAGAAGGTTATAATTATGATGAGAATCATGAAGCTAGTAGTAGTAATAACAATTTTCAGGAAGAACAACCGGTTGATCATCATCATTTGAATAATGAACATAGTTACCATCAAGAAGAGCAGATGGTAGATTTTGATAGGGTTCATGATATGGTAGCTGATGCATACGTAGCTCATGATGAAGATGAAGAACCTAATATAGATGCAAAAAAGTTTTATGAAATGTTAGATGTTGCGAATCAGCCACTTTACAGTGGTTGTAGAGAAGGTCTCTCTAAATTATCGTTGGCAGCTGGAATGATGAATATTAAAACTGATCACAATCTACCTGAAAGTTGCATGAATGAATGGGCAGACTTGTTTAAAGAGTATTTGCCGGAAGACAATGCGTCTGCTGATTCTTATTATGAGATTAAGAAACTGGTTTATAGTCTTGGCTTGCCTTCGGAGATAAAAGATGTTTGCATTGACAATTGCATGATCTACTGGGGAGATGATGAGAAGTTAGAAGAATGTCGATTCTGCAAGAAGCCACGATTCAAGCCGCAAGGACGGGGACATAATAGGGTACCGTACCAAAGGATGTGGTACCTACCAATTACAGACAGATTGAAAAGATTGTACCAATCAGAGCAGACTGCTGGGAAGATGAGATGGCATGCCGAGCACACTCAGACGGATGGTGAGATGACTCATCCATCAGATGCAAGAGCCTGGAAATATTCCAACAAAAAAAAAATTCTTAGAAATTTCAAAACCCATTTGAGATAAAGATTTTGAGGCCCATGTTATCTCCGAGAGGTCATTTGTCATTTGATACTCTGTCTTATCTAAGAAACGGCCGAAACGACATTGTTACACTTTCTTTTTATTAGTACATCCAGAATTCGCTAGCAATAGCCGGAATGTGTATCTCGGATTATGCACAGATGGATTTAGTCCATTCGGAATGTCAGGGAGGCAATATTCATTGTGGCCAGTCTTTCTTACGCCATACAACCTGCCACCGGAGATGTGCATGCAACGGGAGTTGCTATTCTTGACCATATTAATACCTGGTCCGAACCATCCAAAAAGGTCTCTGGATGTTTTCCTACAACCACTGATAAAAGAGTTGAAGGATTTGTGGTCAACAGGGAAGAGGACGTATGACTGCTCAACGAAGACGAATTTTATGATGCGAGCGATGCTTTTGTGGACCATAAGTGACTTTCCTGCCTACGGAATGTTGTCTGGATGGACTACACATGGGAGATTAGCTTGTCCATATTGTAATGGAACGACAGATGTGTTTCAACTTAAGAATGGTAGGAATACAAGTTGGTTCGATTGTCACCGTCGATTTCTTCCCATTGGTCATCCGTACCGAAGAAACAAGAAATTGTTTAGGCACAAAAGAGTTGTGAGAGACACTCATCCTCCATATTTAACTGGACAACAAATTGAAGCGCAACTCGATTACTATGGAGCTCTGGAAACAGTTCCCCGTGGTGGTAATTGGCATGTCCCCGGTAATAGGCCTGATTTTTACGGTGTTCAGCACAATTGACACAAGAAGAGTATATTTTGGGAGTTGCCATATTGGAAGGATCTTCTTTTGCGCCACAACCTCGATGTGATGCATATAGAGAAGAATTTCTTTGAGAACATCATGAATACAATATTGAATGTCCCAGGGAAGACAAAAGACAACATAAAACCGAGGATGGACTTGCCCGATATTTGCTCAAGAAGTGAGTTACATATAAAAACCAATGGACAAGTTCCCGTTCCGATATTCAGATTGTCTTCAGAAAAAAAGTCGGTGTTGTTCAACTGGGTGGTATCAGAAGTGAAGTTCCCCGATGGGTATGTTTCAAATCTCTCTAGATGTTTTGAAAAGGGTCAAAAGTTCTCTGGGATGAAGAGTCATGATTGTCATGTATTTATGCAACGATTACTTCCCTTTGCATTTGCGGAGCTACTTCCAACAAACGTACATGAAGCACTTGCAGGTAATAAATTATAACCCAGTAATTTTTATAATGGTTTAGTTTGCAATAATATATGACTAATGTGTTTATTTTGTTTTGGAATTAGGCATCGGAGCATTTCAGGGATCTGAGCACACGCACTCTTAAAGAAGAAGTTGTGGAACAGCTTCAGGAGATCATTCTCATCTTTTTGTGCAACTTGGAGAAAATATTTCCTCCGGGATTTTTTGATGTCATGGAGCATCTAGCTATCCACCTCCCATATGAGGCATTGCTTCGTGGACCTGTACATTACGGATGGATGTATCAGTATGAGCGAGCCATGAAATATTTGAAGGGAAAAGCCAAAAACCTCGCAAAAGTTGAAGGTTCTATAATTGCTGGAAGTTTGACGGAAGAAACTTCTCACTTTACATCGTACTACTTTGGGTCAAAAGTACGTACGCAGAAAATAGCTCCTAGAAGATATGATGATGGTGGTGTCGCGCCAACATATGCAGTTGCTGGTGTTCCAGACATCTTTAGCCAGATTGGGCGACTCGGTGGGAAATCAAAAGAGGTTTGGTGGTCGAGTGAAGAAGACGCCCATAGTGCACACACCTATATTCTACTCAATTGCGAGGATCCAATGATGCGTTATTTTGAAAGGTACATATATATGGACACTTCTAAACACACATAATAAATATAAATTATATAATTGTGAAATTAAGATTAATTGATATGAAATGTGATTTTACAGCTTATTTGTTTCTCAAGTCAAAGAAACATTCCCAGGTATATCCACAAGTGACGTAGGCAAAAGGAAAAATCAACACTTTATTAAGTGGTTGAAGAATCAGGTATTAATTTTTACAGCTAACTCGATCAAATTATTTTTTCATACATTATACGTACTAATATTTCAATGTTCTATTTTTTTAAGGTTGATTATGACGACGATGAAAATTATCCTAAGTGGTTACACGAAGTAATTCAATCTCCACATGTAAAGGTCACCACATCACATATGTATTTCACACGAGGCTATTCTTTTCACACATATGAGTATGGTAGACAGCGGGCGACCAGTAACTATGGAATTAGTGTGAAAGGGGAAACAGATTTCTACGGGATCTTGACGGAGATTATTGAAGTCGAATTTCCAGGGATATTGAAGCTGAAATGCGTCCTCTTCAAATGTGAATGGTTCGACCCTGTCGTCAACAGAGGTGTTCGGTTTAACAAATTTGGTGTAGTTGATGTCAATGGTGGACGAAGGTACAACAAATTTGAGCCTTTCATCTTAGCTTCACAAGCAGACCAAGTTAGCTTCCTTCCATACCCTCAGATGAGAGAATCAGGAATAAATTGGTTATCCGTGATCAAAGTTACACCTCGTGGACGAATCATAAGTGGAGAATAACCACCATTGCAAGAAGAACAGATAAATGTCGTCGAGGAACCTGAAGCTGCCACATACGACATACTTCTCATTGATCCGCATAATCATGAGTACGAAGATCTTTCCGACGATGCGATGGACGAAGGTGTTGAAGACGAGTTTAATGAAAATGATGATGTTTCTAGTGATGACGAGAATGTCGATGTATCCGATTGATGTATTAGTATTGATGTATTTCGTTTAAGTGTATGATTGATTTTCAGACTTAAGGAATTGTGGTTTTCGAATTTTGGAATGGAATAAAAATATTGAGGTTAAAGGGAAGATGGTTGGGGTTTGGAATATATGAAGTAGAAGATAAAAAAGATGGGGTTTGGGGTTTAGGTTTTGGAATTTAGGGATTTAAACATAAACCTCGTTATTTCCACGTAATATAACGTGGTTTTTACGACGAAAGTGAGAATTAAAAACACGGGCCTCGCGATTTCCACGTAAGCACAAATCGTCGTAAAGACCACGTTGCCTTACGTGGAATTAACGAGAAACATTTAATTATTCAAAAAAATCGTTAATTCCACGTAGTCACAAATCGTCGTAAAGACCTCGTTAGCGTACGTGGAAATAACGAGAAACATTTAATTATTAAAAAAAGAGAAACTCGTTAATTCCACGTAAGCACAAAACGTCGTAAAGACCTCGTTAGCTTACGTGGAAATAACGTGGTTTATATTTAAATACCTAAAATCCAAAACCCTAAACCCTATCTTCCTTATCTTATCTTTTACTTCATATATTCCAAATCCCAAATTCTAAACCAAAATCCTAAACCCAAAGCCCTATCTTCCTTAGAGATTGATGGGTTGTATAGGTTATAAGAAGTAGAGGTTGAAGTTATAAAATTATAAGAAGAAGGGGTTTGGGGTTTTGGGTTGTAAGGATTTAGAACAAATCCTCGTTATTTCCTCGTGGAAATAAGCACGGGCCTCGCGATTTCCACGTGAGTTCACGTGGAACTAACGAGGAATTCGGGAAACGAAGAGACTTCCCTAGTTATTTCCTCGTTAGCTCACGAGGAATTAACGAGGAAAACTACATCTATATATACCAAGACAATTTTGTCACAATTCATAATTAAAAAAATTAAAAAGAAGAAAGATTCTTAAAAAAAGAGCAGAAAGGTCTGGAATCACGAGTGCGAAGACACGGTCTCTTCCCACTTGTGATTCCAGTATCTTTCTTCTCTTTCTTTGAAGAATTCTTTAAAAATAGAAGAAATATCTATAATCACGAGTGGGAAGACACGGACTCTTCCCACTTACGATTCCAGCAATTACATAAATCTTAAAATTATAATTTGGGGTTTAGGGTTTTGGATTTTAGGGATTTAAGAAATATCCTCGTTATTTCCTCGTTACTGAGAAACACGGGACTCGCGATTTTCTCGTAAAGGAAAACACGGGCCTCGCGATTTCCTCGTAAAGGAAAAGACGGGCCTCGCGATTTCCTTGTTAATTTACGAGGTTTTTACGTGGTAATGTATCCTATATATATACCCACGAACTCTCTCACTTTCTCATTTCCTCTCCACTTTCTCTCTAAAATCATGGTAAGTCCTCTCTCTTTCCTTTGATTAGTTTAGGGTAGTTTAGGTGGTTAGTGTAGGGAATTTAGATAGGTTTATGGATTTTAGGTTAATTAGTGTTGATTAGGTGATTAATTAAGAATTTAATCTATAAAATTTGAAGTTTAAGTGCTAATTTTGAATTTTTTTTAATAGGTACGAAAGAACAAACTTACTGCCCACTACAGACAGATGTTCGGTGTGCCGGGTAGTCGTTTACACCCCGGTTCTTCATCTACAGCACCTAGTTCTTCGGGTCCGGATAGCATCCCAGAGACTCAGTCTTCTCAGAGAGTCTCTCCTTCTGGTGTACAATCGGTTGCACCACCGGCTCCTCATGATCATCATGTCCCAGAGGTGCCACCTCCTATGCCACCTCAAGTGCCTCCACCGATGGCTGCGGAGATGCCGGCGGAGATGCCGGCTTCCATTCATCCCGATCTGATGGTGCCGCCGAGTGCTCCTTACTCGCAGTACACTGTCGAGGACATTCTCGCTCAGCCAGGCAGAGAAGATTTACCGGTCATAGACCCCGACCGACCGGACGGAACTTTGTGGTATGTTACATTTTTTTAGATTCTTTTAAATTTTTTTAATAACATTAGTATCTAATTTATACTTTAAATTTGTTTTTTTTAGGTTTGGGGTTGGCGGATGTCTCGCATCAGATGTAACCGACACGATGAAGGATTACTTCTTCATGCCACATCCGAACTGGAAGAAGACGCCCGTCTATATCAGAAAGACGTGGTTCAAGATTTTCGCTGTAAGTTACTATTAATTTTTATATATATACTATTATTTTTAATTTATATTTCAAATTTTAAAAAATACTAATTATTAACTTATTTTTTTTCTGTTAATTACATCAAAAGTATCATTGGTCCTTGGGGGTCAATGAGAAGGTGAGAAAAGCGTTCAACAGTAAGGTGAAAGCTCGCCTGTTGGACACGGTCTCTAACTGTAAGGGGGAGTGGATCGTGAAGGGATATGAGCGTGGTAAACCCGCTGAGCTCACCACGGAGGTGTGGGATGGTCTCATCCGTTATTGGGAAACTCCTGACGCCATAAGAATCGCCCAGGCTTGCTCTGCCTCCCGTAACACAGTAGATGAGCACGGTCACGGGCCGATGCTTCACTCGGGCCAAAAACCCCACGCCGCTATCCGTTTGGAGATCGTACGTAATTAAATATTGAATTTAATTAATTTGTTTTATATAATATATTTATATATACTAACTCTCTAAAATGTTTTGTAGGCCAAAGAGACGGGACAGCTTCCGACTCTTATGGAACTTTACGAGAAGACCCACAAGAACAAGTCGGGTCGATTCGTAGATCCTAGGTCCGAGCAAATCTTCAATGAAGTTGCTGACCGGGTTCAAGAGCGTCAGACCCAGCTGACACAGCAGTCTCCCGACGGACTACCCGTTACCTTATCCACAGTTGAAGTGGATAGGATTTACGAGGAGGTAAATTTTAAAAATTATAATTTTTAAATTATTCATTTACTTTAAATTTAAATTTTTACTAACAATAATTTTTTTTGGTTTTTAAGGTTGTCCCTAAGAAAAAGGGACGTACGTTGGGGATTGGTTCCGTCAATGATGTTCCGAGAGCGACATCGTCTTATGGTCAGAGACGGGAAGACGAGGTCACTGAGCTGCGTAACGAGTTGGCCTCGACAAAAACTGCGTTCACAGCTCGACAGGGTGTAGTCGTAGGCTTCTTGGACGTCATAGCGGCCACAAATCCGGAATGAGAGTCCTTGTTGAGGAACTTGCGACGCCAAAATCCAATTCCAGGCGAGTCGACAAGCGAGGCCCATAACGAGGCGGATGTAGAGAGGAGGAGTGATGAGTTCTTCCAGGCGATGAACGAGCCATAGTTTTTTTTTCCCTTTTTATTCGTTGTAAATATGAATTCTAATTATTTATGAATAAATATATTTTTCTTTTTATTGTTTGTGTATTTTTTAATTCAAATTTCAAAATTATAATTAAAATTTAAATATTTTTCTAATTATTATTTTTTTTAATTCTGTATATAAAAATCGAAGTAAATTCCTCGTTAATTCACGAGGAAATAACTTGGTAAGCTTTACGTGTTCTTTACGAGGATTTATTTTCGACTACATTACGTGTCTTTCACGTGGAAAGTTAACGTGGAAATGACGAGGAAAGTTAACGTGGAATTTACGAGGAAATGTTTTCGTGATTTTTTCGTGTAATTAACGTGAAAAATTTCACGTGATGTTTACGAGGAAACTTTTCGTGGTCTTTACGTGGAAACTTAGCGAGTTCCTTACGTGGAAAGCTTATGTGATCTTTACGACGAAATATTGTACTTGGTCTTTACGACGAAATCATTTCCTCACTAACTGTCGTGGAATTGGCGAGGAAATACGCGTTACGACGAACGATTAACGACCAAACCGTTTTCCTCGCTATTTCCTCGTAATACCTCATTAACAACGAATTCACGAGGAATTCATCCGTCGTTAATCTTGTGTTTTCTTGTAGTGGCGGGAAAACGTGATTTTGCAAATTTGTTGGGAAAACGTGATTTTATCGTTTTGGTGGGAAAATGTGATTTTGCAAATTTGACGGAAAACACGATTCTATTTTTTTGGTGGGAAAACGTGATTTTGCGATTTTGGCAGAAAAAATTGAAACTGTGAAAAAGATGAAGTGAAAAAAACACAGAATCGAGCTTCTGAGTTCTGACGGCCAGAAAAAAAATTTAGGATTTTCCCTAAATACATTAATCCTATATATTTTTATTATTTGGGCTGTTCATATTCATCTGGTTTTACCCATTTGGTCACAGGTGTATTTAGACGTCGTCCATTTAGACAATTTTTTTTTTCTGTTCGAATATGGACGTGTCCATATTGATTTGGACATGGACTATCCAGGGACATCCCGCTCATTTGTCATCCCTAGTTACATCAATGGTAATTGGTAACAAGTTTCCTTCTCACGAAAATTCTAGCATTAAAAAAAACTAGCATTAAGAAGTTTACTTCATTATTATGTGCTTTTTGCGACATGATCAATAGTTTATTTAAAATCCCTAATGGAAGAATACTTCGTTGATTATAAGTGTATAAGTGGCTCCCTATTTTGTCAGAATTTGTTAATAAATATACAAGAATTATTTATAGATATATTTATATACATATATATCTAAGAGAAGAACATGCGTAAGAAGAGTTAAACCAATATGGTCCTTGACAAAAACCCGATATAAAGAGGAGAAAGGGGGAAAACTAATAAAAACAAAAACCAACAAACAAGAAGAAAATGAAAAGACGACAAAAGATTCAAGAGAAAAGACAAGCAACTAACTGTATTTTCCAAACTTGTGAAATTTATATTTCTTCACAATTTTTATTAAATTATTTGATAAATCTTAATATATAGTATCATCAAATGGTCCCTATTGTTTCTTTTCCGGTTACTGTGACTTGGTTTAATAATCTGAATTTTTATGTAACTTGATAGCTAACCCATGTTTTCAAACTTTTGGAAAACTAACTTTTTCTTGAAATAATAAAAAATATCATAAAATGAAATTAATAAAAAAATATTAAATTATAATAATAATCGTTTCCAAATTAACACTGTTATCTTCGCTTTATACTGATTCAAGCAGTTGCAAATTAGAAAAATCTTTTGTTTAACCTAGGGGTGATGTTCAGGTACTCATTCAGATTCAGTTCGGATTTATTAGGGTTTTAGGTTTAAATTTTTTTGCCCCATTTGAATATTTAGAAATTTCGGTTCAGATCTTTGCAGATTATTCGGGTGTAGATAACCCGCTTAAATTATTTTTATAATTTTAAAATTCATATATAATTTCGAAATTCAAAAATAAAATAATACATAGCATATAAATTTGAATAATATATGCCAAATACTCAAGCTTAACATAAAATTTAGTTTGGCTTGAATATTTGGATGGAAAATCAATAGATATTTAGTTTTTTTAGGTTTTTGAGTACTTTTTAGCAATTTTAGATATTTAACTTTGACTATTTATATATATATATTTAAATATTTAAGACAACTTGAAAATATCTTATACATTTTGGATATTAAATATAAAAATAGCCAACATATTTAAGTAATATAAATCTGATTTGGATATATTCGGATACCCAAAATATTTCGGTCCGGATTAGGTTTGGTTCCGATTCTTTAGATACCATTCAATCCATTCGGATATTTAACCAATTAAAGTATTCAGTCAAATGCCCATAAAATATTTTACAAAAAAAGTTAGAATTAAACATATTTAAATTATAGAAATGAAAGTATATGTAAACTATCGATAAGTGATTTATATATACTGTCGTGCAAACGATCAAAATACGAAAATATCATGTAATGGTTGACATGATCATTAAATAAACCTTTCAAATCTCCCAAAAATCTTATATATTAAAACAGAAGTCACAACCTTGATTCATGTGTGATTTTTTAAAAAATGGACCATTACTAAAAATCAATTATCATTCATTCATTACTAATAATATGCTTTACATCACTCCTAATATAACCATCTAACCATCAATACCTACAATAAAATCTTCATTCTTTTTACATATTTTTAATTAAAAACTCCTGATACACAAATCAAGTTAGATTTTTCATACCATAAAAACTCCAAGCCTTTAATTATATATACGACTTAAATATAAATTTACCTTAATAATTTTCAAAAGATCTAAAATAGTAAACAATTCAAACATCAATTTATATGAATATTGTAAAATTGTCATAAAATAAATTTCTAAATTCATGTTATTTTATTACTTCCACTTTTAGATATGATATTTTAACTATATATGATTTAAATACAAAATATATACCAAATCAGCTAATCTTTACATATATTAAATCGTCTATTAATTAAACGCATATACAATGAAATAAATATAATAAAAATCAATAAATACATCTAACGATTTAAAACAGCTAAATAGATGACAAATATGTAAACTATAACATTAATGTGTTTGAAAAATTCATATAAAAATTAAATTATGGTTAATATTAAGAATATTTGATACTAATAGTATAAAAACAATATTTTTATATTCATAAAATTGAAATTGAACACCCGCGCGGTTGCACGGATCAAAGATCTAGTTAATATATTTAATAGTCTAACAAAATGTACGATGTATAACATACATGAGTATGGGCAAAGGCGTTAGAGCATTTCCAACCCATTCTATTTTCACTTTAAAATATTGTTTAGAATACAAATGGTTTAACTAAATTTTATTTTTTATTATTATATCATAGAATAAAAAGTGACTCTATAAATAGAATAGTCATTTGTTTTTTGTTCTAAAATAGAATGTGACTGAACTAGAATTAACTCTATTATACAATTATTCTATTTTTAAAAATAGAGTGAACCATTAGAGATGATTTTACAATTAAAATGATATTGATTCGTTTTGATAATCTAATATTGTAACTCATTTTCTCACACGGCAAAATATTATTTTATATATCAAAAGAAAGTTACAAGATCATAATACAAAATCATTTAAACTACTAAATCCTAACACTAAATTCTTCAATATAACACTTGAAAATATTTTTAATGGATAGATGTGTTATAATCATCTTACACATATTTTTATTCTTTACTTTTTGAATATGACATTAAGCAAGTTTTGCACAAAAATTATTAGCTTATATTCTTGTATTCATGAGAGAGTGAATTGAGTGTAACGTTAATATAGCTGTATGGTTGATGCAATTCACCATTCTTACATTTTTTCACAACAATATTTTGAAAACTTCATCTTATATTATATATTAAAACAGAAGTCACAACCTTAATTCATATGTGATTTCTTTTTAAAATAGACCCTCACTAGAAATCAAGTATCGTTCATTTATTACTAATAATATAACTTAATAATATATCACTTCTAGTATAACCATCCGCTCCTACAAAACTAGAATCAGTTAGGTTATTAATTTGAGCCTACAATAATATCTATTGGGCTAAAGATACTTTAAATGCAACGTTAGTTTGGGCTAAGTGTATTATATTGATCAAATAAATTGTAATGTTTAAATGGTATACACTATTAATATGAAAAATATATACTATACTTTAAATAGTTATGATTTGTATATTTTTGCAAATACATTTTACTTTTTAATCTTTAAATTAAATATAGACTTTAAATTTATGTTTAATAGTATACATAATATGTAATTTTTAAAATATATGTCAATTTTATTTGTTTGATATTTGATAGTTCACTTTTAAAAATAACAAAAACAAATACTAATTGTTTAATAACTTTTTTTAACTATAATCAAAGAAGATATAAATATAATTTTTGTTAAACTTTATAATTTTGTGAAATGACAATGTATTTGGTAATGAAAATTATTTTCTATTTTACCAAACTTTACATATGTTGATGAATTTAAAAATAAAACACTTATTCAACAAATAAGAATATATAAAATAAGATAAAAAACATGTTACATTTTGAAATAATTAATTTAATCAAAACAAGACAATTGAATAACATACTTATGTTTGTATAATGTATTAAAACATATCTATAATTATAATATATACCATTCTTGAAGTAAAAACCATATATTAAAGTTTGAGAAAATGTTTACCTCTTATCACTATTCAAAACACTCTAGACAATTAATGACTATTATCAAGCAACTAATTCCCGTTATATATTAATGTTACGTGATTAAAATATCACTTCTTTTAAGAAAAGATTAGTAATCAGGTTTTCTAAACGAAAATGAAAATTACTTTCAACAAAGTTAATATTCATCTCAAAACTTTCACATGTCAGATGATATTTATTACAGGGAGTGGTGATGTTTTGTATTACTTTCAACAAAGTTAATAGTGATGATAACATTTAAGATAAATTAAAAGATATAGACTTGATTATGAGTCATATGACAGTAGAACAAGATCTAGATCTATATCATGTTTCGATTAGGTCAGAGATCTCACCACATGATGATAGACCAATACAAATACATACTCCCTCCGTCCCACTTTAAGTGGGTTTTAAGGTTTTTGCACATAGATTAAGAAAATACATATTTTTAAGCAATTTATCTTGGTAACATAAAAATACATTAAATAAAATTAGTTTAACCAATAAGAAAATAGTACAGTATTTTATAATTGGTCATAAAATTCAAATCATATTAAATTCTATCTAGATTCGTGAGAACATCACTTAAAATGGGATAAAATAAAAACCCTAAAACACCACTTAAAGTGGGACGGAGGGAGTAATATATTGAATTTAGGATAAACATTAGTAAAATTTCCGGTTACAATTACACAAGTGTTAGCAACAAAACATAAATGTTTACCTTGTACTAGTTTGGCTGAGTCGTATTTATATTTAAGTCCTATTTATATTTAATTTCATTCAGTATTATGCCTGAAAACAATTGTAATTATAGCAGTTGATACGTATTACAATTCCCCAAAAGTTTTAAAATATAAAGTCATATAGTTAAACTTGTCTATGGCCTTAAACCGATATTATTATACAATTGTATGTATGTATGTGTCTCTGTATGTGCACTGAGTTAAGCTTTGTTTAGTGGCAAATCAGCACTAAGTGAGTGTTAGAAATTAACAAAGGTGGCATCTGATCTATGACTAGTATGGGCGATTTTTCTTAATTTTTAAAAATTAAGTACAAGCATTTGTCTGTATTAGTTTTATAAATTATAATTAAAATGGTCCATTGTGGGGTATTTTATAGCAGAAGCAGCCAAGAATGTAGTGGCAGAAGCACAGTGCGAAAAGAAGTGGGCATAGATCAAAATTATTTGTTTATTTATAATTTATTTGTTAATTATGTTTGTCGATCCAATGAATATAACATATATTATGGTTGATAACGATAAGGCTATATATATCTAAGGATGATGAGAGTGGTCATGTTTATAGAACTCCATTGGTTGTAAGTAAGTTGTAACAAACTACACATACGACTATGAATCCCCTGCCGGGAGAAAATAGGATTATGTATTTTTTTAATGAATATTAAATTTATACGAATAAAAAGAACGTACAATAAATGTGTTCTTTAGCTAAAAATTTGGATGCTTTTAAAAATAATTGAGAAAAGAAACTATTGCAGGGCGTTTGCCTATATGCGAAATTATCTTGTGGCGAACCAAAACCTCATGTTGTTTATGAAGTTTCCCTCTAAACAAGTCGATGTGATTCCTGATATGTTAATCAATAAGAGCTACCAACATGGTTGGATTATGAGATGGTTCTCCATAACGTCAGCCGTTTCTTTCACGCCACAACGAAGGCAAAAAAAGGAATAAAATCCTACCATGCCGATAAAATATCAAATTAGTAATAAAAATTGAGAAAATAGATGAACTGGATAGATAACTCTAGTTTATTGTATTATGTTAGGTTAGTGTTTAGAAAATCTAGATTATTTCTAAAAAGCAACAAAAACAAAATTAGTAGGAATTAATAACTGTGAAATAAATTTATCTAATTATACTACATCTTTAGGACAAAATTCCTAAACCATTAATTGTAAATATTTTACATAGTATTTTACCATTTGTAAACTTTCTTATAATCTTCTTGATATTTCTAAAAATGTATTGTATAGTATGTTTTTAGAAAAAAGGATGCTTCTATAACATCTTAATAAAACTTATAAAAGGAATTTCCACTGTTTTATTTTATTAGAGAAATCTCGTTGTCGTGATTACCTATACTCGATATAAACATTTATCTCATTCATAAATCAGAGGTCATACATATATATTTATACATTTGACTAAAATCAAAATCCTATTTATATGATATATCATCTACTTAGGTTAAATTACTCCGATAAAGATTACGAACCAGACACAGAAGGTTTTGGATATGAGAAATTAGCCACATATGGGATGATGTACGTATATATATAATAGATATTAATAGATGAATTAATTGATTACTAATTTGGAACATCTCCATATCAAGTGTGAAACCTATTATATATAGTTTGTTGTATAATAGATTTAGGAAAGTATATGTGAAGCCGTGTGTAAATATAAAAGTTGGTATATACATGAATGTGTGTAAGTAGACAAGATGTGTTTGTAGGTATGTATGATGTGAAATAAGATGGGCCCAATGAGAATGAGACTGTTGCTTTAAGAGGGGAATCATAATAGTGACCTTTTTGTAATGACAACAACCACACGTGCTCATTCCTTCTACCAAAGGACTGCACTCACTTCGTTGCACCTTTTAACTACAATTATTTCAGAAGCCACTTTTTTTTTTGTTTCCGAATCGGATTTTGTAGATCGAAAATCGATCTTATTGAATCATGCATGCTTTCAAGTCGGTTTTATCATATGTACATTGTATTGGTGATGGGGAAAATCAAATGTGAACAGTTTAAGTCCTAGCAAAACTCAGAAAAATAGTCTCGGGCAATCATCTGTAGTTACATATTTTCACCTGTTTGCTTTGTAAACCTCGTAGAAAGCAAGGACGTGTGGTGTGAACACATATTTCAAATGTTCACTATGCTCCTCTATTTTGAAAGATATGCCTTTCTTTCGTAATGAGTAAATGAGTAATAATAATAATTGTTTGGAAGATAAAAAAAAAGAATGGTATGCCCTTTCACAAAAAAGAAAGAATGGTTTAAAAGAGAACTTGCATGCATCAACATAACTGATAGGTTTCCTCATTATATATATAGATAATTACTATTTGTTAATGCAGTAGTCTATTTGTTATTTTCTAGATACCTAAGTAATCTATTATTTTTATAACTAATTAATTTGAGAAAAAAATAAGTTGTACGTTTTACAGCTAATGTATATATATATATATAGGATGTGATGATATGAACAATATATTTAAGATAGCAACACTTGCTGAATTCTGACTCATCAGTTTTTTTGTAATATTCAAACAATTTTTTTTTTTGAAAAAAGATTCAAACAAAATTTTCATAATCCTTTACTTTCGATTTAACTATACTAACCATTTAACTTTCTTTAACTGACTTTGAATGATAAAAAGAGACAACATTTTACTTTCTTGGTCAGCAAATTTTTTTTTTTTGGAAAATACATAATATGAACATATCACCATTCACTCTTTTCGTATCCTTTCCGCAAACTTGTTAATTATTAATTTTCAGCTTTTGTTTTTCCTTTCCGCTTCTTTCTATAATTTTTCTTTTCTGATCATGCTATTTTTTCTTTCAAGGTTATTTTAATATTCTTATTATGTTTTACGTAACCATGTAAGTTTTACCGTTCTAAAAACGATAACTCAGCCTTTTAGAACAGCCTTTGGTTAATCTTTTTTACCTTTTCATATCTCTTTTCACAGAATATATAATAGACAAAATAAAGTAACGTTTTAGAAAGGTTATAAACAACACCACTCACTAACTTGATGTGCCTCTAAAACTAACATTGCTTAGTGGAGAAGCTGAACTTTTGCAACCAGTAATCCTTTATTTATAGAAATGTTTACTTTAATGAAATTAATGGGCCTTTGATGTTTATTTGTTCATAATATAAAATAGAGATAATACGTGTGACGAAAGGTGTAAATTAAAGGGTCAAATATTCCTTCCGTATTTCCAGGACTTGGGTTTCTCGCTTCATTGATTAATCTTTAAACATGCCCACATTCACAAATACAATACTAATTGTGATTGTTCATATATATCAGTTGCAGAACCAGTCCTAGTAATTACATGGTTAAAAGCAAATCTTTAAAAGTGGCCTCTATATTAATTGACTCCAAAAGATTTATAAATTTTTTTTTATAGAGGAATCGAACCTAGAACATGTTATCCCCTATACCATTACTTCCACCACTACAGCTAATTTCAACTCTCTTTTTTTTTTCCAACTTTCTGTCCAACTAAAGTCAGTAAAACAGATAATAATTTGGTGGCCAAAAGCAAAGCTTGTTCAGCTTTCTTCCAGACCGGGCTCTGATCAGTTTGCATACGACTATATATCTAAATAATGAATGATAATATTGATAGTCTAATATTTTCCGAAAATGTGTATATGAAGCTTTGGTCTATGTTAGTTATTTATTATATTTTCATTTTGACATAAGTTGCAACTCTCCATTTTATTTTCAAATAAACTGCTTTAAATTCAAAAATCTTGGGGAGAAAAGTTTCCAGTGAATCCTTTAATCGGGTTCTCACAAAACCGCTTTTAGATCATATTTTTTCACCATACCCAAGATTCGCATAATCTTGAAATGTCAATTAAAATTGATGATAAATACTTCTATTTAAACAAGACTGCATAACAACAATTCGTTAAAAGAACCACAATAACGAATATGGCTATTTTTGGGGGCAAATCAACAAACATGACTATTGGAAAGAATCAAAGAAGTGATATGTTGTTATTAGATAGGCTCCCTTGTCTTAACCTAATAGTCTTTGCTTTATTTACTAAAAGGGAGTAAAGAAGAGTCTCACAACTCACAAGCACTAGTGCTAAGTTCGTGGAATTATATTTGTCCACTAACGGTCAAATTTAAACGCTTTTTTCAGTGAGATTTCCCTTTGATCAATTTTTAATCATAAATTAAGCCCTAATTGCATTATTGGTGATCCTTTTAATCAAAACCAGTCTCCAACATTGACGAGTCTTTTTGACTAATGGATCTATTTAAAGGCCTAAAACATTCTTTATCAGACTATCTTGGGCCCAGCTAAATATATACTACTATGATTTATCATTTTTTTGTTTTGCAGCAAGGGATGTATGCCACATCGCCAGTGCATGTGTATACTTAAATCGAATCTTCGAAACGGACACATCTTGAGTCTTTTTATATAAAAACCAAAACAAAACCAAAGGTACACAGGTACACAACCACAACCAAGAAACATAATTTTATGTAAGTAATTCTTTCAGTCTTTACTTTTTTGCACTCAGATGATTATACAGCTATTTTAATGATTACAAAAGCTATCTAGAAACTGAAAACAGCGGTCTTTTTCAGCTGGCATCAGAAAATCGCATAATCTCCAGTTTCAAGAAATTTTGATACAAAGAAAAGAGAAACAATTTCCACAAGAAATTTGTTAACAAACCATAAAGCAAAGATAGCGAAAATACCAGTCTTTTCAACATCTATATATAGCATATCTCTTAATTATGCTGCAATCCATATAATTTAACAAGAAACTGAACTAAAAAGGAAACCTTAAACCTATAGAACGCTGCCGTATCAACCAAGTAACTGTTCAAGGTCCACTTATCATTCAGTGGCTGGTGATATAAACCAGATTGGAAGAAAAAAGAAATTAAAAGCGAAAAATTATAAATGAAACGTTGAGCCTTTGCACTCACATTTTTTTTTTGGTTCCAGATTTATCATCAAATCGCTACGGAGCCGCATTGAGACATATAAGGTATCAACCATGGTGGCAATGAACCCTACAGTTTTGTGGAAGCCAGCAAACGAGAAGTCAAGACTTGAAAAAATAATGAACATATTGCAAATATAAGAGGTTTACACACAGACAGAAGTAGGTCTTCTTGTTACTTGTTACCTCTCTTAATAATATGTAGGCAAGTTGATTTTGTCGGCCAAGAAGAGTGAAGAACGATCCTATGATAAATCCACATCAAATGTAAAAAAATTTGCAAATTTCTGTGGCTTAAGACTACACCACTCGCTATAACTAAACCGAAATATATCAAGGTTTTTCATCGAGGCATACTCCTTGTTGCAGAAAACAAACTCACTGGAAAATCTCCAACTCCTTTTGGAACATTGTTAATAGATTAGATACGAACAAATAAGTTCTCAAAGTCAAGAATCTAGTTTAGCAGAGTGTTTAAACTGTCAATCCTTCTTTTTTCTTAGACAGCATAGTTAGTTTACCCACTTCTTGGTTTCGTGAGGCACAAGACAGCATAGTAAGACATGTATCCTAACCACGTGATAATCATGGATGTCAACCAAACTGCAATTGTCAATATTGCTGACCAAAATTGGAATTCTTAAGAGTCAGAGCCTCTTGGTATACTATTCCACCACCTCAGAAATATAGAATAGTAGTTCGGAATCATATGACAACTGCTTAATGTGTTAATGTACACAACTACACATTGATTGTTTTAGTTATCCTCTAAACTTTGTCGTAGTAAATACCTATGAAGAGGATCAAGCCTTGGTTTCAATGATAAATAGATAAAACAATTTGTTGTGCATACAAATATAGTGTCCATCATCAAAAATGGTGATCATCTACGACCACTAACAAACTGTCTTTGTTATTTACTCTCAGTGAATAATCGCTTGGTTTTGTTTCCCTTCTCACACAATAGAATCTGTTACAACATGTTCACGCCTCTTGAAAAATCTATTGTAAAACACATATGAACAGGATCAATGAAGCCTTGGTTTCAATGATAAATAACTATAGATAGAATACTTTGTTCTGCATAAATATAGTTTCAGAACACAAGCAAAATAAACAACAACAAAACAAAGATGGTCCACAAAGCATAATAAAATCCAACCAAAAAATTACATAACATGATCAGAATTTGAAGTCATCTTGTGCATCCATTGCCCAAGCAAACTTTGGCACAAGAGATGTGTCAAAGACCTAGAACAAGAAAGATTTTAAAATTAGTTCACAAGAATTTGTGTTTAAACAATACAAACAAGTTTACTTCAATTCTAATTATTTACCTTTTCAACTGAGATTACATTAACCTTGCACCATGTGACACTGATCCTAGGATCCATGTAAGTCATGTGTGACAAATCTGATTCTAATATTTCTTTGTGCTTCAAGCTGTTTTTGACAGCCTTCTTGACTTGTTCATACACATGAATCTTGTGATCCATATTCCCTGTTTTTCAGACAGATAGAACACATATAAAAAATTGATTGTTAGTTAGGAGAAATTTGAAAGAAAAATGAATGAAGAAAAAAAATCATACCTTTACATCCAAAGTCATGGAAGCAATGTAGATTTTGAACAATTTGGGAGTGAGACCTGTTGCAAGTTTATCTAGATGGTACAGTATAATCTTTGTGCTCAAATCATGAAACACAACATCAATCTCTGATTTTCCTATGATAAGCAAATATTTCAGTGAAAGAAAAGAAAAAACTGAATAACCATATTTAATATTAACAATGTACCAGATTGGAACTGTTAAAGTGAATTGCAAAAAGGAGACTGAAACTCAGTTATGTATTGAAACTGAGTTGAGTCTCCATCAAGAAAGATAAACTGAGCAGACAAAACAGCAAGTGTGAGTATGTACCAAAATAAAACTAGATAGTGAGCAAGATAAGTTTTGACTTTACTGCAGAAAACTATTCTAGCAAAGCCAAGATATTATGTTTTGTTAGCCATTGTTTTACTATTTAGTTCCACAAACCCCATAAAAAAGAAAGAAACCAAAACAGAGCAAGAAGTAAAAGCCATCCATCTTTGAATTTCACCACAAGAATCCATCATCTATTCATGCTCTATTCAAAGAATATACAGCATCCGTTTATATCAAGCTTGCATTTCACTATGTCCATTGATTTTAGTGAGACTTGCAAACAATTTAAAAAGTAAGTGTATTTGCTGAGACATAATTTCCAGATTCTAAATTTTTTTATAAGTTTAGATCACTTAAAAACACACATATCTAAGATAGTACCTTCATTTTGTTCTTCCACTTTGCAGCAACCAACAGTTTCAAAAGTCATCGGTGATGACTTGACAAATAAACGTTGAGAATTGGTAGAGTTTAATTTGATAAGAAAATACATTTGAATGTGAGGAGGAAAAAAACAGATTTTTTAACCTTCTAAGACACTTTCTGTCTTATGAATTATTCCTTTAGTCACTTCCCACTTGGGAAACACAATATGACTCTCAAATGTCATCTTTACCCTTATTTTAGACCACTCAAGACTTGCCTAACCATTTTCAAAGTAACCATGGTTCACCCTTTTTACTGATTTTTTATTTGTTTCTCGGACAGGAAACCGATCCGACAAATCTCTCCGAATCAAATCTTTATTTTCATCTTTGTCGAAACCGGTGTGAGTTTCGAAGTTACAACATCCGAAGCTAACGGGATCTGTCCCGAAATCGACAAAGTATAATGGTGAAGAAGAAATCCAAGTCTCCTCAGTCGAAGGCGAAGGCGAAGAAGATTCCGAAATCTGGTGATTCTGTGCAACCAGACCCTCCGCCGGCTTCATCAGGTTAGCATTTGGGCATCTTCTGTTTCTTCTCTTTCTGTTAAAGTTTCAATCTTTTGGACTTCTAAACCGAGTTCTTCTCGAAATCAGAAGACAATTCTAGGGTTTTTTCTCTTCCAATTTTTTTGTTTTTTTACTTAGTTTACTCGAATCCAAGTTTCTGTCTTTTTCTGGGTTTACTCGAGTCCCAATTTTATACTTTTTCATTCTTCTTGTTTTTTTCTGATTTTTGGGGGGATTTTGTTTTCTCCGGGTTTTATCTTCTCAATTTCAGGTTTTTTTTCTTGATTTGTTTCCTGGGTTTGTAGGACCTTCAAGATGATTACTGACGGTAAATTTTTTTTTTCCTCACACTTTTCAGCACCCATCCAACCGGATCCGCGCCTCCCGTTAAGGCTATTTGCGACTGATAGATTCCCCATCAACAAACTTAACATATATTCTTCACCGGAGATCCTCCCATTCCTTCGTCACGTTCTTAGAGACACTCCGGAGTTCCAAACCATCCGACAGTCTTGTTTTGGAAAGCTTTTCGACATCCCATCCCGACAAGCTCAGCAATCTACAAAGCTCATTCACTCGTTCCTCACTCGCCAACTCATATGTGGGGATGAGCACACGCTCTGGTCGGTTTTTGGTGGAAACCCTCTCCGTTACGGTCTCAAAGAGTTTGGAACTGTAACAGGTCTGAATTGTGGATCTTTTCCCGAAGGATATCATCCCGACACCGCTAAGTCTGTTGTTGCGGGCAAAGATCAAGTTTGGAAGAAACTTTTTGGGAAGAAGAAGATGATAACTATAGCTGAGCTCTGTCAGATGCTTGAGAAAGATAAGGACATGTCGAGCTGGAAGAAGATTCGTATAGCTCTGATTATCATAGTCGACGGCGTTCTCATTGCGCACAAACAAGTCCCCCGCCCTACTCCTCGATATGTGAGCATGCTTAGAAGACTCACAACTTTCTTTGCGTTTCCTTGGGGTAGAGAATCGTTTGTGAAGACCATCTCGTGCATGAAACCACCCAAGCCTGCTCCACCTAAGATCAAGGATCCTGTCGCTTGGCTCGTGCACAAGCTCAAGCAGCGATCTTTCCGACTTCAGGGCTTCCCTCTTACACTCCAATTGGTTGCCTTCCGCGCCATCCCCCAACTGCTTGATTTCATCCCGGATCCTCTCGACCACCGTACGCTGATGGACCTTGAAGATGGTTACCTACCCCAACACAAGTCCATCAATTCCCTTGATATCCGGCGTGTCGAATTCTCCTCTAATGTAAGTAATCAGGCTAGTATATATTGAGTAACAACAATGTCCACGTCCACAATGTCCATGTCCACATCAATTTATGTCAAATACAAAGAAACTTGAGAGTTAACAATATGTCCACGTCCACAATCCCAAAGATAAGAAGTGTTTTGTCCATGGATTTGATTGATTAATTTTTGGTGTCAATCATGTTCTCAGCTTGCTGTCACACCGGTCATAGCTATCGAAAGCCAAGAGGATCCTGGTTGGGGAGAGTGGTCCAACGCTGCCAAGGACGACTGTATAAGTTACATGAAACAGTTGATATCTGATAGGTACACATTCACCAAAGCAATGTGGCCTGGTGGGGTGACAACGGAGCCTTTGCTTATAAAGCCTAAAGATCATGGTCTCCGTCACGGGAAGAAGAAGCTCACTCGGGTCAAACAATCTCTCAAACCAAAGCCGCTCACCAAGAAGGAGACGTCTTCAAGGAAGCAAAGGCGCATAAGTTCTTACTTCACACGATCAAATGTCAATAGTTACACCAACGAACAACTTACGGCGATTGTGCTGGGACTTCAAAAACAGATGAAACAGATGCAAAAATTACTAAACAAGAAGAAGAGAAAAGCTCATGGAAGGCAAACATCATTTCATACAGTGCTATCTCGTAGCAAGAAGCCACGGACATCTCATCAGGAAGAACAAGGAGCACCTTTTGAACAGGTATAATGTTCTCATACTCTATTCTTGTTTTTGTTCGCGAAAACTCTTACTGTTTGCAAATAGTTTCTTATGGATCATTTAACTTCTGCTTATAGGATCCTCTTGATATTGACCCTCCAACTGATCAGGTGATGTTTAATCACCCTCCAACCAACAGCCAATTCTCATTGGGCCAATTGTTTTCAAATAATATAGATAAATAATATGTTTTCGGGTCGCTGCAGGGTGTAGATGCTATGGACAGAGATGATCACGAGGAGCCACAGTCACCTATCATAAGTCAGTACGCAGCTCATCTCCATCGGCAGGCTACTGAAAACATGAACACTCCTTCTGATGCGAATTCTAACGAACCCATCCACACCCCAACTGTCCATGTCTCTGCTGACACTGACCTGATCACTGATGAGCTGAATCCCACAGACCAGGTGAAGTTTAATAATTCCTGGTTTCACATAGAATTACAACTACTAGTTCCTGCTAATGGAACCACAGCTCACTTAGAATTACAACTACTACTTCCTGCTAATTAAACCCTTTTTCTCATGGTAGGATGTGGATCCTCTTGCGAACAACACATACACTGTCCACAGTTCACCTGACCACAGTTCAGAAGACGACAAGGGGGAACCTGTTTTTATAACAACCATACGTCATAAACCACTTGTCTCAGAGATTAGAACTGATGAGCACAATTTAGAAGACGAGCAGGTGATGTCCAATCATTCCAGCTTTCACATAGAGCTTTCCAGTTTTCTCATTACACCCAGTTTAACTATTTATTGTTTAAAAACAGGAGGATGCGGAGGTTATGCACTGCGACACTGTCCCCGACTCGCGGAACCCCAAATCACATGACGAGGTGGACACTGTTTTTAGAACAACCAACGAGGTGGACAACCAGCTCGACAACCTTGACTAACTCTTCTTAGTTGGCATGTGTAGGATGTGGATGCGATGGACATCCACAAAGAGGATGTCCACATTTCAGCTGATCAAAAACCAGACGGAAAGGAGGTTGTCACTCATACCCTGTTTCACATATATATATAAATAAATAAATATATATATATATATATATATATATATATATATATATTTATAGGCAGCAGCCTAATCTCATTGGGGAACGAGGGGAACCTTCATTCTACTCTTTTCTTGTCTGCATGGTAGGATGTTGATGCTATGGACCACGAATCAGAAGACGAGCAGGTGATGTCCAATCATTCCAGTTTTCACATAGAGCTTACCAGTTTTCAGTCAATATTTAATCAGTTATCATGGTACGATGTGGATGCTATCCTCTTTCGACAACCTTGACTAACTCTTCTTAGTTGGCATGTGTAGGATGTGGATGCTATGGACATCCACAAAGAGGATGTCCACATTTCAGCTGTTCAAAAACCAGACGGAAAGGAGGTTGTCACTCATACCCTGTTTCACATATATATATATATATTTATAGGCAGCAGCCTAATCTCATTGGGGAACGAGGGGAACCTTCATTCTACTCTTTTCTTGTCTGCATGGTAGGATGTTGATGCTATGGACCACGAATCAGAAGACGAGCAGGTGATGTCCAATCATTCTAGTTTTCACATAGAGCTTACCAGTTTTCAGTCAATATTTAATCAGTTATCATGGTACGATGTGGATGCTATCCTCTTTCGACAACCTTGACTAACTATTCTCGGTTGGCATTTGTAGGATGTGGATGCTATGGACATCCACAAAGAGGATGTCCACATTTCAGCTGTTCAAAAACCAGACGGAAAGGAGGTTGTCACTCATACCCTGTTTCGCATATATATATATATATTTATAGGCAGCAGCCTAATCTCATTGGAGAACGAGGGGAACCTTCATTCTACTCTTTTCTTGTCTGCATGGTAGGATGTTGATGCTATGGACCACGAATCAGAAGACGAGCAGGTGATGTCCAATCATTCTAGTTTTCACATAGAGCTTACCAGTTTTCAGTCAATATTTAATCAGTTATCATGGTACGATGTGGATGCTATCCTCTTTCGACAACCTTGACTAACTATTCTCGGTTGGCATTTGTAGGATGTGGATACTATGGACATCCACAAAGAGGATGTACACATTTCAGCTGATCACAAACCAGACGATGACGAGGTTTTCACTCATACCCTGTTTCACATATATATCTATATTTACAGGCAGCAGCCTATTCTCATTGGGGAACAAGGGGAACCTTCATTCAACTCTTTTCTTGTTTGCCAAGTAGGATGTGGATGCTGTGGACCACGAAACAGAAGATGTCCACAACTCACCAGACCACGACATACAGGATTCGCATCCAGAACCCCAGTCACCGAGAACAATTCAGAATGCCAATGGACCTATACCCGATGACCACCAGACAACTCCTGCTCGTGAGAAAACAAAGATGAAGACCACAGAGACTCGTACATTCGGGACACTATACCCCGGCCGTTTGGACCCGCCTTCTAAAATCTACGATAAAGCTGAACACCCAGACAGCCCCGAGATTAGTCACATCCTCCATCATGGTGTCAGGATTTACGATTCAAAAAGCCCAGACCCACCTCTATCCAGAGGTCCAATATTCTACAAAACCGCTGGTCCCTCCTCTCCGCCACCCATTCGTTTAAGGTTATCACCACTTCCTTTCACTCCACTCACATCACCGGTCAAGAGTAATGAAAGTGGTCTTGGCTTCGCGAGCCACGCAGCATCACCCAATGCATTTACAGCCACAGCTTCGTCGAACTCGCCACCATGCATCGGACGTTCAACTTCTGCTGAGGAGGTATGTGTCCTATATAGGAGAGTGGTAGAATTACATCACCTCAACAAATCTGATAAGTTTTCATTTATTGGCCAAAAACAGAATCTGCAAGCCGAGGATCCCATCGTTGATCTCACAAAAACTAAAGACCCCCCGCGACATGTTCCATCTTCCCTCGAAAATGTTCTCGCTAAGGAATTTTTCAGCTCTCCACTGATTCCCGCTTTGGATCTCATCACCCCCCTCCCAGAGAGGGAATGGGAGCTTTTTCATCCAATTCTCAAAACCAACTTGAATGTGTAAGATTTACTATCAACATCTCAGTACTTGTTTCATGATTAGATTTAGAGATTCTCTTTATTCCATCCCTTATTTTCTAATTAATTTTGTCTCAGGTACCATATCACTCCTTCTGAATTCGAGTTTTCAAACAAATCTCTGATCGAAGTGGCTCAGCCAAAGCAATGGACAACCACATATGTGAGACGCACTCTCTTTTTTTTTCGGAGATCATTGTCTGCTACATATTTGTTTTAACTCAGAAACATTTTCAACCTTGCAGCAAATGGAAATGCTTGTCCACATGCTTTCTGCGAGACACTCTGAGGTTCTTCAGGTTGAAAAAGCAGCTTTCGCCCCACCTATCCTTTCTTCAGCTATCAACGACATTTTCGACGATTTCAACAAGTCTGGTAAGAAGAATAAGAACAATTACGTCTGGGAACAGCGTTTGGTCGACATTGTTCTCTGCACTGGAAAGAAATGGATGGAGGACATCCACACCATCTACACGCCTATGCTCTGGAACAAGTCTCACTGGGTTGGGTTAGCAATCAACCTCGATATGGGATTGGTTGAAGTACTTGATCCTCTCCCCGCTTTGCATGGAGTTAGACGCATGGCTAAGTGGATGAAACCTATGCTGACTTGCCTCCCTTATCTTGTGAAGAAAGTTGCCATGTGTGAGCTAACTCAATTCACTGGTCTTAAGCCGTTTATCTGCACCCGCATTCCAGACATCTACATTAACGGTCGTTCCGGTGATTGCGGACCTGTTACAATGAAGTTCCTAGAGTTGCACGCACATGGTGATCCATCCCCTGGAATGGCTGGCATCACAGACCAGATTGTCGACAACATACGCAAGCAGTACGCAATGGACATCTACAAGACCATGGTGCTGCCGGCGTACTATGCTGGCCATTGCACTGATGATCAGACCACGCTAGTATGACTGTCTCCTCCCCACCTTTTGTTTTGTAATATATTGGGAGTCTCGGAGTACTTTTGTTTTCAATGCTTTTGGTAAGCCGGCAATGTAACTCGCGCGAACATATCGCTATCTTAAACTTTCTGCGCATAAGACTTCTATATGTCTTGGACTGTCTATGTGTTTGCTACTAATTAAGTAAAGGCTTAACATATGTCATCTTTTACCATTTTCTATGTCCACATCCACAATCAATAAATCACATCCACAAACATCACTTCGTGTCCACATCCACAACCAATAAATGCATCACTTATATTTTGTTTTTTTACTTTACGACGGACCTCAACATAAAATTCATTTCCATTAAGTATCCTCACCAAACAAAAACCCTAACACCCTCCCATCTCTCTCAATCTGATTCCTGCTCTTCACTCTTGCCCCTCTTTACACCTCCTACTTTCGTCATGAGCTCATCCTCTTCCTCCTCACGGTCAAATACAGGCAGACAAACAAAGGGGATACCAACTCATTGTTGGTGTGGATCTAATCTGACTACATTCGGCGCTCAAACAAAGGATAATCTCTTCCGCAGGTTCTATCGATGTGAGATTGGGGTCAAGGTACGTTCAATACCAACCGTCTATTGTTAACCAATATCCTCATTCTCATTATATGTAAGTCGGATCTAATCCCCATTTCCCTTATCAGAGGAAAATAGAGCCCCACTTGTTCAAGTGGGTGGACGAGGCCATTGTTGACGAAATCAACATGGTTGATGATAAACACTCCCAACTAAAGGAAGATGTCGACTCTTTCAAGATGTACACAGCAAGACGTTTCGAAAACCAGGCCAAACAAATCGACCGCACACTCCACCAGATCAAAATGCTTATGGATGCAAGGTCGATCAGCCGTGACACTCAGGACAACTCAGCTTTGACAACATAAGATACTCTTGCGTCCCCAAGGATGTCTTCTCCTACGTACAACCCATTGACGAACATCGCAGTTGGTCTTATAGCACTTGGAACAATGGCATGGATCTACGCTAAGATCAACAGCTAGATGTTTCAACTAGATTTGTCAATTTGGCTGTATGTGGTCTTTTTCAGATATGTTAGGATATCAACTAAAATCAATCCTTTTCCTTGTTCGGAGTATGTAGTCTTGTTCGGATTTGTTAGATTTCACGGGTTCTTTTGATTCTATAACCAAACCTTTTTTCTTGTTCTGTTTAACCAAATTAGTACAGTTCAAACTTGAAACATATATAATTGTTTGTCCATGTCCACAACATACCAACATGAGCAGCACACTTTCAATAACATCTCCTAAGAATCTCAAATTTCATGGATGAGCAAAATAAAAGGTTTGCCGATAACAAATACACATTGCATCAAAAACAAGGTCCAAATCATATGTCTCACCAACAAAAAATTGTTTATCAAAAATTGTTGATATCCACCTAAGGCATGGTTTCTGTGGACAGCAATTAAATCTTGAAACACATAGAACCGTTCGTCCACGTCCACAATCTAACCACTAAAACCAATATGATCAGCACACTTTCAATGACGTCTCTTAAGAATCATGGTTTCCAATATGATCAGCACACTTTCAATTGCAGAGAACAAATACATTAAATAATAATAACTCTTTAATAATTGCATCACAAACATGGTTCAAATCATATGTTTCACCAACGAATAAATTGTTTGCTCTCAACGAATTGTCCCAAAAAATGAACATCAAGAACAACAGACATAAAATCCGCAGGGGAGATCAACTCCACTTTTTCCCTAAGTCTCCTAAATAAAGCATGTCCTCATCACGAACACAAAAAACCTACGAATACTTCATCCTAAATAAAGGAACCCCATACATGGTCAACAAAAAGATAAAACTTTCGCTTCACTCCTAGATTGGACGGACGCAATTGGTTCGGTTGTGTCCAAATCCACCACACCTCCCACATTTGTTCTGATTCACTTTCTTCTTCGGTACCTAAAACAATACAAACAAACCTGCATTATACAAACAAGAAATGCTTCGATTTTCAGCTGTCCCAAGATACCTCAACCTTTCTCACCTTAATCTCTCCCGTAGAGGGTATGCGTGTCTTGCGACGACGTCCAGGCTGCCTCTTAGTGATTGGAGGGTACACAACCATCTTGCTTACTTCCTCAGGCATGTCCACATCCCTTGCGTCTTCATCAGGATTGATCACACCTGCATATGTCTCCCTCCACACCGACGTCTTGTACCAATGACCACACAGTGTATCCGTAGACACTCCAATACCATTAGCTGCTGGTATAGCATGTCCACAAGGTATTTTGATATTATCAAAATACTTACAACTACACTTCCTCTCATCCAGCATTACTTTGTCAGACCTCCCAAACTTTCCCAAAATTTGGCAAGTCCACTCAGTGACAGAATTTACGTAACTTCCATTAACAGACGCCATGTTCTTCGTCATCTCTTTGTCCACCTCTATAGTGACAGCGCCACTGTGTCTCTCCGCCTTCCTCCTACGCGCACTGAACCACCTTGTCATCATTCTCTGAATGAATCTTACCAACTCAAGGATGTTGGCTCCCCTCCCTTCCAATAGCGCATTATTCAGCTGCTCAGCAATATTACTAGTCATGATGTTATACCTCTCACCAGGGAAATTTACTCTTGACCAACGACCTGTACCAATTTTGCCGAGATATACCCCACAGGCACTGTTAGTGGCTCTAATCTTCCCATAAAGGTCCTTGTACTCACGCGGCATGTGCGCCATCGCTGTCTTCGTCACCAACTCTGCTAAGTGCTTACTTGAAAACCTTGAATTCACATTTCTTGCCAAATGTACTATGCAAGCTCCATGCTTGGCTTGAGGATAAATCTTACTCACAGCATTGGCTAGACACACCGCCCTGTCAGATATTATGGCCAGTGATGGGGAATCGCTTAAAATCCTCTCTACTTTTTGCAAAAACCAGGTCCACGCATCCTCGTCCTCAGCGTCCACAACAGCAAAAGCTAGGGGGAAGATCTGAAAATTAGCATCCTGCCCACTAGCTGTCAAGAGAACTCCCTTGTACTTGCCACTTAGATGGGTTCCATCTATCACCAACACATGCCTCAGCTTTCTAAATCCACTAATCGAAGCACCAAACGCAAGGAACAAGTAAAGGAAACGTTCATCCCCATCGTCATCTACATCGGTCTCCAAATCAGCAATCGTACCAGGATTTGCCAACTTCAGCATGTGCAGATACTCAGGAAGCTTCAAATATGCATCCTCATCAGAACCACGCACCCCAAGGATCGCTTTTTCCTTAGCCTTATAGCACGTCATATACGAAGCATTCACGCGGAGGTCCTCCAAAAGAAGTTTCTGCAAATCACGTGCAACAGGAGCCTTTCCTGGGTTCCCAAACTTAGCTTTGTACACGGCTGCAATGACACGAGATGTTGCTCTACTCTTGTAGCCTTGTCGGTAATCAATTGGGCAGAGATGATCGAGCTGCGCCTTCCTCATCTCATAGTAACCACACCCCCGAATCTCATGAGCCGTTACACGCCAATCACACCTCTTATCTGGACACTCCACAACAAAAGAATCCACTTTCGTCCTTGTCTGCGTGTATTTAAACTGTTTTTTAATTGCATAAATTGCCAAAGCAATCTGACAATCCTCCTTGCTGCCAAAAACCTTCCCAACAGCTATTTCACCGTCATGTTCGTCCACATCCATGTCGGGGATTTCAGACACATCATATTCAGTGTCATCGAACATTGGAGGAATATCAAACTCCTCGTCGTCAACATCAGCGAGTTTACGTGCAGGTCGACTGCCCATGTAACCACCAGCCTGAGCCTCACCACAACCACCCATCCAAGGATTATAATCCTCAGGCTTCAGCGTGTTTTCTTTCTTCTCAGAGCCGCTTGAACCCCCAACCTCAACATACGTTCTTGGTCCTGAGTTTTTCTTCAGCCCTTCAACAATCTTATCCTCGTTGAATACAACATTAACTGCATTAGAACCTCCGTAGTCTCCATCTAATAAGGGCTTCCAAAACTCCCTGTCGTAACATCTTGGTCTCAGTTCTATCTCGTCTAAAACAACATCTCCTTCAGTGTTTGCTCCTGAACTGAAACCACTATCATCCACACCGTAGCTGCTATCTCCATTAAGTCTCTCACCACTCATCAATTTTTCTTCAACCTTCTCAACTTCTCGTACAAAATCATCATCTAAGGCAAGGTTTATAACCTTAGTCTTAGAAGCAGCGGATGAAACGTATCCCCTCTTAGATGACCCTGACGAAAACTTTGCTGCATCTGGTGACACAAACCCCAAACCAGAATCATCCACAACATCAGTGTCCACAATCCGGGGTTTCTCTTCAAATTGAGCAAACAGGTTCATCCCCCCGTTCACTTTCTGATGGGAGCAGAAATACTTCGCAGTCCCATCACTTGTAATCAGCACCGGTGGGGTCATAATACCAGTTGCAAGCTCCCTGCTTGTTAGTGGCCAGTAGCTCAAAGCAACCCCAAACCGTCCTTCATCGACCCTAAACTCCCGCAGGACGTTTCGTTCTAGCTCCAGATAACCAATGCCTTCGTACACAGGAACCATATGACCCATGCGATTCTTCTCAACGATGAAGTCCCATTTTCCTGAGCCGCCACACACCCACTCGCCGCAAAGAACCAAGCAATGGTCGTCCATATCCAAAGATAGCTCCTTTTTTTAAAAAAAAAACACAAATTATACGACAAAGGTTAGATAATGATTGGTTAGATAATGATTGGTACAGACATTGTGTTTACAATGTAAAGCAAAGAAACAACAAAACAAGAGTCCCAAAACTATCACCTTTCTCCTCCACCGGCGGCAGCTACTTCTTCTCCTCCTACGAGAGAAGAGATATTATGCATTTATTAGCAAGTTCACCTACTTTATTCAAACACAGCATACCCTGACCATTGGATCTATGTCAATCCAATGGTTCCTGTCTGTCTGCCGAACCAAAGCATAAAAAACTTAATTCCTCATCTAAGGAAACATGTCGATTGTGTTTGGTCCCCACAAAGATGACATATTTTTATATTAATAAAACTCATAAAACTAACTCATCCTCTTCCAATGCTTAACCAGAGCAAAAGGGTATATGGGTACAAACATGTGGGGGGGGAAGAAGAAAGAAGTGTCCTCCAAGAACAATGTATCTAATGAAGTAAAAAAAAAGAAAAAAGTGTCTGTTGGGGCAATCAACTCAAAAAAACACGGTAAAACACACAAGATAAGAAAATTGGGTCGGGTGAAATGGTTTCCAAGGGGATGGACTTTAATGACATTGCATGTGTCGTCTTCTTCTATCAATTTGATTGACATGTTGCTGGATGCAGAGAGTAGCAGAGAAAAAGTTCCTGTTTTTCGTTTAGGTTTTGCTTTTGGGATTTTCTCTCTGTATTTGACCTTTCCCTTTTTGAGTAAAATAGCACATATGTATAACATATAGAAATACAAGCCATTCGTTTTGTATTTTCATGTGTATTTAATTTTAATTCAGAATATTACTGACCACAAATAGCTTTCTTATTTTAATAAATTTGTTTCATTTTTTTTGTCACGGAAATAATAAATTTGTTTCATAATGTTAAGTAGTTTTTGTTATAATTATATTATATTGCTTATTTTATAATATGTAAAGTGTATTTATTATTATAGTATATATAAACTACGTAAAGAAAAAGAAAGTAGAATACCAAAGTGAGAGAGGATGAAGTTATTATTATATGTTCGAAAGGGACACTTTACAAATGAACCGAAACGTTCAATTTATAGAGAAGCTGTGAGACATATTTTACTGTGAAACATTAATGATATGGGATCCACTTTGAAGACAATACGTAAAGTATTGACTTTTACAACACTCCCCCTTGGAGACCAGTATCTTTAATGTTCTATTATGCTTCTTCAGTTGCCTCGTCAAAAACCTTTCTTGGAAAACCATGTAGGAAAAACCATAGCAAGGTAAAAGAGTACAACTCTGAAACTCCCCCTCGAGTAGACGATCGTTACAGGTTTTGTTGATGACGCATTCAAATATTGTAAATATGTTTTCTAAATGTCGTAGTAGGTAGTGACTTCGTAAAGAGGTCTGCAGCATTATCACAGGATCGAACATATTTTCCTTCAATTTATTTATTCTTCTCGAGTTCTTGGGTATATGAGAAGAACTTTGGTGGAATATGTTTGGTTCTGTCACTTTTGATGTATCCTTCCTTTGTTTGAGCGACACATGCTGCATTATCTTCATATAAGGTGGTCGGTTTTGAATTGACGTTGATCCCACTACTTGAAAGGATGTTTTGACTTATTGATCTGAGCCATACACATTCTCTACTTGCTTCGTGGAGAGCAATTATTTCATCATGGTTCGAGGAAGTGGCTACAAGTGTTTGTTTCTGGGAGCGCCACGATATAGCAGTTCCTCCAACTGTGAATACATACCCTGTTTGTGATCGAGCTTTATGGGGATCAGATAGATACCCTGCATCTGCAAAGCCCACCATTTCTCCGTTTGAGTTATTAGGATAAAATAATCCTAAATCGATCGTTCCTTGAAGATAGCAAAAGACATGTTTGATCCCATTCCATTGTCTTTGCGTAGGAGAAGAGCTGAATCTTGCCAAAAGATTAACAGCAAATGATATATCAGGCCGAGTACAGTTCGCAAGATACATAAGTGCTTTTATTGCACTTAGATACGATACTTCAGGACCAAGTATCTCTTCATTTTCTTCATGTGGTCGGAAACGATCATTTTCAACATTGAGTGACCTAACGACCATAGGAGTGCTTAATGGAGTTGCTTTGTCCATGTTGAATCGTTTCAATACTCTTTTAGTATAGGTAGATTGGTGTACAAATATACCCTTTTGAGTATGTTCAATTTGTAGACCAAGACAATAATTTGTCTGTCCGAGATCTTTCATCTCAAATTCTCCTTTTAAATAATCGGATGCCTGTTGTATTTCTCCTTGGGTCCCAATAATATTTAGATCATCAACATATACGGTAATTATTACAAATCCGGACGATGTTTTCTTGATGAAAACACAAGGGCATATAGGACTATTTATATATCCCTCATTAGTTAAATGCTTACTGAGACGAATATACCACATACGTCCAGATTGTTTTAAGCCATATAATGATCTTTGCAATTTTATTGCACATAACTCCTTAGGTTTAGAACTTAATGGTTCTGGCATTTTAAATCCTTCATGGATCCTCATATAAATATCAGTATCTAAGGATCCGTACAAATACGCAGTAACAACATCATTAGACGCATCTCTAGATTTTGATTGGCCGTTAAACTCATCAAAAATCTAAATGTGATTGCATCCATAACAGGAGAGTATGTTTCTTCGTAATCGATCCCAGGTCTTTGAGAAAATCCTTGAGCTACAAGATGAGCCTTGTATCTTGTTACTTCGTTTTTCTCTTTTCTTTTCCTAACGAAAACCCATTTATACCCCACTGGCTTCACAGCTTCAGGTGTGATCACAATGGGTCCAAATACTTCTCGTTTGTTAAGCGAATCAAGTTCAACTTGTATTGCATCTTTCCATTTTGTCCAGTCATGTCTCTTTTGACATTCAGAGATAGATTTTGGTTCTGGATCATCACTCTCTTCATCTATCTCTTTTGAAACAAAGTATGAGAAAAAATCATCAACACCATTCACTTTGTTTCGATTCCATATTTTTCTATTATGGATGTAATTAATAGAAATCTCATGATTTTCTTCAGAATCATGATGTTCAATATTGTCCCCACCCTCATGGTGTATTTCTTCCAACTTTTCTTCATGGTGGGAAAGATTCTGTCTTTCCATTTCCTTTCGTTTTCTTGGATTTTTTATCCTTAGAACCAACCGGTCTACCACGCTTCAAACGTATTTTAGACTCTCGTGTATTGTCTTCTATTCCACGTTCATGTGGCATTTCTATACGAGCAGGAGCATTTGCAGCCGGTATATGTGATTTTGTAACCGATTTGGTATCTGTAAAAGCATTAGGTAGTTGATTTGCGATGCTTTGTAAATGCATAATTCGACGGACCTCTAATTCTGATTGTTTTGTAGGAGGATCAAGGTGTAGTAAAGATGGTACACACCACTTAATTTTCTTCCCTACTTGTTTATTCTCTCCCCCTAGAACTGGGAATACTTTTTCATCAAAGTGTCAATCAGCAAAACGTGCTGTAAATACGTCACCAGTTTGCGGTTCTAGGTATCGTATAATTGATGGAGAATCACAACCAACATATATCCCCAATCTTCTTTGAGGTCCCATCTTTGTACGCTGGGGAGGTGCAATTGGCACACAGACAGCGTAACCAAAGATTCTTAGATGAGAAATATTTGGTTCTCGTCCAAATGCTAATTGTATTGGAGAGTATTTGTGATATGCACTTGGTCTCACCCGAATCAGTGCTTCTGCATGCAAAATAGCATGTCCCCATACATAAGTTGGGAGTTTTGATTTCATGATCAATGGTCTTGCAATTAGTTGCAGACGCTTAATTAAGGATTCAGCCAAACCGTTTTGTGTATGAACATGAGCAACAGGATGTTCAACATCAATTCCAGTTACCAAACAATAGTCATTGAATGCTTGGGAAGTGAATTCACCAGCATTGTCTAGTCTAACTCTCTTTATTGGTTAATCAGGAAACTGAGCTCTTATTTTGATTATCTGAGATAAAAATCTCGAAAATGCTACATTTCGAGAGGACAATAGACAAACGTGTGACCATCTACTCGACGCGTCGATCATTACCATAAAATAATAGAATGGTCCACAAGGTGGATGTATAGGTCCACAAATATCACCTTGAATTCGTTCAAGGAACTTTGGTAACTCTTTATCTATTTTGGTTGGTGATGGTCTTGTAATTAACTTTCCAAGAGAACACGCCGTACATGTCATTTTATTCCCCTGATATACTTCTTGGGGTTTCAGTGAATGACCATGTGAGTTCTCAATGATTTTTCGCATCATTGTGGTGCCTGGGTGACCAAGACGATCATGCCATAGTGTAAAATCGTCAGAATTTCCTTTGATCACAAAATGTGATTCAACGGCACTTATAGATGTGTGATGCAAACCAGAAGGGAGTTTTGGTAGTTTTTTCAACACTTTTTGTTTTCCTGATTTCTCATGAGTAATATACATATACTTCTTTCCATCCTCAGTTGCAGACTGAGTATCAAATCCTTGAAGAAATATGACTTTAAAACTCAACAAATTCCTTTTAGAATTTGGAGAAAAGAGTGCATTCTTTATCGAGAATATCGTCCCATTAGGCAATGTGAAGTGGGCTTTACCAATCCCTTCAATCAAGTCTGCAGGACCTGATATTGTGTTAACAGTGATATTTGTCGGTTTTAGTTCAGAAAAATATTTTGTGTTTCAGAATAGTGTGCGTTGTTCCACTATCTGGTATACAAATATCTCTAGCGTTGACTTTGGTTGATGTTCCATTTGTAATTTCCATTTCTGAGACAACAAAAGAATTAACAAAAATAAGATAATATTATTCATAAAATATTACACATCATTAGCAAACATTAAACACACGATAATTATACATAAGTAGGTGAAAGGCACACAATAATTATACATTAATTTTCCACAAGTAACAATTATTTATGGTATAATTGTGGAATTTCAAGAGTCACATGATGGGAACTTAAACTTCTGTGATAGCGGTCTCCTCGAAATCATTCACAAAGTCAGACGCATCGAGGTGCGTTGTACCCTCAGAATGTTCCGCAAAGTTTACCTCCTTTTCTTTCCCTTTAACGGACTTCTTGTATAGATCACAAAGGTGTGCAGGGGTACGACATATTCGAGACCAATGTCCCTTAGTACCGCATCTGAAACAAGCATCCTCTCGCTTCTGAGGGGTACTTCCTTGTTGTTCTTTTCCCTTAGGGGATTGCTCAGAGCGGATCCACTGGAATGACTTCCTATCTTGTGGATTGTACTTTCGTCCACGTCCACGGTAATTTTGACGACCACGACCGCGACCTCGAAAAGTCTTATTTTCTTTTCCTGGTTTATTTGCATCTAATGCGTTTGCTTCGGGAAACGCTTTGGAACCAGTTGGGCGAGTCATGTGATTCTTGATCAGAAGCTCGTTGTTCTTTTCTGCTATGAGAAGCGCCACAATCAAATCCGAAAATTTGGTATATCTCCGCAACCTATACTGTTGTTACAGGGTGATGTGGCTCTTGTGGAATGTGGTGTATGTCTTCTCAAGCATTTGAGATTCGGTGATTGTTTTACCACAGTATCTCAATTTGGCCACAATTCCTAACACAGCAGAATTGTAGTTCATCACTTTGTCGAAATCTTGGAATCTCAGACTCTGCCATTCATCCCGAGCAAGTGGAAGTGTTATGTCTTTCTGATGATCAAAGTGATCTTTCAGAGACTTCCATAGCTCTTTAGGATCTCTCATGTTGGCATAGTCATAAATAATACTTTCATCAAGGTGTCTTCTAAGGAAGATCACCGATTTGGCCTTTTCTTGAGGCGTTGAAGTATTATTCTCTTTAACGGTTTCAGATAAACCAAGAGATTCAAGGTGGAGTTCGACATTAGTAACCCAAGAAATGTAGTTGGTCCCGGTGATATCCAGAGCGGGAAATTGGAGCTTCTCCATGTTTGCCATTGATTTTCTAATTAAGGCACAAAATAATAAATTTTGTTAGAATTTCATTAATTTTAAATAGAACCGATTACATTAATAGTACACGCAATTATTAGTAAAAATAATGCTAACAAATATAAGGTGATGTTAATACCAAAATATTCATGAATGGCTCCTTCAACAAAAATAAAATACATAGATGAAAAAATAAAAATCGCACATAAAACTAAAAGCAATCTAATCATTTTTTTTTTGAAACAAAAATCGTAGTAGAACGATTTGAAAATATTTGAGAGAAGATGAAATATTTTGGATGAGAGAATGAAGTAAAAATGAGTTGTATTTATAGATTAAAAACACTATTCATTAGCCGTTAACTAGCCGTTTGAAAAGTAAATTTTTTTCAAATTTATTTACGACCGTTGGAAGTAAAAAGATGAGATAAAAATTAATCATAAATTATCAACAAGTAATTATAAATTTATCAGTTTAAACATATATATTAATATAGGTGCATCCTTAATATATTCAGTTATATATATGGTGATAAAACTGTCCATCAAATATGAAAGTAAAAATACTAAAATGATCAAATAATAAATTATTATAACAGAGTTATATATTATAAAATAACAGATTAAATGTTTAGGCGGTATACCGGCCATTATGGTGCCTTAAGCAACCATTATAAAATTAACAATAAAATCGGGGCAGCAGTGCCGCACTCTGGTAATCATAAACGCAACATATAAAAATGGAGGCCCCACTCCGAACATAATAATCAAAAGAAAGAATTTTATTTATAGAATGATCGTGCTGATAACGTGTTATAATTATATTATATTGCTTATTTTATAATATGTAAAGTGTATTTATTATTTATAGCATGAAGATCATAACTATAGTATATATAAACTACGTAAAGAAAAAGAAAGTAGAATACCAAAGTGAGAGAGGATGAAGTTATTATTATATGTTCGAAAGGGGCACTTTACAAATGAACCAAACGTTCAATTTATAGAGAAGTTGTGAGACATATTTTACTGTGAAACATTAATGATATGAGATCCACTTTGAAGACAATACGTAAAATATTGACTTTTACAGCAGTTTTCAAATTTTCATGTTTCAGTGCACCTTTTTTACTTTTTAAATTTTGTTTAAACATTTAATTTTTTTTATCAACTTCTTTAAACAATTAAATAATATTGGCTTTTGTACAGTTGGTTGAATTTATTGATTAAATGTTTTTTTTAAGATAACAATTTTCTTGACATTAATGTTTTGGGTTAAACTATTTACATTAGGAAACAGAGGGTAAGCTCCACATAAAAATAGTTTCCCTGTCGGAGTCATCGGTATTTGACCGAATCCAGCGGTTGACGTCGGCCTGAATCAAAGCCAAAAACAAGTAAAGATACACGTGTCAATCCTTATTAGTGGAATATAAATGTATTTAAATAGTTATCTAAACGAATTAATACTTATAACCAAACAGTTTAACTATTCATGTAATCAAATAGTAGGTCTAGTCTCATATAGTTCAATTACTATACCCGGTTGGATTCTTGCATCTAAACTTTATAACCTTCAAGAAACAGACACTATTGACGAGAAGCTGGCAGCTCTATTGGTAGATTTTGGAGTCGATTTTTGTCTTCTCATTCTCAAGTTAGAATATGAGACACATGTTATTTTGACTTTTCTAAAGTTAATAAATAGTAAATTGAAAGATTAAAAGAAACTAAAGGATATTTCAAACAATCAAACTAAATCAACTCTAACTCATATCACCAATCAAAGCTTAGAATTCAGAATAATTTTTAACTTGTATGGTATTTCAAATGGGATATAATTTTCATGTCGAAAGTTTAATCATTTAATTGATTTTCTTTAACAAACTACACCATTGCCAAATTTAAATCAAAGTTCTACTATATTTTTATTCTAATTACATTGTGGCACCAAAACATTAAATTTAGTGATTTATGAATAGTGTTGAAACATATTTGGTGTAGTACATTTATCAGATTAGATATTAAAATATATTAACACTATCATAAAATTAGTTCAGTTTTTAACTAAAAGTAAATATATCATATTATTTTGTATTTTTATTTTATTTTCACAAATTAAATTAAATTTATTTTATTGTTCTGTTACTAATATCACTAAATTAGGTTATAAAAATATTTAAACATAAAATTATGAAACTATAACAAAACTAAAGTCTAAATATAGTAGGGAAAATTTCATATCTACACTTTTCTAGATACCACATTTCAAATATACACTTAAAAGGAGAACATTTTTATAAATACCCTTCTCATTAATAGCCAAATGACCAGATCACCCCTTGCCTTATCTCCTCAATCATCATTCTCATCTTCACTTTCTCTCGCGATCGATTTCCCCTCGGACTCATTCACCGGAGATCAGCCGTAGATCCGCCGTCTCTCACTCACACGCCGTAGCTCCGATGTCGAATCCTTCTCCTGTTCAAGTTTCCCCGCTGGTATGTGTATATCTCCTTTCCATTTTGTGGATTTTCTTAATGAAAACTCAAACAACGTTAGCGAAAAATCCTTGAGGCGAGTTTTTTACAAGCAAGCAACATGTGGTTTGTTTGGATTTAGTTAATTACTGCACAGCTTCTTCACTGTATGTATTCAACGAATGATATATGTCTGAGACCTTTCTATCGATTAATAAAACCTTCTTTTTTTTTTCTTCAGTTTTTGTCCATCTTGTAGTGTTTGAATTTTCCGATAGTTAAATCCGAATTTCATGATTTGAACTTGTCATCTGAATGGTTTCGGTTCAGAGAGAGATTTTCCGATAGTGAAAACTGCATATTAAAGAATTATAACCCCTTATAAATATGATATTGACGATTTATAAGGTTCTATAAAGAAGTTTCTAAACAAGAGTTTCATCATATATGTGTATAAAACTTGTGATATTGTGGAAATACATGAACATTGTGCTTGGATAAAGTATCTATAGATCATGATTAGAAAGTTCATATCATTGTTTTATAAAGTAATATAAATTATAATTTTTCTTTTGTTTTTGTTTTCCAGTTGGATATCAATGACTTTTGGTCAAATTTGAGTTTGCCTTCTAGGATTTATGGACCTGGAACAGAACCACCAGATAATCACAAAGTGATCATCCAACATTCGAACATGGATTATGTCTCTAAGGTTGCTGATATATTAGGAGAAAAAGAGTGTGCTCAGATAGAGATCTCACACATTGGAAGCATTGTGAAGCTGGCAAGAAGGACTAGCGTTCAGTTTTCAGAGGATCTATTCCATTTTCTCATGCAGCGAAGAATACTGACGAAAGGACAAGATCTTTGGTTTACATTCTCTGATCAACCAATGAGGTTTTCGATAACAGGATTAGCTTGTGAGGAAGATAAAACAAAAAAAGCCAATGTTCAGAGAATTGAAGAAACCTTATCCTTGGATGCTAACCAAGGGGGACAAGTACACAGCGAGAAGCTTGTATAATCGGCTTGAAAAGAAAGCACGAACAATGTCAAAAATGGAGAGACTATGTATTGGAATAGCAATAATCACAGAAGGGGTAATTATAGCAGGAAACACTAGCTCTCTAATCCCGAAGGAAAGGTTGATGGCTTATCAGAACTATGATAGTTTCTCAAAGATGGCCTAGGGAAAACTTGCGTATTCAGTTTTGTTAAATAGTATTAGACGGTTGAAAGCAAGTTCTTGGACAGGAGAAAGCTAGAGTTACAGGTTTTGTGATGGCTATTAATCAGTGGGCTTTGTCGTCAGTCCCTAAGCTTGGAAAAACTTTGGGAAAGCTATGCCAGGAAACTTCTTCTTCAGATCCATTATGTTTACATTGGCACTCAACAAGGTCTATTACAATGTCTGAAGTGTTGGAGTTGGAAAGGAAAAACAACGTGAGTTTTTACCAAAGTTCCCTTTATAAATTTATTGTTACTGTATTGTTTAAAAAGAGGTTTATAAACATACTCTTTGAAACAGGGTCACAGGAGACTTATAGTTAAAATGTGGTTTTATCTTTGTCAAAGGGTGTGGTTACTACTGTGATCGGATTCTCTGAGGAATTCAAACATTTGGTGAACCCGACATATCCTGCTGATACGGACTTTGACAGTATTGTACAACTAATTCAACAAGGATACAAAGTGAAGAAAAGCAATTGGGAACAAGGATTTGTGGATATTTTTCTTACAACAGAAGACCTTGCTCGACAAAGCAGGGCAGAAGACAAAGATGTACAGCAAAACTCTAAGGTCAATGGGTTTTTGAGGTTTTATAAGGCTTTATCAAATTTTAAATTGCTAAATATTATAAGCATTTATAAACTTTTTATTGAATTTTTTGAAATAGGAGTAAACACAAGATGAAGAAGAACAACTAGTGGAAGCTGATGCTGAATTGGGCGACGTTGATAAAGAAAGAGAAACTTCAAAAGCCAATGAAGTAAGCTAATTTGTAAACCTTTATAAAATTGGACTATCATTTATTTAAAAATTGTAAGCCATCATATGTTTGTTATTGTTTTTTCTCTTCTTGAAATAGGAGCAGACACTTGAGGAAGAAGAAGAAAAACAAATGGAAGTTGATGCAGGACTCGAGCACCCTGTGGTAGTTGAAAGGCAGAAATAAGGAAGAGGAAATAAGGTAAAGAACTCTCTTTATAAAGGTTTATAAAATTTAAAGATTAATATGTTTACATACCATCAGCATTTCTGTTACTGATTTTTTTTTCTTTTGAAAGTAGGAGCAGACACAAGATGATGAAGAACAACATGTGGGAGCTGATGGCGAAGTCAATGAAGTAAGATAATTTATAAGCTATTATAAACTTAGACTACTTGAGGAAATTATAAGCCATCGTAAAATCTATTATTGTTTTTTTTTCCTTCTTGAAATAGGGGCAGACACTTGAGGAAGAAGAAGAAGAACAAATGAAAACTGATGCAGGACTCGGGCACCCCGTGGTAGTTGAAAGGCAAAAAGAAGGAAGAGGAAATAAGGTAAATAACTCTCTTTTTAAAGGTTTATAAAATTTGAAGATTAATATGTTTACATACCATCAGCATTTCTGTTACTGTTTTTTTTTTCTTTTGGAAATAGAAGCAGACACAAGATGATGAAGAACAACAGGTGGGAGCTGATGGCGAAGTCAATGAAGTAAGATAATTTATAAGCTATTATAAACTTAGACTACTTGAGGAAATTATAAGCCATCGTAAAATCTGTTATTGTTTTTTTTTCCTTCTTGAAATAGGGGCAGACACTTGAGGAAGAAGAAGAAGAACAAATGGAAGCTGATGCAGAACTCGAGCACCCCGTGGTAGTTGAAAGGCAGAAAGAAGGAAGAGGAAATAAGGTAAAGAACTCTCTTTATAAAGGTTTATAAAATTTGAAGATTAATATGTTTACATACCATCAGCATTTCTGTTACTGTTTTTTTTTTCTTTTGGAAATAGGAGTAGACACAAGATGATGAAGAACAACAAGTGGGAGCTGATGGCGAAGTCAATGAAGTAAGATAATTTATAAGCTATTATAAATGTAGACTACTTGAGGAAATTATAAGCCATCGTAAAATCTGTTATTGTTTTTTTTCCTTCTTAAAATAGGGGCAGACACTTGAGGAAGAAGAAGAAGAACAAATGGAAGCTGATGCAGGACTCGAGCATCCCGTGGTAGTTGAAAGGCAGAAAGAAGGAAGAGGAAATAAGGTAAAGAACTCTCTTTATAACGATTTATAAAATTTAAAGATTAATATGTTTACATACCATCAGCATTTCTGTTACTGTTTTTTTTTCTTTTGGAAATAGGAGCAGACACAAGATGATGAAGAACAACAGGTGGGAGCTGATGGCAAAGTCAATGAAGTAAGATAATTTATAAGCTATTATAAACTTAGACTACTTGAGGAAATTATAAGCCATCGTAAAATCTGTTATTGTTTTTTTTCCTTCTTGAAATAGGGCCAGACACTTGAGGAAGAAGAAGAAGAAGAACAAATGGAAGCTGATGCAGGAATCGAGCACCCCGTGGTAGTTGAAAGGCAGAAAGAAGGAAGAGGAAATAAGGTAAAGAACTCTCTTTATAAAGGTTTATAAAATTGGAGGATGAATATGTTTATATAGCAAATGTATAATAAGGTTATCGTTTTTCAAAATTATCAATCTGTTTACACTTACGTTAGGGCGGAGGTGGTAGGGTTGAGAATAAGTGTATATGGTTTAGGGTATAGTAATAAGGGTATAGGGATTAGTGTTTGGGTTTAGGGATTAGACATTAGAGTTTGGATTCAGGGGTTATTATTGGGTTTAGGGTATTACTTATTATGGTATACAGTTTACAAGTTATGTAGAAAACTAAATTCATATACAGTTTACAATCAATTTAACCGGCTAACATCTCCGTTCACCTAAAACGATACTATTTAAAATTTCCGCTTAGCCGGATACTTTCTAAATGATCCGAGTGTTGTAAATGTTGACCGGCCAACTCGATTGTTTCTATATTAAAGGTACATAGGTTAATAAACGCTTAACCCAAACAAAATGCCCAATGCCCTGAATACTAAACCCTAAACCCAATAGGAAGCCCGGAACCCAAAACCTAGTCACTAAATCCTAAACCCAATAGGAACCCCAGAACCCAAACCCTAGTCACTAAACCCTAAACCTAAAATACAAAACCCTAAACCCAATTGGAAACCCTTGAACCCAAACCCTAATGTCTAATCCCTAAGCCCTAAACCCACAAAGACTAAACCATAAACGTAATAGGGATTAGACATTAAGTTTTGGGTTCCGGATTCCTATTGGGTTATTTAATATGTTAGCCGTTTAAAAATGGATTGTCATAAGTTATTAAATATGTTAGCCGTCTAACAATGGATTTCAAATATAATTAAACGATACATGTAAACACATGATCAAATTGTTATATGTTATTAAATATGTTAGAAGGCTAACACTAAAGTTGTTATACGTTATTAAATATGTTAGCCGACTAACATTGAATCTCACAAACTAATTCATAGATATATCTAAATATATGAATAAACTGTTATAATCTATTGCGTTTGTTAGCTGGCTAACAATGAATGTTAATGTTGTAAATATATTAGAAGGCTAACACTAAGTTGTTATATGTTATTAAATATGTTAGCCGACTAACGCTGAATCTCACAGATATTTGAAGATTCAACCTCAACTCAGTTTTCATTGTGTGCTTCATCATCAGATACTTCATATGAAGAAGAACCCAGATTCTTGTTTCAACATATTTTGAGGAATAAAATTTAGAGAAGTTAAATATATTACAAAAACCAATCAAATCTATCACAAAACCCAAATAAGAACGTACTTATGAACAATCTTTTTAGATTTTCTTTTTCTTTGAAGTTTTTATCATCTAGAAATTGTAACATCAAGAACACGAGTTCCCTACTGAGAAAAAGATTTGTTTTAAACTCAGATTCAGAGAGCTAGATCTGGTTAACAATACTCTCAAGGTCTTTAGAATATAATGTAACACTGAAATAAAAATGGAAAGAGACAAAAAAAAAGATGCAGGTTTAATTACAAAAATATTGTGAATTAATGGAGGAGAAGAAGAAAATGGTTTGGAATTTCAGATTGTTTAGTAATGCTTGAAGAGATAAGGGATAAAACTATGTTTGATATGACGTTAAGGTAAGATATGAGTACACGAATCAAATCTTCCAAAATCTTTTAATAAGATTGGGCGTATGTGAAGTAGTAGTGTTCCGAGGGGTATATAGGGGTAGCAGAGTCACGATTAGTTATGTACAGTGTGAAAATAGAAGGCTTTGGTATATTGTTAATTATAGGATAGTTCTTCGGTAGTAGAACTAATTTCTCTTAAAACAAAAAGAAAGTCAGAAGATTTTTTAACTACTGGTACACGTAACCCAAACATGAGCTATACATGTATGTTTTTCGTAAGTTATTGTTCTTGTTGTCACATGTTGAAAATTGACATCCGACATAATTTTATTCTACTTTCTAAAAAATCTTGTACGATATCTCAGATAAGATATAATTTTCATTGCTCAAAAAAAAAAGATATAATTTTCAGATCAAAAGTTTTAGCATTTAATTGATTTGCTTTTAACAAACTACACATTTACCAAATTAAGAAGAAAGTGTTACCTTTTATTTCTTTTGGTATGTTTACTAGGGGTGGAACGGATTGGGTATCCGGGGAATTTCGAGGTATCCGAATCCGGATCCTTATCTGGCGGATCCATGATTTTACTATCCTTATCCGGATCAGGGGTTCTCGGATATCCGGATATCGGATATCCTTCTAAAAATTGTAATATCCGGCGGATATCCGGATCCGGATTTAGAACCTTAAAATAAATAAACTAATAATATTAAAATATATAAAATATTAACAATAATTTAAAAATAAAAGTGTATACAATGTTTTTAATTATTTTTATATTTGCTATTACAAATTTTATATAAAAGCTATATATACTATTATAAAAATGAAAATATAATAAATAAAACTAGTTTTATATATAGATATTACTATTTTAAAAATAATTATGAATAAAAATTACGGATCCGGATATCCGGACTAAAAGATTTAGATATCCGGATCCAGATCCGGTTTTGATGGATCCAACTTTTTACTATCCGGATCCGGATTCGGCCCCTCCAGATATCCGGATTTTCGGAACGGATCCGGATCGGATCTCGGATAATAATTCCAGGCGTAATGTTTGCCAATCAGATGAAACGAAAGATTAATTATATTCTTTGTTATCAAAAATAATTGTTTTCTATTTATTTTCTCTAACTACTGTTTAAATAAAGGTAAGATAAATTTTTCCATCATGTGATCGAGGAGGAAACCTTTACCTCCCCAACACTAATTTTTATATTTATTTTATTATTTTCTTTTCTTCCTCACTTTTTCCCCAATTTACTCCTTTATTTTTTCTCCAATTTACTCTATTCTAATTACTCAAATTTACTTCAATGTTTACCAATCACTCTCTGTTCTCCTCATAATTGAGGTGTCTAACTTTAGTGGTATATCTTTTAGCCGGAGGTTATGGATGTTTTCAAATGCTATAGTTGAAATTTTGTGGTTAAGTGGAAATGGATTTACCGACTACTTTAAATGATAGAAACATTGTGATTAATATTAAGAGTACTAGATTGTATTTTCGCGCTACGCGCGAATAATTACTTTTAAAAATTTACGATTAATCTGTTGTGAAATATAAAATATTGCAAAACTTTCATATGTAGTATGTAGGATATAGTAAATGATAGGAGATATATTCCTTTTGTTGTTGTTGGAATATTGCATATTCTTTCTTTTTACATTTTTGCAATAAAATTCTTTAATTAGTTTATTAAAAATATCAAAACTGTTCTTAGTTATGTTTCCTCAGATTATTATGGTTACTAAATTTATTAACTTTAATCTTTATGTACATTCTTATTTTTCACACTATATTTAATTTAATTTAAAGTTTGGAATAGTCGTTTATTTTATTATATAAATATATAATTTTTTTTTTATTATTATAACAATAATTTATATTATTGTCAAATTGGTTTTCAAGACCAAAATAAAAGTACAGGGACTTAAAATGGTGAAAGTAACTTGAAAATGTTGTTCTTATTCTGTTTTGTAAACTAAGTAAAGTTGCTTTGAAAAAGTTTGAATCATCTTATATAAATGTAGACACACTGTAGCCTAATAGTTAAGGTTTAAATGCTTGTACACATATGTCTGGGTTTGAATCCCAGAGTATGAAATTTCTTGTAGGAAAGGTTTACAAAAAATCTTCAACATGGTGCAAGTAGATCTGATCAGGAGTGGATCTTCATCAGACGGCTCGGATGATGCAGTTAGGCGTAGACCCTCATAAGACAGGTAGTATAGTCGGTTGTCGAATCGTCTATGTAATATTTCCATAATTGTAATATCATAATAAATCAGCGTTTTAAAAAAAGATTTAAACTTCATCATAAATAAATAAATGCAAAGAATATGAAATACTGATAAAAAAGATTTAAACTTCATTAACATACTGTTTAAGATTTATGTCAACATTTTGAAATCGAGTATGAAATACTGATATTAGAAAATAAACCATTTATGTACTATGTATGATGGTGCAGTATTAAATTTAATTTTAAAATTTAGTAATTTATAAGATAACATGAATTTGAAGTGTGTAAAATATAATATTATGTAAGGGTGCCTATATTTTACTTTAGTGAAATTATCTCTTGTTTTGTTTTAAAGTTATTTAGGTGTTATTTTTCATAGTTTGGTTTAATATAATTTTGATAATATTGTAATAAATACGTTTTTGTTTTTGGTGATGAACTTCCAAAAGATGATGTAAGACTTTGGATCCAACGTTTGTTAAATAAATGCATGAATGAATAGTTTTAAAGTTATTTAGGTGTTATTTTTCATAGTTTGATTTAATATAATTTTGATAATATTATAATAAATACGTTTTTGTTTTTAGTGTTGAACTTCCGAAAGATGATGTAAGACTTTGGATCCAACGTTTGTTAAATAAATGCATGAATGAATAGTGCGTGAATAGATGTATTGGATCAAAATGAGATGTACAATATTGGATGAATAAAAAATAGGAAGCCGTTAATGAGGCAAAACATTGGTTTTAATAAATCTAAGAAGTGAGAATGTATTTGTTTTGAATATTATTACATTTAATTTTATATGTAACTTAATTTATGAGATTTACTTTTTACCTGAAAATTTTGTGATTGTGGCTTTCTTGTTATAGTTTTCTCCTTGGATATATAGTATGTAGTATTTTGTTCATGCATTTAAACGAAAATAATTATTAGAATAGTACATAAATGTCGAATTAAAGCTACAATTCCAACTAAAACGTATTTCTTACAGCCTTCTTAAGTTGTAAAGCATTGTTTATATCTTTATAAACAACATTTTTAACTTGGCATTTTTGGTTTTCTCCTTGTATGATATTTGTTTTTGAATGAATCCTTGTATGATTTTAAGCCCTTTGTTTGAAAAAAAAATCTCGATAAAGCGACATATATTTGTTGTCCATGATGAATATTGGTTATGCAAGTATGATAGAACCGCTTTCATACTTTTGGCCTTGATCATCATAACATAGTTGTACTGAAAAATTTCTCATGTTTCTTAGCGTGTTCAGAGTACATACAAAGAATAGATAACTATAAAACCTGTCAAATTTATTTTTGTTTCATTAACTCCTGTTTCCTATTTTTAACATCAGCAACTATCACAGATTTTGCCACATTGACATAAGTAATCTCTTCTTCCTTTTTGTTCTTCATACCATTTTGAGTCAAACTCACATGCTTCTATCAGCCTCACATCCATCTTGGAGTTTAGGTTGTTTCTGGCAATCTCCCTTGTATCTCATTCAACTCTTGTCCATTGACCTTGAAAACTTTAAAGAAAATTCTTGAAAAGAGATACAGCTATGATCATAACCAAGAGTTCGATAGACTTGCAATGTAGTTCAGTGTAGTTAATCAAACTCTTGATGGTGCTTGGATAGAGCAATGATCACATTACGGCATCGGCGGAGGATTTAAAGAAACCGATTGCTCCGTACCGTTTTCTGCGATATAATTCTTAAAACTAAAAGAACAACAACTGATTTTCTTATCATAGACAACATAGCCAATGAGATTAATGATTGAATGTTCTACTATTAAAAGTTAAAAACTGAAGTTATAATCAACAACCTTATGTGTTGGAACACATAGAATTTAATTGTAATTTTTAGTATTCGGATTACATGTATAATTGTAACTTCTGTATTATAATTGTAATTTCAAGTATTTAAACCGCAGTAGTTATATGTATACTATACGCTAATTGAAAAATAATTTCATTTAATTAAAGAAAAAACAGTATTCCATTCATTTTAGTATTAATATAAACTTAATCATTAATAAAATAACAAAATTTACATAGTAAAAGTTAAGATCAATTTAAATTAAAGTAAGCTAAACATTTTGAAATATTCATTAAAATTGATAATATATTTATGTAATTTTTTAGATGCTAACCCGCCCGTAGCATCAATAATGCTACTCCTAAAAGAGCTCAACGTTTACTTGAGAAAGTGTAACATTTAATTTAATAATTAAGACTTCAATAATAATACTTCTCAAAATATTATATTGCATATACTTAATTTATTTAGGGTAAAATATAATTTAAGTTTTTAGTTGAAATAAGGCACAATCATTTTTATTACAAATGCTCTATATTTATATGGCATGAAGTGTAAAATAGTACGTAAGCTATGTTATATAAGGAGAAATATGCTTTTATGTGTAAAATTGTAAAAAGGAAAGGGAATATTTTAGACAAACATTTTGCTTTAGAAAACATAACAGTGGGTCAAAAAAAAAAAACACAACGGTGTTACTTACTATAAATAGATCTCCTCTTGATCGAGCTCCAAGGCTTAAAGCTGCAAATTTTCCTTCCAAGATCAATATTCTTCCACATAATATGGAATTAACAAACTGTTCGATTCAAGAAAAGGAAAGAAATACCAAAGTTAGTAAAGCACCATGAGACAAAGTAATCTCAAACTGTTTACAGTGGTATTTACCAATGATAGCATCAATGGTCACTATCATTATCTAAGTTGAATGAAACTAAGAAAGAAATATTTTAACCTCCCTCTAACGATAGCATCAGTGGTCTTTTAACCTCGGTTGATAACATGTGGTATTATGGGAAGCCTTAAGTTTACCTGTCCATCAACAATATTGAGAAAAACATGGTACTGCCCTCACTTTCTTCCACAGTCGTCATGGCCCTTTCGATAATTGTTGCAAAAAAGTTGCCCAGTGACAGAAGGGACCTAAGATCATGTAACAGAAGATACAAACATTGATTATTTCATTTAAAATTTGGATTAGTTTAGTACCTGAAGGAAGTGGAACCAGTAGGGAACGATGGCAACAATAAGATAGATTTTTTTGTAGGCGTCACTCCCATATCATGTGTGTGTTCGTTTCTCAGAATCTCCGCTTCAGTCATAATAACAAACATACAAAATAAAAATAAAAACAAAAACAATAAGCTTTTGAATGTTTTTTTCTTGCAAACAAAAACATAAAAAATTTCTGAAACTCGCTACCTGGATTGGCAATGGGTCACAGTTTTTACCACTTTTTATCCTAACAAAAATAAAAAAGAAAACAATCGATAGGAGTGACTCAACTATGATTCTATCGACTCTGGCAGATGAAGGTCGGTTCAAGACAGTCGCAACGTCCGGAGATGACAGTTTGGTAGATTCTCTTTAATGGCATCGTTGAATAGAACAGATGGCAGGACTGCGGCGGTAGATTTGGCTGATTTTGAGACCACCTACGATTTGTTTAGGGGTTCTGAGGAATAGGTGAGGAAGAATGACGCGAGTGAGTTATGCGTTATTACATTGAAGAGAGCTTTGAAGAATCATAGTAATAGAGAGGAGTAATTATGTTAAGGTGGAGTTTCTGAAAGGGTGTCGTTAGGGCATCTCCATTAGTGAAATTTAGGAGGGGTTCACTAATTTAATTTTTTTTATTATTTTCTCTTTTTTCGTTTGATTTCTTAAAAAAAAAAAAAAGTAAAAAGCCCAACCAATCGTGGGCCGCCACGTGTCGTGGGGCCCACGAAATAGTTGTGAACTCGTCTCTTACGGGTGAACCTGCAAGACCCTGAGTTCACCTTTTTTACCTTGGGAAGCGTGTGAACCTGGGTTAAAAACCCTTAATGCAGATGGCCTTAGGGATTCCGGTGAGAGGAAGGGAAAGCTATAGCTCGAGGAGTTTAAGTGGGCTAAGGTTGGGCTTATTCGGTAAACAAAATAAAATTTAGATGCAGGTAAACTGACGTGGCAGAATCAAATCTTTTCATTGGTTGATTTTTTGTGCCCACGTGGACACTCTCAATGCACAGCTTATTTAACTTTTAGTATAGTAGTGATTGAGAACTTAAAATGTATCTTGATTAATTTACGAAAGTAATATACAAGTGGGGTATATATACAGGTATAAGGAATGAGTATAGGGATTCACTATATTCCTGTACAGTACGTATTATGTACACTAATAATTAATTTGATTATAATGTTGTGAAGAGACTGGTTGTGTTCATTTTTTTTTTCTCCAGAATCAATGTTACTTCTCAGAAAAATAGAGAATCAATTTTTACAGAAACGAACAAGTTCGATCTGAACTATGTAGCTTTATTTCAGTGGTGTTTCTGTTTGATGTCTGTCTAGCAGTGTTTTTGTTTCTCTTTGTTTAGCTTAAACTCCTTGCATGTCTCAGATATCTCTGCAAAACTATGTTTTAAATCTGTATTAGTATAGAGGTTTTGGTGTCTTGCGTTCAAGTATCTTAATTTAGAGCTATTTAAATTGATAAAATTAAACTGAAATAGAGAAAGTGGTTTGTTGGTAGTATATAAACCAAATAAAACCGCAGTATATAAATATTGTTCAATATATAAACTGATCAAATCAGATAAATCGAATAAGTTACAATATATGAATATGATTTGATATTGATATGCTTTCATATTTAAAATGTTCATTTTAATAATTTATTATTTTGTTTTAAGTTAACCTTTCTTAAAGACTTTCACATTATTATTTTTTACAAGAAATGCAAAATCATTTTAAAAGATAAAAAGATAAAAAGTCCAAATAAATCTTAATGGACTCAACCAAAGAAATAACTCAAGTACAACAAACCCACAACTTTTGGTGTAAGTCCAAGTACAAGTTCATTTAGATGTTTTATGAGCATCTTCATGTTTTTTTTTTTGTCAACCGAGAATCTTTTTAAAAGTAATAAAAATATTGATGGAAGCAGTATAAATCTGAACAGCTCGGGCATGAACAATGTACAAGTTTATTTAGATATTTTATGAGTTTTTTGTTCTTTTTTTTGAGCAACAAATATAGTTTTTTTTGTTATTAAGTAATGAAATATTTTGTGACTTTTTGATTTCTGAAACCAATAGTTTATCCCAGTTATTTTCCTTCTGTCGCCAAAGGTGAAGGGATAAGAAACCATTCAACCCTTTTCTGGATATACCCAATTTTCTTCATTTCTTGCAATAGCTTTTGTTATTGCCTTTTTCCTCTTCCTTAGGTTCAAAAGTTTACAATTACCAAGCCAAACTTTACCCACTCTCACAAACTCTGTTAGGTTTTAAACCTTACTTTGCGCTTATAACTTGAGATGAAATCAATACCAAAACTTGTATTCCCTTTATTCACTACCGATGAATATCCTTACAATAACTAATTTAGAAATTACAACTTGGTTAAAAGTTTTAACTTAAAACTAAAACACAAGGCTCCAACTTATGAAATTAGTAACTCTCTTGATCTCTCTTTCACTCTTTAGCTCTAGGTCTCTATGCTTCTCTTTCGGATGATTTAATAAGCTGCGATGTCTCTTGTTTATATAATCCACTAACTTCCTTTTACTATAAGGACTTGGTCAATCTTTCCTTTTCCTATTATGTAAAGTTAATAGCCGACAATGGATTTCAATACGGACTGAGATGTTGGGTTCAACAAACCCCAGCATTTTTTTTATTAAGCCATTACCCTCAATTTCCCCCATTAAAGTGGCCAAGCCAACAAACAGTATGCTCCACCAGATAAATTCAAGGAAGATTTCTCCAAATTCTTCATAGATGGAGTAGTGGCAAACCTACATGTGAAACCACAAACCCAAATGTCAAGATTACTCACTGGAGATACCTTGTAGAACTTTGTGTCAACAAGTTAGAAGTGGTCCATGACTTCATTGAAGCAAAGTATATCTTCGACACCCTATTTTCCTCTACTGAGATGAGCAATATAGTCTTTCTGAAGAAGAATTAAGAGTCTGAGGATAAAAAGATACACACCCAATGTTGTTTTTGAAAAAAACAGAGAACTTATAGTATTTTTAATTCTGATTTAGTTCATTTTTCAGTCAGATTAGGACACATTATTCATGTTTGGTAATTGTTTGTATTTGGTAAAACTGTTAATTATCATCAATCAAAACGGTTTCTCTTGCAGATGTGGGTGACATGAGCAAAATAAAACATTTTACATTTTTAGATTTTAATATATTAGGGTTCATCAAGTGAACATTAAGTTTTTAAGTAAAAAATGTGATCATCAAGGCAAAACTAGAAACTTGTTATGTTTCTCTCAACAACCTGGAAGTGGTCCAAGAGTTCATTGAAAAAGTTTTTCTTCAGCATCTTTTTTCCTTCTTTTGACATGAGTAAAATAGTCTTGATAAAGCACGAGTTTCAGCATATCTCTGAAAGACTATTTGAAAAAGAACTATACTACGATATCATTATGAAGAATAAGAAGAAGATAGAGCTTGGGGTTGCAAATTCTCTTTATAATGTATATATCATTCTATATATCCTTGATTATGAACCAATATCATAAATTATATATTCAAGTTATGCACGCAACAAAAAACAACCATGAGAATGAAAATTCTTTTACCTCTTTGTTTGCTTGCTAATAAACAAGTATTTTCTGATCAACATCATCTATGATTTCTTGACTCAGCTGTTACACACATAAAAACTGAACGTAGTCGTGAAATTTGTAAGTAAAGAAAAATGAGGACATTTGACTAAACAATCAAACTTGGGAAATCACTTTCAACCAAATATATTAAGCGAAGATAAAAAAAAAAAAAAAAAGAGAGAGAGAGTAAACGACTTTATCTTGTTTGGAGAAAGACATTGCACATCTTCCAACTTTAGTTTGCATCACTCCACAGTTTCAAACGAATCACCATCCTGTCTTTAAAAAACTAGCATGAGACTCAACTTACAAAACCATTTAGACACAAAAGAGTAAAGAAAATCTTACCTTTTCATATCCTGCTCTAAAAGCAAATCTATCAATGAGATAGACAACTACGACAGATTGTCTCTTTAAGACATCTTCAGCTCCTACATCACTGAAATATTTCACTTTGATGTCTTATATATATCCCTGAGATTAGTTTAAGAAAAAAAAAATTCATGTTACTCTTTAGATAAGCAAACGAAAATGTTAATTACTGAAACAAGAACTAGAAAAACAAAATAAGTTTACTTGCTAAACCCTTAATGCTAAAATCCAAAAATGTAATATGTTTTATTTTGCTCATTACACTCATATCCGTAAGAAAAACCGTTTCGGTTGAAAACAAATGACTTTACCAAATAAAAATTATTACCAGACATGAATGTGTCATAACCTAACTGAAAAATGAACTAAATCAGAAATATAAATAATTTAAGATCTCTGGCTCTTCCAAAGATAATCTTCGCGTGTATCTTTTCTATTCTCAAACTCTTTATTCTTTGTCAAAAGTATGTCATAGGATGTTGTATTATCAAACAGTTCTTCAGAAGCATATTGGAACTCATGCTCTGTCATGATTATCTTGCTTATCTCAGTAGATGGCAAGAGGATTTCAAAGTTATACTCTACTCCAACGAAGTCATTGAACACTTCCAAGTTGTCTAGAGAAAGTTAGGCTAGGTCTTTCCAGTGAGTAAGATTGACCACTTGGGTGTGTGGTTCCACGTACATGTTCTCTGAGACTCCATCTATGAAAGAGGTGAAGAAACTTTTTGGGGTTTTACTGTGGATCACTCATGGTGATTAGAGCACTTCAACTGGAAAATTGATGTAGATGGTGATGGCATGTAAGTTAGACGTTGGGGGTTTGTGAGAGGTTGGTTTAGAGTAGATAGTTGAATCTGAGGAGGATTTAAACATGCAAGAACAGAAGCCATTGCTGCAAGAGATGAAGAAAACTGGATATCCTAAGGATTGTTTGAAAACGAAACATTTTGGTACTGCAAATATTCTTTTTAATGCATGTAGCGTTCTCTATCCTTGAATATTAACCAATTTCATAAATTATGTGTAAAGTTTTGCACGGAACAAGAAAAACAACTAAAAAATAATAATTTGTTTGCTTGATGATAAACAAGTATTTTCTAGTTAACATTATCTTTGATTTCTTGACTGCGTTGTCATACACATGCATTGAACAAAGTTGTGAAATATGCAAGTGAAATAAAATGAAGACATTTGACCGGACATAATCTCTACTAACACTATTATATTTGAATAGTATAAACACACAAAATTGATTGTTTAGATGATAGTGAAATCAACTAGTCTCAATAACTACGTTGTATTTTAATGATTGACAAAATAATATATATTGACTAATTCATCTTTTATCATATTTAATAATTAGTTCAAATAAAATTATTATTTATGTTTTAATCACATAATAAAAAAGTTTAAACTGAATATGCAAATTGATCTTCTGCAAATTTGCAGATTTCACCAACATGATGGCATTATTAAACTATTAAAGTTTCCAATAAAAACAATCATAAAACAAAATTTAAATACAAACCATGTAGAACCTTAACTTGGCGGCTTGAAGTTATGAGTTGACTCAAAAGGAAAAAACAAATTAGGGATTTGCTTTGCAAACTTTTTTAAACTATTAAAGTTTCCAATAAAAACAATCATAAAACAAAATTTAAATACAAACCATGTAGAACCTCCAGGCTATGGATTTGCTTTGCAAACTTTTTTAAAAACCTATGCTTTAAAATTTGGATATAATGTTATGGAGAGGTTGTTCATTTTTTTTTCCAAAACCAGTGCAAGTCTAGTTCTTTGTCTCTAATTTCTCTCTTAATATATGGTTTGAATTTGTATTTGTTTGGAGGTTTGGTGTCCTGTGTTCAAGTATCTTAATTATCTTGATTTTCTCTAAAGACATTTATCTAACTTGCCCTCGAAGCTTTTTCTCTCAGAAACATTCGTTTGTATAAGATCTTCTCCTTGCCACACACTCCATCGTCTATGTGCTCGATGAAACCCGATTTAACTTTATTATTTTTACTTTTTCTTCTTTTGAGTTTTTTGAAGATGAAATCAAAACCCTGATAAATTTAGATCAGAATCAGTTCTGAAAATTTTAGACTATCGTTTTTTCCTCGGTTTATTTGTTACCACATCGTCTATGCGTTCAAGTATCTTTATTTATCTTGTTAATAAGTCCAGCATGTCTCTAATTTCTCTATTAATCTATGTTTTGAATCTGTATTAAAGTAGAGGTTGGTGTCCTGCATTTAAGTATCTTCAATTCTCTTGCTTTTCTCTATAAACATTTATGTCTTCTGCCCTCGAATTGCTTTCTTAGTTTGAAAGATACTCATCCTCTCTCTAACGGCTACTTAACTTCTTTGCCGCATATTCCATCTTCTATGTGCTTGAATGAAAACCGACTATGGTCTAAAAGATTAATTTCTGTTACCAAAAGTTATTTGTAAATTAATGCTGAAAATCCAACAAATATGTATCTCATGTATTTATTTATTATATCTTAAAAACATTGATTATTTTGATTGCATAAAATAATAATGTTTTTAACTGGAGAATGAATTCTCAGTTTACCCTATTGTGAAATTTCAGCATAAGAGATGTGTCAAAGACCAAGAATAAGAAATCATATGAACAGAGAACGAACAAGTTCAATTCGAACTATGTAGGTTTATTTTCAATGGTGTTTTTGTTTGATGACGGTGTGGTTGTTTGTCTTTAATTTCTCTGTTAATATATGTTTTGATTTGTATTAGTTTGCAGATATCTTTGTTTATATTAGAAAACACACAGATTGAGAGCAACCCCCCCCCCCCCTACTCAACTTGGTAAACTTGGTTGGATCATTTAGACATTGAAACTTTATATATCGTATCGAGATGCAAACGTTGTATCTACAAATAGGCCTGATCAAAGATGCGAAATCGAAATGAAGTTTGCTCCTCAAAAAAAAAAAAAAAACTCAATAAAAATATAGGAGTTGGGAGAAATCAAATGAATTATGTATATTGCTTCACAAAAAAGCTCAATGAAACAAATGAACAAAACAAACCATAAAGGCTTTGCTGCTTGCCTGTTTTTAATCTTCAGGTATCTTCAACCTGAGAATGGAACACAAAGCTTGGAAAAGTAGTTGTGATATCCCTGCAAGCACACAGAAAACAAGATCAAGACCTTAATCTACTGCAGATCATCGAGAGAAAACGAAACCAGAGAAGCAATAATGTTGCATAATAGAATCAATCCCGGCTATATAGATGGAAACTCACTTGAGATACTGAAGAGTCATGTTCTTAAGAAGGCTGGGATGTCTAAGAACAAGGCTTCTCCACTCTTCCTTATCGATCTTTCCATCATGTTTTGTGTCTGCTTCCTCAAACGTCTGAACAATCAAAACTCATGAAATCACTTTCAACCAAAGATATTGTGCGAAGAGGAAAAAAAAAAAAGAGTAAACAGCTTACCTTGTCGATTATATCCTCAATGACAGTATCCTTCAAGTTCATTCCAGATTCAGCAAGGGTAGCGACAACCATTTGTTTCACCTGGAAAAAATGTCGGTGAGGAAGATGATGATAAAGTGCTATTTGAAAATATTTACCTCTTGCCGTTCAATGAACCCTTGCTGCTTAAGATCATATAGCTGAAATGAAACTGCAAGAAAACAACATATATATATACCATGAATCTGAAACTAAATTAGTGGGGGATATGTTTTATCAACAAGCTATTAGTGACGACGTACAGTGGATTTTGTCATCTATAGGAGCATTTGGGTGAAAAACGGAGAGAGCACGAGCAAACTCTTCAAAACCAAGTATTCCATTGTGTTTTGTATCAAACAAATCAAAAACCTACACACCAAAAACCAAATCATAACTTGTTCTTTAACAAAACGGAATTATGAAGAAAGAAACATTACCCGATCTGCAAACAGACTCTCTTTTTTATTTGTCTTAAACAAAGCCAGTTGAAACTCTTCCTGATACAGAGATTTAACAAGAGTTGAGTAAACTAGACAGAGATTGTGTCTACAAGTACCAAAAGGATCACACAAGGAAGCTATACCTTGTTTATCAGCCCATCATCAATGACGGCACTGCTGATTTTCTTAAACAGCTCATAAAGAGCTTCTATTTCACTCACACTAACTGCAAAAGAAACAAATTTAGTATCAACAGAATGATTATCATTCCTCTAATGGTATTTCCATATTAAAAAAAAAAAGAAGAAGAAGAAGAAGAAGGCATACAAACAGTATCTCTTGCAAGCAACTCAGGGTCTCCAAGGCCACCAGGTTGTTTATACAAATCAAGGTCAAAACACCCTAAAACAGAGGTGCACAAATGCTTGAAACCGTCTATGCACTGCGCCATGATGATATCTTGACCAAATCAAATCTCTCCATGCCTGCAAATAAATCAACCTCTGAGAAGAAGAAGAAGAAGAAGTGAAAAAACTCTATATAAACAAACAAACGTTTTGAACACCTTTTAACCATTTCCTAAGTTCGTCTGAGAAAAGATGCGCTCTGCGATGATCTGATCTGTGAATGTAAAAAGCAAATGAGATGAAATAAGAAACGAAGTTGAAGATAGGAGACGCTCAGACAAAAAAAAAGATTCCTACTTTCGTCAAGTCAAATTAAAAAGGGCAACAAGACATTGCCTTGCAAACTTACAAACTCAAGTCATTGTCGTTATTACCAGATTGGTTACTTATGTCCACACAAACGTAAACAAATCAAATCATATCCTTAACGAATGTAGAAGAAATAATAATAATAGTATGCAACAGAATCGAATTATCGAGTTACGATAGATTCATAAACGAAATCGGATTATACAATCTAGACGGATTCAATCGAAGCATGTCGTAATCTAGCTATATGAATCCGATCTAGATCCCCAACAAGACCAAATCAGTAAGAGGAATACGACGGCGTTTACCGATTTCGATTGATTATCAATCACAAGGCGGGGGCTCTTCGCGGTGGGGGTTGGAAGCTGGAGATTGTGGTGAGGTGAGAGAGAAGATCAGAGACGATGAAAGAGTTGAAAGAACAAATAAAAACCTGAGAAAATCCTTTTTTCAACCTAAATAAAATTATAACTCCAATAAATAACCTTTCATCATTAATTAATATTATTGTTAGGGAAAAAAAACATTTATGAATTATTGTTTTCATAATGTTAAAATATTGTTATAGTTGTTAAAGGGCCGGGAAGGAGAGTGAGTGGTTTATAATAAAGAAGAAGCTAAAAACAACGTGTCACACGTCGGGTTTGTGGTGCCTGTGTCAGTGCTGCGCTGTACTATTCAAAGCTGTTTTTAATCGTTTTTTATTTAACCGGCCAAGAAGCTTCGATTAAACCGGGAACTATCATCTTTAATTATTTGTAGTATAATTTATAAACCCAATTAGTTATTGGAAAGTACATTTGATCAAATAACTTTAAAATAGTGAAGTGTTACAAAGAATGCACATAGGAATAAGACTATTCATTTCAACATGTCTAATTATAAACAACTAATTAAGTAATAGTCAGTCATCATAAAATCAACCCAAAGAAAATCAAAAGTATAGATTTTCAATTGGAACAAAAAACTTATAGTTTTAACTTTTTGACAAATTTCTGTTAATTTGAAACGCTAATTAAATTTTTAGGTTCGTCGATGAACGAAATGTTTATATAAAAACTATATAAAACATAGTTTAACTATATAACATAGCACTGGCAATGGTTTTATCATCAATGAACATGGAAACTATACATTTACAAAAAAAAAAAAAAAAAAACATGGAAACTATAGTTCGTAGTAAGTTAAAAAAAAACTACATTTCATCGTAAGTTCAAAAAAAAAAAACTATAGTTCTTCGTGATCATGGCTTTCATCTTAGTCTTTAACGGAAAACTAGCGGCTAGCTTCGGTAATAATTTTATCGTCAAAGACCTTGGAAACGGCTACACAACAGCTCACTCAGGTAAACCAGGTAAGAATAGATATTGGAGAAGAAATTTAAACAACTTACAAATATGAAAATTTTGATACGCTATGAATGTCATAAACAATAGTCTTTTTATGTCTGAATTTCTATTAATTTGATCTAATACTTTGTTTACTCTGGTGCATGTGTATAAACGTGATAGTTCTTACTCAAAGAATCCATTAAATATCATAATGTTTTACAACCATGGAATAACATAAGGTTTTACAAGCTTAGTACAAATGGATATTTCTTTTAATTGATGAAGCACAAGATGTGTAGCTAATCAATGCTAAAATATAATTTAAGTGGTCGACAAATTAGATATAACTTACCTTGAATCGGTTTAGGCCAATTTCAATGGGTTACATATACCTTTTTCTTCTTTTTCATATTAATCGGTAGGTATAGAAGAATATCGATCCATGTCAACAGAAATAATCACAAAACCGACACTTCTTATCATATACCGAACACATCCGCTAAAGCAGATTACTGAGCCTTGAGGGAGTCACTAAACCGGCTCGACTTGGACGACAATAGCACAGAGAGATTCGACCCGATAGACACGACACGAGTCAAGGAATCAGCGCGGTGGTGTCTGCACCTGAAAGAACCAGCGTGTGTCGTCGGAGAACATAGGCAATTTTGCCTCCCAGGTTTACCGGAGGACGAGCCCCAACGGCGCAAACTCGGTGAGTTATGGTCTTGGCTCTGTTTCTTGGTTGGCTCAAGCGCTGAACCACCGGAAGGTTTAGCTTTGATCTTGGCTAAACTTATGGAATCTCCAAGAATTGGGGCTGAAGGGTTTTCTCTCGCCATGGTTTTGATGAAAATAAAGAACGATTTGTGTTGTTGTTGTTGTTGTTTCCAAGGAATGTATCTGTGGTTACTTATATTGGTGACTTGTGAGAGAAGGCAGCTAAAAATAGTGACAAACTGCTTTTTTTTTTAAAGATTCAGTTGGTTAGTATTCTAGAAAAGAAAAAAAAAGAAGAATTAGGGGAATCTATTTGACTTGGTGGTTATATTCTTCTTTTTCTGGTAACACACTTGTACATTTGTGCATGGATACTGTTATGAATTGTCAAATAATTAGGATTAAATTTGATTACTGAAAATATATTGAAAACTGATTTTGTCAGCGCCAAACTGATATTCCAGAACTGACGAATTTGAAGATCTTATAAGTTATAACCAAAAAAAATCCAAAAACATTTGCTTGCCTTTTTAGGCTTGTCCCTATTTTTTGTTTGGGGACGACCTAAAAATTCAAACCCAAATTAAAGCACCTCAGATTGTTGGAAAGTCAAAGTCGCCTCAAAAGATTTAGATACCTTGTGAACCAAACTTTATAACCGACATGAGTTGAACGTCTAGATACTATGTAGGCCTGGGCTTTTATAACTGGGTCCAAAAACCAAAAAAAAAATACCTATTGGGCTTTGTAATCTCATATGTTCGGAGGTCGGGTCGGATCGGATATAAACCATTATCCGAATCAAAAACCGGACATAACCGAGTTTTATGAAAGCACATATATATATATGTGTCTCTTCGATTATATCTCTCACTTTTTCCTCGGTTACATCTCGTCTGTTCCTCTTCTCTTCGGCGGTGGAATCCTAGTTCCCACAAAAACTCCTCGATTCAACCCCGTAATCACTGCAAATGGCCACTTAAAATAATTTGTGTTCTCTCCATTCGACTGTATTATATCTTTCCAGCAATCAATCACAGGTTCTTCTTCTTTTTTCTTCTTCTTGTTCGGAAATTCAATCAATATTATTGTTGTTCTTGTTCTTCTTCATATTTATTTGAAATCGATATTGGTCTTGACTTGTTCATCTCTTGTCTTGATTTCATTGAAACAGATGGACTCCTCATCATCTCTTGATCGACAAACCCGTAACAAAGAAGGTGACTTTAAAACTCCGGATAGCAGCAAAAGCAAGAGGAAAGAATGTGAAGGAAGTTCTCAACCATCCAAAGTGACTTCTCAACCATCCAAAGTCAAGCGGCTCCTCCCAACAAGATCAGAAGTATGGGAACATTGTACAAGAACTAAGGAGGACCGAGACAGGTGTATATGCAACTATTGCCAGAAGGAATACTCGTGTCTCACCACATCAGGGACCACAAACCTGAAGAAGCATCTTGAAATCTGCAAGAACCATCAAGCATGGCCAGCTAGCAAAAACGAGAAACAAAAAGGTATTGCTGAAGATGGGAAGCTCAAGACGTGTAAGCTTTCTGAAACTGTGTTTAGAGAAGCCACAAATGAGATGATTCTGTTGGAACAATTGCCTTTAGCGTTTGTTGATAGTGTGGCATGGAAGCATTTCTGTAAAAATGTATGCTTTCCTTAAGTGTTCCTTTAGCGTTTGTTGTTTAGTTTTTTCAATACAATCTTTAAATTTATGTCTCTGATTTATATGTTTGTAGGCAATAATGTACACTTCTCATTCAAGAAGGGCCTCAACTAAAGACATCGTAAAGATGTATGTGGAGAAGAAAGAGGCATTGAAGAGATGGTTCTTATGCAATAAGCAACATGTGTCCATCACTACAGATTTATGGGTTTCCCAAACAACAGGTTATACATTAGAAACATACTTGATTATTTTTTCATTAGCAACGTCTTCTATCACTTACTAACATTGTATAATTTTTTCTTTGTAGGTGCTAGTTACATGGTGATCACATTGCATTACATTGATCCTTTCTGGCGCTTGAAGAAATTGATCATATGCTTCAAGCACATCACGGATCACAAAAGTCAGACTATAGCTACTGTTTTGCTAAATTGCTTGGCTGAATGGGGAATTGAGAAGGTCTTTTGTATTACCCTTGACAATGCTACTGCGAATAGTTCTGCGTTAAGGAAGTTTCATACTGTATTTGCCTTAGTGTCTGAGCAGTCTCTTGTCTTAGATGGTGAGTTCTTGCACATGAGGTGTAGTGCTCACATAATAAACTTGATTGTGAGGGATGGAATGGCAGAGATAGACCAGAATGTGGCTGCTATCCGTAACGCTATCGCCTATTTCAGATCACATACAAATAGGCTGAGGTATTTTGAGCTAAAGGTGGACTCGGGTAAGATCACAAGAGGAAGCTTGCCTTTGGACGTCAAGACAAGGTGGAATATAACGTATCTGATGCTGACAACAGCGTTGAAATTCAAGGTGGCATTCGACAAGATGGAGGCAGAAGACAGGTTGTACAATGACTACTTCAGTGAGTTAGAGAATGGTTCTACAAGGGTTGGTCCTCCTCATCATAGGGATTGGGATGCAGTCGAGAAATTGTGTCGGTTTCTTGTCATATTTTACAACTCAACATTGGTGGTATCAGCCTCAACTTTTCTCAGTGCGCATAAGTGTTATGGCGAGATAGTAACCATTGCAACAAATCTGATGGCACTCATCGACAGCTATGATTCTGAGTTGAAGTCCAAGACAACAAAAATGTTCAAAAAGTTCGACAAGTATTGGGATGGTCTCAAGAACTTGAACAAGGTGCTGATGGTTGCGACTGTATTTGATCCCACCAGGAAGTTGGAGCTTGCGAAGATGTGCTTTGAGGAATTGTATGGCCTAGACACTGTCGAGTACAATGAGGTGTACGAGTCCTTGATTACAGTCTTGAGAAGTCTGTTCAAAGAATACAGTGCAAGACATGGAAATCGTTTTGATCCAGATGACCAATCATCTCAGCCTAGCAACAAATCTCAGTCTTCTCGAGAGCAGCCTAGCAACATTGAGATGGTGGATGATTGTTCTGGTTATAAGAGGATCGATGTGAGATACAAGCAGAAGCTGAACGAGATTGGGGTTAGAGAGAAAAGGGATGAATTGGAGACTTACCTCAGAGAAAGTATCGAGAACCCAGAGTTGATGGTTGGAATGGATTATGATGTGCTGTCGTGGTGGAGGACGAACTCAACCAGATTTCCAGTGTTGTATGAGATTTCTAGACATGTTTTTGCAATGCAAGTGTCATCAGTTGCTTCAGAGAGTGCCTTTAGCACTAGTGGTAGAATTCTAGAACCACATAGGAGTTGTCTTACTCATTTTATGGTTGAGGTTTTGATGTGTTCAGAGCAGTGGATGAAACAAGATCTTGAGGTGGAGACGACAGCCTTCAAATGCACAAGTTCTTGTTGATCTTGAAGAGGATGACAAACTTGAAAGAGGTAACAATATTAGTTCTTACTTCAATCTATCTTTCTTATTGCTTACAATATAAATGTACATTTTAAACATTGTTTCTAACTTTCATTTTGCAGGGAATGAAGATGCAGCAATGTTGGAGTAAGAGACTAAGAGTCCTTCAAAGAAGATTGTCTTTATGTTTGAAATTTGAACGATTTGCACTTGTTTTTTTAGTACTTTGTCATGTCTTTGTTTTTATTTGGTTCTTATGTTCTGGTTGTGTTCAAAACTTAAGTATCTTTGAATTTGGTTGTTATTTGAACAAGTTGAACTTGTTTTTCAGTTTCGGATGTTTAAGTTTATTTAGTTATTTTCGGGTATTTTCTTTTTGTTTCGGTTACTTTGGTTATGGATGTATAAGTTTGTTTAGTTATTTTCGGGTATTTTTTTTGTTTCGATTATTTTGGTTACAATAAATCAGACTCAAACCAGAACCATTTATACTTCGGATTTTCCCGGATCTTGTAATCCTCCTCCGAACCGAACCGATACCGAAGAGTTCCAAACCGAGACCGTACCGAAAAAACAAATAAACCGAATGGTGTTTATATCCTTGTGGGAACCGAAATTCACACCGTCAATTTTAATGAATAAGATTGCGGAGGAAAACCAAGTTAACCCGACTTTCCCTGAAGGTTCGGATTCTCTGCGACAGCCAACGACAAGTGACCGAATAAATGCGGAAAAGGTTTTGTTAAGATTTGGGACTGGACCTTAAGAAAAGCTGCCTACGTACCCCTTTCGAGGATCAAGTCGGACGTAGTTCAGTTTAGGTGTAATTGAACAAGAGATCGAACCGTCTGGGCGGGTTCGTCTAGTATGAGCGTTTCTCATAGAAACAGGCATGTCGAAGATAATACCTAGGGTTTCTATGTGCGGAGCTCTTAAGTAAAAGAATTGTCCGATCCTTCCGAGAGGAGCGGAGATTTGCGAGAAGATAAAACTAGAACAAGAGGCGGCCAGACGTTCTAAGTCCTGCCTCACTGGCCTAACCGCCTAAGTTCTAAGTTCTCTAAGTCTAGATTCTACGATTTTCGGCCCTTCCTCTCCTCTGCTCTTGCTCTCCTTATATACTCACTCCTAGGTCGGTTTGCCTTAAGATGATGGACCTCGCCTTTGGGCCCAAGCTTATCTCTTCAGGAAGTATTCCATTTTCGTCGATCTTCGTAATTATCCTCGAGTTTTCGGTGACTTGATGTTTATCCGATGTTCGGGAAATCGGATAAACCGTCATAGCCTGATTGGGCCTGAATTCTTAAAATCGTAAGTAAGTCCGTGGACTTGTCTTAAGTCGTTGAACGTTTTATACGATTTCTCGGAAAGACTATTTTTCTCGTAAAATAAACCGTATAGCCTAAAGGATCGATGTTCAAGTTAGTCGACCTTTGTGTTATACGATATCTTCTACGAGAAATCCAATCCTTCTAGTTTTTGTCGTAAAACATCGAGGACGATTCCAATCGAGTCGAAGGATGTTTATTCCGTAGCCGTGATCGTCCCAAGCTCACGATGATTGATCCAAACAAGCCAAGATGGGATCAGACCGAACACGATGGGACCGAGACCAGGACGAGGACCATCGACCGGCGCCAGGCCGGGGTGCCGCCGGCGCCAGGCCGGCCCGCGTGACGGGTGCCGCCGGCGCCAGGCCAGCCCGCGTGACGGGTGCCGCCGGCTCCAGGCCGGGTGCCGCCGGCGCCAGGCCGGCCCGCGTCACGGGTGCCGCCGGCGCCAGGCCAGCCCGCGTGACGGGTGCCGCCGGCGCCAGGCCGGCCCGCGTGACGGGTGCCGCCGGCGCCAGGCCGGCCCGCGTGACGGGTGCCGCCGGCGCCAGGCCGGCCCGCGTGGCGCGTGCCGCCGGCGCCAGGATGAAGATCTCGGCGAGGACTTCGATTTGATATCTTGATCGTTTTCTGGTTCCTCACGGTTTGAGAGAACGACCTCTTCGAAGTTTCTAGGCAGATTCTTTTGTGTTTAGGGTTTTTGTGGTGATCGAATCTTGATGTCCTTGGGCGAGCGGATCAATCTTTCCGGGGACTCTCGTCCGCGCACGCCCGTAGTCTTCCGATCTCACAGAGAGTGGATATTCTAATTTGAGAAAATCTCGTATAACTTCTTTTCAATTTATCCGAGACTTTTTGTTTCAAGAAATACTTTCTAGAGACTTTCAGTCATTGATTCCGTCGTGACCGATTTTGACACCAACAGTTAGCCCCCCAGCTCGTTAGAACCTTCGTGATGTTCTTGGGAGCGATAAGACATGTCAGGTAAGATAGGCGGAATTAATGGTTGAAAGGCTCCGTTGAAAGTGGTAAGATTGGGGCTGCGCCTTTCGAAGGCTGCCTACGTACCCTTGTTGTAGGGATCAAGCCTTCCGTAGTTCGTTTTGGAGTTTAAGACCCTTGTGATCCGTTTTCCAGCGAGACTTATATGGTCTGGTTATGTGTCATGAGAGACTTTCGAGCATGATGCTGTTGATGTATTTGTTTTTCGATTATTTATGAACTTCAGTTTTTTCGAAGTATGAGAAAGAGGGTGTGAGTTGTCGTCTCATTCCTAGTTCCCTGATGATCACCGTACATATTGTTTGCATAAAGCGAGATTTTCTGCGGTTTACCGATTTACGCGAAAAGTTCGTGAAACGAATAGGCTTAAGTGAAGAGACAAAATTTTGGATCTCGTATACCATACTATGTCTGTGAGATGTCAAGATCCAGCGTGGCTGGGTTTAGGGCAAGACCTAGGTTTACTCTCGGACTGAGGCTTTGCGATGACAAATCGGCTTTCGTTTTGCCTGTTTGCGATTTTAACTTGACTCGTACCGTTTAAAATCCGCGAATTGTTGTCGGCTTATATGATTTGTCTGGGCGTGAGTCGAGCTACTTCCTTTACGAAGAGCTAAACCAAAATTTGGATTTCTTGTATAGCGCGCTATGTTTATCCTTGTCGGATGCAAGAGAGCCTACCCCTTGAAGGGAGGCTATTTGTCTGTTTAGGACGTTAGAGTTCGTCTGTTGTGATCAGCAACAATGAAATGATGCCAGTTTAGAGGCATGTTACCGTTTAGAGGTGTGTTTGTATGTTTTGAGTTCTAGAGACGAGGATTTCGTCTGGAACGTTTTGAGGAAAAGAATGTCCTTCGAGCGTTAGCGACGTCTCGCAGTGCTGAAGGTCGAGTTTCCCTTGTGCCGCATTTCGTGTTTGAAATGTTTGCGGGCTTTGGAGATGTTTTGCGAATGTTCGCAGCCAGAAATTGTTGTTTCGGTTTGGACGCAGGACCAAGAGGTCGCGTAAGTTCGACCCAGGGAGAAGCGTCTACAATCACAGTGCTTCGTGAAGTGTTGGCCTTCCGGGATTTGTTTGTATATATTAAGGATGACTCGTATAACTCTTGGAGCCTTGTCACGAGTGTTTCTTTTCATGCCGTGTTTACGGGGCGTATAGAACTTAATCGATTGACGATGAGTTTAAATCTTCCGTTAACCATATGGTTGTTAGGACTGAGTTTTGGTATGAAGAGTTTATCGTATGATTTCTGATTCTGGGTTATACGACAAATTGCTTGCGTAATAGTCACTTGGCGTTCTATGAACAAATTGTGGATTGTTGTTTTTAGCCGTTAAGTGATTGGAGCGGTGCTCGCTCAATAGCTTTGGATTGGCATGGAGGCTAGATTCAGCCGTATCGCCAAGGAAGTTGTTGGTAAACGATCAGACCATGACCCTTATTAAGGTCATGTTAGTTTACGATTGTCCTTAATGGGGATGCCGAATTCAGGTACGGGCTTTACGGAAGGGCGTAGTTGGCCGAGGGCCAAATAGCGTTTACCGAGATAGACATGCCAAGCATAGCGGAGTTTTCTGAGTTATGGCTGATGGCTTTTAGAAACGATCTTCCACTTTAGGTCTCAGTTATACGATGAATGGTTCGTATAAATTTTTTTTGTTGCATGAAAATCGTTTCATTTTATCAGAGGGGGACAAAGTTTAAGGGATCGACGCAGGACACGTACGGGTTCGTCTGCGTGATTATTTCCTGCTCGGACGTAACCGCGGGGAGTGAAAGCAGGAGCCAGAAACCTTGTGGAACGAAAACTGTCTACGTCAGTTACCAGTTGGACCCATTATGTTTATTTTACGAAAGTTGCTTTGTATGAATTGACTTGACCATACAGAGGATTTTTCGTAAAAGTGATGTAAGGGGGTTTTCGCAAAGGTAACCGGAGAGCGTTTCTCACAAATTACTTGCGATATTCGCGACCACGGATTATGTTCTCCTCATTCACTTTTGCGTACTGCGAAATCGTTTTGCATGAGACCGATCATGTTTTTTCCATAGGCTGTTTTGTTTTAAAATGTTCTTGTTATACGAAAGTAATGGATGACCGGTTTCATGGAGATAGAAAATCGCAGATTGTTAAAGTAGCGATGTTTCCGCGGATTACACGGGAGATGTTTCCGCTATGATTTCGACCTTTGGACGAAAGCTGCTTCGAACTACTTATGGAGTTTTACCGAAGGTTATTTCGTTATTTTCGTAGTTCACCGTCGTGCTATTAGTCTGACGTTGGTACACGTTTCTAGTCGCGAGTCTGCGACGAGAGGCGACGTAGAGTTTTCAAGACTATGTTTGTAACGGTTGGGCTATGCCGTAAGCGTTTTTTAGACGAATCTTATTGCTGCAAGAGTTTGCTTTGTTAAAAGCGTTGTCTTGATGCTGAAGCAAAAAGTTTTCGAAGATGGGATTATACGGGTATAGTATACGTACCTACTTTCCTTTTCTTTTTACGAAAGAAAACGGGTTAGCCGTTCTTCCGAAGGCTTGTGTACGTTTTTCATTCTTTTAGGAAACGGGATGAGTATGCTTTTAGAACGCGTGGCGATCGTTTCTCGGTTTTTCGAGAGACTAGATCGGTTTGCATGTTCTGCCTGGACAATCAAGGAACGATGGAACAAGACTGGAAATTTTGCCTAAGACTTAGCTTGCTAGACTATCCACCTAGGTCCTAAGTTTCCTAAATTCTACGGCAGTTTTTCAAGACGTTTTTGTTCCTGTCCTACAAAGAATTAAAACCTTTACAAAATTTTTTGAGAAAATAGTCTTTTGAAGGTTTCGGCATTTCCGAAGGAATCCCATTTCCTCGTATAGTCGAGATGATTGGTGTTTAGAATAACCGTGATCGTTTAATACGATGAATCAAAATCAATTCATCATTCGAACCTTTTATGGTCTTCCGAGATTTCTCGAGTATCGGGATCAAGATGGACTTGGATTCGTAGACTTCCCATCTTCGAGGGTTTGAGTAATGAGGCTTCGAACTTAGATTCTAGAATATGAGCTTTGTTAAACAATCGAGAAGACTTTGCGGAAGAATCGTCGTGTTTCTCGAACAATCCGAACATGGGTTTAAGGGACCAAGATGTTGCCGTTGCCCGAGATCACGAAACTACTGCACGGATGGGCGCCAGGACCCTTGCCGCCGGCGCCAGGCCGGCCTGCGTGTCGCGTGCCGCCGGCGCCAGGCCGGCCCGCGTGTCGCGTGCCGCCGGCGCCAGGCCGGCCCGCGTGTCGCGTGCCGCCGGCGCCAGGCCGGGGTGCCGCCGGCGCCAGGCCGGGGTGCGGCTGGCGCCAGGCCGGGGTGCCGCCGGCGCCAGGCTGGCTCGCGTGATGTGTGCCGCCGACGCCAGGCCGGCTTGCCGCCCGTGCCGTGTCCCGCGTCCGCCGATGCTGCTGTTGCTCGCCTTCGTCGATCCCCGGGGCTCCACGGACTCAAAGATCGAGTTACGAAAACTCAGGCAAAGATGCATGGTACTGAGACAGGACCGGTCTCGTCCTATGACGGGACAGAGAGATCCTTCTCATGGGCGAGGTGGTCGAGACAGCGACATTGTTTTCTTTGTAAAATCTCAACGGAAGCTCCGATTGAGACGAAACGAAAACCATCTTGACCTAGACTCAAAGGAGAGCAAAGTGAGGTTTCCACTGGCGAGGTGGCCATGGGCGAGGTGACCTTGGTGATGGTTGTTCCCGTCCACGGGCGAGGTGGCCGGGAGAGTGATTTTGTTCCCTTCGTAAAATCTCAACGGAAACTCCGATTGAGACGAAACGAAAGCCACTTTGATCTAAACTCAAAGGATAACGAAGGTGTGTTCGCCCTGTGGCGAGGTAGCCATGTCGGAGGGTGAGGTGGCCTCGGTAATGTTTGTCCTTGCCCACGGCGAGGTGGCCGGGACAGTGACTTTGTTCTCTTCGTAAAATCTCAACGGAAACTCCGATTGAGATGAAACGAAAGCCATTTTGACCTAGACACAAAGGAGAACAAAGTGGGCTCCTACTAAGGCGGACTGGGAAGACTTATCTTACCCTATGGCAAGTCGTCCTAGTAAGATTAAGTTCCGACCTCCTTTCGTTTTCCCGTTTATTCCTCGAGAGTTGTTTGTAAGAAGTATGGTAGTGGGAATCGGTGAACCGATTTGCCGTGCTTCTGTTCTGCGAGTAATATAGGGTTTCCCCAAGGTTACGAGGAGAATAAGTTTTATTTTTCCGAGAGGTTCTCGAAAGAAACGTTTTTCGTAGAAACCTTGCTCGTTGCGATTTCTCTAACTTGGTAACAAGACGAATTTTTGGGGTTTGATAGATTTTATCAATGCCCTATCTGTTTAGATAGAGAAATTGAGAGCTCGTTTTTGTGCTCTTCCTGTGGCGGAAAGCCGCGGCTAGGTTTTTGATTTGCTCGAGCACCGTGGCGTTTGCGTAAGCGTTGGCCGTAGGAACAGTCGCTGCTGGAGTTGTTTTACCATCGTTGACGCAAACTGCAACTTTTTCTTTCATATTTCCGGACATCGGTTCGATCAAGCGCTTTGCGGCCGTATGAGTAAGAGTAATCCGTCCCCCCCTCCTTCTAGCGCCAAACTGTGGGAACTGAAATTCACACCGTCAATTTTAATGAATAAGATTGCGGAGGAAAGCCAAGTTAACCCGACTTTCCCTGAAGGTCCGGATTCTCTGCGACAGCCAACGACAAGTGACCGAATAAATGCGGAAAAGGTTTTGTTAAGATTTGGGACTGGACCTTAAGAAAGGCTGCCTACGTACCCCTTTCGAGGATCAAGTCGGACGTAGTTCAGTTTAGGTGTAATTGAACAAGAGATCGAACCGTCTGGGCGGGTTCGTCTAGTATGAGCGTTTCTCATAGAAACAGGCATGTCGAAGATAACGCCTAGGGTTTCTATGTGCGGAGCTCTTAAGTAAAAGAATTGTCCGATCCTTCCGAGAGGAGCGGAGATTTGCGAGAAGATAAAACTAGAACAAGAGGCGGCCAGACGTTCTAAGTCCTGCCTCACTGGCCTAACCGCCTAAGTTCTAAGTTCTCTAAGTCTAGATTCTACGATTTTCGGCCCTTCCTCTCCTCTGCTCTTGCTCTCCTTATATACTCACTCCTAGGTCGGTTTGCCTTAAGATGATGGACCTCGCCTTTGGGCCCAAGCTTATCTCTTCAGGAAGTATTCCATTTTCGTCGATCTTCGTAATTATCCTAGAGTTTTCGGTGACTTGATGTTTATCCGATGTTCGGGAAATCGGATAAACCGTCATAGCCTGATTAGGCCTGAATTCTTAAAATCGTAAGTAAGTCCGTGGACTTGTCTTAAGTCGTTGAACGTTTTATACGATTTCTCGGAAAGACTATTTTTCTCGTAAAATAAGCCGTATAGCCTAAAGGATCGATGTTCAAGTTAATCGACCTTTGTGTTATACGATATCTTCTACGAGAAATCCAATCCTTCTAGTTTTTGTCGTAAAACATCGAGGACGATTCCAATCGAGTCGAAGGATGTTTATTCCGTAGCCGTGATCGTCCCAAGCTCACGATGATTGATCCAAACAAGCCAAGATGGGATCAGACCGAACACGATGGGACCGAGACCAGGACGAGGACCGTCGACCGGCGCCAGGACGGGGGTGCCGCCGGCGCCATGCCGGCCCGCGTGACGGGGCGCCGGCGCCAGGTCGGGTGCCGCCGGCGCCAGGTACGGGTGCCGCCGGCGCCAGGTCGGGTGCCCGCCCGGCGCCAGTTCGGTGCCGCCGGCGCCAGGTCGGGTGCGCCGAGGCGCCAGGTCGGGGTGGCCCGCCGGCGCCAGTACCGGGTGCCGCCGGCGCCAGGGCGGCCCGCGTCACGGGTGCCGCCCAGGCGCCATGCCGGGTGCCGCCGGCGCCAGGCCGGCCCGCGTCACGGGTGCCCGCCGGCGCCAGGTCGGGTGCCGCCGGCAGGGTGCCGCCGGCGCCAGGCCAGCCCGCGTGACGGGTGACGCCGGCGCCAGGCGGGTGCCGCGGCGCCAGGGCAGCCCGCGTGACGGGTGCCTCGGCGCCAGGCCGGGGTTGCCGCGGCGCCAGGCCGGCCCGCGTGAGTGGTTGCGCCGGCGCCAGCCGGCAAGCGTGACGGGTGCCCGGCCGGAGCAAGGCCAGACCGCGTGGAGGCGTGACGACCGGAGCCAGGCCGGGGTGCCGAGTGTGCGCCAGGCTGAAGATCTCGGCGAGGGTTTTCGATTTGGTATCTTGATCGTTTTCTGGTTCCTCACGGTTTGAGAGAACGACCTCTTCGAAGTTTCGAGGCAGATTCTTTTGTGTTTAGGGTTTTTGTGGTGATCGAATCTTGATGTCCTTGGGCGAGCGGACCGATCTTTCTGGGGACTCTCGTCCGCGCACGCCCGTAGTCTTCCGATCTCACAGAGAGTAGATATTCTAATTTGAGAAAATCTCGTATAACTTCTTTTCAATTTATCCGAGACTTTTTGTTTCAAGAAATACTTTCTAGAGACTTTCAGTCATTGATTCCGTCGTGACCGATTTTGACACCAACAATCCTCAGATCCGAAAGACCGATAATCTGTTTCACCCGACCCGAATCCGAATGGCATACCGAACGTGGGTTAATTAAAATCAATGAGGGGGGGGGGGGGGTTGGGGGTGAGGGTTATAACATGCTTCTTGTACCAAACAAAACTGAAACTCAAAAACATGAATATGAAGAAATATATGAAGCATAAACACTACAAGTCTACATAAATATTCTATAAAAGTTGTGGCATTGTGATTTATATCTCCTCACAATGTATTTTACGGTTACTGGTGAGCTCTTTCTGTACAAAATTTTGACACTCACACAAGTAACCTACTTGCTTCAAATCAAATAAAAACAAAAATTAAAAACCTTTGAAAGAAGAAACCAAACAACTAGAAAAAACTATAAAACTTAAATCACAGACGCTGACTCTTATGAGCTCTGGTCTGCTCTAGGGTTTTTGCCTTTTATCATCTGGAAAGTTCTTGTTTGCATAGTGGACAACAAGAGATGATACGAAGCCATTGATCTACACACTTTAGATGAAACACATGTGAACATGGAAGCTTCCTTACTTCTTCCTTGTCTTTATACTTTGCCAAACATATACAACACTGCTGCAAATCAAAAATCAAAAATATCAAGAAAAAATCTATCGAAAACAAAATATCAAAATCTAGTCATTCCTAATCCTAAAAATCTATATAAGACTGATGACAGACAATACTTGATATTAGATTACTTAGTGGATCAAACAGAGTCATTATAAGATTAAACCAGTTTCGGTATAACATGATTGGATACCAGATGAATTGATTGAAGCAGGACTGGTTTACTGTGTGATTAGTACTCTGTTCCAGTTTGATATTGACCATATTTTCATTTCAAAGCATGATTCAATGTCCTGAGCAAAAAAACCTTATGGGTCTAGCTTGATTAGTGAGTCGAAGTATTAGGACTTACTGGATCATCAGTTGTAGGAGCTGAAGCATTGTCATCGACTCGTTTGTATTTCCAGCTAGGGAGACTCGAGATTTCGTCATCTGATGCTCCTCTGTCTGAAGATCCCATGTTCATGTTGTATCCAAGTAGGCTACTAGCGAGAGGCACAATGCAACATAGGAACAGGAAGAGAAGAAAAGGAAACGAATAGCAGAGAGCGTTCCAAGCTAGAAGAGAGACGCAGAGGACGTGAAGCTTTGGAGCATGGTTGAAAGAACCGAACCTAGAATCGAACACCCAAACATTCCCAATCACAAACCAAATCGCAAAGAAGAGCTCTAGCGACGTTCTGCATCTATTCATCAAACGAGAGCTCCTGAAATTTTACAATTACAATACAGCTTCAGGATCTTGCAAAGGTGATATGATTCAGAATCAAGAAAAGACAAGTTACCTGTTGTCTTCTCTGCTTCTATCTTGCTGCTCAATATCACCGAGGACAAAGCCATTTCCTTGGTCTAGTTGGCGAAACCGACCATACAAGAGCATGAGACTGAGGAGACATCCGACATCATAGCCTGTGATCCATAACCTCACCGGCCAGATAGGTCTCTCATTTTTGGAGACAGCTAGTGTGAATGTTATCACAGTAAGCTGAATAAACAGAGCTATGAGCTCAGATATCATCCACGTGCTGGAGTTGAAAGGATTAGACCCGAGGTCTGATCTTGATCCGTTCTGGTAGTGAAAAACTCTCCTCAAGAATATAAACCATCTAGCTCTAGATACCTTCATAGCTAATCTTAAGTACAAGGAAGTTGGAAGCCTCTCTTGAACAAGAGAGGTAGCCACGTGGCTGTTTTCACTTCGTGATGGTGTGGTACATAACGAAGAAGAGGATGAAATAGTGATTGAAATAGTATTGGAAGGTGACTCAGACTGAACAGTATACATTAAATTTTTCCAAATTAAAGCTTCAAAATTTAGACCTGAAAAAAGATTGAATAGAAAGAATTAAACTTCTGAAAAGTACATGAGTAGTGTGCACATATGGAAGTATATAAGTAGTGTGCACACACATGAAACGTGAAACTATATAAACGAAAATATCATGAAAGAACACACAGTAAGAACAGGGGGTTAAAAAATTCACGAAAATTTGCATGGCCGAACAATAATAAAAACACATGAAAAACCGGTAAAGGAATTAATATATAATCATATATACCTTTTATCTGCAACCACTTAAAAAGAGGTAAACTCAGTTCCGTACACGACCTCCACGATATGTGATTAACTGATTAAATAGGGACAGATGGAAGAAACGAGAGAAGAAGATGATAATAAAGAAAAGAAAAGGGAAGGTGTTGTGATTATGTCAGAGAAGGTGAAGTTGGGCGAGGGATGGCTACCAAGAATCCATAACAACAGCAAAAAGGATTGTTTATAGATTCTACTTTGGTTTTGTTTCTTTGCTTTGGTTTGAAGAGAATTAAAGAAAGGGAGAAGAGAACCGTTGGCCTAATCTAACACCTGAGATTTTGTTTTATGAAGCAATTTTCTGATAGCAACTTCTGCTTCCAACCGCCAAAGCAGACCCTTCTCTCTCTACTACTCTGTTTCTCTCTCTCTCTCTCTCTCTCTCTAGAAGTTGAGAGCAAAGGGGAATAGATCTTATTTGATTTTTCTCTAATTTTTATTTATTTAATAATTTTCTTTTTTGGAAAAGGAAATGGATAAGAAGAACATCTCCATGAAGTCATCAATTCACCATGTCACGATCCTTTCGTTATAACAGAAAAATCTCTTTGTTACTGATCATTTCCCCACCTATAGCAATAAGAGAAAAAACCAATAAAATACTATTTTGCTCAGCGTCCATGCTTTACCTTGTAAGCAGTATTGTCGTATTTAATTCTATAAATTGCATATATATTTAACTATATTTATTCGTTGACAAAAAGAAATATTTAACTATATTTATTCAGATATAAATTTATAACAAAAACAGGACTATTTTAATTTTAAAATAACGAAGATACTTTCCTTTGTTTCATAGTTTTTAGAGGATATTGACTATATTTGCTTCTAAATAGTAAAATAATAGACTAAGCATCGATAATCCACTATTTTACGTGTTGTAAAAATATAAAGATAAAATGAAACAAAATTAGTGTGGTTATAATTAATATACACACGCATTCTTTGGGATATTACAATATTAATAAAACACTAATTATTTTTAGGTAAAAATACTAATTTTGATAACAAGATCGAATAAATTTAGCGGGAGGAGATGGAAGGAGTGGGGATGGTTGGCTAACTAATATCAACCAGAAGAGTTTCTATCATCTGAGTACTGGACCCCATTCTCCACGCTGTGTTTACCCCCAATCTTTGATTTTTATTTTGTCGGATGCGAAGAAAAATAATATAAAGAGAAACCAATTCTCAATACAATAAAAAAAGAATTAACATTCTAGAACGTTCAGTTTATGTCGGAGGTCCTTGGTCAAGTAAACTACCGCGCGTATGTTCTTGTACATTTCCTTGTAGTTCCAAATAATTTTATCTGAAATGTGAATGTTGATGTTGAATGTTATTCACCAAGATTTTGTTGGAAATGGTCTTAAAGAGGACTCATTCATATATCATTGCAACTTGCAGGTAATTCAAAGATCAATCAAGTGTGTATCATTTTCTTAAATGTGATTATGTCTAGCACTATATACGTGTATATGTTAAAAGTATACTAAGTACTCAAAACAAAATTAGATTTTAAATATCTTATAGTTAGAATACGATAATGGTATATAATGCGCATTGTCTTCAGTGAATTGGTCTATCATTCTAATATTTTGATGTCTTGTAACGTATTTGACACCATCCACGTACCTATAAGTAAAACTTCGAAATTTCCGAGACTGGAAATTGGGAATAAGCTGTATCGCTATGTATGGTATGTTTCTTAAAATAGTAAGTACCAACTGTTGACGTTGACAACATCAAATCCATTTTAATTTCAAATTTTCATCTCTACCTAAAAGACAAAAAGATATTTAATTTGTTAAACTAGTATTAAAACAACGAAAAGAAACACTGCGTTTCTAGATCCATCTTAGTGACCGGTAACATTTACTAATTTAAAACTTGCTAGTGTATATAACTATATGTCGACACTTCTAGTGTACAATCTACACGTAGAATAGGGATACTTTTAATTAATCTTCCTTTCCCCACGTTACTCAAATATAATTATATCATTTTATTAATTATTTAATATAATCTATTTCATTATTTACATTGATTAACTAAATGCATTATATATTTTATTTTTAAAATATCTTAATAATTAATAAGGATATTATAATAAATCAATATAACTATAAATTTAAATTTTATTTTAATTAAAATAAAATACGTTGAGAAAAAAAATCTAACAAGATCTTACCGAAAATAAATATCTTTTACAAAAAGTGTTAATTAATTCATGATAATAATATAATATTTTTATAAATAAATTAGTTAAAAAATAAAATTATATGCTATATATTATAAAATTTATCTTTATTATAAATATAAATGATATACGAAATAAATATAACAAATTATATTAAATTAGTAAATTAACCTATTTATTTTTTAAAAATAATTTTATTTAAATAAATAAATAAATATCCATCACTATAAAATGGGAGAAAATTCATAAATCATGAAATATTTTAATGTAAAATAAAAAATTGTTAATATATATTTTTGTAACTCGCAACAAAGTATTATCCAAAATATTATATATCATTATTTTTATTTATTTTAAAACTCCCAACAATATATTATCTAAAAGTAATTATATACAAAATATAAATGCTAACTAACCTTTAATTCATGTGCTATTTAGAAAATTTCGAAATTTTAATATTCATTAAAAATATTAATAACAAGTCAATTTTAACAAAAAAATATTTACAATTATAATAAAAATTTTGAAAAATATGAAAATAATTTAAAAATTTTCGATTTTTTTTATAAATATTGCATTAATTTCGTAACAAGAAGATTCAAAAGTCTTTTAATCTTCAAAATCAAAAATTGTTGTGTAATTTTCCAAATTTCTCTTTACTAAATATACAATTTTGAAAATATATATTCCGAATTCATCAGGATAATATTTAAAATCTTACATAAAATAAAATAATAGGTGCTAAAGTATAATTTTTTGAAATTCAACACGAAAAATTTGTATTATAAAAATTAAAATAGTATAACATTGTGAAATTTTAGTTTAATAACAAAAAAAATTAGATTACTTAATACCATAACATTAACAACATCATATATCGATAAAATTACTAAAATAATATTATAGATGTTTTATGCATAAAATTTACAAAATACTAGAGCTGAACTATTCAAACAGAAATGTATTTACTTATAAAATCCTGTAATATATTAAAATGATAGATTAAAATAAAATATGAAAACATAAATTATTTTTTAAACAAATATTATTTTTATAGCATAACTAAATAAATTTTAAAAATATATTGTATGCAAACTGTAGAAATTAAAAAACATATTTTAAACGTGATTTTCTATTTGATTATGCATATTATGAATTTATTGTACCGAACTCAAAAATATAGTAGTATGTAATAATTATTAATGACAAAGGTTAATGTATACAACAAATTATTATATATATAATGTTGAATAAAAAACTAAAAAAATATAGAATTATACAAATATTACATTAACTAACATTAACTGTAAACTATATATTTAAAATGTGTACAGTAATTTAAATTTATATATATTTAAAAAATGAATTTTGAAACTAGAATTTGATCTGTATGTCAAAAAAAATATATTTATAAAATGAAAAAGTTATTCTTATCGGACATACGGATCAAATTTTAGTTTCAAAATTTAAAACATGTGTTCTTTCGTCTTTTTAGCGTCGGCCATAAATCTTGTTTTGTATTATTGTAAATATGTCGGCCTCATCGACAATACGGGACCAATGGAGATATAACTTATGAAACATGATTACTTAACACGAGAGTATATATCATGATCATTGACCAATTATTATATATTTTTGTAAGAGAAGAGGATAATCCAGGGCAACATGAAAGCCTAACACATGGCTTCACATGAGTGCACACACGTTGGTTGATAGTGGTAAGCTTGAAACCCCATTATCAGTTAGCCACACGGCTCTGACTCGCCTTTTTTTGGTGGTATATACTACCCGACATCGCTTACACTTAAGTTCTTAACCGTGTCTATTGTCTTTTGATTAGAATATGTTTTCGTTTGCCTTTTCCGAATAAATAATGTTTTACAAATTGTTAGTATGGCCGACCAAAAAAAGAGGTGGTTTAGTGAATAAACGTCTGGATCACTAAGAGTCTAAATATATGTTGATTATCGTTACATAACAAATTGTTCTTCTACAAAGAATTAATTTGACAGCGTTTGGGATTTGCAATAGATTGATGTACAGATTTTTCGATTCAATTTCAGTCATTTGAAAAGAAAAAAAAAATCATTTTGTTAATATGAATATAATCTGGTACGAGCCAGGTTTCATTTGGCTTTCTGGCCTCTTAATTGTGTAATCGTAAACCTCATCTGTGTTTGTTTATGTTTCTCATATAGTACGATGAACACGCGAAAGCAACAATTGTATAGAAAATTTTACAATTGAAATTTTTGTATAAACATGTATATTTTCACGAAGATTTGCCTACACTATGTTTATGATGGACACAAATCAGATCATATATTTTTTTTTACATATATTGCGTTTATGAGAGAATGTGTATATCAAATTATATCATTTAATCGACCCAAAGTCCAATTCATATGCTGTTCGTAAAACTTCATCAGTTTCTAGATAACCAAAATTTTTGTTTGGTTTCAATACTAGTACACATCTCCCCTACACATTATAGATTAGATTCCAGAGCAATGATATTAGGAGTTTTCAAAGCTCCTAAGACAAATGTTGTAGTATGAGTGAATGTCGAACCAGTTCTGAGGGATTCAAAACACCAAGAATGCAAGTACTTACTTAATCTAAGTGCAACCGATAATTTGGATGGTTTTAAACTACTACTAATAATAGAATGCAATAAAAGAAATAAAATAACTTTCTTGACTATAGGAAAAGAGAACTCATGGATATAGGGATTAGACCTTGGGTGATCAAGTTTCGAACTAAAGATGACATATGATCAATCAAACTATCAACCTTAAGCCTAGACACATTTCTAAGCAAGCTCTATGTCTAGATGAATGCTCATTTGCTAACACATTTCAAACATCAAATGTCTTTGGTTGAATAATATGAAAGCAATCATTACTAACAAGTCTATTGGCTATCTTAACACCTTTAACAACAAATGTCTTTGGTAAAGTATGTTAAAAGCTTAGGAGAGTTGTCTCAGGCATTTCATAGAACACCTTGTGGGTGGGAAATGCCTAAAGATCAACTTTTGAGTGGCCAACTCAGAAGATGCATTATGGATACTCTACTAGCAAGGACTAAGAATGATCTACACCTAAACATCCTAGATCTAGCCTAATCACCCCTTAATCTTCCTAACCCATGAATTCAAATGGTTATTACTCACTAATCTCCATGATTCCTCTTAAACCCATATTGGATTTCAGATTAATCATGTAGATAGATACAGAAAATAGATTAGAAATCAACAAGAACAATGAGAAGACAAGAATCAACAATCCAAAAGATGAACTTTTTCAATTTTGTTTTTGATGTTTACCAAAATGTCAAAGATAGATCAGCCTCCAATGGCTTACATAGTACTTAAACTTAGGTTTTAGAAGAGTAAAACGTGCATAACAAATGACTAAAATGCCCCTGATTAATGTTGAGTTTTGGGCTGAAACGGAACACAGAGTGACCAGGCAGGGTCACTCCAGGAGGTCACTCCAGGATGACACCGGCAGGCGAGTGACCAGGAGGGGTCACTGGGGTAGGTCACTCCAGGATGGTGTTGACATGCGAGTGACCAGGAAGGGTCACTGGGGTAGGTCACTCCAGGATGGTGTTGGCATGCGAGTGACCAGGAAGGGTCACTGGGGCAGGTCACTCTAGGATGGTGTTGGCAGGCGAGTGACCAGGCAGGGTCACTCCGAGAGGTCACTCTGGGGCTGCTTGTCTCTTGATCACTTTTATCACTTCTTTTGAGCCACAAATGCACCCAAATGTCTCTAAGAACTTCATGTGGTACTCCAATACCTGATAAGGACTTATGTATGCAAAATGCAACCTAGGCATGGCTAAATCCTAGTCTAAATGATCAAGATGCACATGGATGATAAGGTAAACTATTGGAAATATGCAGGATATCAACTCCCCCAAACTTGTTCTTTTACTTGTCCACAAGTGAACTTTCTAGAACTCATAGGGAAAGATGTTTGAAGGTGGGAGCTCATAGCCAAAAGAAACACACTTAGCAATTAATCCAACATTTAAAACAACAAGATCATACCCTCTCTTATTATACTCTAGCTTCTCAAGGCTTATCTCAGCTCTTTTTTGCCCCCTACACTGACCATCATGAATTCACACAATTAAATCAGCCAACTCTCATGTTCATTAAGCACAACAACAAGTGAGTTCTTGCAAATGGTCAATTGGTCCAAATCATTTGGGTAAGGGAAGGCTTTTTATTCAAATGAGTCAAGAGTTTCAAGACAGGTGATTTTCAAGGTGGTGCTCTCAAGACAAGTAGCCTTTGACATTGTACATAATATATCTAAGAAAGGGATCAACTCATGCATACAATGCTCGGTCTCCATTGTTCTACCCTTTTCCCAAACATAAATGTTACACCTTCATTTCTCAATACCAAACCCAACTCACATCTCTCACCCAAAGTACTCAAGAATATTTCTCAACACAAAACTCTTTATTCAACAAGGGATTTACCAAATTTTATAGCCTCTTAACTCGTACTAACTTGCTAGCCTCCTTTCTTTATTCTCTTTTTTTTTTCTCTTTTTTTTTCTTTTCAGTTTTTTTTTTATTTTTATTTTTATATCTATATATGAGGGCCAAAACTTTTCACAAACTTGAGCTAGAGGCTTCTCTACTTATCCCATAAAGGTTAGTCAATTAAATACAAAGAGTTCATTCATTTCCTTCAACTTTTTCCAAATTTCCAAATCAAAATTTACAACACTCACCACCATCCTAATGCTAGACAATAGTGTGTCTAATCTAGCAAGAATGAAGACCAAGCATTGTCGCTCCCAATACTCTCAACATTATGTGCATGTAAGACTTTCCGAAAAAGGCCTCACTCATCAATCAATGAAAGCTTAAAAGGAGTAAAGGGTTTTGGGAGTGGTCTACCACTAGAGGTTGTCAAAGAGATTGGCATAAAAGATGTGACAACTCAAGTGTGTATAGCCATAATTCAGTACACAAGAGACCATGAGCAAGATGCATTAACTTCATTCAGTTCAATTAAGATTGTAGTTGGCTTCAAAGACTGAGTTTCAGCAATCAATGAGTTTCAGGAAGAGTTTTCAAGGCTCGAAGCATACAAGTCTTTTAGAGGGGTGCATAAACTACTCAGGTGCAAGGTGGTGTTCTTTACAAGGCATTTTAAATCATTGCTCCCAATGCAAGTGAATGAAACTTATATGCTCTAGACTCTCCTATCAATGCAAGTGATGCAAACTAAATGATGAATTTTTTTTTTCTTTTGTATTTTTTGAATTTTTTTTTTATATGAAATGCAAGACTCAATGCAAAAACTTCAAAGCAAACATGATCAAATACTTGGTTAACTCCCCCAAACTTAAGTCACACAGTCTCTGTGTTGTTTAAGATGAGAGAGCTACCGAAAAGAAAAACTAGAATGCAATTGAAGCTAATATATACAAGGGAAAGGTGGAGTACCTTCTATGGGAAGTGAGTGGAGGCAGATGCCCCCTCATCGTCGTCCTCAGGTGGTAACTCTTCAAGGTGCTCATCAGAAGGTGTGTCCATCTCTTCAATGTAGAAGGCTTGCCCGAACACAGTTGGTTTCCTCATTTTCTCCTTGATGTCAAAGTGGAGGATGTTCTCTTGACCCAAATGGAGGTCAATCTTGCATTTCTTCACATTAACAATAGCTCCTGCTGTTGCTAAGAATGGCCTTCCTAGGATCAATGGGTCTTTAGCCTCTTCACCCATCTCAAGCACGACGAAGTCTGTAGGTATCTCATAACTTGCAATCTTCACAGGGAGGTCTTCTAAGATGCCCACAGGGTACTTAACTGAACGATCAGCCAACACCAGAGAGAGTCTACACTTCTTGTACTGATTGAATCCAAGCTTCTTTGCAATAGATAAAGGCATCAAGCTGACACTAGCTCCCAAATCGCAGAGACATTTCTCAAATATCATAGGTCCAAGAGCACAAGGTAGTGTGAAGCATCCTGGATCCTCTAGCTTCTCTGGAACATCAAGCCTTTGGATGATGGCACTGCACTCATGAGTAAGGATCATCATGCTTTCCATCTCCTTCTTCTTTGCTGCCACAGCATCTTTCAGGTACTTGCTGTATTGAGGAATCAGCATGAAAGCATCAATGATGGGCATCGCGACCTGAGCTTCACTCATTTGCTTCTCAAACAGTGCCTTGTACTTCTCTAGCAGCTGCTTCTTGAATCTACCAGGGAATGGAAGTTTGGGTTCATAGGGAGGGGGAGCGGAAGAATTATCATTTGCTGGAGTAACAACTTCACCATCTTTCACTGTTTTCTTCTCCTCTCCAGCCTTTCCTTTACCTTTTGCTTCCACAATCTTCTCCAAGATTTCATCATTGATCTTCTCATCAACAATTACCACTTCATCATCTATGTTGATAGCTACCTCCCCACCTTGTTTCTCAGCATCCTTGGTTTGAGCATTAGGTGGTAATTTCTTACCACTCCTGAGTGTAATAGCTTTCATGGTCTCTTTGGGGTTTTGGTCAGATTTTCCAGGTAGAGACCCTTGTTGGCGATTCTGGTGAGTGTTCATGGAAGCAAACTGATTCTCTAAATTCTTGACTGTAGAAGCAAGGTGTGAGAATTTGTTGTTCAGATCAGTGTAGCTCCCATCAATCTTGGAATGAAGGTTCTTCAACTCATAACCAACATGCTTCTCAGTTCTAGTCTGAGACTCCAAGATTTGTTTCAGTAAGGTATCAGTGTTGCTCTCTTGAGGAGCAGAACTAGAAGGATTAGCTTGTTATTGGGAAGATTGGTTCCCTTTGCTAGAGAAACCAGGAGGAGGGTTCTGCTGAGGCTGATAGTTTCCTTGCTGATTGTTCCTAAGCTGGTTACCACTCTGCTGGTTGTAGTTGCTCTTTGGCTGGTAGCCTCCTTGTTGGTTGCTGGGATTAGATCTCTGTGGGTAGTTGTTGTACTGGAAATTAGGCTCTTTCCTGTACCAACTACCATTGTTGTTGATGAAACACAGCTCTTCTTGTCCTTCCAGCCCATCAACCTCATTAACTGCAGGTGGTGCCTCTTGGTTTTTGTTTCCAACAAAGTTCAGCTGCTCTTGTGTTGCTTTATCAGCAATGAGTATGTCTATCTTCTCCTGCAGAGCCTTCAGCTCATTCCTTGTCTGTTTATCATCAGTTCTAACGCTTCTGTCGTGGTCTCCACTGTAGACTGCGTCACTTTTCACCATGTTATCAACTAGCTCCTCTGCATCTTCCTCAGTTCTTCCTAAGAAGAACCCATTACTTGCAGTATCCAACCTGGCTCTGTACTTAGGAAGAGCCCCTCTGTAGAATGTGCTCAGCAAGCTTTCCTTGGAGAAACCATGGTGTGGACATTGAGCTTGATAGCTCTTGAATCTCTCCCAAGCTTCACTGAATCCTTCCAAATTCTTCTGTTGAAAACTTGAAATCTCATTTCTCAACTTTGCAGTTCTTGAGGTAGAGAAGAACTTTTCCAAGAATGCTCTTTTGCAGTCATCCCAGGTGGTGATAGAGTCGCTGGGTAAAGACTTCTCCCACTGACGCGCCTTATCCCCCAAAGAGAAAGGGAATAGCTTGAGCTTGAAAGCATCCTCAGACACACCATTGGTTTTTGACAACCCACAGTAACTGTCAAACTTGTCCAAGTGATCAAATGGGTCCTCTACAGCCAAGCCATGATACTTGTTGTTCTCGATCACGTTGAGGAATCCTGGTTTGACTTCAAAGTTGTTGGCTTCCACAGCTGGTGCTCTGATTCCTAACCTATGCCCATGAATGTTAGGGCGGTCATAGGTTCCAATGGCTCGAGCTGGTCTCTGTGGGTGTTGTGGCCCTTGTGGTGGAGGGTCGTCAGCACCTTGACCGTTCACATTTCCACCTTGTGGTAAGTTTTCCATGTCTGTATCCAACCTCTGCAAGTGAGCCTGTTGCTCTTCTGCTTGTCTCCTTCTTCTAGTTTCCCTTTCAAATGCTCTAATGTCTTCAACTCTTGGAACAAGGTTTGTTGTGCCTCTACTCCTCAAGTTCATGCACCTGAAATGCCAAGGGAGATGAAGATGGAGAATTAGTAACAAGATAAAAGAAAAAAAAAACGACTTAGTCTCAAGCAAGTGACTAAATCTCAATGTTTAAATCTACTCAGAATTTGGCAACGGCGCCAATTTGATATTAGGAGTTTTCAAGGCTCCTAAGACAAATGTTGTAGTATGAGTGAATGTCGAACCAGTTCTGAGGGATTCAAAGCACCAAGAATGCAAGTACTTACTTAATCTAAGTGCAACCGATAATTTGGATGGTTTTAAACTACTACTAATAATAGAATGCAATAAAAGAAATAAAATAAATTTCTTGACTATAGGAAAAGAGAACTCATGGGTATAGGGATTAGACCTTGGGTGATCAAGTTTCGAACTAAAGATGGCATATGATCAATCAAACTATCAACCTTAAGCCTAGACACATTTCTAAGCAAGCTCTATGTCTAGATGAATGCTCATTTGCTAACACATTTCAAACATCAAATGTCTTTGGTTGAATAATATGAAAGCAATCATTACTAACAAGTCTATTGGCTATCTTAACACCTTTAACAACAAATGTCTTTGGTAAAGTATGTTAAAAGCTTAGGAGAGTTGTCTCAGGCATTTCATAGAACACCTTGTGGGTGGGAAATGCGTAAATATCAACTTTTGAGTGGCCAACTCAGAAGATGCATTATGGATACTCTACTAGCAAGGACTAAGAATGATCTACACCTAAACATCCTAGATCTAGCCTAATCACCCCTTAATCTTCCTAACCCATGAATTCAAATGGTGATTACTCACTAATCTCCATGATTCCTCTTAAACCCATATTGGATTTCAGATTAATCATGTAGATAGATACAGAAAATAGATTAGAAATCAACAAGAACAATGAGAAGACAAGAATCAATAATCCAAAAGATGAACTTTTTCAATTTTGTTTTTGATGTTTACCAAAATGTCAAAGATAGATCAGCCTCCAATGGCTTACATAGTACTTAAACTTAGGTTTTAGAAGAGTAAAACGTGCATAACAAATGACTAAAATGCCCCTGATTAATGTTGAGTTTTGGGCTGAAACGGAACACAGAGTGACCAGGCAGGGTCACTCCAGGAGGTCACTCCAGGATGACATCGGCAGGCGAGTGACCAGGAGGGGTCACTGGGGTAGGTCACTCCAGGATGGTGTTGGCATGCGAGTGACCAGGAAGGGTCACTGGGGTAGGTCACTCCAGGATGGTGTTGGCATGCGAGTGACCAGGAAGGGTCACTGGGGCAGGTCACTCTAGGATGGTGTTGGCAGGCGAGTGACCAGGCAGGATCACTCCGGGAGGTCACTCTGGGGCTGCTTGTCTCTTGATCACTTTTATCACTTCTTTTGAGCCACAAATGCACCCAAATGTCTCTAAGAACTTCATGTGGTACTCCAATACATGATAAGGACTTATGTATGCAAAATGCAACCTAGGCATGACTAAATCCTAGTCTAAATGATCAAGATGCACATGGATGATAAGGTAAACTATTGGAAATATGCAGGATATCAAGCAACAAATCTCAAACAATTAACGACAAAGCAACAATTTTCAATATAATTACAGAACTAGTCGTCCCAAAACATAGAGGTAAGTAAAGTATTATTTATGAGTGTGTGTCCAGTGTCCAACACCCATATTGATCTTCCTTGCTAAGATTTAAGAGCCAGTGGCTCTTAATCATGATCCATCGATCCAGACCTTGACCTCGATGCTAGATTAGGATCCAACACCCATACTGATCTCTTCTCTTGCCAAGATTATGAGCCAGTGGCTCTTAGTCATGATCCTCCACGCAAAAAATCACGCTTGTTCATGGGTTACTCATCTTCTTGAATTGGGACAATTGGCGTTAATCCTTGGGACGTTGATAGAAGCAGCAGCCAGTTCAATATATTCAGCCATTACCATGTTTCATTTTGGGAAGCAACTACATCATGAAAAAACACTATCCCTACATTAGAAGTACACATGATGTGGCATATTGTTTTTTTTTTTCCCCGCAGGATTTGGATATACACTGCCCTCTCCTCTAGTTTCAAAAGGCTGATCTGTACTTTAAGAAACTATTGGTGCTTGCTGAAGATCGAGCAAGAGATCTATATTTATTTGAGTGAGTGCCTTGCATAGTCTGAAGACGTTTACTTCACAAGGTGCGTTACTGGTATCTGTCTTAGTTCTCATAGTTTCGTGGAACTTTTGTTGCTAGAGAATAAACTTCAGAGGACAAATCTATGTGACGATGCTGCTAATATTGCTGTCTTTATACGATTGGCGTTCTACAGTGTAAAATAAATTGCAACCACAAGTGTCTAAACCAAATTGAATAGCTAGAAACTATATCATAGTTAGAATACAAAGGGAGAAAAAGAAAACAGAGAGACTCATCAATCACATGATGAATGGCTATTTACCTCCGACCCTGAAACTTGATAACGCACAACACTTTACCCTTCATGACCTCTTCGGCAAGCCTATACTCTTCCATAATCCAAGTCATCCACACAACTTCTCCGTCGGGATCAGTATAGAAGTACTTGGGTTTACCATTCACTTCGCAAAACTTGAAAACTCTCATGTAACCAAAAGTCTCACCCATGACCGTGATCGAAGAGATGGGTTTATCACCCTTCATAATCCTCCAGCAACCGCTATCACAACCTCCATCGGTATAACCACAAGCCTCTGTCCGGTTAGCGAAGATGCAGAGTCCGAATCGTGCAAACATCTGATCTTGATAAGGATCCACAAGCGCCGATGGATGCATGCAGTACACGTCGTTGGTAACGTGGCTAGGCCATTCGTTTTCGTGACCGACCAAGTGCTGCAGATAATATGCACCCACCTCTCCTCCATTAGGTAAACGGTATCCATAAGCTGGCAACGATCGTGTAGTAGCAGGAAGCGGACCAGATGAATACGAGAAATGCTTGGAAAGCAAGGAACGTATTTCGGTTTGGAACAAAAGCCGAACCTTGCAAATCACGTGATCTTGCTTAGGGTTCCATTTACTCGGAAGCCTGTACTCTTCCATGACCCAGCTTCTCTTGTACTCTCTGGCTCTCGTCGTCTTCTTTATGCAGTATTTGAGAATCTTCTTGAACCCTAGAAGTTTCCCGGTCTCCTCGTTCTTGATCATTTTATCACCGGCCATGATCCTCCAGCGACCATAGTCACATCCGTCGGTTTTACCACATGCCTCTGTTCGGGGTTTAACGATCACGAAGACAGTTTTGAATACTTTGCTTGGATTCTTGTTGAACACGTTTGCGTCTTCGAAGAAGAGTTGTGGCCAGGATGCTCCGTTGTCGATCATTGGCTTCAGATAACGTAAGAGTATCAGCTCGTCTCCTGCTCCCTTCAGTTCGTCTATGATCCGTAAATAATCATCAGCAGCCATAGTGAAACTTAATCGAAAGAAGGAAGAAGAAGTGGTTGTTTCTTGGGAATGAAGCAAAGAAAAGGAAGAAGAAGAGCGACTGATATTAACAGAGTTGCTTTTTCAGTTAGTTACTTACTAGTAGCAGTTATATAGGATTTTCTGTTTTACCACTGATTATCTCGCAACTATCCTCTCTTTTAGTTTCTACGGATACTTTTACATTTGCCCATAGTTTCTTTTAAAGAAAACATTATTTGTAATCAGTATTACATAATAATTAGGAAAAAAATTGAACAAAACCAAATAAATAACAAAGATACTCGATTTCAAGATAACAAAAATACTAGTATTTACCAGAAACTTTTACACGGTGTTCCAAAGAATCAGTTCTCATAGAATACAACAGAGACAACGACAACATACTACCATACATTATAAATTACATGCAGAGCAACAGATTCAAACAATCAACAATATAGACTCCATTTTCTCTCTCTTTCTACTAATCTACATGATTCTTCTCCTAATACAAAGCAGCCATGGCAGAAACACTTGAAGCTCCCTATTAAAAAAATCAATACCAACTTATGACGAAATATCAATGACTTATGTACTAAAGCATGGGGGCTCCCAATGTTTGTGAAAATATTCTGTAACTAGTATAATATTCAAACTTAAGTAATGGTCAACTTTGTCTCCCAAAACGTTGAGAAGGGATTCAAAGTGTTTAACTGTGCAAAGTATTTTCAAAAGTTTTCCTTGAGATAAACATGCTTATGATGCAATGCCAGTGGCTTATTCTCTAAACCATTGGGGGGGGGGGGGGGGGGGGGGGGGGGGGGGGGGGGGGGGTCCCGGCGTTTGTGAAAATAATCAGTTAATCAATCTTGTTCTGTATCCATTGCCTAAGCAAATTTCACAACAAGAAACGTGTTGAATACCTAAAACAAGAAACATTTTTAAATTAGTTTACAAGAAGAAAAAGTTGTGTTTAAACAAGACAACCATCTTGACAGTGTAGTTCTTGTAAGTGTGAACTCCATTATGGGCTTCGACAATACAAGCCCAAAAGACAACCAGCAGAGGTCACAGCCCAATAAATATAAAACGACAGTTTATCATCAACCTCGACAAAGCAAGTCTCAAGCTGTACGTACGGAAGAGGAAGCTGAAGACGACAAATACTGAGACGCTCCTCCAGAATAGTTTTGGATTACTCTCATCTCTTGGTGATGTGTAATCACCTTTACAGCTGTATAGGACAACACTCTAGAATATTCCAAGAGGACTATATATACGTTTGTAACCTATGCTTGTAAATCTCAAGTTGAAAGTAATAAAGTATCAAGTCTAAAACTCTGTTCTTTCTAAACTTCTTCATGGTATCAGAGCCTTTGTAAACCTTAACAGGTAACAATGGCTGATCCTGTCACTACATACCCGTTTCCGAGCAACATTCATGTGCTCAGTTCTGTTACCCTCAAACTCACTGATAGCAACTACCTTCTGTGGAAAACCCAGTTTGAATCTTTCCTGTCAAGTCAGAAACTTGTGGGCTTTGTCAACGGCAGTGTCCAAGCTCCAGCAGCTACTCGTACGGTGATTCGGAACGACGTCGAAGTCGGAGAACCCAACCCTCTCTATGATGCGTGGTTCTGTTCTGATCAACTAGTCAGATCTTGGCTGTTTGAAACCTTGTCTGAAGAAGTCCTTGGCTCGGTTCATGCTCTTCCTACCTCTCGTGATGTCTGGATCTCCTTAGCTGAGAAATTTAATAAAAGCTCTCTGTCTCGTGAGTTCTCCCTCCGACGAAGTCTGCAGCTGCTTACAAAAAAGGACAAAACTTTATCTGTTTACTGCCGTGAGTTCAAAGCAATCTGTGACAACCTGAGTGCAATAGGCAAACCAGTTGAAGAATCTATGAAGATCTTTGGTTTCCTTAATGGATTAAGTCGTGAGTATGACCCCATCACCACAGTGATTCAGAGCTCCCTTACCAAGTTCCCAGCTCCAACCTTTAATGATGTGATCTCAGAGGTTCAGGGGTTCGACATCAAGCTGCAATCTTACAATGATGATACAGCCACCACCGCTCACTTGGCCTACAATATGCAGAAGCAAGAGTCTACTCAGACCTTTAGGCAATCAGCTCCAGCTTACAATCAAAATCAGAGAGGTCGTGGCAGGTCTGGATCTGGTTACTATCGTGGGCGTGGTGGTTACTCTTCTCGTGGTCGTGGCTTCTCTCAACACCAGTCGGGTCCCTCCTCAGGCGAGCGTCCTATTTGCCAAATATGTGGTCGAGCTGGACATACAGCGATCAAGTGCTACAATAGGTTTGACAACAACTATCAACCTAACGAAGCATTTTCTTCTCTGAAAGTGTCGGATGAAACAGGAAGGGAGTGGTACCCAGACTCTGGAGCTACAGATCATGTTACTGCGTCTGCTCAAAACCTGCAACAATCTCACCCGTATACTGGTACAGATGCAGTCATGGTTGGTGATGGTGCCTACATGCCTATCACTCATGTTGGGTCTACTACAATCGGCTCTAAGTCAGGTACAATCTCTCTTAACGAAGTTCTTGTGTGTCCAGATATTAAGAAGTCACTGTTATATGTGTCTAAGTTGTGCGATGAGCATCCGTGTGGAGTGTTCTTTGATGCTAATGCAGTTTATGTCATTGATCTGCAAAAGCAGAAAGTAGTGACCACAGACCCTCGAATTAGAGGCCTCTATGTGTTGAAGAATGATCAGGTTGAGGTGCACTTCTCCAACCGTCACATTGCAATGTCTGAAGCAGTCTGGCACCATCGGTTAGGACACACCAATCAGAGAGTTCTTCAACTTCTTCACAACAGCAAGGATATTATCATCAATAAGAGCAGAACCTCTCCCATTTGTGAGCCTTGTCAGATGGGAAAGTCAAGTAGTTTGCAGTTTTCTTCTTCAAATTCTCAAGTATCTAGTCCCTTACATAGAATTCATTGTGACCTTTGGGGCCCTTCGCCTATTGTTTCAAACCAAGGTTTCAGATTATATGCTATCTTTGTAGATGAGTACTCTAGATTTTCATGGTTGTATCCACTCAGACATAAATCAGAGTTCTTCTCAGTATTTATTGCTTTTCAAAAGCTTATCGAAAATCAACTCTCAACAAAGATAAAACAATTTCAAAGTGATGGTGGTGGAGAATTTGTGAACTTGAGAATGAAGAAACATCTGATGGAGTGTGGAATACAACATAGAATCACAAGTCCCTACACGCCGCAGCAAAATGGCTTAGCTGAGCGACGCCATCGTCATCTTATTGAACTTGCCCTGTCGATGATGTTCCATAGTCATCTTCCTCTCCACTACTGGGTTGAAGCGTTCTTCTCGGCAAACTACATTGGTAACCTTCTTCCATCTACAGCCTTGGAAAATCACAGTCCTTTTCAGAAGCTCTTTGGTACGAAACCAGACTATTCCTCTCTTCGTGTTGTGGGTTCTGCTTGCTATCCTTGTTTGCGTTCAGTGTCAAGTCACAAAATGGAACCTCGTTCTCTGCAGTGTGTTTTCTTGGGCTACAATTCTCAGTACAAAGCTTACCGTTGCTTGTATCCTCCCACGGGTCGAGTTTACATCTCGAGGCATGTTGTTTTCGATGAAGAATGCCTCCCCTTCAAACAAAAGTATCTGTCACTGGTTCCTCGATATGAAACATCCCTGCTTAAGGCCTGGCAACTAGCAACGGCTCAGCCTATAGTGAGGTCTAATCAGGAACAAGTGACACGTATCCTTCCTGCTCCTGCTGCAGCTCCAGAAGCAGAGCAAAATCAACACGCTGATATGGTTAATGAAGATTTCCCCGAGCAAGTTGATGATCTTCCTCACAACAATAATGCTGATCATGGAGAAGTTCACGCAGATCATGAGAATCAAGAAAATGTGAACTCCCATCCGATGCAGACGAGGGGAAAAGCAGGCATTCGAAAACCAAATACTCGATATTCTCTGCTTGCTCCTCGATACTCAACAGAGATACCAAAAAATATTGAAGCTGCAATGAATCATCCTGGATGGAATGGTGCTGTTTCAACAGAGATGGAGAAGATACACATGCTTCACACATGGGAGTTGGTAGAACCGACACCAGACATGAATATTATAACTAGTCGTTGGGTGTTCACAGTAAAGCTAAATCCTGATGGAACTGTCAAGTCTCTGCGTGCAAGGTTGGTTGGAAAAGGAGATGAGCAGGAAGAGGGCCTGGACTACTTGGAAACCTTCAGTCCGGTTGTGAGAACATCAACCATTCGTTTGATGCTTGATGTCGCCACAGCTAAGAACTGGCCTATAAAACAGTTAGATGTGTCGAGTGCCTTCCTACATGGTGAGCTATCGGAACCAGTCTACATGTACCAACCTCGCGGGTTTGTGGATCCTGCGAAACCGAATCATGTCTGTCGTCTCACTAAAGCTCTCTATGGGCTTAAACAAGCGCCAAGAGCTTGGTTTGATACCTTTAGCAATTTCTTGATTGATTTTGGCTTCACCTGTAGCAAATCCTCCCTCTTCACTTATCATCATCAAAACAAGACTCTGATTCTCCTGCTCTATGTAGACGACATTCTTCTCACATGCAGTGATGATGACTTGCTACAGAAGCTTCTTCAAGCGCTCAACAAAAGATTTGCTATGAAGGATCTCGGGACTCCACAATACTTCTTGGGTATTGAAATGGTTTCTCATACAGATGGTATCTTCCTCCATCAACAGGCGTATGTCAAAGATATCTTACATCAAACTTCCATGTCGGAATGTATGCCTACTCCCTTGCCACAGAGAATCGATGTCTACAACGATGATCCTTTCCCTGAACCTACATATTTCAGAAGTCTGGCTGGCAAACTTCAGTATCTCACAATAACGAGACCCGATATTCAGTTTGCAGTCAATTTCGTGTGTCAAAGGATGCATTGTCCGACCATGACTGATTTTGGAATGTTGAAAAGGATCCTGCGTTATCTTAAGGGAACACAAGGCTTGGGTCTGCATATCAAGAAAAGCTCGAGTCTCACTCTGACTGCGTATTGTGACAGTGACTAGGCGGGTTGCAAGGAAACCAGACGCTCGACAACAGGCTTCTGAAACTCTGCTCGGTCCAAATCTTATATCCTGGTCGGCTAAGCGTCAAGCAACGGTCTCTAGATCTTCAAATGAAACAGAGTATAGAGCTCTCACTGCAACGGCTCAGGAAACAACCTGGATCTCTTATCTGCTTCGTGATCTTGGCATTCCGCAACTTGAGTCCACTCGCTTGTTCTGTGATAATCTGTCTGCTGTGTATCTCAGTACAAACCCTGCTCTGCATAGTCGCAGTAAGCACTTTTACACTGATTTCCACTACATTCGTGAGCAGGTCGCTCTGGGGTTGATCGAGACGCAGCACATTCCAGCAGCTCTGCAGCTTGCTGATATATTCACGAAGCCTTTGTCGAGGGGAGCCTTCCTTCACCTGAGAGACAAACTTGGCGTTCTTGCTGCACCGAACACAAGTTTGAAGGGGAATGTAAATGTGAACTCCATTATGGGCTTCGACAATACAAGCTCAAGAGATAACCAGCAGAGGTCACAGGCCAATAAACATAAAACGACAGTTTATCATCAACCTCGACAAAGCAAGTCTCAAGCTGTACGTACGGAAGAGAGGAAGCTAAAGACGACAAAGACTGAGACGCTCCTCCAGAATAGTTTTGGATTACTCTCATCTCTTGGTGATGTGTAATCACCTTTACAGCTGTATAGGGTAACACTCTAGAATATTCCAAGAGGACTATATATACGTTTGTAACCTATGCTTGTAAATTTCAAGTTGAAAGTAATAAAGTATCAAGTCTAAAACTCTGTTCTTTCTAAACTTCTTCAGTTCTAACAAGCTTTTTACCTTTTCGCTGAGTAATCCATGATGTTTGCACCACGCAACGGTGATTCTAGGATCCATCCAATTGATCTTTTTGTGATGCAAATTTTCTTTTACTTCCTTCTTAGCTTTCTAATAAATATGTATTTTGTGATCCACATCACTTTGGATTTCTTCACTCACCTTTCACGTATATAAGAAAATTAATGTAGTTGTAAAATATGTAAACAAAAACAAATGAAGAAAATTGAACATACCATTGTATCCAAAGTGATGGAAGCATTAGAAATTTTGAATAGATTGAATGTAAGTCTCAGTACAAGTTCATTTAGATGTTTCATGACATTCTTTGTGCTCAAGTCACAAAACATATCATCACTTTTTGATAAGTAGTTCATGATGTTTGCACCATGAAACAGTGATCCTAGGATCCATTCAATTGATCTCTTTGTGATGCAAGTTTTCTTTTACCTCATTCTTAGCTTCCTAATAAACATTCATTTTGTGATCCACATCACTTTTGAATTCTTCATTCACCCGTGACATAGATAAGAAAACTAATATAATTTTAAAATATGTAAACAAAAAAAAAATGAAGAAATTCGAACATACCATTGCATTCAAAGTGAAGGAAGCATTATAATTTTTTAATAGCTTGGATGTAAGTATTAGGACAAGTTCATCTAGATGTTTCATGAAAATCTTTCTGCTCAAGTCACAAAACATATCACCATTTTTTATTTTCATGTGACAATCAAATACTCCCTCCGTTTCAGATTAATTGTCGTTGTAAGGAAAATTTTTTGTTTCGAAATAAGTGTCGTTTTAAAATTTCAATGCAAAATTTATTAATAAGATTCTCTAATTTATTTTTCTACTGGTTGAATTATGGTTAGGCGTATAAGTAATTGTATTTTTATTTTGGAATTATACAAAATCATATGTTCTATTAATCCGTGTGCATAAACCTAAAATGACAAGTAATTCGAAACGGAGGGAGTACTAATTATCCATTTCAATGAAAAAAAACTGAGAATTATTATATTAATGGTAACATTTTTTCCAAACAGAACTGTTAAATTACTTTGCAAACAGAAGACTGAATCTCAACTATGTATTCAAACTGAGTGAATCTTTACTAAGGAAGTTAAACTGACTAGATGTGGAAAAACAACAAATGCAAATATATATATCAAAATAAACCTAGATGGTGGAAAAGATTAGTTGACTTATGAATGACTAATTAAAATACACAAAATAAACCTAGATATAATTGAAAATTCTCTTTATGATGCATGTGTCGTTTTATATCTTTCAATATGAACCAATACCATAAATTATATGTACAAGCTTTTCACGCAACTAAAAAAAGTTAGGAAAATTAATTTTCTTTTGTTATTCGTTCACAAGGGGAAGACCTGTGTGTAAACAAAACAGCCATCTTTATTTAATTGGTATTCCATGAAGCTTGCACCATGCAACTGTGATCCTATGATCCATGTAAGTCATCTTACACAAATCTGCTTTTAATATCTCTTTGTACTAAAGTTGGTTTTTACCCCTTTAACTTGTTGATACACTTGTTTTTTTGTGATCCACATCACCTATGGTTTTTTCACTCAGCTACAACACACATCAAAAATTGATTGTTAGTTAAGATATATGAAAGAAAATAAAAGAAGAAATAAAAATATATCTTTGCATCAAAAATGATGGAAGCATTATGAAATTTGAAAAGTTTCCTATTGCAAGTTCATCTAGATGGTTTAGTATAATCTGTGTGCTCAAATCATGGAACACAAGATTAGTCTCTGATTTTTCTGTGAATAGAAAATATTTCAGTCGAAAGAGAAGAAAAAAACTGAGAAATCATAATAATATGTCAACAATATACCCGGTTGAAGCTGTCTAATTGCATTGTAATAAAGAGGCAGAAGCTCAACTATGTACTGAGACAGAGAAGAGTCTCCATCAGGAAAGATGAACTAGAGTAGACAAAAACAAAAAAGTATGAAGCCAAAACATAGCAAGAAGCCAAAACAAGAGCAAGAAGTAAAAGCCTTATATATCACCACAAGATGTCAATCAAACATAACCTTAAATACAACTTTTCAGAAATCACACACATAGTCATGTTCAAGATGGTACCTTCAACTTGGTTATAGAGAGAGATTGCACATCTTGAACTCTAAGAGCACAACAAGCAACAGTGTCAAAAGAATTACAACCATCCTGTCACAAAAAAAAAAAAAAGAAAAAAAGATGAGAAATTCAGCTTACAAAACATGTATGGCATATAAAAGAGTAGAGAGGTCTTACTTTTTCATATCCTGCTCTTAAACCCCATCTATCAATGAGACAGACAGCAAGAGCAAATTGTCTCTTTAGACCATCTTTAGCACCCACATCCCTGAAGTATTTATCTCTGATGGCTTGTTCAATTGTCTTGCAAATAGAAAGTTGAACTTCAAATGTGTATTCAAACTGAGTTGAGTTTACACCAGGAAAGTTAACTGACTAGATGTGGAAAAATAACAAGTGTGAGTGTATATCCAAATAAACTTAGTTGGTGGACACGATCTGTTGATTTTTGACTGATTAACTAAATACAGAACAATAAACCTAGATAGTGATTGCAAATTCTCTTTATAATGCATGTATTGTTCTATATCTTTGAGTATGAACCATGTCATAAATTATATGTACAAGTTTTTCACACAACAAAACAACTAGAAAATGAAATTTTTTTTGTTAGTCCACAGGGAAAAATTGTGTTTAAACAAGACAATCATCTTGACAGTTCAATTCTACCTACCTTTTTCGATTGGTATTCCATGACGCTTGCACCATGCGATTGGTAAATGTGGAAAAATAGCAAGTATGAATATATACTCAAATAAACCTAGCAAGCGGATAAGATCAATTTTGACTTTTGATTGGTTAATTAAGTACACAATAATAAACCTAGATAGTGGTTACAAACACTTGTTATAATGTATGTATAACTTTATATCATTAAGTATGAATTGGTATCATAAATTACATGTACAAGTTTTGAAAAAAAATTTGCACGCAATAAAAAACAGTCAGGAAAATGAAATTTCTTCAGTTACAAAAAATGAATTTTCTTTTACCTTTTTCTTTGCTTCCAAGTATTTTAATTAACATAGTCTTTGATTTCTTGACTCAGCTGTCACACACATAAAAACCTAACTGAATTTTGAAATACGAAAATGATAAAAAAAAAAGAGAAGAAATTTAAGAAATTTAACGGAACATGATCTCTACTTTCACTATTATATTTAACTATTATATTTGAATAGTTTTAACACACAAAATTGTTTGGTTTAGATGATAGTAAATGAATTAGTCTCAACAACTACTCTATATTCTAATGATTGACAAAATAATATAATATTAATCAGTTTATCTTTTATCATATAAAATAAAGTTTAATCATAGAAAAAAAAGGTAAAACTAAATTTTCATATTTAATTATTTATATTTTTCAAATTGACCTACATAATCTAATTAAACTATTAAAGTTTCTAATAAAACAATTATAAAACAAAATTTAAATACAAACCGTCTAAAATAGACATGTAGAAAAATAAACCGTAACTTAGAAGACTTGAAGCTATGAGTTGACTCAAAAGAATAAAATAAGTAGTGGATTTGCTTTGTTAATCTTTTTAGAAACTAGGAATAAATTTGAATATAGTGTTATAAACTTATATATGAATATGCTGATTGTGTTCTTTTTTTTTTTTTCCAAAACCAATTCAAGTCTCAAATGAGTTTAGCAAAAAAAAAAAGTCTCAAATGAACTAAGAATCTATTAATACATAAACGAACAAGTTCAATTCGAGCTAACGTAGCTTTATTTTCAATGGTGTTCTGTTTGAAGACTGTCTAGTTGTTTGTCTCTAATTTCTATATTAATATATGTTTTGAATTTGTATTAGTTTAGGGGTTTGGGTTTCAGCGTCAACGTATCTAATTGCCCTCGAAGATTTTCTCTCAGAAACATACGTTTGTATAAGATCCTCTCTTCTTCTCTCCAAACGCTTCTTCTCTTCCTGGCTTCAAACTCCATCGTCTATATGCTTGATTGAAAACCAGTTTAGTTTCATTGTTTTTTCTTTTTTTTTTTGAATAAATGTTAAATGTTAAATTTATTCATCTGAAAAACCTTTTTTACAATGAATGCCTCTATAGTTTAAAATAAAAATTAAATACAGTGACAACCATAAGAGAAACTTTTCAACTCAAAAACCTATGGAAAGTAAATTTCCTCTTTGTTCAATTGACTTCATTCATCGTGAGAAGAATCAAGCAGCAGATGCTTTGGCTAAGAAGTCTTATGATTTTCATGAATTTTATAGAATTATTATTCCGCCTGAATGGTTAATTAAGTATTTGTATTATCCGTTCACAGTTTAATTTATAATATATGACCCTATATATGTTTTTGTAGGAAGAAAAAAAAAACGATTGAAAGAAGAGGAGATTGCTTCATCGACTTCAAAACCACACTCCCATAGCTATTTCATAGCGATTACCCAGAGTATTTTGAATTGCAGTGATCTTGTTTCTGATTTGCTTGTCCAAGAAGTTCAGCAAGCGGGACCAAGGCATGGGAGGCTCTCCCATTCGCCTAGCATTTCTCTTATGGCATAGACTGAGAGACTTGAAAAGCATAGCGACCAAGGAATAGGATAGTTTCATTATTTTTTACTTTCTTCTTCGAGATTTTTGAAGATGAAATCAAAACCCTTATAAAAATAGTCAAATCAGCTTTGAAGCTATGAGTCTTCGTCGAAGTGTTGTGGCCAGGACACAACCAAATAACTAACAAAGATACTCGGTTTCAAAAGAACACAAATAGTATTAACCCAAAAACTTTTACATGGTTTCCCCCAAAGAATCAGACCTCATAGAATACAACAGGGACAACATCATACTACTACACATTATAAATTACATTCCAAAGCAACAGATTCAAACAATCAACAAACAATATAGACTCCCCTCTCTCTCTCTCTTTCTCTCTACTAATCTACATGATTCTTCTCCCAAATACAACGCAGCCATGGCAGAAGCACTTGAAGCTCCCTATCAAAGAAACCAATACCAGCTAATCGATCTTCTTCGGATCATTCAGCACAAACTCTGCATACAGATCCTTCAATGCAATCACCACCGTCGTTATCAACGGTCCCATTATCGCTCCCTGTAACAACAACAAATATTACAAAACCGCGGGAAAATATATATAAAGATCCCAATCTTTATTCTGTTTACCTCGAGAGCAGAAGGAAACAGAGTCACTCCACCAATAATACTTAGTCCCGTAAGGTAAGCATTAGACCCTGGAATGTCATCTTGAATCTCCGAAGCACCATACTCCATCAACACAAGATGCGTCACTGACAGAGTCACTGCAACAATGTACCTTCCTTCCAGCACCAGCTGCAACGCCGCTGGGATCGTGGCGAACCAGTAAGGGAAGATCGGTAACAGAGCGCTTATAAAAGCCAGAACAGTCGACATGTAAAGGAAATGTATATTGTATAGTCTGAACAACAGCCAAGTGAGACATCCTTGGAAGAACGCGATCTCCGCAGTAGCTAAAAGCACGCCAGAGATAGCCAAGTCTAAAACTTCAACGCATCTGACTCTAGCAGCTGCGTTGATGGGAAGCATGTTCATGACTTGCTCAGTCACACCGCCTGATTCCGATGTAATAAGAATGTACAGAACCCAAATGAAAACCATTAGCTGAGACACAAAGTTGAAAAACTCCGCCGCTCCTGAGATGATCGAGTTTCCTATAGAGAAAACGAACTTAGCGCCGCCTCCAACAACGGAAGCACTACTCGAGAACACCCTTTGCGAAACATCCATTCCTTTAACAGCAAAGCCTTTAGCTTTCTCCACCAAATCCTCTCTAGTGATGATAAGCTCCCTGAAAATCACATCGACCTCCGAGTATATCTGACTCCACTCCCTGTTCTTAACCCGAGTCCTCAGACTCATGAGCTTCTCAGTGTAAGGAGACGGAGCTATCAGCGCGGTGGAGGGTGTGGACGTGTTCTGAGGATGCCCGATCACGAAATGCTTAATCCCAGTGACAAGCTCCGTCATGTTATACTGCATCGCCAAACTATCAATCTGCTCAGAGACCGTCTCGTAGAGCTTCGTGGAGTACATATCAACCATCCCGGGAACATCGTTCTCGTCCATCCACTGCTTGATCCCAATCTTCTCAGCGTAATTACTCTCTTCCACGTGGGACTTGAGAGAGTAAACAGCGTCTTTCCCTTCAACACCGATCTTATAAGAGAAGAAGATGACACCAGTTAAAGAGCCAAGAATCATCAACACAATCAACCCAATCGCAACAATTGTATTAAGCCTCGTCATGATCCCTCTAGTGAAATAAGCAGTGAAATGACTCCTCCTAAAACTATTACTCCTCAGAGAAGAAACCGCAGATAACGTCGAATCAACATTCTTGGAACTAAAGAGAAACCCCAACGTGAGGATCACGAGGGATCCAATCGCACCGATCCTCTCGTAAGCAATGACGAACACACCGAAGGAGACTAACCATTTAACCAATTTCGAGAACCCGCCAGTCCTCTTCCTCGTCGTCCTCTTGGGTTTCGATCTCCTGAGAAAAACCCTAAAACAGACGTTTTTGACATCCACGAGGGATCCGATGAAGACGTTGAAGACCCAGACGGGGACGGCGAGGATGACCTCGGTCAGACCTAGCTTCAAGGGCTCGCTCCAGAAATCGACGAGGGTCTCCTGGATGCCTCTCAGGGGGATCGAGCAGAGGATCGCCCACTGGATCGGTCGGAGATACTCCTGCATCAGCTTTCCGACGAAGTAGAGGACGAAGATGGCGAAGGCGAGACCGGCGTGTGCCATGGCTATGTAGATGGCGAGACGGGCCTGGGAATCGATCCCGGATTCTCCTCCATCGGCGGCGGGACGCGGCGGAGAAGAGGAAGAAGACGGAGGAGAAGGGTCTTGAGGTTTACGGGATGAGGCGGAGCGGAACATGTCTTGCCAGGCGAGGTTTTCCGGGATGGATGATTTCGTCTCCGAATCGTACGGGACCAGTTCCATTCAATCTCTCTGTCTCTCCTCCGTCGATTTTTTTAAAATCTTTAACTTCTTTTTTTGAAAAGAAATGCGTCGCCTTCAAGCTTGAGAGAATCTCAGATAATTCTTTTTTCTTTTTTTTTTTAAATTACCAGATGATAATTGAATGTTTATGATTGGCTATTATTAATGGAGGAGATAAATTATCTTAGTAAGTGAAATGACGTAAACACCCTTGCCGACGACATAGTCCGTCACCACGAGGTCCACGACGAGACGACCACTTCAGTTTTCTTTCTCGTTGAGCTCCCTGATTCATTGTCTATTTCTGGAATAAATATCGGTAACTAGATAGAATAGTCATATAAAAATTGGTAAAACCTATATGTTTATTCGATTTTTTTTGTAAATACTTTTTTTTGGGTCAAATTTGTAAATACTTTAGTATATGCAAATTTAGATTATATCAACTGATCAGCACAAGTTGTCAACCAGAATGCCACATGATTCGACCATGATATACTAGACACGACAAAGCCAGATTTTAAAGGCGAGTCACAATCTAACACGTTCTCGTGTCTCTTTGATGTGTATAACGAAGTATTTTATATGACTATACCCCAAAACAAGCATTCGTTTACCACCTTTTACACCAAAACATGTGATTACCATTCTATTCTTATCTTTTGCACGAAGTTCCTCGTTTTTGTGATTGTAGTATAAGATATGGTTCAATTTCTACACGAGTGCAAAGCAATATGTAGAAAAAAAAATTTCGAACAAAAAACAAAAACTTTCCCAATAAAAATCAAAAAATTATATTTAAGACGATACTGCTGGTGACGTTTTGAAATCTTCTAATTGATTAATTGCCCAGTAATTGTATTTACAGGTAACAAGTATCATGCAGTCTTTTACAAAAAAGTATCATGCAGTATCCTTATGTAATGACTTTTTTTGGACAAAATCCTTATGTAATGACTTAATGGATGGTCTTCATCCTGGATTTTCTTCACCGGTTGAACAGATAACTAGTAAACGGCCCAGTCCATTGATAAAATGTTGGATTTGGATCACAGTCCAAAACAGGCATAAGCAGCACTCTTATAGTCCAAATAAACTTTCACATAAAAAGGAAGACTTGCTTTTTCAGGCTTTTTAATCATTGGTCTACATTTTTTTCTCTAATATATAATAAAAATTCATGCAAGTACATAGAATAAAATAACAAACACACTTGAAATAATACAAAGACAATAAAACAAACAAAAAAAATATAGATGGTTCTTCTTGAAAGATCTTCTTTATTACCGGAGAACCAACATTGCTAAAGTTCTTGTGATCTTCAACTTCATGTCGCATTACAGACGCTAAATTCTTTTGTTGTATATAATTGGCGAATCCCATATTGGATCTATATATATATATCTTGGATTAGAATCCAATATATTGATTCATCCGATATACATGATAAATGAGATCGTCAATTTTTAACGATTGTAAGAATATCGCTATACAACAAAATGAATAAACTTCCAAACCTAAACCATTGATTCATACATAATGGTTGCCAGGATTTCAGTAAAAGCTCAAAGTGTTCCAGTGTTCGATACCAACTCTACTGTATTGAAGTGTGGCTTTTGAACTCTTTATTCACTGCTATGAATGACTCTCGAATGCTAGCCTTTAACCAATGCCCAACATACTCTAATGGCCAGAAAAGAATAAGCACCACATTCTCATCTCGTAATTTTTTGGCAGAGTTATCTTCCATTAATAATAGGATATAAACGATTGCGATAATGTTTCGTTAGTTTTGGTATATGAATAGCCAAACTGTTTTTCAAATCCCAAAAAGACTGGTCATCGATCGTGGACATAGAGACCACGCCGGGATAACAGATACGAAGTGGATGCAGTCCGTACAACATCCCACTCGAATCAATCTTATAGCGGTTCCAGTTTGTAATCAGAAGAGATTGAGAATGAACCGTTGGCAAATCGAATAATGAAATATTTCTGAAAGCATCACCGATGAAAGAATCAATAAAATTAATATTGATGTAGTCTTCATAAAACTCTTCTGGAAGTATTATGAAAATTGATGGAAAGAAATAGTGGATGTAGAGAAAATTTTGTGTGAATCTCTCATAATTATTGGTCTACAGTTATCTGCATACTGTATATGCTATGTCACAAAAAAAAGCCAGTTGGTTAACAATGTTGATGCAAGATATAAGAGGGGAATTCATAAAAACGGAAGCCATTTTGAGATATGAATGTAAACCTATTATTTTGAACTTCCATTTTGGGGATCTTAGCAATTGTTGTGTTGTAACTGACCATGCACACAACTCCGTGAACCTTAGGATAGTTTAATAGAATAAAAGAATTGTTTAACTTAAAATTCTAAGTTATAACTAATTAACTATGCTTTTTCAAACTCATGTTAATTAATTAAATAGATAAATAATTATTAGATAACTTACAAATACTTATTAAGTAACTTGTAAATATATTAATAAATAATAATTAGTAAAATATGATAAATAACTTGCAAAATCGTCTTTTAGTAAATAGATGAAATTCCTAATATTTTTATTAATAAGTTAAATACAAGTCCAGATTTTTATGGGACAATACCTTCATATAAGATTATATTTTGAAAACCACACTATTTTTTAACTTATTTGAAAACTACACTTATTTTTATCTAATTTAAATGACATGTTTATCTAATTTAAATGTTTATAACGATTCTAATATCTAAATTACCTTTTAAATAAAACAGAAATAGCTTTTCAATCAAGAGTTTGAAAAGAAATAAAAAATAAACAAATTCAATAACAACCGGATTTTTGTTGATTTTTCCTAAATCATTATCTTAGTATCTATACAGTATTATAAATAGCTACACTATCTTTTTTTATATAAATAATAGCTACACTATCTTGCGATCTCGTATATATTAAAAACTTTAAGAAGAAGTAGAAATCAACAATACTACAAGTTACAACATTTGAAAAAATAGTAAAAACTCAACTATTTCAACTTGTTGCTTCACAGTTCCAAGGCAACATGGAACATGTTTATCATTTTTTTCATCACGATTGAGTGAATTCAGCATATTCTTGTTCTTAGGATCTTTAAAAAGAAAAGAAAAAGAAAAAACAGTCATTCAATAATACAAACCTCTTAGCAGATAACTAAATGATCACTTGTTCTAATTTAAAGTTTTTTTTTATGTACGATCAGACATGCATGAAACAAACTCAAACGGAAATATGAAAAGCAAATGTGCATTAATATATCTTTTTCCTTTTTTTCTTACAGTTCATTCCTTACTGTAAATTTCTGCTTTGCTTTAACACACAATGAATCTAGGAGCGATGATATTTTGTGAACTCCGTGAATTTGGAGTGATTCAATCCATTCATTCTTCTATGTTGTGAAGATACCAATCATCATCAACATTGACATGTTTTTATTGCAAAACATTTATTATTTAATAAGAATAATATTCTCAAAGTTACATTTTAGCTATTCAAAATTTATTATTACTATTGAAAATCAGGGTAAAAGAGTATTTACAATATGAAGAGAATGCAATTTTCAAAGGAGAAAAAGAGCAGTGTATTTTTCAATATTTAAATCATAAATAAGAGTATTTTCCAAATTATCCCAATTTTTGTCACTCAAATAAAACAAATTAAATATTAAGTATATAAAAAATGGTAAATATGGTAAAAGTGTAGTTTGTTGAAATCAATCAATTAAATAATTAAAAAATTGATATGAAAATTATATCTTATTTGAAATATCATACAAGAAAATCTTATAAAAATTAGAATAACACTTTGGTCGATTATTTTGACAATTTTTATCATACGACAAAAAGAACAATAATTTATGAAAAACAAATATGTTTAGCTCATGTTTCGGTTGCGTGTTCGAGTGGTTAAAAATTTACCGAATTTTAGTTTTTTTCTAAAATCCTTTTGAATATTTTCATAGTTAAACAACTATTTGTTGTTGCAGTATAAAGTTTAAATGCAAGAATCTGTCGACAAAAAAAATGCAAGAATCTATCCGGGAACTGAATCTATACGAGACTAAACCAACTATTTGATTATATAGAGAATTAAATTATTAGATTATAAGTAATTAATTTAATTAGATCAACTATTTAAATAAAAATTATGCCGGTGATAAGGATTAAGGACTGACAAGTCGGAGACACGCGTACCTCTATGTGTTCTTCGCTTGATTCGGGTAAGAAGTTCACCGACGACAACCGCATGGATTCCGTCAATTGCCGATGACTCCGACAGGGAAACTATTTTACAATTAATTAATTAATTTGTGTTGAGATCAGTTATTATGTTTAAAAAGGAAAAATATATCAAATACCATTAAAAGGGGATCATTCCCAAATTATACCCTTAATGAAATTTTAAAATTTTCCAAAATACCATTAATATTTCAAAGAGAATTAAATATTCATTAATGGCATAATTGTCATTTGTATTTTTGGGCTTATATAACTTATGTTTTTGGGCTTATATAACTAAAAACTATATAGTCAAAGTATATATATTACATCGGACTTATGGATTAATTTTTCCATCTAATTATTATTTTTAAATCTTGCAATTTGTTGATAACAATATCAACGAATGTCATTTTTCCAATTAGTTATATTGTCGTATGTTGCTCATCAAATTATATCATTAGCAATATGTTACTATTATATATGTGTACTTTGAGTATGACTACACACAACAAAAAATCTATGTGGCTAGCAATACTATTATATAAATCTGAGTGAACATATACTTAAAAACTTCGTATAGTTACATATATCATCATAGAATAACAAGTATTGACACAAAACTTACAGAAATCACTTGGACTATACAAGCGTTCTATTAGTATTAAGATAAAACGAAGAATATTTTTAAACTTAAATTTTTGAGGTTTTATCAAATCAACCAGTTCCTGATCACGGGTTAAAACTGGATTTTTGAGTTATTATCATATTTTATCATATTTTTAATTAAGAAATGTCTCATTGAATTTAAACTGGATTTTATACAGTTCGTCAATGTACAGATGGTTTAGAGTTATCATCTATCAACCGGTATTGGATTGTAGGTTAGTAACGGATTTCTGGATTTTAATAGGATTTTCGATTTTCAGTTAAATGATTTTTTCATTAAAACCAAACTAGAGTTGCCGGATCTACGAGTTTGACTACGAATCCGTGTGAATATGAAAACAATGTTTGAAACTCAAATATTATAATAAAATAATTTTTAAAATATTTGTCTTATAATAAAAAGTTATAAATATTTATCAAAATAGTTAACAAAAAACGTACCCTTGCTTTTTTAAGCACATGTCAAAATCTAGTTGTTATGTGATTAGTAATATTCAGTGAGTGAATTAAATTGATAGAACAGGACGAAAAGAAGAACCTCTTCTCTACGGCGCGTCTCTCTGCTTCTGCAACATCATCAATCAAAATTGATAGAACATGACGACATATGAAATGTCATTGAAATCAATTCAATTGAAAATCTTCTTTATCTTTATCCATCAATTTTTTCTTCCGTCACCAAAGAAAGGTGAGAGGATAAGAAACGATCCCACCCTTCTTTTAATGGACATAACCATAACCAATTTTCTTATCTCTTGCAGCAATGGCTTATGTTCTTTCATGTTTATTTTCTCCTCAGATTCAATTTCAACTATCTACTCTCAAACCAAACCCTCACAAACCCCAACGTCTAACTTTCATGCCATCACCATCTAGATCTAATTTCCGGTGGAAGTTCAAGTGCTCAAACTAGATCGTTTTCCGCGCTACGGACGATTATGGATTTTGATCTTTTTATTTTTGAACTATTGTATTGCTATATCTGAATTTATAGAATCAAATGTATATATCTTTTTCTTACCAATTTGTGGAAGCATTTCTTAAAATTCCTGCTTCATTGTTTGCCGTAAAATTAAGATATGATATTCGAATTATTTCCTCCTATGCTACATATTTTATGTTGTTATAAAATATGTTTACAATATATCCATAAAATAAGTAGTATAACTAATTTATTAAAAATGAGGAATGTCCAATGAACAGTGTATAACCAACCAAACATAACCATGTGTAGTATAACTAATTAACTAAAAAAATGAGGAGTATAATTTGATTTTTAATAACAACAGAACGGTTATAATTTGATTAACGGTCTGCATGGGAAGTGAGAAGAGTCGAATATCAACTCAAGAAGAAATTGCCATACTGAGATTCCCAGGACCCTCAGTCTGATAAGAAAGAAGTGAAATGAGGTTGTTGATCGTATGCATGGGAATCGTCTGGATCACCAAGTTCCCAAAGAGGATTTCATGTGGATGCAGGAAACTTGTCTGAGAGTGGAAAGCATGCGCATGTGTGTCGTGACACTGGAATTCACCCGCCAGAGAGTTTAATCTCATGTCGATGAAAAGAATAGTTTAGATTCCTTTATGTTCCCAAACCTAACATGATTGTCTGCAAATCACATGAACAAAAAATCATAAACAAAAACAAGATTAAACAAACTGAGAATGCAAGTGCAAAAACAAAGACGTGATAGTTTCACCAATCTAAACCACCTTGTCAGGGAGACCAATCCATGCAAAGAGAAGCTTGAGTCCAACCTTCTTAACAATCTCCACCACAGCTAAGTACCATGACTATTCATATTTCCTTGCAGATCCTTTATCAACACATCGCTAGAAGATTGGTGACTCAATCCCCTTTACACCAAGTAGCTTCAGAGCTTTGAGCGCAGCCGTAATAGCTTCGTGTGGTTCACGTTGTTGCAATCTGAAACATAAATCAACAAAAAATTGCATCTGAAATCATCCTTAGCAAACCAAAAAAAGGCTTATTCACCCTAGTTTCATGATTTCCAATTTATAAATCGGAAACAGCCAGTTGCCCACCAAACAAACAGCAAGTAAACCTTTATTACTCGGATTAAAGAGTAAAGAATTTACCATGGAACTGAGAAACACGGCTTGGAAATTATAGCCTGACAATCACAATTGATGACATTCAAGAAGTCAAGCTCTTAGCTTTGTTCTGTAATTGTTACTGCTACCTTTGTTATCCAACTCCAATCTGTAAATTAAGAGTAGTAGAAGTGTAATGGTAGCTGCAGAAACGTTTCTGCAGTTCCATTTTTGAATGATGTCGTGGCTGATGAAAAGTTGGAAAGGAGGTTAGAAAAACTTATGAACCAATACGTTTGTGTAGGTGAACATTAAACCAAATCTCAACCTTTATCAAAACAGAACCATCATCAAGATCAACAAAATTTTGGTTTTTAAAGATAATCGGCAAATTACCTTAAAAAATGTCCAGGCACTTATTGCAGCCCCTCATTAGAAACAATGTTTAGTAGAGCGTCGACCCATATCTGAGAAAAACGTTTGAAATTAGTAATTCTGATCAAATTAAGAAAACATAAAATGCTTTAGAATAATTAAAGACCAAACCAATCAGTGATTAAACTTGTTGTCTTCGGTGTTGAATCTCTTTAGTTGTTGATTAATTCCTGAAGCACAATCAGTTTGTCAACCTTGTATTCAAGATCTCCACAGTTGGAATGTTTTTTTCCTGATTCTCTGTCCAATCTCCCCATCAAACTATTGTCTTGTAGTCACTATTTTTGATATGATATTAATGTTGAAATATATAAAAGCAGTAGAAAATACATACCTAAATCCGACATAGCACTGGGACGGTGACGACTTATAGGTTGATTATGTTCATATGTTCATACCTAAGTCAGACATAGCACTGGGACGGTGCCCCCTTTTGATTCTTTTTTGACTAAAAGATTTCAAATTTAAATAAAGTAACTTTACATGATAATGATAAGGGTATAACCTTATAGCGAGATAAAGCTTGCATGAACATTTCTCATGATAGCTAAAGTCTCAGGCCTAGGAAACAACTTAGGTAGAGATTAGTGAAACCATCGATGGAATGAGAAAAGAAGTTAGCGAGTAGATCCACGAATACGGCCACACTTGCCATGTTTTCCTCTCCTTTGTACTATATTCCATTCCAAGTTTTGGTATTTGATGGGAGAAGGTCTCTCTTCCACTCAGTGATGGAGGTAGAGAGGAAGCATATGAATTGACCCACATCAGTTTTAAAATTTAAGCTAATTTAGACATACAATTATGATATATCTTGATTAATTGGTTAAATTTCAGTAGTTTGACCCCCTCAATAAATAGCCAATTCTATATACATAAATATTTGATCTTAGTGAATTCTTTTCCTAGCTCCGCCACTGCTTCCACTCCTTGTTAAGCTAAAAGAGTTTATTGGCTCGTTCTCAGCTTCGTCCACACCACCTAATACAGTGAAAGAATAAGAACTCTCGAATTCACTACCTTGAGTCATGATGGTTAATGGATCAACAATTGATGTTTTTGGGACTTCATTGTTGATATTGTTTGAAGGAGAAATTTTCAAAACTTGTTTATAGCTGCAATGTTTTATATTTGACATTTATTTATGTTTTAATTATATATTATATTTACTAACATGATTTTAAATTTATATATTGAAAATATATTGAACCAATTTATTGAATTAGGTTTTGACAGGTTGTACCATATTAAACTTTGATACAAATAATTATATCCGATTCAGATTCCGGTCTGGTTTTAAAACATTGGTACTCGGAGATAATCACTATACTGGATGATCCATCCCTATACATTTGTAAGCTGAGCAAAGTTTTTTCTATAGTTATTTACCATGAAACCAAGGCTTGGTCCTCTAATTCATAGGTGTTTGCTTCCGCAAATATAACACACTACACGCTGTATTACTATTTTTATGTAATTAGATGGTGACATGGAAATAGCAACATTTTTTATTAGTCCTCCAAGAGTTTGTTGAGACTCCGAAATCTTGAAATCGAAGCTTCTCGATTTCAAGGCCTCTGGTTTCAACACTTGGAATTAAGTAAATTGCATCGTCTTACAGTAGACACACATACAGTTTTCTTGTTCTTCTTATTTTTTGGATACCGTAACCAGGACCGGCCCAGAGGGCAAGCCATCCAAGCCGCGGATTGGGGCATCCAAATTTGCGGGGCATATTTTTGAAAAAAATAATTATTAGTATTTATAAACAAATTAATTTTTATAAGAAGAACTTAAAGACTGATTTGTTTAACACACTCATGGATCAACCTCTAGTGTCCCTTGAATCCAATAGGAACAATTTTAAAAGTATAAAAAAAACTTTTGGATTTTTGTTTGATTTACTAAAGTTATCGCAAGTGAGAATACATTGAAATCATCATTTTAAATATAGAACCTTCTTTAATTAATGGTACGCATTCGGACATAGTTGGTATGATTTATTTATGGAACTAAAGATACTTCGAGAATAAATATCCGAAAAGTTCGAAAGCCTATTGAAGTACGACTTTTGAAAAAAATGGAGATTTGTTATCAAAACACATAAATTATTTATTGCATATTGTAGACTATTTCGATGTCAGTCACCCAAAATGTAAGAAGGTTTTTAAAGTTGGAACTAATAATAATATTTGTGGTCTATCATGTCACAGGAAATATTAAATGGATTGGCATATAATAAATTGTAACGGCTATGGTTGAAATACTTGATTATATGAGTCTAATAGATAATTTTACATGAAAAAATACAAGAAGATCTATATTTCAACAATGAGAGTTTATAGTATCACTGTTTCTTTTTAAATAAAAAGACTATGGATTTTTATTTCTTTTTAATGAAAACTTAAGTTATTTTTTATATTGTTATGTGATGTTTATAAAATCTGTATCGAGGTATAGTTTTAAATTTTGATTGGGGCACCATAAAAAGTTAGTCCGGCACTGACCGTAACTAACCCTTAAATCCTTTTTTGTAAAGGGATTTCACATATAAATATAAAACAGAAGTTTTATACAATGTTTTGTTAAATATGTACTGAATTATATCAATTGACCAACACAAAGTTGTCAACCACAATGCCACATGGCATGATACTATAATCATATCCAGCCCCAGTTATAGTGACTTATGAAATCTTTTAAAGATGAAGATCTCAACAATTGTATTTACAAGTAACAACAAATATCATGCATCATCTTTATGACTTAATTGATGGTCCACATTCTAGATTTTCTCATTAGCTTTATCATATGGGTGGTAAACCCAGCCAGTCCACTAACAAATTGGCGGATTTAGATTTGGATCAATTAAAAAATGGGCGTAGCTAGTAGGCTTGCCGTCCAGATAAACTTTCACATGAAAGGAAGGATTGCTTTTGTCAACCAAACACAACCGAGGTCTCCTACTCCTAACCATATCGATGTTACGTTTTAATCGTACTTAATAGAAAGAATGTAGTTGAGTGGTGGATCCACAAGTTATAACACACACGCTCTATTACTATTTTTATGTAGTTAAACTATACACAGATGGTGACGTGGAGATGCATCTTTTTGTTTTATTATTACTACGTAATGGCCTGTCTCCAAGAGTTTGTTGAAACTTGGAAATCTTGGAATTAAAGCTTCTCGATTTCAAGGGGCCAAACGTCGATGTGAAGTCAATTTTTATTCATTTCAAGACTTTGGAATTAAGTATCAAAATTGCATAATCTTATCATAAACACATGCTAGCTACACGTTTAATACCTAATACAATCTTCTTCTTATTTTTTTTATAACGTAACTAACCCTCAACTTAAAAGAAAAAGCAAATTTTAACGGTACAACTTATTTATTTTTAATTATGGAAATTGGAGAAGTTCTATTTACTGCTATGGTCGTAATCAAATCTGTAATTATGTCAAAAAAAAAAAATTAGACCATACAAGACCCCTAAATATATTTTTAGTTTAATTGGCTAGAGAGAGATTCTGATCAATAAAAAATGACCATAAATTTGAATGTAATCGCATGTGGATTCTCATAAAACAATGCTATTGAAAGATAAAACCTCGTACCCAGCTGAAGAATCATTTCGATCAACGAGGTAACAAATGAGCGTACATCAATCCGACACGTGACAACACACACAGTCGACAATTTTCTCAATGGGTAACAAACGCCCCTGAAAATTCCCTCAATTTTACTTAATTTTCGAGATAAAATGATTTTTAAAATTTTTTAGAAAGATACGCTAATGAAACTGCGTATTGAAGCAACTGCTATATCTCTCTCTCTCTCTCTCTCTCTCCATCTTTCTCTATAAGGGCGCTTGCCTCTGACAATCATACCAACGACATTGAATCCAGACATCTCTTTTTTGATCTAACGTCAGAGTTTTTCATTTTTACAATCAAAAGATGGTAAATGTGATCTGGGTTTCTCGTAATCAGGATTGAGAACAACCTGAGATTGATTGTAAAAAAAAAAAAAAAGTTTCCATTTTTATAAATTTTGTGTGTGTGTGATGGGTCTGGTTGATTCCTTGTTTGGAAAAGATGCAAGGAAATTTCTCAAAAGGAAAGACAGTGATGCTGCAGAAGCAGGTGAATATGCTCATCATCCTGAAAATTCAGATTATGCTTTATCCTCTCTGTTCTTTAATTGCTATGTGAAATAGATTTGATCGTATTGTTTTAATCGAAGGATCGTTTGAGGGTTTATTTGTAATCTGATAATATATATTTTTCAACAATAATATAATGTTTATCACCTGTTTTATGAATTGTTTGTGAAGGAAATGAATCACCTTTTGATCTGTTTATGTATTCGTTTCTTTTTTTTTTTTGGGGTAGGAAGAGCTTTGGAAGAACTCAGAAGCTCTCTTTACAATGAGCTCAAAACATCAGAAGGAGCTAAACGGCAACAACAGAGATTCTGTGGCCCTGTTGTTGCTATGTCTTTTAATTTCGTTGTTGCTGTTGGCATCATCCTCGCCAATAAACTGGTATACACACACTTCTTCAAATCTCATATTCTTCTTACCTCTCTTGTCTATGTTTTAAACTTCTTTTGTTTTTTGGTTGGGGTTTGATTCTGCAGGTGATGGGAAGAGTTGGATTCAACTTTCCAATCTTTTTAACGTTGATTCACTATGCCGTTGCTTGGATTCTTCTAGCTTTCTTCAAATCTCTCTCGTTGCTTCCTATGTCTCCTCCATCAAAGACCACACCTTTCTCCTCTCTCTTCTCTCTTGGGGCTGTCATGGCCTTTGCTTCTGGTCTCGCCAATACCAGCCTCAAACACAACAGGTTCCTTTGTCAATATTCATAGCTCAAGACTTGACCTTTTTGATGGATCTAAAGAGAATCTGCTCTGTTTTTGTCCAGTGTTGGATTCTACCAGATGGCTAAGATCGCTGTGACACCAACCATTGTCCTTGCAGAGTTTATTCTCTTCAAGAAAACCATTTCTTCCACAAAGGTTTTTGCTGGATTTTCTTATGATGTCATGCTCTCATTACATTGTTTTCTTTTGGTGCTTACTCTGTTTTTAGGGTTTGTTTACAGGTTTTTGCATTAGCTGTCGTATCCCTAGGCGTGGCCATCGCCACTGTAACCGATCTAGAATTCAATTTGTTCGGTGCATTGGTTGCTGTTGCTTGGATTGTCCCAAGTGCGATCAATAAAATCCTCTGGTCTAATCTTCAACAACAAGCTAACTGGACTGCCTTAGCGTAAGAATCTCCCCCTTTTGCTTTACTTGAGGCTTAAGCAAAATACAAGTGTCTTAAAGATAATACACTTTTTTGTTGAATGTAGATTGATGTGGAAGACAACGCCGTTCACCGTCTTCTTCTTATTGGCTCTCATGCCTTGGCTTGACCCACCTGGAGTTTTGCTTTTCAAATGGGATTGGGGTAACTCTTCTGCAATCCTCATCTCGGCTCTTCTTGGCTTTCTTCTCCAGTGGTCTGGTGCACTCGCTCTCGGGTTAGTCTTTTGTTCGTTGCTTAGATTTGAAGATCAGTGTTGAGTTTAATAGTTCACTTTTCTGTAATCATCATTTATGATCAGAACAGAAACCTAATGAACCTAAACCGGTTCAGAGTCCTTAACTAAACCGGAAGCAAATCAATGTTTTTAGCACCGGTTTTTAAAACTTTTGTTTAGCTAAATTAAAGTTTATATGACCACCTATAAAACGCTGTTGTTTGTTACAGGGCAACCTCGGCAACATCCCATGTAGTATTAGGGCAATTCAAGACATGTGTGATATTGCTTGGAGGTTACGTAATCTTTGGCTCTGATCCCGGTTTCATAAGCATTTGCGGCGCTGTTGCAGCTCTTGCTGGCATGTCTGTATACACGTGGCTCAATCTTCCGGGGAAATCAATCGACCACAGCTCGAGCAAGCTGCTTCCGAAGCAAAACACTGCCGTTTCGAAACCGAAAGCCGACAGTGACGACGTGGGAGGAGAGACCAGAGTAGCCCTACTTTCTGCTGAGCTAGATCTCTCGAAGACGACAACTGCAAATATCGTATAGATTATGTTCCTTTTTTTAGAAGTTCAGGGTTTAGCTTGTAAAATTCGATTAAGTTCATCATATTTTGCTATCTAACTGAATTATAGTAAATAATAAAATAGAGATCTAATGATTCAAAGAATGTAAAGAACTTTAACAATATCTTGGTTAACCGTGGAAGCAACAAACTTTCAAGAAGATTTGATGGGGGTATAACTTGAAACAAGGAAATAGAGGGTCTAGTTTTGAAACATCGATAACTTGATGATAAAAAAATTGCAATAAAATGGGCAATTAGTAAAATAGTAAAAGATTTCTGGCCATTCCTATCATTTCAAGAAAACTTAAGTACTTCATTGAAAAGCTTAGAAAATTGGGTAAGTCCAGTTCGGTCCGACCCGGACCGGTTTTGCGCGGATCCAGCTTCCCTGTCGTCGTTAACTGAAGAAGAAGCTGATCTCATAACGTCGTCTCTCGATTACTTTGCGACTCATAATTCTCGGCGAGTGAGATTTAAGAACTGAATCAGTAAGTCTCCGATCGAGTTAGGGATGGGAAGTAACGGGGAATTGAAGTATGAGATCTCACAGAACGCCTACATCAAACTCGTTCTCCACTCTCTGCGACACAAGACGGCGGCGGTCAACGGAGTCCTCGTCGGTCGAATCAGCCCTAAGGACGAAGGCCTCGTGGAGATCTCCGATTCAGTGCCGCTCTTTCACTCTAACCTCGCTCTCCTCCCTCCTCTCGAGATCTCCCTCATCATGGTCACTCTCCCTTCTTATGATTTGAATCGGCTTTGAAACTGAACTTTTGAGAAAAATTGAGTTTAGATATTTAATCACGAAATGAAATTATAGCTGCATGTGTTACTATTAGTTCCCTCTTGCTTGATTGTCAGTAAAGTCTTACTCTTGTTTCTATTTTAACATATAAAGTTTAGATCTTGGATTGTTTGGATCCACAAGCACACCATTCTTCTGTAGGCAGCTGTGTTTTAAAAGATATATATGTTTGATGTTTGGGATGTGTTCAGATAGAGGAGCATTACGTGGCTCAAGGTTTGAGTATTGTTGGCTACTTTCACGCTAACGAGAGGTTCGATGATGTTGAGCTTTGTGGTGTGGCTAAGAACATTGGTGACCACATCTCTCGCTATTTCCCTCCTGCGCCAATTATCTTGGTGAATTTCTTATCTTTTACATTCTAAGTACAGCAGTTTTATTTGAAGCAACTAAAGTAAGTAACCGTATTATTATGTTGTTTTGTAGTTGAACAACAAAAAGCTTGAAGCCTTATCAAAGGGTAAAGATCGAAGCCCTGTGATGCAGGTTGGTATTTCTAATCAGGACTATGTTTTCAACAGCTTAGTATTATAGCTTGAATATGTGCTTTTGAAGTTAGTCAATTAAGTAACGAATGCTCTATGTATTTCAAGGCCATTCTACACCAGTCTATCTTCATATACTGGCACTTGAAAGTACTTGTATATATATATATATTTTTTTTTTTTGATATGTAGGTTATTATCTATTGTTCTTGCTGTATTGAAAGACTGAGAAGCTCTGATTTTTTTTTTGTATTTGCTAATTAGTTGTTATTCCCGGCTCTTATTCATCGTTGAGTTCAGTATTAGTTTTCCTAGACAAATGCCGTCAACGTTAAGATGTAAAGCATGACCATATTAGCTGATTGGATTTCCAGACTGTCTACTTGAATTTTGCTAGCCTCCTTCTTTACACCAGATTGACTTTTTCTTTTGGTGCTTTCTGCTTGATGCAGTTTTACTTTTTTTGCTGCAGTTAATATGTCAATCTTTCAATTTTGTACACGTTAAGTAATACTTATTCTCTATATTGCATATGCTAGCTTTGTGTGAAAGATGCTTCCAAGAACTGGAGAGTGGTTGGGGCAGATGGAGGAAGCAAGCTACTCTTGAAAGAGCCCTCGGCCAATGTAGTTTTGTCGGATTACATTTCATCTGAGAAATGGAAGGACGTCACAGATGTTGATGATCATCTTGATGATATCACCAAGTAAGTTTAAATACACACAAACTTAGAAAAGACAAAAGCTACAACCGTTTATGTACGTGATGGTGTATGGTAGTATCTCACTTATATTTCACCGTAATGGCAGGGACTGGCTAAACCCTGGACTTTTCAACTGAAGACTACGTGTATGCGATATAGCTAAGTTTTGCTTTCATCATCTTCAGTCGAAAAACAAAGAAATTCTCAGAGACCCTTGTTTACAATTGCGCTTGAAATTTTGTTCAAGTACTACGCAGCTCACGCAGCATAGCTCAAATTTACTTTTATATCTTAAACACTAGTTTTCATCTCTTCAATGATATCTTTTGTGGCTTTTTTTTTCTCTTTGTTTCCACTTTGAATATATATAGTAGGAACTTGGAAGGAAAGCTCTGTTTTATTTGGCTGTTGTTCTTAAACTTGCCAAGTAAAGAGTTAAATCCTAAAAAAAAAGCATGAAACCAAATCTAGTACTTTGCATTAAATCGCTTAACTTGTAGTGTAGAAGGTAAACTTCTGGGCGTCGTAAGCGTTAAAGACCAGCAACCGTAGACTAGTCACAGCCAATGCACTGTCTAAGTAACCAGCAACCGTAGACTAGTGAAAGACCAAACGAATATCAGATTATTTAAAATGGGCCTTTTATTATCTGGATTAAGGCCCATTAATATTTGCATTAAACACAGAACAATATATGGGTGCAATGTTGCTACTCCAAAATTCATCTACCTGTGTGTTAAACCCTCGCCGCGAGAAAAACCCTAGCCCTAATTTTCGCCATGGTTCTCACTCGTAGCAAGAAGAGTGTGGCGAAATCCCAAACCCCTCCCTCGAAGAAGGCGGAGAAGCCTCAAGCTCTGGCATTGAAGAGGAAGGCGGAGAAGCCCCAAGCTCTGGCATTGAAGAAGGGAGCGGAGTTCCAGAAGAAACCTCCACTGAAGAAGCAGAAGAAGGAAGTCTTGGAGGAAGATCCTCGCGAAAGTGACGAAGAAGTAGTTTCCGATGACGACGCCCCTACCGATGTAGAATCAGAAGAGTCTGATGATGATGGAGAGGACGGGTCTAACGGGTTTTTCTCTGATGATGATGGAGAAGAGAACGAAGACGGTGAAGAGCTTTTGGGTGATGACTTTCTGGACGGTAGCGGCGATGAAGAGGAGGAACATTCGGATTCGGGTTCGGATTATGACTCCGACGAAGGCGATATTCAGAAGGAATCTGAGATGCTTGATAGAGAACAAGCAAAGGAGGAGGCAGACGCTGATGCTGAGCTGCTTGATTTCAACAAGGAAGCTGGAGACGATGCGTTTCGGTTACCAACTGAAGAGGTATAGACACTTTTCATGTCTGTTCCATTGTGGGAATGAGTCAATACTTAACTGAATCTGTCTTCCATTGTCTAGGAACTTGAAGAAGAAGCTCTTGGTCCACCAGATCTACCTCTACTTCAGAGTAGAATCAAAGAGGGTGAGTAAAACTCCAAAGTTTGTTTCTTTATTGCTGTTTAATGATCGTGTGATGGAAGTCTTACCTCGGTTCTTTGCTGAGAATGTGCAAAGTTTTGAATTTTTAATGGTCATTTCATGTTTCAGTTGTTAGACTTCTGTCGAATTTTAGCGTCTTGAGGCCAAATGGAGCCAGCAGGAAAGATTGCGTTGAACAGCTCAAGTCTGACATTGCTTCTTATTATGGCTACAACAGTTTTCTTATTGGAGCTTTGTTTGAGGTTACCCTCTTTCTAGTCTCTCTCATCTTCTATTTTATGTTTTTGCTAGTACTCTTCACTTATGGATGTTTTTTTTATTGGGATATCTCTTGCAGCTGTTTCCTCCTGTTGAACTTATGGAACTAATTGAAGCCTTTGAAAAGCAAAGGCCTACTACTATCCGTACAAACACACTTAAGGTGAACTTGGTTTGTTTGTTACTGGGTTATAGCTTATGGCTTTAAGCTTCTGTTGTTTAATCGGAATGTTTGTTTTGTCTTAGACTCGAAGAAGGGATCTTGCTGATGTGCTTTTGAACAGAGGAGTCAATCTTGACCCACTAAGCAAGTGGTCAAAAGTAATGCTTTTGTTTTCGTGATTGTTTTTCTTACATCCATAGTCCTGTTTTTACGAATGTTACATTACTTAATATGTCATAAAAACTACAGGTCGGACTCGTTGTTTATGATTCACAAGTGCCAATCGGTGCAACCCCTGAATATCTGGCTGGTTTCTACATGGTTAGTGATCTTCTGTTCACCATTGATGGCTAATGTAGACTGTTTGCGTAAATCTGTACTTGGTGAATATGTAGCTTCAAGGTGCTAGTTCGTTTTTGCCAGTGATGGCCCTCGCCCCTCGAGAGAATGAGCGAATCGTCGATGTAGCGTAAGTTACTATCACCCTCTTAAATTAGGAAGAATCTTAGTTTTTGTTCTCGCGCCTATTGTATGGATGGGTCATTTGTTATGCTGCAGTGCTGCTCCTGGGGGTAAAACTACGTACGTTGCTGCTCTAATGAAAAATACAGGTATTGTCTTCATTGATTTCTTGTACTTCTTATCCCCATTCCCAGATCCAGGTTGATTATCTTAGTGGTTATAATGATTGATTTTGGTTTTTAAGTAAAGTAATAATAATGGTGTAACCAGGCTTGATATTTGCGAATGAGATGAAAGTACCTAGGCTCAAGTCGCTAACTGCCAATCTGCATCGCATGGGGGTCACAAATACCATAGTTTGTAACTATGATGGAAGAGAGGTTAGCTTCTTGAGCATTTCATTAACTTCATAGAAAGTCGAGATCGTTGAATTTGTGATACCTCTTCACAAAACCCATAGCATCTACATACTGGCATGACTGGAATTATTACACTTGTTGCTTTCAGCTACCCAAGGTGTTAGGTGAGAAATCGGTTGATAGAGTATTGTTGGATGCACCTTGCAGTGGGACTGGGGTAAGAAACTTTGAGCTTAGTCTCTGTTAAGCTCTAGCTCTTTGTAACTAAATGTTCTCCTCTCTGCTACCCATACAGGTCATTTCGAAAGATGAATCAGTTAAAGTTTCAAAATCTCTTGAGGAGATAAAGAAGTTTGCTCACTTGCAAAAGGTATGACAGTATCTTCTCTTAGCTAACTTCGAAGATATCTGAACATACGAATTTTACATGCTCGAAGAAATGCGAATCTAACCTCTGTTTTTAACCTGCAGCAACTTTTGCTCGCTGCTATTGATATGGTGGATGCTACTTCCAAAACCGGTGGATATATTGTTTACTCAACATGCTCGCTTATGGTTGCCGAGGTTAGTGTCCGGCGCATGTTTGTCTCCCTTGTTTATTTATGCATTCTCTTATTTTTCTGTTGCATGAAAACCAAATTGCGCAGAACGAAGCTGTCATCGACTATGCTCTCAAAAGGAGGAGTGTTCAACTCGTTAAAACTGGACTCGACTTCGGCCAAGACGGGTAATGTACAAAATTCCATATATTGACAAATGTAAAGGAACATTACAATAGTACTGTCTTAACGTTTCGAAATCTTTGTCCATGTCTTCATCAGATTTGTAAGATTTAGAGAACACCGATTTCATCCATCTTTAAACAAGACCAAACGTTTTTATCCTCATGTACACAACATGGATGGATTCTTTGTTGCAAAGGTACTCCCTTTTGACCCTGTAAATGATATCAACCGTGTCTTTGTCATTTAAGTTTAATAGTTGATTAACCGAAATTGATAAATCATGTTTTCATGTTATGCGCTCGTTTTTCTTTCTTCATACAGCTAAAGAAAATGAGTAACATGAAACAAGCTTCAGAAGGTGATAAGGAGGCGTTAGGAATTGTAGATGAAGCTGATGTGTCCAGTGATGATGATGAAGCCGAGGCCATGGAAGAGATGGAGGAACCTTCTGTTCCCAAGAAGCAACTCGAGAAAACTAAAGAAAGCAAGGAGAGACTTGCAAAATCAAAGGAGAACAAAAGTGGCAAGAAGGATAAGAAATCAAAATCTAAAAATGCACCTAAAATAAAGAAGCAAAGGAAGAACAAAACTGAAGTGAGGATGGAGATTTCTCAAGCTAGGTAAGCAAGTTTTTCTCACCTCTTGTCAAAAATCATTAACTGAAAGAAGAAAACGCTTTGGGCTGTGTTTTATTTCTTGCTTGACAATGTCTTTAATAAACACGTGTGCAGGGAAAAGAAAAGAAGAGCAATGAGAGAGAAGTCGAAGGAGAAGCAATGATTCAGTGATTTTGCATCAAACACCATCTCATGGGGAAGTTTAAGGTGCCATGTATTGGCTTGTTTTTATTTATTAATTCACGAACTATTTGTGTAACATTAAAAGCTAGAAACCAGAGAGAGTTACACTTTCTTAGACTCCAACGGACAGATTCTTTTATGTCCAAAAGTTTTGTTTAAGAAGTCTAGTGAAGTTGAGTTGAAGTCTTGAGCCATCATTCTCACAGTCAAAACCTAGGGTGGGCGTAACTGGAAAACCGAACCAATTATATAATATTCATAATTGAGAATCTAAAAAACCGAAAGCTAGTGGAAGTGAAAATTTACCAATAACTGAATTTAACTAATATTTTATATTTTAGTTTCATTTGCATGTAAAAATAGACTAAATAACATTACATAAATGAATGTTATTATTATTATTTTTTATTACGTAAACCAACTTCAATTGCATCAAGCCGAACCTATTTCAACTCCAGGTACAAACTGTATTACTTGGTTTTAGTTTCTGTAAGAACAAACTGAAATCAAATTGTACAATCGTAGACAACAATATATTGAAAGTTGAAAAAGACTGATTTTCAGTTCATTATCTTTTTGCTTTTGGTTTTACAGGAAGATGATTAAAATTAGGGATTTGTCTAGTGAGCTGTTGATTGGTTGTAAGTAGTTAGAGACTTAAGAGTGATTCATCACATCTCTTTCCGAAGTGGGACTTGTGTTGGAGAACATGACAACCCATTCTTCATCTATCTGTGTCAGATACTCAGATCTTGTTTTTTGGGACCTGTATTAATATTTGATTATTAATCCTTAACTCTCTTTTGTGTTTTTAATAATAAAAATTTGCTTTTATTCAGATTATTTTCTTATACAAAAATACTTCAAATCTTATAAAATCATAAAAGATATCTAACCGGTCGATTATATGATTCAATCAATCACTTCTTTTTGTATTATAATGGCATGACTATTTCAATACAATTTGTTTACTTTCTTGGTAATTATATTCGAAAGAACATTTATATTTGTCTGCTGTTCAAATTAATATTTTTGAAGCGAAAAAGATGGGTTATGTTCTAACAAAAGTAGATAATAATTAAATCAGGTGGACTATTATTTTGTATTTTTATTTTCTTGACGCCAAACAAAATCATGTGGACTGTGTTCTGACATTTGGGTTGTACTAAAGTATAAAGAAGAGTGGATATAAACTATAATTAAACAGTGATTAACTCGATAAAACTTTACATTAGCTTACCACATAAGTAAATTTGGGAAAAATCTACATGTGCACTTTATAAAAGCACGCTCATCATAGGGAATTATTTTGGCTGACTTTAGTGCGTACACAAATTTTACGTGAATTAACAGAGTTATCAGCTATTAGGTAAACTAATTTACGTGAAGTTGTATTTTTGGATATTTGAGATATAGTAAAAAATGGGATCGTTCCTTTATTATAAATAATGAAAGAAAATAACAGATACAATCATATTAGCACTTCTTCACATAATTCCATGAGAATTTGGAATAAAATATGTTTGAACAAAATTAGTGATAAAATAGCAAATGTCTTATTGCATCCTTTAGAAATTACTAAAAATGTTAAACCAAAACTCAAACCGTTGAATCAAACTCTTTACAATATATTAAAAATGAATTATTGCGATAACTAAAATGAACGAATTGTACCTACTTGTGTTTCTTTATGCTGAGCAATCTTCTGTTTTGTCAACTTCCTGTTAAACTATATCCACAAAAAAACATTGTTTCTGTTCGATTCATTGGGAAAGTATTCAAGAAACAATGGGGCATGCAATCTTAAATTAATATCAGATAAATCAGAAATTGCTTCAACCCTTTTTGAGCATCTTTAGAACTCCCAAGCTTTTATAAAATCAGGATGGTGAAATCTAATCATAATTATATATATACTGTACATATTTTTTTGATAGATGTCATTCTAAATCTTATATCAAAAATTTAGATAAATAATATTTAATAGACAATAAGAAGTTCAATTTTGATTAACACGAGACTTTAAAAGAATGAAACCAAAAACATATCCATTCGGGTTTATCTCTAAACTTTAAAGTAGACAATATCTTACTAACTGTCTAATAAAAAAAAATTGAACATGGACTAAAGAAAATCCAACAATTGTAATTAGAGCCAGACTTATGTAAAAACTTGCAAAACCAAAATATGTTTCGAGTTAGAATGGTATTTCAAGTAAGAATGGGAGGTACGCGGCAGAGACCAGTCAGAAGGTCTTAGAAGTTCAGTTGCGGGAGGAGCATCCTTAAAGCATCTCAAAGTAACTTTGGGACTAAGGGTACGAGATGTTGAAGATTCGGCAAGATAAGTGCCGAGATGATTCGCCGGAGGAAAGGACACAAAGTATGTGGTCATTGGTTTGAGGGGAAAAATGAAAGATGTCAATCCAAGTCCCACATTAGAAATTTAGACAAATAATGTTTAACTAGGTGGTTGCCCGCAAATTTGCGGGTACAAATAATTTTAAAATTTTAATATAATATAATATTTTATGTTTTTGACATGCAATAATATATTTTAAAACTGAATGTGAATTTTTGGTAGATAATTTTTTAATAAACATATTTTATCTATTAACATTTTTAAATTCTTAAATATGATTTATGTAGTATTTAGTTAGATTTTGTATATCTTTTACAAAACAATATTTCATAAGTTATTTTATAATATTGTTGTTATATATATAGTTTAATTGATTTGTAAATTAATATTTTCGTCCATAAAAATTATTAAAATCCAAAAACATGAACTCATATGATAAATAGACCCACACTTGCAACTAAAGTATAAAACACAAAAATTATTAAGAAGAAACATAACTATATATGTGAACTCTATTAATTTAATAAAAAGTTAATAATATAAAAAAATTCATAAAATTAGGAATATACTTTTATTCATAATATTATTTGGATTGTTTAATGACTAATGTAATTTTGTGGTTATTTTGCTTTTATATAAAATCAAAATTTTTTTTTTGTTCTTGAGATTTTTGAAAAAGGTTTTGAAAATGATGAACTTGTGAAGAAAATAATATTTTGCAATTGATTATGATTTGATTAAATTTTTATAACCTCTTATAAAGAAAAATATACAATTATAAATCATTTATAAAATAGTTACATATTTTAAATTTTATGAATTATTTCTCAGAAGTTTTTTTAAATCCTTATAAATAGTTTCATAAATTATAATAAATGGTTTTGTAACTCGAGAAATAATTTGGTATCTATGATAAATAATTTATAAACTTAAAAATGATCTAATAATTTTGTAAAATATTTTTCTAAATACTTATCGATGATTTTTAATTTTAATTAATTACAAACCTGCTAACTTTCATAAATATTTTCTAAATTCCTATAAATGATGGGAAATTCTTCCTTATAAGTTGTTTTATAAATATTAATAAAATTTTTTATAGATCTTTATATATTGATTTGTAAACTCTTATTAATGATACAATAATCATTATTGATGATTTTAAACCGTAAAATGATTACCAAATATTTATATAATCTATTATATATCTTTTATAGACCATTGAAAATGAATGAGTATAAATGACTTTAAATTGTTTTTTACAAAATATATATTAATCACCACAGATGATTTTAAACTAATGTAAATAATTATAAACTCATTATATGATGCATTAATAGTTATTAGAATATGTTTTTATTAAAATTATGTTTTATATATGTATATGTGTATTATGACTTATATAGGAAAATAAAGTTTTTACTACTGTTCATAATAGAAAAATAAAGTTAATATATTAGTTTTATTAACTAATTTTTAACAACATACTTCATATAATTTATAAATAGACTGCAAGTGAAAAAATTAATAATGAAATATTATATAGAATTTTCTTAATTGCTACCATTAGATACCACAAATGATTATGTATAAGACTATATACATTTTTTGGTAACTAACATTAATTGGTTCTAGGATTGCCTTTTTAGATTTTATTAAAATAAATAAAAATTAAAAATCATTGACCAATGAATTATAAGGATTTTTGTCAAACTGCATGTATGAGTTATGCGTCAGCAGAAGTCACTAAAGTGGCTTTTCAATTAATATATGAGAAAAATGTTCTTTAAATCACGAACTTTCAAATTTGGTTAAAAAAAAACATGAACTTTCCCTTGGACCATTTAAAACACCAACTTAGTTTGACTAGCCATTTTAAACATCAATTTAGTTTGATAAATCAAATTAAATATGGCGTTAACTCGGGTAACGGATTGATTAAACGGAGTTAATCGCTGTCTCTAATCTTCGTTAAGTCCAAAACGACGTTGTTTAAAAATCTTTTCAAAAATCACATCCGGGTGATCGAACCCGTGACCATAGACACAATCATTGGAAGGCCCAAACCACTAGACCACTTGCACTTTACTTTACTTTATTGACTACTAATAGTTATTTTTATGAAACCTCTAAATCATCTTCTTCCACTCTAAATCCCTAAATGATTTTATAAATATTAAAACTTGTAAATAGCTTATTAATTATTCGAAATTTTGTGAGTATAAATAACTAAATGATTTTTAATTATAATTTTTAACTAATAATAATAAAAAATGATTTTAAATTATGACTTCTTAAAAATCTTTTAGTATTATTAAAAATTAGAATTGAAAATTATAGTTTATAATAACTTGTCCGATTTATAATAATTAATTAATTATAAATTTTAATTATTAGTAATACTAAATGATTGTTAATTATAATTTTAATTACAAGTAATACTAAATGATTTTTAATTATAATTTTTAATTACTACTAATACAAAATGATTTTTAATTATGATTTTTAATTAAAAATCTTTTAGTATTATTAAAAATTATAATTAAAAATAATAATTCAAAATCATTTAGTATTGCTATTAATTAAAAATTATAATTAAAAATCATTTAGTATCATATAGTTATTTATAAGTAGTATTTTTAATAATACTTGTAAATAAAATTTAATATTATAATTAAGTTAAAAATTTTTATAATTTTTAATATTTTAATAATGTTCACAAAATTTTGAATAGTTAATAATTTATTTACAATTTTTAATATTTATAAAATTATTTAGGGATTTAGGGTGGAAGAAGATGATTTGGAGGTTTCACAATAATAACTATTACTAGTCAATTATGTTAAGAAAATTTCAAGTGGTCTAGTGGTTTGAGCCTTACACGAGTGTGTCTATGGTCACGAATTCGATTCCACCCAGACGCTATTTTTAAAAGATTTTATAACGACGTCGTTTGGGACGTAACGGAGATTAGAGACGGCATTTAACTCCGTTTGATCATTCCGTTATCCGAGTTAACGTCGTGCTTAATTTGGTTTAGTCAAACTAAATTAATTTTAAAATGACTAGTCAAACTAAGGGTATGATTGGTAGAGCATTAGCATGAGCATTATGCTCGTCATTATCCAATCAACATTTATCACAAAAGCATTTACAAGAGCATTTACAAGATGCTAATACTCTCCAAATGCTCTATACTCAATGCTCTCATATGGAGCTTTTGGTAGAGCATTTGCACTTAGAATATATAAAAATTTAAAAATAATTATATATAATTGATATATTTTATTAAATAATATAAAAATTATGTTCATAAAAAAATTACATTTTAAAAAATAAAAGTTGTGATTAATTATTTTAACTTTTTAAAAAGAACAATATTTCACATTTGAAATATAATATAACTTATATAATTACAATATCATTCATATTTTTAATAAATAAAATAAAATAATATATATCTCTATATTATATATTAGAATTAAACATATATATATATATATATTATTTATAAAAAATAAATTGTATGTCATATATTAATTTTTCAAATAATATTATATGAATCATTTACTGCTCTACCAATAGATAAATAATGATAATTTATATATATATAATTAGTTTATTTTATTTAATAATATCAAAATTATTTTTATATCCAAAAATAAATTTATATTATAAATTAATATTTACATTTATTTTTTAAATAATAATATTTTATATTTAAAATTTAATTTAATTTTATAATTAAATAAGATTCATTATTTTTTAATAAAACATATATTATTAATATATATTATAATTTAATATATATTATTTTAAAATAAAAATATTATATACTAACTTTTATGATAATTTTAAAATTGTGTACTGCTACTGCTTTACCAATCACTTTATTAAAATTTTTAATGAGAGCATACAACTTCTGCAGCATACTGCTTCTACAGCATACTGCTACTGATTCTTCATCTGTTGTACCAATCGAAACCTAATTTGATGTTTTAAATGGTCCAATGGAAAGTTCATGTTTTTTCAACCAAATTTGGAAAGTTCGTGATTTAAATGACAATTTTTCTATTAATATATAGGAGGATATATAATAAAAAGTCTAACTTTGATTAACACAGCTTTTTTGAAAAGGAGTCCGAAAAATAAATCCATACGGACATGAGCTGGACGTGAGCTTAGTGAGATTTCACTAAGATTATATAGCCATTTTTTGGAGTGTATTCGTGGAAACTCTAATAAATACAAGATTTATAATATTTCTTTGTATATTAATTGGAAGGATATATGAAATGCTCAAATGCTAAGTCAGGCAAATGTATCGAAAATTCAGATTATAAAATACAAAATGTTAATTTGAATTGGTAAAGCCTTTCTACACATTCCAAAGACTACGCATTATCACTATATATATATATAGACAATGCTATAAATCTTGAATAAAAATTATAAATATAAATGATAACTTTTAACTCAAAATAATTTGAAAATCTAAAGTTTCAGTATTGTATTTTTAGAAACATGAAATTTAGTGATAATCTAATAATATTATTTAAATCACTAAAAATAATTTTTTACATGATTTTAATTAAATGAATAACAAACGTATGATCAATGAATTAAAAAACTATTGTAAAGTATTTTATAATCATGAAATTATCTTAACTAACACCTCATTTAACTTTAATATAAAGTAATTTTTATTTTCAAAATATTCATAAGTTTGATACAAAATAATTAAAGAATATTTAATAATAACAAATACCAGTAAAATTATATATGCAGTTATTACATTAATTTTTCTAACATATGTTATATATTTTCTTCGTATTTGTCTTCTTCGACCTTTTCTTATTTCATTCATTATCAATTCTTTCTTTATATCAAATTTAACAAACATTTCTAATATTTTCCTAATTTTCTTGCATATTCTTTTTTTTTTTGCCAAAGATCTCTAACTTTTTCTAAATAATAGCACAAACCATACCGTTAATGAATGAACATTTATCTTAAAATTTTTTTTCAGTCATCACATTACCTTATTGACTATACGATGGTCTCTTTGACTTAAATACAAAACATTTTATAATTGTAAAGTTCTCACATATTCCATTGAATATAATCCGTCTAATCTATAAAGCTTATATATCGAAAGACTAACATATATATTCTTTGATAACATTGCAATAATCGAATATTTATATTGATATGTAATTAGCAAATTGCTTTTATTTTTAACTAAATACATACTATTTTCTATTGCAAATTTCTTATCGTTCTCCAAATTTTCTAATTTTGTATTAATAATTTCTTATAAATATTTTTAAATTTCAATAAAATATTTTTGTAAGCCATGATAATTATTTTTAATGTTTTTAAATCTTTATAGATGATCTATAAATAATGTACGAATTTTATGATAATACAATAGTTATTATATACTTATATATAAATATAATTTTATTTAAGATATAAAATTATTATATTGATTTCTATATTAAAAATTCATTCATTATATTATATAGTTTATAAATGAAAAACTAATTGATCAAACATTAATTTTTCTATAATTTCGATAATTAATTACTATAAATCATTATTTTAATATTATATTAGATTATTTATTTATTTGGTAAGTGATATTAATTTTTTATAGACTTACTTTTATTTTATTAAAATATAACAAAAATAAATAATAATTAGAGTTCATCAACCTATCAAATTATAACAATTTTCTTAATATTTCACCAATGATTGACACATAAACAAAAGTGTACTTAAGTGATTTCTTGTTTAATATATAATTTGTAATTTTTATAAATTATTTATTAAATCTTATAAAAATAAATTTTTTAATTCTGATAATTTGATTTTGTAAGCGATGACAAATAATATTTCAATTTTTAATTTTTATTGATGATTTATAAAGCATGCGTGATTATAAGATTTAATAGTTATAATATGATTGTATATGTATAATTATTATGTAAAACAAAAAATTACTATATTATTTTAATATATAGAATTTGTTCATATATTATGTTATAAATATTAAAATTATTGATCAAACGTTATTAATCTTTTTATAATTTTGATAAGAAGTTACCATAAGTTTTAATTGGTTACAAATTTACTTTTAATTTTTAAATCTAGTTAAATTAAACAAATATTAAAAATCATCAGCGATCGACATATATACATAAATAAATTAAATGACTTTTCATTTAATATAGGAGAATACTTACAAAATAATAGGTGAAAAATATCAAAATGTATATGCACGTAAACAAAAAATTTAATTACGAATTATCCATTTCTATGTTTCTTCTCATAACAAATTTGTAAAATAGATTGAAAAATTTAGTACAAAAAATAGATTGAAAATTAATTTTTGTGTCTAAAAAGGATCAAACTATTACAGCTCACGAGGGGATCCTTGATGTAAACATTTGTCTTCCATTTTGGAGAAAACCTTGAAATAATTGAATCCCTCAAAAAATATTAAAATAAAAAAGTATTCTAACTTTTTCTTTGACCAAACTCTCTCTCTCTTCTCTTCTCTTCTCTTCTCTTTCACAGAACTCTCTTCTATCTATCTATCCATCCCTATTTCCATGGAAGCAAGGAGCAGATGTGTTCATTTCTCTCTATCTATCTCTTCAGCGTTACATGAACACTGACTTCTCTCCTGCTTAATTCTTCTGGAGAAAAAGGGTTTCTCGTGATCTCTATCGCTCGAAAATCCAGGTAACAATTTAATGGCTTTTTCCTCTCTCTCTCTCTCTAAAGCTCTATTCTTTTTTTCTTTCTGGGTTTGATTCTCTGATTCTTGGTAGATCCAAAAGGGTTTTTATTTGGCTATTCTAACTTTAACGAGATCTGTGTAGTAACCCTTGAGAGAAAAGAACAAAAAAAAAAACTCCACCTTTTTGCATTGAAAAAGTTTCGATTTTTAATAGCTTGAATAGCTTTATGCTGACTTTGATTCAATTCAAGATCCATAACATCTCAAATTCCTTCTCTTTATTGATGCATATTTAGTAAGATCCGTGATTACTGATCTCTTGGATTTTTCAATCTTCTTATGTTTTTTTTTTTTGAGTAACAGGCTTTGCTTTTAAACTGATGCTACAGGTCACGCTTTGATGGAAGTCTGTGGCAAATATTGATTACTAGAGTCAAGAAACGTTACTCAAATCAAGCTTAGTTTTTTTAGTTAATCCATGGCCTCCAAAACTCCAGAAGGATCACTTACCAGTTCCAGCCAAAGTATGTCAGTTAGCACTTTAGCAGATCAAGTATCTTCAAGCTTGTCTTTGGCCGATCCAAGCACTGACAGCAAAACCGGTAATAACAACAACAACAAGACCAGCGAGCAAGGAGAGAGCGGGAAGAGCAGCACGTGTAGACCGAGCACAAGCAGTGATATAAGCGACGAGAGCACTTGTAGCAGCTTCAGCAGCAGCATCAACAAACCTCACAAGGCCAACGACGTGAGATGGGAAGCTATCCAAGCCGTTAGAACCAAACATGGCGGTTTGGGTTTGAACCACTTTAGGCTCCTGAAGAGGTTAGGATGTGGGGATATCGGAACCGTTCATCTCGCTGAGTTGAGTGGGACGAGGTGCTACTTTGCGATGAAGGTTATGGACAAAACCGCTTTGGCTAGCAGGAAAAAGCTTCTTAGAGCTCAGACCGAGAGAGAGATACTGCAGTGTCTTGATCACCCGTTTCTTCCTACACTGTACAGTCATTTTGAAACTGAGAAGTTCTCTTGTTTGGTTATGGAGTTTTGCCCTGGAGGTGATTTGCATACGCTGAGACAGAGACAGCCCGGGAAACGCTTCACCGAGCAAGCAGCAAAGTAAGTATAACTTTCAAAATTTTCTTTGATTCAAGAAACCACTCTTGTGTTGTGTGCTGAATTCTTTGATACTGTTGTCAGGTTTTATGTAGCAGAGGTGCTTCTTGCAATGGAGTATCTACACATGCTTGGGATCATTTACCGTGATCTGAAACCTGAGAATGTTCTTGTGAGAGAAGATGGACACGTGATGCTTTCGGATTTTGATCTCTCCCTGAGATGCACCGTTAGCCTCTCTATAGTCAGATCAACAAATCTCGGATCCGAAGGCTTGTCAAAGAACTCAGTTTCTTGCTCGCAGCAACCTGCATGCATCCAACAGCCATCTTGCATCTCAATGGCTCCAACATCTTGCTTTGGTCCACGGTTCTTCTCATCTAAGTCTAAGAAAGACAAGAAAGCAAAGACAGATAACGGAAATCACCAAGTAACTCCCTTACCAGAGCTCGTTGCAGAGCCAACAAGCGCACGTTCGATGTCATTTGTCGGCACACACGAGTACTTAGCTCCAGAGATCATCAAAGGTGAAGGACATGGAAGCGCGGTTGACTGGTGGACTTTTGGGATCTTTCTTTATGAGTTGTTGTTCGGTAAAACACCGTTTAAAGGCTCAGGGAATAGAGCAACGCTCTTCAATGTCGTTGGTCAGCCTTTGAGGTTCCCTGAGTCTCCGGTTGTTAGCTTTGCGGCTAGAGATTTGATAAGGAGTTTGCTTGTGAAGGAGCCACAGCATAGGTTAGCTTACAAGCGTGGAGCAACGGAGATGAAGCAACATCCTTTCTTTGAAGGAGTGAATTGGGCTTTGGTTCGGTGTGCCACTCCACCCGAGGTTCCTAAGCCGGTTGATCTTGAACCGGTGAAACAACATGCTCCTGCTACACCGGCTTCTGCTGCATCTACAAGCGTGAGATCTGACCAAAGCAATTATCTTGAGTTTGATTTCTTCTGAACTGTCCCCAGTTTGATGATTCTCTTATTGTTTCTTTGCAGAATCTGTTTAGTTTATTATTCGAAACATGTGTTCTTTCTCATTTTCTTTTGTTTTCACTTCTTGAACAAGCTCTGAGATTTGTACCATTCTTCAAACTTCTGAGACAGTATCTGTACCATCTTCTTAAGCTAGATGTTAAGAGACAAGAACCATGAAGTATCAAAAATCCACTTTTCAATGATCTTAATTCAGAACCAGAGATGTCTAATATATTATCAACAGAGAGTTCTTACAAATAAAACAATCCTCTACCAACTCTATACAGACGAAGAGGATCATTCTAATGGACTGAGATAATAATAACCATTCCAAAGTTATATATAACAAATGGTTTCATTTCAATTGTTTGTAGCTATTATACGCAATAGCCACAGATGCAACGGCACAAGCAACAGATAAAGCAGCATATGTATCTTCTTTCTCCCAATTCTCCAACCACATTGACACCGCAGCACAAACCTTGAATCCACAAGAAGATCCCTTCTCATTGCTACTTACCTTGAAAGGTGCACTTTTTACAGAGATTTCTTTTTCCGAGGTAATACTCTCAGTGTGATTCTCCTCCTCCAAACACGATGAATTCCCATTTTGCTGGACAACTCGGGACTGGTTACAGAAACCGTTACTATCTGATTCTTGTGACAACTCCCCGTTGTTGATCTTTTCAGCATTTCGTTCTTGGAACCTTTGTTCTTGAGTTTTCCTCTGATCTTCTTCTAACAGACCCATTTCACCCCTATAAAGCAATTACGTTAAAAGTGTTTCAAAGACCAATAATGTATAGAGAATCAAAGTCAATAAATGAGCCTTTGATCTTATGTACCTCCAAAGGCGGTCTAGGATTTCGCCTCTGTAAATATGTTGCTCCAGTAGTTGAGGTACATCTTCTAGAGTCACAAACCCATACCTAACAGAACATGAATCACTTTACATCTTGAAACCAACTCTTTACAGTTAATACAACACACATCTTTTTAAAAATATGGTGTTCTCCACTTACCAGTTTCCTGTGACTTTCTGGTGAATGTTTGATCCATAGATGATAACATCTCCAGTGTATTTGTGACCACCAATGTGAGAACAAGGGCTGACCGAAACTTCACCTTGAAGACCACACAATTCAATTTCTTCTCTGAATCTACTAACCAGAGAGGGTCCACAAACCCCACAACGCCGGTCTCGGGATCCATGACAACATACAAAGACATATGAGCCACTTAGAGGTTCAGGGTTCCCAGGCAGCCACACAACATCCTTCACAAGCACCTCTTCAACAAATGTGTCGACATCAAAATGAGTCAACCTTCTGCAACATTCAACATTGAAAATGTAAAAATGAGTTTTACTTTTTATCAAGAATCATAACACACACAAAAATTCTACAAGTTACCTGTATCTGATCATATCCGGAAATATCAGAACATCTCCATTCGATGTCTCAGTTCCATCATGTCCCTCACATATTGTGAGTAGAGTCTGCAATTCAACGGAAGAAACAACAAAAGAAAATCACATTGTAAACTTCAGCATCCCAAATGGACTTAGAAGAAACAAACTTCAGAACTCATAGGGATCTCTAAAACGCAATGGATCATTAAATCACAGCTACGATTAAACCTTAAATCCACTTTAAAATTATGGGATTAACATTGAAAAGGGAATAAAAAAAAGTTAACCTCTTTCTTCATATCACTCTTCCTAGCAGACACGACGGAAGAGAGAAGCCTCGGCAAGCGATCGAACTCCGAGGCCTCGATCCTGGCTGGCCAAAAGGAGGGCTTTTTATAGCACAAGAAGACATGTCTCTCGTAGAACTCTACGGTCCCGGCGAGTTTCTCAGGTCCGAAATCGGCTTCTTCGCTGATGCTCTCGCTTTCGAAGCTTCCAGAGCGAGAGGTCGATTCGCCCAGAAAGCTGTCGAGGTGGTTGGATACGGTGATGGGAGAGGAGGAGGAGGATGGTGGGTTTCTGTTGAAGGTTGCTAACGGGTCGTCCATGTATCTTCTTCCGCTTCCCATTCAATTAAAGTTTCGAATTTTTTTTTGGGGGAGATCGGAACTGAAAGTTTGGAGAAGAAAGTAAATATTATTGTCTAATTTTAATATAAAGTGTATTAATTATCGCTGACACCATGTTTCCACACTTTCATTTGTTTTTCATTGCAATTTAATTAGATAAAAAAGACCAAATTAGATAACAAAGAAAAAAAAAAGAAGAGAAAATCAGATCCCAAATGAGATGACAAAAAAAAACTCAAACCTCCGCAGTTTCGGATTTTGGTCGGGTAGTGGTTTTGTTCGGTGTAAGGCTTCTAACTTTGTTATCGATAGGTTTTGATCCTCGGGTGTTTTCAGAGAATGCTGTTAATCTCAAACTATCTATATAACTAATTTTTTAATCATGTTAGCGCGAATTTGTATTAATAATTTATTTTCATATTGTAAAAGTTTTGTAATAATAAAATATAATTGGTACGTATACAAAATTTTTATAAAATGTATTCAAAACCAAAAGATAGCAGCCCCTCTACCACACCCATTAGATGTCACAAGAAAAGAATGGTCATATCCTAAGTCTTTAGCTACGTTATTTACGATTCATCTACATTCTTGGTTTCTGAAAGAAGGCATGATATCTACAGCCGGTCCTCATAAAAACCCAGTCCTAGTAAAAATATGGCTAGAAGCAAAAATAATGTTGTGGTCTATTTTATCGAACCCGCAAAACCAGCCTTTGTAACAAATACCCAAACCACTAATGATACTAAGAAGTTTCTGTCAAAATAAGGCCCGCAAAATCTAACAATCTTTAGCGGTCGACTTCCTCAGTTTCTGGCCGGCTCTAATAATCAAATTTATATGTTTTTTTGATGTTTTAGTGTAAAATTGTCAGATAACTTTTCAATCTTTGACAATTCCAATACAAGATCCTCATTGAAGAAGTGGTGGTTTTTGGGGAACTTCCTAACCCTATGATGCACTTTGGGTATAACTGCTTCATGCATCGTAGTTATTTTCAGTGTATCTTCATTTCTGTGTCTATTGTTTTCACTTAGTGTGTTGATCAAGTGCACTGCTAGCAGCTTGAATTCTTGTTGTACAAGAAGGTTCATTGACTTGATTGACTTGCATTTGATGATCTCTTTGAGTTGTTTGATGCTCCAGTGAAGGTTGTTGAGAATGAGAAGACTCTCCCTTATCAATTGACCCTAGATATAAATGTTATTTTTTATTTTCTGCAGCTGTTGCCTAAGGATTGGTATTAATTACGCTTATATATTTTATTCGGACCTGAAAACCTGAACCGGAACTGATCCAAAATACATGTTCGGATCAAGGTCCGAGTCTGGACTAAAATACTTGTTTGGTATATTTTTAGGTCAGCAGGTTTTGGTTCGGATCTGGGTCCTACTCGAAACCTGATCAAGTATCCAAAATACCTAAAACTTCTAGTATATATTAGGTATAGTTGAATGTTTCGGTTTTTTTGTACGAATATTTTGATGTCTCGAATTCAGGTTTTGGGGTACAGTTTTGGGTTAATGAAAAATATAGATTTTTAGAAATATAATTCAGGTATTCAGATATAATCTTGGGTATTTCTAGATCTTTGGGTCAGATTTTGGATAAAAAAATTGGCTTTTTTGAGTTTTCGGGTATTTTAGGTTTTGGATATTTTCGGATTTTTGCATCCAATTAGGGTATTTTAAGTCATTTTCAGGTCTTAAATACCCGAATCCAAAATATACCTAAAATTTATAAGTATTTTGTATTTTAATTATAGACCCGAACCGATTCGGATCAAACAAAAACTAACTCAAACCCAAACTGAATATTTCTAAATTCATAGTTGGATCTAAATGTTTAGTTTCCAAAGCCGAAAGATCCGAACCTGACATGAACCGATGAGAACCCGACCCAGGGACCTGAACGGCCATGCCTAGTACTAATATCCATCATATTCAAAGAACGCTGAGACAAGTGTAAAAAGCTGAACATATCTCATATTTCATGTTTAAGGCTTTCACATATGCAAAACTTACAACCCATTATATCAAAATTTCAGTGCATTGGTTCAACTCCTTTCATTATCTCAACTCTCCTAATAAAAATTATAACACCATCCACAACAAATATAATCTTTACCCAAACATCGGTTTTCTTCACTATTGTTGGTTCGATGATATATGATGTCATAGATTCGAACTGGAAAAGAGATGTGTCCTCAAAATGAAAGGTAATTCCTATTAACCCATCTATCTACATCAATTATCCATCTCCGATAAACAAGTGTAAGAAACATTCACTAAAACCATCAGTAAGTGGTGTTTTTTTTTGCTACATCACTAAGTGGTGTTCAGTGTCAAAATATAAATTGACCGTATCACCATCGTTCATTTGACCCTCCACTTTGTTAACAAGATGCTAAAATTTTGGAAATGTGACCTTGCTTCTAGCTGAATCCTAATGTGTACGATTAAATCCTTTCGCTACCAAACAGAGCTTGTGGTTTCTTTCAAACTTTTCTCTAAGCATCTGCATGTACCGTCTGCATGGTCATTGATCAACTTTGAGTGTGAGATTTTGTTGGCTTGCCAAACATTTCAAATCAAATATGTATGATACGAGAAATTCAGGTGTGGATCCGACTTAATAGCTTGATTCTGCATGATTTGAGATTATAAATTTGATCTATTGGATCGAAAGAATTTTTTTTTAAAAAAAAATCTCCGATGAGAAAATTCACTAAATCCCCTTGCGAAATTAGAGAGAAAAAGAAGTCTCCATTTTTTAAACACTGGTTGTTGGGGAGAGTTTTAATTTCGAATGTGATATTCATCAGTCACAACCAATAAGACATGCATGCTGGTGGTTACTAAAATAAAAATAAATAAATGTAAATTAGCATTTGACCCGCGCGCCCGCGCGGATGTTTGTTCTTCCTAATTATATGTTTTTCACTTGTAAAAGCATTCATGTTATTGATTCATAGCTTATTGAGCTTTGACATTTGTGTATCTTGTTTAGTTTGTTTAGCGTCCATTTATAAAATACATTGTAATGTTTTTATTGTACTTTTATTCATTTTACGTGATCAAGTAAACATGAATGTGTAATATATAAGAGTATTATATATAATTGTATGTGATTTATTAAATGATACTATAAAATTGTGATTAAAATTAGATTTCAAATTTATAATTTTATAGAGTTTTTCTTAAACAAATACATTATTTAGATACTGTAGTATCATTAAAAAATAATGGAAAAGTAACAAAAAGAGAACATTAACAAATAAAATTACAGATTTTGGCGATTTCAATTGTATAAGCCCAATTTGAGTTATTGGCCGTTTGGTTACGGGTCAAAATTTGGTACATCATATTGTTTCCAAAAAAAATAGTTGAACCTTAAACATTAATCGAAGCCCATATAATTTTTTTCCGGGTAAAAAAAACAGACAGCTAGCTATGTCTAGGACCTTTTTCACTCCTTTGGCTTTCATTCCCTATCCAAAGTACAGTTTCTCTGTCATTTTTTTTTCAGTGCCGACCGTTTTTCTGGCGAGATCTTCAACGGCTGTGAATTTTTCACTAAAAGGATGATAGAGATAGATCTATTGATTACTACTGCAGATTTTGGCATGCAGGTTCCAGTTTGTAGTTTAGGTGTTCATGATTTTTTAGGATTTGTTTTTTTTCTAAACTATATTTGCTCAGTGATTTTAGAGACCATCTACGGTTTGGAATTCGAACACTCTTCAATCGAATAGACAGAGCCCGGCCCCAGTTTAATCATCAAAAATAAGCCTCTTGTACTTTGCAAGGTAACACTCTGCTTTGTTTTTGGTTGTGCGGTAACAATTATAACACAGCTTCCTTTTGAACGTAATAATCTCCAGGACTTCGTGTTGATGTCAGATCTTTATTGCTTGCAAAGGTTTAATATTCCTTTTAATATAATATTTTTTCATGGTCTATGTAAGATGAATTCGAGATCAAAATATGTAGCTCAAGAGTAGGATGGAATGAAGTGGTAAATTGGCTTCATTGTTAAAGTTCTGATTAAATATGAAGATCATAGACAATTGTTAATTAGAGAAGTCGGATTGACTTGATTGAAGGTCTGTTAAAATGCTTGATTTATAAATATTATTTTTCTGAGCACACATAATATTTGATGTACGTAATTGCTTTTCAGGCACCATGTATTAGTAATATAGACCAACCCCTCCTTATGGAGAAACAGAGGGATAGGGGACGGAAGTGATATATACAAAAGTTCAGGCGGAGACATGGTGAAGGAGAGAGAGGTGAGAATCAGTTGTAACATCACAGAGCAAAGGGAAGGCACACTAATAAGTTAGTCAAATTAAAATGTATGTGTTCTTAGTTTGATATGATTGTCTCATAAGTTATACAAATTCGATCATAATGATATTAACCTTTTGAAATGTATTACATGCTATTGGACGTGGGGAGAACCAAGTAGCAGTAATCAAGTTAGCAGAAGAAGACAACAACCTTGAAGGGACAACAAACATATAATACGGTTAGTAATTATCTAAACTATTGTAACTAATACTTTAAACTATTGTAACTAATACTTAATGTGAAAGGAAAGTAGTACAGTCTAGAATAAGTTATTAGATTGAAGAACTGCCTTAAGTTTAGATGTTTGAGTGATGCATAACAGTGTTTATGATAATGAGCCTTATTTATGGTTTTCCATTATCAAAGAGAATTCATACATTTGTCCAAAAGAAAAGAATTACAATTTTATTGAAATTAATGTTTGGAGAAAAAAGCAAATGTTGTTTGCATAAATAAAAAATAAACTTTCTGAACCAGCAAGCATTCTTCCACGAGAGAGAACATGTGAACGTCTCAAATCTGCATCAAAACATCAAGTTCATTTCAGTTCTTATTCTTTATTGGATATACAATACAAACACATTAAAAAAAATTAACACATCCAAACAGTAGTGATCGTAGACATCTAAAAAAACAAAAGACATACCTTATGACCTATGTGACTGTTAAAGGTTGTCGAAAACTTCTTTGAAAAAGTAGTCATCGTAGACATGTTAGGAGCTTCTGCTTAAAATGATATGGTGTTCACGTTATTGGGGAGGAGATATATATATAGCTAGTTCGGAAAGGGTAGGGTAAATGCCATCAAATTGTCGCTTAAAAATGCCATCTAATTATGAAAGATTTTGTTAGTTGTGATCTTCTAGCATTAAAAAGCGAATATACTATTCAATTATATTCCAAAATTCATTCGTTTATTAAAAACTTATCGTAATAACATGATTACAGTTTTTTAATGAATAGATATTATACGCGATTTGTAAGATTTGAATAAAAAAATATTGTGGTAGTTGATTGATATCGTAATTGTTATGATGATTGCTTAGTTATAGGAAGAGATATTGTAAGGTAATTTTGTTTAGGAAACTAATAAATTATTATTTTAGATTTTGATAATTTCTAGTGCTAAATTCGTATTTTTAACATTGCACTGAAACATAATTTCTAGTAATAATGATATATATATATATATAAAATAAGATAGAAATATCGTTTTGTTCAGGCTTTATAAAACATATGCGAATAATGATACATATATTGTGTTGTATTTAAATATAATCAAATGAATTTTGTTTAGTTCTTATATAATGGTTTTGATTATGCAGAAAAAGATTAATCGAGGTATCTTCACAATGGAATTCGATGGTTTAGTTAAATTATGAAAAGGTATGTAGGAAGAATGTATCTATTGACTTATTTGATTCTGTAGACCAAGGAATCCAGGTTTATACAACGATATGTAGGAAAGTAGCTATTGTATGGCCATGTAATGTTAGAGTTTATTATTGGTTTAGTAATTTTACGATTTATAACTAAGAACAACAAACGGCTGTGTCTTGTAATGTTATGGTTTATTAATAGTTTTGTATTGTTATGGTTTATTAATGGGTTAGTAATTTTACGGTTAACTAATAAGAAGAAACGGCTGTGTTTTGTATGCCAGTGGCATGAGATGGTAATTTTTGTGGAAAACTCAGGACTAAGTACTATTTGTACTTCAATCTTAATAGATTAGATGTATGCCATAGGCATGTGCATGCTGTCAAAATTTACATAAAGAATGTATGGGCATAATAATCTAGCTAGTTTGCCGGAATAAAAAAATCTAGCTAGTATATCGTGTCGTTTATGTACATATATTTCTTTAAAAATTTATGATTTTAAACAAGTTAATTTCAGCCATCACTATCTACACTCAATAGTTTTGGTTTAATTTTTCTTTTTGACTAAAATAGTTTTGGTCTAATTCTTGTCGTCAACATCCACTAGCTTCTCTCAGGACAAGCTCGTGTATGCAACACAACAGAGTGGTTTTAGTACAAATCGAATGTGACAGTCTGACATTCGGGTTGTTAATAATGTACTAATTACCAGAATACCACCATAATAATGGCTAATTTAACAAACTTGTTCAGTTGTTCTCGCCTAAATGGCCACTTTCTCTTACTCCCTCTGTCCCACTTTAAGTGGTGTTTAAGGTTTTTGCACAAATATTAAGAAAATACAAGTTTTTATGCATTAGTATTAAATTCAACTAATTCAACCAATAAAAAAAAGATGTAGTATTTTGTAATTGGTCAAAATTTTTAAATAAAAATAAATTATATCTAGATTTGTGAGAACATCACTTAAAATGGGACAAAATAAAAACCCTAAAACACCACTTAAAGTGGGACAGAGGGAGTATAAATTAACCATATTGAGTTAGCAAAAAGAAAATATAGAAACATATTCTGCTCAAGGAAAAAGGAAGTACATAAAAAAAAAAGGAAGTACATAATGTTGGCTGGATATCTAATCTTTTTTATTAATAGTCACCTAACCTAATGTCTCTTAACACCATTAAGATTTCAGTCTATAAAACGGCACAAAGTCTGAAGAAGTTCATATCACTTCCTTCAAACAAGAACAATGGAAAACCGTTACGAAGAGCCCTCAACCATTTACCCTACACCTAAACCAGTTCAAACGAAAGAAGAAGAAAAACAAGTTGAGGAAGATGCCAGATTGCTAGCGAGGAGGCTCTCTAACGCAACCGCCTTCCCCATGGTTCTTAAGGCCGCCTTGGAGCTCGGTATCATCGACACCATCGCCACTGCTGGCGTCGGTTTATGGCTCTCACCTTCTGAGATAACACTAAGACTCTCAACAAAACCGAGAAATCCCCAGGCTCCGGTTTTGGTAGACCGGATGCTGCGCTTACTCGCTAGCTATTCCGTCTTAAAATGTCGTACTGACACTGTTGTAGTAGATGATAACGGTCAAACCAAACAAATGGGGAGCGTATATGCAGCCGAACCGGTCTGTAAGTTTCTCTTGAGCAACGCTGGCGGCTCAGGTTCATTCGCATCTTTGATCATGTTGAACCTTAGCGACGTCAACATCAAGACCTGGTAGTCTATTATTTCTGAAAATTTACACACAAAAAAGTGACAAAATAACTACAGTTTATAAATCTTTTGTTTCATTTAACCAGTTATATGACCATTTCACTATCCTTTACAATTTTGATAAGGAATAAATATATTCCATTTTGTAACCAAATTCATTCATTTTATTCCATCCGTTTTTACTCAATTAGTTCTGTTTCATGGTTACCATTTACAGCTATATATAAGCCTGCAGGTACAATCGAAAGATTAATTAGACAGTTTTTATACAACAGGAGACAGCTAAAGGATGTAATACTAGACGGAAGTGATGCATTTAGCTCCGCTCATGGCATGAAACTATTCGAATACTTGCAGGCGGATGAACCATATCGTAAAATGTTTAGCCAGGCTATGTCGGAATCTTCCACCATGGTTATGGAGAAGTTTCTAGAACTTTATGAAGGATTCAAAGATGTGAAGACTTTGGTGGATGTAGGGGGAGGACTTGGTAACACACTAGGTCTCATCACTTCCAAGTACCCTCATATTATGGGTATTAATTTTGATCTAGCTCCGGTAGTAGCCCGTGCTCCTCTTTATCCCGGTATGAGTCACGCTCTTAATTTTTGTTTTAGTACTGTACATGCGAGACAGTTCCTTTTATATAATTTATATATACGTACGGGTCATAATTTTTTTAAAACTGTTCTTAGGTGTTAAACATGAAGCGGGAGATATCAAAACACTATTAAAAGCCGCATATGAAGAGCATATAGGGTGTCCACGTGGGCATAAAAAATCCACCAATCAGAAGCAAGTTTTTATACACGTCAGATAGGCTTAACCGTCTGGGCTTCGTGATTCTGCTTAAGCTCAATTCAATGCAATCCACTTCCTTCTACATGTGGGCTTTATTTAATTTGTTATTGTCCAAATGGAACCCTTTCAAAAAACCAAATCTACGATCAATAAATCGATCATCGTGACTTCTAACACTTCGTCTTCTCCGATTGAAGATCACAGAAACTACGAGTTAATCAACCCACTTCTAAACAATCAATTCTCAACTTTACTCCCCTCAATTAAAACACTCTTAATGAATCCCTTTCACCTCCCTCTTTTTCTCCTTCTTTATATACTGTTTTCTTTTCCTTTCTACAAACCAAAACCCAACAAACGTTCTAAGCTCAAGCCATGGCCATGAAACCAAACGGCTTCCCTGTCTCCTCCAACAATGATGAAATCCTAATGTTCTTCAAAGATATCTCACTAGGTCCCCATGAACCCATTTACGCTACCGTCTAATTTATTTTGGAGGCTCCTGAGTTATTTGGACAATCGAAGAATCAGTGTGGTGTGATGCATATCTGGGAGGCCAAAAACATTGCAAAAATTGGCTTAGAGCTGCTATGATCAAGATGGAGGTCGCTTCACAGGGTACCAATCTCATGACGAAGTTCTTGCATCCTAATGATTACGTTGTGCCTAGGTTCGATTCTCAAAACACTATATTGGTTTGTGGGTTTCAGAAAAGTTGAGAACTTTGCTTTAAATTTGTATGCAGGAGATCGATGTTGAGTTGGAGGCTAAATAGAAGAAATATCTTCCCAGACAAAGGCATAATTAAGAGGTATATACAAAGCGTTTTAGTGACTGGCTTTTTGACAGGATGTGCAGAAGTTGAATATTTTCTTCATATTCTGCAGTCACTAAATGATGAAACTAAAGATTCAACTTACTTCATGAGAAAATTTTATGTCAAATCTGCAAAAGCTCCTGCTAGAATCGAAAAGGTAAATTTGCTCCTTTGCACATGTAATAATTTCAATTAACTTGGCAAGTCTGATGTTTGGGTAAAATTGTGTATTTTTTTTTTTTTTTTTTGAATTCTTAGATATCATTTGATTACTGTTTTGGTTTTTAGGGGAAGTTGTGGCTTCTGGATCAACTATTCAAGAAGCATGTCTATGGAGTGTACGTTTTTGGCCATATTTACTGCTAAATATTTACAAGTTTAAACCCCGAGCTGTTATATTGTTTGAGTTCTAAACTGTCTGTATGATGCAAGGATCTTAGAGTTTGGTCATGAGGCTTGCTTAATTAGTTACTAACACATTCCAAACAATTCAATACTTTCTTGACAGGGGGCTGCTGCATTTTGTGTCCGTCGAAGACCAGAGAAGAACGTTTGGCAGTGGAGGTACGTTTATGCATCAAAAAAAACTAAAGGATCTATCTTTCACGGCTCTCTGACTCCGTAAGCTCCAAACCTCTCTCTGATATTAATCTGACCTTTGGGTTATCATCTTATTAAGATTCTCAATTTCTGTTTCGAGTCTGTATCTTTTTCAAGGTTGTGCTTAGTCTTGAGGCAATAGACGAATCTCCTTCGAGTATGCTCTTCTAGGTTTGATAGCTTACAACCCGAGAAGATGATTCCTGGCGATCTTTGACTGCCTATTAGTATTTTTCTGATGGGCCTTTCTATTAAGGCGATACTGATTTATTGTCTTTTTTACAAAACAGAACGGTAATCCAACGCTTCTGGTCTTCTCAAGCCTTAGTTATTAACCACAGTATCTGCTTTTTCGTTCTAATCTTTATGGAAGATTAAGGATAACTTGATCTTTCTTATCTTTGTCATCAACAGTTTCTTTTGATCAACAAATATGATTACATAAGCAACATTAATTTACAGCCTTCAGCTTCTGGGAATGGATATCATCTCAAGCTTTAAAACTTCCTAGGTGGAGCAGACACATTATAGGCCACTCTGAAATTCTGCTACGGTGTCCCGCTGGACTTGAATCCTCTCAATGTAGCTTCACTGATGTGCATCAGAGTATTTGTATATGATTGAAGAATTTCCAGACGGGAATCGAATCTCCCAGACATATACTTTCATAACTTTTGTAGTACTTGCCTCATGGCGTCATACGTTAACTGTTCTGAGATCATGTGCAAGCTTATCTCCATGGGCAGAAAAAGTACGGATTGTAAGGAGTTGCTGCGACTTGCTTGCTTTGAAGTCCTGCAATGATAATCATGACTTACCAGAAGATGTAGATAACAGTGAAAGAAGTCAATACAGTTATATATCTAACCTTCAACTTGATCACTTCATGAGGGTTATAACAGCTGTAAACGGCAAGACGGGTCAAACCAGAGATTATAGGTAAATGCATCATGAAGTCACGAGTCAGGAAAAAATGAGTTGCAGGTCCAGTGTTAAATGATAAATAACAGAGAAAAGTAGTTTAGAATGTCAAGAACAAAAGTCATTGAAAGCTTATTTGAGTTTAGTCTTTTTTTTTTCTTTTCTAAGATTAAGACTTTGGTTGAACCCATATGCTTTAAGTCAATTTCACGTTTCACCACATCTACACGCTGTCACCCAATTGATGGTTACGATCTTCTATATTTTAACTTTCATTATATATTTTAATTTTAAAACAATTGTAATTACCATAAAACTTAGATTAATAAATGATTTCCAAGAATATAAAGCAGTTCAGGTAGGCAAAGGAATGGTCAAAGCCAGTTTAAGGTATATAAAACAGTATAACCGAAGTAGATAAACAGTTCAGTTCAGAATACCAAATACTATGAATTAAAAAAGGTCAGGGCCAGATCATCTATAGCATGCATCGTGGTTTCCTATCAAATTACATCAAAGTTCTCCTTAACAACATCACGTGTAGCATCTTATATAATATGTTATCCTACTTTTCAGATGTTATGAGGCTAAAGAGAGGCGTGAAGACCGGGAAAAGCATTCTGTTAGTTTCAAGGTTACGCTTGCATTAAAAACCGACATCTAGATATATAAAAAAAAGTTTGTAATGCTCAGGTTCATTTTTTTTTGTGTAACACTCTCATATTTCATTCTTAGAATATGAAAATTTTGATAATTAGAGTTACACTTTTAAAATGCATGGTTTTAAATATAAACAAAAGTAGGTTGAAACTATATTTTCACAAACACACAAATTCTGTAAATTCATTAGTTTTTGATAATTTGAAATTATTAATAATTAATTTAATTATTAATAGAAATTAGAGTTATAAATCCACACTTATTGTAATTATATTTTCAAATAATATTCATTTACTCTATTCTCCAACAAATCTTTTTTGCTACAAAATGATAACATATTCATATATATATGAAATGAAGGTTATTTACATATAATTCAAATAATAGCTTTAAAATCAAATCAAATCAGATGATGTATAAACAAATATACGATACATAAAAAAATATTTTAAAAAATTAAATATAGAGTATCTGAACTTTTAATAAAGATTTAAATATTACTAAAAGGTTAATAGAAAATTTAACTATTTTTACATCTAAAATATATATTAATATATAATTCAATGATATTTCAAACACAAAAATTATAATCTTTCAAGACAATTCATTTTAATTTGTCAATTTTTTTGTCATCATTTGTCAAATAGTATATCAAAACAAATAAATGATATAATCAAACTTTATGTTTAAGTTTAGTTGTAAATATATATAAATTTTATGGATAACAAACTGCACTAAAATATAAATTTTGTAGAAAACAAACCGCGCGTAGCGCGGCAAAATCTCTAGTGTTTATAAAGATTCCAAAAGGAGATGCAATTTTCATGAAAGTAAGTCATATATATATTTATACATCTCAATCGGGAAACAAATTCAATTCTATATTATAGATTTGATAGATTGAAACTTGAAAGAGTAAAAATACAAAAAGTATGAATTGTACTATACTCTCAAGAAAAATTAAGTTATAATATGCATATTTTAATAGGAACTAAATCAACCAAGTTTCATAAACTAACATGAAAATAGTTTATTAAAATAAATGCTGATGTTCAAAAAAAAAATCCTAATTTTGTTACCCTTCTCTCTTAATTTTCATAATTTTTTTTTCTTTAATTATTTAGATATTTAGTAAGTATCTATGGTTGAAGATGCTCTAACATAATAAATTTGATATCATGACAGTGGATTTTGCATGATTGGACGGACGAACAATGCGTACAGATTCTTAAAAACAGCTGGAAGAGTCTCCCGGAAACTGGAAAACTCATAATAGTGGAAATGGTTACACCAGGTGAAGCTAAAATAAGAGATATATGTTCTAATATTGTGCTCAGCATGGACATGACAATGTTAACACTATTGGATGGTAAAGAAAGATCTCTCGCAGAGTTTGAAAATTTAGCATATGCATCAGGTTTTTCACGTTGTGAAATCGTATGTCCAGTTCATCCCTTCTCTGTCATCGAAATCTACAAGTGAATTCGACATACATGCCACTATGGCACTATCCTACTATTGTCTACACGTAACCTTCTTCTATTTGGCTTGTAATAAAATGTTTATGATTACTATCTGTGTGTGATCTTTGTAATTTTTATGTTTTCGAGTTTAATAATTTGTCTGGCTGTTGTTCTCACCAAAAAGAAAGTGTCTGGATGTGTCTGTTGTCTACATAGTGTAATGCAGTATCCTATGCGATAATGGATATATACACATTTCTTATAAAATGTATTCAAAATATTATTTATTATTTTTTCTATCAAAGTTTTCAGTAAAATTATACCCTTTGAAAATGTATCAACTAATTTTTTTTAATTATATAGATCGTTGGATACGTAATAGTTACTAATACACTGTTATAAATATTTTTTATTATACTTTTATCTATTTTTCAATTTGATTGACATGAAATATAAATCTATATCCCAATGTTTAACTTTTCTTTAATTTTGTGCAAATATATTTGAAATAATCTTATTTAAAATTTTAAATGTATAAAATAGTATAATATTCAAATTTAACTTTTTAACACTAATAAATATTTTGTGAAATTTAAATACTATTAAGTTTCGTCAGATATACGAAAAAAGGAAAATAAAGATATAGAATTTTCAATATTTTAAAGTAAAATTTTATTTATTAAAATATATATTAAAAATCAAGAATATTAGATCTATCTTCTACTAGAATTGATATTTTCTTAGTTCATAATTATTTTATTAGTTCATAGATATTTTCCCTAATTATTATAAGTTTGTCAAAATTTAAATAAGAATATATAAATTTAATGATGTCGTACACATTTAGGAAAATGTTCTTAAATATACATATAAGTTACATTCAAGAAGTCTGACAACACGTTTATGAAGACATTTCGAAATTAAGAATTTTTCTTTAAAAATTCAGGAACCTATCATATGTTCATACATATTCAAAAAAATTTCATAAACCTTTTTAAAGAAAAATGTTGATCAAATCTCCTAAATAGTTTTTTTAAAAGTTTTTTTTATTAAATAGTCTCCGAATGAAACATTTTACTAGGGCCCCAATTTTTTTTAAAAAATTACACCGAAAAAGGCTTCCAAATTTGTAAAAAAAAAAAAATTAAACCTTAATAAAATGTTTATGGCCCCTAAAATTTCAGGGATGCCCGAAAATGATAATTATATCACCATTTATAATTCTACTTAATTATTTATCAAATATATAAATATATTAAATTAAAATAAGAAAATTGAATTATATTATTTTTATGAAACTTTTTAAAATTTGTTTCACAAATTTTTGAGCGAAATGATTTTCGAAAATGGCTTCAAATTGCCATAAAACATATTTTTATTCCCTACCTAGCCATAATAATCAAACTGACCAATTTAGGTTTTATTAAAGAAATGACAATATCTCTTTCTTGTAAATATAATAAATAAATATATATTTTTTTTTAAAAAAAAGTTGATTTTATTTTCATTTTTTAAAAATTAATAAATTTGGAAACCATTTTCTGAATTTGAGTTATATGTATATTTAGAAAAACATTCATGAATAAGTATAATCGATAATACTAAAACAAAAGCACAAAGTTGGACCTAACTTGTGTCTAGGTAAAAATAATAATTTAAAATATGTCCTATACAATTACACCTAAATCAATAATATTAAAACAAAAGCACAAAGTTTGACCTAACTTGTGTCTAGGTAAAACAAATTAAAATATATCCTATACAATTACACCTAGAGTATATTATAGCAAAACCACTAACCATTAATTATAGACTAAATCTAATAATATTGCTTAAATATGGTAAGAAATCTAATAAATATCGACCAAACAATATCTTTATATATTTCAAATTAAATCATAACAGAAATATAACGTGTATATAATTTAAGGTAATAAATCTCAGTAAATATATTAACTACTAACAGAATTAAATGGACACAAATTTGTTAATAAATCTAGGGTAGGGTCGCAGGCTAACAAAATATTCTGGTACAATATATAAAGATACATAAATCTCGGTTGTAAATTGTTTAAACACACAATTATACAATTTTGCTCTTTCAGTCAAACTATTTTGTGCAGAAGACAAAAAATACATGAAATGTTTGTCGGTTCATTTCATGGGCTAGAGCACAAATATTTTAAGTTAATTGGTAACTAGATGCCCAAATTCTAAACCCATCACCAGAGTATAATTAAATTAAACTATAAACTAATGATTGTTTATCTTATATATATCCTAATGTTATATTTTATTTATAATACAAAATTCATTTTAAAACACAAAAAATAATATATTCTTAATTTATTTGTTTTATTGAATCCCAATATCATAACATAATATGTATTGAAAGTATTTTAATCTTAAAATCATTCCAATAAAACACCATAAAAATCCAAATATGTGATTTTACATAAATTATTCGAAACCGTCAGAAAAATGATCGAATCAGAACCAAATTGAACTCAAAATTTTATTGGAATCCTAACATTGTTATTCATACCAAACAAAAATAATCATGCTAAAACCAAACCCTAATTCGTAAATAACTAAACAGTTCTAATATCTTTTGAACCGAAAAAAAAAACACAACCAAACCGGAACCAAATACAAAAAAAAACTGGAACTGAAACAAAAGCTTAGGGCTAGGCATACATATTTCAAATACTCAATTCAATATCAATGGTGATATGATATATAAAATAAATATTAAGATTTAAATAAATATAGTAAATATCTAATTAGTTATAAATAAGTACTTCATAATTTGTATATTGAAATAACAAGTTTACTCTATCTATAAGGTTATACATATTATTTACAAATAAATTTTTCTTTGGAATAACAAGTCTACTCTATCTTCATAGTATGTCCATTTTTTCAGAAAACATAACTGGAATGTTTTCATGCTTGATTTAACATTTTATTCTTATTTTATCAATTTTATGTGTGTTGGGTTAATTTTTATATAGTTTAGGTGTTTTTATTTATGTTCTGCTTTGTTTTTTTTACTTTAGATATATCTAAACCGAACTTTGTTATCAATAGGTTTTGATCCTCGGGTGTTTTCAGAGAATGCTGTTAATCTCAAACTATCTATATAACTAATTTTTTAATCATGTTAGCGCGAATTTGTATTAATAATTTATTTTCATACTGTAAAAGTTTTGTAATAATAAAATATAATTGGTACATATACAAATTTTTTTATAAAATGTATTCAAAATATTATTTATTATTTTTCTGTTAAAGTTTTTAATAAAATTATAACCTTTAAAATAAATACTATTTAGATATTTTTGTTTGTATATGTAAATGTATAAGTTGTCTTTATAAATGTATCAATTTATTACTACTACATTGTTATAAATATTTTTATTATACTTATTATCGATCTGCAGTGCATCATTCCAAAAGATAGCAGCCCCTCTACCACACCCATTAGATGTCACAAGAAAAGAATGGTCATATCCTAAGTCCTTAGCTACTTTATATACGATTCATCTACATTCTTGGTTTCTGAAAGAAGGCATGATATCTAGAGCCGGTCCTCATAAAAACCCAGTCCTAATAAAAATATGGCTAGAAGCAAAAATAATGTTGTGGTCTATTTTCCTAAGGGGAATCGAACCCGCAAAGCCAGCCCTTGTAACAAATACCCAAACCACTAATGATACTAAGAAGTTTCTGTCAAAATAAGGCCCGCAAAATCTAACTTTCTTTAGCGGTCGGCTTCCTCAGCTTCTTTCAAAGGCCGGCTCTGATAATCAAATTTATAGGTGTTTTTTTGATGTTTTAGTGTAAAATTGTCAGATAACTTTTCAATCTTTGACAATTTCAATACAAGATCCTCATTGAAGAAGTGGTGGTTTTTGGGGAACTTCCTAACCCTATGATGCACTTTGGGTATAACTGCTTCATGCATCGTAGTTATTTTCAGTGTATCTTCATTTATGTGTCTATTGTTTTCACTTAGTGCGTTGATCAAGTGCACTGCTAGAAGCTTGAATTCTTGTTGTACAAGAAGGTTCATTGACTTGATTGACTTGCATTTGATGATCTCTTTGAGTTGTTTGATGCTCCAGTGAAGGTTGTTGAGAATGAGAAGACTCTCCCTTATCAATTGACCCTAGATATAAATTTTGTTTTATATTTTCTTCAGCTGTTGCCTAAGGATTGGTATTAATTAGGCTTATATATTTTATTTGGACCTGAAAACCTGAACTGGAACTGATCCAAAATACATGTTCGGATTAAGGCCCAAGTCGGGACTAAAGTACTTGTTCGGTATATTTTTAGGTCAGCAGGTCTTGGTTCGGATCTGGGTCCTACTCGAAACCTGATCAGGTATCCAAAATACCTAAAACTTCTATTATATATTAGGTATAGTTGAATGTTTCGGTTTTTTTGTACGAATACTTTTATAAGTCTCGAATTCAGGTTTTGGGGTACAGTTTTGGGTTAATGAAAAATATAGATTTTTAGAAATATAATTCAGGTATTCAGATATAATCTAATCTATTAAGATTGAAGTACAAATAGTACTTAGTCCTGAGTTTTCCACAAAAATTACCATCTCATGCCACTGGCATACAAAACACAGCCGTTTCTTCTTATTAGTTAACCGTAAAATTACTAACCCATTAATAAACCATAACAATACAAAACTATTAATAAACCATAACATTACAAGACACAGCCGTTTGTTGTTCTTAGTTATAAATCGTAAAATTACTAAACCAATAATAAACTCTAACATTACATGGCCATACAATAGCTACTTTCCTACATATCGTTGTATAAACCTGGATTCCTCTTGGTCTACAGAATCAAATAAGTCAATAGATACATTCTTCCTACATACCTTTTCATAATTTAACTAAACCATCGAATTCCATTGTGAAGATACCTCGATTAATCTTTTTCTGCAGAATCAAAACCATTATATTAGAACTAAACAAAATTCATTTGATTATATTTAAATACAACACAATATATATATCATTATTCGCATATGTTTTATAAAGCCTGAAGAAAATGATATTTCTATCTTATTTTATATATATATATATATATATATATATATATATATATATATATCATTATTACTAGAAATTATGTTTCAGTGCAATGTTAAAAATACGAATTTAACACTAGAAATTATCAAAATCTAAAATAATAATTTATTAGTTTCCTAAACAAAATTACCTTGCAATATCTCTTCCTATAACTAAGCAATCATCCTAACAATTACGATATCAATCAACTACCACAATATTTTTTTTATTCAAATCTTACAAATCACATATAATATCTATTCATTAAAAAACTGTAATCATGTTATTACGATAAGTTTTTAATAAACGAATGAATTTTGGAATATAATTGAATAGTATATTCGCTTTTTAATGCTAGAAGATCACAACTAACAAAATCTTTCATAATTAGATGGCATTTTTTAAGCGACAATTTGATGGCATTTACCCTACCCTTTCCTAACTAGCTATATATATCTCTCCTCCCCAATAACGTGAACACCATATCATTTTAAGCAGAATCTCCTAACATGTCTACGATGACTACTTTTTCAAAGAAGTTTTCGACAACCTTTAACAGTCACATAGGTCATAAGGTATGTCTTTTGTTTTTTTAGATGTCTACGATCACTACTGTTTGGATGTGTTAATTTTTTTTTAATGTGTTTGTATTGTATATCCAATAAAGAATAAGAACTGAAATGAACTTGATGTTTTGATGCAGATTTGAGACGTTCACATGTTCTCTCTCGTGGAAGAATGCTTGCTGGTTCAGAAAGTTTATTTTTTATTTATGCAAACAACATTTGCTTTTTTCTCCAAACATTAATTTCAATAAAATTGTAATTCTTTTCTTTTGGACAAATGTATGAATTCTCTTTGGTAATGGAAAACCATAAATAAGGCTCATTATCATAAACACTGTTATGCATCACTCAAACATCTAAACTTAAGGCAGTTCTTCAATCTAATAACTTATTCTAGACTGTACTACTTTCCTTTCACATTAAGTATTAGTTACAATAGTTTAAAGTATTAGTTACAATAGTTTAGATAATTACTAACCGTATTATATGTCTGTTGTCCCTTCAAGGTTGTTGTCTTCTTCTGCTAACTTGATTACTGCTACTTGGTTCTCCCCACGTCCAATAGCATGTAATACATTTCAAAAGGTTAATATCATTATGATCGAATTTATATAACTTATGAGACAATCATATCAAACTAAGAACACATACATTTTACTTTGACTAACTTATTAGTGTGCCTTCCCTTTGCTCTGTGATGTTACAACTGATTCTCACCTCTCTCTCCTTCACCATGTCTCCGCCTGAACTTTTGTATATATCACTTCCGTCCCCTATCCCTCTGTTTCTCCATAAGGAGGGGTTGGTCTATATTACTAATACATGGTGCCTGAAAAGAAATTACGTACATCAAATATTATGTGTGCTCAGAAAAATAATATTTATAAATCAAGCATTTTAACAGACCTTCAATCAAGTCAATCCGACTTCTCTAATTAACAATTGTCTATGATCTTCATATTTAATCAGAACTTTAACAATGAAGCCAATTTACCACTTCATTCCATCCTACTCTTGAGCTACATATTTTGATCTCGAATTCATCTTACATAGACCATGAAAAAATATTATATTAAAAGGAATATTAAACCTTTGCAAGCAATAAAGATCTGACATCAACACGAAGTCCTGGAGATTATTACGTTCAAAAGGAAGTTGTGTTATAATTGTTACCGCACAACCAAAAACAAAGCAGAGTGTTACCTTGCAAAGTACAAGAGGTTTATTTTTGATGATTAAACTGGGGCCGGGCTCTGTCTATTCGATTGAAGAGTGTTCGAATTCCAAACCGTAGATGGTCTCTAAAATCACTGAGCAAATATAGATTAGAAAAAAAACAAATCCTAAAAAAGCATGAACACCTAAACTACAAACTGGAACCTGCATGCCAAAATCTGCAGTAGTAATCAATAGATCTATCTCTATCATCCTTTTAGTGAAAAATTCACAGCCGTTGAAGATCTCGCCAGAAAAACGGTCGGCACTGAAAAAAAAAATGACAGAGAAACTGTACTTTGGATAGGGAATGAAAGCCAAAGGAATGAAAAAGATCCTAGACATAGCTAGCTGTCTGTTTTTTTTACCCGGAAAAAAATTATATGGGCTTCGATTAATGTTTAAGGTTCAACTATTTTTTTGGAAACAATATGATGTACAAAATTTTGACCCGTAACCAAACGGCCAATAACTCAAATTGGGCTTATACAATTGAAATCGCCAAAAATCTGTAATTTTTTTTGTTAATGTTCTCTTTTTGTTACTTTTCCATTATTTTTTAATGATACTACAGTATCTAAATAATGTATTTGTTTAAGAAAAACTCTATAAAATTATAAATTTGAAATCTAATTTTAATCACAATTTTATAGTATCATTTAATAAATCACATACAATTATATATAATACTCATATATATTACACATTCATGTTTACTTGATCACGTAAAATGAATAAAAGTACAATAAAAACATTACAATGTATTTTATAAATGGACGCTAAACAAACTAAACAAGATACACAAATTTCAAAGCACAATAAGCTATGAATCAATAACATGAATGCTTTTACAAGTGAAAAACATATAATTAGGAAGAACAAACACCCGCGCGGGCGCGCGGGTCAAAGACTAGTCTTGGGTATTTCTAGATCTTTGGGTCAGATTTTGGATAAAAAAATTGGCTTTTTTGAGTTTTCGGGTATTTTAGGTTTTGGATATTTTCGGTGTTTTGCATCCAATTAGGGTATTTTAGGTCATTTTCAGGTCCTAAATACCCGAATCCAAAATATACATAAAATTTATAAGTATTTTGTATTTTAATTACAGACCCGAACTAATTCGGATCAAATAAAAACTAACTCAAACCCAAACTGAATATTTCTAAATTCATAGTTGGATCTAAATGTTTAGTTTCCAAAGCCGAAGGATCCGAACCCGACATGAACCGATGAGAACCCGATCCAAGGACCTGAACGGCCATGCCTAGTACTAATATCCATCATATTAAAAGAACGCTGAGACAAGTGTAAAAAGCTGAACATATCTCATATTTCATGTTTAAGGCTTTCACATGTGCAAAACTTACAACCCATTAAATCGAAATTTCAGTGCATTGGTTCAACTCCTTTCATTATCTCAACTCTCCTAATAAAAATTATAACACCATCCACATCAAACATAATCTTTACCCAAACATCGGTTTTCTTCACCATTGGTTGTTCGATGATATATGATGTCATAGATTCGAACTGGAAAAGAGATGTGTCCTAAAAATGAAAGATAATTCCTATTAACCCATCTATCTACATCAATTATCCATCTCCGATAAACAAGTGTAAGAAACATTCACTAAAACCATCAGTAGAAACATTCACTAAAACCATCAGTAAGTGGTGTTTTTTTTTTTCTAAATCACTAAGTGGTGTTGAGTGTCAAAATATAAATTGACTGTATCACCATCGTTCATTTGACCCTCCACTTTGTTAACAAGATGCTAAACTTTTGGAAATGTGACCTTGCTTCTAGCTGAATCCTAATGTGTACGATTGAATCCTTTCGCTACCAAACAGAGCTTGTGGTTTCTTTCGAACTTTTCTCTAAGCATCTGCATGTACCGTCTGCATGGTCATTGATCAACTCTGAGTGTGAGATTTTGTTGGCTTGCCAAACATTTCAAATCGAATATGTATGATACGAGAAATTCAGGTGTGGATCCGACTTAATAGCTTGATTCTGCATGATTTGAGATTATAAATTTGATCTTTTGGATCGAAAGAATTTTTTTTAAAAAAAAATCTCCGATGAGAAGATTCACTAAATCCCCTTGCGAAATTAGAGAGAAAAAGAAGTCTCCATTTTTTAAACACTGGTTGTTGGGGAGAGTTTTAATTCCAAATGTGATATTCATCAGTCACAACCAATAAGACATGCATGCTGGTGGTTACTAAAATAAAAATAAATAAATGTAAATGTATGCCATAGGCATCTGCATGCTGTCAAAATTTACATAAAGAATGTATCGGCATAATAATCTAGCTAGTTTGCCGGAATAAAAAATCTAGCTAGTATATCGTGTCGTTTATGTACATATATTTCTTTAAAAATTTATGATTTTAAACAAGTTAATTTCAGCCATCACTATCTACACTCAATAGTTTTGGTTTAATTTTTTTTTTTGACTAAAATAGTTTTGGTCTAATTCTTGTCGTCAACATCCACTAGCTTCTCTTAGGACAAGCTCGTGTATGCAACACAACAGAGTGGTTTTAGTACAAATCGAATGTGACAGTCTGACATTCGGGTTGTTAATAATGTACTAATTACCAGAATACCACCATAATAATGGCTAATTTAACAAACTTGTTCATTTGTTCTCGCCTAAATGGCCACTTTCTCTTATAAACATAAGAACCAAAAAATAAAGTATAAACATATTGAGTTAGCAAAAAGAAAATATAGAAACATATTCTGCTCAAGGAAAAAGGAAGTACATAATGTTGGCTGGATATCTAATCTTTTTTATTAATAGTCACCTAACCTAATGTCTCTTAACACCATTAAGATTTCAGTCTATAAAACGGCACAAAGTCTGAAGAAGTTCATATCACTTCCTTCAAACAAGAACAATGGAAAACCGTTACGAAGAGCCCTCAACCATTTACCCTACACCTAAACCAGTTCAAACGAAAGAAGAAGAAAAACAAGTTGAGGAAGATGCCAGATTGCTAGCGAGGAGGCTCTCTAACGCAACCGCCTTCCCCATGGTTCTTAAGGCCGCCTTGGAGCTCGGTATCATCGACACCATCGCCACTGCTGGCGTCGGTTTATGGCTCTCACCTTCTGAGATAACACTAAGACTCTCAACAAAACCGAGAAATCCCCAGGCTCCGGTTTTGGTAGACCGGATGCTGCGCTTACTCGCTAGCTATTCCGTCTTAAAATGTCGTACTGACACTGTTGTAGTAGATGATAACGGTCAAACCAAACAAATGGGGAGCGTATATGCAGCCGAACCGGTCTGTAAGTTTCTCTTGAGCAACGCTGGCGGCTCAGGTTCATTCGCATCTTTGATCATGTTGAACCTTAGCGACGTCAACATCAAGACCTGGTACTCTATTATTTCTGAAAATTTACACACAAAAAAGTGACAAAATAACTACAGTTTATAAATCTTTTGTTTCATTTAACCAGTTATATGACCATTTCACTATCCTTTACAATTTTGATAAGGAATAAATATATTCCATTTTGTAACCAAATTCATTCATTTTATTCCATCCGTTTTTACTCAATTAGTTCTGTTTCATGGTTACCATTTACAGCTATATATAAGCCTGCAGGTACAATCGAAAGATTAATTAGACAGTTTTTATACAACAGGAGACAGCTAAAGGATGTAATACTAGACGGAAGTGATGCATTTAGCTCCGCTCATGGCATGAAACTATTCGAATACTTGCAGGCGGATGAACCATATCGTAAAATGTTTAGCCAGGCTATGTCGGAATCTTCCACCATGGTTATGGAGAAGTTTCTAGAACTTTATGAAGGATTCAAAGATGTGAAGACTTTGGTGGATGTAGGGGGAGGACTTGGTAACACACTAGGTCTCATCACTTCCAAGTACCCTCATATTATGGGTATTAATTTTGATCTAGCTCCGGTAGTAGCCCGTGCTCCTCTTTATCCCGGTATGAGTCACGCTCTTAATTTTTGTTTTAGTACTGTACATGCGAGACAGTTCCTTTTATATAATTTATATATACGTACGGGTCATAATTTTTTTAAAACTGTTCTTAGGTGTTAAACATGAAGCGGGAGATATGTTTATAAAGATTCCAAAAGGAGATGCAATTTTCATGAAAGTAAGTCATATATATATTTATACATCTCAATCGGGAAACAAATTCAATTCTATATTATAGATTTGATAGATTGAAACTTGAAAGAGTAAAAATACAAAAAGTATGAATTGTACTATACTCTCAAGAAAAATTAAGTTATAATATGCATATTTTAATAGGAACTAAATCAACCAAGTTTCATAAACTAACATGAAAATAGTTTATTAAAATAAATGCTGATGTTCAAAAAAAAAATCCTAATTTTGTTACCCTTCTCTCTTAATTTTCATAATTTTTTTTTTCTTTAATTATTTAGATATTTAGTAAGTATCTATGGTTGAAGATGCTCTAACATAATAAATTTGATATCATGACAGTGGATTTTGCATGATTGGACTGACGAACAATGCGTACAGATTCTTAAAAACAGCTGGAAGAGTCTCCCGGAAACTGGAAAACTCATAATAGTGGAAATGGTTACACCAGGTGAAGCTAAAATAAGAGATATATGTTCTAATATTGTGCTCAGCATGGACATGACAATGTTAACACTATTGGATGGTAAAGAAAGATCTCTCGCAGAGTTTGAAAATTTAGCATATGCATCAGGTTTTTCACGTTGTGAAATCGTATGTCCAGTTCATCCCTTCTCTGTCATCGAAATCTACAAGTGAATTCGACATACATGCCACTATGGCACTATCCTACTATTGTCTACACGTAACCTTCTTCTATTTGGCTTGTAATAAAATGTTTATGATTACTATCTGTGTGTGATCTTTGTAATTTTTATGTTTTCGAGTTTAATAATTTGTCTGGCTGTTGTTCTCACCAAAAAGAAAGTGTCTGGATGTGTCTGTTGTCTACATAGTGTAATGCAGTATCCTATGCGATAATGGATATATACACATTTCTTATAAAATGTATTCAAAATATTATTTATTATTTTTTCTATCAAAGTTTTCAGTAAAATTATACCCTTTGAAAATGTATCAACTAATTTTTTTTTAATTATATAGATCGTTGGATACGTAATAGTTACTAATACACTGTTATAAATATTTTTTATTATACTTTTATCTATTTTTCAATTTGATTGACATGAAATATAAATCTATATCCCAATGTTTAACTTTTCTTTAATTTTGTGCAAATATATTTGAAATAATCTTATTTAAAATTTTAAATGTATAAAATAGTATAATATTCAAATTTAACTTTTTAACACTAATAAATATTTTGTGAAATTTAAATACTATTAAGTTTCGTCAGATATACGAAAAAAGGAAAATAAAGATATAGAATTTTCAATATTTTAAAGTAAAATTTTATTTATTAAAATATATATTAAAAATCAAGAATATTAGATCTATCTTCTACTAGAATTGATATTTTCTTAGTTCATAATTATTTTATTAGTTCATAGATATTTTCCCTAATTATTATAAGTTTGTCAAAATTTAAATAAGAATATATAAATTTAATGATGTCGTACACATTTAGGAAAATGTTCTTAAATATACATATAAGTTACATTCAAGAAGTCTGACAACACGTTTATGAAGACATTTCGAAATTAAGAATTTTTCTTTAAAAATTCAGGAACCTATCATATGTTCATACATATTCAAAAAAATTTCATAAACCTTTTTAAAGAAAAATGTTGATCAAATCTCCTAAATAGTTTTTTTAAAAGTTTTTTTTATTAAATAGTCTCCGAATGAAACATTTTACTAGGGCCCCAATTTTTTGAAAAAAATTACACCGAAAAAGGCTTCCAAATTTGTAAAAAAAAAAAAATTAAACCTTAATAAAATGTTTATGGCCCCTAAAATTTCAGGGATGCCCGAAAATGATAATTATATCACCATTTATAATTCTACTTAATTATTTATCAAATATATAAATATATTAAATTAAAATAAGAAAATTGAATTATATTATTTTTATGAAACTTTTTAAAATTTGTTTCACAAATTTTTGAGCGAAATGATTTTCGAAAATGGCTTCAAATTGCCATAAAACATATTTTTATTCCCTACCTAGCCATAATAATCAAACTGACCAATTTAGGTTTTATTAAAGAAATGACAATATCTCTTTCTTGTAAATATAATAAATAAATATATTTTTTTTTTTAAAAAAAAGTTGATTTTATTTTCATTTTTTAAAAATTAATAAATTTGGAAACCATTTTCTGAATTTGAGTTATATGTATATTTAGAAAAACATTCATGAATAAGTATAATCGATAATACTAAAACAAAAGCACAAAGTTGGACCTAACTTGTGTCTAGGTAAAAATAATAATTTAAAATATGTCCTATACAATTACACCTAAATCAATAATATTAAAACAAAAGCACAAAGTTTGACCTAACTTGTGTCTAGGTAAAACAAATTAAAATATATCCTATACAATTACACCTAGAGTATATTATAGCAAAACCACTAACCATTAATTATAGACTAAATCTAATAATATTGCTTAAATATGGTAAGAAATCTAATAAATATCGACCAAACAATATCTTTATATATTTCAAATTAAATCATAACAGAAATATAACGTGTATATAATTTAAGGTAATAAATCTCAGTAAATATATTAACTACTAACAGAATTAAATGGACACAAATTTGTTAATAAATCTAGGGTAGGGTCGCAGGCTAACAAAATATTCTGGTACAATATATAAAGATACATAAATCTCGGTTGTAAATTGTTTAAACACACAATTATACAATTTTGCTCTTTCAGTCAAACTATTTTGTGCAGAAGACAAAAAATACATGAAATGTTTGTCGGTTCATTTCATGGGCTAGAGCACAAATATTTTAAGTTAATTGGTAACTAGATGCCCAAATTCTAAACCCATCACCAGAGTATAATTAAATTAAACTATAAACTAATGATTGTTTATCTTATATATATCCTAATGTTATATTTTATTTATAATACAAAATTCATTTTAAAACACAAAAAATAATATATTCTTAATTTATTTGTTTTATTGAATCCCAATATCATAACATAATATGTATTGAAAGTATTTTAATCTTAAAATCATTCCAATAAAACACCAGAAAAATCCAAATATGTGATTTTACATAAATTATTCGAAACCGTCAGAAAAATGATCGAATCAGAACCAAATTGAACTCAAAATTTTATTGGAATCCTAACATTGTTATTCATACCAAACAAAAATAATCATGCTAAAACCAAACCCTAATTCGTAAATAACTAAACAGTTCTAATATCTTTTGAACCGAAAAAAAAAAACACAACCAAACCGGAACCAAATACAAAAAAAAAACTGGAACTGAAACAAAAGCTTAGGGCTAGGCATACATATTTCAAATACTCAATTCAATATCAATGGTGATATGATATATAAAATAAATATTAAGATTTAAATAAATATAGTAAATATCTAATTAGTTATAAATAAGTACTTCATAATTTGTTCATTGAAATAACAAGTTTACTCTATCTATAAGGTTATACATATTATTTACAAATAATTTTTTCTTTGGAATAACAAGTCTACTCTATCTTCATAGTATGTCCATTTTTTCAGAAAACATAACTGGAATGTTTTCATGCTTGATTTAACATTTTATTCTTATTTTATCAATTTTATGTGTGTTGGGTTAATTTTTATATAGTTTAGGTGTTTTTATTTATGTTCTGCTTTGTTTTTTTTACTTTAGATATATCTAAACCGAACTTTGTTATCAATAGGTTTTGATCCTCGGGTGTTTTCAGAGAATGCTGTTAATCTCAAACTATCTATATAACTAATTTTTTAATCATGTTAGCGCGAATTTGTATTAATAATTTATTTTCATACTGTAAAAGTTTTGTAATAATAAAATATAATTGGTACATATACAAATTTTTTATAAAATGTATTCAAAATATTATTTATTATTTTTCTGTTAAAGTTTTTAATAAAATTATAACCTTTAAAATAAATACTATTTAGATATTTTTGTTTGTATATGTAAATGTATAAGTTGTCTTTATAAATGTATCAATTTATTACTACTACATTGTTATAAATATTTTTATTATACTTATTATCGATCTGCAGTGCATCATTCCAAAAGATAGCAGCCCCTCTACCACACCCATTAGATGTCACAAGAAAAGAATGGTCATATCCTAAGTCCTTAGCTACTTTATATACGATTCATCTACATTCTTGGTTTCTGAAAGAAGGCATGATATCTAGAGCCGGTCCTCATAAAAACCCAGTCCTAATAAAAATATGGCTAGAAGCAAAAATAATGTTGTGGTCTATTTTCCTAAGGGGAATCGAACCCGCAAAGCCAGCCCTTGTAACAAATACCCAAACCACTAATGATACTAAGAAGTTTCTGTCAAAATAAGGCCCGCAAAATCTAACTTTCTTTAGCGGTCGGCTTCCTCAGCTTCTTTCAAAGGTCGGCTCTGATAATCAAATTTATAGGTGTTTTTTTGATGTTTTAGTGTAAAATTGTCAGATAACTTTTCAATCTTTGACAATTTCAATACAAGATCCTCATTGAAGAAGTGGTGGTTTTTGGGGAACTTCCTAACCCTATGATGCACTTTGGGTATAACTGCTTCATGCATCGTAGTTATTTTCAGTGTATCTTCATTTATGTGTCTATTGTTTTCACTTAGTGCGTTGATCAAGTGCACTGCTAGCAGCTTGAATTCTTGTTGTACAAGAAGGTTCATTGACTTGATTGACTTGCATTTGATGATCTCTTTGAGTTGTTTGATGCTCCAGTGAAGGTTGTTGAGAATGAGAAGACTCTCCCTTATCAATTGACCCTAGATATAAATGTTGTTTTATATTTTCTTCAGCTGTTGCCTAAGGATTGGTATTAATTAGGCTTATATATTTTATTTAGACCTGAAAACCTGAACTGGAACTGATCCAAAATACATGTTCGGATTAAGGTCCAAGTCGGGACTAAAGTACTTGTTCGGTATATTTTTAGGTCAGCAGGTCTTGGTTCGGATCTGGGTCCTACTCGAAACCTGATCAGGTATCCAAAATACCTAAAACTTCTATTATATATTAGGTATAGTTGAATGTTTCGGTTTTTTTAGTACGAATACTTTTATATGTCTCGAATTCAGGTTTTGGGGTACAGTTTTGGGTTAATGAAAAATATAGATTTTTAGAAATATAATTCAGGTATTCAGATATAATCTAATCTATTAAGATTGAAGTACAAATAGTACTTAGTCCTGAGTTTTCCACAAAAATTACCATCTCATGCCACTGGCATACAAAACACAGCCGTTTCTTCTTATTAGTTAACCGTAAAATTACTAACCCATTAATAAACCATAACAATACAAAACTATTAATAAACCATAACATTACAAGATACAGCCGTTTGTTGTTCTTAGTTATAAATCGTAAAATTACTAAACCAATAATAAACTCTAACATTACATGGCCATACAATAGCTACTTTCCTACATATCGTTGTATAAACCTGGATTCCTCTTGGTCTACAGAATCAAATAAGTCAATAGATACATTCTTCCTACATACCTTTTCATAATTTAACTAAACCATCGAATTCCATTGTGAAGATACCTCGATTAATCTTTTTCTGCAGAATCAAAACCATTATATTAGAACTAAACAAAATTCATTTGATTATATTTAAATACAACACAATATATATATCATTATTCGCATATGTTTTATAAAGCCTGAAGAAAATGATATTTCTATCTTATTTTATATATATATATATATATATATCATTATTACTAGAAATTATGTTTCAGTGCAATGTTAAAAATACGAATTTAGCACTAGAAATTATCAAAATCTAAAATAATAATTTATTAGTTTCCTAAACAAAATTACCTTGCAATATCTCTTCCTATAACTAAGCAATCATCCTAACAATTACGATATCAATCAACTACCACAATATTTTTTTTATTCAAATCTTACAAATCACATATAATATCTATTCATTAAAAAACTGTAATCATGTTATTACGATAAGTTTTTAATAAACGAATGAATTTTGGAATATAATTGAATAGTATATTCGCTTTTTATTGCTAGAAGATCACAACTAACAAAATCTTTCATAATTAGATGGCATTTTTTAAGCGACAATTTGATGGCATTTACCCTACCCTTTCCTAACTAGCTATATATATCTCTCCTCCCCAATAACGTGAACACCATATCATTTTAAGCAGAAGCTCCTAACATGTCTACGATGACTACTTTTTCAAAGAAGTTTTCGACAACCTTTAACAGTCACATAGGTCATAAGGTATGTCTTTTGTTTTTTTAGATGTCTACGATCACTACTGTTTGGATGTGTTAATTTTTTTTAATGTGTTTGTATTGTATATCCAATAAAGAATAAGAACTGAAATGAACTTGATGTTTTGATGCAGATTTGAGACGTTCACATGTTCTCTCTCGTGGAAGAATGCTTGCTGGTTCAGAAAGTTTATTTTTTTATTTATGCAAACAACATTTTCTTTTTTCTCCAAACATTAATTTCAATAAAATTGTAATTCTTTTCTTTTGGACAAATGTATGAATTCTCTTTGGTAATGGAAAACCATAAATAAGGCTCATTATCATAAACACTGTTATGCATCACTCAAACATCTAAACTTAAGGCAGTTCTTCAATCTAATAACTTATTCTAGACTGTACTACTTTCCTTTCACATTAAGTATTAGTTACAATAGTTTAAAGTATTAGTTACAATAGTTTAGATAATTACTAACCGTATTATATGTCTGTTGTCCCTTCAAGGTTGTTGTCTTCTTCTGCTAACTTGATTACTGCTACTTGGTTCTCCCCACGTCCAATAGCATGTAATACATTTCAAAAGGTTAATATCATTATGATCGAATTTATATAACTTATGAGACAATCATATCAAACTAAGAACACATACATTTTACTTTGACTAACTTATTAGTGTGCCTTCCCTTTGCTCTGTGATGTTACAACTGATTCTCACCTCTCTCTCCTTCACCATGTCTCCGCCTGAACTTTTGTATATATCACTTCCGTCCCCTATCCCTCTGTTTCTCCATAAGGAGGGGTTGGTCTATATTACTAATACATGGTGCCTGAAAAGAAATTACGTACATCAAATATTATGTGTGCTCAGAAAAATAATATTTATAAATCAAGCATTTTAACAGACCTTCAATCAAGTCAATCCGACTTCTCTAATTAACAATTGTCTATGATCTTCATATTTAATCAGAACTTTAACAATGAAGCCAATTTACCACTTCATTCCATCCTACTCTTGAGCTACATATTTTGATCTCGAATTCATCTTACATAGACCATGAAAAAATATTATATTAAAAGGAATATTAAACCTTTGCAAGCAATAAAGATCTGACATCAACACGAAGTCCTGGAGATTATTACGTTCAAAAGGAAGTTGTGTTATAATTGTTACCGCACAACCAAAAACAAAGCAGAGTGTTACCTTGCAAAGTACAAGAGGTTTATTTTTGATGATTAAACTGGGGCCGGGCTCTGTCTATTCGATTGAAGAGTGTTCGAATTCCAAACCGTAGATGGTCTCTAAAATCACTGAGCAAATATAGATTAGAAAAAAAACAAATCCTAAAAAAGCATGAACACCTAAACTACAAACTGGAACCTGCATGCCAAAATCTGCAGTAGTAATCAATAGATCTATCTCTATCATCCTTTTAGTGAAAAATTCACAGCCGTTGAAGATCTCGCCAGAAAAACGGTCGGCACTGAAAAAAAAAATGACAGAGAAACTGTACTTTGGATAGGGAATGAAAGCCAAAGGAATGAAAAAGATCCTAGACATAGCTAGCTGTCTGTTTTTTTTACCCGGAAAAAAATTATATGGGCTTCGATTAATGTTTAAGGTTCAACTATTTTTTTGGAAACAATATGATGTACAAAATTTTGACCCGTAACCAAACGGCCAATAACTCAAATTGGGCTTATACAATTGAAATCGCCAAAAATCTGTAATTTTTTTTGTTAATGTTCTCTTTTTGTTACTTTTCCATTATTTTTTAATGATACTACAGTATCTAAATAATGTATTTGTTTAAGAAAAACTCTATAAAATTATAAATTTGAAATCTAATTTTAATCACAATTTTATAGTATCATTTAATAAATCACATACAATTATATATAATACTCTTATATATTACACATTCATGTTTACTTGATCACGTAAAATGAATAAAAGTACAATAAAAACATTACAATGTATTTTATAAATGGACGCTAAACAAACTAAACAAGATACACAAATTTCAAAGCACAATAAGCTATGAATCAATAACATGAATGCTTTTACAAGTGAAAAACATATAATTAGGAAGAACAAACACCCGCGCGGGCGCGCGGGTCAAAGGCTAGTCTTGGGTATTTCTAGATCTTTGGGTCAGATTTTGGATAAAAAAATTGGCTTTTTTGAGTTTTCGGGTATTTTAGGTTTTGGATATTTTCGGTGTTTTGCATCCAATTAGGGTATTTTAGGTCATTTTCAGGTCCTAAATACCCGAATCCAAAATATACATAAAATTTATAAGTATTTTGTATTTTAATTACAGACCCGAACCAATTCGGATCAAATAAAAACTAACTCAAACCCAAACTGAATATTTCTAAATTCATAGTTGGATCTAAATGTTTAGTTTCTAAAGCCGAAGGATCCGAACCCGACATGAACCGATGAGAACCCGATCCAAGGACCTGAACGGCCATGCCTAGTACTAATATCCATCATATTAAAAGAACGCTGAGACAAGTGTAAAAAGCTGAACATATCTCATATTTCATGTTTAAGGCTTTCACATGTGCAAAACTTACAACCCATTAAATCGAAATTTCAGTGCATTGGTTCAACTCCTTTCATTATCTCAACTCTCCTAATAAAAATTATAACACCATCCACATCAAACATAATCTTTACCCAAACATCGGTTTTCTTCACCATTGGTTGTTCGATGATATATGATGTCATAGATTCGAACTGGAAAAGAGATGTGTCCTAAAAATGAAAGATAATTCCTATTAACCCATCTATCTACATCAATTATCCATCTCCGATAAACAAGTGTAAGAAACATTCACTAAAACCATCAGTAAGTGGTGTTTTTTTTTGCTAAATCACTAAGTGGTGTTGAGTGTCAAAATATAAATTGACTGTATCACCATCGTTCATTTGACCCTCCACTTTGTTAACAAGATGCTAAACTTTTGGAAATGTGACCTTGCTTCTAGCTGAATCCTAATGTGTACGATTGAATCATTTCGCTACCAAACAGAGCTTGTGGTTTCTTTCGAACTTTTCTCTAAGCATCTGCATGTACCGTCTGCATGGTCATTGATCAACTCTGAGTGTGAGATTTTGTTGGCTTGCCAAACATTTCAAATCGAATATGTATGATACGAGAAATTCAGGTGTGGATCCGACTTAATAGCTTGATTCTGCATGATTTGAGATTATAAATTTGATCTTTTGGATCGAAAGAAATTTAAAAAAAAAAAATCTCCGATGAGAAGATTCACTAAATCCCCTTGCGAAATTAGAGAGAAAAAGAAGTCTCCATTTTTTAAACACTGGTTGTTGGGGAGAGTTTTAATTCCAAATGTGATATTCATCAGTCACAACCAATAAGACATGCATGCTGGTGGTTACTAAAATAAAAATAAATAAATGTAAATGTATGCCATAGGCATGTGCATGCTGTCAAAATTTACATAAAGAATGTATCGGCATAATAATCTAGCTAGTTTGCCGGAATAAAAAATCTAGCTAGTATATCGTGTCGTTTATGTACATATATTTCTTTAAAAATTTATGATTTTAAACAAGTTAATTTCAGCCATCACTATCTACACTCAATAGTTTTGGTTTAATTTTTTTTTTTGACTAAAATAGTTTTGGTCTAATTCTTGTCGTCAACATCCACTAGCTTCTCTTAGGACAAGCTCGTGTATGCAACACAACAGAGTGGTTTTAGTACAAATCGAATGTGACAGTCTGACATTCGGGTTGTTAATAATGTACTAATTACCAGAATACCACCATAATAATGGCTAATTTAACAAACTTGTTCAGTTGTTCTCGCCTAAATGGCCACTTTCTCTTATAAACATAAGAACCAAAAAATAAAGTATAAACATATTGAGTTAGCAAAAAGAAAATATAGAAACATATTCTGCTCAAGGAAAAAGGAAGTACATAAAAAAAAAGGAAGTACATAATGTTGGCTGGATATCTAATCTTTTTTATTAATAGTCACCTAACCTAATGTCTCTTAACACCATTAAGATTTCAGTCTATAAAACGGCACAAAGTCTGAAGAAGTTCATATCACTTCCTTCAAACAAGAACAATGGAAAACCGTTACGAAGAGCCCTCAACCATTTACCCTACACCTAAACCAGTTCAAACGAAAGAAGAAGAAAAACAAGTTGAGGAAGATGCCAGATTGCTAGCGAGGAGGCTCTCTAACGCAACCGCCTTCCCCATGGTTCTTAAGGCCGCCTTGGAGCTCGGTATCATCGACACCATCGCCACTGCTGGCGTCGGTTTATGGCTCTCACCTTCTGAGATAACACTAAGACTCTCAACCAAACCGAGAAATCCCCAGGCTCCGGTTTTGGTAGACCGGATGCTGCGCTTACTCGCTAGCTATTCCGTCTTAAAATGTCGTACTGACACTGTTGTAGTAGATGATAACGGTCAAACCAAACAAATGGGGAGCGTATATGCAGCCGAACCGGTCTGTAAGTTTCTCTTGAGCAACGCTGGCGGCTCAGGTTCATTCGCATCTTTGATCATGTTGAACCTTAGCGACGTCAACATCAAGACCTGGTACTCTATTATTTCTGAAAATTTACACACAAAAAAGTGACAAAATAACTACAGTTTATAAATCTTTTGTTTCATTTAACCAGTTATATGACCATTTCACTATCCTTTACAATTTTGATAAGGAATAAATATATTCCATTTTGTAACCAAATTCATTCATTTTATTCCATCCGTTTTTACTCAATTAGTTCTGTTTCATGGTTACCATTTACAGCTATATATAAGCCTGCAGGTACAATCGAAAGATTAATTAGACAGTTTTTATACAACAGGAGACAGCTAAAGGATGTAATACTAGACGGAAGTGATGCATTTAGCTCCGCTCATGGCATGAAACTATTCGAATACTTGCAGGCGGATGAACCATATCGTAAAATGTTTAGCCAGGCTATGTCGGAATCTTCCACCATGGTTATGGAGAAGTTTCTAGAACTTTATGAAGGATTCAAAGATGTGAAGACTTTGGTGGATGTAGGGGGAGGACTTGGTAACACACTAGGTCTCATCACTTCCAAGTACCCTCATATTATGGGTATTAATTTTGATCTAGCTCCGGTAGTAGCCCGTGCTCCTCTTTATCCCGGTATGAGTCACGCTCTTAATTTTTGTTTTAGTACTGTACATGCGAGACAGTTCCTTTTATATAATTTATATATACGTACGGGTCATAATTTTTTTAAAACTGTTCTTAGGTGTTAAACATGAAGCGGGAGATATCAAAACACTATTAAAAGCCGCATATGAAGAGCATATAGGGTGTCCACGTGGGCATAAAAAATCCACCAATCAGAAGCAAGTTTTTATACACGTCAGATAGGCTTAACCGTCTGGGCTTCGTGATTCTGCTTAAGCTCAATTCAATGCAATCCACTTCCTTCTACATGTGGGCTTTATTTAATTTGTTATTGTCCAAATGGAACCCTTTCAAAAAACCAAATCTACGATCAATAAATCGATCATCGTGACTTCTAACACTTCGTCTTCTCCGATTGAAGATCACAGAAACTACGAGTTAATCAACCCACTTCTAAACAATCAATTCTCAACTTTACTCCCCTCAATTAAAACACTCTTAATGAATCCCTTTCACCTCCCTCTTTTTCTCCTTCTTTATATACTGTTTTCTTTTCCTTTCTACAAACCAAAACCCAACAAACGTTCTAAGCTCAAGCCATGGCCATGAGTCACGCTCTTAATTTTTGTTTTAGTACTGTACATGCGAGACAGTTCCTTTTATATAATTTATATATACGTACGGGTCATAATTTTTTTTAGAACTGTTCTTAGGTGTTAAACATGAAGCGGGAGATATGTTTATAAAGATTCCAAAAGGAGATGCAATTTTCATGAAAGTAAGTCATATATATATATTTATACATCTCAATCGGGAAACAAATTCAAATCTATATTATCGATTTGATAGATTGAAACTTGAAAGAGTAAAAATACAAAAAGTATGAATTATACTATACTCTCAAGAAAAAATAAGTTATAATATGCATATTTTATATAGGAACTAAATCAACCAAGTTTCATAAACTAACATGAAAATAGTTTATTAAAATAAATGCTGGTGTTCAAAAAAAAAAATCCTAATTTCTAATCATTGATATTCTTCTAAATCTTTCTTGATACTTCATGTTTACCCCATTATTATACAGTCAATCTTTTTGATCTCCGAGTAGAATTTGCTTGTTTCAACTTTTACCTGAATTTGAGGTTATATAATATTTTTTAAAGGGTTTGCATATTAAACTTTTAGATTTTTAATGTACAAGACAGCTGAAATTGAAAAAAAAACAGAAATATAAACAACTCGAAAGAGATTATACTTATAAGAGCACCTCCATCAGTTTAGTATCTAAGATGCGGTCCTAAATCAAATAAAATTAATATTTTAGTAACTTTTAATTATGTAATTAAATTTTAATGTTTAAAGAAAAGTTAAACTAGTCATATATGGACATGTGTTACCAAAGTATTTTGAAAGTATCTTAAGAGTAGTAATTTAAGGAACTTTTGTTATCCCTCTCTCTTAATTTTCATAATTTTTTCTTTTCTTTAATTATTTAGATATTTAGTAAGTATCTATGGTTGAAGGTGCTCTAAGATAATAAATTTGATGTCATGACAGTGGATTTTGCATGATTGGACGGACGAACAATGCGTACAGATTCTTAAAAACAGCTGGAAGAGTCTCCCGGAAACTGGAAAACTCATAATAGTGGAAATGGTTACACCAGATGAAGCTAAAATCAGAGATATATGTTCTAATATTGTGCTCAGCATGGACATGACAATGTTAACTCTATTGGATGGTAAAGAAAGATCTCTCGCAGAGTTTGAAAATTTAGCGTATGCATCAGGTTTTTCACGTTGTGAAATCGTATGTCCAGTTCATCCCTTCTCTGTCATCGAAATCTACAAGTGAATTCGACATACATGCCACTATGGCACTATGCTACTACTGTCTACACGTAACCTTCTTCTATTTGGCTTGTAATATAATGTTTATGATTACTATCTGTGTGTGATTTTTGTAATTTTTATGTTTTCGAGTTTAATAATTTGTCTGGCTGTTGTTCTCACCAAAAAGAAAGTGTCTGGATGTGTCTGTTGTCTACATAGTGTAATGCAGTATCCTATGCGATAATGGATATATACACATTTCTTATAAAATGTATTCAAAATATTATTTATTATTTTTTCTATCAAAGTTTTCAGTAAAATTATACCCTTTGAAAATGTATCAACTATTTTTTTTTTTAATTATATAGATCGTTTCATACGTAATAGTTACTAATACACTGTTATAAAATATTTTATTATACTTTTATCTATTTTTCAATTTGATTGACATGAAATATAAATCTATATCCCAATGTTTAACTTTTCTTTAATTTTGTGAAAATATATTTGAAATAATCTTATTTAAAAATTTTAATGTATAAAATAGTATAATATTCATATTTAATTTCTAACACTAATAAATTTTTGTGAAATTTAAATACTATTAAGTTTCGTCAGATATACGAAAAAGGAAAATAAATATATAGAATTTTCAATATTTTAAAGTAAACATTTATTTATTATAATATATATAAAATAAAGAATATTAGATCTATCTTCTACTAGATTTGATATTTTCTTAGTTCATAATTATTTTATTAGTTCATAGATATTTTCCCTAATTATTAGAAGTTTGTCAAAATTTAAATAAGAATATATAAATTTAATGATGTCGTACACATTTAGGAAAATGTTCTTAAATATACATATAAGTTACATTCAAGAAGTCTGACAACACGTTTATGAAGACATTTCGAAATTAAGAATTTTCCTTTAAAATTCAGGGATCTATCATATGTTCATACATATTCAAAAAAATTTCATAAACCTTTTTAAGGAAAAATGTTGATCAAATCTCCTAAATAGTTTTTTTTTATAAAGTTTTTGTTTATTAAATAGTCTCCAAATGAAACATTTTACTAGGGCCCCCAATTTTTTGAAAAAAATTACACCGAAAAAGGCCTCCAAATTTGTAAAAAAAAAATTAAACCTTAATAAAATGTTTATGGCCCCTAACATTTCAGGGATGCCCGAAAATGATAATTATATCACCATTTATAAATCTACGTAATTATTTATCAAATATATAAATATATTAAATAAAAATAAGAAAATTGAATTATATTATTTTTATGAAACTTTTTCAAATTTGTTTCACAAATTTTTGGGCGAAACGATTTTCGAAAATGGCTTCAAATTGCCAAAAAACATATTTTTATTCCCTACCTAAACATAATAATCAAACTGACAAATTTAGGTTTTATTAAAGAAATGACAATATCTCTTTCTTGTAAATATAATAAATAAATATATATTTTTTTTTTAAAACTGATTTTATTTTCATTTTGAAAAAATTAATAACTTTGGGAAACCATTTTCTGAATTTGAGTTATATGTCTATTTAGAAAAACATTCATGAATAAGTATAATCAATAATACTAAAACAGAAGCACAAAGTTGGACCTAACTTGTGTCTAGGTAAAAAAAAATTAAAATATATCCTATACAATTACACCTAAATCAATAATATTAAAACAAAAGCACAAAGTATGACCTAACTTGTGTCTAGGTAAAAATAATTTAAAATAAATCCTATACAATTACACCTAGAGTATATTATAACAAAACCACTAACCATTAATTATAGACTAAATCTAATAATATTGCTTAAATATGGTAAGAAATCTAATAAATATCGACCAAACAATATCTTTATATATTTCAAATTAAATCATAACAGAAATATAACGTGTATATAATTTAAGGTAATAAATCTCAGTAAATATATTAACTACTAACAGAATTAAATGGACACAAATTTGTTAATAAATCTAGGGTAGGATCGCAGGCTAACAAAATATTCTGGTACAATATATAAAGATACATAAATCTCGGTCGTAAATTGTTTAAACACACAATTATACAATTTTGATCTTTCAGTCAAACTATTTTGTGCAGAAGACAAAAAATACATGAAATGTTTGTCGGTTCGTTTCATGGGCTGGAGCACAAATAATTTAAGTTAATTGGTAACTAGATGCCCAAATTCGAAACCCATCACCAGAGTATAATTAAATTAAACTATAAACTAATGATTGTTTATCTTATATATATCCTAATGATATATTTTATTTATAATACAAAATTCATTTTAAAACACACAAACAAATAATATATACTTAATTTATTTGTTTTATTGAATCTCAATATCATAACATAATATGTATTGAAAGTATTTTAATCTTAAAATCATTCCAATAAAACACCAGAAAAATCCAAATATGTGATTTTACATAAATTATTCGAAACCGTCTGAAAAATGATCGAATCAGAACCAAATTGAACTCAAAATTTTATCGGAATCCTAATATTGTTATTCATACCAAACCAAAATAATCATGCTAAAACCAAACCCTAATTCGTAAATAACTAAACAGTTCTAATATCTTTTGAACCGAAAATCAAAAACCACAACCAAACCGGAACCAAATACAAAAAAAAAACCTGGAACTGAAACAAAAGCTTAGGGCTAGGCATACATATTTCAAATACTCAATTCAATATTAATGGTGATATGATATATAAAATAAATATTAAGATTTAAAGAAATACAGTAAATATCTAATTAGTTATAAATAAGTATTTCATAATTTGTTCATTGAAATAACAAGTTTACTATATCTGTAAGGTAATACATATTATTTACAAATAACTTGTTCTTTGAAATAACAAGTCTGCTCTATCTTCATAATATGTCCATTTTTTGCAGAAAACATAACTGGAATGTTTTCATGCTTGATTTAATATTTTATTGTTATTTTATCAATTTTATGTGTGTTGGATTAATTTTTATACAGTTTAGGTGTTTTTATTTATGTTCTGCTTTTTTTTTTTTTACTTTAGATATATCTAAACCGAACTTTGTTATCAATAGGTTTTGATCCTCGGCTGTTTTCAGAGAAAGCTGTTAATCTCAAACTATCAATATAACTAATTTTTTAATCATGTTAGCAGGAATTTGTATTAATAATTTATTTTCATATTGTAAAAGTTTTGTAATAATAAAATATAATTGGTACATATACAAGATTTTTATAAAATGTATTTGAAATATTATTTATTATTTTTCTGTTAAATTTTTTAATAAAATTATAACCTTTAAAATAAATACTATTTTATTAAACCTCCGCAGATTCGGATTTTGGTCGGGTAGTGGTTTTGTTCGGTGTAAGGCTTCTAACTTTGTTATCGAGAGGATAAGACCAAATTAGACAACAAAGAAAAAAAAAGAGAAAATATGATCCCAAATGAGATGACAAAAAAAAAACTCAAACATCCGCAGTTTCGGATTTTGGTCGGGTAGTGGTTTTGTTCGGTGTGAGGCTTCTAACTTTGTTATCGATAGGTTTTGATCCTCGGGTGTTTTAAATGCTGTTAATCTCAAACTATCTATATAACTAATTTTTAATCATGTTAGCGCGAATTTGTATTAATAATTTATTTTCATATTGTAAAAGTTTTGTAATAATAAAATATAATTGGTACATATACAAAATTTTTAAAAAATGTATTCAAAAAATTATTTATTATTTTTATGTTAAATTTTTTTATAAAATAATAACCTTTAAAATAAATACTATGTAGATATTTTTGTTTGTATAAGTAAATGTATAAGTTGTCTTTATAAATGTATCAATCTATTACTACTACATTGTTATAAATATTTTTATTATACTGATTATTGATCTGCACTGCATCATTCCAAAAGATAGCAGCCCCTCTATCTACCACACCCATTAGATGTCACAAGAAAAGAATGGTCATATCCTAAGTCTTTAGCTACTTTATATAAGATTCATCTACATTCTTGGTTTCTGAAAGAAGGCATGATATCTAGAGCCGCTCCTCATAAAAACCCAGTCCTAGTAAAAATATGGCTAGAAGCAAAAATAATGTTGTGGTCTATTTTATCGAACCCGCAAAGCCAGCCCTTGTAACAAATACCCAAACCACTAATGATACTAAGAAGTTTCTGTCAAAATAAGGCCCGCAAAATCTAACTTTCTTTAGCGGTCGGCTTCCTCAGCTTCTTTCAAAGGCCGGCTCTGATAATCAAATTTATACGTTTTTTGATGTTTTAGTGTAAAATTGTCAGATAACTTTCATTCTTTGACAATTCCAATACAAGATCCTCATTGAAGAAGTGGTGGTTTTTGGAGAACTTCCTAACCCTATGATGCACTTTGGGTATAACTGCTTCATGCATCGTAGTTATTTTCAGTGTATCTTCATTTATGTGTCTATTGTTTTCACTTAGTGCGTTGATCAAGTGCACTGCTAGCAGCTTGAATTATTGTTGTACAAGAAGGTTCATTGACTTGATTGACTTGCATTTGATGATCTCTTTGAGTTGTTTGATGGTCCAGTGAAGGTTGTTGAGAATGAGAAAACTCTCCCTTATCAATTAACCCTAGATATAAATGTTGTTTTTTATTTTCTTCAGCTGTTGCCTAAGGATTGGTATTAATTAGGCTTAGATATTTTATTTGGACCTGAAAACCTGAACTGGAACTGATCCAAAATACATGTTCGGATCAAGGTCCGAGTCTGGACTAAAGTACTTGTTCGGTATATTTTTAGGTCAGCAGGTCTTGGTTCGGATCTGGGTCCTACTCGAAACCTGATCATGTATCCAAAATACCTAAAACTTCTATTATATATTAGGTATAGTTGAATGTTTCGGTTTTTTGTACAAATGTTTTTATAAGTCTCGAATTCAGGTTTTGGGGTACAGTTTTGGGTTAATGAAAAATATAGATTTTTAGAAATATAATTCAGGTATTCAGATATAATCTTGGGTATTTCTAGATCTTTGGGTCAGATTTTGGATCAAAAAATTGGCTTTTTGAGTTTTCGGGTATTTTAGGTTTTGGATATTTTCGGTTTTTTGCATCCAATTAAGGTATTTTAGGTCATTTTCAGGTCCTAAATACCCGAATCCAAAATATACATAAAATTTATAAGTATTTTGTATTTTAATTACAGACCCGAACCAATTCGGATCAAACAAAAACTAACTCAAACCCAAACTGAATATTTCTAAATTCATAGTTGGATCTAAATGTTTAGTTTCCAAAGCCGAAGGACCCGAACCCGACATGAACCGATGAGAACCCGATCCAAGGACCTGAACGGCCATGCCTAGAACTAATATCCATCATATTAAAAGAACGCTGAGACAATTGTAGAAAGCTGAACATATCTCATATTTCATGTTTAAGGCTTTCATATGTGCAAAACTTACAACCCATTATATCGAAATTTCAGTGCATTGGTTCAACTCCTTTCATTATCTCAACTCTCCTAATAAAAATTATAACACCATCCACATCAAACATAATCTTTACCCAAACATCGGTTTTCTTCACCATTGTTGGTTCGATGATATATGATGTCATAGATTCGAACTGGAAAAGAGATGTGTCCTAAAAATGAAAGGTAATTCCTATTAACCCATCTATCTACATCAATTATCCATCTCCGATAAACAAGCGTAAGAAACATTCACTAAAACCATCAGTAAGTGGTGTTTTTTTTTGCTAAATCACTAAGTGGTGTGTTCAGTGTCAAAATATAAATTGACTATATCACCATCGTTCATTTGACCCTCCACTTTGTTAACAAGATGCTAAACTTTTGGAAATGTGACCTTGCTTCTAGCTGAATCCTAATGTGTACGATTGAATCCTTTCGCTACCAAACAGAGCTTGTGGTTTCTTTCGAACTTTTCTCTAAGCATCTGCATGTGTCTGCATAGTCACTGATCAACTCTGAGTGTGAGATTTTATTGGCTTGCCAAATATTTCAAATCGAATATGTATGATACGAGAAATTCAGGTGTGGATCCGACTTAATAGCTTGATTCTGCATGATTTGAGATTTGATCTATTGGATCGAAAGAAATTAAAAAAAAAAAAACTCCGATGAGAAGATTCACTAAATCCCCTTGCAAAATTAGAGAGAAAAAGAAGTCTCCATTTTCTAAACATTGGTTGTTGGGGAGAGTTTTAATTTCGAATGTGATATTCATCAGTCACAACCAATAAGACATGCATGCTTGTGGTTACTAAAATAAAAATAAATAAATGTAAATGTATGCCATAGGCTAGGCCTGGGCATCCGGGTCTTCGGGTCGGGTTCGGGTCGGGTCTTGTCGGGTCCGGGTCCTTCGGGTTCTGGAAATTTAGACCCATTTAGGTACCCATAATTTTTCGGGTCGGTTCCGGGTCGGGTCTTGTCGGGTCCGGGTCGGTTCGGGTAATACCCATAATTTTCGGATTCGGGTCGGGTCCGGGTCGGGTTCGGGTCGGGTTCGGGTATTTAGGATATAAAAAGGAAATAAAATATTCAAATTCCATCAAATTTAGTCAAAATTTATCATATATATATAAAATTTTACAAAATAACTTAAAATAAACTATTAATAGTTAAAATAGAACATTTTTAATTCTATATTTTACATTTCAAACTTCATGTTACTTAGAAATGTTACAAAATAATGACAAAGATTGTTAATAAAAAGATATTTTAAAGTTTTAAAGTCGGGTTTGAATCGGGTCTATTCGGGTCGGGTCTATTCGGGTCGGGTCCTTTTCGGGTCCGGGTCTATTCGGGTCGGTTCTTTTCGGGTCCGGGTCCATTCGGGTAGAAAATTTTTGGACCCAATAGGTACTTGTAAATTTTCGGTTCGGGTTCGGGTCGGGTATTTTCGGGTCGGTTCCGGGTCGGGTTTTCGGGTCCAGGTTAAAATGCCCAGGCCTACCATAGGCATCTGCATAATGTCAAAATTTACATAAAGAATGTATCGGCATAATAATCTAGCTAGTTTGCCGGAATAAAAAATCTAGCTAGTGTATCGTGTCGTTTATGTACATATATTTCTTTAAAAATAAATGATTTTAAACAAGTTAATTTCAGCCATCACTACAATTCTACACTCAATAGTTTTGGTTTAATTTTTTTTTTTTGACTAAAATAGTTTTGGTCTAATTCTTGTCGTCAACATCCATCCACTAGCTTCTCTCAGGACAAGCTCGTGTATGCAGCTCAACAGAGTGGTTTTAGTACAAATCGAATGTGACAGTCTGACATTCGGGTTGGTAATAATGTACTAATTACCAGAATACCACCATAATAATGGCTAATTTAACAAACTTGTTCAGTTGTTCTCGCCTAAATGGCCACTTTCTCTTACTCCCTCTGTCCCACTTTAAGTGGTGTTTAAGGTTTTTGCACAAATATTAAGAAAATACAAGTTTTTATGCATTAGTATTAAATTCAACTAATTCAACCAATAAAAAAAAGATGTAGTATTTTGTAATTGGTCAAAATTTTTAAATAAAAATAAATTATATCTAGATTTGTGAGAACATCACTTAAAATGGGACAAAATAAAAACCCTAAAACACCACTTAAAGTGGGACAGAGGGAGGGAGTATAAATTAACCATATTGAGTTAGCAAAAAGAAAATATAGAAACATATTCTGCTCAAGGAAAAAGGAAGTACATAAAAAAAAAGGAAGTACATAATGTTGGCTGGATATCTAATCTTTTTTATTAATAGTCACCTAACCTAATGTCTCTTAACACCATTAAGATTTCAGTCTATAAAACGGCACAAAGTCTGAAGAAGTTCATATCACTTCCTTCAAACAAGAACAATGGAAAACCGTTACGAAGAGCCCTCAACCATTTACCCTACACCTAAACCAGTTCAAACGAAAGAAGAAGAAAAACAAGTTGAGGAAGATGCCAGATTGCTAGCGAGGAGGCTCTCTAACGCAACCGCCTTCCCCATGGTTCTTAAGGCCGCCTTGGAGCTCGGTATCATCGACACCATCGCCACTGCTGGCGTCGGTTTATGGCTCTCACCTTCTGAGATAACACTAAGACTCTCAACCAAACCGAGAAATCCCCAGGCTCCGGTTTTGGTAGACCGGATGCTGCGCTTACTCGCTAGCTATTCCGTCTTAAAATGTCGTACTGACACTGTTGTAGTAGATGATAACGGTCAAACCAAACAAATGGGGAGCGTATATGCAGCCGAACCGGTCTGTAAGTTTCTCTTGAGCAACGCTGGCGGCTCAGGTTCATTCGCATCTTTGATCATGTTGAACCTTAGCGACGTCAACATCAAGACCTGGTACTCTATTATTTCTGAAAATTTACACACAAAAAAGTGACAAAATAACTACAGTTTATAAATCTTTTGTTTCATTTAACCAGTTATATGACCATTTCACTATCCTTTACAATTTTGATAAGGAATAAATATATTCCATTTTGTAACCAAATTCATTCATTTTATTCCATCCGTTTTTACTCAATTAGTTCTGTTTCATGGTTACCATTTACAGCTATATATAAGCCTGCAGGTACAATCGAAAGATTAATTAGACAGTTTTTATACAACAGGAGACAGCTAAAGGATGTAATACTAGACGGAAGTGATGCATTTAGCTCCGCTCATGGCATGAAACTATTCGAATACTTGCAGGCGGATGAACCATATCGTAAAATGTTTAGCCAGGCTATGTCGGAATCTTCCACCATGGTTATGGAGAAGTTTCTAGAACTTTATGAAGGATTCAAAGATGTGAAGACTTTGGTGGATGTAGGGGGAGGACTTGGTAACACACTAGGTCTCATCACTTCCAAGTACCCTCATATTATGGGTATTAATTTTGATCTAGCTCCGGTAGTAGCCCGTGCTCCTCTTTATCCCGGTATGAGTCACGCTCTTAATTTTTGTTTTAGTACTGTACATGCGAGACAGTTCCTTTTATATAATTTATATATACGTACGGGTCATAATTTTTTTAAAACTGTTCTTAGGTGTTAAACATGAAGCGGGAGATATCAAAACACTATTAAAAGCCGCATATGAAGAGCATATAGGGTGTCCACGTGGGCATAAAAAATCCACCAATCAGAAGCAAGTTTTTATACACGTCAGATAGGCTTAACCGTCTGGGCTTCGTGATTCTGCTTAAGCTCAATTCAATGCAATCCACTTCCTTCTACATGTGGGCTTTATTTAATTTGTTATTGTCCAAATGGAACCCTTTCAAAAAACCAAATCTACGATCAATAAATCGATCATCGTGACTTCTAACACTTCGTCTTCTCCGATTGAAGATCACAGAAACTACGAGTTAATCAACCCACTTCTAAACAATCAATTCTCAACTTTACTCCCCTCAATTAAAACACTCTTAATGAATCCCTTTCACCTCCCTCTTTTTCTCCTTCTTTATATACTGTTTTCTTTTCCTTTCTACAAACCAAAACCCAACAAACGTTCTAAGCTCAAGCCATGGCCATGAGTCACGCTCTTAATTTTTGTTTTAGTACTGTACATGCGAGACAGTTCCTTTTATATAATTTATATATACGTACGGGTCATAATTTTTTTTAGAACTGTTCTTAGGTGTTAAACATGAAGCGGGAGATATGTTTATAAAGATTCCAAAAGGAGATGCAATTTTCATGAAAGTAAGTCATATATATATATTTATACATCTCAATCGGGAAACAAATTCAAATCTATATTATCGATTTGATAGATTGAAACTTGAAAGAGTAAAAATACAAAAAGTATGAATTATACTATACTCTCAAGAAAAAATAAGTTATAATATGCATATTTTATATAGGAACTAAATCAACCAAGTTTCATAAACTAACATGAAAATAGTTTATTAAAATAAATGCTGGTGTTCAAAAAAAAAAATCCTAATTTCTAATCATTGATATTCTTCTAAATCTTTCTTGATACTTCATGTTTACCCCATTATTATACAGTCAATCTTTTTGATCTCCGAGTAGAATTTGCTTGTTTCAACTTTTACCTGAATTTGAGGTTATATAATATTTTTTAAAGGGTTTGCATATTAAACTTTTAGATTTTTAATGTACAAGACAGCTGAAATTGAAAAAAAAACAGAAATATAAACAACTCGAAAGAGATTATACTTATAAGAGCACCTCCATCAGTTTAGTATCTAAGATGCGGTCCTAAATCAAATAAAATTAATATTTTAGTAACTTTTAATTATGTAATTAAATTTTAATGTTTAAAGAAAAGTTAAACTAGTCATATATGGACATGTGTTACCAAAGTATTTTGAAAGTATCTTAAGAGTAGTAATTTAAGGAACTTTTGTTATCCCTCTCTCTTAATTTTCATAATTTTTTCTTTTCTTTAATTATTTAGATATTTAGTAAGTATCTATGGTTGAAGGTGCTCTAAGATAATAAATTTGATGTCATGACAGTGGATTTTGCATGATTGGACGGACGAACAATGCGTACAGATTCTTAAAAACAGCTGGAAGAGTCTCCCGGAAACTGGAAAACTCATAATAGTGGAAATGGTTACACCAGATGAAGCTAAAATCAGAGATATATGTTCTAATATTGTGCTCAGCATGGACATGACAATGTTAACTCTATTGGATGGTAAAGAAAGATCTCTCGCAGAGTTTGAAAATTTAGCGTATGCATCAGGTTTTTCACGTTGTGAAATCGTATGTCCAGTTCATCCCTTCTCTGTCATCGAAATCTACAAGTGAATTCGACATACATGCCACTATGGCACTATGCTACTACTGTCTACACGTAACCTTCTTCTATTTGGCTTGTAATATAATGTTTATGATTACTATCTGTGTGTGATTTTTGTAATTTTTATGTTTTCGAGTTTAATAATTTGTCTGGCTGTTGTTCTCACCAAAAAGAAAGTGTCTGGATGTGTCTGTTGTCTACATAGTGTAATGCAGTATCCTATGCGATAATGGATATATACACATTTCTTATAAAATGTATTCAAAATATTATTTATTATTTTTTCTATCAAAGTTTTCAGTAAAATTATACCCTTTGAAAATGTATCAACTATTTTTTTTTTTAATTATATAGATCGTTTCATACGTAATAGTTACTAATACACTGTTATAAAATATTTTATTATACTTTTATCTATTTTTCAATTTGATTGACATGAAATATAAATCTATATCCCAATGTTTAACTTTTCTTTAATTTTGTGAAAATATATTTGAAATAATCTTATTTAAAAATTTTAATGTATAAAATAGTATAATATTCATATTTAATTTTTAACACTAATAAATTTTTGTGAAATTTAAATACTATTAAGTTTCGTCAGATATACGAAAAAGGAAAATAAATATATAGAATTTTCAATATTTTAAAGTAAACATTTATTTATTATAATATATATAAAATAAAGAATATTAGATCTATCTTCTACTAGATTTGATATTTTCTTAGTTCATAATTATTTTATTAGTTCATAGATATTTTCCCTAATTATTAGAAGTTTGTCAAAATTTAAATAAGAATATATAAATTTAATGATGTCGTACACATTTAGGAAAATGTTCTTAAATATACATATAAGTTACATTCAAGAAGTCTGACAACACGTTTATGAAGACATTTCGAAATTAAGAATTTTCCTTTAAAATTCAGGGATCTATCATATGTTCATACATATTCAAAAAAATTTCATAAACCTTTTTAAGGAAAAATGTTGATCAAATCTCCTAAATAGTTTTTTTTTATAAAGTTTTTGTTTATTAAATAGTCTCCAAATGAAACATTTTACTAGGGCCCCCAATTTTTTGAAAAAAAATTACACCGAAAAAGACTTCCAAATTTGTAAAAAAAAAAAATTAAACCTTAATAAAATGTTTATGGCCCCTAACATTTCAGGGATGTCCGAAAATGATAATTATATCACCATTTATAAATCTACGTAATTATTTATCAAATATATAAATATATTAAATAAAAATAAGAAACTTGAATTATATTATTTTTATGAAACTTTTTCAAATTTGTTTCACAAATTTTTGAGCGAAACTATTTTCGAAAATGGCTTCAAATTGCCAAAAAACATATTTTTATTCCCTACCTAGCCACAATAATCAAACTGACCAATTTAGGTTTTATTAAAGAAATGACAATATCTCTTTCTTGTAAATATAATAAATAAATATATATTTTTTTAAAAAAAAAATTGATTTTATTTTCATTTTTTTAAAATTAATAAATTTGGGAAACCATTTTCTGAATTTGAGTTATATGTATATTTATAAAAACATTCATGAATATGTATAATCAATAATACTAAAACAAAAGCACAAAGTTGGACCTAACTTGTGTCTAGGTAAAAAAAAATTTAAAAATATATCCTATACAATTACACTTAAATCAATAATATTAAAACAAAAGCACAAAGTTTGACCTAACTTGTGTCTAGGTAAAAAAAAAAATTAAAATATATCCTATACAATTACACCTAGAGTATATTATAATAAAACCACTAACCATTAATTATAGACTAAATCTAATAATATTTCTTAAATATGGTAAGAAATCTAATAAATATCGACCAAACAATATCTTTATATATTTCAAATTAAATCATAACAGCAACTAGATCATGACCCGTGCAACCGCACGGGTATTTATTTTTCGTTTTAATTTTTTTTATTGTTTTTAGTGATGCATTTTTCAAAGTTAGTCGTATCACATTGAATTATTTTTTGTGGTTGTTAACAATTTTTTGGTGTCGTATAAACAAATCAAACATGTATATATAATTAGAGGTATGTATTGAATTTGGAAATACGACTATAATATAGATCGATGAATTAGTATGATATACAAAATTGTTAAATTAGTTATAACATTGTGAATTCTAAGCGGCGATGAATATTTTTTTGGGAGTTGTTAAGGTGATATTGAATATGTATGCAAGGTAAACTATATATAATGTCAATGTAAAACCCTAATGAAGAGAATATACTTAAAACCATTGTGGAAGAGAAAATCACCTGATATTATGTAACAATATAAATTATTTCCAAAATATCTTTTAGTATATGAAAATATAGGCAATTGATTGGAATCAAATTATTCACAAATTTTTTGAATTTATTGTTGACTCTTCCGAAAATAAAACGATGAAGATTTATTGATTTGGTTTGTTATATTTTCTATATTTAATAGGTATAATAAAAATTTGACATTGATTTTAGGTATAAACAAAAAAGAAGATATTCTGTTTTGATTATGATTTTTTTTATTTGGTTTGTTTATAAAGATTAGAAAATCGATGGGTATTTTTTGTGGTTGTTCAAGTTTGAATCTACCAATATAGTTCATTTTTGAATTCTAAATAGAATATTTTGGGTTGAGACTAAATAAAATAAAATAAAATATATATATATATATATGAATTATTAATAATTAGCATATTATAAATTTGTCATAGAAAGAAGTAAACACATTAAAATCGCTCAACTGTCATGAAGAATGTTTGTTAGTTTATCTTTTTCTATGAGTTGAATTACTCATTTAGTTTACAAAGATTTGCTATTTTTGATTATAAAGTATATGCATGGTTTAATCTCTATATCGAAAGCAGATGATTTAGTGGGAAAGTAAACTATTGACTTACATTAGTTGTTTCCATCATTTTAGATAGTTATAATTATCTTTGGAATATTTTGATTACTTGGAAAAGACAAATATTGTTAATTGATTAAATTATTTAATTCTCAGTGGTATCCAACTGTAAATATTGTGCAAGTTTAAAGGGTATTTTTAATCTGTACTTCTATTTTAATAATAGAGATATAACGTGTATATAATTTAAGGTAATAAATCTCAGTAAATATATTAACTACTAACAGAATTAAATGGACACAAATTTGTTAATAAATCTAGGGTAGGGTCGCAGGCTAACAAAATATTCTGGGACAATATATAAAGATACATAAATCTCGGTTGTAAATTGTTTAAACACACAATTATACAATTTTGATTTTTCAGTCAAACTATTTTGTGCAGAAGACAAAAAATACATGAAATGTTTGTCGGTTCGTTTCATGGGCTGGAGCACAAATAATTTAAGTTAATTGGTAACTAGATGCCCAAATTCGAAACCCATCACCAGAGTATAATTAAATTAAACTATAAACTAATGATTGTTTATCTTAAATATATCCTAATGTTATATTTTATTTATAATACAAAATTCATTTTAAAACACACAAACAAATAATATATACTTAATTTATTTGTTTAATTGAATCCCCATTTCATAACATAATATGTATTGAAAGTATTTTAATCTTAAAATCATTCCAATAAAACACCAGAAAAATCCAAATATGTGATTTTACATAAATTATTCGAAACCGTCTGAAAAATGATCGACTCAGAACCAAATTGAACTCAAAATTTTATCGGAATCCTAACATTGTTATTCATACCAAACCAAATAATCATATGCTAAAACCAAACCCTAATTCGTAAATAACTAAACAGTTCTAATATCTTTTGAACCGAAAATCAAAAACCACAACCAAACCGGAACCAAATACAAAAAAAAACTGGAACTGAAACAAAAGCTTAGGGCTAGGCATACATATTTCAAACACTCAATTCACTATTAATGGTGATATGATATATAAAATAAATATTAAGATTTAAATAAATACAGTAAATATCTAATTAGTTATAAATAAGTACTTCATAATTTGTTCATTGAAATAACAAGTTTACTCTATCTATAAGGTTATCTCTATAATATTATTTGAGATGTTAGTTTCCTATGTATCGCTCTCACGTTACTTCTTACGACGGTTAATTACAGAGGTACCCTTAATGAATAAATATATTATATCTAATTTCCATTATTAAAAATATTAAATAATTTAATTTTAATTTATTTTTATATTTTCCAAATAACATATATAATAAAAAGGAAATATTCATAATAAAAAAGAAAAATTGTATTTACAAAATGGAAAGGAGACATATGTCACGAAAATACATTTTATATAAAATATGATTTTCATAAAAGAGAATTTCACCAAAAAGTAGTTACTTTGTTAAAATAAGCATCTCTTTCAAAGATAATATTAAAAAGCATAATATATTTTTAAAATTAATAATATAATTTATTTATATCAATCTGTTTCTTAGTTTACTACAAAAATAATTTAAACATATACTAAAATATCATTGATAAACCCAAAATATTTTATAATTGCTACTATTAAGATGTTTATTAATTTTTCATAATTTATTTTTGTTATATTTTTATTATCACATTAAGCAAACTACATAAATAGAAAATCTACAAAATTTAATCAAACATATTATACTACTTAAAGTTATTTAATGCTTCATATTTTTTAATATATTTATATAACATAATATACCTCTAACAAGAATGCATAAACCAATACAAATTTTGTTGGTTAAGATTATTTATAATTATTTTTAGTTTGTATTTTATACATCCAAACTCTAAAGTATAAATTTACTTAGACTTTTGTTAGAATTGTTTTTGTAAAGGTTGATATTTGTCCATGAGTTTTCAGTGTTGTTTATCAAAATTCGTGCTTATCATCACTTCAATTTTTATACTATTTTAAAAATCAATAAATATTAAATTATACAAAATAATTTACGCAAGTAAATATACATATTTAAGATGAAGTACTAAACTAATGTAATAAATAAAACAAATCAAATTTAGTTTAACAAGAATCAAAAGTAATTATGCTTCGATTTGAAGAAAATATGTGTAACTCAATATAATCCACAAAATGAATAATTTAAACAATCTAAATTGTTATTCTCATAGTCAAAAGTCTAAATTCCAAAAAAAAAAATCATCAAAATCTAATCTATTTCAACACAAAAATACTATTGTTAAATCTAAAGATTTAAAGACGATTTAATATACCTAAATAATAGTAATCAAACTAACTAGATATATATATCCAAACTACATGTTTGATTAATTCATATAATATTATTTAAAATGAATCATATATAAAAAATAATTAAACTGAAATTAGAATATTAATAATTTATATAATTATATATTTATAAATATTTATATCCGTGCATGAGCACGGGAAAATCACCTAGTACATATTATTTACAAATAATTTATTCTTTGAAATAACAAGTCTACTCTATCTTCATAATATGTCCATTTTTTCAGAAAACATAACTGGAATGTTTTCATGCTTGATTTAACATTTTATTGTTATTTTATCAATTTTATGTGTGTTGGATTAATTTTTATACAGTTTAGGTGTTTTTATTTATGTTCTGCTTTGCTTTTTTACTTTAAATATATCTAAATCGAACCGATATAACTCGAATCTGAATGATATATGATTAATTTATAGGTTTTAGGATGCAAAATTTAAACCGAATTCGAAGTGTTATTATCCGAACCCGGTCCATACTAATAAATAATTAGAATGAGATCTAGAAGTATAAATCGAAAAATCTGAAATACACAATCTGAATTTGAACGGATACCCTAACACCCAGGCCTACGAAAACCTAATGTCCATGCCTAACATATTAGTAAAAAATCAGATGGTTTAATATATTTATCAACAAAAATATAATAATTCGGTGTTTTAAAAACGCGGGTCAAAATCTAGTATCTTCCTAAAATTTAAGACTATATTGATAAATATGTATAATATCTTCATAAAATTTTGAAAAATTTCCATAAATATATATATTTAAAATACCTTTAAATGTGTATTTAGAAAAACTTTCATTAATATATATTTATGAATACCTACTGAATTAAAATTATATGTATATTTAGTAATATATTCTTAAATATGTATAACATTTTTAAGGATATGTAATTATGTAAATTTACATATATTTAAAATTTAAATTTACATATGTAAATTTTAAATTAAATAAAAGTAATTTTAAATTTGTTAAATGGATATGTAAATATGTTTAGAATGATTTGTTTTTTTTCTTCTACAACAGAATGATTTGTTTTGGGAACTTTTGGGTTCCTCATAATCAGAATCTTCTAAACATTATTTACAAAGTAATTTTGACACATGTCATCTCTACTATCACTTTCACTAAATAAATGTGATATGACATACTAGAATGATGACATGACTTATGGCTAAATGTGTCATCGACAATGCATTTAATGTTTATTTATATTCTTGGTAATTTTTTTAGAAGATAGTAGTAAATATAAATCATCATTAAAGTAAATAAATTCAAATATGAAATTAAATAATATAATAATAGAAATACCCAAATATTTTACAAATTTTGAAATATTATTTATTTCATTTTTTAAAATTATACAAATTTCTTACTAAAAAGACTTTCGAAATTTTCGGAATTTTTTACAAAATTGTAAATTTTTAATCGTAATATTTTTAGCTTATTTTTTTATATTTAAATTTTTAAAAATACTGATTACTTGTACCTTTTGATAATTAATTATATAACTTTTATATAATTTTTTTAATTAATTTATATAAGTTTATTTAATATATTTATCCAAAGAGATAAAATCTAAGATTATATTTTTAAATATATACATATCTATTCTTTAAAAAAAAATTATTTAATCTTAATTTTATGTTCAATCAAATAAAAATTTATATTAATTTATTGGTAAAAATAATAAAATCTAAAATAATAGTAAAACTTCATTTTTAAATATAATATAAATTTAAATTTTTTTATCACTGCACGTGGCTAAATATGACAAGGACAATTACATTTACTATTTATTTTTATTTTTGGTAGAGTTTTTAGAATATGGTGATAACTCATACATCATCATTAAAATAAATCTATTAAGATACGACATAAAATAATAAAAATATAAATAGAAAATATTTTTAAAATTTTCAAAATATTTAAGTCTATTTTTTATAATCATACAATTTTTTATTACTAAACAAGATTTTCAAAATTTATACAATCTTTTTTAAAAATTATAAAGTATTAATAGTAATACTGTTTATTCTCTTTTGATGTCTACTAATTTTAGAAATTTAGTTTAGTTTTATTATTATTTTTTAAAAAAATTATACATGTTGATTTATTATATCTTAACAAAAAAATAAATGAAAATCTATCTAAGAATATAATTTTAAATATATACATTTATATATTCTTAAATATAATTTAAAATAAATAAAATTGTTTATTTTATCTTAATTTTCTGTTTAACTAAATCAATATTTATATTAAAATATTGGTATAAATTAATAAAATTTAAAATATTTATTTATTTTAGTTATAATTTGAATTTAAAATTTTTATTGTTGCACATGGTGCAGGAAAACATCTAGTACCAGTAATGATTTGTTTTGGAAAATTTTGGGTTCCTCGTCATGAGAATACTATCTAAAAGACCGTCTTCACGCCCAAGAAAGCATCCGTCGCCTTTGTTTTTAGGACAGGCTCCCCAATGCTGACCCATCTGCTCCATACAACTCTTGATTATATCTACCATCCTCGTCAGTAAATGTTAAACGTGTTTCTTTCTTCACCTTGTCTCAAAGCTGTAGCTTTATGTAAGAAACAAAAACAACATTCACAAATCACAACCAAGAGACAAAAATAAAGCAGCCTAGCTTTGATCCCATTTACAGCAACAAACCAGTTTTTCTCACATTACAGATCCAAGCTGCAACTGGTGCCTCTGATCTCAAACCACAACCTTCTTTATCACACAAATTTCTCAATGCTCACAATACCAAAAGTTCTCAAATCTTGAAAAAGAAAATATACATCAAATAGGTTTCTCTCCAGGGAGGTAAGAAGGAGAACCCCACTCCGCTTGATTCTTCTTTCTACTAAAGATTCCACTTAGATTCGGCATTAGCACTTTCTTTGACACCACACTTGTTCTCGTCTTCTCCAGTTTCTTGTGAACAACAGGTTTCTGTTTCGTGTCTTTGTAGTAGTGGTGTTGCAGTGATGATTCAACAGACATCCTGGCCTCAGCCTCTGCAAGAATCCTCGACGCTACTTTCTCTGCTTTCTTCTGATCTCTTTCCCTCCACCTCCTGAGCTCTCCTTCGACCGCTTTCTTTGCAGCATCAGCCATAGCTGCTTTCTTTAGTGCCTCTTGCGTCGTAGTCTTCAGCTTCTCAATCTCCTCTTGCGTCGTCTCTAACTTCTTCAGCGTCTCGTTTTCGCTAGCTCTCACTGCTTCCACCTGAGCCAGCGCAGCCGCCACTTTCATGTCAGCTAACTTATCGGATACCTCAGCTCTCTTGCTCAAAGACTTGAACTCCTCCTGAGACAGTGTGATGCTCTGAGCTCCAGACTCGGATGATGTGGAGTTACGTGCAGCGTTGGTTCTTTCAGACATTGACTTTATCTGTTCAAACGCCTTTGCCTCGGCAGCTTTTGATTCTTCCACTTCGTCTAGAGCAACCCTCAAGTTCAGCTCTGTCTCTTCAAGGGAGAGATGCGCGGTTTCAGCTTCCTTCCTTTGCTCCTCGGCTTTGTTTCTCATTTCATCAGCTTCTCGTCGAGCAGCTTCTGTCTCAGAAGTTATCTGATTTAAAGTTGATATCATATCTTCCAAAGCAGCCTTTGCTTTAGATTCCTCTCCAACACATTCTTCTAGCTCGCTCTTGCTTCTGCTAAGCTTCAGGTTAAGATCTCCAGCCACAGTTAAGATCTCCAGCCACAGTTTCGATCTCAGCCTCCTTGGCTTCAACTTCACTGCGATCCTTCTTCACTTTATCTAGTTCTGCTTTAAGAGATTCCACTGACTCTTGCAAAGACTTCTCTTCTCCCACGAGCTTCTCTAGTAAACCCTTTGCTTCCTTCATCTCCAAGCTCACACCGTTAACAGACTCCACATCAGATGCTTTCGCAGTCTCCATTTGCTTATGCAGTTCATCAATCTCGTTATACGTCTCAGTCAGCTGCGCTTCAAGCTTTTTAGCAAACTCAGGATCAAACTCATTCTTCAGAGCGAGCAGTTTCTTGGCAGACTCTTCCATGCCAGCTTTATACGATTGGTGCTGAATCTCCTTGTCTGAAAAGATCTCAGTTTGTTCTTTGCGTGATTGAGAACACGCAAGCTTGGTCTGCTCAACTGATTCATTAATAGCTGCTATCTCCTTTCTAAGCAACTCAATCTTCTCAGAACAAACTTTAGTCACTTCCTTAGCTTCATCTTCTTTGGATAAAGCAACGGTCTTTGTATCAGAAACCTCATTGGATACCTGACGGCTCTTTCGCAGCTCTTGCTTCGCTGTATCAAGCTCCTTACATACCATCCCATACTGCTCCAAATCCAAACCCTGAGCATCATCACTACTAGACACAGAGACAGTTTCTGGTTTCGCTTCTTTGATCAGACTCTTTGCAGCTTCAGTCACTTAATTAGCAGCATCTCTCGACTCATTAACCGCTTCAAGCTTGCGAGTAAGCTCATCAACAGTTCTTTTGGCCCACTCGAGCTCACTGACGGCTTTCTCTCTGATGGTTTCAGCACTCTTAAGCTGTTCCTTTAGCTTGTTCAACTCTTTCTGCGCCAAGTGCAGCTCTGTTTGCTTCACCAAAACTTTCTGCAAAAACCACAACACAACTCGGAACCTGTTTGTGAATCAAATCAAGGTTGAAGAAAGTGTTTGTTTACCTCAGCGGATTGAGGGCTGTCTTTTCGAATGAGAGGCTGCTTTTCAGCAGAAAAGGCAGCTTCACGACCGAAGAGAGTAACAACATCTTTAACAGATTGAAAAGGAGAACTTGTATCTATCTCTCCAACTTCCACGGAAGGAGAAGAATCTGAAGAGTCTTTGCGTCCTTTCTTAGCAACCATTTTGCATGCTCTCTCTCTCTCTCTCTCTCTCTCTCTTTATAAAGTCACAATTAGACAGAGAAGAACCAAGACTCAACACCTAATGACAAAGACAAGAAAGAAAAGACACACACACACACACACAGTTCTCCGTTAATTCAGGAACGAACCCTAACAAGAGGTTATTAAGGGAAAGATAAATAAAAGATTAAAGATTTTCCTTTTTTAATTGATCTGCTCTAATCCAATCGCCTATCAATAATCAAAAAGGCTAATCTAAAAAAAATTATGAAGCTTCTCTTCAACCTATAAAGCCCACCGAGAGATCTCTCGATTGATCAAATTCGAATTCGTACCTGATCTCTACGGACTGAAGATGAAAACCCAGAAACGAAAAACCGAAGCCGCCACAAGAAAACGAAGGAAAGAATCTAAAGGAGCGATTTTTCTTCTTTTCTCTGGGGGAGAGAAGATGATCGACCAAAAATAAAACACGTCTGATCAGAAAAAAAAAAGAGAGATATCTTTAGCCTCTACGTCTATAGAAATGAAAAGGGACAGAAAAAAAAAGATTTGAGTTCTGGAAGAGAGATGAAGTTTTGAAATTCTTCTTCTGTGTAATCAGAGAGTAAAGTCAGTGGCGATGAGAGAGAAAGAGACATAGAGGAGAGAAGGGGCAGGAAGGGGAAGTGTATTCGGTTGACAATTGGCAGTTTCTGGTTGGTCACCGGTTAACCTAATAGTGACGACTAAATCTCTAGTTTATTTTGTGTTACCGTATTTACTTTTTAAAGATTCCATTAGTTAGATAGACTTTATACATGCTGCCTCAAGAGCATCTGAGCATACCATATTTGTTACGATTTAGTTGGATTTAAAGTATGTAAATATAACAAAAATACTAGTAGATAACCCAGAAAAGTGTTCTTTTACAAGTATTTTAATTTCTTAAATGATCTAACATTATTGGTATGATATGGCCCAACTCGTATAATTTAAGAGAAAATTGCGTGGAACAAGACTATTTTGGCACGTGAACTAGACGACATGTAAGGCTAAAAAATAGATCTAATTATATAACCCATTTTGTTATATATTGACTAGTCATAATGGGGGCCAAGGTCCTCCAAGGATGATCACATTGACAATGATTTGTTCTTGTACTTTTGTACGTATCACATTTCATTCGAAATATATAACATATCCACCTATGTGCTTTGTATGAATTATATATCAAAATGCACATTCATCCATCCATAGATAACTCCATTGTTATTAAGTTATTAATGTTGATCAAAATCCAACTTTTGTATTGATAAAAATAGATGAAAATAATTAACAAAATATAAATATTGTGTGAACCGTACTAACAATATTAATAACTAAGATAGTTCTGATAGCGCACAGAAGCTGAGCCCTCCTATCTGGTGGACGAGTGCGTCAATTTCATCTCCCTCTTCAAGGTCAAGCTGCAAAACCTTTTCTTTTCTCAACATATATACAGAGTAATTTATTCATAAACAAAGATCAAATCTTTATATCAATAATAAGTACCTCGTTGGGAGTTTGATTGGGTTTAATACGAATTCCATCGAAAAGAAAGACGAAGGCAGACATTTGTTTTCCAACTCTGTGGGAAAATGCTTCCATCATCTTACGGAGCTCAACGTCCCTCTTAATCCGAAAGTATACATCTACATCATCCTGTTATATTTTATTTACAACAATTTTTTTAAAACGTTAATTAATATATACTCATATGAGCCATCTTTCTAAGCCGGTTAAATAATACTACTAAGATTTTTTTGAGAGAACCTTTATGTACTAATTAACGTAAAATAAACTCAATGATGGTAAATCTATGTAGTATCTAATGGTTGTAGAATCTACATGCTAGTAATATATATTCAAGTACTGTACCTGACTTTTAACTTTGATGGTAATATGGGACGACGGAACCAACACCTTCTTATCAGATGCCGACATATCTTCACTTTCTTTCTTTTTTTCTCCAATGGTTGGATTTGCTCTCGACTCTTTAGGTATATATATACACACACACGGTATGCACAGAATAAATGAGAATGAAGATACAGATGAATCATTGAATTTATTAATTTCCACTAAATTTTTTAACCTTTTAGATTTCTGTTCCCGTTGTTTTTTTGTTTACTTTCTTGGGATTTGAGAGTGTTGATCATCACCAAATTTGATGCACACCCTTTTCTGTGTTTTTCTTTTTCTCTCATTTTGACCGAAAGAAACAAACTCAAATTTATTGCAACGTTTTGATGAAAATTGTAGAATCTATCTACACTTGGTAGAAAACGTTTCACGTCTTTTGTTTTATAAGATTCAGAGGATCTTATAAAAGGTCTCTTTCCTCCAGTATCGATTAAGGCCTTAGCTTAGTACCCACCATAAGCTAACTAAGAGCCCGTAAATCTACCCAAATCCCATGTGTTTGCATTCATGTTTGTGTTCTATTCTGTGTGCAATTCTTACGAGTGCAACTGGATTACAAATTTTTGGAATGAAACTGTATAACTTATTTCTGTAAATTCTAATTTTTTTATCATTTAAATAGAACTAAAAACAAATCTCATTCAAATGATTCCATATGGAATGTAGGAAAGAAAAAAATTTAGTTATAAAACATTCATGGTTAAAAAACTCATAAATATTGAAATGGAATTCCATTTTCTTATTCCATAAATTTTCTTATTCCATTCATCTAAATTTTATTTTTTCAATTCCATTCATTCATGATATTTCTAAAATTGGTAATCAGTTGCACATATTCGTGGCAAGTGAAGAGGAAAAATACATACTCCCTCTGATTTTTAAAAAAATTGATGTTTAAAATTTGCACATAATACGAAGATGAATTGTATCCACTTGACAACTCAAAAGAACATTTACACATGCATTAATAAAAATCAAAAATATATATTTTGATTTATAAGTTTTTGATAGTTTATTTGCTTTCCAATAAAGTTCTACCACTCATATATTTATACTTTATTTTATGTTAACCATTAATTAAATATAGAACATCAATCTTTTTTACATTTAAAGAACAAACAAAACTAAAAACATTAAAATAAAGGAAAAAGACACCATAAAATTAAACCCAAAAACGACCCATGAGAACCATTACATACACAATAACTATGTTTTCTTTTCTTTTTCTTTCTGGTTTTCAAATAAAAGTGACAACACGATTTTACAACATTTTTATAGAACAAACAACGTCAAAGAAGAAGAAGGAATCATAATCGTGATACAAAAGGGGGTGGCTCCAACTCATCTTAAGAACTTTTTTTTGTTGTGGATACTTTCAAGAAAGACAATAAAACATAAAAAGAACATTGCTTTAGATGTCTAAGCAATGTGACTCTCTTTTTTCTTTGCGCAGCAAACAAATCCATGTTTGTGTCGATCAAGAGTCCACAGCCGGCGATTGCATGCAGCAGAGCCATTTTTTCTGAAACCAAAGAGACATTATTGTTTGAAGATGGATCGAATAGGAGGAGACAGAGAAGACAGACAAAAGAAGAGGAAGAAACTTACAGGCTGAGGTTTACTAGGATCTCCTCCTCCTCCTCCTCCGGACTTAGCATGACCTTCAGTGGATTTACCGGGTGATCCGGGTTTGCCACCAGTCTTTTTCTCATCCCTAGCTTTGTTGAATATGACTGTGAAACCTTCAGCTGATGCTGGATCATTCACATCCCATTCACCAAACTTCGGCAAGGGACGACCTTTGTCCTGTTCATGTGGTGAAACACAAAAAGGTGAAACCAAAATATACGAGAAACAGTTAACCTCTATAAACTCAGTGTGTACTCCTTTTGTGTCAATTAGATGAGTTGTGATTGTACATTCACATGTTTGAGTGAATGTCATATCTAAAATTAGTGTAAAAGAAGAACAAACATCGACAATAGAATCGATAAAGGATTTACTAATTAGCCTTTCCCCATTATAAGCAAGTCTCAGGTAAAAGCAAACACAAAAGAGAAGAGACAAAGATAATCCGAAAAAAACTTCACAAAACACATACGAAACCAGAACTTTACTAATGAAACCATACCATCAAGTATCAGGAAAAAGGTTTGTATAGCCCAAACTAATAAACTTTCCAGTTCCACAAAAAAGGGTACATAAACTGACCATAAGAGAAACAAGTTAAACTCAATGTGTACTCCTTTTGTGTCAATTAGGAGTTGTAATTGTACATTCACATGTTGTTTGAGTGCATGACATTTCTAAAATGAGTGAAAAAGAAGAAGAAGAAACATCGACAATAGAATGGATTACTAATTAGCCCTTTCCCCATCGAAAGCAAGTCTCAGTTATACCATCAAGTATCAGGAAAAAGGTTTGTACAATAGCCCAAACTAATCAAAGTTTCCATTTTTCTAGCAAGCATTATACACCATAACTCAAAAAGGGTACCCAAAACAGACCATAAGAAAAATTCAAATGTTACTAACCACTTTAATGTAAGCAAAAACATATTCACAAGGCATAAAAAGATCTTCTGCCTGTCCCTAAAAAAATAGCACACACAATATTCACATGTCCTTCACTATCAGAACTAATCTGGGAAAATTACAAAAGCCTACTTCACCGTATGTATCAAAAGTAATTGATCTCAAATCCAAAATCAGAACAGAGAAATCAGTCCCTGAATCTGAGCTTAAATCAATCAAATTCAGATTGAATAGAAGCCAAAGATCGAAACTTTAAAAGTGAAAAAAACCGAGATCCAGCAAAAGGATTACCAGCAACAAGACAAAAAGCTCGTCTATTCACCAAACATCGACGATTACGACAAAACTGTTCAGCTGAAGGAACAGAGAAAACCAAAATACAAAAACCCTCCGATCAAAATGAAACATGAGCATCTAACTTACGAAATCAAAACTAAACTCTCAGGTATTATATCACGAAACAGAAACAAAATTCTTAAGAAGATTAGATGCTAAACGTACCGACATGGCGTCTGCAGAAAGGAGGAAGATTTATCCCAAGAAAGATGGAAACAAACGATTCTGAGAAAAAGAGATGGAGCCGCCGAGAAAATCGAGGAAAGTGTGAGAGAAAAGATATGATCGCAGGAGGAGAGAGAATCTGGGAGAAGGAAAAAAAAATAGACTTTTCTTTTGTTCTCTCTCTCTCTCTCTCTGATTTTCTCCTTATTTTCTTCTTTCTATAAACTTTTTTTTTTTCCTTCTCTCTCTTTCTCTTTCTCTTTTATATAAACGGAGTTAATACCAGTGACGCGACGTCTTTAGGTTTCTTAAACGGAAAGATGAGCTGGCTAACGGCTGTTAATTTTTAGCATATATGTTGGTTCAGACCGATGCAAAAGCAACTTGCTGGCACTGTTTTGTTCTGTATCATTAATCTTTCAATAATCTTTCTTTTTTTTTCATAATTATTCTTCTTATTATAATTTGACCAAAAAAAAACTCTTCTTATTATAATTTTTCATATATGGATTGTAATTTGCAAAAGAAGAAAATCCATTGGCTATTTATAAAAACATCAGTTTTACAAAATGTCTGAAATAAAGTTGTCAAAATAATGACATTTAGTTGTTTATTGTAGTAGAATTTTATCAAGTGGCCTATTTGTGTTGATAAGATATGATTATTTTATGTTAATTTTAATGGAAGTGAGTAAACAATATGTTTGTTCCTAACAACGATTGTTATTTGACAAAACTATAATCTAAAACGTCATCCGCCATCAATCATCTACCAAATTTATGAATCTTAATCCACTAGCTGTTTTAGTTTTCTTGTACATCTGTAATTACATAAGCTATAACAATGAACCATACAGCGATACAGATTTCGTATATTTTATTAAAATTATACTATATGTTAGAGAGTTAGAATAATAGTTGTGACATGCAAACAATTACAGATGCTTTTATTGAGGAATCAGGAATCGATAATTATGGATTTTTTTTTTGTAAGTGGGACTTCCTGTTTAATGTTGCAATTAATATCTTGTCCTACGTGAATTCCTGACCTGTTCCTATTGAGTTGTAACAAATTTTATTCATACTTTTACAAAAAAAAAATATATATATAGTTGTGACATGCAAACAATTTTTCTTTTGTTTTTTCCTGAAGGGTGCAACCAATGTTTGTACAATATTAATACACGAATGCAAATTGACATGAATGTAATGAAGATTGTTAGAAGAATAACGGACAATCTACACATTGATAAGCATATGATAATATTAATAATAAATAATATTTGTGTTACAGGCTCACGAGTGGGTACTGCAAAATGGAACCAATCCAGTGATGCAATCTGACCAAATGTTAGATTCTGTCTGCATCTAGATCCATCAGACACCATCCCAACATTACTAACCAGTTTCTCTCTGTCTCTCTCCCGACAATATTTTCACCAAAAGATTCCTCAAAAAACGCAGAGAAAAAGAACCTTTTGCTTCTTCCATGGTTTCTACATTTTATTACCCATTTTCCATTTTGAGTCACGGAGTCATTATCTGGATGAGTCCACAATGATTTACAGGTGAAAATAGCACATGAATTGCCAACAAAGCTCCAGCTATTATTCAGAGCTTGTTCCTCTTCCTGCTATGACTCTGTAAAGAGAACAAAAAAGTGTAAGAAAAAACAAACAGATAAAGATCTTAAACACAAGTGGAGACAGCAGTTATAAACACACCTGGAGTTTAAAGAAACTCAATGAAGACCTTTGATCTTCTTCTTTTTTTTTGTATGGTTTTGAGTTGTATTTGTCAGGGAAAAGGGTCAATTAAGTCGACGCTTCACTGTCTTGCCTGTCTTGTTCTGCACAACAGCAAAAGTTCAAGTGCTTGAGCTTCTGGAACTGGTTGGCGGTACTCACATCAAGAACTGTCAATGAAGCAAGAGAAGACAAAACTTTAACTATGATTGCATACTTAATTGCTAACCAGAGAGGCGAAGAATGACGTAAGATGCATACTGTGAATCAGACAAAGCTCAATGAGCTTTTTAGCTGGTTCCTCTAGAGAAAGCTCAATTACGCTGCACATCCAGCTCTTCACGGTGATAAGCTGCAACTTCACCTGGTAAGTAGAAAACACAATACATGATAGCCGTAAATAAGCAATGGAAGAGTAAGAAAAATAAGGATTTAGAACGAACCGTGTTACAGAGAAGCAGATCCTCGAGATATGCGTGAACGTTAATTTGCTCAGGGAAAAGGATCATATGTTTTACTCTTAAAGATTGTTCTGATGCTATCCCTTCTTGTGACTCTGCAAGGCCTTCAGCTTCTCCATGACCATTGTCAAGGTTTTGTGTGAATCTTGAGACGAGCTCAAGGATGTTATGAATCCTCTTGCAAGTAAATCTTCCATGATAACATCAGTCCCTGAGAAAGCGTTACCTAGCGAAAGAATTCCACTGATGAGAGCTTTGTAAGTAGTCGCATTAGCTAAGAATCCTTCTTGCTTCATCTCTTCATAGAGTTTAAACGCAGCTACCATATCACCTTTAGCACAAAGTCCAGTAATCAACACATTGTACGACACGAGATCAAGCTTCAGCCCACAGTTTCTCACGACGGCTCTCAACTCCAGGGCCTCTGTAACGTCACCGTTCTTGCAAAACATGTGCATTAGAGTAGTGAAACTAGCAATGGTCGGAACCAGCTTCTTTTTCAGCATGGAACGAAGAAGCAGAGTAGCTTCTTCAGCCTTGCCGCATTTTGCAAGAGCTCTCACCATTGCACTCTCAGCTACATTGGGCGGACATATCTTGTGCGCTATCATCTCATCCTTCAGCGAAAACGCAGTCTTTATATCTCCCATTCTACAAAGACCGTTCAGCAGACCGATGTATTTGGTACAATCAGGAGATAAACCTTGCTTCGACATTGCGTGCAGAACCATGCGAGATTCCTGGAATCTGTGGTTTCTGTTGAGGACGCTTACAATGGCGTCATATGTACTTTTGTCAAGAGAAATTCCCACTAAGTTCATGACGTTAACTAGATTAAATGCCTTGCTGATCTCTCCGTTTGCAGAACATTTGGAGATTAGCATGTTGAATGTACTCCTGTCAACTTCAAAACCTCGGCATATGAATGCTTTCAAGATTTTAAGACCGATCTCCAACACGTTGGATTCACACATCCCGAGAATAAGAGAATGGCATGTGAGCTTGTCAGGTAAAACACCGTTCAGTATCATGGATCTATACAGCTTAAAGGTCGTTGATATGTCTTTCCTCTTTGAATACCCATGCAAGAGGATGTTGTAGGTAGTCAGATTAGGTCCCATTTCAGAAAGCATGTCATTAGCCTTCTCTATTTTCCCCATCCTTGAGTAACCGTCAATCATTGCGTTTGTAGTGACAGCATCAGGGGCAAGGCCAAGCTTCTCCATTTGCTCCCAAAAATGAAAAGCAGCTTCAACCTGGCCAGCCTTGAACATACCATCCACAAAACATGTATACATCACCTCGTTGGGAAGAAAATTACCTCGAGCCTCAGCTTCCTTTGCAAAAAGAATGGCAATAACAGTCTTTCCCTTCCTACACAACCCAGAGATAAGACTGGTATATGTATAACTGTCAGGCAGAATGCTTCGCTGCACCATATCACCAAAAAGAGAGACAGCCTTATCCAAGTTCCCTGATTTACACATCGCAGTGAGTAGTGTGTTGTACATTACAGTATCAACAGCTGCAGGAACATCATGGAGGCTTTTCAGAAACTTCTCTGCCTCTTTCAGATGCCCACCTTTGCATAATCCCTTGAGCAGACCACCATAAGTGAAGAAAGATGGGTGATGACCTCCTTTGGTCATCTCATCAAACATGGAGAACGCTTTCAGCGCTTCACCTGAGCTTCCATACCCGTTGATAAGACAATCGAAGCTAACTGCGTTAGGAAGAATACCATCACTTTTCATGCAACGCATAAACTCTTCCGCCTCATCCGTTTTACCAGCTTTACATAGCGAAGAGACAAGTACACTGAACGTGAAATGGTCTGGAGTATGGCCCTCAAGGATCATAGCTTCATAAATTCTTAGAGCTTCCCTTAAGCATCCCATCCTACAATAATTATATATCAGCGTTGAGTATATGATGCCATTTGGACTGAGACCAGCTCGGTAAATTCTGCAGACTATCTCTTTAACAGTTCCAAACCTCCCCACCTTACAAAATCCATTTATAAGTGCTGAGTATGTGACAATATCAGGATCAGTACCATCTCTGCTCATTTCATTAAGCATCTCAACAGCTTCATCCAATAACCCATTTTTGCATAACCCATCAATCATTCCAGTGTATGTTATTCGCCCAACAGCGATCCCATTTCTCTTCATTCTCATGTAAAAGCCTCTCGCTAGATCAAATTCTGCATGCTTGCACAACCCATCTAAAAGTACCCCATAGCTGACTTCGGTAGGGATAAGGCCTTGTGTTTCCATCATATAAAACATCTTCAGAGCCTCTCTAAAGTTCCCCTCGCTGATGTATCCATCAATCAAAGCATTGAAAGTAACATGATTCGGAGAAAGTCCAAAGGTTAACATCTCATCCAAAAGTTGACGAGCAATGAGAACCTTTCCTTCATTAGAAAACCCATTAATCAGCGTATTGTACGTGACTTCATTTGGGCTAATCATCCTCTTCCTCATTTTCCTCAGCAACAAATAACCTTTGGCACTTCTACTGTTTCTGCACAAATCGTTGATAATCATATTATATGTACATACATCAGCGTCAACCCCTTTGGACTTCATGTGATCTATAAGCTCCACAGCAGCTTTAAATCTCCCCTTTTTACAGTACCAATGTAGCACAGTGTTGTATGTAACTATCGTCGGGGGATAACCACTCTTCTCCATCTTTTCCATGAGATAACACGACTTTTTAAAGTTCCCTTCAGCACAAAGCGCGTTAATTAGTATATTGAAAGTAGCCACGTCGGGACAAATCTTCCTCTTGAGCATTTCCTTCAAGAAAGACCAGACCGACACATCATCCCCATCACTCTTCACAATGGAACCCAGCATCGCATTACAAGTGTAAACAGAAGGGTTGAACCCGTAAAGACCCATCAAACGAAACACCTCCATAGATTCTTGAACCCTTCCTTCTTTTATATACACACGAATCAAGATGTCGAAAACAACAGGGTTTGAGTTGCAGAGCCTGTAGGTGGTCATCAAAGCACCGAAAACAAAGCTTGGTTTGTTGTCGTTACCCATCATCCGAGACAACTCCTTCAAGATGTGCCTTGCAGGGTCATACATTCTAGCTCTAACGAGTATATGCGTGGTGATACAAAACAGGTGGAGAAGATTGTCAGGCTCCAGACCGGGTTGCTTAACTATCCATTTGAGAAACTTCAAGGCTAGCTTCCCGTGAACTGGTCTAAGACGGGCCTGTCTATAATCCATATGGTTTAGAGATCCCCAACGGTCGATTGTAAGAATGTTGTATATACTCTTCTCCATATCAAATCCTGTAGAAACCCCAAAAAGTTCGAATCTTTAGCAAAACCCATCAGTAATATTCAGGAAAAGACGGTCTAAGATTGAGAATTCAGGCAAGAGAAACTCACCAGTGACACCAAATGCGTCGTGAGAAGCATAATCATCTCGTTTCGATTGTTTTACGACGCCGGCGGAAGAAAACAATACTCGAGAGAAACATCCCAACTTCGAAGAACCGAGACGTGATAGAGAGATTGCTCTAGTTTTGTTAGAAATTAAGCTCGAGAAACCGGACATGGCAGCTTCTTCTTACCGGTCTGGCCAGGCCAATTCAAAATGTTTTTCCTTTCCTTCCTTCCTTCGCCCGTGTTCTCTACACTCTCGCCCCCCCCCGCCGGTGGCAAAAACTGGAAACGAAGTTGCACCAAAGTTATAAAGGCCCGTTTTGTATTGAATGGGCTTTTTGGTATAAGCCCAACGTGTAAACTCAACACGTGGGTTAATTTGACGTGGGTCCCCTACAACTGGAAGGTTCTGGTGTTATTGGAGGGATAAAGACAGGTTCTAAAGTGAAAAAGCAAAAAAAATAAATCAAAAATGCTAAAATTAGAGAGAACCGCTGCCTAAATGAGAAGAAGTAGAATTGATAAAAACCCCATACGTGTCACTTTATTATTGACTTTTTTTTTGCCTTCTCTCTCTTCCTCTTCGTCGTCTCTTCGCCTTTGTTCTTTATTTTTCTTTTTGGTCTGAGAAATCGATGGACAACAAATCGGGTGGGGATCGTTTTCGGTGGTGTAGATGGAATGTGGTTGCTATCAAGGAGATCACTATGGAGATCGCGATGTCGGGGATTTTAATCTCGAGGAAGATCAATCACCCCAACATCATCCGCTTCATCGATCATGGGTTCGTCTTCTTTTGCTCTTCTTGAATCAATTCAAATAGACCATGAATTAACGAGTGCTTGAAATTTTTAATATTCATCACTGCTTCTTCTTCAAGTAACGAACAAGCGTGTATATTTAATCCTCCACAAACTATATTCCACTGTTTTTTCCAAACAAACAAAGTCTCTGTTTATAAGGTACATGCCTCTCTGTTTTTCTTTCTAAGTTCTTGAACTGGTTTCTGGGTTTTTGAACTGGTTCTTGAATTTCTCTGTTTTGTAAGTTCTTGAACTTGTTTCTGGAATGAAGTTTATTGATGTCTGTGGTCTTTTATCAGTCCAACTTTACTTACTTTTATTCATATAGATCTTGTATTTCGATCTTTAGCACAATTTCTCGTTGGTTGGTGTCTTGGTGAACACTAATCTTGAAATCCTTAGCTTTGGTTTTCTTAATAGGCCTTTTCTATCTTTCACACAGGTTTTCTTAATAGGCCTTTTCTATCTTTCTTGAAATCCTTAGCTTTGGTTTGTTCTGTTTATTACTCTGTACTATGAAACTTCTTTTTTACTTGTGCTCTTGAGTACTCTGAAAGAATAGATAAGCTTTTTGAACTGGATTCTGAGATGGAGTTTATATGAATACAAAAAACCTAATCGTTCAATATAAACTCATTGAACCAAAGGCCACACATTTGTTAAACAAATCAAAACAAATTTCAAACGAAAGAAGAAAAAAAAGAACTTCTACACGATGCTGTCTCCATCATCTTTGGAAACAATATCGTCAAGACTTATCAACCCAATAGAGAAAGATAGCGTTGGTTTCATCTTCGGAACAGGACTAGGCTCAACCTCATTGTTCAGTATCTGTAGAACACGTCTCATCGATGGTCTCTCATTACTATCCGGATGTGCACACTTAAGCCCAACCAGCAACAGCTTCTGCATCATCTCCTCGTCAAACTCGCCTTTCAACCTCTCATCCACAGCTTCGAGCACTCTTCCTTCACTGTGCAGTCTCCAAACCCAATCCACCAAGTTCACAGTCTTTTGATTCTCCGGCTCTTTATCTATCGGCCTTCTCCCGCAAGCAATCTCTAGAATCACCACTCCGTAGCTAAACGCATCTGTTTTCTCAGTCGCAGTCCCGTACTGGAGATACTCCGGTGCGAGATACCCCATCGTACCAGCTGTCAACGTCGAGATAGGGCTTTTATCGTGCTCAGTGAGCCTAGCGAGACCAAAATCACCAAGCCTCGCGTTGAAGTTGATGTCGAGCATTATGTTGCTCGCCTTGATGTCTCTGTGAACCACTTGCTGCTCACACTCGTGGTGAAGATAAGACAACGCCGAAGCCAAACCGATCGCTATGTTCAGCCTGTGCGACCAGTCGAGAGACACAGCTCCCGTCTCCGACTCCTGATACAGAATCTTATCAAGACTCCCGTTAGGCATGAACTCGTAAACAAGAAGCAGCTCTCCCTTCTCGTTGCACCAACCCTGCAACTGAACAAGATTCTTGTGCCGCAAGCAAGCAATGATGGACAACTCAGCTAGAAACTCTGTTCTCCCTTCGGTTGTGTTATGCCTCGATCTCTTCACAGCAGAGATCGTCCCAGACGACACAAACATCGCTCTGTACACATTCCCAAACGCTCCACGCCCAATGACACGAGTCGAGTGAAACCCTTTCGTAGCTGCGTAAAGCTCTCTGTAACTAAACCCTCTCAGGCCTGTGATTAGCTCCGTCTTAAGCTCCTTCTCCGCTTTAACGCCTTTCAGCTTCTTCAAAGTGAAGTAACCAAACACCGAGAGAGCTAAACAGAAGAAGACGGGACAAGAGATCCCAAGTCCGATAGCAAGACCGTGTCTTCGACGTCTTCTTCCTCCACCCTTAGGTATAGCCACGGGAGACACAACAGAGCTACCTGAAACGTTGTGAGGACGGTTAGATCTCGACCTCGCCGGAACGAACCCTGACGTCTTGAAGCTCCAATTCTCGATGAGATGAACCTCCGTGCTTCCTTCCGTCGAACCGGAGAACCCTACGTACATCTCGCCGTTCAAGAACGGAGAGAGATCGATGTTTACTGACAAAATAGGCTTCTCTGGCTTCTTCGTGGCGGCGGCGGCTAAAGGATCAGTGTAGCTCAAGAACACGTTGAGCAAACGCATCTCGTTCTTGTAATCGATCCAAGAAGTGATCGATTTCCCGGATTTGAGATCGATCGACGGCGGATCCGAAGTGGCGATCGAGTTCAAGCTGTCCACGTCTAGCCCGACGTGGTTCCCGCTCGGATCGTTGAAGTTAGGATCGAGTTTGGTATCGAACTCGATCGCGACGAAGCGATTCTTCATCGGCTGAGAGGAGTTCACGAGTCCAAGAAACTCGCCGGGGCTTCCTAAGGTGTCGTTGTCGTGGGAGAGGAAGAAGGATAACCCGTCGCCGGAGGAGTCTGGGTTCACGTTCTGGACGGAGAAGGAGAAGTGTGTGGAGAAAGACGCCGTGGTGTTCGAGACCGGATCGTAGAAACGGATCGGAGTGTTGTAGATTACGGTTCCGGAGCTCGTGTCGGGGACGCCGAGCTCGCGCGTGAGTCCAACGACGCCGTTTCGGAGGTGGGAGTCGCCGAGGAACGTGAGGTTTCGGATGGTGAATGATTTGAAGGTGAAGTTGACGTTATCGGAGGAGACAAAGATTGGTTTCGATATGGAGAGTAAGAAGAAGAAGAGAGCAAGAAGCTTTCTTGAAGAAGCCATTGGAGAGAGATTGGTAAGTGTGGTGGGAAGATGGATTCGAATTGATATGAAGAAGATGAGGGTATACTTGTAATTTCGTAGTGGTAACGGTTATTAGGATGGAGCCGTGAAATGACGTCGTGTTAAGTGTGAGAGAGTCGTAGAGGAGCGGGTCGGGTGGGACCTGATTAGTGGACGCAAAAATCAAAACTGACCGTTTTAATGGCATATATGGCGCCACCACGTGCATGAGAATACGATGGAATGTTATCTTTTTACTTCATTTAAATCCTTTATTTTATGTTTCTGTCTGTCTGTAATTTGACTCACCGACTATGGTTGACTGTTTCCTGTTTTTAACAGCATTTTTACACTCATCTTGGATCACAACATGTATCTCAGTAAACATGTTTCACTAGTTAATCTTCATGTGTTTCGCGCAATGGCGAGTGCTAATACCCTATGACAATATCCTATAACTTTTGCTGATTTACTTTAATATATAAGAACTGAACGCGTGGTACAAAAAGTGGAGTATTCTAACACTAAACAAGTTAAAAAAAAAAACATTAAACAAGTAGTAGTGAGAATTTGGTTATATTGAAAAGGTACAAATCTCTTGCTTTCAGCGCCACTTTCCACTAGGAGAATCCACAGAACCTAAGAATCAATATATAATTAGAAACTAGCCGTTTAGTATGAATGTGAATGTCAATGGGATGACTAATTGATTATCATATTACCCATACACTAATCCTTACAAAAGCAAAAGGGAATCTTGACAGATCCCCTTCTTAATAATAATATCCATTTGATACAACAAGTTATAAGCAGAAAGAGAGTATACACAAACTACTCTATTAATTTAAGTCGAAGCCACTAAGGTTTTTGTTCCCTCGTTTCCTACAAAAAGAAATGGAACTTGAACACAGAGTTGTACTCTCTCTGGAAATCTTAGTTTGGCTCTTTGTAGTTTACGCTATTTGGATCGGAACTTTCGCGGCAAAAGAACTGCAAATATCGAAAATAAATTACGGTGAAAACTAGGAAACATATTCTTTATATGTTGAAGTGTAACGAGAGATGTTGTTACCTTGGGTTATATTGCGGAAGCTTTTAGCAGGGAAAGTAATATCCGGATCACGGTTTTGTTGGGAAATGACAGTGAGAAGAATGTTGCTCTTGCTGTTTAAACAAGAAAGCTTTGGTGTAAACAAATGTGTAATGACTAATGAAGAATTAGAGAAGCAATTTAGAAACAAAACCTGGCCCATGAAGGAACAAACTTATGGTTAGACATGTTGTCATAGTCGTTTTTATCTTCATCTTCGTCGTCTGAGCACTTGTATGGAGATATGTCGTAAGACTCTTCAGACATTTTCCATTGATCGCTTATTACCTATAAGCACAATTATTGTTATGAGTTGAGATTGGTCTCGTCTATAAAGAACTCTTAGGTCTCTAGAAGATGAGAGAAACTTGTACCTTGAAATCATCATCTCTAGAGGCTCTTGAAGCATTTGTATTATCGCTGGAATTACTCTTTGGTCTTACTTCAGGGATCCTAGTACTCGCTTGTCCTCGAGTTTTCTCAGCATTGCTTTGGTCTTCTTTAAGTTCCTTCAGTGCTTTTATCTTCGCATCCTAAGATGTCATTTTTATATTTGGTTTAGCCCAACTCAGACATCACATTAGTTAAACACAGTTTCAAAGAACAAAACAAGAAGAGGGGGTCTTACCATAGCTTGTCTTTTCAGTTTCTCATCAGCCTCTTTTTGCTGTCTCTGCATTTCTGCAATTCGCTGTTTTTTAGCTTCATTCAGTTTTTGGTCTTCTTCCCTCTGCCTCTTTCTATCCGCCATTTCGAACGCCTTCCTCTTCCTCTCTTCTTCCTTCTTTTTTCTTTTCCATCTCCTGTTTCCATGCGATTTCCGCCTCCTTTTTCTTTCACTCTTCTTCTTTCTTTTTCTTCTCCATCTCCAGCTTTCTCAGATTCTCTTGTTCCTGCCTTGCCCGCCCAAGCTTCATTGCTTCTTTCTTCATCTTCCGGTCATTTTCTTTCTGTTCAACAATCCGTTTTGTAGCCTCCGCAGCTTCTAGGGCCTTTACTTTGACATCCCTCTTGCCTAGGGGAAACATATATAGGGTTTATTCATCAGACAAATATGTAATGCTAGACGGTAAACTGATGCCTCTGCTTAATGCAACATCTCAAATGCTCTTTACTGGACAAAGAAAACAATTACCTGTAATTAGTGCAGGTACTGGTTTTTGCTGCTGAACAAGTGGAACGAACGACGTGATGTTGGAAACAATGTTGTTGTGCCTAGGTTCTTTTTCTGGTTATCGCGGACCTGCAGTTGTCAAACTCGAGTTACAAGACAACTTAGCCTTACTGAACCTGGTAGTAGGCGGTTTAACATTTCTTCCAGCGCCTGCTCCACCTTGATTCTCTTTACCTTTACCCGCGAACCTTCGACTACCACCTTTCTGCCTTCCCGCTTTACACTTGACACTGTTATTGCACGTAGCAGAAAAGCTGAATGTTGTCTTGACAGAATCTAGACTCTGCCTATCAACATGAAGCTCGGCCTTAGAGACAGATGGAAGAAATTGCTTATGGCCTTCAATCACATGAGCAATAGGTTTCCTCTCAGGAGAGACATCCTCCCTTTCGGAATCAGATACTTCATTGACAGCTTCGGACATCTCATCTATGTTTTCATTCTCTTCAGTTATGCAAGGAAGGTCTGGAACTGAGCTTCCTCGCTTCTCTGAGCTCATAGAATTTGGAGTGTTGGCACATAGGTTTTCAGGCTCCTCATCTACGTTCTCATCCTCTTCGCTAATGCAAGGTAGCTCTGGTGTCTGACTGCCCCGCTTTTTTGAACTAAAAGACTTTTGAAAACTTCTATACCACAACTTCCCAGTTGGAGATGCAGGAAGGTTCCTAGCATCAGCAGATGAGCTAGCGCCAGAAAAAGACACACAGTCAGTGTACATATTTCCTGTATAATCATGGTTGATCTCCATGTTATCAAAGACAGAGCTACCCTCGAGATTCTGACTAAAAAACATGCCATCAAGCAGCTCAGTTGAAACGGACTGATCCAAATTCAGTTTTCCATTAAACTTAAACGTTTTGGTCAGATGTAATGACGGAGTGGTCCTGCAAGCAGACTTGCGAATCTGCTCTATCAAGGATGCACTTTCTGCTGTAGTTCTTGGAAGTTGGAAGCTATCATGTCTTATCTGGCTTTTGGAACCGCTTTGACTTTCATCATCGGTTTGGATTATAAAGCCCTCTAAAACAGAGGGGCTTCCATCATCTGCGCCAGTCGAACCCAAGGGTGACAAACAAGGAGAACAATCTGAACCGCAGACAGCATAACTAGCAAATGGATGAGAGGCTTCTCCAACAATGGATGAATAGGCAACCCTGTAAATATCCGTTTTTGGTTATTAACATATTACAAACGACTATATAATATGCAAACTAACAGCTTGAGCTATACTGTAGTTTAATCTCTTGGTAGACAATTTATAGTCATACCACACACTACACAGACATACAAATTCATCACTGATAAGCTGAGACATTGATTATGATTTCAGATTTTGACCGATAATATTTTGTTCAATTGCATTATATACTCATGTGCAGCTTGAGAGATTTTGGATACTACGGCATTTTAGTCTGGAATGAGCTTTTCAAGTGAAGCATACTTGTCTATTTCCCTAAGGAGCAAGGAAAGAAGATATGTAGCGGCTACACTCATTTTCAAGAGAGAAAAACTACTATTTACAAGACATAACCTTAAGAAGAACGAGAAATACACACATACCTCTTCAATGCGTAACTCATCTCGATGCAGACCCAATCATCTTTTGCAATTCAACTTCATAATAATCTGAAGGTGCAGATCCAAATATCTTCTGTAACTCGACATCATAGTGATTGAGGTTGTCACATGCGGCTTCCTCATTATGATGTACTGTTTCCCTGACAGTATCTGAATCAAGAATGTCTCCCTGCAACATACAAAAAGCCATGATTCAAAAAAGAATTCTAGCTACATTTGGAAGGACAAAGTGGCTTAAGACTCATATATTAAACTGTCCCAAGACATAGGAAAGAATATTCACCCTTGGGCTTGACGAAGGCTCTCTAATAGTTAGCTTGTTCAGGGTTCTTCTCCGCTTATTCTTCAGTTGGGAACGTTCCATGGAGGAACTAGAAGAGAAAAATTACTGTATAGAGCTCTTTCTCAATGCATCTATCTGACCAGTGAATGTATTTGACTCTGGAGGTTCATTCTCTCCCACTCTTAAGCCAGTATGGCTAGGTGTTTCCGTTTTTAATACCATTTCTTTCTTTAAGCCATTCTGATCCTCAGTGTCATTCGTTTCATTGTCCACCAAGAGATTTACTTTAAAATGAGTGAGAGATGGAACATCTGACACCCTTACGGCAGATGCTGGTGTTGGGTCTTCTCCATTGTACATTTTTCTCCACTATTCATTGGATTGGCATCGAAGCTGCTTTCTCCACTATCATCAAAACAGATTGTTCTTAATGATGAGTTTCCTGCTCTAACTTCAAGCTGTTCATCGGCCGATCTACGATCGGAGCCAACAGAAAGAACACTATTTTCATTTGCTGATTCCTCTTCAATTGGTGATCTTCTTGGCCTACTTAATCTTCCATGGCATTGGTTACTCCCCGCTTTGGTCAATGAACCCTGTGGCGGCATCTTGGACCCACAACTAGAATGATCAATCAACTCTTCCAGAGTACCGCTTTCCTGAACAATAGATTTAACCACCACTGGCTCAACTATCATGATGTCAGCTTGACTTTGATTTGAAGTACTGCTAGTCTCAACTGATTCACCAGCGTTATCTTCCTCTACTAGTACACCTCCACTAGTAACTGTAACGAGCTTCAACAATACATTTTCATCGTCTGATTGCATTACTGAGGGTCTCGACTGCCGATCAACTGAGGATGACTCAACAAATCCCAAAAGCTCGGTCTTGGGTGTAGAGTCTTGGATTGCACAAGAAAATGTCGTCTTATCTGTGGATATGCCAGTTTGGCTGACCCTTCCAGCACTTGAACATCTGTTTGTGTCAACACATTCACTATTTCCTTTAGATTGATCATCCCTGGTAATATCGTCAACTGCCAAAACTTCAACATCAGTAGTAGGGGGAATCAGGGACTCTATTACACATTCACCTTTTTCTTTTGATTGAACGCCGCTGGTATTACTCTCAATTTCTATTTTTTCAACATCAATGGCAAAGGGAATCAGTGACTCCTTTACATAGCCACATTGTAGTAATGAAATTGAATTTCTCCTCTCCACGTCAACTGAAGAAGACTCAAAAGAGCCTAGAGCATTACTACATTCAACATCGATAGTAGAGAAAATCAGAGACTTTTTTACACCTTCACCCTTTTCTTTTGATTGATCGTCGCTGGTTATATTTTCAACTAATAACCCTTCAACATCAATAGCAGAGGGAATCAGCGACTCCTTTATATTACCACCTTGCAGTAATGAAATTGTAAGTCTTGGCTCCAGGTCAACTGAAGAAGACTCAACAGAGTCTGAATGCTCTATCTTAGATCTATTTCCTCGAGCACCACTGCTGGATCTTGCATTTGTTTCAGACTGAAAGATGCGTGTTGCAGCATCTGTAACCACAGAAACTTCATTAGTGAGAAATATTACGTGGCGTAATTCTACTTCTACTTCATGATCTGCCCAGTGGAAGGGATTTGGATTACCTGACGGAATGACACCAGAAAAGGAGTTGCTAGACTTGTGATGTTCCCTCTTAGAGCTATCTTGACTTGAGCTTTTAGATCGTGTATCTCCATCGAGATACAATGTTTCGTTGAAACTTCTGCATTGGGGATCATCCACTTGCTCATCTACCTTAGCAGACACTTCGTCATTTGTCTCAATGGTCTGTACATTATTCATTTCATTCACATGACCAGACTCGAGTAGAGATTCTGGTACCAGAGAAACAGAAGCATCCCCAATGAAAGATTTTGGCACCGAAACCATTTTCTGATGTGGGGTAGAAGACTCTGAAGTTGAACTAAACTTCATACACTGATCCTCTTCTTAACTATTCTCTAATTCACCTGAACAACCTTCATCATTTTCATCGTGCTTATATAAATTTATTCCACTAACACTGTCAGACCTTAGAGAAGCAATCTCAAGGCCTATATTTCCACCTGGAGAAGGTCTGGGCTCATTTCTACTCTTTGAACGGCCTTTTGAAGCTTTAGCACTACTACGAAGCTCCATAGCTTTCTGACGTGACTTCGATCTCTGAATCTTTTCAAGCGGTAATCCAGATCCAAGGCAAGTGTTTGGTTCAACTTCATTTTGACAACATCGAGGAGATGATGCTTTCCGCTTAAGACCAGTAACTGAGACACTCTTAGAAACCACTTTCCCTTGGCTACGTCCAGGAGATGTAGCATCAAGACTCTTACCAACTCTCTGATTCTGAGAGTCTTCAGGAGATGACCTTTGATTCTCTCCACAACGGGTTGAGACAGTTTCTGGCAATCGTTCCTCCTCATGGACATCTCTAAGAGATGCAATATCAGCATCCTGCTCGTGAGAATGATTTGAAACGCGTCTGACTAAGTTGTAAGATAGGTCATGTTGTTGGTCTTCTTCAAGCAATTGCTCTTCTAAAGGATAAAATGTCAGGTCACGTCTAATTACACTGTCAGCTAGAACACTAACGGGCTGTTGATATGGAAAGAAACGGCCACTAGGACAGATGAAGGAAGGTCTTGATGGAGGAAACAGGAGTCCTGGGATAATCTCCTCCTTATTCAACTCTGTATACATGAAAACAAATATCAAAACAAAAATAACGAGTAGAAACTCTTCGTTTCAACTGTAAGTGAAACAAAATATACAAGCTAGCCATTATTCATTCCGATGTAAGAAATGAGAAAATAATACTGCAAAGAGGCTAAGTAAAATGAAAAAGCTCAACACTTTGATAAAATTCAGCACAAACCCTAGTTTAGTATATAGAAACAACAAGAGAGCCTGCAACCTACAACACTAAATTCAACATCGAAGCGTGCTTATGAACACTAACACATCAAACTAAACTTATGAACCCTAAAACCTTTTTATAATCTTTCAATCCCGTTCGCTTTTTAAGTATCAAACAACTTCGCAAGAAGAATAATATCAATTTTCTCTAATTAGCAAAAAACCCACACCAACCACAGGAAATTGCGTCGAAAATCAAACACAGAAACTGAGCACTATCTCAGAAAAATTGAGCACGAGTGAACCCAGTACCGGAAGTTTGAGAAGGTAGAGAAGGGGACCATAGCCAGGAAGGAGGACAGACACCTGCAAGTAGGCATTTGGAGGCTAAATGCTGGTCAAAGAGATCGACTTGTTGCTTGATTTGCTCGACGATTCGCCTCTCCCTCTCAAAGATCTGCACAAAAAGATTCTCCATCTTTACATTCGCCGTTCCCCTCGGATTCTCCCTGCCAGAAAACATCGCCCAAGACTACCTACTCTCGAGATTGAAGAGTGTGAGAGACTATTTGCAACGGATTTGAATTTCAAAATTTGGGAATAAAGATTTCATTTTCCCTTTTCCTTTTTGTTTTATCGGATCCCCATTTCTCACATTTTCTCACTAAGAAAAAAATATAAAAATTCCACACACAAATATAAAAAAGGTATTGACTTTGTTTTTTCCTTCTGAATCAGGGACAAAACTTGTGTAGTGATTGTGGCAACCGGGAGTTTCAATCCTCCAACTTTCATGCATTTACGCATTTTTGGTGAGTTTCTTACAATAAAAAAAAAAACTCTAGAATTCAAATGTTTCACCGCTTATCAATGGAATGGTTCCAGATTTTATCAGTAAGTAGTTCGCATATTTTTAGGCTGGTTTCATTAGGAGCGTACATCCAACACTGTTAGTCTCAAGTATCTGATTATGATTTGCTTTGCTGGTGTAAAGTTTCTTGAATAATTCATGTTTTAACCAAAGTTTTCCACAGTAAATTGGTCTTTTGCCCTCAAATGTTTATGTGACCTTATATTTGAACTGATGGGTTATCTTTGTTTTGTTTAGAGATGGCGAGAGATGCATTACGCTCGGAGGGATTTCATGTTCTTGGAGGCTACATGTCCCCTGTAAATGATGCATACAAGAAGAAGGTAATTTTACTCTCTTCAGTTTCTTCCAGTAATGACTCTTATTTTTCTAAATTGATTGCTAATTTCCCTTTGTAAATTCTGTTTACTATTTACGCTCCTTTTAGAAATAAATAAAATCATCAGTTTCTCGTGTAGGGACTTTTATCTGCAGAGCATCGTTTAGAGATGTGTAATCTAGCCTGCAAAAGCTCCGACTTTATAATGGTTGATCCTTGGGAGGTACGCTCTCTCTCTCTCTCGCCCTCATAAGCTTTTTATAAGTTTTGTGTCCTTACAAAACTGTGTGAAAGCTGTTTCTTTAGGCATCCCAAGACAGCTACCAACGAAGTTTGATGGTTTTATCAAGGGTCAAGACTTTTCTTACAACAAATAGACTTGTACCCGAGGGTAAGATAACTGCAATCTCTTTTATCATTTTACATAATTGCTGGATCCTCTCATGCCATGTGCAACTGACAAACCCAAATTTATAATGTATGGTTTGTAATATGCTAGAATCTCTCAAAGTTATGCTACTATGTGGCTCTGATTTACTGCAATCTTTCTGCACTCCCGGTGTTTGGATTCCTGAACAAGTAAAAACCAAGGCACATCATCGTTAAATTATATAAACTGAGATTTCGTTTTTGTCGATTCTACTCATAGTTATGCTCTGTTTTTTCAATATTTTGTTTTTGGAAGGTAAAGGCCATTTGCAAAGACTATGGCATTGTGTGCATCCCTAGAGAAGAACAAGACGTTGAAAGTATGATCGTTGGTGACAGAATCTTAAACGAAACTCGTGTAAGTATTACCTTAGTTTCTTGTTTCGGCTTCTCTGGATCAATCAGTCAATTTTTCTTTTGCAGGATAACATCAGAATCGTCAACAATTTTGTTCCTAATCAGATTAGCTCAGGAAGATTAAGGTAGATTGATATTTACTCATCCTCCTTAAGAACTATTCTTTCTTCACTATAGAAAATAGCTTCTCTTGCTCACCCCTCATGGCTTCTTACAGGCACTGCATTTCGGGAGGATTATCAGTTAAGTACTTGACTGAAGATGGAGTAATAGATTATATCAAACAACACCAACTTTACACTCAGCGCTCGAATGACAAAAGCTGAGAAGTATTATTTCTTCACCAGATTAGTAAAATATTAATACAACAAGCTTTTCAAATAATCGTGTCACTAACAGATGTAATCATATCATATCAATTGTAATTTGTTGAAATTAGTATTTTTGGATTCTTATTTATCAAATCTCTGTATCACATCCAAAATTTCATGATCAAGTAAAGAAAGAATAAAAAGACAAATCAAAAACGCTCTCCCCTCGGGTTCGGTTAGTGTTTGTTCAGGTTGTGTAATTCGATTTTTCGTTTAATTTGAAAACTGAAAAGTCAGTCGATTTGAGCCGAAATTTGTGGTTTGGTTTTGGTTAATTTGATTTTCATTTTTCTTACCAAACTAAACCGAAGTTTTAGACTTTTAAAGGTTTCTTCAACAAATTAAATTTACTAATCGTATAAACATTTGACAAGATAAAAACACAACTACTCCAGACAAGACTTTACACTGAGCTCGAAAGACAAAAGCTGAGAAAGGATTATTCCTTCACGAGATCAAATATTGCACACGCTTTTTCAAATAACCGTGTGTGATTAACAGATGTAATCATATCAAATATATGTTTCAGTTTTCAAATTACCGAAAAACTGCCTGTTTTTGTTTCTTAATTTGATTTTCATTTTTCGTTAGAACAGAAGTGTTAGATTTTTTTTGGTTAAATTTTGGTTATTTTTAATTAGTTTATTCAAAATATTGGTGTAAATGTCGCGGATTACTTAGGCCTTGATACCATTTGTTGCGTATCCTTAAGCCTTCTGATACCACTTGTAGAGTCAATCGTAACTCTAACAAGACTTTGCTAGGGTTCACTTTAATCCTCTGGTCCCTTGATCTTTTCCATTGATTCAATCCTTGTTCATGACTCAAGAATTTTTCACCCAGTTCATGGCCGCAGCGCGCTACATCTGGGGTGGATCCAGGATCCACAACATCCACTACGAAGTATCGGAAAACACCTCCGATATGGTTTACAAGATCATAGACTCTCTCTGTTCCTGGATATGCAAACCCTAGAGAGTATACAAAGAGATATACAAGAGGTATATGGCTAAGAGTTAAGCCTAGAACAACATATCAACTCTAGCTTACTTTATCTCTCTAAGAGATGTCATGGAAGCCTTCCTGGATGTTTGAGGCTCGTGCCTCCCAGAAGCTTGGCTTAGAGATCCCTGTCGTGATCTCTTCTTCTTTGTATTGTCAGTACTTAACCTAATGGACTTTATCGATTAGGCCCATAGGTTTGTCCACGCGTGACTTGTGCGACTCGGCCCAGCCAATGAACAAGTCCGATGGGCTTGACCAAACCTCACAAATCTCCATCTGTTTGGTCCAAGTCCATAACCCTTCATTTGTGCTCGACACCTCCTGAAGCTTGAGCAAACCTGCTCATCCTTTGCATCTCCTTGTCTTCTCTTATCACTTCTCAGTTCTTTCAGCTCCATCTTAAGCTAAGCTTGAAGTCTCTTCATGATCTTCTTGAAACCTGCATAAGCTTACACTTATACACACAACCGCATAAGTAGATTAAACACTTAAATCCACTTAGCCTCATCAACGAAAATAGACATCATCCTTGATGAAAGGTATGTGACAACCCCATTGCCATTATGAATTTCCATCACCTTCATCTATTGTCTTGAGTAGAGATTCTGCTACACTCCAAGTGTCAAGCTTAACTCCTCATTGACGTTGTGTTACTTCATATCTTATTACTCCTCGTGAACTTATCAACAACACAATCTTGCTGTCAAAATCATGAACATGTTCAATTCTTGAACAGAAACCTGAACATCCTTCTGCAAGTTGATTTCTTCCTTAGCCTTTCGATTCCACTCATGTGCACTGAGTCTTGAACCGAATTAGATGAATTCTGTGCAGAAACCTTCAAACCATATATGCTTCAGACCTGAAACAACCTCTGATTCTCTGCTTGTTTAAAACACTCCAGCCTTGAACACATTTTGTACCGCTGTTACTCAGAACAGGACCCGCCATCCAACCATCACTGCTGGACAGACTTTCGACACAACCTTGGTTCACCCTTCATGTTGTTAACTGAAACTGCTATCAAATAATTCTCCTTGAATCAACCGCAAACCTTGAAGTCACTCATGCTCCATATCTCTGAAACAATCTTTGACTTATCCTCGATGTTCTTGACCAGACTGCACTTGAGCATCACTTTGTACCGCTGCACAAGCAGGACACGCCGCCTAACACCACGTGATTAGGAAGACTTTCGACACAAATGTCTTTGCTCCACCATCTGATCAAACTGTTCTGCAACCACAGAATTCCCACTAACAGATTTAGACTCCACTGCTAGTTGAATAAACTAAGCCTCATACCATATAGTCCTTGGTACGCCTTGGCTCTCCTTCACGAGCTGCTTGTGATATCTTATCTAGAATCTCTGATATCCCTCCTTTACTCAGCTGTGAATTCATTACCTCAATATCCTTCTTGTATTGATATGTCTCCAAATACCGAGACATGTGCATCACCGTCAACGACTTGAACATGCTTGTTACTCATTGAATCCGCCATTAGCTTGATGAGTACCTGGCCACCAATGAGTATCTGGTCATCTGCTAATGCGATTTCCTGAGGACATTGCCTTAAAATTTCCCTGTGACGCGACCATATATCCAGAACTCTCCTTATTCTGTTCCATAAATGCAATCGGCTTTTTCTGCATTTATACCTTTCATGAAACTTCTTTCAGCTCCATGACTTGAGCTTAAGATGAGCCTGCTTGTGGAGAACAAGTCTTACCCTTCCTGAGATGGATAAACTGTAAGACAATACCCTGCAATCCCTTCAATATCTTCTAATAGTTTTTTATTTTGCTTCATCTCACCATTCTTCATCTTCACTGCTCAATACCTCAGTTTAACTAAGTACGTCACCACGATCCTGCATCATACTCGGCTCTGTGTTTCTCTGTATCAACCTCACTGCAATGTATTCCTGATACATATGTCGATTTCACTTGTCTCTCCTACAAGTTACCTTATGTAAGACTCCTCTTAAAAATCTCCTTATGATGCGTCTTGTACTTGTTAACTGATCTTGACATTCCTGGCCTCGACACACTGAACATATCCACGAGCCTCTTATCATGGATAACCTTTCCTTTCAGCTCTTACTCTCTTGAGCTGACCAAGATGTTAACCGGAACTTATACCCTTCAGCTGAACCAATCAAGACATCTTCTAAACAGAAAACCTGTGACTCACTCCACCTGGAATCAGATTATATATCCCTGATGCATCAATCCTTATATAATCTCAGTGGCTCCACCAGAATCAAATAACCTGTAGAAGTACCATCTTTTGTAACTTGAGCTTCTGCAACGGTTCGTGGTTCCTTGAATATGTGTCCTTTTACCATATCTCTCATCACCCAAGCTAGTGATGCTCCTGAGATACGCCCTTACAGCTTCTCTCGTGTCAAACTCAAACCCATGGTGAGTTTATCCAGCTGTAACTATACTCGAACCATAACCTATTCAAGTATGAAGTTCCGACCTGGTCAAGTCTGCAAATTTCTCCTTTTACCTTTGAGCTTCAATTCTTGTCCGAGATCTCCACCTTGACCACTATGGTCGTGACACCAAAACCAGCGTCCTTTACTTCTCTATTCATCTGGAATTGTCGACTCAGACATCCATGACGATTCCTCTAAGATATAACTCACACAGGCTTCTGCTAGCTGTGGTAGCGACTTTCTGCTTCTTGAACAAGTATTGAAGACCGTTGTCTCATACCCTTAATCCTCAGGATTACAACCAATCGTAACAACCTGTTCAATCCGATTCTGTCTGCGCATTTTCCTCTGCCTTTGACCAGAATCTTCAAGCTAAGTCTAACCTTGAATCGCCTTTTACCCTTAGGTTTCTTCTTGTCACTCACACAACCTTACTAAAGCTTCTACATGTTGTTATCACAAATAGTCATTTGCTCCAACATACTCTCTTGTAGGTTTTACACACTTTGTGCCTTCGCTCTAGTTGCTTCTTCGTGGAGGTACAACCTATTCCTGCCACACTGACTTGGTGAATATTCTGGCTTTTTTTTTATAGCTAAAAACTTTTCCTGTCACTCACACGACCTCACTAAAGCTGCTACATGCTGTAACCAAAAATAACCATTTGCTCCAGCATATACTTGCGTAGGCTTTTACACACTTTTCCCTTGCTCTAGTTTCTTCTTCGTGGAGGTACAGCCTGTTTAAGTCACACTAACTTGGTGACTCCTCTGACTTTCTTCTACCAGCCAGAAATATTTCTTCTCATGCACCCACGAGACCGACTTGAACTGACACAAAAACAGAATCACCTATGTTTCGTTATATAGTTGCCACACGACAACCAACCTGTGCAGATGCAAGATCCGTTGGTCATCTTTCGCAAAGATAACCTGCATTCCTTGTGATCCCTGAATGCCTTCAGTCTCTGTGAGATTGACGACCTTTGATTCCGTCTCCTTAAGCCTATCTTTGACTTAATATGAGTTTGTCTTCCCTTGAGATATCATCCATCCCAAACGACTCAAATCAATCTCCAACACATTGATCACGACACGCCCACCTGTGCAGCTATTCTGCTACAGCTTGCGCGGATCTTCCCTTTCTTGCAAATAACTGCTGCATCCCTTGCAACTCTCTCATCATGATTTCACAAACCTGAAACCATCACGTGCATTGAGATCTTCCACTGTGAACATGTTTCTTCCTCTGTCTCTGACGTTGTCTTTGTCTACCACATACAAACGCCATCTGCTTCTTTCCTTGACGATGTCTATCTTTCAGCATCATCTCTGGTTTGTCACCCTTGAAAACAATGATGAGATCGTGACTACAAATCTACTGATTCTTCTTCTCCAGAATTTCCAGCTGATGTCGATGCTAAGTTGAAGCTCTTCCGGAACCTGAATCGCCACTGCCTCAAACTAGAAGCTCTTTGACTTAGTCCTTATCCAACCTCAACAGTCCGAAGACACCAAACTCCTTATCCTGAGAATTTCTCTGTAACAATTTGAATGAACACCTTATCTTGAACATCTCTCTGAACCGCTGATGTTGCCAACAGAACCCGCCGCTTAGCTCAACTTGCTAAGAAGACTTTCGACGCAAAGAATCCCTGCTCAACCTCTGCTTAACCAAATTATTACCTCTGCAACCGTGATACCCTGTAGACCCACTTGTTTCACCTCATATGTCTGAGATGCCAAAACAAACTACTACTGAATCCCATGCAGAAAACCCGAAACAAACATATTTCCATCCTGAATCAGTCTCGACTTGACACAGTCACCTGTTCAGCCGAACTCCACCTTGAACACGCAAACTCCGCGTTCTTGCAGATTCATACCAGCAGAAAACTATGTGTTACGCACAACACTATCTGCTTAGAAAACCACAATGCATTCCCTGTGAAAATAGCATTCTTGTAGTAACTCGTTCTCTGAACATCTACCCAACTGTAGACTCTCATAATCACACATAGACGAACCCGCATGAGTTAATTTCCTTCAACCCTTCTGCAACACCCATCATGCTGACTAAAGAATACCATCTGATACTCGACCAGCCATGAAACACTCATCTCATTCAAGCTTCTAAGGTGTCCCCTAGTTCCTAGAATTCCATGAGATACCAAACTGAAATTAGAACACCATTGCGACTGATATACTTGTAGATTGTATCCGAAAACCCTCACTGGATCTTCTGACAATCTCATACAAAACCAGTGTGAAACCCTTGTGTTTCACTGTGCTTTCAGTTCCAATAACTTGCAGAACATGAAGAAATCCATGACTCCAATGCTTAATGTCACACACGTCTTGTGACTGCAGATCGAAGACAGCTCTGAAACCTCTGTTTCTTATGGTAGCAGCCTGCCACCATTTTATCTTGTGAGTAACCTGAAACCCTTCTCACATAGTAGCACATTCTTGCACCCTTGGAGAACTTTAGAGAACCTCTGATTTCATAAACTCGAAATCATCTCAACTGATTCAACTGACTTGTGAATCCTCCTCCGTAAACTTGTGCAGCTGCCGCGAAGACGTCCAACAGTTTTCCTTCTTCTCTTGTAAACTGAAAATCTCTTTTACCTGATCTTGATCTCGGTGTATTACTCTGATTAGGGTAATACCACGTGACTACCAGCTTCATATGTCTTTCCTCCTCGAGACGTGGACTCCATGAATCAATGAGCTTGTGCTCTGATACCACATGTTGCGGAATACTTAGGCTTTGATACCACTTGTTGCGTATCCTTAAGCCTTCTGATACCACTTGTAGAGTCAATCGTAACTCTAACAAGACTTTGTTGGGGTTCACTATAATCCCCTCGTCCCTTGATCTTTCCCATTGATTTAATCCTTGTTCATGACTCAAGAATTTTTTACCCAGTTCACGGCCGCAGCACGCTACATCTAGGATGGATCCAGGATCCACAACATCCACTATGAAGTATCGGAAAACACCTCCGATGTGGTTTATAAGATCATAGACTCTCTCTGTTCCTGGGTATGTAAACCTTAGAGAGTATATAGAGAGTATACAAAGAGGTACATGGCTAAGAGCTAAGCCTAGAACAACATATCAGCTCTAGCTTACTCTATCTTTTTAAGAGATGCCATGGAAGCCTTTCTGGATGTTTGAGGCTTGTGCCTCCCAGAAGCTTGGCTTAGAGATCCCTGTCGTGATCTCTCCTTTTTTTTATTGTCAGTACTTAACCTAATAAATTTTATCGATTAGGCCCATAGATTGTCCACGTGTGATTTGTGTGATTCGGTCCAGCCGATGAATAAGTCCGATGGGCTTGACCAAACCTCACAGTAAATCACTTTATTTTAAACTTAATACAAAAATAAACTAACCGATTGTGGAATCGAATCATTAACCAAAATAATTTTAGAATAGTGTCGATCGAATTAGAAGAACTTATCGAATATGAACCGAAACCGGATATTCTGGTCCGGTTCAGGTCAAACCCACAGGCAGACTCTACTGTCTCTTTCGTCTTTATTCTCTTTCAGAACAGAGAACGACCGCAACTCCAAAGGAGGTAATGTCTCTAATTCGAAACCCTAAATTCTTCTTCTCCCTTCTCAAACGGGTATCACAAGCTCCTTTAGAAACTCAGATGAAACCCTTGAATTCGAGATGTTACGCCACCGGCGAGAAACTAAGTGTTAAAACCCGAATCGAGAATCAGAGAAAGGCTCAGGCTGCGATGTTAGATTACTTCTACATCACGAGAGGGTTACAGTTTCTAGTCGCAGAGAGTATGAGCAAGAACGCGCCTCTATTCAACGATCATCTCTTAGAGAAGTTGGATTGTGACACTCCCGATGATGATGATGCTGACATCGCTCTATCGATCACTAGGTTTCTACGGTTCCATCCCATTAATGAATTCGAGCCTTTCTTCGAGAGTTTGGGTCTGAAGCCATCGGAGTACAGTCGTCTGCTTCCTAGTGATAAGATGTTTTTGAATGAAGATGCTTTTCTGCTTGAGAATTACAATACTTTTTGGATATATGGGATTGGTTTGAAGCAGATGGGGAAGATCTTTAAGGAAGCTAGGGAAGTTTTTGGGTATGAGACCGGGGTTTTAGCTAAAAAGATCAAGGCTTTTGAGGATTTGGGGTTGAGTAAGTCGTTTGTATCGAGGATTATAGTTTGTAGCCCGAGTGTACTCGCTGGGGATATGAATGTTGAAGTGGCTAAGGCTTTAGAGATTCTGAAAACCGTGGGGATTGGTGTTGATTGGGTTAATGAGAACTTGTCAGAGGAGGTGTCCTATGATTGGAGTTCTATGCACAGGGTCTTAAGCTTGCTTAGAGATCTCTGTTTCAGTGATAGTGAGCTGTGTGAGTTGATCAAGAAGCACCCAAGACTTGTTTTTGAGGATTCAGGGGAATGGACTCTGTTTCTAGCTGGGTTTCTAACCAAGCTTGGGTTATCTAAGAGTGAACTCTCTTCGTTTTTTCTAATATTCCCGGAAATTGAGGTGAAGAAATGTGTTTTGAATCTAAAACATTGCTTCTTGTTCCTGAAGCAGATCAAGATGGAGTGTGATAAGATGGGTAAGATTTTTCGTGCTCACTCCTCTTGGCTTGGTGCATGTTCTTTGAAGAAACCCAGAACCTTACTTGATAGACTGAACGTTGGGACTAGGCGGCTTTGTCAAGTCATCCAAGAAAACCCAGAGGAGATGAAAAAATGGACGATGGGTTTAAAGGTGCAGCCACTTCCTCCTACAGGAGAAGAGGAAGCGTCGAGGTTAATGAAGACACAGTTCTTGATCAACCTCGGATACGAGGAGAACTCAGAGGAGATGGAGATAGCTGTCAAGAAGTTCCGAGGCCGAGGATCAGAACTCCAACAAAGATTCGATTTCCTTGTGAGTTTGGGTCTGAACGAGAAGGATGTCCGAAATATGGTGAACGCTTTCCCTCAGATTCTGTGTCAAGCGTCTGATCTCCTGGAAGCAAAGGTTAACTACATTGTCAACGAACTTGGTTATCCGTTTTCGATCTTTGTTACTTTCCCTTCTTGTCTAGTGTTTACTCTCCAGCGGATGAAGCTCAGATTAGGTATGATACCGTATATGGAAGGCAGAGCAAAGGCAAAGGCAATTAGCAGTTTACTTGGGTGCACGGACCAACATTTTGTGTCTCACTATGTAAACCGCCACCCTGATGGGCGTAAACATTGGGAGGATTTGAAGAAACGGATTCTTTACGAGTAGAACAACTAATTTCCTTGATCCTTTGTGTTCAAGATCCACCATGTGATCCCCAAATCAGTGTTCATATCAGATGTAAATCTTCATAGCTTCGAGTTGGGGACCTCGAAGATCTTTTTTTCAGCTGAATATTATGGGAGTAAATTAGATTATCAAGACCCTTAGTATTAGAGTTGAAGCAGCTAAGCTACTACAAGTCATGCTCCTCCGTGGCTAGGTTTTACTCCAGTCTTTCTGCACTCTCAGTGTTTTTGGATCTGTGAGGAGGTAAACCAGTACATTTCTAGACCATATATGTAGTAGTCTCGTAGAGAACCATTTGGAAATGCTGCTCGCTTGTTATATGAACCGAGTTTAGTCTTTGATTCTACTCATTCTATATTTGCTTTTTGAGAATTCTCTATAGAATGTTACATAACATTGCTTTGCTTTCTGGATCGAATGAAAGAGATATGATCCGTGTTTTTTTTTCCTCTTTCCTCTTAACCAGAAACAGAGATGTTAGACTAGTGACGTTTTCTGCAGGGGAATTCATTTCATCTGTTGATTATCATGTTTTTTTAATAACTTTCTCAAGTTTGGGGGTTGAGAAAGTTTATGTAATGAATTGTTTTGGTTTTAACCAGGAGTCTTCACTTCAGAGAATATTTCACTTAACAGTCAAAATGATTTCTCATGTCAGGTTCTCTTTTCTTTTAGGTAATCTGTCTTTTTTGCGGGAATTACCGTTTTACGTGACGGAATATGGAGGTAATAGACTATCAAGTCTATTACATTATGAAGAAGAACCTCATCTCCGAGACACAAAGGCTATGGTCATACTAGTCTCTTGTCTGAAAAGCTAAGTAGAGGTAGCCACTACTTTACTTGCGTGCTCAGATGAATGTTCTATAAGAGAAAAAGAAAAAAGAAAACAACAGAGCCGAAGTATACAGATACTGTCAAACTAGTATTGTGGGATACAATTCCAAGAACAGTACTTTGCGTCTTGGTTCTCTCTGGAGAAAAACGAAGGGCAGCCTTTGAAAAATACCGGGAAGGGGCAACGGCGGTCGCATCGACTACAAATTATTCGGGTGAGTGAAGTGTTGTGAAGAATCCGATACTCTTAACACTTCGCGGGTATGCAGTTCAAACGAGAAGCAGCTCAACTTGACAGTATTACCAGGTTTCATGTACATGTCTCTCCCAAGCAAACATTCAGCGTGAAGAGTGGTGCAGCCGTCGTCGCATTTATAGAACACCAGTTCGGTTTTCGTCTCCCCGCGGTACCCTGGATCTTTTACTTGTTCTATTTTGCCTTCGCAGACCTCACACCAATCTGGCTGGTCACTCGCTTCTTTCCCACGGCAAAGTTTGAGAAAATGATGGCCGTGCTTATGCCTTGCCTTGTAAGGGAAGGTAGCGCAACGGTAACATATTCTGTAATCATCGTCGCATTCCATGCAAACTAGTTTCGGGTCATAGCTCTCGTATTTGCACATTCGACATCGTGACGCTGCGCTCGGCTCCAGAGGTAGGTATAAGGGGTGTTGGTGGCCTTCGTATTCAAACGGTTCCGTGATCGAGGCGCACCGTAAGTCTAGCATGAAGATCGCTTTATCTATCCGATGCTTATAGTACAAAACGCTGCCTTTACGAGCACAAGCATCGCAGCTAAACGGCTCTCCTTTGAGATCAAGCTGTAGTGTAAGCGGATGCGGATGCAAGGGATGTCGTATCATGCGTGGCGCACTTGCACAGCTTTCATGAAGGATGAAGTCATCGCATGACGTCGACATACCAACAACGCAAGAGTAAAACTTTCCCTCGTAGATTGGAAGGGCACACCCTCGACAAAACCTAGTTTCCTCGTAATCTATGAGGGTCTCAAGTTTCAGATTGTGACTATGACAAGGATGGAGTATTACCCCGTCGGCTATCCTCTCGAACGGCTCACCATCGTCTATTACGTCATCTTCTTCTGGTACATCATCGAGGTATTTTTCATCCCACACTCTTCTATCTAACGCGCATTTCGAATGAACAAAATACGATTCGCCTTTGCTGCAAGTGTACGCACCGTAATCGTTGTCCACCGGTTGACGGCAGACTCCACAAGACAAGTTTCCAGTGGGGAGAGAAGAGGTGAAAGACATACGGTGGTGGTGACGAGATATTCTTACGACATGCGGGAAACCTATGCATTTTTTATGGATTGCAAAGACGCATTGGATACAGATGTATGTGGGGTCGAGGTTTTTGATTTGGGCGCAGAAATGGCAAACCAAAGAAGCTTGCGCGGGGAAAAACGTGAGAGGGTGGGGATGGGTTTTTGGATGGTGTTCAACGCGTGGTATTGGCTTCATCGCACAGGAAGCGCAGATAAACAGCTCGCAGGTTTTACAATGGTACAACCAATCCTGCATGGCACCACAACAAATGCATCTGTTATCTATAAACTGAACGTAAAGCCGAAGAGGATGAAGCGGGTGGGAAGGGTGTCTGATCTCAAGCGGACACTCTACACATTCTTTGTGGAACTGTTGTCGGCATTGAAGACATGCGTAATGGCTTTTGCTGACCCTTGAACTTACGCACGCACCGCATTTGATTTTGCCCTCAACACCTTTGACATTAAGGACCACAGAGAGCTTACAAATATCAGGCTGGTTGGAATCAAGCAAAGATTCACCTTGCTGATCATCACCGCTTCTTCTACGGGGGAAGGGAGATGAAGAAGTGACTGGATAAACCTCGTACTGATCAGCATTTTCCTCCTCCAGTTTTAACTTTTGAGTTTTGATGCGTGCATAAGGACAGAAAAATGAGGTTGGGTTATCTGGGTCTGGTTGTGTTAGTGTGTATACCAGAACTGATTCTTCATCTATTTTCTCCTCACGAAATACACCCAGAGAACTACTCATGGTGTTACAATAGTGGGGATTTGGTTTTTTTTTTTTAATGTTCTTCTAGGCCTTCTCCTCTTCCAGATATTTATTAGCCAGTCATTGAATATAGAACTTGAGAAGACAGCTTAGCTTGGTCTTATTAAACTCTTTCTTTGTTATAAAAAAGTCGTTTGTAATTGATCTCCAATGGACACTCGTATTTAATGAAGATGGGACCGTCTCTTCCGGTTCAACTGTTAACAATCGATAAATGATCGTACAAATCATTTAATGTAGCTTCGTGTTGGTTTACGAACTATTCGTTAAACTTTATGTTTCCAAATTGTCAAACAAAAAAAGTTGCAATAGAAATTGTCAACAAAAAAAGTTTCACGTGCGAACATTACTCATCCTTGACAATATTACCTGTCACAACGATTTAATTTCTTTCTTTTAAGATATACAGCTAACTTTCTTTGGGTTATATTATTTGTTAAAGAAGTCACTGATCACTGTTTACTACTGACTATCTACTACTATTGTTTTAGTTGATCTGATCTGTTATAGAGAGGGAAGACAAAAGTCATGGTAAACGGGAGCAGGTCAGGAATTCACGTCGGACGAGATATTAATTGCAACATTAAACAGGAAGTCCCACTTACAAAAAAAATCCATAGTTATCGAGTCCCGATTCCTCAATAAAAGTATCTCCAAAACTTCTTTATTTTAAAATTTGGCAAAACCTCAACTATAAAGTTTGAGGGTGTTTTCCTCTAAAAATAAAACCTTATATTAAACCTTCAAACTTTTGTATTTTACTTAATAATTCTAATGTTTAGTAAAATTTAATTATAAAATATACAATAAAAGTATTATAAACCAAATTAATAAATAAATATTATATTATATTATACTAAAATATTGCTTGTAAATAAAAACATACAAAATAATTCTCTAAATATAAACAAATTACATAATTATTCATAATAATTACTTCCATAATAATCTTATATATGATCAACTAAGACATTTTGAAGTGATAATAAATTTTTCATTTATAGATTACCGAGTTAAAAAGTTTTTAAAACGAGCATTCTTGTTTAGTATCTTTTCAATTTATAACACTAACGTCGATCTTGCATCTCTAATCAGTACGTTGATATCACATTCGTTTTCAATAATCATGTTATACATAATAGTGCACACTGTTATTATATTATATAACAACATTTAATCTTTGTATAAAATTTGTTGTAATATTATTCAAATATTTTATATTAAAAAAACTAAAATGATTAAACAAAAAAGTTATTAACATTATTTGAAAGCTACACAAATAAAAAAATTAGAAAAGTAAAAAACTTTAAATATAAGGTTTCGTACAGTGAAACCTTATATTCGAAGTTTCACTATACAAAACCTTAAAATTTAAAATTTTAAGGTTATTTTCAGAGTGCATAAAACCTTATATTTAAAGTTTTAAAGGTGTTTTTGGAGATTTTCTAAGCTCTAAACAAAATACAAGTAGTTAGCGGCTGAAAACTTCTACTACGAACTTGGAAAGTACAGAATGAGTAGCATCACTGATGCCTGATGGTACCTGAGAAGGTTTCAAAACTTAATATTGAAAGAAATAAATAAACAGAGAATTTAGAAAAGTGAAAACAAAGAGATTCTTCTTTGAGAAACTTGAAAAAAATTGATAGACTAATTTATAATCAAGATTAGAAATTTCACTAAAGATAGTTTGATCATTACGTACAATAATAGACCAATTTAATAAAATGCCTTACATGAGATTGTTCTACCTTTAAATTGTATTTTAATTTCTTCTATTTTATGATAAAAAAATATTTTAAAATATTATAAATAAATATAAATTACAATTTATTTTAAAAATAAAAAATAATAAAAAGTTCTATAATATATAAATTATTGAATAGAGAAAATACTAATATTTTCAACTATAACTTTAATTACCTCGAGATTTTGACATCTTTTTGTAATCAGTGTGCTAGCAATCATTTTTTCTATGTTCTATTTTATAATTAATTTTTGACCGAAACACGGACATCCGTTTGTACACACGGATACCCGTGGACTGTCTATCAGTATTCACTGATTCTTATTTGATTGAAGTACACACAGATTCTTATTTGATTGATATTCTTAATACTAGATCAAGGTAAAAAATCATAGTCTAGATCATAATTTGTTTCATGGCCAGAAGTTGTTCGATATAATGCTATATTTATTTTCTCGAGAAGTCTCTCAGGAATGTTACATATCATTGCTATTCTTTTTGGATTGGATGAAAGAGATATGTTGGTCTACTTTTTTGTCTTTCCTGTTAACCAAAAAGGATGCTATTCTAATGATGATGCTTCTGCAGGAGAATTCATTTCATCTGTTAATTGTCATTTTTTTTATGAAGTGCTTTTTTGAAGATGCATGTAATAACTTTCTCAAGTTTGGGACTTGAGAAAGTGTATGTAGTGGGATTATTTTGGGTTTAATCTTTAGTTTTTAGTTTGTCAAAGAGATGATCTAACTTACAGTCAAAATGATTTCTCATGTCAGCTGTTTCTCTTTTCTTGTAAGTAATCCATCTTATTTTTTTTTTGCGGGGATTACCGGTCTACATGACGGAAGACAGAGGTAATAGACCATTTGGAGTCCATAGTTGATCTTTCCCAGAGCATGAGATTCAAACTTTTCACACTCATCTTGAAACTCAAGTTACCCACAAGGCCATAACACATATATCTTCTTCTTTTTTTAAATGAGTTTGGTACAGCTATACAAAATTCCACTTCATTACATGACAACATTTTTGTCTACATCCCATTAAAAAGACGTAAGCAAACGTTTCTTCAGAAATTCTCCAAGACTTACGACATGTGTTATGCCATGCGGCAGATTATACGAAACACAGGAAAAAAACAGCTATTAAGTCTTAACTCTCAGTGATACAAGATTGATCTCATCTTGCAAACCAAAGACCAAACTCATCTTCTCAAGCTAAGTCATCAACATGTTGTCTCTCCAAGCTTCTTTCTCTATCACCTTCTATATATCCCTTCTCAGCTTTGTCAATCTAAACTCAGCTTCCGATTCAAACTCTGGTCTCTGCACTCCTTACCCATGCAACCAACCGCCTCAACCACCTTCCTCTACAGGCTACTCTCCATACGGTAATCCTCCTCCACCGCCTTCATCGTCCTCCCCACCTCCACCGCCACGTTCTCAGTGCCCTCCTGTTCCTACAACAGGCTGTTGCAACCAACCACCACCAGCGTCTACGTATTATTCTCCTCCGTATCCTTATTTTTACACTCCTCCTTATCCTTACGGTACTCTCGGCGGAGGAGATCAAACCGGTGGCGGCCAAGGAGCTGGAGGTGGCGGAACTGTAGCAGCTGTGGCTTACTATGCTTCTTCTTCCTTGCCGGTTTATGCGTTGATGCTTGTGTTATCTTGTGCTTTTGTTGTCTTCTAGGGGCATGCATATGGTTTACATAAATATTTCTATCAAAAGCCAACCTTCTTTCTCCCGTTGTTATCTCATCAGACTTTAGGAACATAAATATAAATAAATCAAAAGCTTTTATACGTTTTGACTTGAAACTTGTATATCAAGAAAAAACGCAAATATATTAAAATCTTGTAGCAAGAGGCAAATCTACTCCACAATGAATCACTTATGATTTTTTACATAAACATTAGCTTTTAAATGTTGCAAAATGATCATATTATTTGATTTAATCTTCACTTTCATAGATCCAATTACGATTTTTTCCCAACCAAAAGCTAAACCGTGATCAAATCAAAAACCGGTTCGGACAGTGTGCATTGTGTGGTAACAGATCACTACCGTCCACGTCATTCTAAATAATCTATCAAGGCTAATCAACGGTGGTAATCTGATCCTTCACGCGAAAAAAACAATAAAGATTAAAAAAAAAAAACAATTACGTGGACTCGAAAATCGAAGAGAAGAATCTATCATCACTCTACTCTGTTATCTTCAGAGGTTATCAGAGAGAGAGGCATGAATGGCTTCTCTTCCTTTCAACGCTATCCCGATCAAACTTCCACATTCAGCGCCAACAAAACCTCACGATGAACATCCTCGTAATCCTTACTTTCACCGCGTTTCGTCTCTGTGTAAGAACGGCGAGATCAGAGAAGCTCTGAGCTTAGTCACGGAGATGGACTTCAGAAACGTACGCATCGGTCCCGAGATATACGGCGAAATCCTCCAGGGATGCGTCTACGAGAGAGACTTCCACACTGGGCAGCAAATCCACGCTCGTATCTTAAAGAACGGCGACTTCTACGCGAGGAACGAGTACATCGAGACCAAGCTGGTGATCTTCTACGCGAAATGCGACGCTCATGAGATCGCTGAAACTCTCTTCTCGAAACTGAGGGTTCGTAACGTGTTCTCCTGGGCGGCCATCATCGGTGTGAAATGCAGGGCTGGGCTCGTCGAAGGAGCGTTAACGGGTTTCGTCGAGATGCTCAAAGACGAGATTTTTCCGGATAATTTCGTGGTTCCGAATGTTTGTAAAGCGTGCGGCGCGTTGCAGTGGAGTGGGTTTGGGAGAGGGGTTCATGGGTACGTGGCAAAATCTGGTCTTTACGATTGTGTGTTTGTGGCGAGTAGCTTGGCGGATATGTACGGGAAGTGCGGTGTTTTGGATGATGCGAGGAAGGTGTTCGATGAAATTCCTGAGAGAAATGTTGTTGCTTGGAATGCGTTGATGGGTGGTTATGTGCAGAATGGGATGAACGAGGAAGCGATTCGGCTTATGTGTGATATGAGGAAGGAAGGTGTTGAGCCGACTCGAGTCACTGTCTCGACTTGCTTGTCTGCTTCTGCTAATATAGGTGGGGTTGAAGAGGGGAAACAGTCTCATGCCGTTGCTGTTGTGAACGGGTTAGAGCTGGATAATATACTTGGAACGTCGGTACTGAATTTTTATTGTAAGGCTGGTTTGATCGAGTATGCTGAGATGGTTTTTGATCGAATGATTGGAAAAGATGTGGTGACATGGAATCTGCTTATCTCCGGGTATGTTCAACAAGGGCTGGTGGAAGATGCTATCCGCACGTGCAAGTTGATGAGACTTGAGAAGCTGAAGTTCGATTGTGTCACTTTATCGACATTAATGTCGGCAGCTGCGCGTACTCAGAACTCAAAACTCGGGAAAGAGGTTCAGTGTTATTGCATTAGACATAGTCTTGAATCCGATATCGTTTTAGCAAGTACCGTTGTTGATATGTATGCCAAGTGTGGCAGTATTGTTGATGCTAAGAAAGTGTTTGATTCCACAGTGCAAAAGGACTTGATACTGTGGAACACATTACTCGCAGCCTATGCAGAGTCTGGTCTTAGCGGAGAGGCTTTGAGATTGTTCTATGAGATGCAGCTAGAAAGTGTGCCACCAAATGTGATAACATGGAATTTGATCATTCTCAGTCTTTTTAGAAATGGTCAGGTAGATGAGGCCAAGGAAATGTTCTTGCAGATGCAATCTTCAGGTATAACTCCGACTATAGTCTCCTGGACTACTATGATGAATGGTTTTGTGCAAAATGGTTGCAGTGAGGAGGCAATTCATCATCTGAGAAAGATGCAAGAATCTGGGCTGAGACCAAATTTCTTTAGCATCACTGTCGCACTCTCTGCTTGCGCAAATCTAGCATCATTGCATTTTGGAAGATCAGTACACGGATATATCAGAAGAAATCAACCGCATTCGTCTTCGGTTTCGATCGAGACTTCTTTGGTTGACATGTATGCTAAATGTGGAGACATAAGCAAAGCAGAGAAGGTTTTCCGAAGAAAGTCATACCGCGAGTTGCCTCTCTACAATGCCATGATCTCGGCCTATGCATTGAATGGTAACGTGAAAGAAGCAATCACTCTATACAGAAGCTTGGAAGAGATGGACATCAAACCAGACAACATAACATTCACAAACGTCTTATCTGCTTGTAACCACGCCGGGGATATCAACCAAGCCATCGAAATTTTCTCTGATATGGTTTCAAAACATGGCATGAAACCATGCTTGGAACATTACGGACTTATGGTAGATCTTCTTGCATCTGCTGGAGAAACAGAAAAGGCCTTACGGCTAATGGAGGAAATGCCATACAAGCCAGATGCGCGGATGATCCAATCTTTGTTTGCTACTTGCAAGACTGAGTTTGTGGAGTACTTATCAAGGCAGTTGTTGGAATCGGAACCTGATAACTCTGGGAACTATGTGACGATATCGAATGCGTATGCAGTTGAAGGAAATTGGGATGAAGTTGTGAATATGAGAGAGATGATGAAAGCTAAAGGGTTGAAGAAAAAGCCTGGATGTAGTTGGATTCAGATTCAAGGAGAGGAAGAAGAAGAAGAGCATGTGTTTGTTGCCAATGATAAGACACATCTTAGGAACAATGAGATGCGAAGGGTGTTAGCATTGTTACTGTATGATATGTGCTCCGATTCCGAATGATGTTCTGTGTAGGATAAATTCACTAATGTCGGTCAAACTCTTGACATGATAGTTGTGAAGGAAATAAAATTCACAAAATCTATTTATATGAATATTGTTCTAACATCGTCGTCTGTCCTATCTTGTGTTGTCTATATACATAGAATGGAGAGTATTCTGTAAAGTCTGTGTAACTTAGTGTAACATCTGTTTTATCCCGAAAACCCCGTGCTACTTTCGGTGAAAATGTGGAGATGTTGAAGAGACTGCCAGTAATCTTTTCTTTCAGTGAAGAATTAAGAAGGAGATATTGGGTGTTAGTGCTTCTCTATAATCCTTCATCTGATTTTCTCGAGCAAAATGAAACTTGTAGTATTTATTTGTCTTCTTTTCTAAATCTATTTTAAAGGCTTGGGTCCAACAATTACCGTTGTTTTACATTTTAGAATGGCGAATTTGGAAGCCCCTAAATGATTTGATATTTAATACCCTTGATCTTAATTTATGGTTGGAGGTATCAATAAAAAAACAAAGAAGTAAGACTGTAACAGCTCTGTATAGAGAACAATCTTTTGCATGCAACCAAACATCTGGAAAAAGGTTTCCAAATCTATATTTTTGTAGCAATGCTGATCATTATTTGTATATGTCTACAACACCGCAAATGCTAGACGGAGTAGGATGGATCTAATATGGACATGATAGAAGAAAGCTACTCAGAGTCTCAGAGGGTCGTAAGCCCTACCACCAATATAATAGTAGAAGTTAAGACTCTGAGATGTGAAGTTTTTGATATAACTCTTTGTGAAGATCTTCATGTTTTTTTTTAGTTTAAAAGATCTTCATGCTTTATGTGGCCGATTATAATAAAGGAGAATTACAGAATATTCTCATGGATAGAAATATGTCTATCCTAATCTATTTGCATGATACAGTTAAAGCCACAAAATGTTGTAATTTCTTCTATAAACAAGTTAGGCGTGAATCTAATATTTTGGCTGATGAATTGGCCAAACGAGCTAGAACTAAATCACAAAAATATGTAACATAAAATCATGTAATTTTAATGATAATGAAATCAGTTGACGACAAAAAATTGTCTGTCTAATAATATTACTATATCCAAACAAAATATTACCATTTAACGCAGAAAAGTTTTAACTCATACTAAGACCACCTCCAATGGAGGTTCTAACAATTGGAGGTTCTAAATATAAATATATATGTAAGTATATATTGTATATGTGTATGTAGTTGTAGGGTTCATTAAATAGTATAGAACCCTCTTCAAAAGTTCTAAAAACTTTTGGATTTAGAACTTTTGGAGAGGGTTCTACACTATTTAATGGACCCTACAATTACATACACATATACAATATATACATACACACATATTTATATTTAGAACCTCCAATGGGTAGAACCCCCATTGGAGATGCTCTAATAATACCATCGTATCACACAGTTGACAAGCGATAACAGACCGTTGTATCTGATTTTCAGACAACTAGTTTACCCCAGTTATGTTCAACTTTGTACATGGACCGACCGATTGTCGGTGGAGAATCTGAAAACAGATCTCTACCATCCACGTGGCATGTATATTGATTAATACCTTGGTTCCACACATCGGTTAATTCCTCAAGGGCCCCTGAAGGATGCATCCACGCATTGCATCAACTTTAGCTTGTCACCGACACTGCCTCCAGTTAAAGTCTCAGATTCCGTCTAATCAGAGCTTTTTAAGGAGCAAATACAGTGTTTCTTTTACAGTTATTTAAAGTAGGGGTGGGACGGATCCGGATATCCGGGATATTCGGGATATCCGGATCCGGATCCGGATCCGTCGGATCCGTGATTTTAGGATTCGGATCCGGATCCGTGTCTTCCGGATATCCGGGTACCGGATACCCGTCTAGATATCATGATATCCGCGGGTATCCGGATTCGGATCCGGATCCGTCAAAATAATTAAAAAAAATAAAAATATTTTTTAAAATACAAAAAAATCTATAAATATTACATAAATTAAATATTTTTACAAAATTTATAAATATATTTATGCATATAATATTATTAAAATTAAAATATAATATTATAAGACTAATTTTATGTATAAATATTAATAAATAAACTATAATTATTAATAATATTTTAAATTTAATATATTTAAAAAACAACGGATCCGGATCCGGATATCCGGACCTAAAAATCCAGATATCCGGATTCGGATCCGGATTCGGCGGATCCGACATTTTACTATCCGGATTCGGATCCGGGCGCCCCGGATATCCTATTTTCGGAGTGGATCCGGATCGGATCTCGGATCGGATCCGGATCTCGGATAATAATTCCAGCCCTAATTTAAAGAATATCACTACTTGAACTAAGATATCTTAGGATTTTTATTTAATTATTTGAAAATTAAACGAAGAAGAAGATTCTATGCGTGTGAAATTGTCTTAAATTTTATTAATGATGGAGTAACGAGTTTCCTGATACCTTAATTTATGAAGAAGAGATACTCTTCCCACGTGACATGTTTGAAATTATTTTACAACATGTCATGTTTGATAAAAAGAAATAAAATAATAAACTCTAATAACTATTTGTATTGTGTGTGGGTTTTAGTCTGAAAAGGGTATTTCTATTTTGAGCTACACTTACAAGCAACTTCGCCTCCATCACATGATAGTTGTGATTCGCTAGAAAGATCTCAACAAAGGAGAACAAATCATAAACATTGCTAGCCAAATTAATGGTGACATATGAACAGTGGAGTATTAGACAAAGGTGTTGTAATTTGGCAAGGCTTCAAAATATCAAATGCATTCCCCCCCCCCCCCCCATACATTTTATTTTCAATTATAGCTAATTAAACTCTAAAGCAATACAAATCATTTGTTCATTTGATACTAGTTAAAATTAATAAATCAGATTAATAAATAGAAATGAAACCTTTTTGGTGTTTACCATCTAATATATAATCTCGTATATATATATATAAAATATCTACATTACTAATACTACATCACTACCACATAAAATAGTCTCTAAAAAGGTTTAATAATTCAATAGTATTTATAAAGAAATAGTAGGTGGAAAGAGTGGAAGCACAGGGTGTGACATGGTCTCACAAATCACAAACTCGCAAGCCCATAAGTTTAAATTCGCAATAAATCATCAAAATAATATCGCAATAAATATTAAATAAATACCAATGGCACAAAAGTAATTTCAACCGCAATCCAAGTCCATTTAAGTAAACCCCATCTTCCTCTTCTTTAAGCTCAGAGCTTTAGCTCACTCTCTCAAAAATCTCCAAACTCATCACATTCTCTCTCCACTGTCTCAACAATGGCGAAGAAGATGAGAGAAATGACCATCTCCTACATTCTCCCTATCATCCTCCTCCTCCTCGCCGTCGAAACACACGCGCACAACGTCACGCGCCTCCTAGCAAGCCACCCTTCTTTCTCCTCCTTCAACCATTTCCTCACCCAAACTCACCTCGCCGGCGAAATCAACCGGAGAACCACCATAACCGTCCTCGCCGTCGACAACGCCGCCATGTCCGCCTTGACCTCGAAAGGCTACACCATCTCCACCATCAAGAACATCCTCTCCCTCCACGTCCTCCTCGACTACTTCGGCGCCAAGAAAATCCACCAGATCCGCGACGGCTCGGCTCTCGCCGCCACTCTCTTCCAGGCCACCGGAGCTGCTCCGGGAACCACCGGATTCGTCAACATAACGGATCTGAGAGGCGGTAAAGTCGGACTCGGTCCCGACGGCGGAGATCTGTCTTCCTTCTTCGTCAAATCCGTCGAGGAGGTTCCGTACAACATCTCCATTATCCAGATCAGCAAAATCTTACCGTCGGAAACGGCGGCGGCTCCGAGTCCGGCTCCGGCGGAGATGAATATCACCGGAATAATGTCGGCTCATGGCTGTAAAGTTTTCGCCGAGACGCTTCTCACTAACCCTGGTGCTTCGAAGACTTACCAGGTACTTACTAAACCCTGATTACTACACGTAACTGGAAATATATTAGTCAAATAATTATTCAGTTATTAGATGCATGCTGCTGTATAAATGTAAATTAATCATTCACCCTGATTTTACAGTTAATTAAATACTTTATTTGATTTTTCCGTTTTCCGGTTAAAAACAAGAAATCAAGAAATATATATGCATGTTACCGTGTAAACACAGAAAATTGAATAAAACAAAAACAAAAAAGACTCAGACTCAGGTACATTCATTGAACAGATTAAACCCTAATTACTAGAATTAGAAACGATACCCAGTTAGTAGTAATTATTTTCGTTGTTAAGTTGGAATTTAACTTAATTAGAAAAGATGCATGTGCTTGTTCTATTGTCTTGTGGCTTATAGCCGTTGGTTTTGAAACAAAAGTCAAAAAGGTGTTGACAGTCTTAGGTAGCTAATGAACAAATATTTAGTCAAATATATAGACTTTGATTACCTCAGTTATCGCAACTTTATACGATTCTAATTTCTTATAATTCGAATTTAAAAGATTACCTTTTCTATATAAAAAGTTGCAATAATTTTCCCCACTAACTCAATTGCCAGTATAATTGAGTAGATAAATGAAGTAGTTGACAAATAAATTTAAAAGTTTTTGGACTGTGTTAATGTTGTAACAGGAGAGTATAGAAGGGGGCATGACAGTGTTCTGTCCAGGAGATGACGCCATGAAAGGATTCTTACCCAAATACAAGAACTTGACTGCTCCAAAGAAAGAAGCTTTCCTCGACTTCCTCGCTGTCCCAACCTATTACTCAATGGCCATGCTCAAATCCAACAACGGTCCGATGAACACACTTGCCACGGATGGAGCCAACAAGTTCGAGCTCACTGTACAGAACGATGGAGAGAAAGTTACCCTCAGGACAAGGATCAACACAGTCCAGATCGTTGACACTCTGATCGACGAGCAGCCTTTGGCTATCTATGCGACGGATAAGGTTTTACTGCCCAAAGAGCTGTTCAAGGCTTCGGCTGTTGAAGCTCCGGCTCCTGCTCCGGCACCGGAGGACGGGGATGTTGCGGATTCTCCTAAACCGGCTAAAGGGAAAGGGAAGGGGAAGAAGAAGAAGGCTGCACCGTCGCCTGATGATGATTCTTTCGGTGAGTCGGATTCACCTGCGGAAGGGCCTGATGGAGACGCGGATGAGGCGACTGCTGATGAAGCCAATGCGGTTAGGATCGTCGGAGGAGCAACGGCTGGTTTGGTGGTGAGCTTGTTCTGCTTGTTTGCTTCTTCAAAGCTTCTGTAGTTCACTTCTTCTTTTTGTTCGTTGTTCTAGAATCTTTATTTATGGATTTGAGGGAACGTTAATTGATGTTTATTTTAGTGTCCCTGTTATTGATTTTTATTTAAAGCTTGGGTGTCAAATTAATTAGTCGGTGGTTTTTTTTTTTTGGGTCTTTTTTGTTCACGTGTTTGTTTGGTTGATGATGTAATGAATGGTGTTGGCCGTTTGAATTGAGCACTCGTTTCTAGTACTTCCGCTTTTGCCTTAATACTCTACTTCTTGTTTATACCATACATGATACATAGTCAGAAGAATTAGGGTTGGTCCGGATCGGATAGTGCCATAATTTTGGTATTTGTTTTGTATCGTATGAATATCTGATTTTCCGATTTGTTTTGTTTCATATCTGGTTTTCCGGATATCCGGAATTCTTTTAGATATTTGCGAATATTTACGGGTGTTTACGGATATTTCATATGTAGACATATTTAATACAAGTAAATCTAAAAAAACTATACATATTTGTTTTTAAAAAAATATTTAACCAAAAATGAAAATTAGTGGAACTATATGTTCCATACTTTTTTATAATGAAATAATTTTTTTGATAAAACATAGAATTTTAGAAAATTGTAGTTTTTATAAAGATTTTATATTATTTCCTTAATTTAATACTTATATGTATTTTATAAATAAAAAATTATATGTTAAAATAAAAATTATACATATTTAATTGTAGATATACATTTATTTGTATAAAAACCGGAGCGGATCAGATATCCATCTTTATAATTTTTAGTATTTGTGATTTGCTTCGTTTTTAACGGATATTAAATTTTAATATTTGCTTTGCTTCGAAGACTTACAAATATCCAATTTTTTCGGATCGAATCGAAACGAATAATGAATCGAATCAAATTTAATGGATACAATGCCTACCCCTAAAAAGAATCAAACCAAAAATACGTAATAGTGTAAATGAAAATTCCTATAGAACAACAGTTAAATAATATAGAAGGACCAGACTAAAGTTGTCACTTATTGCTATTTGCTAGTCTGGTCAGGTTACATGAATCGCCACTATGAACTAACGAACTTCCTCCTCTTGCTTGTTTAGTGAAGTGCCTATTGTTGTCTATGATCTCCCTCTTCGAGGAGCGTTTTGGATCCATCCTTTTAAGGACTGCGTGCCATTAGAAAGCTCAGACGACGTGACGTTCATCAGATTTTCGAAAGGCTGAACAATGAACAACAAGTAATTTACGTTTGTCCTTAAAGTAAGCCGCCCATTAAAAAGCTAGCCCATTATTATAAGGATTTTTAGTAATTTAAACCCTGAACTAAAGATCAATCGTAAAACAAACCCTCAATTAAAAATTCTGTGAAATAAACCCTCATCTTTATGTCCGTTAATGTTTTCGCCCCTCCGTAACCTTTATTGTCAACTTTCGATGGAGAAACGTTAACTGATGATGATAAAGGTTACAGAGGGGCGAAAATATTAACGGACATAAAGATGAGGGTTAATTTCACAGGATTTTTAGTTGAGGGTTTGTTTTACGATTGATCTTTATAGTTCAGGGTTTAAATTACTAAAAATCTTTATATAAATTGATAATATACATTTAAATACATATGATATTAGAGAAAAATTATAAAAACGGTTTTTAATATATTTATATTAGTAGTGAATACAATAAATCATAGATTCCAGAAAATTAATTAATGTAAACCTAATAATATTAATTAAACTCACTCATTCACTATATATATACATATATATTCTAAAATATTTCAAATGAATGCAAAACAGTCATACCTCATCTTGTAAAACTAAAGTGTAACGTTGACTACTTAACTCTCTTAAGTTGCCTGAACTTCCCAAATTAATTGAGAACCTACTAATTTTAAGATAAACACATACATAAATAAGACCATACTTAATGTAGAATGGTGGCTCAGTGAGCGTCGTCTAACATATCTATAACTTAAGTTAGGACAAGTTATCCTTTAGTTACCTTTTATCTTTTCTATGATTGGTTGGTGCGTCGGATGCGACTGGTTTGAGTGATTTAGCCACTGAAAATGGCATTAAAGACACTGTTCTTATAGGACGACCACTAAAAGACGAACGAGCTGAGGGAGGTTTTACCATAGCATTGAGAGACTGAGATGATTTGTTAGAGAAGAAAGAACGAGCTGATGGCGATTGATCCACTTGGTTTGTTGTCTGAGCTAATGTGGATTCCTCACAAAATGAGGATCGGATACCTGAAGTTTGGATTCCGATCTTAGGTTGTTCCTTTGTACGAATTGACTAATACAAAACCCAAACCAAACACTAATCTCAAAAACAAGTTCTTTTGTGAGAGAGCAAGCAGGAAAACAAGAATAGCTACGAGCTAAATTTACCAAAGGAGTGCGAGGTCTCATTGACAAAGAAAAGTGAGTTTGTATTAACAGTAGAGTCGATCCTTAAATTTATGAATCTTGAAATAATTACTAAATAATCAATACTTATAGGATTTGCTCAAAAAGATTATTAGTAATTTAAACCTTCAACTAAAGATAAATCGCAAAACAAACCCTCAACTAAAAATCTTGTGAAATAAACCCTCATTTTTATGTCCGTTAATATTTTCGCCCCTCCGTAACCTTTATCGTCAACAGTTTAACGTTTCTCCGTCGATAAGTGACGACAATGGTTACGGAGGGGGGAAAACATTAACGGACATAAAGATGAGGGTTTATTTTACATGATTTTTAGTTGAGGGTTTGTTTTACGATTGATCTTTAGTTGAGGGTTTAAATTACTAAAAATCCTTATTATAATTAAGAGGATTACTTATAGCCCATGAAACACGCGAATGTTCTCGTGGTACACGTGTTTTCTTCACTCAGTAAATGCTTTATCATGCGCTTAACACGCTGTGTACGTTAGCGATATTAGTTGGATTCCACATTTCTCGAAACCAAAAGAAAAAAAAAAGATTTTAATAAGAAAATCCTAGAAATTTCACAAATCTACCGGATTAGGGTTTCTAGCGAGTGCTCTTTGTAGCTTCCGGGGACGAAGATTCTGCAATCTCTTGTGCCCCTGAGATTGTTTTTGGTTAGAGTGAGCTTCAAGCTTTGAGAATAGGATTGAAAGGAAGGAGCTTTTTTGTTTTTGTTTTTGTTTTTGTTTAAAATGGATGAGGGAGATGGGAGAGATCAGTTCCATCGAAACGAGGCGATCTCCGCCGTCGCTGACGAGGGTTTCATGGCTGAGGAAGACGACGACGATTATGATGATCTTTATAACGACGTTAATGTCGGAGATGGATTTCTTCAGTCTGCGAGGAAGAACGACGAGGTGAAATCAAGAAACGATGAGGAGAAGGAGAAGGTCAAAACCGAGGATGAAGAACCAGGTTTAGGTACATCAGAAGCTGAGATTTCGATACCTGGTTTGGTTGGTGATAGTGTTGCTATCAAAGAAGAAGGAGAAGGAGGAGGAGCGAGTGGTACTGGTGTGGTAGTTGCTTCTAGTGGATATGGAGCTGAGGATGTTAAGGTAAGCGATGTTAGCCAGCAGGTTCCTGGTGGCGGGCTTAGAGTTGAACTAGGGCAAGCTCCTAATCGGGTTAATGATGTGGAAGCTCCTAGAGGGAATAACATTTCTCAAGGTCTCTTGCCACCACCGCCTAGCTTGGGAAATAACGAGAGTTTGATGAGACCTGCGATGGGTAATGTTAATGGCGTGACTCCTCCTAGACCTGGTAGTAACATGGTTGGGAACGGAGCTACTATCCATATGCCTGGTGTTCTTACTGGTGTGGGAAACGGTGGTGGCGGCGGCGTAACTACTCTTTTCATTGGCGATTTGCATTGGTGGACTACTGATGCTGAACTTGAGGCAGAGCTTTGCAAGTATGGTACTGTGAAGGAGGTTAGGTTCTTCGATGAGAAAGCTAATGGGAAGTCGAGAGGGTATTGTCAAGCGGAGTTCTACGATCCTATGGCAGCTGCCGCTTGCAAAGAGGGGATGGATGGTTATGAGTTCAATGGTAGGCCTTGTGTTGTTGAGATTGCCCCTCCGTATATGGTTAAGAGATTGGGTGAGGCACAGGTGAACAGAAGCCAACAGGCGCAAGCTGCACTTGCACAAGCTAAGAGAGGAGGGCCTGCTGATCCTCCGAGTAAACCAGTCGTTGCCACCACCACTACCAACAATAACAACAACGCCAACGGCGGGAATTTCCAAGGTGGGGAAAATAGAGGATTCGGTAGAGGTAACTGGGGTAGAGGCAATGCTCAAGGAATGGGTGGTAGGGGACCAGGTGGTCAAATGAGGAATAGGCCTGGGATGGGTGGAAGAGGTTTGATGGGTAATGGTGGAGGTGGGTTTGGTCAGGGACCTCCTATGAATATGATGCATCCGATGATGGGGCAAGGGTATGAACAAGCTTTTGGTGGACCCATGGCGAGAATGGGAACCTATGGAGGATTCCCTGGGGCTCCAGGTCCACCGTTTCCTGGGCTTTTGCCCTCGTTCCCTCCTGTTGGAGGAGTAGGATTACCTGGAGTGGCACCTCACGTGAATCCAGCGTTTTTTGGAAGAGGGATGCCGATGAATGGAATGGGAATGATGCCTAATGCTGGTGTTGATATGGGAATGTGGGATCCTAACAGTGGAGGATGGGGTGGTGGTGGTGGTGGTGGTGAAGATTTGAGTGCTGCCAGAGCTGCGGAGTCGAGTTACGGGGAGGAAGCTGCATCGGATCATCAGTATGGAGAGGTTAATCACGATAGAGGGGCTCGTCCAAATCCTGTGAAGGATAAAGAAAGAGCTTCAGAAAGGGGATGGTCTAGCTCATCTGATAGAAGGAACCGTGAGGATAAAGATGCTGGTTATGAAAGGGACATACCGAGGGAGAAAGATGTTGGTCATGGTTATGATTTGCCAGAGAGAAGGCATCGTGATGATAGAGACACTGGTCGTGAGCGTGAGAGGGAACATCATCATCATAAGGAGCGTGAACGCTCCAGGGATCGTGACAGGGAAATGGACAGGGAGAAGGTTCTTCATAGAGAAGAACGAGAAAGATATGGTGGTGATCATCGTAATAGACACAGGGACGAAACTGAGCATGATGATGAGTGGAACAGAGGTCGATCATCCAGAGGGCACAGCAAATCACGGTTGTCTCGGGAGGATAACCATCGCTCGAGATCGAGGGATGCTGATTATGGGAAAAGAAGGCGGCTAGCAGTTGAATAGTTATCGCATAAAAGTAAGTAGTTGAATCTAAGGATATCTTTCATTCCTCATGTAAATTTGTATCATTCTTTTTCATGTTTTGCTTTCAGACATGGCTAATTACTGGTCAGATTAGTTCTTCGACTAAAAACTAGTGTATGCTCTCTTAGAAAAAAGATTTTCGAGTTGACAGTAACCACTGTGGTGTATACTTTATCCCCTTTTCTTTGCTGAATAAGGTTTCTGTTGTCTTCTGAAATTTGTAGCGTTATGGGTAGATTGACTTTGAGAGCTCCTGCAAAATTCTAAAGCCGTATTATGGAAGAAGAAAAAGAAGAAAGAAGACCTCAGAAAGAGTCGGACTCGTCATCACTGCTTCAACTCAGCTTAGTTACTTAGAATTGGAAAAGAACTTGGCAAACGTTTGCCTTATTTAAGTTTAAAGACTCCTTACCTTTTACCAGTTTTTATGTGAAACTTCTAAGACTAGTGTATTGTGGTGATGTTATGGCCTGTCGAGTGTCCATCCATTTGATGTTCTTATTTTAATTGTTTCTGAATTTGTGATTGTGTAGTTGTATTAGTTGCAGCCAAATAGTTAGCTTGGCCAGTGTTACTGATCTCGTTTCTCCATGTTTTAGCCATCTGAGTTGCATTTTAAGTATTAACTGTATTTGTAAGCCCTTCGTCTGCCTTAGGATCTTCAGAGGTCATGGATACATGACAGATGACAGCGTGTTCATCCTTTGGGGATTGTGTTTTTTTGAATTTCCGAAAGTGGTGTAGTAGATCATCGTTTTCTTATTGCTGTAGAGGAAGTCTAATAGCGCTTCTATAAGTGTGTAAATAATATAAAGTCACAGTTATCCATGTTCTTGATCTTTTTAAGTTTCTGTTGCTAAGAAACACATTCTCATCAATGGCATACAGATCCTTCTATCTTCAGTAGCGCTGGCCAAGTTAATTCTTCTTTGTTTCTGGTGCTCACTTGAAACATTGCTTGATTCATTAGAATAGGTTTCTTTCAGTTTGATTGTGTCCCTTCTTTCTCTGCAATCCATCAATGAGTCACACTCGAGCTTGGTCTTTGTAATTGTTTGTTATTATAAGATTATTTATGTCAACGACAGTGGTCTCCCATACTCCTAAACCAAACCAAGACACGCGAAGTAATAGATTGCATAGAAGAAACAGCATGAGAGAGGTTTGCACAAAATCTCTTTTAGAAAAACCCAAAAATCACAAGGGTGTTCGTTCTTAAGTGAAGCATAAAACCTGAAGGAGCTTATGTTTAAATCGTATACACAAACGAAACTGCTTAAACTACTTATCAGCTTCGTCCTCTCTCTGACTCTACCAAAAGTAAATAAGAAAAAACTCGTGTTTATAGCACAAGTCCCGACCAATAAGAACCAACAAATTACATTCTCTGGTATATTTGCCTAGTGACTGACGATAGGCAAATGGGGATAGAGACCCCTTGAAGATTAAATAGTAGCTAAAGACTAGATTTATATGCTTTTGTGATCAAGCCTTAACCTCCTCTCCTCCAGCTTTCTCTTTCTCAGCATCTTCTTCTTCTCCAACCTCATTCTCGGCTTCATCTGCTAGCTTAGTCAGCTCATCTTGGATCATCAGCTTTATCGATGATTTTCTTGAGGTGAGATCGAGTTTGAACATCCCAGCTGAAAACAATGCATATGTTACACACAAAAAAAAAAAAAAACCATACGCAGGACAGGACCATCATCAATCAAGAAAAGAACTGCCAAGAAACAATCTCATCTGTCCACGTACCTAGTTGATTGAGGATGTCAGTGAATGTGGCCTGTCAAAAAAATGATACAGCATTTGTTAGAGATATATATATATCTTCTGAGCTCAATTAATGTAGTTTCATCACAAGGATGTTTCATGGTTCAAATCCTCACCGTGTTAAAGTCCACTTCTTTCAAGATATCAACAATTGCATTTTTCAACTCCTCATCACTAGGCTCCTTGGTTTTGTCTTTCCCTTTCCCGCCTCTTTTTCCTATCAACAGATAAAACAAAAGAGTAATAAACACAACAGATAAAACAGTGTCAGCAAAAAAAAACAAGAGGCTGCAGTATAAGATCAAGGATTAAGATATGAGCAAACCTGGTTTCTCTTTGGATGCAGATTTTGAAGGAACCGAGGACTGCTCCTTGACCGGTTTTTCAGTCTTCTTCCTCTTAGAGGATGATGCCTTTGGACTTGTATCACTGTCTTCGTCATCACTCTTCTTTCGCTTTCCTGCTGAGCGCTTTTGAGTAACTTTCTTTGGTGGACTGGATTTCGTAGAGACTACAGCTTTCTTGCTTCTTGATTTCCCTGCTGTCGATTCTTTCTTTCCAGATACTGTCCTAGAACCGCGCTTCTTCTTTTTAGTTTCTTCCTCTGAGTCCTCCTCAGATTCCTCCTCCTCACTTTCAGAAGGCTGAGGGGCCTCATCATCCGATTGATCAGGAATCCCATTTTCATTCTCCTCCTCCTCATCAATCTTTTCATCTTCCTCTGACTCCTGCTCTTTCTCTTCTTCTTCTGCATCCTCTTTCTCTTCTTCAGACTCATCATCAGAATGAGGTAAGCTCTTTTTGTCAGTCTTTTTTTGGCTCTGCAAAAAAACACAACGAAATTAATTTAACCGACACATACATCGTCTTCACATTTTTAACACAAGGGCTCAAACTTCCAAGCTATTGAATAATACCTTTGCTGATCGTTTAGAAGATGAACTTCCAGCTGCATGTGAACTTTTCGTAGGAGTTCTTTTGCGCTTTGCGCCCTTTACAACAGAACAAGAAAAAACTAATTGTTATATGCACAAAAACATTTCAAGCTCAACTTCGGAAAAAGTGTTTCTATCATCAAAGTTACCTTGTCTTTCTCATTAACAGTAACATCAGTTGTCGCATGAGGTTTTTCCAAGAACTTAAATAGCTTTGCAACAACGTCTTCCTAAATTTGAGGAAAATTACGAGTCAGATGCCAAGTTGATAACACTAGAAAGAATAGAGTGACATTAAGACCCTAAGTAACCTTTTTCTTTGTGGCCTTGGAAACCGATATGTCAAAGAGATCGCAAAACTCCAGCAGCTTTTCCTTGTTGCATTTGTCAAGCTTTTCTTTCACTCTATCTTTGGCCTTTTCCTGCCATTATATCATTTAGAAGAAAAATATCACGCAAGGAAAAAACGAGACGAGCATATATAGAACAAGCCTAATGTGTTATGCCGCCCACCTCATCTCCTTGCCATTTGTAACCAGAAAAGCGCAATATGTTTGCCTTGACCTGAGTAGCCTGTCAAAGCAAGAAAATCGTTATACACATGATTAGCAGATTATCAGTAAGCGTGAGGATAACAATGGATGCAACTCCTAAGAATTTCGAACTAGATAAGAATCTCTACAAGAACATGCATTGTCTAATGGGGGTGGCAGTATATGAAGGGGGTACAAAGAGATGCTCACTTTCCCTTTTCTCCCACCAAACAGAATTGGGTGTAGCAGCTTGAAAATTTCATCAGACTTCCTCCTTGCTATCTTGTTAGCAACTGCAGGAACATACAACTTGTAAAGTTCGGTTTATGTGATTGAGAAGATAGAACTAATTAAAGTAATTTGAAAATATGGTCATGACAATCAACATCTCGCAAAAGGGAAAATTTTTTTCCCATAAGAATGTCAAAGCCACCGAGTACTACAGCATGCAGAGAACATTTGATCAAAAAGTGAATCACAAAGAGAAATCCATTAATAGGAAAATACTATGTGCTCTAGCAATGTTCCTGAGAAAAGCTAAGCCAAAAGACTGTTCAACACAGTGACAGATTAGGTGAGAGGAACTTATACCGTTGGGGATATCTTTGAGAGGTGTTCCTTTTCCCTGCAATATCCAAAAGTAACTCATAAACAGATCTAACAAATAATACACTATGGATTAGAGACTAAACACAGGAGGAAACTATATTGGCAAACCTTTTCAACTTGGAATTCCTTTGAGGAATCTTTATCAATCACCGCAACAAGCCTTTCCACAGATTTTCGCTCACGGACAGGGCGATCAGAGTAAAGAGTCTTAGGTTCAGCATTCTTCTTTTCTTCCTCACTCTTTGTCTTCCCGCGAGCTTTCTCATTCTTCCCTTTCCCTCGCTTGCTAGACTTCTTGCTATCTTCATTTTCATCACTGCTCTTTTCTTTTTCATCTTCTTTCTCATCATTGCTCTCTTCTTTTTCATCTTCCTTCTCGTCCTTTGTCTCCTCCTCTTTATCTTCATTCTCATCCTTGCTGTCATCTATATCATTTTCATCCTCACCCTTAGCCTCTGTTTTTTCGTCTTCCTCTTTCGGTTCATTGACCTCAGTGTCTTCCTCTTCTTTCTTCGCTTCCTTCACTTCCTCTTCTTTGTTTGCTTCTTCCTCTTTCCCATCTTCGGCCAGTTCGCCCTCATTCTTTTCCTTTGGTGCCTCTTCTTTGTTACATGTATCCTTTTCAACCTCATCGACATTGTCCCCACCGTCTCCACCCACTAACTTCTCTTCCTTATTCTCTTCTTCGTTTCCATTCACTTTCCCTCCTTCTAGTTTCTCCTCCTCTGATTCTTTCTCAGTTTCATCTTGGCTTCCTTCAGTAATATCTATCTTGTTCACCACTTGATTTTCAGCACCTTTTATGTCTTTATTGTCATCAGGCTCCACAGTTTCTTTCATCACAGTATCTTCCGCTGTAGCACCTCCAGAAACACAATCATCAGCTTCCAAGTTCTTGCCATCTGTGTCTTCATCCATTTGATCAGCTTCTGGTTGTCCCTTAACTTCGTTTGTTTCAGCAGTCTCTGCTGGCTCCTTGTCTCCGTTGACATCTTTCTCTTCTGTTTTCTCAGTCTCAGCTTTCGTTTCTTTATCTGAAACCTCTGCCTCTTTATCTTCATCTTGCTTGATGTCATCATCTATCTCCATTTTCTCAGGGCCAGTGTCCTCACCTTTCTTGTTTTCCTGTGTTTCCTTGCCACTACCATTCTCCTCCGCCTGTTTTCCAGTGGTCTCATCTGATGGCTTTTGAAGAGAACTGGTTCCATTTGCTGTTGGCTCCACAATGACTTTTGTATCTTCTTCCCCCATCGTTAATCCAGTGTTCAGCAGATCTACAATACAAAGATTCACGAAAAGGCTGTGGAAAATATAAGTTCAGATTTTTTTTAAAAAACAAACTTCCACACAGAAAAAGGGGCAGATAAATATATTTCTAGACACATTCCTGATCTTAAGTCATGCTAAAAGAAGGGTTACATAACAAATGATGAAATCCAAATCTCACAAAGAAACTGAATGTGTGGTGCACATAACAAGAAGGAACAATGCATTTCATATATAAATACTCATCTGGGCTCTAATTAAAAAGAAAAGTGTTACAATTTTCAACGCCACTAAGTTATTCAGTCATTCAGATCAAATCCAAGTTCCAACTAAGAATATAACCACAAATTATCATAAAGTTTAATACTTTCTGGGGGGGAAACCCATAGATTTAGATCTAAACAACTACTATCACAGAGAATATCAAAGAGCCTATCTCTCAAACGTCAAATTCGCAAATCAGAGAGAACGTAAACACAAACCCTAAACGCGACTTCAAGAAGCAATATTAGGCAAAAGAAAACCCACATGCGAATGCGAATCAAACAAAAGAAGCTCACACAAGTGTTGAAAAGAGGCTCGAAAAGGAGAAGACTTTGGAATCTCACCTCTCTCTCGCTATCCCAATGGGGCCTCAAAGCTCTCTCTACTTTTCTTTTCTTTCGTTCGAATCAGAACAAATACCCAACAACTCGCTAAACCTGATTTTAACTTAATTGCCACGTCGGACCTGTGAGCTTAATGGACGGCTCAGATTGTGTGTCCAACGTCCTCTCGTGGATCGGTTGACAGTGTTAATTTAAGATTATCCTCTCCTAGATGTATTTTTTTAATGAAGTCATAATGATATTTAATTAGGTAAACTCATTTTGAAAATATTTTGTTTATTACTAGTTTTGAGAAAAGAAAGGAATACTAGATTATGAAGAGCGGGTGTATTTTTTATTTTAATTTTTTTTTTAAATCTAATTTTTATCTTTGTGTTTTTAATTATATTTGTGTTTAATATTAATTTAATTTAATTTAATCTTTGGTAACTATATTAAATATGTCAAGTTGCATAACTATACACTTGTGTAATATGCATTTCCAAAATTATTTTTAAAATCTATTTTTAAAAGTTAGAACGGCTAAAGTCTATATTACTCTTAATGAATGATCAGATTTAATATATAATTAATGATATATTACAAATGAATTTCGTTGATTTGATCATTACCATACACTAAAAGTAGTTTACATTGTATTATAAACCTTAATTAACATTGATTAATAATTAGATTTATTAATATATAATTAATCAATAATTAGAAACGAATTTCATTGATTTAATTATTATTATAATATAAATAGTTTTTATTATGTCATATTAAAAATTATTTACATCATATTTTTTTTAAAAAGTATATATATAGAAAGAGAAATGCCTATATATATTTTTATATACAATTTTATGTACATATGACTGCTTTCAGGTTTATTTTACGTGATAAAAGTTAATTTTATTATATTAAAAACTTTACTATATGTAAAAAAATTGGTATTAATTTATTAACTAAATATTTCAAACACATGAGTGCTATCAAATTTACTTTACGTAATAAAAGGTATTTATGTTATAATGAAAAACTTTGTATATAAAATTTTTTTGTTTAATTTCTTATTAAATATTCTAAAACATATGAACAATAAATTATTTTAACTGTATTTGAATTAATAATATATCTACTATTCCCGCACGTGCAGTCAAAATACCTAATAATTTAATTAAAATCAAAATTATAAAATTTAGCATAGTTAATTTATATTTTTGGTAAAACCTAATGAATAAATAAATATAGACATGGAAATATATAAATCTAACTAAATATGGTAGAATACGATTTAGTTATCCAAAAAAGTCAAAATATTTAGATCATTCAGTAATCAGAATAATAATAAAAGATATCAACTATTTTTGAAAAAAAAAATTCTAAAAAAATAAAAAATCTTTTCCTAATTTAACAATGTGATAATATTAGAGAGATTTAAAATTAATATAGTCGCTAAATCTGTCTAGATCCCAAAAAAACATAGAAGTTAACGTAATTAGTTTCTATTTGGAAAAATCCACCACATAACTAAAATATTAAATGGAAATATATGAATCTAACTAAATTTGGTAGAATCTGACAAGTTAGTTATATATCCAAATAAATTAAAATTTATTTAATCATTTAATAATTCAAATAGCTAGAAAATATATCACCTACTTTCGTAATAAAACATTAGTGAAAGTAATTTTGATCTATCAATGGAAAGGGCATTGCCGGCCCTTGGCACAAGCCAATCAAACACTAGCTTCCAGTCGACAGATTTATAATACTTTTTCTGCCATAAATTTATAAATGTCTTGATGTTAGAGTGGCTTAGTGAAAATGAGTAAATGTGGCTGGTCCCAACTTGGATTCCCTTGAGCCACATTTTTTTCCAGTTCATTATAAAGTTAAATTAAGTAAACAAAAAGGAAATTTTGGTTAAACCTAAACTAATCACTTTTTCTACTGTTGCCATAAAGCTCTAAGCCACGTCTAAAGTCTAAACATATCCTTAATTGATATCATCTTCCTAATTCATATTGTATGAATCCCCGTTTGTTTTTTTTTGCAACTGTAAACTGAATTGTCATCTCTTCTTCTTCTTAATCCATCGTGGTAAAAAGTTATTTCATTCTTATGTAATAGAATTTTGTTTGTTACTTTTTAAACCTGTAAAAGATAAGGTCTTCTGTTTTTGTTGTAAGCTATCCACCCAAGACAGAAATGCTAATCAGATTGCAACCAGTGGATACAATGATTGGAGAAATCTTTCAAAAATGCTAAAAGAGCATGAAAAAGTCATAAGCATATCATATGCATGACTCAATGAATAGAGCTAGAAGTGAGACTAAAGATGAAGCAGACCATTGACAAACATATTTAAGAAGAGGTTAACAATGAGAAACAATACTGGAGAGATGTTTTGTTGAAGATAATTGCACTTGTGAAAGGCCTTTCTAAACAGAATATGTTGTCATTTCGCAGAAGGAGTGACAAAATTTGTGTGGATGGTAATGGAAATTTTTTGGGAATGATTGAAGTAGTTTCAGATTTTGATGAAATGAGGAAAGAGCGCATTAGACAAATTGAAAATCACGAAACTCGTTATCATTATTTGGGTTACAAAATCCAGAATGAGTTGATAGAGATGCTTGGGAGTGAGATCAAATATGATCTTAAATAAGATTTGATGTGCAAAATACTATTCAGTTATTCTTGATTGTACTCCTTTTATCAGCCACATAGAACAAATGTCCCTGGTCATTCGATGTGTAGATATTTCTAATACCTCACCAAAGGTCGAAGAGTTCTTTTTGACATTCTTGGAAATTAAAGATAAAACTGGTGAAAGTCTTTTTGGCACCCTTCAAGATGTATTGGTTGATTGCACCATTCAAGATGTATTGGAATTGAGTATTGATGACATTAGAGGGAAATGTTATGATAATGGGTCAAATATGAAATGTAAACATAAAGGAGTACAAAAGAGATTGCTGGAAATTAATCCACGAACAGTTTACACACCATGTGGTTGCCATAGTTTGAATCTTGCACTTTCAGATATTACTTCCTCGTCGGAATTAGCATTATCATTTTTGATGTTATTCAACGCATATATTGTTTGTTTTCCTCTTCAACAAATAATTGTGATGTTTTTAAGGATATTGTAAATGGTATTACAGTTAAACCATTTTCACAAACTCGTTGGGAGAGTCGCATCAACATCATCAAAGCAATACGGTTTCAAGCTCCTAAGATACGAGAAGCATTGTTTTACTTGGCAGATAACAATGATAATCTGAAAACAAGAAGTGAAGATGAATCTCTTACCATGAATGGAATCCATGGAATTGGGAGTTTTGAGTTTGTATTTGGAATGATTATGTGGTATGAGCTTTTTTTGTTGTTAACAAAGTAAGCAAGATCCTGCAATAAGAAGATATGGATATTGATATTGCTATTGCTCAATTGAAAGGACTTGTTTCTTTTTTTTTTTTTACGGATTATAGAGAAACAGACTTTCGAGCAACAACGATATAAGCTGAAAGGATTGCTAGTGAAATGGAAACTGATCATGTGTTCTCTAAAAAAGCAAAACGTCATAGTAAAAGAAAACAGTTTCATGATGAAGAGCCAGATAAAATTGGAGAAGATGTGGTGTTAACCCCTGAAGAAGACTTTAGGGTCAATTACTTCATCAAAATCGTGGATCAAGGTTTGGTTTCTCTTGACACAAGGTTTGATTAACCTCAAGGTTATGAGAAGACTTTTGGATTCTTATTCGACTTTAAAAATGAAGCTAGCAGCTAAAGATGACAAGCTGATGGTTTCTTTTGCTAACCTTGAAGTTTTTCTGAAGCATGGAAATTATTCTGATATTGCTGTTGATGATTTATTTTTAGAGCTGAAGCTTTTGAGAGGGGGTTTACGTGAAGATATTACGAAGTTTGCTGAAATGTTGAAGTTTTTGAAAGAGAAGGAAAGTTGTTATCCAAACACATGAACAGCATATCGTATGATGATGACAATTCATGTATCTGTTGCCTCGGCAGAAAGAAGTTTTCAAAGTTGAAGCTCATAAAATCGTATCTACGGTCGAGTATGTCACAAGAGAGGCTTATAGGATTGTCGATGTTGTCGTTTGAATGAGATATGACGGAAAAACTTGATTATACGAACTTGATGCATAAGTTTGCAGGAAGAAATGCAAGAATAATTATATTTTAAGAGTAATGTATTGATCTTTTATGTTTTAAGATGTTTTTGTTTGATACTTCTTTATTTAGTTATTGAAAAACAATTAGTAGAAAAATTATGAACCAGCCTTTTTTTTTCTTTGCTTCTAGCCACCAAAAAATTAGAACCGGCTCTGTAAAGGGGTTCATGAATTTCTAACATTAGTGAAAGTTATTTAGATCAATCAATGGGAAGAAGGGAAGGTGTTCATGAATTTCTATTTAAAATAATTTTGGAATATAACTCGTAATCGAAAACCTAATATTTTCAATGTCTTTTAGAATTTACAAAAGACCTTCATCATAATGCAAATAGAACCGAAAGATATGGATTTTCATAAAAAAGTTTAGAATAGTCAGTCACGTGTTAATCCTCCTAACATAAATAAAATTATTGATTATAAAGTCGTACTAGATTTTGATCCGCGCTTCTAAAGCGCGGGTTTTTTTAATTATAAATAAATTTATATATTACGTTTCAAAGTTATATGATATTGTATAAGGAATTTGCTTAATTTTTTTTTTATAAATTTTGAATTAGTTTATTTGAAATCTGTACGTAGACTCTTATGTAAAGATCTTGTAGACACATACATTTTATCAGGACTCAAAAAAACCGAGAAACTCAAAATATACGTTCAGTTAGGGTCTGGATCTAAAAAAAATTACCTATTGGGTATTTTTTTGGACCCGCGTATCTCTGTTTGAGTCAGAGTCTACCTGAAACCGGATCGGGTATCCAAAATACTTGAATTGTATATTTAGATATTTTGGATAATTTTTTGGTATTACAGATAGTCTTTTTTTAAGTTTCGTGTTTGAGTTTTTTTTTATTATTATTTTGGGTTTCAGGTAAAATTTCAAAATTTTAATATATTTCAGGTATGTGGTTTGTAGACAAATAAAGATATAAATAGTATTTTTATATCTGATCCGGACCCTCAGTCAAACCCATATATAATCGAGACCGGCTTATGTTCTTCATGTAGAATTCTATCATAGGTTCAACCAACTCATATGTTTCCATAAAAATTGGATTTAATGTAAACCTATTAAGTTAAAATTGGATAAAACCCTAAAAGCTTATCATTAACCCATGAACCGACACCGGTAACCCAGAAAATACCCAGAAAAACCTTATATATATTTTCTAATTAATTACAATTCTCATACACTTTAGTAAATAAAATTACATAAATTATTTTAGTTGTCATATAATGTAAATACATTGTATTTATGCATTTTAATTTATAGGTTTTGAAATGATCAATATTACTATAGTTTTAATATAGATAATTTATTTATTTTGTTTAGAAATATACAATGTATTTAAACATATTAATAAAATTAACTTTATAGTTGGTGGATTGAGCTTTCTTAATATGTCACAGATACATGAAGGTTTTCTTTTAAATGGTATATATATACTTTCTCTAAACACTGTATAGTTCGTTCAAGATGGTATATTTGGTTAATAATATACCATAGAAAATCGAAATGATTTATTCATATTGGTGAATGTTTCAAAAAATAGATTGGTGAATATTGACTTTTACGTATTTGTGGTTTGTATGTTAACTATTTACTACAAATATGGAATATAGTTTGTTAAATGGATCATGTTATTATTTGAAAATTTCGGAGATAAATTGCTAATAGTAAACCAAATTGAATCTAAATTTTGATGATTTTCATTATTTTAACATTTTTTATAGAATCTACTTTATTAATACATAATTAAATATTTTCGATAATATTTACTTGGTTTTGATGGTTGCCATCCTTTGGTTCAAACTTAAAACCAATGGTGCATAGAAGATTTTGGTACAGGCTCGATGAATCCATATATCTGCTTTCAAATAGTGTAGATGATAGTCTGTTTTTAGACTTGGGGAACCAATTATAAGAAAAAAAATTGTGGTTCGCATTGGTTTGACTTAGATTGTAATGTATTTATATTTCATTGGTTTGATTTATATGTGAATATTTATAATATATAAACATTGTGTATACTTGTGTTATATAAAAATATAAATTATAGTGTGGATTTAGATGATAGTGTTACGTCAACTAAATGAAGTATTATGTTTATTAGGTATAATATTATCGTGTAATATAAGATCAACTAAAAAGCATAGATTAAGTGTTATGTGTATTTGGTATAATGTGATTGTGTAATATAAATTCTACTAAAAAAAGAATAGAAGTGGGATGATGTATAATATCATCGGTTACCAAAAAATATGGGTATAACAAATAAATGTATTGACATATTGTTAGAGTAATTTATGGAAACAAATAGGCTAGCCTAAATAATAACTAAACCAATGTATCTATTACTTAAATGAAATGATCCAAAACAACTTTTATAGGTAGATTTATTTAAACTCCTTCCCTTTTAATAAAGTAGACTAGATTTTGACCCGCGCTTCGAAAGCGCGGGTTTTTTTGGATTATAAAAAAATAATATAAATTGGTATTTTGGATTTGTACAATATTATGTTACAAAGTGTATTATATCGAAGTAGAGAATACATTTATAATATATAATTTATGAATTCATTGATTTGAAATTTTGTATGTACATTCTTATGTAACACATTATTAGGTATAAGAATTTTATCGAGATCCAAAAAACTCAACCGAAATTAACTCGTAAATATATGTTTGGTTTGGGTTTGGGTCTAAGGAAAAGTACCTATTGGATATGTTTTTTGGATCTCGGGTCTGGATCCTACCAAAGACCCAGTCATATATAGTGTACTTGCGGGATCTAGACCATGATCCGAATGCGCGGGACTTTTTATATTATTGACAGAGTTTGATATGAATTATTTTGGGATTGTTGTACATTACTATTCTACAAAATCGTATTATATCGAAGAAGAGAATATGTTTAAAATTATATAATAAATGAATTAGTTTATATAAGATTTTTTTTATTTACATTTTTTATTAAAATCTCTCTCTCTCTCTTAAGCCTATACATTTACTCGAATCCAAAAAAAAAAAACTGATCGGTTCCGGGTCCAGAAAAATGTACATATTGGGCATTTTTTGGACCAGCAGATCTTGCTTCGGTATGGATTTTACCCAAGATCCAGTCGGGTATCCAAAGTATATGAAATGTTTTGTGTATATTAGGTATATTCGGGTATTTTGGATATGTACGTTTTCGGTATTATAGATATTTTTTTTTAGTTTGAGTTTTCAGTTATACTTTAAATTCAGATTTTTAAAAAACATATTTCGGGTATTCAGCTAAAAGTTTAGGTACTTTTGGTTTCTCGGCTTATATCTCGTGAAGCATTTCAACTCTTTTTGGTCTTTGAATATATTTTGGGTATTTGTTGGGTTTTCAAATATATTTCAAGTTTCATATCATTTTTTCAGGTTTTTGGGTATTTCTAATTATTTTCAGAACTTAAATATCTGAATCGACCTAGACCTGCTACGTACTCAAATATTACATGTATTTGAATTATGATTTCAAACCGATCCGAACATGAAAGTAAACGACCCAAAGAACCAAGATAAAAAGGAACCAACCCGAATATCCAAACCTACTCTCTCATTATATTTTGCGTGTATCTAAGAGTTACATTTGTTAAATTTATATGGTTTAAAATTTACTTGGTAGATTTTTTTAACTAATTAATTCAATGTAACATATTTGTAGGACTTTTAATAGTTTTTTAAAAAATTTAATAGTTTTTTATTATAATACTTTTTATAAAAAATTATGTTAAGGTAATATATATAATTTTGTTTTAACATATGATATGCAAATTTTTTTTTATCAAATTTGATTTTGTAAATAGTTGAACTATATAATGTAAGATATCATGATACAATATGTTTAATGAAATTATTAGTAGATGTATAGAATATGAAATATAACTTTAGCCTAGATATGTTTGTGATCTTAATGACATTAATATCCCACACACAGCACAATGATTGTGATCCCACGATATTAGGGCTTTTCTCTAATTTTTTTTTATGGTAACACAAGAAGATATATAGGTAGTTATAGTTATTACTTGCAAATAATTAGAATAGTTAATTGTAGGACCAAAAATAGTTAAGTCTAGTGAAATGGTCCAAACAACTTGCATAGGTAGATTTTTTAAAACTCCTTTCCTTTTAATAGTATAGATATCTATTCTAATAATATAATTTATATCTCATCTCATGATTTGTTATATAATAATAAGCTAACTTTCAAAAATCATGGTCTCTTGATTTTTATTTTTTTTAATTTGAATAAAACATTATTCTGGGTGTAGCTAACTGCCTATTTTTCATGAACAGAATCCAGCCGGTTCTGGATATGTTGTTATCTTGGTGAGATGGATGCCGAACTTACTAATCATTTTTTTTGGTTCCACGACTAAATCTCAAAACCATTTGTTCTTCGATTGTATCTATCCAAAAGCGATTTTGGAAAGTGTCATTTCAATAATGGGATGGTTAATGTTTCCTCATCCTAGAACTATAATTAATGACCAAGTAATGTTGAAGATATATATGATTTCTTTTCCTGGCCTTATTCTTCTATGCAAGCATGTATTTTTTTTATTAAGAACTCTTGAAGGAATAGAAGGCTTTTGCCACCTCCCTCAACTCTGTTCTCCATTTACCAATGAATAAGAGATAGGTAGAAGCGTCGGTTCCACCGAAGTATCTTTCTTATATGACATATGCATTGGTCCCAAGTTCTTTAAAGCTATAGATTTGTTTTTATCAGAAGGCAAGTCTTCTGAAAAATAGACTATAGTGTCCAAAAAAAGGTTTCGAAAGCAATAGTTTTACTGTTTTAGACTTTTTCTTTTCTTTTTTTTAGACTTTTTCTTCATTCAATGTATTTTAACGCAACAAGGATACTTTTTGTTTCTTTTAGACTGAAACCTTGTACTAGTATTTACCAAAACTAAACCACATCAAAATGACAAAACCCGATATATAATTGGTTCCTATTACTACTATCCATCAAAGCTAATGACCAATAAAAATTTGATATCTATAATAAATTAAACCCTAGATCTCAACTACCATTAATCAAAAAAGTCCAAAATAGTATAACGGGGATCACCTTTGTACAATTGAGAAAAAAAAATCATAAACTTTCATTTACTTCGTCTTTTAATAGATCCAAGGGAAATATCAATCTCAATAAGATTATCTTCTTCCATAATCACATCATCGATCTCTTCTAGTTCATCTTTACCAACCCTAATTCTCTGCCGACTCTGATTGATGTTCCTCACTGCCTCTATAGTCTCTGCTTCTTCACTCACAAGAAGAATCTCAATGAGACCATCTTCATCATCCTCCTCAATATTATCATTCTCATTAGCATCAGCATCCTCATCCTCATCATCGGTTTCTTTTTGAGATCGATCAACCAAATACTCTCTTGTTTTTTTCTTGAAAGATCTTGCAAAGAACACTAAAGTAGAGATGAACAAGATTGAGATGGTTACTAGGAGAGAAGAGAATCCATATGAGCTTAAGAAACAGAGGAAAACTGCAAAGAAAAACAGCAATGGCAGATGTAAAAGAAAATAGCACCAAGAAAAATGCTTATTCATCACTTCACGGAAACTTGATTTTAAGACATACATAATAAAGAGCTAAAAGAAGTTGAGAATGTCATGTTATCCATTGATGTAAGATTAATTAATGGACTTTTGAGGTTTATCTGAATTAAATCTTTAAACAGAGTTTCATTCTGAAAATATAAGATATATTTATATATAATAAAAGACGAATCTTATTTCTTGAAAAGTTTCAGACACGTCTGAGAAGAGAGAGAGAAAAAGAGAGAGATCTGGGAAAGTCAGAGGAACCAAAAAAAAAAAGTGTCGTTTTTTAACTCTTCAATAACTACACCTGCAACTAATTTTCTTGAGAAAAGGAAGAAGACCTTGGTTTTTGCATGTATGATGAATTCTTTTTAGCTCCAGAAAAAGCTTAGGAATTTGGTAAAGACATGTGAAGCCCATTAATTAAGGATGATTAGTTTAAAAACCAAGAATGATTATACTCTTTCCACTTTTTCAAAAAGTAGTAATGTACAGTATTAAAAAATATTTAGTGCTTCGAAATATAAATTATTATATATTGTATCTACAAAGGTTTTCCTATTTTTAATTCAATTTAACAACTTTATTAAAAACCATATGAACAGTTGTATTTATAACTTATTTATAGTTATTTAAATTATTAAATTTTATATTTCAATAATTTTTAATATAAAGTAACTTTCTTATTTTATGTTTTACTTAAATCATCAAATACTTTTACAAATAAAATATTAGTTTCTTTTAGTACAAGCTACAAAGAGATACAAAAAAACAAAAAATAACCTCCAACACAGCATAACAACTGTGATTGGTAAAAAACATCATACCAACTGTACGTGGTTAGATCCAATCAGTACAGAGAACCGACCCGGTCGAGTATGGTGACTTATGTTAAATGTTTTGGATTGAGGTTTATTTGATTCTGAACCAATTCTCTTTTTCTTTTGTTATCGATTTTTTAATTTCAAATAAGTTACCAGTAAATAAAGTGACTCGTTTTTGTACATTAGTTGCTGAGAAAAAAAAAACTATTAAAAAAAAAACAAAAATGTGAGATTCTTAACCGTTCTATTTAATTAAGAGTGGAATTACTATTATAGATTTTGAGAGGTGGAAATATATGTAAAGGAGAATGTGGACCAGTTTTGATTGAAGTATAGACTAAATGAAAATATGGTTTAACCTTTGTCAAGAAGTTACCCGTTCATAAGTTTGTCGCTTTTTTGGTCGGTTTGGTTCATGTAGGTGACTGCAAAGTGTTCAACACATGATATGATTATTTTATTCCTTCTCTAGTTTTAACTTTAACAAGTTAAGGAGTTGTCACTTTATCTTTTCCAAATTTACCTTTGTCTCATTCATAACCCATCAACATTTTTTTGGTTGAAAAGACCTTATTACGGTTGTTTAATGGAAATCATGATGAGATGGTATATTTGACAAAGAAAATAATAAAAAAAAATCACTCCAACTTCACTTTGTTTACTCCAAAATTGCTCGCTGCGAGAGTGGAAGGTTTTGTTAATCATATATCGTTTATTACTTTTGTTCTATTGAGTTTATCAGCCACAACCTATTATATTTCAAAAAAAAAAAAATTATATATATATATATCTATAAATTTCACATTAAAAGGGATATTTGTAATATTAGTTATAACGTCGTTAATTTCAGTATCTGGCAAGACATAGTTACAAACTTACAAAAATGGTGTTTGGCAAGACATGTAAACCGAAGAGAAATAGAAGCTCATCCTTGTGGATAAATTGGCCGAACATATATTTGGTTCGGTAGTTCCTTCTGGTCTATTAATCACAAGTTGAAACACAAGTCTAATATTTTGATTTTTCACACAAGCAAACAATAATGCTTGCAATCCTCAAAACATCATTTATGAAAGACTTATTATGTAACAATTTTTGTTTTTTTAATTTGAATTTCTATAGTTAAAAATATAAATCTTACAAAGTATAGATACTAGTAACTATCTCATGCCGTCCCAAGACTTCTATAAAGTATAAAAACCGACGATGAAGATATACGTGCCTAAGTAACTATCCATGAATGTGCCAAAAAGAATTATATCTTTTAGGTTGTAACTGCTTATTTTTCAAAGGAATATTCTGAATAAAAAGAATAATTACTTGCGGTGGAAAGATAAATGGAATAGAACAAAACTGAAATTATTAACGGAAATCCAATTACACTCATTTTATTCATGAAATTTTAAAATACGGGACCATTTTTTTACAAAAGGATTTCCTCTTTTTCACTAAAAAATGGAATATGCAAAACTGTCTAATTTTTTCGTAATAAGTAAACTAGCATTTTATTTGTGCTATACATATAATTTGTTATTTCATTTAAATATTTAAATTTTAACTGAGAATAATGCTAGCTTAATATTTTTAGTTCTATTATATTTATAAAAATATATTTTACCCTAAATTTATGAATAATATTAAAAAATGGAATATATATATAAAATTTTATCTAAAATTTTATTTTTCATGTTTGATATTAATTTATATTATTTTTAATAATCATACTAATTTATCTAGTTATTGAACCTAAGAACTAAAATATTTTATAAATTTTATAGTAAATTATAAAATATATAAAAATAAACAATGATTAATACATAAATCGCATGTGTTGTGTTTATTAAATGATCTAATATGTTAGTAATCATTAAAATACTTTTTATGAAATCTTAGGTGTAACTTTAATTTCAATGGCATTTAACATAAATCATCAACTAAAGTTAGTTTTATACAATAATTTTTAACACAATATATATTTATATGTAACTTTAGAGAGTGTTGCTGAATGTTATATTCAGTAGAACTGAAATGAATTTTATAATTGGAGTCGAATATAGTGTTATTGGAATAATGATTATGTAGATGAAATTAAAAGTACATCAAAATTATATATTGTTCAATATCTATTGTATTTTATCAAAATTTAGGTGATTTTAACTCTTTTTTGTTTAAACGAGTAAAACAAATACATGTATTTTCAAATAGTTTTGGAAGTATTTCAAAATGCATATATATCATCTTTTTTTCTATTAAAACATTTAAATATGTGTTTATGAGTCAGATTTGAGTTCAGGTTTGAATTTGTTATAAAGTCTGAGTCTTTCAAATATAAGAGTTTTTGATTTAAATAGATTCTAGGTTTTGATCCGCGCTTTAAAAGTGCGGGATATTTTACTTTGAAAAGATTAAAATAAAATGATCAAATGATGTGTTAAAAATATCAAAAATACGCAAGCCTGCCTCATTTAGATTAGTCTGAATTAGAACTCACCCCTTTTTAAACTCCAAACCCGTTTAAATCAATGTTTTTAAGATTTAATATGATTGTTCATATGATTAGATTTGTTTAAACCCATTCAAAAGAATTCAAATATAAATTTTAAAAATATTTTAAAATTTAAAACATAATATATTGTTATATTATGTTTAATTTAATTTTAAAATTTTGAAACATGTTGTAAACATATTTTTCTAATACATTTATGTAATTGTGTCTTGATATAATAATCTATTTAATTTCCGTTAAACCAAATGAGTCTAAATATATATTTATTTATGTTAAAAACCATTTAAACTTGTCATAAGAAAAAAATCATTTTGACATCTCTAAGATTTTTTTTTTTAATTTAGAAAATAATGTTTGTGACATCTCTATGATTCTTTTTTATTGATTTGTTTACAACTTCCGGAAATTAATAAATTATCTCTTGTTGATTATTTTATAAAAGACAAAATGAGTTTCTCATCACTATATGTAGACAAAACGAAACTGAAAGATATGTAACCCAATCTCATTGCCATTGGATAAGAATAAGAAACTAAGAATGGATCCGCGGATAGTAATAAGGACCAAGCTGATGTTAATCTTCAGTCTGATTAGGCGGTATCTCAATGCCATCGTCATGCTTAGATAGTTTCCATAAAGTATTCAATTTTTGAACAGCTATGTTGTTTTTCTTTTTTGACTGAACAGCTATGTTGTTGCTATCTCTATCGTTGATTTCAGCTGCAAAGAAGAGAACAACCCATATGAATTGATACTACAATAGGCTAAACTAAAAAAAAAATTGAAGTCAAAAGGTTTACAATGGGAAGCTTGTGTTCTTGGCTTTTGAGTTCATTATCTAGTTATGCTTTCTTAGCATCCGTCCAGATTCTCATCTCCCTAGCCGCTTGATTGAAACGTTCGATGGCCTGAGTTTTATATAGGAAATATTCAGTTACCACAAATATAGGATGTATTCAGTTATTTTATTTAATTAATAAGTAATATTAAAAGTACAATTAAATGTCAGTGGCGTTCTTTTGTAAATAATTCAAAAACTAATGGCAGAATCCTAATAGAGATTCTGCTTTAATAGTATAGACTAGATTTTGATCCGCGCTTTGGAAGCGCGGGATAACTATCTGGTTAAATTTTTCAATTTAAAAGTTATTATCTTTTATTTTGTTTTGAATTTTAATATTTAATTTGAGTTTGACCCACGCTTAGAAAACGCGAGACTTATTTTTTAAACAAAATTATTTATGAGAAATATAAATTTGGTAATTATAAAATTATGTGTTTAAAGTTTATAACCTAATACATCTATCACTGCGTAGACCTGACCCGAATCTACGGTAGAATCGCTAAATCCGATGATCTGTATATAAACTACCACTATTAAAATCCTGATAAAACTTGGTAAAAATCCAAAACCCGCTATTAACCCGTCACATGGCATTGATTGACCCGTGTAAAACTAAGAAATAGCCAACAATATACAAAAACATTCAATCGAATAAACTATTTAACTTATGATTTTTTTTTAAAGTTTCTCTTAAAAATAAAGAAAACCAAAATATGTTGATAGGTTTTCATTATCAATTTATTTTCATTACTGATAATTTATTATGCATTTATCTTTTTAATTTTATATTTAAAATGTAATTTTTTTATAATCGTCATTATTTACTAATCATTTTTAGTCAATTTTCTAATTTGGTAGAAACCGTGATGTAAGATGAAAATGTTAGGTATGAATAAGTTAGGTACGGTTTTATTTATACTAATAGTTAGGTTAAAATATTTGATTAAAAAATTATACTTAAATATATTTATTTTATAAAATTTATTTAGGTAAAATAAGTATACATTTAATGAATCATAGTTTTGCATGTTTATTTGATTTTAAAATATAACCAGAAATTAAGAAGTTTAATTATAAAAACATTATTTATGTAATCTATTTTGATTTTACTTTTGCACACAATTTTTTGTTTCAAAGTTTAATATTTGGTTAATGTTTATATGTGATGAAATTAGATAAAATAATACTTTATATTGTAATTTTGTTTTGCTTAATGTATTTTAAAGTGATTTACAATTAATAGTATTTGATAATAGGTTCATCCAAATAAGTTTCCAAAATCTATTATTTTTTTTCAAAAAACTACTTTTCAAGAATTTACATTTTTGGCATACAAAATTTAAGATGAAATAGTAGTTAGGATCAAAAACTTAATCGGTTAGAGAGAATTTAACTATCAATATCGAGTCAAATACAAACAAATCAATAAAGGCACTGCATCTACGATATTAATAAGTAGATATTTGAGTAAACTATTAAGTTCAATGAGCAAATCATTAGGCTATATAATAACTTTACCCATTTAAAAGATTTGTTCTTTTTTATTTGATGTCAACTCATCTTAAATATTTATTCAGATTAATTAAGTGATTTTTTACATTCATCTAAGGAAGTGGATATAAATCATTAGGCTGTTACAATTAGTTTCCATAATTCGTTAGTTAAATTTTTTTTTGGGCGTCATTTGTTAGTTATAACTTAAATGCAATATATTGTTTGTTGGAAAGAAAAGATTTCGTTGGATAATAATATAACTAAAAGCATATGTTTTAGATAAATAGTAGTAGTGTTATATAAATATTTGTAAAATAGAAGGGCATCTAAAAAAGGACTTTCTGCTTTAATAGTATAGATAAAGTTGCATATTAGATCAAATATAATTACATTACCTAATTTAGACCTGTTTAAACTTATTTAAAGCATTTTAAATAAAAGATTTAAAAATATTGTACAATATTTGAAGTGTATTTGAAAAAATTCACACCGAAAAAAAAATATTTGTAAAGATAAACTCAAAGTTGTTAGATGTGTTAAACTTCTTTCATATATTTTAATATAACTAAAAATATCAATTAATATCTGCTATTTTAGAAAATTAAAATACAATGATAAAAACATCAAATGTTACCCAATTCGGCACATAACTAAAGATCAAAATATTGGCCAATTTAATAGTTTATTTTATCATGTAATTTTATTTAAAATGTAATTTTAATGTAGAGTAAATGAAACCGGGGCTTATAGCTCTAGTAGTAAAGGGTTCACAGCTGTGAGTTCCGCCACCTGAGTTCGAATCCCGGCCATTAGATAATTAACATTTCGGCATCGCCAGGGACAGAGGACCGACACGTGGCAACATGTGACTAGTCTGGACCACTTCTGTGGGGCCAGGATACCTCTGTATAATTCAAAAAAAAAGTGTAGAGTAAATGCAAAATCTTATCAAAATCTACGCTATTAATATTGACATTCTTGTAAAACAACGAATAAATATATTTAAATACAATGGTATGCTAGCATAAGACTCATGTAAAACAACGAATAAATAAAAATAATGACTACATTTTAACCGTAAAAAACTGCTACGACACTATAAAACAATCAACTCATTTTTGTTACATGAATGAATCCTTGAACCATCATCAAAGACAATCTGAAAGCCTTCGTAATACTATGACATTCCCATTGTTCATGATTATGTTCCAATCTCAAAGACACTTTCTTTGTCACTGCCCAATAAAACATACTTTTTCATACTTTATTTCTTTCTTTGTGAGAATGTACATCAACCAGGTATTGCAGATTACTAAAATTCAAAACATACTTCATTGTCACTGTCCCAATAAAAAAACAGAGTAGCCAAACATAAGAGACTAAATTATGTCTTTTGTAAAAATTCTAATTCTTACAACAGATTTATATAGATAAGAGATGTTTAATTGAAGAAAAAACAGTTATGAGAATCAATTTGTTTCATTCTCAGGATGAAGAACTGAAAAAGTAATTGATATTTTATAATAAGCTCACATGAAACAAACTATTTTCAAGATACTCTAACTTGAAAAAAAGAAAGAAAAAAAGAAGAAGCAAATGCTGATGTAAATGACGATCTCTCTACACTCTAATGTTATTAAAACTTCAGACACTATTCTCAAGATCCTTCATTTTTTGCGTGAGTTGTGTGTTTAGTTTTTGGTTCAATGGCTCTCGTCTCTTAGATTTTATATATAGCGAAGGAATAAGGATTAAACATGATATTGTGATATTCTCAGAATATCGTTTAAAGATAGTTATAAAGATTTCTGCCTTGCGAATCGGGTTTTGGTATAAATTAGGAATATATTCTCTTTGGATTTGTTATAAAAAATTGAAATGATTGAAAACGGAAGAAATGTATCTGCTTGGACACTATATTACTGGTTTTTTTGGTATGCGAAAATATGTTTCATTTTATTATAACATGACAAACTATTTGGTTTGCATTGTAAAATTTCATGGAACACATGAGTTTTTGACTATTTACGCTAAATAATGAATGAACGACAAAGGATTGATTTCGAAGTGGGTCAGAATTATTTCATATTTATAGGCCCATTCATTGGTTGAAGACTATTTCGGTGGATAATTAAATCACTAATATATTTAAATCTTGTTATAGTTTGTTTCCGATCGGTTTCACGAAATACCAGATCACAAAATATCTGGGAGCTGTGAAAAAAAGAAAAAAACACACACATTTATTCAGAATCATAGTCTAAAATTAATGCAGTGGCATTTGGTTGTAAATACTGCTGAATTTCAAGGTTTCCTCAAAAAATGCATTTTGATTTTAATAGTATTGATTTATGGAGTTGTGATTCAGTTTTAATTCGGATAAATTTGGTTTTAGATGAATTTTGTTTTAAAAAATTTATATCTATGTATTCGCTAAAAATAGAGTGTCACCCAATTTAGATTCCAAATATATTTTTACCCAAATATATCAAATTAATCCAAAAAATTTAGTTAAAACTAAAAGAACAAAGAATAATTAAAATTAAAACATTTAAAAGAAAATTAAACATTTAAAATTTCATAATAATTGAAAATTTTAAAATATTATTATAAAGACTTCAATTGGTCGATAGAATAATGTGTCTCTTGGTAAAAATATTTAATTTAAAAAATTTAATCATTTTTAGAAATACAAAGAACTTTTTAAAAAAAAAAATCTATTAAAAACTTTTGATTACAATTCATTTAAATTATGTTTATTTATTAACACATGTCCACTGTGTTTAGGATTTGAGTGTTTGTATATCTGATCGTGTTGTGTTCATGTCAGGTATTTCAGATTTTTGAATTTTTAGTTTAAAGGTCTAGTATCTGTTTGGATAATTTTAAAAATCGAACCGAATTCAGATATTAAACTTTCTTCTATCATTTCAAATCATGTTTGAATATTTAGATCGAGTAGTTAAAATTTTCTTCTTTTTCAATCTTGAAATATTAGCACCCCTAAAACCTATATTGGTCACGGATAAGTGATCTTGTTCATCGTCTCTATGAACTCAGATGATCATGTGGCTACACCAAACCGAACACTCAAGCTTTAGAGTTTAGACAGTATTTATCACACTTTCTCCGGCCATATTTTTATGGCAAAACCACACTGATACGAAAATTCTATAACAATAAATAAACACACTTCTGAATCAAGATTTTATATTTCGGTTCGGTTTTGTTCCGATTTTGATTTCGGTCCGGATTAAATGTATGCCTAGCCGGGTCAACTGCAATAACCGAAACCGGATCCGACTCGGGTCCCCAATCGCATCAACGGTTCTTTCAATTCAATCTCTACAATATTTAGGGTTTCTGGAGGATCCGATCCAGCAGCGGTGAATCAGAAAACAGATTATCCATTGAACGTCGATCTTCAATGGATACTTCTGTAAAGCAGACGACGACTCTGCCTCCGGAAGACGAAGAAGAAGACGACGAGTGGGGTAATTAAATCAGCTTTCTTTAAATATCGATTCGATTACATTTGTTTTATCTCAAAATCGACTCATGTGATCGCTACGTGTTCATGATTCAATCTTCAAGCTTTGAAACCCTAAATTCCAATTATTGGAGTCTTCTCGATCTTCCGAGTAAAAAAAAAACTCTGCTTTGTGATTATCCTTTGAGAAAACAGAGCATTGTTCTAACCTTTTGTTCAATTGCATAAATTGAATCGAACATTTGGTTTGTTGACAGACACTGATGGGTTTGTGATTCCAAGCTTGGAGATTGAAGAAGACAAGGTTAATGATTCAGAAGCTGATACATCAAAACCTTCTTCTCCACAAGTCAGTGGTTGATTGATTTCTTCTGTGAATAAAAAGATCAATAGAGAGTGGAGGAGTTTCAATGGTACTTATGAAGCTAGCTCTCGTTCTATGTTTTTTTGTAGATTACAGGTGAAGAAAACATCTACCTAGGACCACATGGAGGAGCTCTTCCCTCGCAGCTACTAGACGGTAACGCGTCGAGCAGGAAGCAGCGGTTTAAGCAGAAGCTCAAGGAAGCGGACCAGAAAATGAATGTGTCTGGTCGAGAAAACAAAGTGGCTAACTTAAGAGAGCTTGTAGGCGGCGTTGAGAAAAGAACTAACGTGTCAAAAGGCGTTTCAAGAGACTGGCTTGACCCACATTGCCATGAGTCTGAGTTTGAGAAACGTCAACAACTGTAACGCCTCCTTTTCTCTTTGTAAACGTTTTGTATCAATACTCAGAGATTTCAACGCAATAAAACAGTTACCATTATCAATAGCGAAATTCAGTTTGCTTAGCAACGTTGACGTGTAAATAAATGTATATTATTATACACTCAGACATCACAAAACAGTCATAGAGTGAGTCTATGGCATTACAGTACAATCCACAAACAGAAACAAACATTTCAAAAGAAAGAAAAAAAAACAGTTCACCCTCTTTACTTCTTGTAGTTGTGTGCATGACTTGATGAATGCTTACCTTTGGATCTGAGCTTGAACGATGTCAGAATTGGTCAGGTTTCCAGATTCATCGTAATCAAGTTGCTCAAACTCTTCCATGATCCCAGATACATCTTTCTCATCAATCTTCCCCATTTCTTTCAGCTTATATACAATAAACTCTGCAGCTCTGAAACACACAAAAGACAAAGATAAGCAGAAGAAGAGAAGATAACAGAAGAGAGAATCAAGTCTGAGAATTTCTCACCCGACAACTCTATCTTCATCGAGATCAGCTGCTTCAAGATCATTGTTTGTGATTCTCCTTGTCAAAACCCATTTCACCAATTCCTTCTGTTTGGTTTCTGCATTAAGCTCAGCTACATAGAGTAAAAACTGAGCCAAGCATATAGTGCTCGTCAAGATCCAAATCACAGCGAAAAGGCGTCCGGTTCCCGAGTTAAAGCTTCTGTCTCCATAACCCAATGTAGTAACAGTGGAGCAAACACAGTAGAAAGCTTCAATAACCGGCATCTTCTCAAACGTCACAAGGAAAACAGTACCAGCAATGAAGAGGACTACAAAGACAATGAACGTGACGTAGCATTTGTATCTCAGCTTGTTCGTTTGCAACTCCTTGAGAATGTCTAGTGGACCCGAGCTTTGACGCAGATGGAAAGCCCTGACAAGCAAAGTCTCTTGCTTCTCCACTAGATAATCCGCCGCTCGGCTTAAAAGGTGACCCACGAGGACCATTCCCGAGAAGACAAAGGCACAGGCGAGTAGTCTAGATGCAGAGCTACTGGGGACGAGGTCACCGTATCCAACGGTTGTCATCGTGACAACACAGAAGTAGACGGCATCCAACACACCGTTGGTCTTGTGACCGGAGATCTGGTTTCTGACGAGGTAGAAACAGAGAGTACCGATGGTTAGATACAGAGCCAAGAACATGATCACTCGCCTGAGGTTGGGGTTTAGATTGAACAGTTGACTGGGATGAAGAGGGGGTTCGTCGGTTTTGACATCGTTGTCGTCGTACGTGCAGTCACCACGAGGAGCGCTTCTAGATCGACGCAGTCTTCTTTTGCTTGAAGAGGTTCTTGATTTTGTGCTGAAGTCTTGAGCCATGGGATCTAGCTGATCCTTAGGTAACAAGGGCTCACGAGCTGAGTCGGCACTTGTTGACATTCTATAACCAAACCAGGTGATAATAAAATCTGCAGATCAATTAAATTTCTTTTTGAGTAAAACAACCGTTCAAGACATTACGAAGACATAAAAGTGAGTCACAGCTATAGAAAAAAGGCACCATCAACAAAGAAAGGATAAACTGTTTTTGGTGGGAAGAGACAAGACAATAAAAACAGAAATTTTTAAACCAAAGACTATTCCAGACCAGAATCCGAAACTCGGGGAAGCTGAAGACTTTGAGACTTACCCAGAAGTCTAAAACTAAAGATCGATCGACAAATCAGAATCGCAGCAAGCGGTTTGCTTGGATCTCACAATCTTTCTCCAGTGATGTTCCCACTTCAGACAGAATTATGTTACTTGTTCGTATGACTATGTATAATGGTTCTTCATTTTCAACTTTTTACATTAGAGTACATGGTTTATCTTTTTGTTATAAATCAAGTGATGGACGGTCCATAACTTGATCCGATCAAAACCAGCCGACCGGCCCATTGGAGAGAGAGAGTCGGTCACTTTCCTTTTCCCCTTTAGTCATTGTGTTTTTTTTTTCCTAGTTGGATTAAGAATTGCTATATTCCATTTATCTTATGACAGTCTATTTGTAAACCCTTATATAAAGGAACCTCATGTGATCGATTTAATAATAAGATTTACACATTCTCTTTACTATTTTCACAACACGTTATCAGCACGAATTGTTCTCTAAACCCTAGCTAAAAATCCGACCTTCATAAACCCTAGCCGGCGAACCCTAATTTCCTTTTTCTTCCGGCTTAAAATTCTTTCACCCTTTGTTCAAGAAACCGACGACCTCAGCTCCCATCCGTTCGTGGCCAGTAGAAATCCGACGATCCAAACGCGTCCGATAGCCATCCGACCGCCGATCACGATCCATCCGCGACCTGATACCAAGGAGTTCCTGTTCGTGGCCTGTACTAGCTCGTGATCTTCTCTTCTGGTGGTCCAAATCAACACTCCTAAGGTTCTAAAGGTAAACATCGAAACCCTAAATAGATAACCCACATCGAATCTGGTTGCTTGATAAGGATTTAAACCATAAAATCATGAATTGTTAAATCCTAATCTAGAATAATAGATCAAATCCCCTTTGAGTAAATCGAAGCTCATATAAGTTCGATCAAGCCCTAGTAAATAAGGAACGAGGTTTTGGATTAGATTGATTGCTTATTTAGGTTGATAGATCAATGGTTGCTAAGTTGCTAGAAGCATGAATTCTTTTCTCCTAAATCGAGATTATTTTAATCAATTAAAATCAAAACCCTAATCGGTTTTGAATCTCAAAACCTAAGATCCAATGATCATATCGTGTGCTTAAATCTCCCTTGATCTATGATCAAATCAAAACCCTAAAAACATCAAACCCTAAACTGCATGGATGCAAGCCGCATGCCATGCATGGAACGATTCAAAACCCTAAATTTAAAATTGAATTTGTTTGATTGTTTTGATTGATCTGATTGTTAAAGTGAATTGCTAAGCTTAAATTTATTATTTGATCACATATAGAACCATTTACTAGGATGATTAAATTCAAATCAATTGATTGCTTGAATGCTTGAATGAAATCAATTGCTAAGATGATTGTTCTCACCCTGATTAGATTATTCTCACTTGTTCCCATTAATTGCATTGATCATATCATGTTTCTGGCTGTGAGGTTTGTTGCATCATTCATAACCGAATCGAACATTGTTTTGATTGCAATTACACTTAGAAACTCGTATGCTAGGCTGATAAAACTGTTCTGACCATATGGCCCCATTGCATATAGACTGTTCATACCTTTGGCTGTGCGGCTTGATAGCATACCGTGCATGATCATTTGAACTGATTGTATTATATGAACATGAACACTTCTGAATTCTAAATTATGATCATATATTCTCAGATTTCGAAAATCAATAACTTGGAATATGCTGCCCTAAATCTCTCTGGAGATAATTATTTGCAATGGGCGCTTGACACCAAGATCATCCTGAAATCTAAAGGACTTAGTGAAAGTATCATCGAGTGTCAGTGAGAAAGATAGATACAGAGCTATCTTGATAATTCGCCATCATTTGGTGGAGAGTCTCAAAGACCAATACCTGACGAATGAAAACCCTCTAGACCTTTGGACAGAGCTGAAAAGCATATATGATCACCAGAGAACGGTGATCTTACCAAAGGCTCTATATGATTGGAGGAATCTCAGGATTCAGGACTATAAGTCTGTGGACAAATACAATTCAGCACTGTTTAAGATTGTTTCAAAGTTGAAACTGTGTGGTGAGGAGATAATGGATAAGGACATGCTTGAGAAAACCTTTTCCACCTTCCACACAAGCAATGTGCTGTTACAACAACAGTACCGTGAGAAAGGCTTTAAGACCTATGCTAATCTTATTTCTTGTCTATTGCTCGCTGAGCAAAATAATGAGTTGTTGATGAGAAACAGTGAGATGAGACCTCCAGGATCCACACTATTACATGAATCACATGCGGCCACTGAAGCTAATAAAGAGAGTAATCACGTCCAATCTAATGGCCAACACGGCCGTGGTCGTGGAAAATGGCATGGACGTGGCCGTGGTCATGGAAAATGGCATGGACGTGGCCGTGGTCGGGATTCATTCGGCCGCGGACGAAGAAACCAGTATGGTCGAGACCATAGTCGAGATCGTGGCCAAGGCAACTCGTTTGGCCGAGGTCATTGTCGAGGCCGTGGAACTTCTTTCAAACCTCAAAATTTGACCAAATAAGTGTGCCATAGGTGTGGGATGAGTAACCATTGGGCAAAGACTTGTAGGACTCCCAAGCATCTAGTCGACCTCTATCAAGAGAATTTGAAAGGGAAGAATCCTGAAGCTCATATGACATATCAGGATGGTGAAAATGATTTTCATCATGGTAAAGACGATCTCATGGAATATGAAACTTCAGATTGTCTAAAAGACTGAAGATTGATTTCGACATTTGTAATCTGAATTTGTGTGTTCTTTACTTTTATGTTTTTCATTTCTATGTTGTCATTTCTTTGAAACTATCTTATTAAAACATAATAATAAATGAATGAATGGCTTTCATATTGAAACTAAGGGCGAAGGAAACAAAGAATTCCTTCAAATCTATGAGATCGCCCAAGGCCATAAGAAAGTCTTAGAATCCATACCCGCACTCTCTACTGGTCTTTACCATGCTAAAGTCAGTATGATTGAGGCCAATGCCACATTTAATAAAACAGCCATCGAAAATTTCACTCTATGGCACGGCCGGCTAGGCCATCCCGGTTCGACTATGATGCATAAATTGATCTCAAACACCAGTGGCCATACACTTAAAGAAAAACGAATTATCCCTAAACGCTTAACGTGTGTGACATGTTCACAAGGGAAACTAATCGTTAGGCCATCACCTGTTAAGGTGACAAAGGAAGCAATAAACTTTCTGGAAAGAATACAAGGAGACATTTGTGGACCAATACACCCACCTTGTGGGACATTTCGATATTTCATGGTCCTCATTGATGCATCGACCAGATGGTCGTATGTTTGTCTCCTATCAACCCGCAACTTGGCATTTGCAAGATTGCTTGCTCAGATAATTCGATTACGAGCTCATTTTCCATATTTTCCTTTGAAGACTATACGTCTTGATATTGCTGGTGAATTCACTTCCCAACCCCTTTAATGATTACTGTATGTCCATGGGGGTAACTGTGGAACACTCCGTGACACATGTACATACACAGAACGGCTTGGCTGAATCATTTATAAAACGCATACAGCTCATAGCTCGACCATTACTCATGAGGTCGAGACTTCCGGTTTCAGCATGGGGACATGCCGTCCTTCATGCGGTCGAGCTTATACGCATCAGGCCATATAGTGAACACATATATTCCCCATCACAATTGCTTACGGGTCATGAGCCAGACATCTCCCATTTCAAAACGTTTGGCTGTGCCGTTTATGTTCCAATTGCTCCACCACAGAGAACAAAGATGGGACCTCAAAGAAGGATGGGGATATATGTTGGATTTGATTCCCCCACGATTATAAAATACCTTGAGCCAACTACGGGTGATTTATTTAAGGCCAGGTATGCGGATTGTCATTTTAATGAATCTGAACTTCCAACATTTGGGGGAGATAATAAGCTGGTAAAAGAAATTTCATGGAATCAAACATCGTTAACATGGCAAGATCCTCGGACTCAAGTGTGTGATCTTGAAGTCCATAAAATAATACGTTTACAAAAGCTAGCTAATCAATTTCCCGATTCCTTTGCTGACCCGAAAAGAGTGACTAAGTCATACATACCAGCTGCTAATGCACCAATTAAAATTGATGTTCAAGAGGGACACAACCAATTTGCTACAGAGTCTAGACAATGTTTGAAACGTGGTAGACCAATTGGTTCCAAAGATAAGAAACCTTGAAAAACATAGAAAGGTGCAGAAACCGAGGTTGGAACCCCATACATGGACGCGGCCGATCTTACCTGAGATATGGCCGCACCCGGTCCTAAGGTTTTAGCCATGGCCGATGGTCCTGATGTACCAAACAATGATGCTCGGGACGCTTTGCTTCATGGTACTAACGGTCCAGATAATAATGAGATCTCAATAAATTATTTCTTGTCTGGAATACAATGGAATTAAAAGATGTCGACATCAATGATATATTTGCATATAAAGTAGCACTTGAACTTATGGATAATGAGGATCATGAACCCACGTCTATATATGAATGCATGCAAAGATCAGATTGGCTTAAGTGGAAAGAAGCCATAAACGTGGAGTTAAATTCATTAAAGAAAAGAGGTGTTTTCGGTCCTATAATCCGAACACCATATGATGTCAAACCAATTGGACACAAATGGGTTTTTGTGAGGAAAAGAAATGAGAAAAGTGAAGTCGTGAGATATAAGGCACGACTCGTTTCACAAGGATTCTCACAAAGATCAGAAATCGATTATGAGGAAACATATCCCCTTGTGGTGGATGCAACTACTTTTAGATTCCTGATAAATCTGGCCATAAGAGAAAACTTAGACTTGCGGTTGATGGATGTTGTAACCGCCTATCTATATGGTCCACTGGATAATGACATTTATATGAAAGTCCCAGATGGTATTGAATTGAAAAACAAAGAGAGCTCTCGAGAACAACACTGCATAAAGTTGAATAAATCACTATATGGACTGAAACAATCTGGCCGGATGTGGTACAATAGACTAAGTGAGTACTTAGTGAAAGAAGGATATAGAAATGATCCGATCAGTCCATGTATATTCATAAAGAAATTCGAAAATAAGGGCTTTGTGATTATAGCAGTGTATGTTGATGATTTAAATATCATTGGAACCTCTGGAGAGATTTTCCAAACAGTTGAATATCTTAAGAAGGAATTCGAAATGAAAGATCTTGGAAAAACTAAGTTCTGTTTGAGATTACAACTTGAGTACATAAATGATGGAATCCTTGTGCATCAAATGGCATATACAGAAAATGTACTCAAGAGATTTAATATGGCTGAGTCTCACCCTTTACCCAGCCCTATGGTCGTGAGGACTCTCGGTCTGGACACTGATCCATTTCGTCCCAAGATATACGGTGAGGATGTCCTTGGTCCCGAAGTACCATATCTCAGTGCCATAGGAGCATTAATATATTTGGCCACTCACACACGGCCTGATATATGTTTTGTTGTCCGACCAAAAGGTATTGGGACGGGATTAAACATGTTCTTCGTTACCTACAAGGAACGAAAGACTTGGGTCTATTTTATACTAACCATAACAAAGAAGGTTTAGTTGGTTTTGCTGATGCAGGTTTCCTATCAGATCCACACAATGCTCGATCACAGACAGGCTATGTTTTCACACATGGAGGTACGGCCATATCATGGCGTTCTATGAAGCAGACGATTGCGGCCACATCATCCAACCATTCGGAAATCTTGGCTATTCATGAAGCCAGCCGCGAGTGTGTCTGGTTGAGGTCAATGACAACATGTACGAGTAGATTGTGAGATGTCCGAAGACAAGGAACCAACCATGATGTATGAGGACAATGCAGCATGCATTGCTCAGCTCAAGGACGGCTACATCAAAGGAGAGAGGAATAAGCACATCTTGCCCAAGTTCTTCTTCACTCACGATTTACAGAAAGCTGGAGAGGTCCAAGTGGTTCAAGTACGTTCTAGTGACAACTCAGCCGACCTGTTCACCAAGTCTTTACCGACCTCAACGTTCAAGAAGCTCATACATCAGATTGGGATGCGTCGACTGAAAGACCTTCAGTGATGCATTCATCAGGGGGAGTGATATGGTTGTACTCTTTTTCCTTCACCATGGTTTTGTCCCATTGGGTTTTCCTGGTAAGGTTTTAATGAGGCAACATCAAAGCATATCACAAATCCTGAATGGTTATGGCGTCCTAGGGGGAGTGTTATAAATAAAGTGATGGACGGTCCATAACCTGGCCCGATCAGAACCAGCCGACCGGCCCATTGGAGAGAGAGAGAGAGAGTCGGCCACTTTCCTTTTCCCCTTTAGTCTTTGTGTTTTCCTTTTCCTAGTTGGATTAGGAATTGCTATATTTCAATTATCTTATGACGGTCTGTTTGTAAACCCTTATATAAAGGAACCTCATGTGATCGATTTAATAGTAAGATTTACACATTCTCTTTACTACTTTCACAACATTTTTTTTTACTTAAAATTCTTATATTGAACAGAGAGATAATATTTTTTTTATAATCCATAATAGCTTGTAATCGAGTTTCAACCGACTAATCTTTTGAGAGTCTATTTACTAGCATTAGAGAGATAAATCTGTTTGGTATGCTTTAAATTTGGATTGCTTAACACATTTTCTAAGGGCTTGACTGGTTTCCCCGCTACCACCCGCAAACGCAGCTTTTGCGGTTGGTAGCGGTTGTTGGCGTTTTGAAACATTCACAGTAAACGCTACAAATCGCTTCAAACCGCTCTGAACCTTCTAAAATCAAAAGCTGGTTCCAGCTTGCTTTTGTGGTTGCGAGCGGTTGTGGGAGAAAAAAAACTAAAAATATTCAATAAAAATTTTAAATTGAAATAATAGAAATTATAAAATGTATACATATTATATTTTAATTTATATTATAAAACATTTTAAAAAAAAATATTTTCTATAATTTTTAAAATTTTAAAATTATGATTTTATAAATATTATTTTTATATTTATTATAATATTATGATTTTTAATAATTTTATAATTATATAAAATGTAAATATTGTTAATTAATTATTTAACAGCTGTTGCGTTTGGTAGTTTACCAGTCATAAAAGTCTCGCAAACGCACAAATTTCTAACCGTTGTACCAATCATACAAATATCTAGAAAATGCTTAAACCACAACTAACCGCATCCGCAAACTCCCGCATCCGCAAACTCCCGCAACCGCACCTGCAACCGCTACGGTTACACCAGTCAGGCCCTAAATCTACTATACTATTGGACCATATTTGTGTGGTTAAAACAATTTCTCCAAAACTAAACTGATGGACACGCGATTCCTCGGATACTAAGCTCTAACAAAAGGGGAAGCAAGAAGGACAGAAAACAATTTCAAACCAAAAGCTCAAAAACAAAACAGAGCATCACAATGAATCCAAATGTTAACATCAAGAAACAAAACAAACACTTCTCCAAATGAGTCTTAGATAGAATAAATCGATACATCGTATGTATTTTCTGTATTCATCAAATAATTAAATGTAATTTTGTTTATAAAATTAAAAAATTGGAAAGTAAATAATGGTCTCAACCAAATAGTGGTACTCTAGTGATAACTACTAATCTGTGTTATTGGGTCAGTCCTAGGCAAAGTCTAATGAACCATTGATCTTAGATCCTCACACTTTTTAAAAAAATTACACAAACTTAAATCCACAAAATTTCTTTAGGTCTCCAAATTTTCTTCCAGGTACCGGCCCTTCTATGGCAAGATCCAGACAGTTTACGTTTAATTCTTGATGAAAATAAATTTGCTGCTATTAGACTAGTTTAGATTTTAGTCTAAACAGTTTACATAATCTCTTTCTTATTATTTGAAGAGAACTTTTAGAAATAAACCTTTATCCCATGTGTGATTCACAACTTTTCCATTTCCTAGGTGTGAACACCACATTCCACCTCACAAACTTTTTTAAATATCCCTTTTTGGTCTAGACTAATTACATATCATACCATTGCCAAAAACATATAGTATATGTTTCATTTTGTACACTTTGAATCTAAGCATTTATTCTAAGCATCTTGCAAAATCATATAGTCTCATTTCATGTGATTGAAACTTTTTATACATTCATATGACACTATTGTATAAAATGTAAACCCTGTGGATAATATAATTTATATGTCCTATTAAGTTATATTGATACTTTTTAATATTCATATCAACTTGAAATAATATTGTCATTGGAATTCATATTCTATAATTTTTCTAATTTATGTTATATAATATACTATGATGAATAAACCAGAAACAAGCAGAATGTTGTGCAATTTGTGTCTGTATTGTTGTATATTAGTTAGTTATTATTAGTAATATGTTAGCATAATAGTTGTGTATACTCGATCACATCGTATTTTTATTCTGATTATAAACACTTAGATACAATATGAAAAAATTACTGGAAAATGAAACATATATAGTCCATGATAAATTTGAATGAATGGAAAAAAACACTGTCATTGGTCTGAGTTTAAGCAATATTTCCTTAATGGTAAATCTCGGTGTCAAAGATTGAATGCTCCAATTCAAAAGATTCATGAAAGTGGGTCATGAATTTTTAGTCAATCAAATATTTTTGGAATGATTGACTTTGGTGTTTGTGGTATTTCAATTATGGAAAGTCTATTGTTTTTTTCCAATTTTAGAGGATGATATTCACACTGATTGATCGTTTTATTATATGATAGTAACCTAAGATGTTAGATCGCTATGGTCAAAATTTTGAATAAATATGCGATCAATTATGGATTTTTTGGCATGATTTTAAGGTTAAAATATCGAAAATTATACAATAAAAAGTTATTGTATAAACATATATGTATAAACATATATATAAATTTAACATTAGTTGGATTTTTGGTCAAGATAATCCCCTTATTATTAATCAAGAATCAATTTGAGAGAATAACCTTCAATGAGTAAACTAATTACAGTGTTGCCATTTTGATGACGTGTCGGACTCTCATGCATCCTCAGCCTTCTATTAGAACTATCCTTAAAAGACTACACTAATTATGCTGAGTGCCATTGGTACTACTATGAAATATTGCATTCTGTTTCATATTATTAATAAGGCTGTATATGGCGTTTGTTATACAACGTTTCTTTGGAGTCTGTTTGTTGCATGATGTTATAAGTAAATGCGATGCGTAAATCAGTAAATGCAATATTGGATGAGAACTATAGGAAAAGTTAAATCTCCATAACATATGTGGTTCCATAGAATATAACATTTTCACTTTTATTTGTCATGTAAAGTTATGTCTTGTTTTTTTTCCACGTTGAGGGGAAGCCAATACATATATTAATATTACACATAAATTAGAAAATAACAATTCATGTTAATTTGAATATTATATTGATCGATCCAATTTTAATATTATGTATATTAAAAATGTGATACATCCTGCAAATATTGTTATAATATAACTTATGTATTATATTTCACATACTTATACATTGAGATTTGTTCTGTTTTTGAGTTCCATTATTGAGCATCAAACCGATGGTTGGATAACCTGTTGGGTTATGTATTGTTTTTTCTTTCCACGTGATATGTTCTGCATAAATTCGTATATTATAGTTTATGTGTGACATTGAACATCGAGATTTGTACATTGAGATTTGTTTTATTTGGGAGTTGTTATGGGATTGATCGATCCAATTTTTTAAAATCAAATATGCAAGAATGAAAAATTTCCAAATATAACTCTTTCTATACATAGATTTGCATTCCAGTCATTATTATTTATGACTGAAAAGATTCAGTAACATAGTGTGCTATTCAAATTTAAAAATAGCTGATCTTTATGTTTCCTGAAATTGCCCTTTTAATGCAAATCATGTCATTTTGACTGATTTTCACAATATTCTGCATGCTACGATATACTATTTTTGTTTCCTAAATTCGTCTGCCTCTATATATGACTGATATAAAATTTATGCCGATATATTTGGGTGACAGATTTTGTAATTAATTACTATCTAATTAGTGCATAATTGAATAAAATTTGAAAGAGTTTGCGTGTCTATAGCTCTAATTCGGTGCGAATTTACCACATTTGGTATACTCTTATTTTGCAATAGTTATAACATACAACTTTCATTTTTGTTGATTAGGAATTGTTGTGAGTGCACCTTATGTTTGCTATATATACACACCCTACATCCCAACCGGACAAATCATTATGCTCTAAGTTTGGTAATGATTGGTGTTTAAACCCTAATTCCCTTTCGTTTGTTTTTCCTTATGTAATATTCTCAATGTTTTTCTTTCGTGGTGAAGGAGAACAAAAAGGTTTCCAATATTAATATATTACAATTGGTTTTTATGCAGCCTACGTTTTCAGATTTTGGGACTTTAAAAGTTCCCAGCATAAAACATTATGCATTGTCTTTAATTGATTAATTACATAAAGGTCCAATTAATTATGTATGACTTGGTCTTTTATGTTAAATTAGTTTTATATAGTTTATGTTATCGTTAATTTATGTCAAACATATAAAAGAGTGCACCGCTATTTTTTCATGTAGTGTTTTAGTATATCAATATAAATATGATTAATTTTTAAATAACTTTTTTTAACTTTCACCCTCCGCAAGGCGCGGATCCGATCCTAGTATTGTATAAAACATATACATCTGTCTGAACATATACATACATAATATTAATTTTGTCCAAAAGAGTCCATACTAAATTTCATGCAATCACTTAAATTAAGCACCATGACTTTTTAATTAAGGAATCAACATAATTATTGACACTGCAAAGTATTATTGGGCGGAGTGATATTATCATTAAAAAAAAAATTCCTATATTTTATTCCCTTTCATATAATTCTTTCCAAATCATAAATTAGTTAATATTGTATTCTATCATCAATTATAATAGTTAATGCCATTTCCTATATTTTTTCCCTTGAATATAATACTTTCCAAATTAATAGATTGTAAACGAAAATTTAGAAATTTTCAAAATTATATTTTCACGAATAGTCGTTTAACTCAAATCTTGTGGACCTAAACCATATATATATCATATTAAACTAATGTCTTTTGTTATTTCTCTTAATAGGATTCTGAAGACACACTATATATATGCTAATAGTAATATCTTTTGTTATTGCTCTTAATATTTGCAAATGAAGAGTTCTGAAGATACTAATCGGTGCATTTATGGTTTTTTTAGTTTATTTAATTGTTTCTGTATAATTTGTTTATTTCATATTTTATTACTCTATTGTATATGTTTCATTTTATCTTATATTCATAATTTATATTATGAAAGCCATAATTCTATTGCATGTGTTCCGTTTTATCTTAAATTCATAACTAATTTTATATAAATTATGCTTACGCTTATAGATTTGTTTCCACGAACTACACTTCGATTACACTTAACCAATAACACACGTCTTAAAAAATTTGAAGCTTACCTTATATAAACCTGCACAATTTCGTTATATCTTTCATGTTTTTAATATCTATAGATTATAAGTTATAATTTCTTTTATTTTATTTACTCCGCGCAGGGCGCGGATCACCACCTAGTAGCATAGTAACAAACAATATTGTTATCTTCAACAAGCGAAAGATATTATAGTATTCAGTTAATTATATACTATTAAGTGCATTCTTCTCTAGGCTAACATATAAAAACCCTTGTTCAAAAACTCGGGCTCGGAGCCGAGTAATCGTCTGAATAACCACTACACGGTAGGTGGCCGTGGCGAATCAGACCTCGGCGGTAGCATTAGGCGGTAGCCGTATAGTTTCCGCGTTTTAACCGCCTAAAACGAGTAATAACAAAACGCGTCCATGTAATTAACCTAACGATTCAACGTTTTTAAAAAAATTCAACGTAAAATCCACTTTTTCTTAATTTTCAAGTACAAAATCGAATGTTTCGTTGAGAATCTAGGGTAATCAGGTTAAAAACATCATAAAATCAGTGAAATCTGTTAAGAATCTTTTCTTTTAAAAGGTAAAGTGGAAAAACTGGGTTTCTGTTGGACAGAGGTGAGAGTAGGCCTGGGCATTCGGGCCGGGTTTTTCGGATTTCGGTTCTAAAAAATAACACCCTTTAGGTCCCATTCTAGATATTTTCTTACTACGGTCCGGGATCGGATTTAACTTATTGGGTTCGGATCGGTTTTGTATCACAATCTAAAACCCACAAAGTAACCATATATCATTTGGGTTCGTTTTTTTTATCGGTTCGGGTTATACTGAAGTAAAATTCAAAAATAAAAATAATAAATCATAAGAAACAGAAAGCATAATTGAAATCAAAGTGAAACTGAGTACAAATGTTTTAAAAACTGAAAATAGCAACATCCGACATAATGAAAATAGCAAACTTAAAAGTTTTGAAACTGAATAACATAAAGAAAAGCAACAAACAGACCAAACACACGACAACCATAAAGAAAAGCAACAAACATAACAGACACACGACAAAGGGAGAGATACTGGAACAATCTTGAGCTTAGGAGTACTTGACAATCATGATGTATTGATGTGGAACGTACTACTCCTGCCAAAGACAATGTGAAAATCAATCCAAAAGAAACTAAAACAGAAGCCAATCATTGTAAACTAAGCGGTTTTTAGTGCAATACCTTAGAAGTGACGAGGATCTTGATGTCATATAGCATATTCTGATGCAAAGACAGAACAAAACAAATCAATTCACAAACAAAATAAAAAGCTGAAACGTTAGAACTTGTAAGATAGAAGATGACATACCTCTCTCAATCTTTTCTTGTTCTTCAATGTCTTCAAGGATTTGTGCATTAGTAAGAACTCTTGACTCACAATGAATGTCTTACTTAAGACATTGTTCAGTACACATCAATACCTCCACCATGAAATGAGTAACGAAGCTTCGAGATGGGCTTATGATCCTTCCACCCGTACTGAAAGCACTCTTGGATGCCACAGAAGAAACTTGCAGTGCAAGGATATCCTTTGCAATCTGTGAGAGAATTGGAAACTTGGTACAGTTTCGCTTCCAAAACTAGAGGACATCATACTCTACACCAGGCATCAAATTTTGATTCTCAACTCCATCTTTCAAGTATATATCCAGCTCGTCCTGATTGTCTTTTACTCCAATCTCATTAAGCATCTCCTTGTACCTTCGATCGATTCTCTTGTAACCTAAACCATCATCATCGACATCCATACTAACCATGCTCAGTTCTCGACTACAAGAATTGGATCGGCTGTTGCTATTTTTTCCTTCATCAGGTTTCCCACCAGCTGACTTCCCATATCTTACGATATACTCATGGAATAAACTGCGCAAAATACCAATCACCGAATCATACATTACTTTCCCTTCCAAATTGTCCTTCCCATAGAGCTCATCAAAACACAAGCTTGCGAGCACCATCTTCTTTGTTGGATCAAAAACAGTTACCACGATTAGCATCTTGTTGATGTTCTTCACCCCATCCCATTACTTGTCAAACTTTTTGTACATCTCCATAGCCTTACCCTTCAACTCATGATCTCTGCTCTTACTTAACGCCTCAAGGTTGGTGGCTATGTTCACAATATCCTCGTAACACTTGTAGGCATTGACTGTTGTTGACGCAGACACCACCACTGTGGAGTTGTAGAAGATCACTAGGAACCGACCCAATCTTTCTATTGCTTTCCAGTCAGTGTATTGAGGAGGTCCAGCTCTCTTGCTTGCGTTATCCATCTCCAAAAATAATCGTTGCACAGTTTATCTTCTTCCTCAATCTTGTCAAACGCAACTCTAAACCTCAAAGTTGTGCTCAATATCAGGTAAGTGGAGTTCCACCTGGTAGTAACATTTAAAGGCAAGCTTCCCCTAGTCATTCTACCAGATTCTACTTTCTGCTCAAAGGATAACAACCTATTTCCTGAACCTCTAACATAGACAACAACATTACGAACTGCATTCACACTCTCATTAGCATCAGTCAACACGTCCTTTACAATCAAGTTAAAGATGTGTGCACAACATCTCATATGCAAGAATTCTCCATCTAAAACAATTGCATCATCAGACACTGAAGATAACTGACTATGAAATTTTCTCAAGGCGGATGAATTAGCAGTTGCATTGTCAACAGTTACGCAGAATATTTTTTCGATTTCCCAATCAGCCAAGACATCTAAAAGAACCTTAGAGATGGTCTGACCTTTGTGATCACTGACATGTTTGAACCCTATGATAAGCTTCTTCAGTCGCCAAGAAGCATCAACGCGATGCCCAGTCACCACCATGTAACTTGCCCCTGTAGAGAATTAAAAAAATAGTCAGTATCAGTACATACTCATTTATCTTAAAAGATTTAAGATACAAGAAACTGCTTACGGGTTATTTTTGCCTCCCAAATATCAGTAGTCAGAAATACTCTTTGCTTTTTTGCTACAAACCACTTCTTCATAACATTCTTCCTCTGCAAGTACAATGTCCCTTGTTGATGTCCTCCTTGACACAGGGTTGTCCAAATTCATCTGCAGAGATAGAAAAAATATTATATAATCGAAATCAGAACTATTCCAATAAACAAAAGTACTAAACTAATACATACCTTCTTACAAAAGTGTTTCCAAGCCACACTTTCGACCCAGCATAATGGTAACTCCTCTATCACCATCATCTCATTTATTGCTTCTTTGAACGTTTCTTCACTGACCTTTGCAATCATCAGACCTCCTTCTTCATTCATGACATGCTGAGTTGAGCTTTGGCCATCTGAGAACGTAAAGAACTGTTTGCATATGCTGATATGCTTCAGCAAGTTTGATGTTCCTGATTTTATTTTACAACAGAACTTCTTGTTGCAGTAATGACAAATATATTTGTCACGGTTATCCTTTGTCCTTGTGAAATTGTTCCAGATTTTGGACCTTGGAGGAAGAATCCTAGGAGCTTTCGTAGCATTGAACGTTGCTCCGCTGCCTCCAGAAGAATCTTTGCGTTTGCCTCTACTATCCGGAGTAGGCAATTCTTGTACTTCTTCGCCCTCTACATATTTGTTGTTCTCAAAAGAAACTCGGTTTGGAGTTGATGAAGAATCCATCTGAAACAAGTTAAATGGAACCATTATCAGACAAGTTTAATTGAACAATACTCTATCGATGGAAGTTGGAACACAAAACTATCATCAACTACACAAACAATTTAAATGGAATCATAAACCATCATCAACTACACGAAACCCTTCAAAACTATTATCAACTACACGAAACCCTTGAATCGCAACTCATGATAAGATAGATATCAAGATAAATACATACCTGTGATCGATTTCGAGAAATTGCGGATGGTGGAGATGGAGAGAATTCCCAATTTCGGGTTTCAAACATACTTCTCTTTGATGAACTTGCTTTGATTTTATACTGGATTAGGGTTTTTCCCAGATGAAGAAGACGAGGAATCTCCTCGCGTGTATCGCCAAGCGTGAAGAAAGCAAAACTCGATTACCAAAAATAATAATGGTACGCCGTACACGTGTTTTGTTATTAAGGCAAGTATATACATGTATATCAGTATATGTATGTATATATTCCGGTTATTTCGGGTACCATTTCGGATATTGGATTAAACCGAACCGAACCCAATAACCGATATATCGACCAATCAAAACCGATCGGGTATTTTACAAAATACTTAACGTTTGGGTTCGGGTTTTGGATTATATGCCCAGGCCTAGGTGAGAGGAAGGAGACAATGGCATTATAGTAATTTTACATTCACTTAGAATTTGAAAAGTTAAGTTTTCTTGGTTTCAAATCCGTGAATAAGTGAGCCGATAAAAACACCCAAACCACTAGACCGTGGTACAATCTTTGTACCTCTCTTCATGTACTTTATTTAATACAATTTACTAAAAACAGTGAAATTAAATAACACTCTGATCACCTTATACCCAGAATAGTTCAGGCCATACTAATGACAAAACCACTAGATTATGGTAATATACATATAAATGAAATATTATATATATATAAAATACAAAAAAGTTCTCTCCACTCTCTGATTTTTTTCTGTTTTTTTTAATAAATCGCTAGGTCTAGGTGCACCGTACGCGTAGCGTCTAGCCGGTTTCCGAACAAGGATAAAAACTCAATAATAATCTCATCTCTTTCATGCCGTATTGTAATAAATATATACCGAGTTGGCTAAGTCGTGGTACAGCATTATTAAATCTACAGCATATTATAATTAATATTCTCAATGTCATTTCGCTATCTTGTAGTTAATAAAACAAGTACACAACTAACCATTTGCAATTATTAATATGTTAATAATGCTGTACCACGACTTAGCAAACGGAATTTCGTCCATGACCCTAATATAATTTCATTTCGAAAGGTACTTTTTTTTTTCGGTTTAGTAAACCTCCGAAGATGTGAAGTAAATAAGAGGTTGACGTTGGAACATCCTTATTCCTAATTTCTAAAAAGAATACCAATGTATAGAATAATATTTAAATACCTGATATTTCAAAATATCTCATATGAAATATGAGATCACTAATATACTAAATTATTATTATTTTATACATAAATCATATTATTATTTTTTCTAAAAAAAACCTTATTTCAATACTAGGGATATACATGATGTAAGAGTTAAATTTTTTTTTGGTCAACATGTTAGAGTTAATTAAGTTTGGGCTACTAAGCATTTTTACCGCTTGACCATAAAAAGAAGCATTTTCACCGTTGACGTTCTAAATTTGTAATAACTAGTCCGAGTAAATATAAGATAAAACAAAAAATTTTGTTTTGGGTGTTAATGTTAAGAAATAAAGATGTTGTCCCTTTAGGTTTGACTGGTTTTCCCACTATCACCCGCAAACACAGATTTTGCAGCTGATACTGGTTGTTGGCGTTTTGAAACAATCATAGAAAATACTATAAATCGTTTCAAACCGCTCCGAACCTCTTAAAATCAAAAACTGGTTCCAGCTAACGTTTGCGGTTGCGGACAGTTGCGGGAGAGGAATTTTTTAAAAAATTAAAAATTAAAAATTTTAAAGAAATAATAGAAATACTAAAATGTTTATATTCTAATTTAATTTATATTATAAAAACAAAAATATTTTCTATAATTTTTAAAAATTTAATAGTATAGTTTTATAAATATAATTTTTATATTTATTATAATATTATGATTTTAAAATTTTAAAATTATATAAAATGTAAATATTATTAATTTATTATTTAACAGCGGCTGCATATGGTAATTAACCAGTCATAACTATCCCACAAATGCACTAATTTCTAACCGTTATACTAGTCGTGCAAATATCCTAAAAACTCTTAAGACCGCAACCACCTGCATCCGCAAACGTCTGCAACCGCACCCGCAACCGCTGCGGTTACACCAGTCAGACCCTTAGTTAACTAGGGTTACCAATTGGACATACCGTGTTGATAAGCAGTTTAGCTTTGCTATTGCGCTAAAACCACATCCATTCGAGCATTCCAATTCAACCTCAAATTCTCAAATTTAAGGTTTTTAATAGTGACACCTCAAATTTGAAGTTTCACTACTCAAAATCTCAAAACTAATTTTCATTTTTTTGTAATCTCAAATACATCTACTAACTTTGTTTAGAATAAATTTAGTACACAAAAATAGAATAAATATTACATAATATTAAAATAAAATTCACACAAATAGAAAAATACGTTAAATAAAGCTCACTTAAAATAAAAACACATTAAACAAATTCAACATAAATTTAAAAAAATTACATAAACATTTATGTAATATATGTAATTTGTTTGAATATTACATATTACATATCTTACAAGTATGTAGTGGCGGACGTAGGGCATTATGTACGGGGCACGTGCCCCCAACTAATTTTTTGATTTTCTTTAACAAATGCTACAAAGTATCTATAAGTGTTTCCAATTCAAAAATAAAATGCAAGGAATTTTTTTTGTGCTCCCTGTTAAATTTGTTTCTGCATCCGCTCCTGCAAGTATGTAAGTTGTTTTATTATATATGTAATTTATATTGTTTTTATTATATAATATTGTGTGTTGTATAATATAATATTAGTAATTTTTGTTAATGTTAAAGACTATAATGTAAATGAATAAATATTAAAGATTTTTTTTTTGAGAATTCATGGTTGAAATAATCAATCATCGAATCCTCATTTGGAGATTTTGCTCTCTTTAAAATAAGATCTTGGGTTGGAGATTTTCTTAATCAGTTTAGCTTTAGTTGGAAGTTTAGCTTTAGTTGGAGATGCCCTCAGCGATCCTTGACCAAAACAATTATTAATAGTAAGCATTTGTCGAGTGCAGTATTCATGTGTTGTAGTCCATTAATTAATCCGCGTTTAGAACGATTAAGAAAATAGATAATTAGATTATCATAAGTCGATAGATCACATCTTTAGAATGTTATAATACATGAACGATGTATTTGTCACAAAAAAACATGAATATGTTATTAGTTAATGCACTCATGGTGATACATATGTCTAATTAACATGCTTCAAAAGTTTTTCATACACATATAGAGCCCCCACATATAAACATATAATACACAAACTTGATTACAAAGTGATATGATTGATATGTCATGATTTAACATAGTTCTAAAATATTAATAATCTTAGGATCATGATAGGATCAGACGCTGGTGAAGAGAGAGAGATTTCGATATTCAAACACCAAACTCTAAAGCTGGTCAGGCCAGAGAAATGACTCCATTGCAAAGACCCTCTTGTCTTCAAGAGATCCTTCGAAGGAGATTCCATATTGTTTGAGGAGCAAGTCAAGGCTGAGATCATCCATGGCTTCATAATCAGACTTGGAGTATTTAGGGTAGTGAAGGGGAACTTGAAACCCACTTGGAAATTCCTCTCTCTCCATCATCTTTATTTTGTTGTGGGTGTTTACGAAGTTGCTGGTTTGATCGATTTGGTTTGATGAACAGCCAAATATTTGAGTGAAAGCCGGGGGTAATAGGCATTTCATTCCCATTGTGTCTGGTTGGTTTTAAGTGTTTACCCTGAAAATGAGGTTTTGCGATCAAGATCAAGAGGAAAGGAGAAGAAGAAAAAGCTCAAATTAACTTAAACGGAAGCTTTGGAGAATTGGTTATAGTGAGGCGGCCAGAGACTTGTTTTTATACGCATATAAAGTCCCCGTGGCTGTACTAGCATCGACCAATGATGGTACATGGATTGGGGACCAAAAGTAAAACAGTTGGAATTGTGGCTTGGTGTGCAAGGAGAAGTAAGAAGAAGTAGGTGGAAGTATTTAATATAAGACATATTAAAGAGGGAGGCCCATATTTCAATTAAGACAATCGAATTATTTGAAGCCATTCATATGAGTTTCATGTTTCTGTGGTCGTGGTGTTGATGTGTCTCGCTTTACAGCATTAGAATTGAAAATATCTCTCCTCTAAGCTATGATCATGGGATTTATTCAATTTTTAGGTTTACACAGCTGTATATCAAATAAGACAGAGTGTAGTTACCTATACATTTTGTTGCAACAATGATTATGAGAGGAAATCACTTATTTGATCCTTAAAATAATTAGTGAAATGTTTCTCTTTGTAACCAGAAAAGATCCTAGTTATTGTGTCAGAAATTGCTGATTCGAGTGACCATTGAAGCTAATATAACATGTGTGTTTGGGATTAGGGATTCGGCCTCGAATCTCGTACTAAAAAATGTTTCTCTTTGCAACTTAATTAGTGACATAGCGATCACATAATTTTGTAGTTAAATTCAGTAGTGAACTTACTTGAGTAACTGTTCCGCACGCGTTACATAACTAATTCAGCACATGAACATGCCTAACCATGTTCGTATGTTTTCTAATTGTAAGAGAATTTAGAATACGACAAGTAGAGATGATTCGTCCAAAGAAGTCGGTTTGTGTAACAGAATAACATGTTTGGTAGTTACTTACAAGAGTAAAAAATAAGAAGTATCAGAATCTAACATTAAATCCAGTGAAAAAAAAAAAAAAACACCCGACTTATTGAACTCTTGTCAAAAGACATTTTGTGAATCATTCGGGTGAGTTGATCACAAAGTTTACAAGGTTTCAATGAAAACCATAAGAAAAGATTCAGAAAAGCAAGCTTTTGATTTCATTTTGGATCGTCAAAGTTGAAGAAGTCAATCTCCACATAAGAAGTTAACCATCAGCTTGAAGAGTCTTCTGCAGACAAATCGAAACAACCATCGGACCAGCCAAGTCCCCCAACGTGCACCCTACATTATATAAAACCACACACATAAATCACTGCTCCAAACAAAAAGAGACATTACTCGAGAGTTATCAGTGCCAGCGATCTTACCGATCCATTGTCCAGTGGAGGGACGCATGAGGCAAGAACAGATACCAGCTCCAATGCCAGGAAATACTAAAGAAGCATCCATTATGGGCCTCAAAACTACTATTCATTTTTTTAATCCTTACAATTATTTTCTTTCTCAAATACATTTATTAACTTTATTTAGAATAATTTAAATACACCAAAATAAAATAGAATAGAATAAATATTACATAATATTAAAATAAAATTCACCCAAATAGAAAAATACGTTAAATAAAGCTCACATAAAATAAAAATACATTAAAAAAAAATTTAACATAAATTCCAAATTGCACAAACATTTAAATATTACATATCTTACAAGTGGTATGTAATATATGTAACTTGTTTGAATATTACATATTACATATCTTACAAGTACGTGTGTTGTTTTATTATATATGTAATTTATATTTTTTTTATTATATAATATTGTATTATTATGTGTTGTATAATATATTAAAAGTATGTTTTATATGTATTTGTGAAGTTTAATCATATTAGTAACTTTTGTTAATGTCAAAGACTATAATGCAAATAAATAAACATTTAAAGATTTTTTTTGAAGATTCATGGTTGAAATAATCAACCCTCAAATTTTCATTTTGGAGTTTTGGTCCCCTTAAAATAAAAAATCTTGGGTTTAAGATGTTCTTAAGCAGTTTAGCTTTAGTTGGAGATGCACTTAGGGATCCTTGACCAAAACAATTATTAATAGTAAACATTTGTCAAGTGCAGTATTCATATGTTATAGTCCATTAATTAATCCGTGTTTAAAACGATTAAGAAAATAGATAATTAATAGATTGTCATAGTGGACAGGCCTTGGATGCAAACATATTCTAGGTTCGATTTTCCTGCTGCAGAAACTAAGTCGCATTGTCTTACTCACTACGGCTGTAGTACGTCTGTATGAATACTCGGAAGAGAGTCTGTCGTGGACTACACCTCCCACCCGAAAGTTAAGTTTGTGTCTTTAATAAACCCAGTTTTAACCCTTTTCTATTTCAGAAAATTAGATTATCATAAGTTGATAGATCACATCTTTAGAATGTTATAATACATGAACGATGTATTTGTCATGAATGTGTTATTAGTTAATGACTCATGGTGATACATATGTCTAAATAACATGCTTCAAAAGTTTTTCATACACATACAGAGCCCCCACATATAAACATATAATACACAAACTTGATTACCAAGTGATATGATTGATATATGTCATGATTTAACATAGTTCTAAAATATTAATTATCTTAGGATCATGATAGGATCGGACGTTGGTGAAAGAGAGAGATTTGGATAATCAAACACCAAACATAGATAAGCCCTAAAGCTGGTCAGGCCAGAGAAATGACTCCATTGCAAAGGCCCTCTTGTCTTCAAGAGATCCTTGGAAGGAGATTCCATATTGTTTGAGGAGCAAGTCAAGGCTGAGATCATCCATGGCTTCATAATCAGACTTGGAATATTTAGGGTAGTGAAGAGGAACTTGAAACCCACTTGGAAATTCCTCTTTCTCCATCATCTTTATTTTGTTGTGGCTGCTGCTTAACAAGTTTCTGGTTTGATTGGTTTGGTTTGATGAGCAGCCAAACATTTGAGTCAAAGCCGAGGGTAATAGGCATTTCATTCCCATTGTGTCTGGTTGGTATTAAGTGTTTACTCTAAAAAGGAGGTTTTGCGATCAAAATCAAGAGGAAAGAAGAAGAAGAAAAAGCTCAAACTAACTCAAAGAACAGCTTGGAGAATTGGTTATAGTGAGGCGGACTTGTATTTATATACGCATAGAGGCTGTACTTGCAATCGACCAATGATGGTACATGCACTGATTTTCTATGTGGGACCAAAACTTAAACGGTTGGAGGGAGTATATTGTGGCTTGGTGTGCAAGGAGAAGGAAGAAGAATTAGGTGAAAGTATTTAATGCATACATATTAAAGAGGGAGGCCCCATTTTCAATTAAGACAATCGAATTATTTGGAGCCATTCATATGAGTCTCATGTTTCTGTGGTCGTGGTGATGATGTCTCTCGCTTTACAACATTACAATTGAAAATATCTCTCCTTTAAGCTATGATCATGTGATTTATTCAATTTTTAGGTTTACATAGCATATATCAAATAAAACAGCGTGTAGTTTACCTATAAATTTTGTTGCCACAGTGATTATGAGAGGAAATTACTTATCCGAATAGCCCATTGTGTCAATTGTCAAAAGTTCCCATTTGAGTGACCGTTGAGATGAAACTAATCTTACATGTGTAGTTTGGGGTTTGGACTTTGGAGGATAGGGATTCGGCCGGAACCTTCTGCTGTTAAAAAAAACTCTTTGCAACTTAATTAGTGACATGTTAGCGATCACGTAATTTTAGTTAATTCAGTAGTGAACTTTTACCGGAGTAAGTGTTCTGCACGAGTTACATTACTAATTCAGCACATGAACATGCCGAACCATGTTTGTATGTTTTCTGCCTGTAAGAGAGTTTGAGTACGAGAAATAGATGATTGGTCCAAAGCAGTCGGTTTGTGTAACAGAATAACATGTTTAGTTACTTACAAGAGAAAGAAGAAGTATAAGCATCTAACATCAAATCAAAGGGGAAAAATAAACACCCGACTTATTGAAACTGTTGTCAAAAGACATTTAGTGAATCATTCGGGTGAGTTCATCAAAAAGTTTACAAGGTTTCAGTGAAAAACCAGTAGAAAAGATTCAGAAAAACAAGCTTTTGATTTAATTTTGAGTAGTCAAAGTTGAAGAAATTAATCTCCCCATAAGAAGTTAACCATCAGCTTGAAGAGTCTTCTGCAGGCAAATCGAAACAACCATCGGACCAGCCAAGTCCCCCAGCGTGCAGCCTTCATTATATAAAAACCATACAACATCAATCATTGTTCCAAACGAAAAAGAGACATTACATCAAAGTCATCAGTGTCTTACCGATCCATTGTCCCGTGGAGGGACGCATGAGGCAAGAACAGATACCAGCTCCAATGGCAGCAAATACTAAAGAAGCACCACATCGTACTGTGATACCCACAACTTTGTTTCCAAGATCCTTGGCTTGCTCTGCTATCTCCACCTGTTCCTCTTCTTCTTCTTCGGGTTTGGGTTTAACATACCGGACCACACATCTGTAGATTTCTATTCCTACTTGAACTGTCCATGATGCCGCAATTCCGAGGAAATGTCCTGCGTAAAACAAATCCAATGACCAAACATATAAATGTACCCGTTAAGAAAGTTATGGTAAAAGTAAAACTAAACAATGGCTGATCTGAAAACAGAACAAGCTTGGATGGAAAAAAGGTCACGGTAAAAAGTATCTGTTACCATACCTCTTAGAGTTGTCTGGCTGACTTTATAGATGTATAAATGAGTGGGCCACCCTCTCCCAGCCTTGCGTAGAGTTGACTGAGGCACATCTGTATATATCAGCAGGATCAGTTCACCAAGTTGATATGTTATACAATTGGGATTATAAAAACAAGTTTGCTGTTGGGGGAAAGCAAAGTAATAGAAGATGATGTTACCCTTTAGAAGTTTCCATGCCATACGCTGTGAGACATAACTAATAGCCAGCCTTTCAAGTACTCTCCGAGTAGTCATAACTGTGGTCTGTGGATCATATACATACCACAAAATCATCAGTTAAAACACCATGAAGCACACATTGACACAAACAAGAGAAAGATCTGTAGAAACACTAACCTCACGGGCGATCTGCTTGACTGACTTTTTAAGAGGAACAATCAAGTCTGGGCGGCGGCGTTCTTCCGCAGCATTGTTGAGGAAATCATCATCGTCCTCTGAAGCCGGTTTAGGCTCCAAAAGAGGCAGATAAAACATCAGGAGGGATCTCACTGTGGTCATCGCAAGTGCCCTGAACTCGAAGGCCGAGAAGAGTGGTTTTGGCTGGATATTGTAAACCTTAGAGCTAGGAATGTATGTAGGCGGTTCAAACTGCAAAGCATCCGCAGACATCTTCCGTATAGCAGCAAGGTAATCATCATCTATCGCAGCTGCCGCATCACAATACGCAACTCTAGGCTCAAAAGAACTGTATATAACATGAACAAATATTGAATCATTGATAAGTTGAAACTGATAAATGTAACAACAAGACAATGAACAGAAGAGAAACATATAACTTCTCTATGATGTGTTAATCATGATTAAGAGATTATATATATAGATTACAAACATCGTTGATAACATATATAGATTGCAAAGCTTGAGTGCTGTTTGAGCTCAATCAAAACCATAAAATCTAAGCTTTAGATTAACCCTAATCTCATAAACGATTCTACTTATCAATCCAATCATCATATCCATCATCACGATCCAGTCAAAACGTGTGAAAGTCAATACAAATCGAAACAGAGCATCAATACATACCCGAAGAGAAACCTAGAGGCGAAAGGGGCAGTGGCGAAAGCAGATAAGGCGGCGGCGGAAGACAGCGACGACGGTGAGTGGAAAGTGTGTTTGTTATGAGATTTCTTGAGTAGATCTAAAACTATAGCTATTCCCGCCATTACTACAAGGTTGAACGAACCTCCCGATGCCTCCCAATCAGAAAAAGAAGAAGAAGAAGATTGAAGATAGAGTGGGTTTACGCTTTGCTTGTGATTTTAACTAGTTGTCGATTTTCTACTCCATTAAAAGAATAATTTTCTCGAGAAAATAAAAAAAAGTTTATAAACGGGCAGCCAAAGAGACAAGACAGAGAGATTAGAAAGAAAAGAGTTGTGTTGACTTTTCCCTTTTGACATTCTCTCGTTATATTTACGGTTTGACCCACTAAAGGCCCGTATTATCATAAACTGTAAGCCCATTAAAGGTCCACTAAATCATAACTCCATTCTCTTTCTTCAACCAGCAGCTGCTTTTGCCAAACCCCTGCAACTTCGAGAGAGAGAAAAGAGGAGAGATCATCCATGGGAATACGAATACCCTATTTTCTTCAGCTTTACCTTAATCACAACTCAGTTTCTTCCTCTTCATCCTTCTTCCAATCTTCGAGATCGATCGTCGTTTTAATGTTTTCGCCGCTTTTCTGAGCTTTCTATTTCACGTTTGTTCCACGACGGACTAAAACCTTAGGATCGGTACAAATCATCTTCCTTTTTTTTTCCCCTCCCATTTCGTATTCGTCATGCTTCAGCTGATAATCGTTGTCAAAGTCGTATCTTGGTGTTTTGCGGCGCTCTCAAGCTTGGATCACTGTTTCCACGGCTTCGTCTCTGGTCGCTCTGCAGATCTTCGTGACTCTCCTCTCACTGGGTTCTTCTCCGCTTTCACCAATCCTAACTTCTTCTTCGTCCGGGTTATTTGATTTTCCCCAAGCTGGAAACTTTACAGAGACGTAGACGATTGAGCTGTTTCTTGAGGAAAGGATGTTGATTAGAGTTATGCATTAAAAGGGCTTTAACAAGTTTGCTTTATATGAGATTTAGCGTTATTGTTGGGTCATTTAGGGGTAAGTATATTGACTATCATGACTATGAACTGGCATCAACGCCTGTTAATATTCACTAGTTAGTTCTTTATCTGAATGTAAAGAAGGGGTTCGTTCCTATTGAATAAAAAAATGTGCGAGAATGATCATCATTTTGTGGAGTGGAAAGAGCATTTTGTCTCACAGGAGAGAGGGAACCGTGTTGTTCATTTCTTCCTCAAGGATTCTGCTGGCGAATCCATCTTAGCTGTGGTTGGAACTGAGAGAAGTGTTAGACACATGTTCTATCTTGTCTCTGACGATTTTGTGCGTTTCTACGGTTCCGAGAACTCCATCCATGCTGGCTTCAAGTGGAGGTCGAGGAGAGAGGTTGTCGACTGGCTCACTTCAATGCTGTCTAAACAAAATACACAAGGAAACTGGTCCAGTACGTATTTATCTTTATCTTTTACCATGTGTGACAATTTGTTTGTTTGAGTGAGGATCTTTCTCTTTGAGGGAGCCTCTTCTAACTTTGTAACCCGGTTATTTAAAGAACTTGTTTACTGTCGATTACAGAGTTATCAAAATGTGATTCGGAGGAATCTAATGGATCTCCCGAACTTTCAAGCAATGGATTTGCTGCTCAGCGAGCTCAAGCAACTGAAGAGGTGATGGTTAGCTGCTGATTTCTTTAGACAATAGTCACTGCATTTTTACTCTCCAGTGATACTGATGGAAAAATCTCTCTCACAGGCCCGGCTTCCCATAAACTTGAGGGTTCACATTTGGGATATTATGTGGTCAGGAGCTTCCTGGATGTGTGGTAAACAGCTCAAGCATTACCCATCATTTTGTAGGAATGGGACAACTATAGGGGTAAGTTAAAAACTTCGCATCAGAGAACTTTGGAGTACTCAAGCATGCAGAGTTCGCTATATGCTGATTTGTCATGCTGTTTGGATCTCTCAAGTTTTCTAGCATGGATGGGACTCTGTACTCACTTGAAGGTGTATTTCTTCTTTTGGATTCAGGTTCACTCTTTTGTCTTTGTCATGAGCAAAGGGGACGACCGGTACGTTGCGTATCTTGAAGATATGTATGAGGACAAGCGTGGCCTAAAAAAGGTCAGAGTGAGGTGGTTTCACTGCACAAAAGAAGTGAAGTGTGCAGTTGCTCTCAAAAACTCACACCCAAAAGAGGTTTTCATCACCCCTCACTCACAAGTCATCAGTGCTGAATGTGTTGACGGTCCTGCCACTGTCTTGACCCGTGAGCATTATGAGGAGTGTATAGCTTCCTTTCCTAAATCTTTATTGGAAAGGGTGCACATGTGCTATCGGCAACTCAGGAGCAACAAAGTTAAACCTTTTGACTTGAGTAAATTGCGTGGATATTTAGACCAACCGATAATGTCGTGCTTAAGTTCGGTGGAGGCTGGTCCTGTAGACTGTGAGATGAATAAAGAGGAAGATGAACAGTGGAGTGAGGGTGAGAATGTAACGGTTGGCGCTGAGCAGAGCAAGAAAAAACAAGCAAGATTTATATCTGACCATCTGTTAACAACATATGAATCTTCATGTAAAAGACTCAAACTTGATGCCTCGGGAAATAGACTTCCTTCCCCAAAGGCTCATAAACATCCTTGTTCTAATGGAGGTATCAAGGCTGATGCAAAAATAGAGTTTCTGTGTCAAGATAGCGGTATTAGAGGCTGCTGGTTTAGGTGCACTGTCCTGGAAGTATCAAGGAAACAGGTTAAACTCCAGTATGATGATATAGAGGACGAGGAAGGATACGGAAACCTTGAGGTATATACATGCTTCCACAGCCATTGCTTATTTGAATTTTTGTTTTTGGTACTATCTTTTGTTTATCGCCTAATGTTTTTTTTGTTTCTTATTTTATGAGTAGGAATGGGTGCCAGCTTTGAAATCTGCTATGCCTGATAAGCTTGGTATGAGGTCGTCCAACCGCCCAACAATCCGGCCTGCTCCCCCTGATGCTAAAACAGCAGACTTTGATCCTACAATTGGTGAAGCTGTTGATGCTTGGTGGAATGATGGTTGGTGGGAAGGTGTTGTAATTGCCACTGACAAACCGGACGCTGAGGACTTGCAAATATACATCCCTGGTATGATTTAGTGTTTTCCTATTTTCATCTCCCACTCACTAGTTGCCTTAACTTTCTCCATCTCTCTCTTAGGTCTGACATGTGCTTTGGTTGTCATGATTTTAGGTGAGAACTTATGCTTAACAGTGCACAGGAAAGATATTCGGATTTCCAGAGACTGGTTGGGAGACAGCTGGGTTGACATCGATCCTAAACCGGAAATACTCTCTCTTGTATCATCTGATATCAGCCCGGAAGCCAAGCTTTCCATGTCTTCCACTTTTGCAAAAGATGCCAAGGCAAAGCCCATTGCAATGCCTGATATTGTCGAGGAGGCAAAACCTAAAGGCCAGATACCGAGCATTTCTGTTTTAGGAGAACAGAACAAAGAGCATAAAGATGAAGGGGTTGTTAAGAATGATGATGAAAGCAGACTTTTGAAAGAAGAGGATAAAGAGGTTGTTGGACTTGGAAGTAACCAAACTAATACCATGCAGGACCACAAGGAAGATGATGTTAACGGTAATGATGAGAAAGCTCGCAAATCAGAAACAGTCTTCACACTGTCAAAAACTACTACCACGCTGGTGACATCGTAAAGAAAGATGCTTTTCTTGAGGTTATATATATAATGATGGTAATTCTGGTACGTGCCACGTCTCTGGAAACTTTAGTGTTTTTTTATGTATATATATATATATATTGACATAGTTTGCAGAAGAAAAGAAAGAAGTGATTCTTGGTTTGACTTGGTTGGTGCTGAGGAGAGACGAGTAGGTAAAGGTTGTATAGAAAAATTGAAGAGGCATGATTTTGGTGGTTGCATTTGTTTTAACTTTTATCTAAGAATAGGATCTGTTTAGGGACTTGATTATCTTAAACCACTTTGTATCAAGCTTGTAAGAAATCTCTTATCTTAAAAAACCAAAATCAAATCTTTTTGTAATAATAGTTTAAAAGCATGCAGATTCTGTTTCTCTCTGCGCTCAGTTTTAGTACTAATTACACATGTATATTAAAGTATGATTAGGTCATCATCTCCTGTTAGCTACACAGTACCCTTGTCAGTTTTTTTCTTCTTGACCAAAGTGTTTTAGAGTCTCAGCCATTGATCTCCATATATGAACTCTGTCCCAAGAAAAGGCTTCACTTCATCTTGAGTAAGACTCTTTGACCACGGTACTCGACCTCTTCTCTCTGCTCCTCTTCCCCTGCAGTTATACTCCCCGAACAGCACCTTACTGCAGAAACAAAGAAAAATAAATCGTCTTTTTATTGTTTTTTCAGACAGAACAAGTTTAAGTTTCGTAGCTGAGTCTTCAGTACCTTTGCCTGTCAGTGTCGTCCCAGTCACTCCAGCCGAGAGGAGTGATGATATCAGCTATGTAACAGTTTGAATAAACAGTTCTTGAATAGTTTCCCCAAGCTCTTCCTAGGTAAACCTTCCCGGTTCCTCCGATGTCACAGTTCACAAAGGAGAAACCAGTATCATCACTCTCTTCACTTCTATGGTGAGCTGCTATGGCGCCAAATCTCTTTGCGGTCGAGCGGATATCACAGTCCTGTGGTGTTTTTTACAGAAAACTTCAGATCAACAGTGTACATTTGTTTCTATATACAGAAAAGGATTAAAGATGAATGTTGTTATTGCCTGGTAAAGCGACTTGGCGTTGCCGAAGATGAAGTCGACGTTTCCTTGGATGTGGCATTGGTAAAAGTAGTGAGAACCAGTTGCATCATTAAGAGTGTCTTGTGATCCCAAGACCCTGACTCTATAGAACATTGCTTTGTCCCCTGTTACCCTTAACGCTGCCGCTTGCTTCCCTTCCTCTCCCGCCTCTGCCACCACCGTGTTCTGCACTCATTCCGGATAATCAAAATGCATATGAGAAGAAGAACACAAAAAAGGAAGAGAGAGAAAGAGAGAGAGAGAGATTTGTTTTTAGAACCTCGAAAGTGATGGCAGTGGCGCAGAAGAAATCAGCGTCGATTGCAACAGTGGCGGTTCTGTAAGTACCGAGTTCAGTCCCATTGCTATAAGGGTCTGAGGACTTATCGCTCCAAGTAATGACTGTGTATTCTGCGTAACTCTCATTGCCTATGAACGAAATGTACGGTTTTGTCCTCGGCACTACCACCTTCTCCCTGCAAGGAAGAAACCATAATGACACAAAAACAGAGATTCTGAGAAACAGAATATGACACAGACAGAGATTCTGTCATAATTTTTTTTTTAAAAAAAAGAACAGAGAATTTCGGAAAAGATGTAGAGAGAGATTGTATTACAAAAACTACCCACGTAGCTGATGTGTAAAATAACCCCCACTAACCCAAGAACTTAGCTTCAACTGCTTTTATTTTATTATTTTTTTTAAAAAAAAAAAACGTTTCTAATATTTGATCAAAGCACGGTTTCTGTGTCTTGAATCAGACTGTTTGATTTTACCTGTAAACGCCAGGAAGAATTAAGATTTTAACTCTCTGAGAATTGGAATCAGGAACCATATCAACAGCTCCTTGAACTGTAACAGAGTCTCCTCTTCCTCTCTTATCAACCACGATCACTCTGCTCTCGTTGTTTACAGGCGCCAAGTTGTTTTCTTGGTTAACCAAATTATCGCTCGCCTTAACGCTGAAACTCTTCTCTGTTCCAACATCTTCCACAACTCTCAGGTCTTCCCAGCTTATGTAACTCTTCAACTCATTACCTTTATCATCACTCTGCAAAACTCTCGACTCCCCTGAACTCAACAGAACCCAAAACCAGAGCAGTAAAACCGCGGGAACAAAGGCTCTGTCTTTCATAGAGAATGTCTGTGAGAAAGGAAAAAACTTGTAATCAGAAGACCAAAACAAACACAAAAGTTAAAAGTTTTTTTTTTGCTGAGTTGTGGAGAAAAACGTTTTCAGATTTCGTGGAAGTGATCAGTTAGAGAAGAAAACTTGGCAAAGTATACGTTTATATTTTACCTTGTAAGTTTTTATTTTATGTTTGGAAGTCTTTAGAGGTGAAAGGTCGTGTGAGAAAGATGGGTTTAATAAATACGAGGAGCCTCTCTTTGTTGTGTCTTCTTCTTTTAACTCTTAAATCCTCATGAGATTAACTCTTATCATCTTTGTAATTAAAATTTATCGTCAAGCTTAAATTAAAGAATCTATAGATTAATTATCTTGAATATAAATATATATATATACTATAAAGATAACTTTAAATCTAAGAACGATTACAAGTTAGTAATTTAAATTTGATAATACTAGATTAAACTATCATATGCTCGAGAAGGATACATGTCTTTGATAGTTATGATTTTATGTTTTTTTGGAGTTATATTTCTCCCAAATTATCCTACTAACAAAGGATTTTTAACATAAAATCTAAGACTAGTTAAGTTTATGCTTACCAATAAAGCTTATTATGAAACACTATCATTCTTGAAATCTAGATCATTGGCTATATTTTAGGAGATGATATCTTTATCATAAGATTTTTTTTTTGGGCATATCTTTATCATAAGATAAATAGTTATCTACAAGTGTTACAACAATAAATAGTTGTGTACTAAAACTACTTTTATTTTAATGTACTAAGTTTTTAAAACATCAATATAATATGATCAGTATGATTTTTTTTTTGAAGGAAAAAATTGTATACTATGCACACTGAGAAATTAGTTGTGTTCTAAGTGTTACTTATTCGTACATGTAGTGTCTGACATATCATATAGTTGATCAAATATGTTCTAAATGTAACAATAGTAGTATAAATTTGGTTGCTTTGAAATGGTACCACGTTACTAGAATAGTTTAGACTTTAGAGATATGCCTTGTCCAGTTTACAGGTTAATTTTGGTTTGAATACTTTTCGGTGGATTATGAAATTAAATAATCAAATTGAAAACAATATATATATATTGTGGATTGACTATTTTCTCAGTTTTAAGGGAAAACAATAATTTGAATTATAAAGTTCCAAAAGCTGAAGGAACTTAAAGCATAAATTAAGTCCGCCAACGTTGTTTGGAGCAGAGTATGATAAATTAAGAAAAAAAAAAGCATAAATTAAGAACCTAGGAGCAGAGTATGATAATACGGACAAATCTATATATAGTAAGATGAAGTTAGTGCAAGTTCTTATAGTAGTAAAGATTAGATTAACAATCATGAATCATGTAAAGATGAAGGCAAATCAGAAGAGAATTAACTAGAGGTGTGATTAAAGAAGAATGAAATTTCAAACATGATTTTGGGGTCTTTGGTTTTGGCGTTAATGTTAATCAAATATTTAGAGTTACGTTTACTCATAAGAGTTACATGTTCACATGCAAATGCAAAGGATGTTTTATTTGACATATTCATATTGAATTTTTTTTAACGTCTAATTAATTATGCTATTACAACGGTGAAAATATTACATAGACGATTTTATAGCCGACAATTCTACCAACTCGTGAGAAATCGGGGTGTAGAAGCATTAATGAACCATTAATCAAACCACTGGACCAAATTGACTTCCATCATCTATCTATACTATTATTTATGAAGTGAGTTTGCTGATTTGTCATGCTCTCTATGATTTTAGGTAATTTTGATTATTTATCATATTTGATTAGTTTTATTTGATTATTAATTTAAATATATTAGATCATATATTTTATATTTAGTCATATTTTATATTTAATTATTAATCTTAATAAACAATTTTATCATTATCTTAAGAATAATTAAAACTTTAAAGATAATATCATATTTAAATAGTTAAATTTATACTATATTACTTTAGTAATATAAAATTATTAAATCTATACTATTATTTATGAAGTGATAAATTTGCTGATTTGTCATGCTCTCCATGATTTTAGGTAATTTTGATTATTTGTCATATTTGAGTTATTAATTTAAATATATTAGATCATATATTTTATATTTAGTCATAATTTATATTCAATTATTAATCTTAATAAACAATTTTATCATTATCTTAAGAATAATTAAAACTTTAAAGATAATATCATATTTAAATAGTTAAATTTATACTATATTACTTTAGTAATATAAAATTATTATATTTATACTATTATTTATGAAATGAATTTGCTGATTTGTCATGCTCTCCTAAGAATATGGAGAAGACAACAAAGTGAATTTGCTGATTTGTTATGCTCTCCTAAGAATATGGAGAAGATGACAAATAATCAAAATCTCCTAAAAATATGGAGAAGATGACACATAAGCCAAAAATAGCCTAGATTATGGAGAATATGACAAATAAGTAAAACTAAAATTATTAAAAACAAAAACTAAATAAATTATCTAAAATTATGAAAAATATGACAAATAAGCAATAAACAATGACAAATAATCAAAATCTCCTAAGAATATGGAGAAGATGACACATAAACCAAATCACTTCATAAATAATAGTATAGATAGATAGATAATTTTTTGTAAAATTATTAAGCCTGTAAATGCGGGCAAAACACCTAGTATTGAGTTATTTAGAAAATTTTAAAATAGCAAGGTATTATTATGATATGCATATTTAAGAAAGGGCATCATCGACATTGATAAGCTTATATGGGCATTTACTTCTTGTATTGGGTTGGGTCATTTCCTTAGTGGGCTTAAATCGTCGATGCAGTATAAACGACGCCGTTAATGCTCATTTAGCACTATCGTTTTGATGAATGTGGATAGCTAAAGTACACTTCTGTCCTCGTGCTTGATCAGCCTCTCTTCTCATACTTGTTTGCAAACTCCTTGAGTAATAGTCTCTGACTAAAGGCGAAATACGTATCTACACTAGTTCCAGCCCATTGCTGACAAAAGTTTTCATTGTTTGGAACCAATGAGCGCGGCCGTATCCTTTGATCAAGAAAAAGCTCAAGTACAATGGATATATAGTGAAAATGTGCACTTCGTTCTTGAGTGAAGACCCATTTTTGACAAGCATTATGAGAGCAAATATTCTAAAGAGATTTAAGTTTCACAATAAGACGCGATTCCCGACCCCAAAGTCAGTCGACCTGGACCGATTTAAACAGGTGGTTTCCGAAATATAGTCGGAGACGGGCAACTCGAAGATTACGTAGCAAATTATAGTTGGAGCTGTCGGTAAATAACTAATTTACTGATCGTAATTAAAAATGTAAAATCGATCAAGTAAATCTTGTGATTATTCTTTATGAATGGATGTTGCAGCTGGTTCACCTTTCGTTCTTATATGTGACGTCCTTTACGTCCTGAGTCTAAAGATTGTAAGTTATGGTTATGCAATCAAATCATCAAACTCCAAAAGGCATAAGTGTTGGAGTCACTTATATTTTGTATTAATCATACAGACTCATAATACGAGTAAATAAGAAAACGAAGAACACATGTATTTAATGCTCTTCAAAATTCTTGAATCTTTGATTAATTATGCTTTGGGTTGACAGTCCTGCGCACACATATCATAGGTAAGTGTACAGAATCTCTCCTTTCCAAAACAGCAATAACATTTAAAGTCTCCAGGCAGACAAGTTGCTGGAAAGCACGGTGGTATATGTATCTTGCTTGCCTCAAGACCCTCCATGTTTCTACCTATTATAGAATTAAAACAATGATATGAGTGTGATTACACTGATATTGATGGAAGTTGATGAGCAGACCCTAAAAGAACATGCATATGTACTTACTTTCAAGACGACCAAAAAGCAAAACGAGGATGATGCAAAAGATAGCGCAACTGGATGACGACATTGTGATGATTAATTCTTTTCACAAAAAAGTTTGCCTTTGTTATATGATGATCAAAACCACATATATATATATATATATATATATATATATATATATATATGTGTGTGTGTGTGTGTGTTATTTTTTCTAATTAGTGGTAAGTCTTTTGTATGGTAGTCAATGGAAAAAAAATCTGTAACTTAATTTGTTTTGACCAACTTTATTTCCAAAAATCTCTATAACATTATTGGAAAGTGTCGTTCTCATATTGATTTTTTAAAATGGTTAATTACATTGTTTATATTTATTTTCAAATTATCTTATTATCAAAAAGAAAATATCTATAATATAAATTAATATAGTATTTTTATATTTTTAAAAAATAATTCTTCTCGATAGCCATTTTTAAATTTGCATCCCAAAATAGCATCTCAAACTAAGAATCAGAAATATAATTTTCACTAATGGGTTAAAAAATAATACCTTCAAACATATTAATAGAAAAAAAAAACAAACGAAAAAAACATAATCTTCGGTTTTTTCACCTCTCGACTTCACAGTCGCCGGAGACAAAATCGAAAGCTGAAGCCACGAGCATCATTCTTTGTTTTCTGAAAATGAGAACTTCTCTCACTTGTATTTTGATTTTGATTTCTTCAGACTCAAAATAAGAAGAAGGAAGAAGAAGACGATGAAGGACCCAAACAAACCTAAAGTGATTTCTTCGTCTTCATGTAAGCCTCACACTCTCTTCAACTTCGTATTATCCTAATTGTTTTTTTTTTTCAGTTCCAACTGCTTAATCTTCGTCACAGAACTAATAATCTCAAATATGTAATTATCTTCTTATTTTTATTGATTAAGTGTAATTCATCATTGGTGACCTCTCAGGCCAATCATCTTCTTCTTTTTTTTACTTTATGTTACAAAATAAAACAATGTCGTTTAGTATATTTTAACGGTTAACTAACAGATTGTTAGTCAAAATAGGTTTTCGGGTTATCAGAGGCGGATCTACACTAGAAAATGGGGTGTCAGCTGACACCCCTTAAATAATGAAAACTATAATTGTGGCTTAAACAATTGAGGTTACATTAGCTCATTTGGTCGAAATTGTTCTTTTGACATCCCTAAAGCCTGGTTCGATTCCCCTCCTGACACCTAAATTTTAGATTTATATGTGTTTTTGTCCGGGCTTGAAAACCCAAACATGATTTTTGATGGACTTGAATTTGTTTTTCTTGGGATCCAAATTAGTTTTTCAGTTTTCTGGGCTGGATTTGAAAATACTTATGTTGTTTTTCATCTATCTGGGTTTCTAAAACCAACTTCTAGTATGAATTTATTTTTCATAATAATTACAAGTTTAAATTATGAGTACCTTTTATATATTATGTTTTTCATAGTATAAAATAATAAAAATCTATATTATAATAATAAAATTTGATTATAGTATAATTTAAAATTTATTATTTGAATTATAAATTAACTAGTTTAATTTTTAAATATTTTTAATCTAATTTTTGACACCCGTAAAAAAAAATCCTGGATCCGCCACTGCGGGTTATAGCGAGAAGTTTGGATATAAAATTTGAAATTTTATCATGTTTGGATCGTATTTGGTAATGAGTAGTAATTCATTAGATTGTATTTATCACAACCAAAATTGTTATGATTGAAGTAGACCATTTTTCAAACTTTACTAGGCTATACACAAAAAAAACCTTAATGGTTATGGTGTTACTTGGTTTCTGATTAAACGGCGACGTTTCAATGTATTAAAAGATTTTTTTATCCGTTTCTTTAGAGCCATATGATGGCTTTCGCATTCTTCTTGTGGTTGGCGCGAACCCGACTCAAAATCAGTCGACGTGGCCCGATTTAAACGAGTCGTTTCCGAAATATATTCCAACCCCTCGAAGAACTTGATTTCTGAGCCACGGTGGCGACGATGGAGGCGTCTTCTTCTTCTCTGTGTCTGGTTCCGTCTTTGTGGACCGTTGGATCAGGACCTCGGCAGAAGAAATCGACGGTTAGTTTTGTTTCTTCGGGAAGAAGCAACGGTTTGATGATAAGTAACAGACGACTCAGAACGTCGTCAGCTCTTGGTGAACTCGCTGACACGGTGGCGGAGACAGGAAAATCGGAGATTACGTGGCAAATTATAGTTGGAGCTATCGGTAATTAACATCATTTAACTGGTCGTAATTAATCATGTAAAACCGATTTATTAAATCTAATGATTATCGTAATTGATGTGATGCTGCAGCTGGAGTCACACCTTTCGTTGTTGCAGGTGTTGAATTCAGCAAAAGAATAGTATGTGACCTAAGATAAGACTATCCATATATTATACAACACATATGTGCCTGCTTATTTCTATTTTTGGAAATGTCCATTGTGATTGAGATTTTGGTTTCAGATTGAACAGAAGAGATGTGAAGAGTGTGGAGGATCAGGACTTGTTTTTAGAGACAAGAAGTACTTTCGTTGTCCAGGATGTGGTAAAAACTTCGGTTTATCTTCTTTTTATACGTTTTTGAGAAAACGGTTAATATATACAAGAAGCCTTCAGAGATTTTGGATCTTGTTTGCAGGTGGGTTTCTTCCTTGGCAGTCATGGAGAAGATTCTTTACAGGCTGATGATGATCTATTTTTTTTTTCTTTCTCAAAAAAAAAAAGATTGTTCTATGTAATCAATGACCTACCTATCGATATGTGTGTAAATCATGACACGTTTAGTTTTAAACTATCCACATTACATTTGGACACTAAGAAGAATAAAGATAAAGAATGGAAGCAACTAGCTTTTGATGACCGGATCATCGTGGCCCAATGGTAAGGACCGGATTCCTGCCTGTATCCAGGTAGTAAGTTTGAACCCTGCTGGAGGGAACTACCTCACGATGCATCTGGTCACCACACGGATATGGGTCCATACTTTAAGGTTCATTACTTCATTTAAATATCTGGAAGAGGGTCTATCCGTGGGCTACACCTCCCACCCGGGGATTAGGTTTGTGTCTTTAATAGATCCGAATTTAACTCTTTTCTTTATAAAAAAAAACTAGCTTTTGATTTTTGTTGTTGTAGTTGTGTTACCGTGGAAAGTTTAGGTGATGCAGAAGAATGCTGGTCTGGCAGCAAATACTTGCCCTGAGATGAAGAAATAGAGAGGTAATTATGCTGAGGAGAGGAAGCAAAAAAAAGAAAGACGTATAAATAGATACATGTTACAATTGAGTTGTTGGTGCTTGATGAATGTAGGTGAATAGAAGAGACCACATGATACTACAAGAAACATATCACATCTTGACCACATTTTTGACCAACAAAAATGGTTAAAAATAATTATAACCGACTACTTTGTGATGACTAAGAAAAATGGTCAAAAATATGGTTAGAATTTTCTAACCATCATATGTAGTCAGAAAATGGTCGGAACACATATTATATTTTGACCATATTTCCAACCAACATCGATGGTCAGAAATAGTATGACCTTATTCAGTTATTCTGATCACTTCATGATCAATAAGAAAACTGGTCAGAAAATGGTTAGAACTTTTTAACCAAAAAATACAGTCAAATAGTGGTCATAAAATTTTGACCAAAGTCTTACCATTTTCTGACGCCACCCTCATTTAACCTAGTTTCCTCCTTAAGCGGCACCATTAAACAACTTTTCATTTTTTTGTTCTACTGCTTTTCTTCTAATTTGACAGACCTCCTCCTCCTCATCCCTTCTCTATTTAGTCTCATTTTTTCTTTTCTTTTTCTCTGCCATTGCATCATCATGACCTCTCTTTCTTTCATTGCAGGTCACGCATGAGAAGCTTCAGTGTTGCTGCTATCACTGTCCATCTCAGCCTTGCTCCAGTCATCGTTCCTCCACTCGTAAGGTTAGATCCATGCTTTCTGTTTCAATATTTAGTGTCACATAGAGCTCCCAACTAATGAGTCCTTCTATGGGAATCGCCATGAGATCGTCTGGATGTTTACAAAAAAAAAGAGATTGTCTGGATACTCTGTTAGGCATCGTCATAATATTCGTTGAATCATTCAATAAAAGGAGAAGATCGGAGTTTACAGAGAGTTCTGATCGACGATCTTAACATGATCTAGCTATGATTTGCTCCTCAAACAATATGTAATCTACTTTGAGGGATGCAATTGAAGCTTGTCTCTTTCATGTTCAAGGAAATTCCTCACTCGCTTTTGCTTACCAAGTCATCAAGATGTTTACTTCGGGTCTCTTCTTGAGGCAATACACAATTACATATATGTAACTTCTTTTGATCACACAAAAAAAAGACGAATCAAGATAAAGAATGGAAATATTCTTTTGGACCCAATTTTCAAAAAGAAAAAACTGAATTAGTTACACCTTTCTGTTATAAAATAATTATGAAAACAATATTATACTACTCTCTATTTTCCAAATAACACAATAATTAGTATTGTGTCCAAACAATATAAAACATTATAATAAACTGAACCATTCAAATAATTTATGAAAAATTAAAAATAAGTATAACTTATTTTGCAGGTTTAGTTACTAAAAATAATTTCAATAAATATCAAATTAATTAAATTTATTGGATTATTTTATTATATTATAATTAAAAATACATTCAATTATAATTAAAAAAACTGTGGTGGTGCAGATCTGACAAAAAAAATACAAAAACAAAAAAACATAAATTAATTATACGAATGTTTATTTGTTGTTTCTGGTGAAAAAATGTTAGATGATGAGATTCAATATAGAAATTAATTAACAAAATCCGATGGGCCAAATTTCTACTTATATCCATATCTGTTTTTGTTAAGGTCAATTCTTTTCAAACAAATCTTAATGATTTCATAAAAAGTGTATACAAATACAGCGATAGATTATTATATAGCTAAGTGAATAAAATTTACAAACATTTTAATCAATTAAAAATCTTAATTTTATGTTATAATTAAAATATATAGAGTATAAGAGTATTTATATAATATGATATAATATGAACACACCAAAAAATCTATTCATATTTCTATATGTTAGCAACATCAGTTAATTTGTAGACACTATTCTAAAATCTAATAAAACATTATATAATTTATTTAAGTAACATAATAATTCAATAATAGCTACATAAAATATAAATACATATATAAACATTGTACACTGAACACTACAAGAAAACAGGCTAATACTGAGGGACAAAATCGTCGGTATGTCGTCGGAATAACCGTATTCCGACGACATACCGAGGAAATATGTCCTCGGAAAAAATTCCTCGGAATTTCATTTTTCCTCGGAATTTCCTCGGAATTTTCTGACGGAATTCCGAGGAAACATAATTCCGAGGAAACTGTGAGGACTATGGTTCGTCGGAAAATTCCGAGGAAGCATGCCCTCGGAAAATTCCGAGGAAGCATGCCCTCGGAAAATTCCGAGGAAGCTTGCCCTCGAAAAATTCCGAGGAAGCATGCCCTCGGAAAATTCCGAGGAACACTGCCCTCGGAAAATTCCGAGGGAGATCTTCCTCGGAATTTCCAAAAAAAATATTTAAAAAAAAATAAATTAAATTTTCGAAATTTAAATTTGAAAATATAAAAATATTTAATAAATATATAAATGATTTTATAATATAAAAAATATATTTTATATACAAAAAACGTTTTCATAACCGAAAAATTAATTACAAAAATAGTTTTAATATATAAAAAATAATTTAATAATTACAAAAAATAGTTTTAATATATAAAAAATAGTTTAATAATTACAAAAAATAGTTTTAATATATAAAAAATAGTTTAATAATTGCAAAAAATAGTTTTAATATATAAAAAATAGTTTAATAATTATAAAAAATAGTTTTAATATAGAAAAAATAGTTTAATAATTAAAAGAATAGTTTTAATATGTAAAAAATAGTTTAATAATTACAAAAAATAGTTTTAATATATAAAAAATAGTTTAATAATTACAAAAATAGTTTTAATATATAGAAAATAGTTTAATAATTAAAAAAATAGTTTTAATATGTAAAAAATAATTTAATAATTACAAAAAATAGTTTAAATATAATAAAATAGTTTAATAATTACAAAAATAGTTTAATATATAGAAAATAGTTTAATAATAAAAAATAGTTTTGATATACAAAAAACGTTTTCATATTATATATACATAATTATCAATTAGATTTTTATAACCACAAAATTAATAAAAACTTAAAAAAAAATTCCATACCATAATCAAACTCTCAATAACAACAAATAATCACAATCCTCACAAAAAAACCATAATCAAACTATCACACAATCACACCATTCAACCTAACAAAAATCTATAAAAATCACCCTAACACCATAATCAAACTCGATTTTCGAATCTAAAAGAGAGGGATAGTGTCCTTACATGATTTGGGAGTGGAATTGAGGAGAAATCCACTTGAATCGCCGGAAATCGTCGAAGGAGGAGAGGGAGAGGCGGAGTTCGCGAGGAAGAGGAAGAGAGAAATGGGGAAGAAAGGTCTGCTCGACCTAATTATAAAATAAAAATTCCGACGGCGAATGTCCGTCGGAATTTCCTCGGTATAATTTAATAGGTTCCTCGGAATTTCCTCGGAAACCATTAATTTAATTTTCGCGAAATATTTGGCGGTTTGGATTGCCGGGTAAATGAAAATATTCCGAGGAAAGTATCTTCCTCGGAATTTCCTCGGAATATTCTGAGGAAATTCCGAGGAAATACTGAAAACCACTACCTTCCTCGGAATTTCCTCGGAATATTCTGAGGAAATTCCGAGGAACCAGGGGTTTTAAACAAAAAACCAGTACCTTCCTCGGAATTTCCTCAGAATATTCCGAGGAAATTCCGAGGAATTATGGTTTGGGGTTTCAAAACATCAATTTTTTTTTGCCGTATTTCATTTATTATACAAATGTAATGCATACCATTGAGGATTCTTTGTATAGATGATCATAAACCATGAAATAACAAAATTTCAAAAATAATGGTAAGTATTCCCTTTAACGTTTATTAAAATGTATAAGTGTTTCTCTTATGATGTGTGGTTTTCGTTCATGCAATCGTAAAAGTGTTTGTTATCGTGTAAAACACCAAAGTTTGACTTTATAATCTGGTTAAGACACTTAATGAAGGTTATATACGTGTTATTCAATCCGCAAAACGTTGTTTTCGGTTTAAAATCCCTAGTTCCTCGGAATTTCCTCGGAATATTCTGAGGAAATTCTGAGGAAATACTGAAAACCAGTACCTTCCTCGGAATTTCCTCGGAATTTTCTGAGGAAATTCCGAGGAACCAGGGGTTTTAAACAAAAAACCAGTACCTTCCTCGGAATTTCCTCAGAATATTCCGAGGAAATTCCGAGGAATTATGGTTTGGGGTTTCAAAACATCAATTTTTTTTGCCGTATTTCATTTATTATACAAATGTAATGCATACCATTGAGGATTCTTTGTATAGATGATCATAAACCATGAAATAACAAAATTTCAAAAATAATGGTAAGTATTCCCTTTAACGTTTATTAAAATGTATAAGTGTTTCTCTTATGATGTGTGGTTTTCGTTCATGCAATCGTAAAAGTGTTTGTTATCGTGTAAAACACCAAAGTTTGACTTTATAATCTGGTTAAGACACTTAATGAAGGTTATATACGTGTTATTCAATCCGCAAAACGTTGTTTTCGGTTTAAAATCCCTAGTTCCTCGGAATTTCCTCGGAATATTCTGAGGAAATTCTGAGGAAATACTGAAAACCACTACCTTCCTCGGAATTTCCTCGGAATTTTCTGAGGAAATTCCGAGGAACCAGGGGTTTTAAACAAAAAACCAGTACCTTCCTCGGAATTTCCTCAGAATATTCCGAGGAAATTCCGAGGAATTATGGTTTGGGGTTTCAAAACATCAATTTTTTTTGCCGTATTTCATTTATTATGCAAATGTAATGCATACCATTGAGGATTCTTTGTATAGATGATCATAAACCATGAAATAAAAAAATTTCAAAAATAATGGTAAGTATTTCCTTTAACGTTTATTAAAATGTATAAGTGTTTCTCTTATGATGTGTGGTTTTCGTTCATGCAATCGTAAAAATGTTTGTTATCGTGTAAAACACCAAAGTTTGACTTTATAATCTGGTTAAGACACTTAATGAAGGTTATATACGTGTTATTCAATCCGCAAAACGTTGTTTTCGGTTTAAAATCCCTAGTTTCTCGGAATTTCCTCGGAATATTCTGAGGAAATTCCGAGGAAATACTGAAAACCACTACCTTCCTCGGAATTTCCTCGGAATATTCTGAGGAAATTCCGAGGAACCAGGGGTTTTAAACAAAAAACCAGTACCTTCCTCGGAATTTCCTCAGAATATTCCGAGGAAATTCCGAGGAATTATGGTTTGGGGTTTCAAAACATCAATTTTTTTTTGCCGTATTTCATTTATTATACAAATGTAATGCATACCATTGAGGATTCTTTGTATAGATGATCATAAACCATGAAATAACAAAATTTCAAAAATAATGGTAAGTATTCCCTTTAACGTTTATTAAAATGTATAAGTGTTTCTCTTATGATGTGTGGTTTTCGTTCATGCAATCGTAAAAGTGTTTGTTATCGTGTAAAACACCAAAGTTTGACTTTATAATCTGGTTAAGATACTTAATGAAGGTTATATACGTGTTATTCAATCCGCAAAACGTTGTTTTCGGTTTAAAATCCCTAGTTCCTCGGAATTTCCTCAGAATATTCCGAGGGAATTCCGAGGAAATACTGAAAACCACTACCTTCCTCGGAATTTCCTCGGAATATACCGAGGAAATGTTTCTTCCTCGGAATTTCCTCGGAAAATTCCGAGGAAATTCCGAGGAAACCACATTTCTTGGTTTCCTCGGTATTTCCTCGGTTTTTGGTCAGAAAATTCCGAGGAACTCATTTTCCCTCGGTATGTTCCTCAGAATAACGATGTTTTCTTGTAGTGGAAATAGCTAAATTTTACAATAAATAATAACAAAAATAATTGTGAAAATGTTCAAAATATATATTATCTGAAGATAAATGGTTAACACTAATTAAAAATGATTATAATATTAACCAAATTATTATCAAGATAAATTACACAAAAATTATAATAATGTTTAAGTCACATAGAATAAATGTTATACAACTAAAATCTCTCTTACACTAAACAACATTCATTTAATTTATAAAATCTGTTTAATCAATTTGGGTAAAATAACTAATTTATGTTTTAATATGTGTGGAAAAAGAAAAGTGATGTCAATATATTTATTAGGAAAAAGAGTAAAAATCAAGTTGAATTAATAATTAATAAAATAAATTTTCATTACATCTTAATATGAGTGCAATTATTTTAATACTAATATTTATATACAGAGAAAATAGTAAGTAAAATTATTAGAAAACAATAAACCGATATATATTTTTGTTGACCGGTCAAGTTCGTAGCTCTCTTCAGCGTGGTGATGCTTTGCACTCATCCAGGGTGTCCCGATAGCAAATGCAAACTTTTGAAAAAGCCATCTTGGGAATTTTACATGTGCCTCTTACAAAATTAAGAGACTTGCAACGACGGTCACAATCAATCTGTTTATCACAGATCTTTGGCGGTGCAACCAGGAGTGGAAATGGTTGACAAGGACGGTCCTGCGGTTTTCTAGCAGCTATTTTCTCTGTTGGAATAGTGATTATGACAAAACATACATAGATCAATTTTTAAAATTGTAAACACCATAAACCAAACACATCTATAATTTTTTAATTATTTTGTTTCGTGTTAAACATTGATGACTAATAAAAACCTTTAAAATGAAAAAGGTTAGAACTTGTAAGTTTAGAATACACAATGTGGAAACTGAATTCAAACCCATATCAAAAAATTATAAATTCCAATTTTATAAACCTAGAGATCCGGATCTGATAGAAACCGATTTGAATTCAATCCGAAATCTGAATGCCCAGATGTAATACACCTCATGCTTAAAAATCAAACACATGCTCTGGGAAACTTAAAAGTATGTTAAAATTACCTGTTGAAATTACCAAAAATATCACTAAAAGGATAATGAAACAAACAATATTTTCACCCTTAGACATGTTTCTTTTATTTTTAACTTATTCTTTATTGCTTGAATGTTGTATGTACCTCTAGTCATATATATATAAATAAATTTTATTCCTAAAGATAGAAAAATTGAATTCGTATAAAATGCCTATAAAGCTGTTAAAAGAACAAAAATAGAATTTAGTAGACACCATATATTTTTACCTCATAAAACATCAATTTTCTATTTAATTTAATTTTACAAAATATAATTGGGGTATATTAATTGATCGAACTCCCTGATTGATTGTCCAATAATTTATACTCTTTTCTATATTTTGAAACTAATCCAAAAGTGATTTGATTAATATGTGACTGAAAAAGCATAAAAATAAATAAGTTTCAAAGCATAAATTATAATATTATATAAAATTATGTAAAATATATAAAATTCTTTGAAATTGTCTTTATTGACATATATAATCAATAATGGTTGTTCATCGCCTCGTAGAATTCCTCGCTCCTTCTCGAGATATCCGCCTTGTCATGTGTGCCGGATGACTCGCCTGGAATGAGATTTTGTTGTCGCATGGTCCTGAACATGGACTCCCATTCCGGATTTGTGGCCGCTACAACGTCCAAGAAGTTCTCGAGTCCAGTCATACGAGCTGTGAATGCCGTTTTTGTCGAGGTCAACTCATGTTTTGTCGACGCCAACTCCTCGCGCAGCTCAGAGACTTCGTCATCCCGTCTATAACATTTGTTAGTTTGGATAAAATAAACGTATAAAATCAATAATAAAAAAAACAGTTGAGTATATTAGTTATAGATCAAAAAGATAAACAATTGATATTCCTCCCTGAACTATACATTCCCACACTTAACCTATAAAATATTGAGTATATTAGTTATAAATCAAAAAGATAAAAGATAAACAATTGACATTCTCCTCTGAACTATGCATACCCCCACCCCGTTATAGATTAAAAAAATAAAAAGATAAATAATTGATATTCTCCTTTGAACTATACACACCCACACTTAACCTATAAAATATTTGAGTATATTAGTTGTAGATTAAAAAGATAAAAGATAAACAATTGACATTCTCCTCTGAACTATACATACCCCCACCCCCGTTATAGATAAAAAAAAAAGATAAACAATTGATATTTTCCTTTGAACAATACACCCCCCCTTCCCCGAAAGTATAAAAAGATAAACAATCGATATTTCTCTCTGAACTATACATACCCATACTTAACCTATAAAATATTTGAGTATATTAGTTATAGATTAAAAAGATAAAAAGATAAACAATTGATATTCCCCTCTGAACTATACATACCCCTTCTCCTCCCCCCAAATTTTTACTACCATCAAAGACTTCCCCAAATTAAATAGTTCAACCTAATTCCACATATCTAATAAAATTAGTAGAATCACGTTTTATCCTGTTAACTAGGTGTTTTGTTCGGACATGCAATCTTCTTACAAGTATATATTGAGATTTTTAGAGATTAAGAGATGGTATTGAGAGATTAAGAGAGATTATAAGAGATTGAAAGAGATTCAGATGAGATTAGTAGAGAATCATGATGAACAAGAGTAAAGGTGACTAGAAATGCTTAATCTTTATTAATGATCTGAGTTTACAATATATAGCATTGGAGAGACTAGGGTATGCGCAAAAGAAGAGAAGACCAAGCATGTGAGGTCAATGGGAAGAGGAGCGTCTGGTTTGAACTGTCCAATGAGGCTGCTCACACGCTTGGACTGTGGATAAGGTTTCTTCCTTTTGCACCAGCTTGTGACAGCCTGTCCAGGCGCGCTTTCTTCTTCCTCCAACGGTCAGATGATCAAACTAAGACCAAGGTAACTTCTCCTTTCCAAGAATGGTTAACTGATGGTAAAAGTAACTTTGGGTGAAGTCTTGTGTACGGCCTGTATGGACTGTACGGACAACACTCCCAAAGATCTCCAAAGACTCCCAAATGCATTCTCCTCTTCATATCTGCTCAACTCTGACTCTTCTCCAGCTTATATTCAACTCATTTCAACACTCCCCCTCAAGCTTGACCATGTGGAACAAGTCAAGTTTGGAAGGCCATGAGATCTTCCTCATTAAGAACCTCACCAAGGAAAACCTATTGGGACAAAACCTTGATGAGGGTAAAAGAGTAAAGATCTCATAGCAAGGGGATCAGTTCCTGCTAGGAGTAAGATCAATGAGCCCCAATCTAACGTGTACGGACTCCATTGTCTTCTGCCTAGCTGTCTTAGTAAACACATCTGCAAGCTGGTCTTCACTCCTAGTGTAGCAAGGTAAGATCACTCCCAACAGTATCATCTACCTCACTTTGTGACAATCAACCTCAATGTGCTTCGTTCTTTCATGGAATACTGAGTTGGTAGCAATGTGAATAGCCGCTTGGTTATCACAATGCATAGTCATGGGAGCTGCTTGATCAACCTCCAAATGCTTCATGATTCCCTTGATCCACACCAACTCGTTTGTGAGCTTAAGCATAGCTCTATACTCTGCTTCAGCACTAGAACAAGACACCACCTTATGCTTCTTGCTCTTCCATGTCACAAGGTTTCCTCCAATGAATGTGCAATAGCCTGTTGTGGATCTCCTATCAGCTCTGTCACCAGTCCAATCAGCATCACAATACCCAACTACTTCAGTGCTCTCATTGCACCCCATCCATACTCCAAGACCAGTAGTTCCATTCAAGTACATGAGGATCCTCTCCACCATGCGCCAATGATGCTCTTTTGGAACTTGCATATGCTGGCTCACCTGATTCACAGCAAAACAAATATCAGGCTGTGTGATAGTCAAATAGATCAGCTTACCTACAAGCTTTCTGTAAAGCTTGGGATCATGAAATGGTTGGCTATCTTCAATCTCCCCCTCACGAGGAACCTTGTACCCATCTTCCATGGGCATCTTAGCTGTCTTTCCACCATAGACACCTGCATCTTTCAAAAGATCAAGTGTATATTTCCTTTGAGAGATAAACAAACCTTCCTTAGATCTACACAACTCAATTCCAAGGAAGTATTTCATCTCTCCTAAATCTTTAATCTCAAAGACTGATTTAAGAAACTCCTTGGTAGCTATGATATCATCTTTATCACTTCCAGTGATGATGATATCAACAACATACACAAGAATTGCAACAATACCTGAGGGTGTGGTAAGAATGAAGAGAGTATGGTCAAGTTCAGACTTCCTAAAGCCTCTCCCATTCAAAGTTGTGCTTAACTTATGGTACCAAGCTCTTGGTGACTGCTTGAGACCATAAATAGCCTTCTTCAACCTCAGCACATTTCCTTTCTTCACCATATGCTCAAGACCAGGAGGTTGATGCATATAGATCTCATCCTCTAGATCTCCTTGAAGAAATGCATTCTTCACATCCATTTGCCAAAGCTCCCATCCAAGGTCCACAGCCAGAGACAATACAATCCTAATCGTGTGAAGTTTAGCAACAAGAGAAAATGTATCAATGTAGTCTTCTCCCCAAGTCTGAGTGTATCCTCTTGCCACAAGTCTTGTCTTCTTTCTATCCATAGTCCCATCAGGCTTGTATTTGATAGTAAAAATCTATCTACTGGTCACAGCCTTCTTTCCTTTTGGTAATGCACTCTCATAGCAAGTGTCATTCTTTATCATTGCATTGGCTTCATCTCCAACTGATTCTTTCCAATCCTCATGCATCATGGCTTCTTCATAAGACCTCGGAACAAAGCTTGCATCTAAGCTTGTCATGAATGCACAATGTTCTTCAGGATGTTGAGAAAAGGAGCACACGGCTTGAGAAGGATGCTCCACAGTCTGGGCATTGTAGTACACTCTCGTGTTTACCCAGTTGGAAGGATCCTTCCTCACCCGTGTGCTTCTCCTCAGTGGAACCTCAACTACTGGTTCTGGTTAAGCTTGTTCTGGTTCCTCCATTGGTTCATCTTGTTCTGGTTCTTCAACTTGTTGTTCAGCAACAACCTCTTCATCCAAACCTTGATCAGGACTTGGACTAGCTGAGGTTTGATCTCCCTGACCTCCAGACTCAGCTTCTTCTCCCCCCTCATGATCAAGGTGTACGAGTTCTTCAGCTTCATGTATACTCGGCATATCATGTCCTCTCTGATCCTGGGACACCCCAATCCCAAGTCCTTCAAGAATAATCCTCAGACTAGTAGCCTTGTCTGATGGCCGAGATAGATCCTCCAGATCCTCCCAATTCTTCCCTTCATAGTATCTTTTTTCTTCCATAAACTTGACTTCTTTGGACACTAACACTCTTCTTGCATCCAGATCAAAACACTTATACCCCTTCTGTGTTGTAGAGTAGCCAATGAACATAGCCTTGGTACTCTTTGCTTCAAGTTTGTTTCTCATCTAACCAGGCACTATAACATAGCAAACACATCCAAATACTCTCAGGTGATCCAATATATGTCTGTTCTTGTTCAGTACCTCAAATGGAGATTTATCATTTAGGATCCTTGTTGGTATCCTGTTGATCAGATAGCAAGCAGCAAGGACAACATCACTCCAATACCTCTTTGGAACACTCGTTTGGAACATCATGGACCTGGCTACCTCCATCGGGTGTCTGTTCTTCCTCTCAGCCACTGCATTCTGTTGAGGAGTGTAAGGACAGCTGGTTTGATGTAGAATCCCATGTTGAGAAAGGTGTTGCTCAAAAGCATGACTTGTGTACTCTCCACCATTATCTGACCTGAAAATCTTTATCTTGGCATTGTAATGGTTAGTCACATAGTCTTGAAAAATTTTAAATGCATCAAGCACCCTATCCTTAGTCTTAATGAGAGTTAACCAGGTATATTTAGATTTTTCATCAATAAATGTGACATAGTACTTGTAATTATCTCTAGATAAGCAAGGGGCTGTCCAAACATTACAGTGAATTAAATCCAAACATTTTTCATAAACAGTAGAAGATCTTTGAAAGACAGTCTTACAATGCTTTTCCAAAATACAAGCCTCACACTCATTATTTTTAAACATGACACCTGGTAACATTAAGCCTAATACTCTAACATGTGGATGTCCTAGCCTAGCATGCCACAATGCATCCTTATTCAAACCAGAAACAGAACTAAACGAGTAACAAGAACTAGAAATAGGGGCAATATCTTCAAGCAAATAAAGGTCTCCCTTGGTGACTCCTTGCCCAATCAACTTACTGCTCTCAATATCCTAAAATTTCACATCATTAGGACTGAAAATGACATTGCAATGAAGATCAGTGGTGCATTTCTTGACAGACAACAGATTAGAAGTGAACTCAGGCATGTAGAAAGCTTTGGAATCCTTATCAAATAATTTCAATTTCCCAACACCTTTAATAGGGACTCTAGCTCCATTAGCAATCATAACATGTCCATGAGCAGGTTCTATATCTTTGATAAGTCTATTATCACTAATCATATGATGAGATGCACCAGAGTCAATAATCAATGGCTTATTCATGTTTTGAGCAGTATGATTTCTAGGTGATCCATTTCTATCATGCAAAGACTTAATCATCTCTAGCAACCAATCAGGAATACTAGCAATCTTATCAGCAGTATGAGCAGTCTTATAATCATCTAGGAACCTATCAGGAGTGCTAGATACTATATGAGCAGCAAAGGAATAGACAAGGGTGTTTCCGAGTTTGTTACCACCAGACTCTTTCAGAGCTTTGATGAGAGATTCAATGCCTTATCTCCTGATCATATCATGCTCTGTATCCCTTCCTCCCAAGTGATGAGAAGTCATAGCCTTGCCTTCACTTTCACCCGCCTTTGCCTTTGAACTAGTTCTGGATGAACCAGCTCCACTTGCTTCAGCAGAAAGGTTAGCTCTTGCTTCTCGATCCTTGTTAAATTTGGATGGCTTGAGATGTGGGTGAAGTATCCAGCATTGGCTCCTCTTATGGCCTGGCTTCTTGCAATGATCACAATCACCCGCAAACTTCTCACCATACCTCCTGTCTCCACCCTTGTACATAGTCTTGTTAGCTAGTACTTTCTCAACCATATGTGCCATGGAGAGATCTTTCTTTCCACCAAAGAGACCAATAGATCCCTCCTCCTTCCGCAGCTGTGCGCATACTTCCTCCATGGATGGAAGACTCGGAGACCTCAGTATGTGAGCAATCACATCCTTGTATTGAGGATCCAAAGTCATCTCAGCCCAAACACTTGATCAGGTTCTCTTCTTTCCGCAAGAGTCTCTTGATCAGTGGTGTTGGGTCTTAAGCCTTCAAGCTCATTCCACAAAGCTCTGAACTTTCCCAAGTGCTTGGTGAACTTCTCACCATCTTGAACAAGAGCATTGATAGCTCCTTTCAACTCAAACACTCGGCTCAGATTGGTCTTGTTACCAAACGTCTTCAGGAGCATCTCCCACAAGTGTTTAGGGTTCTCACAGTAGCTATAGGCTTCTAGAAGAGGGACTTCAAGAGATCCTTGAAGCACAGATAGCACCATTAGATCATCTTGCACCCATCTCTTGTACTCGGCCAAAGCTGCTTCCTTTTCCTTTTCCTTTTCACCTTCATCTTCCTTGGCCACTGGCTTCACTCGCGCCTCATCAGTGATGTGGCTCCATAGCCCTAGCCTCCCAATCGCTGTCTTTACAAGCCTGGACCACAGCAGATAGTTTCTTCCTCCCTTGAGAGCAACCGGAACCGTGATAACCTTGTTGTTGTAGTTATTGTTGTCCATCTTTCTTCAAACGCCAAGAACAGCTCAAGAACACCTCTTGAATCTTAAATGGAGCTGAAGAACACGCTAGATCTCAATACCAAAGCCAACCTGGCTCCGATACCATGAGATTTTTAGAGATTAAGAGATGGTATTGAGAGATTAAGAGAGATTATAGAGAGATTAGAAGAGATTGAAAGAGATTCGGATGAGATTAGTAGAGAATCATGATGAACAAGAGTAAAGGTGACTAGAAATGCTTAATCTTTATTGATGATCTGAGTTAACAATATATAGCATTGGAGAGACTAGGGTATGCACAAAAGAAGAGAAGACCAAGCATGTGAGGTCAATGGAAAGAGGAGCATCTGGTTTGAACTGTCCAATGAGGCTGATCAGACGCTTGGGCTGTGGATAAGGTTTCTTCCTTTTGCACCAGCTTGTGACAGCCTGTCCAGGCGCGCTTCCTTCTTCCTCGAACGGTCGGATGATCAAACTAAGACCAAGGTAACTTCTCCTTTCCAAGAATGGTTAACTGATGGTAAAAGTAACTTTGGGTGAATTCTTGTGTACGGCCTGTACGGACTGTACGGACAACACTCCCAAGGCTCTCCAAAGACTCCCAAATGCATTCTCCTCTTTATATCTGCTCAACTCTAACTCTTCTCCAGCTTATATTCAACTCATTTCAACATATATTAACTAATTTATGGCATATTAATTCAAAAACAGTATGATAAGTTATAATTTATGTTCTTAAAATTTTTATATCAAACATCAAATTATTTCTATGTAGACAAAAATTTTCATCAAAGTATATATGTTTATAATTGTGTTGAAATTTTAAAAACGTAACACTCACAAGTTAAAATATTTTAGAATATATATATATATATATATATATATATATATATATAATTTTTAGAAAGTTTTTCATCAAAATATATATGCTTATAATTGTGTTGAAATTTAGAAATACTCACATATTAGAGCTATTTTATAAAAATATATTTTAAAAACAGTCACATATTAGAAATATTTTAGAAAATATATTTATACAATGTTTTTGAAATCTTTCATCAAAATATATATTCTTATAATTGTGTTGAAAAAAACACTCACACATTTGAGACATTTTAGAAAATATATTTATACAGTGATTTACTTGACTAGTATTTAATTATAGATTCTTTTATATCATAATTTTAATTTTTATAATAGAAAATATTATTTCCAGATGATAACACAATATATATAAGAATTATCTTACTTTTAAATATATTTTTATTTCTGACATTTTGTTATGTTAATTTATAATCAATTATCTAGTAGAACATTTAAATCTAATATTATATATTGATATTTTTGTCAAATATTATATATTGATATAAAATTTGTTTTAATTATATAATAAATTATAGATAAAAATTCATTAAAGATACTAACGACTTTAGCTAATCTAAATTTTAGCGAGATGGTTTAAATGCAAAAAATCACTTTGCAGATAGATATCGTTTAAGAAAATGTGATTACTCCACATAACCCATAATTGATTAAATCTGGTCTTGATCTGTCAATAGTAAATCTTTTCTTTCCAAAATCTCAGATCCGACCTGACAGGAGAGAGAGAGAAAACAGTAAGGTCGCCACAACCCCGAATAATGGAAAACCACAAAGTGGAGATATCAGACAACACAGGATCACCAGGTTTTTGCCCTCATGCTTCTGCCTCTTTTTGCATAAAGTTGTGATCTTCTGTTATTGCTTCTAATGCATAAGACCATGCTTCTTCCTCTTATTATTTATATGTAAATCTGCATATGCTTTTCGTATATATGTAAATCAGTCATGTAGGAGACTAGAGTACGTGAGAGGCCATGTTCTATATCTACTTCTACTTACTGTGTTTGTTAATGATCAAAACCATTTTCTTATATCTTGATTTCACTAACATGTGATTATCACGTAAAGGAGACCAAGAAAGAGCATTCTCATTGGAGTTTGAAGATTTTTGAGTATGCATCATGTGATAGAATCTCAGTACTAAATTACCAAGAATACTTTCTACTTATATAGCTAATAGCTCACACTAATGAAGATGATTCGTTCTGTTAATTTCTCTTTAGAGCCAGACTTACAAACGAACACTAACTTGGTTATACGTTCATTCAAAAGAGAATATTAAAAACACTTAAAAACTGTCAAGATAAAGCAGAGAGTCGGTGTAAAAGTTGGGGATATAACACCAATTCAAAGACGTTGGAAAAAAATGGTTTAAAGTTGACGGATGCAGGGTTAATATTTTCTCCCAAAATCGAAGGCTTGGCCGTTAAGATTTCATCAGATGGCTTCGCTACCGTTAGCCTTAGCCAATCTCCTCCTACTTCTCCAAAGTCTCCGGCCGTCTCAGTGACCCGAAGAAACCCTCATTGCTGGTCTAACCTTCCTCTAGATCTCAAGCAACAGATCATTGAACGCCTTAGCTTTACCAATTTTGAAAGAGCTAAATCAGCTTGTTCATCCTGGAAATAGAGACATCTAATCCAAACAATTAGATTCCTTGGATGATTCTACTCCCTGAGGAAAAGAATTACTGTCTCTTGTTTAATCCCGAAGATACAGAAGAGAAGCTCTACAAAACTCAAAATCTTGCCGACGACTTTGTCAATTTGTAACACCAAATTGGCCATATACTGAACTATTAGTCATGTTCACCTACAATATGAAAGAATGAGGAGTGAGTAGTATGAGAGTAAAGTTAGGTATGAGATGTTTGACATGCAGACCCATTGACTTAACCATCTCTTGCTTAAAATAACATAAATTGTCTGTCACTTTTCAAAAATATCTTCAATCAAAATTACTTTAACATTTGTGTTTAGGGGTGAGATTGGATTTATAAAGTTTTATAAACAATTATTAAAGATTTATAAATGATTTAAGAGAGTTACTATAGTCCTTTTAGTCACAATTTAAGGTATTTGTGAAAATTGTCATATTTTAGGTAAATTTGAAAAGTGATATCAATTTGTGATAAACTTAGAATTTCCCACTTTTTAAATTATTTATTAAGATTATATTATTATTCCAATTAAAATGATGTTTTCAATTTTCTATGCATAACATTATGTTATTTGATGTTTTGACTATTTGTATTCTCACTACAAGAAAACAGACGTATACTGACGGACAAAATCGTCAGAAATTCGTCGGAATAGACATACTTTGACAAATTTCTGACGAAAGTGTTCGTCGGTATCATTTGGTTGGAAACAAAAATTCGTCGGAATTTCGTCAGAGATTCCGACGACTTTCTGACGAATACTGAGAAACAACATCCTGACGAACTTCCGACGACACTCCAACAACATCTTCCGAGAACATAATTCATCGGAAACACTATATTCCGACGAAACCAAGGTCCTCGGAATATACCGACGAACCACGGGTTGGTCGGAATATACCGACGAACAATTGGTTCGGCTCGTCGATTTATTCCGAGAAAATAGTTCGTCGGTATATTCCGACGACAATGGTTCATCAGTATATTCCGATGAACCCTTGTTTCGTCGGTATATGCCGACGACCAAAATTCGTCGGAATTATGCAATTTTTAAATATGAATAAATTTTGCATTTTTAAAAATTTTATATTAAAAATTAATAAATAAATAAAATCTGAAATTTAAAACTAATAGTATTATAGAATTTAAATTCATACAAACTGAAATAGAAAAAAAAACATTCAGAAAGTTTTAAAATTCATAAAAAACTAAGAAGAACCCGAAGGAAACAAACGATCTAGCCTGTCTAATATCTCGGCGTTGGTCTTCTTTTGATCCGCCAGCTCAGCAAAGATAGTGGCGTTCTACTCCTCCAATGCCACAATCCGTTCATCTTTGTTCTGGAGCTGCTCCAGAATCATGGGATCGGCATACGGAACTTGCGAAGAAGACGCCGGAAACGAAGAAGAACAGCGGACCAACCCAACTAAACGGCCTCCTTTCCTTTTGGGAACCGCCTACAAAAATATTTAAAGTTAGTAAACTACATTATAAAATAAATATATTAATAAAAAATTACCTTTTCGACCATCTCATCTATTTGCAATCGGGACAAGTTGGTTGAAGCTCCCATAGAATCGCCGTCATCAGAGAGAGACTGAGAAGCTAGAAAAACTTCCTTTTGAGTTTCCACCAACTCAACGACCTCTCTGATCACGGTGTCCTGAATTTGATCCGTCTTTTTGTTAGTGTGAGCCTCCTTAATGAGTTGGAGACAATCAACGGGATTACCGTCGTATGCTTCAATCTAAAAAAAACAATCATTAGCCATTGAATATATAAAAGTATTTATTTAAATAAATATAAAGATAAATTAAAATAATAGAATTTACAAGTTGATCCTCCTTAGAAGATATAGAGCAAGCACCGAGGTTGTGCACATACATACCTTTCCCGCCACGATCGCTCTTCCGTTTCTTGGAGTTCTTACGAGACGTCGCTGCAGTGTCGTCCTTCTCCCAATGGACTATCAACTACTCCCACACCGTCTCGTTGATGTACCGTGGACTCTTGTTCTTCTGCCATACTGTCTTCCACGCGTTGATCTGCTTCGTATAAGAGTCCATGGCCTTTTCGTTGAATTTCTGACGGACTGTTTCCGTGAGACCGGACTCCCAAGTGAATTGTTGCTACAAGACACACATAATTTAAAAAGTAGATATATATAAAAAATTTGAAAAATGCTTTAAAAAAACTGAAGAGTTACCGCAAACTAACGAAACCAGATCCCCCGTTCGTCGTGAGGGATCACACTCCACTTTGAATATCCGGTATGGAGCATGGAATACATCATATTGTTGATGCTCCTGCTAATGCCATTGCTCGACTTGTCGAACCTTTAAAAAATGCATGTTAGAAAGTTAATAAATGGAAAAAACATAATGCTACAAATAAAATAAAAATACTAACCAAGTCGTATGTCCCGGTCGTGGGTTGGGATGGAGAACCGGGAGATGCTCTCGACCTGGTTGTTGAACCAATAGTTCAACTGACATGACCCCCGGATTCTGCTAAGCAGCAGCGGGATCGGCAGCTGAAGCGGGAACATATGCGGGCACCGAACTACCTCAGCCGGCACGGGGTACGGAACAACGGGCTGCAGAAAGGCGTGCATCCTCGAACCTAAGAAAACAAAGTTTAATACATCAAAATCTGAAAATGATTTATATATATGTATGTATAAAAAATTATAAATATTTTCAAAAATGTTTATAAATATAGAAAATTATTTTCAAAAATATAGAAAATTGATTTCAAAAATGTTTATAAATATAGAAAATTATAAATACAGGTTGTTAAATATATAAAAAAAAACTATATACGTTCTTATCTATATAAAAAATATAAATCGTTTTTTTCTATATCAAATATTTATAAAACGTTTATAAATATAGAAAAGGTTGTTAAATATATTTAAAAAAAATTAAAAACTTTTTATTATATATTATATATTACTGGAAATCCCATAAAAAATTTTAAAAATCAAAAAACATTTTAAAAATACAAAAACGTTTTAAATTTTAACAAATACGCAATATTATTCCACAAAAAAATTAAAACAACAATCCTAAGTAATAGATCATAAATTATCCATTCAATCAATCAAACAACCTCAAATCCTAAGATCTAACTTCCTAAACCCTAAAAAATTGAAAAATACAAAGGTTTTATAGAAAATCTTACATGATTTGTGGTGTGGGGAAGGGATCTGAGATTGGGAAGAGGAGTCGCCGGAGATGGGAGAATGGATATCGCCGGAGTCGCCGGAGTCGCCGGAGATGGGAGATTGTAGAGAGAGAGGCGGAAATAACGAAGAAGGAAGAAGAAAGGCTTTTATCTTTTAGGATTCCGACGGACCCGTGGTCGTCGGAATTCCGTCGGAATCATTAAATATAAACCAATTGGCGGTTCGCAAAAATTTTCACGCGGTTTGGTTTTTCCGGGTAATTTGATATTCCGACGGAATTGGATTTCCGACGGAATTAGTAATGTCGTCGAAATTCCGTCGGAATTTCTGACGGATTACTGACGAATTATTCCTATGGAATTCCGACGACTGAGTGTTTTGGGGTTGAACACAAGTTTCTAAATGCAATCCAAATCTTTGATAATATATATAGTATTTGCATAATGATTTAACTATAAAAATGTCTTCACAACATGATTTTACACAAAAACATTTTCGTAGTGTAAGATTAGATGAATATGATTGTATAAGTATATGAGTGTTTAGATGAGATGTTATGAAAAAAATGATATACATACATAAATATTTTAATGAGTTGTTATATTTGAACGGTTGTGATCTAATACTATATTAAACACTTACTGTGTGTTATTTTCATATTTTCGGTATCAAAATTTATATAATTTTTTATATGAAAATCTTTAGAAACATAAGTCCTCGGAAATTCCGACGAACTTGCTTAGTTCGTCGGAATTTCCTCGGTATATTCCGAGGAATTTTCGAGGAACTTGTCCACTTTCAATGAAACCACAGTTCGTCGCTATGTCGTCGGTATATACTGACGGAATACCGACGGACTTGTATTTAAAAAAAAAATACAACTTATGTAAGATGTACAACAACTAATAAATACAAGTCAAATAATAAGAATTCCTAATCAGAATCTTCATCAAACTCTCCAACCTCAGCTTCTGACTCTGAATGTACAACAGCATCAAGTCCAAATTCGGTAAAATTCTCAACGAGTTCAACATCTGACAAATCTTCAACTGCACTCACGTTGGTGGTAGAGTCTGGTTGTAATGGTTCATTATCAGAAGTTCCATCCACTCGTCTTCTTGGGTTGATATGCGTTACAGTGACCCATGGATCGTCTCTGTATGTCACCCGAGGATAACTGATGTAGCACACCTATCAATTATACAAGGTATTAGTATTTGATAAACCATTAATTATATATGAATAAATTGACATACCTGATCAGCTTGCGAAGCAAGAATGAAGGGGTCATAATATTGAAGTTTCCGCCGCGAATGAACCGATGTAACACCAAACGCATCAGTCTTCACTCCTCTATCTGGGGTGGTGTCATACCAATCACAATAGAATACTACACACCGCAATCCAACCATTCCAGGAAACTGGATTTCCAATATTTCTTCTATGTTGCCGTAATAGACATCGTCACCGGAACAAGACGAAACACCAGCATCATATGTTGTCCTAGAATGACCTTTCCTTGTGAATGCATATCCTCGTGTACAATATTTTGGATATGATCTAACCACATAGTTTGGTCCCCTCACAAATTCGCGTATCCAATCATCGAACACAAAACCTCTGACCAAACCATCATTGACCTATAAATTAAAAACATATATATGAGTGAAAAGTTAATTACTTTATATTAAATATAAACTAATCATATGCATATATAGGATAATATGATATATGACTCACATAACTAAGAAGCCATGCAGCAAATCGGTTATGTCTGAGTTGTTGAAGCTCATCTTCTGTCGCATGCCTGTGAGTCATACGCAACTCTGCCATATAAACACTATATAAAAAGATATTATCAATATGAAATAAAATTATTGAATATTAATCTAACAATCTAAATGAATAAATATTTGTACCTCTCATATTGTACAACATCTTCACAGTTGGTGAGCAAATATGTTTGCAAATGAGCGTGCTCAGTCTCAGTAAGTCTCCGCTTCGTGGGTTTTCCACTAAGTCGTCCTATTTCCTTGAACATGCTTGGGACAGTAACATGATATGTTGCTGTCTCCCCTCTGTCATCATGCCGAGCAGGTCTTCGGTTTTTTGTATGCACTTCTGATGGAAAATAGTTTTCAGCAAAGATTGCATTTTCTTCATTGATCACCTGTGCGACCACAGATCCTTCCACCTTGCTTAAATTTTTGACCTTCTTCTTCAGATGATGCATATAACGCTCAAAACGATACATCCATCGGTACTGCACAGGACCACCAAGTTCCAATTCTCTTGCGAGATGAATAGCAAGATGTTCCATTACATCAAAGAATGATAGAGGAAATATCTTCTCGAGGTTGCACATGCTGACTGGTACGTTTGCCTTCAGATTACTAATACTCTCTGCAGTCACTGCTCTGGTGCATAAATCGCGGAAAAAATACTTATCTATGCATAGATAAAAAGACTAAATTTTCTTAAGTATTTGGTTGATATAAGCATAATTTTTAAATATAAAAATTAGTTAAAATGTCAAAATATAAGATACCTGCAGTTGCTTCATGAACATTACGTGGCAATAGTGCGAAAAAGCAAACGGAAGGAGGCGCTGCATAATTACATGACAATCATGACTCTTCAAGCCAGTAAACTTTCAATCGCTTCTATCAACGCAGTTCCGCAAATTTGATGCATAACCGTCTGGAAATTGCACTCTATCTGTAATCCTATCAAAGAACTCTTCTCTTACAGCACCATCCAGCCGATAAATGGGAAAAGGGGCCGTACCGTTCATATCAACGTGAAGTTCAGAACGATCACAGATATCGACTAAATCCAACCTTGACTTCAAACTATCCTTCGTTTTACCTTGGATGTTAAGAATTGTGTTCATCAGATTGTCGAAAAAGTTCTTCTCGATATGCATGACATCTAAATTATGCCACAATAGATGATCCTTCCAATATGAACCATCAAACACCTGCTTGTTCTTCGTAAACAAAGTCTTACTCCTACGGTATGGATGATCAGGTGGTAGAAATCTTCTGTGACAGTCAAACCAACACGTTTTTCTTCCGTGCTTTAGTTGGAAAGCATCTGTGTCATCTTGACAATATGAACATGATAGCCTCCCATGTGTTGTCCATCCGGATAACATACCATATGCTGGAAAGTAACTTATTCTCCACATAAGTACTGCCCGCATATGAAAGTTTTCTTTGCACGAAACATCGTATGTCTCAAAACCATGCGCCCATAGTTGTTGCAACTCATATATCAGTGGTTGAAGAAACACATCTAGTGATTGTTGGACCCAAAAACCGCCATTTAGAGAATGGGCCAAAGCCCATCGGTCTTGACTAAAACAATTCCGGATTACAATGTCAATCACCAAGCGCTGGAACCCGGGCCAAAGGATAAAGAAATTGCGGCCATATCTTATCAACGAAACGGCGAAGACTCGGTCTTATCGACCTAAAAGAAAGGGTAACGAGCTCCGAGTATCAGGGAGGAAGTTAGAAGAGATCGCGGAGCTAAGTAATTATAAAAGCAACGTCAAGCAAAGGGAAGAACACACGGAAAATCCGTTTAGAGAGAACTAGCAATAGATCGACCTCTTCGAGATCGCTTTAGTCTTTATTTCACTTTGATCTTTGTTGTAGTTCTTGTTCTCATTTCATCACTTGTATTCAATCTTCATAATCCAATAAAAAGTCCATTTTTGTCAAACGAAATCTGATTAAATCGTTGTGTTCTAAGGAAGTCGTTACCTACATCCTTTTTCTCCCTAATTTAATATATAAACACTACAAAATTCCTAGTGTAGATTTTAAGATCTACAGTGATCTCTTAGGATGCTCTGGCCCGGGGACGAGAATTGAGAGGAACAAAAACTCTCGTCTCATGTACAAGCTCTGCGGTAAGTTGTACGGTGTCACAATAACTGGCCATAGGGAATACTGTCTTCCATGCTTTCCAAATGGGCTGAAACCATCAGTACATAATCCAAGATAAACATTTCTTATCTCTTCCGCAAATTCTGGATATGTTGACTGGAAATGTTTTCAAGCCTTCGCATCCGAAGGATGTCTAATCTCACCATTTGTTGGATGCTCTGCATGCCATCTCATTGCTATTGCTGTGCGCTCACACTGATACAACCTCTTCAATCTTTCCGTCAAAGGCAAATACCACATCCTTTTGAACGGGACCGGAACTCTTCCCTTCGTCTCCTGATAACGAGGTTTCCTACAAAATTTGCATTTATCCCGTTCCTTATCAGCTCCCCAGTAGATCATGCAGTTGTCAATACACACATCTATCACTTCGTACGGTAGTTGAAGACCCGCAACAAGTTTCTGAACCTCGTAGTATGAACCCGGTGCAAGATTATCCTCAGGTAGAATACCTTTGACAAAATCAGTAATCGCATCCACACATTCTCCAATCCCTTGAACGTATTCTTCCGTAAGCAAATTGGTATTGGGATCCATATGAGGTTTATCCATCCACGAACGGTAATAAACTCCTGAAGACATGATTTTCTCGGAACTGTTGTGATTAGAGAGAGTGAAGAGAGAATGAGGAGTGAATGAGTTGAATGAGGAGAGGTTGCATTTATAGGAAATTGCTTACGGCAATCCGACGATATTCCGACGGAATTCCGACGACCACAACGGTTATATCCGTCGAAATTTCGTCGATTTTTTTCTATCTCAACGGCTATAAAAAGGTTCGTCGGAATTTCGTCGGAATATACCGACGAAATTCCGACGACCTCAACGGTTATATATTTATTCAGAATGTCGTCGGAATTGCGTCGGTCTATTCCGACGACATCAACGGTTATATAATTTATCGGAAGATTGTCGGAATTTCGTCGGTATATTTCGACGAACCTCGTTTTGTCGGAATGTCGTTGGAATATACCGACGACTTTCCGACGATATTGTATTTTTTGTTTTCGTGGGAAAACCGTCAAAAATATCCGACGACATTGGTGTCCGTCAGAACGTCCGTCGGAATATAGCGTGTTTTCTTGTAGTGTCTATTGTATGATTTTCATTGGTTGAATTAGATTAAAGTAATACAGAAAGAAACAAAATAAATAATATTTAGCAATTTCTTAATGGGTCAGAAAAAAATTTATACCAAATAAATTGACATAGAAGGTGCAATAGAACTCTCGTTATGGGGGTTTAGCTTTAATATGAAACCAACCATTTTGGTTTTTAAATATTTGAGAAGATGATCTTTACCTTTTAATAAATCTGCCTAGATGTATCCTGAATGATTATGGATATGAATAGAAAAATATTTTTACATTATATAGAAGAGCTGCAAGGATACATTCAATTGGATTGTTGTAGCAATATAATAAGTTCTGTTTATCTATTATATGAAATTTTATTGAGGGAGAAGTTTGAGTGTGACCACTTGAATTGCATCACTGCTTTTGTCACTTCTTGGGGAAAAAAAACTTGTCTTGCGAGGTAAGTTCTGCTGTCTGTTTTAGTGTACAATAAGACTAGTCAAAGTGTTCTTGAAATTGTGAAGGACGTTCATAAAAATTATTAATTATTTTAATGATGTTGATGTCTCTTGAATGATTTAAGTAGTTGATTTTAAATTATTGAAGCTAAACAAAATCTCAACAATTTCTTGTTTTGTTCTGTTTGGTTCACCAACTTCTCTTCTCAGCAATTGTGGCGATATGCATTTTCATAATATTTTAAACAGTCACTAATCAGGTTTTATTGGAGGTTGATCATTTTTTTTAAAGTATAAACATCGACTATTATTGAAGTTATTTGGCAACTATATGACTTCTTAAAGACTTAATTTGTAAACTAAGACAAACTAGCATTTTGTGATTTGTAAACGAACACAAACTAGTGTTGACAAAAAAAAGACTAACACAAACTAGTTACAAAAGTACAATCTTTGACAGAATTATCGGATTTTTACGTTTTACACTTAGGATAACAACGTTGACAATAACATAATCATGCACAAATAGTTAAATTTTACTTTATAACTAAAACTAAAAAGAGTCTAAAAGCAAAAGAAAAGAAAAACTACATAGATCCTATTTAGTGTTATTATTGTTAGCCATTTGATCATTGTGGTCCTGCTGCATTTTCGATGGACCACAAGTTGTTCAATCACACTGAAAGGGGACCATCTATTTAGATTTGACTTTAAAGATTTTCCTTCAAAAATATAAAACATATGTACTATTGGTTTTCACCATGTGTCCGTACACACCCTATATAATTATGCACTGCCCATTTTTTCTTTACTACCTCCATGAACATGAATCATCCCTACGATGATTTCCCTCATCTCTTATTCTCTAACAACACTGCCACAGCCACAAGCACCTCCTCCTGTGTGGAGCAACATGATGGCATCTCTCTTGATATGGATTGGGATTGGGATTGTGACTTCCACGATCTCATTGAATCTATGATGAATGATAAAGGAACAACAACAGAATCTCCTCCATTGCTGCCTTGCTACCATGGCCAAGAGGGAATCTCTTCATCCACGGGTTTGTCCATGGCTGATGAGCTTGATCATGATGTAGAGGCAGGTGAATCAAAAGGCTTGAGGTTGGTTCACTTACTGGTGGCAGCTGCAGATGCATCAACTGGCGCCGACAAAACCCGAGAGCTAACTCGGGTCTTACTTGCAAAGCTAAAGGATATGACTTCACCCAATGACCGAACCAACATGGAGAGATTAGCTGCTCACTTCACCAATGGCCTCTCAAAGCTGCACAGAGAAGCTAATGTTCAACGGCAGTGCGGTCCCCACCAACACCCTGATGTCTATGACCAGGTGGATGTGATGTTGGCGTTCCAAATGCTGCAGAATATGTCTCCTTACATCAACTTTGGTTACCTAACCGCCACACAGGCTATTCTTGAAGCGGTAAAGCATGAGCGGCGAATCCATATCGTGGACAACGATATCAAAGATGGTGTTCAGTGGCCCTCCTTGATGCAGGCCTTGGTGTCTGGAAATACAGGCCTTTCGGCCCAACATCTTAGGATCACGGCTTTGTCACGTGCCACAAACGGTAAAAAGTCAGTTGCCGCTGTCCAAGAGGCTGGGCGTCGTCTAACCGCGTTCGCGGAATCCATTGGGCAGCCTTTTTCTTATCACCACTGTAGAATGGACAGCGACACATTCAACCCTTCGTCGTTAAAGCTTGTCAGAGGTGAGGCAGTGGTGATCAACTGTATGTTGCATCTCCCTCGGCTTAGTCACCAACCACCCAATTCCATTATTTCATTTTTATCGGAAGCAAAAACGCTAAACCCGAAACTTGTAACGCTCGTTCACGAAGAAGTAGGTCTAGTGGGAAACCAAGGATTCCTTTATCGGTTTTTGGACTTGCTACATCAGTTTTCAGCTATATTCGACTCTCTAGAGGCAGACCCAGCTCGTGGATTTGTTGAGCGTGTTATTTTTGGACCCTGGGTTTCGGGTTGGTTGACACGTATAGCTGTTACTGCTGATGATGCAGAAGTCGAGAGCGTTGCTTCGTGGCCGATGTGGTTAGCTACTAATGGGTTTAAACCAGTGGAAGTTAGCTTTGCCAACCGTTGTCAAGCGAAGCTCCTTTTGAGCTTGTTTAACGATGGGTATGGAGTGGAAGAGTTGGGCAAAAACGGGCTCGTTTTGGGATGGAAATCTCGACGTCTTGTGTCGGCCTCTTTTTGGGCCTCGTGCGAGTCCAGTGAGTAAGATTATCTATATATTATACATACATGAGTGGGTATATGAAGACATCAATTATGTAAATATCTAAAATCTTTTTTTTTTGTCAACAATATTTATATTAGATTAGACCATGGACCAATAATAAGTACAAGTGATTTTTAAACCCAACCAACACGTTTTAGTTTATTCAAAAACATGTGTTCATGTTGGGCCTTCTATGTGTCTAATAATGAGTGAAAGATTTGGTGGTCATCAGAAAACAATCACCAATCTGAAACACCACCTTATCAAGACGATAGACAAACTTCAAGATTCCACCTCTACTTCGATGATGCCACTTGGATGCTCATTCCTCATTTTTAACCGATGAATCTAAAGGAACCTACGCACTTGATTTCCGGCAACATCACGTCAAAATATTCATAAGCTTTAGTAATATACTCTATGTTGAAACACTTTCTCTAACACCCATCTTATATTCTCTCGGGAACGACATGCTACTTTAGCTGAAATATCAAATCAAACTGAATTAACCAAAATAATAATAAGAACCGAATAAAATATCTAAATATTTATTAAAATAAAAAATAAGTGCGGAATAATTTTTTAGAATAATTCAGTAATCAAAATAAACTACATCGAACTTTTGTATAAAACCGGAATAAAAGCGCAATTGTAACAAATTATAGCACCAAACCATCCATATATCTAACTATTTGTCATGTTCACCTGCATTTGCCAATTGTAACACAAAAATTTCTATCGTTTTTTTAAAAACATGAATGGTGATTTTAGATTTTTATTTTGAATTCTAAATTTTAATATTTTTAGTTTTTCTAAAATTTGGTTAATGATTTTTGTTGTTATTTAAAAAAGTAAGTTAGAATTTAATTATTTTTAGAAGTTAATTTCTTTAAAATTACTAAAAGAATTTTCACAAATTTTAATAATTAATACCAATAGATTATTAAAAACATGTAAACTTTACATAAAATTATATTTTAAATATGATCTAATTTTATTGACAAGTTTTTAAAATGTTCTTAATATAAATTATATTATTATATTTGTTAAGAAAATGATTCAACTAAATCTTATTTTTCTATAGTGATTATCATTTATTTTTTCTATATTAATGCATAATATAATAAAAAAAATTCTTAAAAAAAGAAAAAAATTGGAAAACCATAATAAGATTTGAAAAAGGAGCATGAAAAAAGCTTTTGCTTTTTGTGTAAAAACAGTTTTTGGAAAAAAACTAATTTAGGGAATTCATTATTTAAAAAATCTTGGTTTTAGAAGAAAAAAAAAAACAAACAAAAAACTAATCCAAAACCTACAAACAACTTTCCTAATCCTACTTGTGTTTGGTCTTTGGTGTTGGTTAGTTTTTAAAATTGTAGTGCGCTTATATAAACAAACATCTTTAAGATAGAAAAAAAAAGGACCTGTCTGAGTTCGATGTCCAATTACAAAGAGCAGCCCCGTGCGAAGAAGACCAAGAGAGAAGCGTTTCCATTGTCGTGTTTGCCAGATGATTTGGTTCTGAACTGCCTTGCTAGAGAGTCTCGAGACCAGACCTCGCGGCCTTATCTATGGTCTCCAAGCGCTATCACTCTCTAGTGGCGTCGCCTGATCTCTACAAGATCCGATCGCTGATTGGTCGCACCGAAACACTCGTCTACATATGCTTACGGACCTATAAGGGTGTTCCAAGCGTGCGATGGTATATCCCCCGCCGTAGAAAAACCCTAGACGCCTCTGATCTGATTCTGATCCCTTCGCTCCCCTCCCAGCCTCTGGAAGCATCCTCCGTGGTGGTGCTGGATTCTAGCATATATGTAATCGGTGGGTTAATAAAGGGAGAGCAGCGCACTTCGTATGTCTGGCGCTTGGATTGTCGGACTCGCGTATGGCACCCTGTCCCTTCCATGGCAGCGTCTCGAGCTTACGGAGCTGCTGGTGTTGTAGACGGGAAGATATACGTGTTTGGAGGCTGTGATGTCCATGATAACTATGGAGAGGTATTCGACCCGGATACTCAGACTTGGAATCCTTTGCCGCCTATGCCGAAACGAAAGGGAGGTAAGAAGCATATCCACAGCAGTATGGTGACTGATCATAAGGTTTATGCGTTCGACGAAAAGGAGAGAACGTTTTACTACTCGCCGAGGGAAGGTAAATGGGGAACAGTGAATCGTGGATAACCGGTAGGAAACCGAAGGGATTAGTGTATGGTTGATAACTTGCTCTTTTGTCTTAGTAGAAACGGAGTTATATTTTGGTGCGAACCGGGTGAGTTGGATTTGCGTGAAACAGAGAGGGTGATGAATGTAGAGGTGGTCAGGGGTTTCACTTTTAGATCTCTCTACGAGAATCTTTTTCGTTCCAGACTTGTCCACTATGGTGAACAGATTATTGATCGTTGGGAAGAAAAGAGGATCATGGATGGTCGACCCCCGTTAAAGATGGACAAATGTTGGAGAAGGTTGAGGTTCGAACGTTTACATCCAGGTGCCAGAATGTGCAGCTCCGGTGGGAAGATTGTGCTTTTCTGGGACGACACCCAGTCGGGATATCTTCATATTTGGTCGGCGGAGATTTCATTGGAGAGACTCCAAGGAGGCGAGATTTGGGGCAACATTGAACGGTCTAATATTGTCATGCCTGCCTTTGAACGTTTTAAAGCCCACAAGAAGGTTTTGCATTCTGTTTCTGTCACTCTCTGAACCTTTGCCACTTTAAAAATTTCTCAAAACTGCTCAAAATCTTGTTATTTTTTCTATCTCTATCTTATTAATTTTGTTTTGAGCTTCTCTTCTGTTTCTCCGAATTGATTTTTGGTTTTTACTAGTAAAACTGTTTACTCTCTTTTTTTTCTTTCTGGCCTTTGAGATAACAGCATACTGAATATCACTGCCCCTTAAGTCTCACAAAAAGCCTCTGCCCCTGATATCTTCCTTCTCTTTGCTAGATGTAGAGAAGAAGATACTGCTGTTGTTGTTTTGTTCTTCTTCTTGGTGTCTACTACAGACTGAGTTGTTCTAGCTAGCGGCTCGGCATGTGAGCACTGAGTTTTATAACAACTTTTCATAACTCTGTCCAAAGTTTCCTTCAGCATTTCATTCTTCAATTCAATCCTCTGATAAGACGCAATCGATGTAAGGTTTTGTTTCTCCTCCATATATTTTAGTGCTGATGTCGAAGTACTTATCTCATTAGTGAGTGACAAATGTAAATAATATGATATGGTTAATTCATGAACTGGTGTGTTGTCTATCTTTGGTATCTATTCATATGAACTGATGCCTTACACTCAAACAGAAGAAGCTAATAGTCCAGTCCATGCAAGGATCGACACAGTGGCGGAGCCAATGTGATATCACGGTGGTCAAATGACCCATGTGATTTTGTGCATAATTTTTTTTTTTTGCTTGCATTTCCAAAGAAATATAATGAATTTGACTTACTGACCCCTGCAAAATATGATGAATCTGACTTACTGACCCTGCAAAATATATTTGTTATCAATTTGACCCCTCTAAAAATTTTTGCTGCCTCCGCTACTGGATCGACATCATGTTGTTGAGTCGACTTAAGCACTTGATTTCTGCTTTGTTTATGCACGTTGATGCATCTTTTCTATCAGCTAAAACTCTTAAGTTGTGCATGCAGATTACAGGAAACATATTTGCGTTCTAGATTAACAAAGAAGGTGAGACAATTCTTGAAGAACAACACACGGAGAAACAGTTGTGACGACACCAAATTCAGATGGTAGACCTTTTGCTTTACTTCTCTTTGCATCGTCTTGGTCACCACCCCATCATCATGTTTTAAAAGTCCCTCCTGGCAAAGATTTAGGAATTTAGACACCTAACGCCAATGAGTGGATCCATTCAATCATATTTGAACATTTTCGTCTTCTTCCATCGATTTATAAGTTAGTTAGAGGCAAATGATTTGGAGCCTTTGCTTGCAACAGCTGCATATTATTGCACCAACTTGATTCCCTATAAGGCTCTAATTACTTCTAAAAGACTTTTTCTTTAAAGTGTTTTTTCTTGTCAACAACCAATACTTTAATTTTAGGTATTGACAATGTGGGTTCAATTTGGTGTGTCATGTTTCGATGACAACTAAAAGTATAACTTTTAAAATTGTATGTGTTAAAATATGTCTAGTAATAATCCGAAGTCACGAGTTGTTCAGCTTTGGAATCTGGAAAGAAGCCTCATCTTACATCTGAGTATATGGTGGATGTTGATAGGGCCAACCACACCTCACAGTACAATACTTGTCTCCACGAATAAGTCGGATGGACCATCACACACATGATTGCGTTTCATGTACCATATATTAATATCTAAATCATCAATATATAAGTTCTTCAGTCATTCAAGTGTGTCAGAACAAAAACAACGCTCACTAGATCTATCACACACCTTGCTCCTCTCATCCAACGGTTCTTTTTCACTTCTTCTTCTTCAGTCTGGTCTGTCTAAGAAGCAGCCAAACATGACTTCTCTTCTGTCTCTTCTTCTTCTTCTTCTTTTGATCACTTCGTCTTCAGTAGAGTCCAAGACTTTCTGGGGTGACGTGGCAGCTCTTAAAGAGTTCAAGAACTCGGTGGATGCGAAATCCATAACCCCTGGCTCTTGCCTCAGCTCCTGGGACTTCTCCGTCGATCCCTGCGACGGTCTATCCGGCGAGACATTCACCTGCGGTTTCCGCTGCGACTCAACCGTTTCCGGATCGGGTCGGGTCACAGACCTCAGCCTCGACCACGCCGGATACTCCGGCTCGCTCTCCTCCGTCTCCTTCAACTTTCCTTATCTCCAGTCTCTCGATCTCTCCGGCAACTACTTCTCCGGTCCTCTTCCGGACTCCCTCTCCAACCTCACCCGCCTCACCAGCCTATACCTCTCCGAGAACTCCTTCTCAGGCTCCATACCCGATTCTCTCGGCCACATGCCAGCTCTCGAGGAGCTCCTCCTCGACAACAACCGCCTCTCCGGCTCCGTTCCGGCGAGTTTCAACAACCTCTCCAGCCTTAAACGGCTAGAGATCCAGCTCAACAACATCTCCGGCGAGTTTCCCGATCTGAGCTCCCTCAAGAACCTGAATTACCTCGACGCGAGCGGTAACCGGATCTCCGGTCCGGTCCCGTCGTCGTTACCCGGTTCGGTAGTCCAAATCTCAATGCGAAACAACCTCATGGAAGGAACGATCCCAGAGAGCTTCGGGAACTTAACCTCTCTCGAAGTCGTCGATCTTAGCCACAACGAACTCACTGGCTCCGTCCCATCGTTCATCTTCACCCATCAAACTCTCCAGCAGCTTACTCTCTCCTTCAACGGCTTCACCTCTTTAGACTCGCCTTACTACTCACCCTCGGGTCTCCCCAGCGAGTTAATATCCGTCGATCTCAGCAACAACCAGATCCGAGGGTCGTTGCCTCTGTTCATGGGTCTCTTACCAAAGCTCTCAGCTCTGTCGTTGGAGAACAACAGCTTCTCCGGTATGATTCCGACGCAGTACGTCTGGAAAACAGTATCTCCCGGATCGAATTTCGCCGCGTTTCAGAGGCTGTTACTAGGCGGAAACTTTTTGTTCGGAGTCGTGCCGGGTCCTCTGATGGCGCTCAAGCCTGGTTCGGCGAACGTGCAGCTCGCCGGAAACTGCTTCTCGTGGTGTCCGGCGACGTTGTTCTTTTGCCAGGGACAAGAACAGAGATCTTTTACGGAATGCAGAAAGTTTAGCCGTGTGATTCCTTGATTTTTTTTTCAATGTTCTTGAATCTTCCGGTCGGGTCGGATCTTTGTGATCACCCGAAGCTGTAGTAGAGGTCTTGTCTTCCGGCAATTGCTTATCCCTAAGCCTTAACATCTGATTAAATTAAATAAAATGCCGTTGGGAGAGACTAAAGTTTTCTTTTTTTCTTTCTTTTTTTTTCTTTTTTTTTTTTTGATCAAAGACTAGGCCTGGGCGTAATTAACTTATACTCATAACCGAACCTATAACCGAACCGAAATAGCGGTTCCGGACCGGTCACGGATTTAAGGGAAAACCCGATTGGGTTTTACTAAGCCAGCATTTCGGAGGTCGGGTCGGGTCGGTTATAACCCGTTATCCAAATCAAACCCCGGACCTAACCGAATTTAATGACAACACAGCGTGCATATATGTCGACTCCTCGATTACTCAACGGCTGTTTCTCTTCTCTTCTCTCCGCCGAGAGAACCCTAGTTCCCAAAAAAAATTTCCTCGATTTAATCCCGTAATGACTGCAAAGTACAACAATCTGGCCTATATAAATCATGTGGACTCTCTCTATTCGGATTCATCTCATCTTTCAACTGTTCAATCACAGGTTCTTCTTTTTATTTTGTTGTTCTTCTTTGTCAAATCTATGTCAATAATATTGTTTTCGTTGCTTGAAAAAGTTCATCTTTTAACTCGATTTTGTGTCTTTGTGACTTGTGACTGACATATTGTTATGTCTGAAACAGATGGACTCGACATCAACTCTTGATCGGAGCAGAGAAGATGAGGCCGAGTTTCAAACTCCTGACAGTAACAGAGACAAAAGGAAGCAATCCACTGGTGTGAGTTCTCAGCCAACTAAAACGAAGCGGATCCTTCCAACAAGATCAGAGGTGTGGGAACATTACACAAGAACTACGGAGGACAGAGATCGGTGTCTGTGCAACTACTGTCAGAATACCTTCTCGTGTCTCACCTCATCAGGGACCACGAACCTGAGAAAGCATCTTCAGGTCTGCAAGAACCATCAAGCGTGGCTAGCAGTGAAGAAGAACAAACAAGAAAATGTCTCCGAGGATGGGAAGCTCAATTCGGGTAAACTTACTGAAGCTAAGTTTAGAGAAGCCACGAATGAGATGATTGTGATGGGTCAACTACCTCTAGCGTTTGTCGACAGTGTGGCATGGAAGCATTTTTGTAAAAAGGTTTGTTGTTCTTAACTCTTAAGTTTCAACTTTCATTCATTTTGCTTTAAGCGTTTGTTCTTATTTTCATATATTCTTATGACTGTTTCTGATGTCTGTAGGCTAAGATAGGATACAATCCTCATTCAAGAAGGACCCTTACAAAAGACATTGTGAAGTCGTATGTGGAGAAGAAAGATGCCCTGAAGAAGTGGTTCTTGTGCCACAAACAACGTGTCTCCATCACTACGGATATTTGGGTTTCCCAAACCACTGGTAATTACGTCTTATGAACCTTATTTCTCTAAGAAGCTAACATTTATTCTGGAAACTAATGATCATTCTTTATTTCTTGTGATTTGTAGGTGCTAGTTACATGGTCATTACGGCACACTATATTGATTATCTGTGGCGACTTAAGAAGCTGATCATAGGCTTCAAACATGTAACGGATCATAAAGGTCAGACTATAGCCTCGGTTTTATTAGAATGCTTAGCTGAATGGGGAATTCAGAGGGTATTTTGTGTTACTGTTGACAATGCAACTGCCAATACTTCAGCACTTAGGAACTTTCACAGTTCATTTGCATTAGTTTCTGATCAGGCTCTAGTCTTAGACGGTGAGTTCTTGCACATGAGGTGTGGTGCCCATATATTAAACTTGATTGTGAGGGATGGGCTGGCTGAAATAGATCACAGTGTGGCTGCTATCAGAAATGCTATTTCGTATGTTAGATCACATACAAACAGGTTGAGGTCTTTTGAGCTTAAGGTGGATTCGGGTAAGATAACAAGAGGAAGCTTGCCTCTGGATGTCAAGACAAGGTGGAATTCAACCTACCTGATGCTGACAACAGCTTATAAGTTCAAGGTGGCATTCAACAAGATGGAGGCAGAAGATAGGCTCTACAACGACTATTTCTGTGAGGTTGATAATGGTGCTAAAAGGATTGGTCCTCCTCAGCTTAGTGATTGGAATGCAAGTGAGAAACTGTGTAGGTTTCTTATGATCTTCTTCAACTCAACCTTGGTGGTATCAGCTTCAACATCTCTTAATTCACACAAGTGTTATGGAGAGGTGGTCACCATTGCAACCAATCTGATGGATCTCGTCAAGAGCAATGATCCTGAGTTGAGGTCAAAGGCAACAGAAATGTTGAAGAAATTCGACAAGTATTGGGATGGTCTTAAGAATATGAACAAGATGCTGATGGTCGCCACAGTCTTTGATCCATCGAAGAAGTTGGAGCTTGTGAAGATGTGTTTTGAGGATTTGTATGGACTGGACACTGTTGAGTTCAACCAGATGTATGACGGTTTGCTAACTCTCTTGAGGAGTCTGTTCAAGGAATACAGTGAAAGAGTTCGAGGTGATTCTGATGCAGATGACCGATCTTCTCAGCCTGGAAACACATCACAGGTTTCTCGTCAGCAGGTTATTGAAAGAATGGAGATTGTTACTGATTGTGCTGGCTACAAACGGATTGATGATAGGTATTACCTTTGATACATTTTTTATTTTTATACATTTTCTTATCTGCAATAGTCTTCTAAATAGTTCTTGTGATTTTTATATAGGTACAAAAAGAAGCTGAACGAGATTGGGGTTAGAGAGAAAAAGGATGAGTTAGAAACTTACCTTAGAGAAACTGTGGAAAACCCGGATTTGATGATTGGAGTGGAGTATGATGTTCTTTCATATTGGAGGAAGAATGCATCAAGATTTCCAGTGTTATCAGAGATTGCTCGAGATGTTTTAGCCATGCAAGTTTCTTCGGTTGCTTCAGAGAGTGCTTTTAGCACTAGTGGGAGGATGCTAGAACCACATAGGAGTTGTCTCACACACTACATGATCGAAGTGTTGATGTGTTCAGAACAGTGGATGAAACAAGATCTGATGATGGAGACAAGACTGCCTACAAATGCACAAATACTTGATGATCTTGAGGAGGATGACAAGCTCGAGAGAGGTAACACTGATCACTCTGTTTATTTACATTCATTCAAACGTTCACACTCTGTTTATTTACATTCAAATGATCACACTTTTCAGAAAATGAAGATGCACCAGCAGCAGAAACAGGCGTGGAGTAAGAGTAGGCTAAGCAAGAGTTCTAGAAGACGAAGAAGATTGTCTTTCTGTTTGGATTTTTAACGATTTGAAGTCGTTTCTGTAGTACTTTTTATGCATTTCATTTCCGTTTGGTTGTTATGTTTTGGTGTGTTTTGTTTTGTTTCAAACTTGTGTGTGTTTTGTTTCGGATGTATGAGGTATTTTTCGGATTTATGAGGTATTCTAAGTTATTTTTGGATAAAATTTGTCTATTATGGTTACTTTGGTTACATGAAAACCGAACTCGAACAGGAACCATTTTGACATCGGATTTGTGTGGATCTTAAAAAGCTCCACCGAACCGATCCGATACCGATGGTCGCCGAACCGAGACCGTACTCAATTCTCTAAAATACCGAATGGGACTTGTAAGCTACATACCGAAGAACCGAAATCCGACTTATACCGAACCGAACCCGAACGGGGTACCGAACGCCCAGGCCTATCAAAGACTGAAGTTTTCTTAACAACATAAAATTAATATGTAGATGTGTACTGGATATCGGGGTCCGAGTTGATGATTAGAGGATGAGAGGTGACTCAACTGTATATGGCGCTGAAAAGAGGAGTTTTTGGTTGGGCTTTGCCCTTTGGGCCAAACTATTTGAGCCTGTATTATACTATCAAGATATATGTGTTGATCATGTTGTCCATTGTGAAATCACCAAGTTTATCAGAAGTTTATCTTGACTAGATCTTGGACGAGTGAGTGGCAGTCTCCTTCAAATTGTACTCATCGACAACCTTCACTTCCTTTCAGCTTCATCACATTGAGTACATACATTTAAGTCTTTTCTTTTTTAACTGTGATAATGTGTTGCCTACTTTTGAAGATCCCTAACATTTCAAAAGGGAAGACGAGTCTCGAATAATTCAACTTCTGTGAACCTTTTGCGGTGAGTAAGATGCATCCTAATTATATTTAACCAAAATTTTGGTCAGTTTGGTCCCATATAGTAACAATAGTTTGGTACCTCATCGGATGTGTATCGACAGGAGGTATTTAACTTGGTTTTGAATACTTTCAGAGCGAATAACATTTTTATAAAATGATAACCTTATTTTTTCTACCTTGCTTAAAATTCATCACTAGTTTTTCTAGAGGCTCGACTGAAGCAATCGGGTAGGCATAGAAAAAACAACAAAACTGAAATAATGAGTGTTGTATTGGTTAAGCTTTCTTGTTCACTTATGTGGTTATATAGATTTTTTTTTTTTTTTGACTAAGATAATATATAGATTTTTACAGTAACGCCTTTCTAAGATTTTATACTGGCAATTCGAATATTGCGGTTCATGATGTGTCAACCAATGTCATATACATCATGTAATTATGAGTACATTAATATGATTATGCTGGTTGACCAGTAAAAACTAAATAAAACAATTTGCTTGCCCTTCCAAATCATAATTAACCAGCATGTTTACTTTCTTTGATACATTAATATTTCTTAGAATTTAATTCAATTAATCTGCAAGGCGTTGGCGGAATCAGCTTTCTTGCCACTTTTTAGCTGTCACAAATTCGAAGAAAGAAAAGAAAAAGGGAGAAAAGTGCACATCGATCATCATTCGTGTATTCCACTCCACTTCTCATTTAACTACAGAACCCTTTTTTTTTGTTTTTGACAAAACCCTTTTGTTTCTTCAACTTATTATTTCTTTAATCCATTATATAAGAATATGTAATCGTAGTAAAAACATGAATCGATGGCCATTACTTAACTCAGTGCCGACCCTGGGGGTAAAGCACGTGAAGCAACGGCTTCAGGCGCCGCAATCTATATAAAATTTATGGGCGCCAAGACCAATCAAATTCCTTTGGTTAGGTGGTTGTATGCTTGCAAATTTGTATTGCTGGTGGCGAGTTCGAACCTCAGTCTGTTAGTTTTCTCCCCCTTTGAACAATTTAAAAGATTTTGGACCTGATACTAACAGATTCGGCCATCAATTCTTACTTCCTTTTCTAACAACAAATTATCTTTTTTTTGGAGTACATAATATATCACAAATCCCTAATTAAATAAAAATTTATTTAATTAGAAATTTGTGATAAATTTTTATTTAAAAAGTCTAATTACTTTTGTTATTGAGACATTGATAACTCGACAATTCGTTTTCCTCAGAACAAAACTGCATTCTTTTTTTTCTCCAATGTGCTACGGCCATTAAATTATCCTTTGTTATTAATCTCTACAATTTTGACTTTTCTTATACATGTTTTCTCTTCTTTTTCACTATTTCTTTTGTAAAATTTTATAATTTAAAAAAAAATTCTAAAACCGTATAAAAATTATTTTAAGTTCGATTTTAATGGCTGGTAAGAATTTTACTTTATTATGATTATGGGCAGCATTTTTCGATTCGCTTTAGGCGCCAAATTCACCCGGACCGGAACTGAGTTAACTTTATATCAATCGGGCTCTTATTAATTCCTGATGCCTATATCAAGTCTGCTGAAATTCATTAGTAATAGTATCCTGAAAAGATGTAGTATTTACTTGATTTGGTGTATAGCTTGTTTTTTACTTGGTGTATAGTTGCAGGTAAATCTTTGCCTACCTTTTCTCAAAAAAAAAAAATCTTTGCCTACCCGATGATAATTCCCCACTATTCATGATATAAAACAAATCAAGGAAAATATATATACTAAAAAATTGTATACTTTCTAAGGAAAATGTCTGGTAAGAAAAATATGAAATATTTTGGTTTGTTCACATGCAACAAATAAATATGCATGCATTTGAAGTAAATATAGAAGCAAGATAACAAGTTGGGCAAAACCTTTAATATTAGAGTTAACGTGAACTGCGGAAGAAAAACAGCTTCAAAGCTCACATGCAGCTTTGCTCTTTTTATAAACTAGGTCACATACATCACTTAGGCTATAAGCTGGTAAGGCAGATACCACGTTTTTCAGCCAAAGTCATTCGAACTAAACTACAAAAAGATACAAAATGTATAAACTACAAACGACATTTCCATAAATTTCATCTAGCAGGTTACTTAAAGAAAATGAAAAATTTTGGTGTTTATTAGAAAACAATATATATATATATATATATATGAGCTGTTTTCTAAACTAAAAATGCCATTGTTTGTTGTTGTTGTCACATTATAGATGACTTTATAAAATGTCTACAAATATGATGGAAATTAATTAATTAAATACTAGGATTTATCTGGAAATATCTAAAATTTGATCGGGAAAAAAATCTTTACCTGATGAATGTTCATCTAAAAACTTATCTCTTACGACTAAAAAGGATTTTAAAACATTATTTCCATAATTATAACCTTATATATGTGGATTCTAACCTAATCTGTCCTTTGAATCTTTGTGTAACGACTTTGATCTTAGGGCCAGACCCATTTGTTCTTTTTTTAATTAAAAACCCATCAACCTTTTTTTTTTATCTTTGTCCCACATTGGAAGTTTAAGCTTCCTCCTTCCTTTTCCTTTTCCTATATAAGAAACTCCACCCCCTTTCTTTATTCTCACCAAGTCAAAGTATTTTCTTTGCGTGTGACGAGTTGTTGTTGAAATATCTGACGACCAGTCATTAGTTAATTTTTCGGGTGGGATTTCCGGCAAGATTCCTGCGGGATTTCCGGGCGAGCTTTCGGCGAGTTTTCTGGTAAGTTGTCGCCTTCATATTTTTAGTCGTAGAAATCTATTTAGGAAAGTATCCAGTTTAGGAAACCGCCATTTTAGGAAAGTTTCTATTTTAGGAAAGTCTCTATTTTAGGAAAGTTTCTATTTTAGGAAAGTTTCCATTTTTGGAAACTTTATTTCCTGAGATCTGAGTCTAAGCCGTTGATTCTCGTATTGCAGTTGATCTCTTTGTCCATCTTCCGTTGTTCATTCCAACCAGTTGCTAAGGTGAGGGCTATTCCGTTTAAATCCCGAGCTAGTTTAGTACTACTATTATGGAAAGTTTAGTTTCGAAACATGATCAATCTCTGTGAATCGAGTCTGATTGAAAGTTTTGTTTGTTTATTTTTATTATTGATTGTTAAACCGGAAATAGGAAAATAGAGGATTCAACTGATGATTGAAATGAGTGATGTTAAAAATGCTAATATATATGTATATAAATATAAGTCCGTTTGTGTGGATTGCAGGTGCACAAAGACGTTTGTGTAAGCCGCCGACGAGCAGTGTGATTGCGGGTGCACAAAGACGTTTGTGTAAGCCGCCGACGAGCAGTGAGATTGCGGAGGTACAAAGACGTTTGTATCAGTCGCCGACGCGCAGATTGCGGGAGTGCAGAGATGGACTACTGTACGCCTGGAGTTATACATATATCCTTATGAGGAAATGCGGGGTGCATAGAGTAGCATGTACCATCAGCGCATTGATTGTTTTATGTGGTGTATTAGACACTGTGTTTGTTTCGTGCTAGAGCTAGGCCTACATGGTCGTAGTGCTATGTACTGAGTCTGTGGTTTGCGGTTTAGCATCCCATACCTCACTGAGTGACTCCCCTGTTGCTCACCCTCCTTTCTTTCCTTTCAGGTGAGACTGCCGGACAGGAGTGATTGCTTTTACCTTGGTGCTTTTGGGAGTTTATTTCTTATTTTCAGACTTTCGGTTTTATGTTTTTATCGATATTATCAGACTTATTTATTTTTGTCCGATTTACTGGATTTATGATGATGAGATGACTTTTGAGAAGTAATAAATGGAGATTTTATGAGATATTTATTTATTATATTATTTGGAAAATTGGGGTATTACACTTTGACTCTGTAAACGCGCCTTCCTGCTTCGAAAATTTCAGAAACCTCCACAATGATCTAACTTTTTCTCGATCGTCCAAGTAATCTTTACTAATAAAGTAGAGTTTTTTCCCTCCTTGGGGGAAAAATTGACACTTGTCATGATTCCATTCTCTGAAGGTTATTTTCGATTTGGGCTTTGTTGCTAGGTTTGGGCTTGAGTTTTCTTTATTAACTGAAGCGTTAAGTTTTGTTTTTCAAATGGGCCACATAATTTTCCAAATTCTGCAGCCCACCTTTCAAATTCGGTGACCATTATGAAGCCCGGTGTCATCCCTCTCCTTCTTCGACAGTTTATGCCTACTCAAAACCTAACATCCATGGGCGATACCAGTGCCTCTTTGTAACGCATTTCTCTATCATTGAAACCATCTAATTACGTTTCTCCATTAACACCCTCTGTCCACTTCTCCCACTCCGTCGACTTTAGTAACACCAAGCCTCTTCAGCTTCGCCAATCCCTAATTTATGATAGTATAATTAGCGATGAAGACCACACCAAAGTGCACTGCAGCAACGAATTCAATCATTTTTTCCCTTAAACGCAAAAGAAAAAAGAATACTTCTTTCGGATTTGAAGCTTTACCAACGTAATGCGGTGAACAATGTTTTTTCTTTTTAATAAAAAGCGGTGAACAATGTTAGGTTTCAAGTATGATTAATTTGTGTTATCTTTTTCTGATTTGACATGAAGTTTGTGACTGTATTAAAAAGCAGAACGAAGTAGTTTTACAAAGGTTTTTTGTACGTATAAAAGAATAAGGGTGGATAGGACGAACAAGATTGGAGCTGCGTTGGTCACTGTCATGGTACCTTTCATGCGAACCTTCTCATGGGGCTTGAGGTCGTTATCTTTGAAATATATATGGAGGGACCTGAAACGGTGATCTTTTAATTTGTTAGTATGTAGGTATCAATTACCTGTTGATCCAACACTACAAAACGTTGATTCCTGCTTTCTAACTTTCCACTCTCTCTCAACAACACCTATTCAAGGTAAGTAGTAACCTATGCATTTGATGTTATCAAGATAATATGTATGTCTGATTGTCACTACCTAGCTGGATCTCTTACACTGTGTTGTCTATTTGTTCAAGCAGGTTTTGTGGGTTGTAGTGAGACGGACCGATCCCTAAAGCCATCGTTGCATACTTTGGACTCGCATCTTATAAGCTCAAAGTATCTGTATGGAAACAAAACAGAGCTCAAGAGTGCCAAAAGATCTCTTCTTTGCGACAAGCTGAAATAAATGGCTTGAGCGTCTGCAAGTTGATCAGCCGGACTACAGTTTCTTCACCTTCAACAGCCCACCAATGAGGTGAAAACGTAAGATGCTTTTATGACCGTCGATTTCGCTCTGCCGCTCTGCGGCTCTGGTCTGAACAAAAGACCCTTTATATGATATTATACTTTATGAATTGTCATCTAATCTTCCCTTTTTCTTATACTGAAAGTCTGAAACTAGCCTTTTGCTTTTCCCTAATTTGAGGAGCTCACATTGTGAAGTTTGCGTCTGGTGTTGTAATGTTGAGATGCAGCACTTTTTGGGGTACAATTAGATTGCTGAACTGAAACACGGCTTGGCTTATATACCAATTTGTAACAGATTTAAGAAATAAATATTTTTAAGCTTGACTAATTTTAAGTCCCGAGTAGAATAATAAGGTTACTTGAATGTGCACATTAAGATTCCCAAGTACGTTAGATTATAATATACACTCATAAGCTACGAGGCTTTGATACGTACATCAAGACCAGTGCATTGACCAAGACTTTAACATCATATAGACACTGTGGGAAGACATGACATGAGTCACATGACGTATCTTAAATGGATTTTTGCAGCATGTTGCTTCAAATACCTTACTTCGTACTAGCCTCACTGCTCTCAGTACTTCTTGCTTTTGGTATTCAAATACAATATTTTTTTCTTTTGCTGCTTACTGCCCGATCTTAATAGTGCTGTTGTATACATCTTTTCATACTCCATTCTCGAAGGTAGGGAATGGTGTGCAAAACATTAAAGGATGCCTTTAATATTGATGGAGAAATCTCAAGAGGAAGAGGATTCACACATTTTCTTTCAGGTTACTTATTTTTGACGTTTCTGTAAGTACAAGTCTGTAGGGCTAATAATGATTACTAGCCGACTGAGATATTCTTTCATTGTTATGCAACTTCTTTGGATTGTCTTCGCTTTTCTGCATCAAGTTTTAATACTTTTTTCATGAGTGATGAGGTCTCAATATTTTCACTTCATAAGTTGTTTCAGAGCCGCTAGATTTAACAACTGAGGTGATATTGATTGCCTAGGTATCACAACGAATCATTTTAGTCTTTCACAAGTAGCTCATCATTTAAAACATTACACGTCTTCCATCATCAACCCACTAATAAAACCAAAGTAGCTTATAAAATACGAAACCATTGCTAGAGAAATATAAGAGTAGTGAGGGGATCGTCTTACAACAACACGTCTCCATCCCGCAAAGCTAAACAAGAACAAGGTGTGTTGAGCATTCGTAGTTTTTTTTTCATGAATATTAATTGTCAAATCTATAAACAACATAACGCCAACACAGCCGGTCAGGGAAGCCGGCCATGGTTGCACGACACCAAAGTTAACAACATCGGCAGTTTGGTACGCCAGGGGAAACAATCCGCAGAGGTAAAGCCAAATTAACCCGCTAAATAGCGAGCACTTGCGACAAGCTAATCAACTTTCGCGCAAACAAGAGGCCAGTTATCATTTCTAAAAAAAATCTCAGCTAACCAGTCACCACACCGTCGACCATAAAAAACTCTGCCGCAGGCCAAAAGACAGCTAGGGAAACAACATAAATAGTTCCTAATGAAGCTATGCTACTTTTTAAGCAAATAAAAAATTTGTCTTCTCATTTGAAGCACATCTTATTACTTGTCATCGTCAAACATGCAACTATAATAAGCCACACTGTTTACGTAAACAACAAATAAAATATATTGTATGTCTACTATTATCAGTATTTAAATTAATCCATTGACGAAACCAAATTTCATTTCATGATATGCACAATGCAATCACACATTATTAAACAAAATAATTCAACTCTTTGGCGTGACACGATTAGCAATTTTAAGTTAATTTTCAATAAAATGATATATAATAACAAAAGTTCATAGTAAAACTATACAAATGGTAAAAAATCCCAGCGCTATCAAATAGTAAACAATTCGGCTATTACACTTCCAAATTGTCATGCATATTTCAAACTTAAAGTGTCATGCATATATTTAAACTTAATTTTTTTTTATAATCAACTTAAAATATCTCCATATCATTAATACTTATTTGTTTTCTAATATACTGTTAAAAATACTCTAAAATTATAAAATCATAGTCAGTTCATATCAATATCGGTAAAACCGGCGCGTAGCGCCGGCAAACCCCTAGTAGATTATAGAACTAGAAAAAAATGACGGTTTACATTGTTTAGCTCTACGCTCGTCACAAGCGACAAGTTTGACTTTTAACCTCCAATCTACAAAATGTATTTTTTTTTTGTCAACCATTTGCTATATTAATGGAATAGAGATACAAGTTTATGCGTTTTTAAGTTTTGACACAAATTTAAATTTTTATAAATTTTAGTAAAAATCTTATTCCATTCAGGAGATTCATATATTTTGATAGTTTTTCTGTTAATTTAAAATAAATGGGTTTCGTAATATACAAATAAATTACTCAAATAAATACAAAATAAAATTTTAATCTCGTATCAATATTTCTTATGTTTTTTCTCAGAAAGTATTTATTTTGTTTTATTTTCCCTGATAAAATTAGTTGTCAAAGATTTATTTTAAACCCTAAATTCAACTTTGTGGTGGAATCAACAATTCCAGATATTTATATATATATATTTGAAATCTTCACTATATAAAAAAAGAAAAAAGTCGGCCACAATCTCTTCCGCCTCTTTACATCTTTCTTCTTCAAAACGCATTCTCTACTCATTCAAACTACGCTCCTCCGCTACGTTTGCTTCATTCTACAAAGCGAAAACGATAAGCAACAAGCGGTTTTGATCGTATCTTCTCTCCGTCCGATTCAATCGATTCCGATGGTATGTTCTTCAATCTCTCTACGTAGTTTCAACTCTTTCTGCTTCTGAAACTTTCGTCGCACGCACGATGGGAGAAATCGAAGATTTCTATGTCGGTTTCAATTGAGATTTCTCCGTACTTTAGGGTTCTTATGATTCCTCTTCGATTTATGGCGCCGCCTAGGGTTTTCCTCTGTTTCTCATTCTTCGATTCGATACTGTACTAGAATCGGAGCTCTGAGTTTGCTGATTCTATGATTATGAGTTCGAAAATGATTTATGCATACTGAAAATCTCTGTTGCCGTTTTGTGAGTTCTGATTAGTCGTTTAATCAGAATCTCACTATGTTTTTGCCAAACAGATGAGTTCCGAACCACCGTTAGATAACGACGACTCGGAGCCTTTCGTGGAATCAGATCCCACCGGTAGATACGGCCGTTACGACGAGCTCTTAGGCTCAGGCGCCGTCAAAAAAGTCTACAGAGCCTTTGACCAAGAAGAAGGCATCGAAGTCGCGTGGAACCAAGTCAAGCTCAGATGTTTCTCCGACGACACGGCCATGCTCGAGAGGCTCTACTCCGAGGTAAGGCTGCTTAAGAGCCTCGAGAACAGCAACATCATCGCCTTGTACAAGGTCTGGAGAGACGAAAGGAGCAACACCCTGAACTTCATCACCGAGATATGCACCTCCGGGAACCTGAGAGAGTACCGGAAGAAGCACAGGCACGTGTCCATGAGAGCTTTGAAGAAGTGGTCCAAGCAGATACTTAAAGGGTTGGATTATCTCCACACTCACAAGCCGTGTATCATCCACAGGGATCTTAACTGCAGCAACGTTTTCGTCAATGGAAACATCGGCCAGGTCAAGATCGGTGATCTTGGTTTGGCTGCGATCGTGGGGGAGAGCCATGTGGCTCATTCGGTCCTCGGGACGCCGGAGTTCATGGCTCCTGAGCTGTACGAGGAGAGGTACACGGAGGTGGTTGACATTTACTCGTACGGGATGTGCGTTTTGGAGCTTGTGTCGCTCGAGATTCCGTATAGTGAGTGCGACAACGTGGCGAAGATATACAGAAGGGTGAGCAGTGGAGTCAGACCGGAGGCTCTGAACAAAGTGAAGGATCTAGAAGCTAAGGCCTTTATTGAGAAGTGCATTGGGAAACCCAAGGCGAGGCCTTCTGCTGCTGAGCTTCTTCGTGACCCGTTCTTTGATGGGATAGTAGATGATGCTGATGAAGAATTAGAAAACAATGACAGTAGTGGAACTGTTCGTGTTGTTTCTTGATGATGTATGGATACATGCACTATGGTTTGAGTCTATCTTTACATTTTGAGAGGCATTGTTTCGTTCTTTTTCTTTTAGTTTGTACATAGACCTCTGTTTCGACATGGATATTACACAGCTGCTTCCTTTTAGTTCGTAGCTGGTTTCAAATATGAGAGAGCGGAATCTGCAATTTTATTTGAATCGTTAAACAAAACTTTTTAAAATTATGCATGCATCATTATTTCTCGGAATCAAGTATGACATACATTGATTTTATTTAGATTTATTACATTTACCAAATGAAAATCTTTTTACATCATATACCACTTTATTATACTTATATTATTGTTATTGGTATCTATATACCACTTTATATTCTTTACGTACAGGCGATGTTACTCATTCTATGATTCTATCGTTCCCTTTCTGTTTGTACTCTTACACACATCGACAAATTTAATAAACAAGACAACAACACAAGTCATGTTTTATTTGCAGCTGTTTTGTATTTTGAGAATGTTTTATCGGGAATCCCCGGTAACCATGTATGATGAGTCAATAGTCAAATACATTGTTAACTTTTGAAGCAAGGAAAGTTATTTGTTGCCAACCAATTTATGTGGACTGGTGAGAAAATATGGATTGTTTGACCTAGTTATTTTGTTTCTTCAAATCAAAAAGTTCTATTAACTTTTTTTTCATTTTTTTGGTTAATTTGGAGTAGTTTGGGCCTTGGATCCTAATCACCCCCATAGTCTAGAACCGGCTTTTGTATTATGGTGTAAAGCATTTACGTTTAAATCAACTGGCCTACCACATTTGGTAGTGTTTTATGGTTTTTTTACCAAGGCTTTGAATAGATAATGTATAGAAGAGTGATTCATACCTAAAATATTTCAGAAATAAGATATTGTTGGTTTTAATATAACTTTAAAAAGATATTAAAATTTTAGCCATTAAAACTATTTTAACAGTAATTTTATAGTGTATGTAGGATTAAAAATTAAGAAAATAGATAAAATAGGAAAATAGTTAGAACTTAGAAGTGGTTCTCAGAAAAAACTTCTTTGTTTTTTAAAACTCTTTCTTCACGTGTCATCTTGTTAGTGATCAATTGATTTTGTTAAACAAAAATATTTATATTTTAATTTTTAAGAAATTTAAGAAAGTTCTAATCGTTAAGAGTGTTCTAAAAGAGATTCAATAAATCGAAAATTAACATATGTAATAAAAATATCTTAAATTTTTGTTGGAACTCTCATCAGAAAACTTCATTTCTTTCTTTTTTCACTTTTCACAATTGTTTGAAATTAAATAATATTTATATACGGTGAAATATCAGTTTACATATCCCATTGGGGTCATATTATTACATTTTACTGTCAACCAAGTTGGCAAAAATAAAAGTCACCCAGCATTTTCACACTCATCATTAGTATCTACATTTGTTGTGTAATAAAGTTTGAAAAGAAACAATAAAAGATAATATCCAAATTCATATCCCCTGTAAATCTGGCAGAACCCGAAATTCATTTTCCCACTTTACCTTTCTTTAATTTTCTCAGTCTCCTGTCCAAAGATGGCGTCAGAGACAGACCAAAGCTTCAAAGATCTTTCATGGTTCCTTCAAGCAATCAAAAACCCACAAGTACAAAACCGCTTCGACCTTCTTCAAACCCTTTCTTTCTCCTCCTCCGGCAAAACCACGCATTGTCAGCTACTCACATCCACCTCCATGAACATCAACGTCACCAGAGACAACCTCACTTCACTTTCCCAGATCTTCATCGAGCTAGCAACGTCTCTAGAGACCCAGCCATCTCTCAGGAACCTGGAGTTCGAAGGAATCACGTGGTCGGACATCGAGTTATTACAGAGCCTCGGCTTGCTCCTCGACAACACCTCCAAGATAAAGCACCTCGCTTTCAGAAAGAACAGGTTCAACGAACAATGTCTGAACGAGCTCTCAGAGATTCTGAGAAGAAACAGTTCGTTGAAAGAGCTTATGTTCACAGAGTCAAGAATTGGAAGCAGAGGAGCTACGCTTCTAGCTTCGGCTCTCCAGGTTAACGATTCGTTGGAGGAGTTGCAGATTTGGGAAGACTCGATTGGGTCCAAAGGAGCTGAAGAGCTCTCGAAGATGATCGAAACGAACTCAAGTTTGAGACTTTTCTCTATATTCGACTCCAACCCTCTCACCGCGACGCCGTTGATATCTGCAGTGTTGGGTAGGAGCAGAGAGACGGAGGTTCACGTGTGGAGTGGAGACCACAGAAGAGACAGAACAACCTCGAAGGTGGTTGAGTTCTTGCCTGAGAGCAACGCTCTCAGGGTTTACCAGATCGATACTTCCGGCTCTTGTAGAGTCGCTACAGCGTTGGGGATGAACACAACGGTTAGGTCTCTAGACATGACCGGGGCCACGCTGAACTCTCGTTGCGCGAAGCAGTTTAGACGGGTTCTTGAACAGAACATGACTCTTAGAGAAGTGAAACTCTCTAAGACCGGTCTTAAAGACAAGGCCGTTGTCTATGTTGCAGCTGGACTTTTCAAGAACAAGAGCTTGCAGAGTTTGTATGTTGATGGGAACCGGTTCGGGAGCGTTGGTGTCGCGGATTTGCTTTGTCCGTTGAGTAGATTCACTGCTCTGCAGCTACAAGCCAACATCACGCTTAAGTCGGTTGTGTTCGGAGGTCCCAAGACCAAGGTTGGAAGAGATGGACTCACCGCGATTTTGAAGATGCTGACAACTAACGAGACTGTGGTTCATCTCGGGATACACGACGACGTGAGCCTGGGGCCTGATGATTTCGTGCACATCTTCAAGAGCTTGCAGAAGAACGCCTCTTTAAGACGGTTTTCGTTACAAGGCTGCAAAGGGGTGAGAGGTGATAGAGTGTTGGAGGCAATCACTGAGACGTTGCAGATTAATCCATTGATTGAGGAGATTGATTTAGCAAGGACTCCGCTTCAAGATTCAGGGAAGGCAGATGAGATATATCAGAAGCTGGGACACAATGGTAGGGAGATAGATGAAGAAGAAGAGACGGATTCTTCATTCAGGGATATGCCACTCACTGAGCCAAAGAGCATCAGAGCTTTCCTCTGCGGACAAGACTATGCAGGCAAGACAACGCTCTGCAACTCTATATTGCAAAATTTCTCTGCTTCCGGTTTCTCGAATGTGAGAACTTTGATGAACCCTATGGAGCAAGCTGTTAAGACAGCTGGTGGGATGAAAATAAAGACATTCATGGACGAGGAAACAAAGATGTCGATGTGGAATCTTGCGGGACAGCACGAGTTCTATGCAGTTCATGATCTTATGTTCCCGAGCCCATGTCTCTTCTTGATCACATTGAGCTTGTTTAGGAAACCGAGCAACAAAGAACCAAAAACACCAGCAGAAGTAGAAGGAGAGCTTCAATACTGGCTTCGGTTTGTCCTTTCCAACTCGAGAAAAGCGGTTCAACAATGCATGAAACCGAACATCACAATCGTGCTCACGCACTCGGAGAAAATTAACCAGCAATCAGAAAGCTTTCAGGCAACTGTGGGTTCCATTCACAGACTGAAAGATAAGTTTCAAGATTTGGTGGATATTTTTCCGACCGTGTTCACAGTTGATGCAAGATCATCTCCTTCGGTTAGTGACCTCACACGTTATATCCGGATGACAAGCAAAGCCATCCTTCAAAGAGTACCTCGTGTTTATCAGCTTTGCAATGATATGGTACAGCTCTTATCCGAGTGGAGATCAGAGAATTCAAACAGACCTGTTATGAGATGGAAAGCCTTTGGGGACCTTTGCCAATACAAAGTTCCTTCCCTGAGAGTGCAGTCTCGCAACGAGAACTCAGAGACTATGGAGACGAGACGGCGAGCCATAGCCACATGCCTTCACCAAACAGGAGAGGTGATTTACTTTGATGAGTGTGGCTTTTTGATACTAGACTACGAATGGTTTTGTGGGGAAGTTCTTGCACAGTTGGTAAAGCTTGATGTAAGAAAGCAAAGCACCGGAGACAGGAACGGTTTTGTCAGCAAGAAAGAGCTCGAGAAGATTTTGAAAAGTAGTTTGCAGAGTCCTATTCCAGGGATGACCTCAAAGGTGCTTGAGCATTTAGATGCGTCTGACCTTGTGAGGCTGATGAAGAAGTTAGAACTTTGCTATGAAGAAGATCCTTCTAGTCCAGATTCTTCATTGTTAGTCCCATCGATTCTAGAAGATGGCAGAGGAAAGACTCAGAAATGGCAGATTAACACACAAGACTGCGTTTATTCAGGAAGGCATCTCCGGTGTGATGATTCAAGTCACATGTTCCTCACAGCGGGATTCTTCCCTCGTTTACAGGCAAGGGCTCAATAAAACTCTTATGTTTCTTTCATTTCTTTAGAACTCAAACCTTACTGATCGTTCATTCTGCCTGCACAGGTGCATCTTCACAACAGAATCATGGAACTGAAGAACCAACACGGGGCTACTTATAGCCTTGAGAAGTGCCTAATCGATATAACGATCCAAGGCATTAACATTAGAGTGGAGCTTGGAGGACAGTTGGGAGATTACATTGATGTTCTTGCTTGTTCAACAAAGAGCTTGACAGAAACTTTGAGGCTCATTCACCAGCTAATCATTCCGGCTATCCAGAACAGCTGCCACGGCGTAATCCTCCTTGAGCACATCATAAGACCACAGTGCGTTCAAGACTTCACTCCACCAAGATTCCGACAGAGTCAGTTCGTTTCCCTCCAGAGGCTAAAAGAAGCGTTATCATCAGTTCCTGCGGAGGTTATGTATGACTATCAACACACATGGGAATCTGTTGTAGATTCAGGTAAGACTATCCTAAGAGCTGGATTTGATTTAGCCCGGGACCTCCTCTCTGATGATGATTTCAGAGAAGTATTGCAAAGAAGGTACCATGATCTGCACACCTTAGCTCAAGAACTACAAGTTCCCACCGAGGATGATCCTGAAGCAGTACCTGTGACCAATGAGCTGGAAAACGTCGATCCTAGCTTCGGTGGAATCGCTAAGGGTGTAGAAGCAGTACTTCGTAGGCTCAAGATTATTGAGCAAGAGATACGAGACCTGAAGCAAGAGATCCAAGGACTGAGATACTACGAGCACAGGCTTCTGATCCAGCTTCATCACAAAGTGAACTACCTTGTCAATTACAATGTCCAGATGGATGAAAGAAAAGTTCCAAACATGTTTTACTTCATCAGACCAGAGAACTACGGGAGAAGACTCATCACATCAATTATTCCTGGCATGGTTTCTCTAAGGATACACATGTTATGCGAATTCAGAAGGGAGATGCACGTTGTAGACGATCAGCTTGGATGTGATGTGATGCAGATAGACAACCGAGCTGTGACGTGCTTGGCTCCTTACATGACAAGCTTCATGACACTGGTGACTTTTGCACTGAGGATTGGAGCGAATTGGGCAGCTGGGATGGGACACATGATACCTGACTTGGGCCACGCAATCGCTCACCTAGCCACCCCATCTTTCATGGTTGGAGCGGCCGGAGCTGCAGGAGCGGTAGGGGTCGCTGCTGCATTGGGTAGGAACCGAGGTAGAGATAGAGATATCCAGGAGCAAGACCAAAGAGCAGCTCAACAGTGGCTTATCGATTACTTGAGGGAACAGAACTGCTCAACAGGGAAGGACATTGCTGAAAAGTTTGGCCTGTGGCGAGTTAGATACAGAGATGATGGGTCCATTGCTTGGATCTGCAAACGGCATATGATCACCAGAGCTAATGAAGTGATCCAAGTTCCCCTCTGAAGTTTGCTTGCTAGCTAGCTGCAAACCATTTTCATTCTCTGTTACTTTATTTTACTATGTTCATTATTACCTCAATGGTACAAAGACAGAAAAGCATCTTCTCAAGATCCTATGAAAAAGACACTTCAACTAACCAAAGAACATTACAAACATTTGTTCACAAGATTTTTTTTCAGAAAGCTGAATCATTGGATTCCTCACCACTCTCTCCCCACCTATGGGACCTCCTCTTGATGGTCACAAAATACAAATGGGGTCCAGAGAGAGACAGTGACACCATGTGATGATTGTACGAATAATTAACTAATCTTTGCATTGATCACTATGCTTTATAGATTATTGTGGATGTTAAACAAACATGATTAGACAGCATAAGTTCATATGATGAGGACATGGTTCATATAGTACAAAGGCTAGTGATACATAATAATAACTTCACATCAACTAAAACATCATCAAGCTGACCAGATGGGAGATACAACATCAAACAGTACATCATAAAATTACATTATTAGGAGATTAGTCTTTCTTCATTAGTAAAAGTCTAGGAGTGACCTGAGTTCTTTCCTCTGAACTTGGTAAAACAGATGCTCAGAAGAAAGCCCTGCTCCCGTAGTACACACGGGATCCGTTGTTGTTGCTCTTTGGTGTTGGCAGCTTTTGAGAGTCAGAGCTTGAGTTCTCTGATTTTGTTGGGCTATCAATGTCCAGAGGAAGCTTCATCTTAGCCAGTGAATCAGTAAACTGTTGCATGCTTTTCATGTACATGTCGACTATATCCTGCTGCACCACCTTTGACTCTGGCTCAACCCTCACACTGAGGATGGGTTTCACAGTCTTCTCTTTGGGTGTCTCGCTCTCCGACTCCTCCTGGGAATCCGCTTTGGAGTTCACGAGAGGAAGATGATCACGGTTTGGTGTTTCTGTTGCAGAGTGTGCTGAAGCGTGAGGAGAAGCAGCTTCATTTGTTGCATTACTAATCTCAGGTGAATCTTTCTTCAGTACAGAAGTGACAGAGTTGGTTACATGATTCTCAGTATCAGAAGTAACCAAGCTGTCAGAAGTTTCTGAGTCGATAGTGGAACAGGAGATACCAAAGTATTCAGAAACCATCTTCTCGTTTTCATTAGCGACATTAGGATCAGGAAACTCTATCTTATCCAACTCACCAGGAAGTGATTCAGACCCTTGTGGATTCTTGGTAGATTCATCAACAGAAACAGATGATGAAGGCATAGTGGGAAAGGCCATCATCACTTCAGGGTAGGATCCATTGTAGGAGAGAGACAACTGAACAAAACCAGCTGGTGAATGGTACAGATCAGAGGAAGAAAGAGCGAACTCTTTCTCGAGTTTCCCATTCTTGAAGAGCAGTTCAGACATAGGAACCAGAGTAAAACCAAGCAGCTGGTCTTCGAGATAGTTCCTCACCCTACTCATCATGTAAATCTCACACTTGAGGGAAGTGTCGAAAACCCTGACATCAAGCTTAACTTTGTCATCAAAAACCGGATCCCTCCCACCGCCGTTGATGATTTTGGTGGAGACAGACTTTTCAGGAGGATCACTTGTAAGGCAAAGCTTGGCGTAAACGTCTTGCTTGTGGTATATACAAATGTTATGTATATCCCTTGCCTGATGCACATGAACCTCAAGAGAGCCAACAAGGAGGTCTTGCTGCTGGCCACAAGTGATGATGGAATCTTTTCCACTGGATTTGATGCCGTTTGATCGGTTTCCAGAGCTCTGCACAGAAGTTGAGTTGTCATTCTCGGACTCAACAATCTTAAAAGGAGAAACAACAGATTGTGGGGAGTCCATTTGCAAAACCTAAGAAACAGTCCTGCATGCAAACATAAAGGCTCATTAGTATCAGTATATTTAGTAAACAGCCTCATTTTTCTTTGGCAACTTGCACATCCAGAAAAGACATGACTCTAAAAAGTGAACTATCTGTTGGTGATCAGTACAACACCAAGCTATGCAATTTCAGAACAATGAAATAAACTCTCTTTTCGAGATCTAACTCATAATAAAGTCGCACAAAATAAAGATCAACAATCAACACAGCCCAAAATCGACAGATAAAGTTCAGATAACACATTCAACAAGAAAAGAGTTTCAAAAACTAGAGTCATTCCAGGTACAAGTCATTTATTTCAATTCAAACACTTAGCAAGTCAAACAACTCATGAGCGGTTTCATACAAAAAAAAAAGCAATGGCCTTTGCCTTTGTGACAACAACGGATGACCGTATTGGAAGTTTCAAAAGTTCTTTCTCCATCAAAATCAGAAAAGGAAACGCAAGAAACTCAAAAAGCTCGCACTCAACACAAACATAAAAGGATTGACTACTTCAACAAAACTTGCCTTAAACCCAAAAAAAAGCTCTGATCCGCAACTACAGAGAAGAGAAGGAAGATGAGTTGTATAACAGAGCAACCCAAAAAGAGAAACTTATTAAAAACAAAGGAAAAGGAGAGTTAAAAAGACAAACTCGTAGTTGTAGTCGTGTAGAAGAATATGATTGAAATAGCAACAAAGCATGTGAGTTTACATGAGAAAGTTACAAAACAACATTGAGAATTTTCAAACAGAGACTTAAATGCAAAAACTGTTAGCAAGTTGAAAATTTTTAGGGTCGGCGGAAAGAAAGGAGAGATAAGAATAGGGTTTGGCACAGTCACTTCGATGGCGGACCACTAAGAGAGTGGGACATAGCCATATATACACAAAATTCAACTGTTTCGGCTGTGAACCAAAAAAAAAAGAGTATATTGAAAGCTATAAGCTTTTTCATAAGACCATTAGATAAGAAAAAAAAAGCTTACAATAATACTTGACAAGGATGATATCACTTACAGACTTGTTAGGGAACAAGGAAAAGTCTGAGCTTTTTGCTGGCAAAAGCGTTAATGGAGTCTTCCTTCTTCCTGGTGGGAAGGATAGATAGAAGAGAGCGTTTTAGCTTTTTTTTTTTTTATTCGTAGCTAATGGGCTTCTGGGCCCACTCATCAGTTTCTAGCAAAGCATATCATCAAGTGATATTCTCACATGTTCTCTAATCATATCTTTTTTTTCTTCTCTATATACCATTTGCAAACTGTGTATTAAACATGATTATTTCAAATTATAGAAATTCAGTGGAAAAGTGTATTTATAAATTTTTCCAACTATGAATTCACACAAATATTTTACTTTTTAATAAACGAGTGGATATGAATGCATGACTACACATGTTAAAGTTAGATATGATATTTAAAAGTTTGAAATTTCTTGAAGATGTGTAGAACCCACAAGAAAGTTTAGATGATAAAAAGATCCAAAGTGTTAATTTTCTATAATTTTTTTTGTATATTGTCATTATTCATGTGTAGTTCAAATATCATTGCTTATTATTTCCCTTTTTTCTTTTGACAATTATTTTAATGTTTTGATGCCAAAATTTTCAAACTATAATTGCTGATATTATATAACATAAAAATGTCACTATCATCTCGGTGCCTACTCTTTTCCTTTTAGTTGCTTAAAATCTTATATTCCTATTTCTTTAACGTACAAATCGACCTTTTTCTCCTAATTACAAATTATTGTTAGTTAATCTCCCTCCTCAAAGTTTTTTTTGATCGAGCAAAGGGGGACGGGGGTGGGAATCAACTGGTTGCGAAAGCAAAAATATACATTGTAATGAAATTTGATTTGTGTAATATTTGGGTCAGCATGGACGGTGCAGCTATTTCTGTGTTTTATACATCTTATTGGCTAGTAAAATCAATCATGACTGTTATTTATTTAAAAATTAGAAGATTGTGTTTGAAATTTGGAATCAATTTGGAAATTCTTTCTCATCGTATTTGCTTCTCAGCTTGTTCTACGTATACTATACAAAATACAAAGACATACAAAAAGAAAAAAATACAAAGACATACAATTTGGTAGAGCATCAGCATTGTCTGTCTCTCGAATAATAATATTTTAATTATTTTTTATTTTATTTTATTTTTGAAAAAATAAGCCATTAGTTGAGGGGCATGTGTAACCTACGAGAGACTCACTAACATCCCAATGTGGATGGTTTTTAATGTCCAAAGTTTTCTATCAGCAATAGTTAATTATTTCTTAGGGCCTGACTGGTGTAACCGCAACAGTTGCTGGTGCGGTTGCGGGAGTTTGCGGATCAGGTGGTTGCAGTTTTAAGCGTTTTTAGAGATTTGTACGACTCGTACAGCGGTTAGAAATTGGTGCGTTTGCGGGACTTTTATGACTGGTAAACTACCAAATGTAACAGCTGTTAAATAATAAATTAACAATATTTACATTTTATATAATTATAAAAGTATTAAAAATCATAATATTATAATAAATATAAAAATTATATTTATAAAATCATAATATTAAATTTTTAAAAATTATAGAAAATATTTTTGTTTTACACTTTTATAATATAAATTAAAATCTAATATGTATACATTTTACAATTTCTATTATTTCAATTTAAAATTTTTATTGAATAGTTTTAGTTTTATTTTTATTTTCTTTAAGAAAAAAATTTACCCTCTCGCAACCGCAAACGCTAGCTGGAACCAGCTTTTGATTTTAAGAGGTTCAGAGCGTTTGAAGCGATTTGTAGCGTTTTCTGTGATTGTTTCAAAACGCCAACAACCGCTACCAACCGTAAAAGCTGCGTTTGCGGGTGGTAGCGGGGGAACAAATCAGACCCTTACTGGTTAACAATCTAAAATGTTTCAAAAGTATCTGTTCTTTTCTTTTAAAGACCTTTGGAGGTTACCCCCGTTATATACCCATTGTAAGCCCATTTTGTGAAGCCCACTTCTATAACGGCTTTGAGTAGGTCCCACAATGTTAATGTCTCTTCTTTAGTCTTCCCTAAAATAAAAAAAAAATTTAAAATAATATTTCGAATTAGAACGGTCGAATTGAAATCTCCAAAACATTCAAAATAGCTTACTTCATCGTCTTTCCTTTTATCACTCACACTCACACTTAACGTTCACATTCTCTCTCTCGCTCTAAATCCAGAAACCTTCAATCTCTCTCTATCTGCGAAAACGATGAAGTCTCCTGCAAAGATCGGAGAGTCTCGATTCTTAGGAAACATGTCGACTTCTTCGATCCGAAACCTGCTTCCCAGATCCATCTACCCGAAGCAGAAATCAATCCAAACTAAGAGTTTGAGATCCGATGACGAGAACTCGCCTCCTTGCGGTCCAAACATACAAACTGTTCATAAAGATCTTCACTCGGCGATAGAACATACTCAGGTAGAGAGATCCATGACCTTAACAACTTTCTAAATTAGGTTGATTCTATTGTAGATGATTCTAGGGTTTGATTCAACAAGCGCTTACATTAGATGTGAAACTTCGACAGGTCCTGGAACATAAGCCAAGCACTTGCTCTAAAGACAAAAAGAACATTGGTTCCGTTTCTTCATTGAAGATGATAGCGATTGTGAATCTTCTTTCGATTTGCAAATTGTTATTACAATCTTTTAATATTTGATTGAACCAAAGCAGCTTGAAGACAGGAGTGTACTAGCAAAAAGATCTAAATTAGTGTCTATGAGATTACAGAGGAAGATGGTTGTAAGACCCGATCCCGGCCAACTAGGCCGCGGTCGACGCCTTACGTCGCTCGGTCCATACACTGACCGAACCTCTAAATTTTTTTCGCCCTTTATTCCAAACATCGCCCATAGGCGAGGGCTAACTCAGATCTAAGCTCAAGACTACCGTAGTCAATTCCTAGCTTAGGTCAATTCAACACATACGCAGCGGAATAACAACTATATCCATTGGTCTACAACCAATCTAGCACTGGTCCGGTCGAATCACCCTAGCCTTGGTTAGTATACACAGCTACCACTAGCTCCAAAGGGTCGATCCTGAACCAGACCAAGTCATACAAATCCGAGGTTCCATTCCCCTAATCCATTCTATCTAGATCTAAGCAACATTGCTAGATCATACCTTTGCCACATCCACGGAGCTTGTTAGCTCTTTGTCTCAGCTGACTTATCTTGCTTATACCTGCATAAACTCTTCCCTTCGGTACTTAGTCATTCAGCCAACCATCCCCACAGACTAAGTACCTTCGGGAAGTCTTCAGCTGCAAAAACGACCTCAAGCAAACATGCTCCAAAAATTAATTAAAATTCATGACAATTCATGATAAATCCCAACTAAGAAGAATCCATAATCAGAATCTACAAAACCGGCCTTGATCCTATAGATCTCGGCCAAATTCAGTCAAACCGGCCATAACTGACCACCTTCAAATCAATTAGGTAAAACCCAATAAAATTCATGATAAATCATGATAAATAACCACTAAGAATAATCCATGGTCAGATCTCAATGAATCCCTCTGGATCATATAGATCTCGACCATGACCAGTCCGGCCGATGGCCAAGGACTTCATACCTGAACCGGCCAAGGCCTGGTTTAGTACCACCATGTCTCAGGTGTGTGCTCCCCTGGAACCAAGTCCTTTCATGGACTAACAAGGCCCATCAGATCCTAAGTCAATCAACCAACCACCCCACATGACTCAGAACTGATGAGTCTTCACACTTCCTAACCGGCCATGGAACCATGTCCCACTGAACCTGATTAGTGTTTCTCTTACCACCGGTGCATCCTTTGATCAATCAGATCAGACACCTTGATCCACCATCCATGGATCAGGTCGTCCATCCTTTCCCATGATCAGATCACACACGACCTTCCTTGTATAAACACACCAGCACAATACTTGTGGTTCATACCAACAAGTACTAGCCTTACTCCTCTCCTTTGCTTGCTGTTGGATCCAAACGAATTGAACCTTGCACTCCACATGGTTCCTCTGATACTAGGACCCCCATGTGTCTCATCAATGGGTCGGATCCATGGTTCACACCATGATCAAACCCAACATCAAACCATGAACCATCATGGATCACTATCCAATGAACAACATCTAACTATCACCCCACATGAATGAAGTAGATCAACAATGATCCGCCCCTCCTCTCAGGGTCCTGGATCCTTAATTTACATCACAATATATGGTCTGCAAGGGGCGTGCCTTACCTTGTCTTAACAGCACCACAAGAGACAGAAGTATAAACCAGAAAGTAATCATAAACATGTTACCTCATCAATGATGATTGTAGATCTTGTGTCATCCCTTGTCATGGACGACCATGCTTCTACAAAGCATGCCTCCATCAAGTCTTATCACATATCTCCAGTATTAGTAAGATCCAACGAAGGGTCGTACCAAACTGCCCATCCATGGAACTCCCATGAAACCAGTTTCTGCACTGCATCCACCTTCAAGGCTGTTCATGCCTTTCAGAGTGGAGTCTGGCCTTCTCCCTTTTCTCTTAACCATCTGAGTGTGTTCCCAGACTATAGAGGAAGTCCAGGGAATGATCATCCATGATCAAAACCCATCCAAAAGTCGTTCATCACTTCCCCCTTTGTTTCCCATGAAACTGCCTTTCCACACACATCTGCCTTCAAGGCTGTCTCTGCCCTTGGAAGTGGAATCCGGCCATCCCTCTTCTTTCCAGGCTATTTGCGTGTCTTCTATGGATGTATAGGAATCTCAGGGCATGGCAAACAATAATCAAAACTCACTAGAGGGTCGTTCTCAACTCCCCTATTGATTGCCTTCAAACCTGCCCCTTTGCTGCCTTCACATCTCTCTCTCTTTTTCTCTGGAAGTTTTCTGAGTTTTCTGTCTTATCAGCATGAATATTTTCGACAGAGTCAAAGAAAATAGGAGGGAAATTGGTCCCCAACCGTCCATAACCGCCTTGGAGGCAGTTACCAATTCCTTAGATCCAATAGGGCAGTTTCTCCCTTTCTCAACCGCCCGTAACCGCCCTTTGGCAGTTTCTTTCTTTTCTTCCTTTCCACAAAATCGTCCACTGACCCTTAGCTCACACTCCTGGAAGCTTGCCAACTCCCTGGTCCGTGCCTAAGATAAACCACCTTGCACCCGTACCATCGGCTCACCCCGTAACCGCCTGACCCGACCACACTGGTCCGGACCAGAACACTTCCTCCAACTGAGTTGAGCTGAATACCAACTGTTCCCAGCTGAGTGAGCTAGTCCTCCAGCTCCTGTGAGCTGATCACACTTAGGTGAGCTAACTTCCAGCTGGACCTAGCTGATCGAGTTTGATCCAGACCTCGTCCAGCTCCCGGATCACTCGTCCAGCTCCTTTACACTTGTTTCTTTCACATCCCGGTTAAGTCTCAGCTTCCTGATGCCCTTAACCTTCCTTATTGGACCATGATACACTTGTCTCAAGGTATTACGACCTGACTGGTGCGTCTCCTCGCACCATGGTCCGTCCGGACGATCCTATCTAGGATCGGGGACATGACAAGTCTCCCCCACTTAGGATGGATTCGTCCTCGAATCCAGTGGTGCTGACGTCTTGTCTCATGACAAAGGTTCCAACCGAACTCTTTGCATTCAGAACATGGAGCATGCTCGATTGGTTCTCCCTAACCAATTTGTTGCATCTCCCTCCTTGTTCCTTCTCACTGACCACATATTGATCATCATAAATACAAGTCTCCCCCACTTGATAGAGATTTAACCCAAAATCTTATCAAGTGGTCCATCCTTTGGTCCATCAAGCACCCATACAAGGACATGACTTGTGTCACTGGCCCAACTCTCCAGGTTGCGGTTCTAGTAAACACCAAGTCTATTACTCTCTGACCCTAGTCCACGACTAGATCATATTCAGTTCTTAAGAACATACTGCGTAACCGGGCCTTAGTAGATCTACCCAATCTCCAAGCCACTCGATGTACCAGTCAAGTCTTAAAGAACTTGTTCCAATCTTTAGGCTTCTCGTTCTACCACGAGTCCTAACAGATTGTTCAGTTTACGTAAGTCCTTCCCGGACACCAAGGTTTATGATTCCAGCCACAAAATACTGGATCATTCCTTAACCAGCCACAGCCTTTCCCAGCTTGGCCATATTGCGATCTTAGTCTCTACAAGACTAAACCGCCTCAACTTAACTTCTGTCCATCACTGAACTTTGTTATATTTTGATCCTGATCCATTTAGGATGTGATCATATTCTGGTCCTGGTCCACTTAGGGACTCGACCGTGCATTCCGACCATAGGTCCATCTCCGAGTAGGTCGTGTCCTGATCCTCGTCCCTTACCGGACTTGATCATATTACGGTTCTGGTCCACTCCAGGACTCAACCATATCAATCAATACACAGCCTGAAGCTACCATCTTTCTGTTTCACAAAAAGAACTGGTGCTTCCCAAGGAAATACACTATGGCGTATGAAACCCTTATCAAGAAACTCCTCAAGTTGCTACTTTACTCAGCCATTTCGGCTGGTGCCATACGATACGGACTTTTGGACATTGGGGCCGTTCCAGGTTTTTGTTCGATCATGAACGGGTCAGCCCTGCCAGGGGGCAAACCCTGCAGCGCCCGAAACACATCCTTGAACTCATGAAACAACAGTATCCCATCCGGGCCACCACCCCCTACGACCTCATTAGTATAAATGGTAGCCAATAAGGCCTCACAACCATTTCCAAGCATCCTTTCCACCGGAATTGCTGAAACCACTAAACAACAAGAGGTCGGCTCAATACCTTGGAACCTGATCGGGGGTCCAAACTCATTCTCAAGCTGCACCATTCCAAGGTGACAATCAAGAGTTGCCCGATTCTTTCCAAATCAGTCCACGCCTAAGATCATCTCATGATTTTTTTAGGGGACAATAATCAGATCTACAGGCATCAGCCTGTCCAAGATCACAATCAGATCTACAGGCATCGGCCTGTCCAAGATCACAATCAGATCTACAGGCATCGGCCTGTCCAAGATCACAATCAGATCTATAGGCATCGGCCTGTCCAAGATCACAATCAGATCTACAGGCATCGGCCTGTCCAAGATCACAATCAGATCTACAAGCATCGGCCTGTCCAAGATCACAATCAGATCTACAGGCATCGGCCTGTCCAAGATCACTATCAGATCTACAGGCATCGGCCTGTCCAAGATCACAATCAGATCTACAGGCATCGGCCTGTCCAAGATCACAATCAGATCTATAAGCATCGGTCTGTCCAAGATCACAATCAGATCTACAGGCATCGGCCTGTCCAAGATCACTATCAGATCTACAGGCATCGGCCTGTCCAAGATCACAATCAGATCTACAGGCATCGGCCGGTCCTAGATCACTATCAGATCTACAGGCATCGGCCTGTCCAAGATCACAATCAGATCTACAGGCATCGGCCTGTCCAATATCATCACTGGAATGTCCTTAACCAGACCTAGTGAGTTCATAATCTGCCCTCCGGCCACACTCACTTTGTCAGGACCATTCCAGGTTCCAACACCCTGAACATACCCTTTTCGATCAGATCTGGACTCACAAAACCATGTGTAGCTCCAGTATCGAAACGTGCGTGTGCTTCCACACCACCGATCATTAAGTACCTAGATGAGTAGGATCTTAGTTTGATTACACATTTGGAAAATGTCCCATACCATTCTCCAAAGTGTCACACTTCTGTGAACGTCCCATACCATTCACAAGAGTGTTTATAATATACTTCAATCCCCATCACACTAAGCAACTTAACATCGTGTTCTCCCATTCAACTCGATCTAAGGAATCCTACCTTGACTTATACTGAGTCCAAGCTGATCCATCTGATCACAAGCTACTCGTACACCAGCCCTGTAGTGTCTCCCTTATTCAACATGAACACCGCATATGCTCATTTGTTTTGAACGGCCACCAAGGAAAAACACTAACCCCCAAGAGAGTGCTGCACGTTTCTTTCAACCTAAGCCACTCTCTGGTCAATGTTACTTCCCTGGTCCAGGTCGTCCATACAAAGATCTTGCATTGCGTCCATCATCCAATCCGTCTATTACTTCCAAATAACTAGATAACTAACCTTCCTGTTTCCAGGGTCTTGCCCTTGGAGAGTGCATCTTAGCTAAGCCAGCTCATCTTGGAACTTCCCCGTTCACAAGCATGAAACCACAACCTAACATCAACTCTCACTTTGCTCACCACAGCTAAGGTTCCAAGTCATCTCAGTTTTCAGAAATAATTTCGGTTTGGAACTCAACATCTTTGAGCACTGTCCTTAACAGGATCAAGCATGCTCTGATACCAACTTGTAAGACCCGATCCCGGCCAACTAGGCCGCGGTCGACGCCTTACGTCGCTCGGTCCATACACTGACCGAACCTCTAAATTTTTTTCGCCCTTTATTCCAAACATCGCCCATAGGCGAGGGCTAACTCAGATCTAAGCTCAAGACTACCGTAGTCAATTCCTAGCTTAGGTCAATTCAACACATACGCAGCGGAATAACAACTATATCCATTGGTCTACAACCAATCTAGCACTGGTCCGGTCGAATCACCCTAGCCTTGGTTAGTATACACAGCTACCACTAGCTCCAAAGGGTCGATCCTGAACCAGACCAAGTCATACAAATCCGAGGTTCCATTCCCCTAATCCATTCTATCTAGATCTAAGCAACATTGCTAGATCATACCTTTGCCACATCCACGGAGCTTGTTAGCTCTTTGTCTCAGCTGACTTATCTTGCTTATACCTGCATAAACTCTTCCCTTCGGTACTTAGTCATTCAGCCAACCATCCCCACAGACTAAGTACCTTCGGGAAGTCTTCAGCTGCAAAAACGACCTCAAGCAAACATGCTCCAAAAATTAATTAAAATTCATGACAATTCATGATAAATCCCAACTAAGAAGAATCCATAATCAGAATCTACAAAACCGGCCTTGATCCTATAGATCTCGGCCAAATTCAGTCAAACCGGCCATAACTGACCACCTTCAAATCAATTAGGTAAAACCCAATAAAATTCATGATAAATCATGATAAATAACCACTAAGAATAATCCATGGTCAGATCTCAATGAATCCCTCTGGATCATATAGATCTCGACCATGACCAGTCCGGCCGATGGCCAAGGACTTCATACCTGAACCGGCCAAGGCCTGGTTTAGTACCACCATGTCTCAGGTGTGTGCTCCCCTGGAACCAAGTCCTTTCATGGACTAACAAGGCCCATCAGATCCTAAGTCAATCAACCAACCACCCCACATGACTCAGAACTGATGAGTCTTCACACTTCCTAACCGGCCATGGAACCATGTCCCACTGAACCTGATTAGTGTTTCTCTTACCACCGGTGCATCCTTTGATCAATCAGATCAGACACCTTGATCCACCATCCATGGATCAGGTCGTCCATCCTTTCCCATGATCAGATCACACACGACCTTCCTTGTATAAACACACCAGCACAATACTTGTGGTTCATACCAACAAGTACTAGCCTTACTCCTCTCCTTTGCTTGCTGTTGGATCCAAACGAATTGAACCTTGCACTCCACATGGTTCCTCTGATACTAGGACCCCCATGTGTCTCATCAATGGGTCGGATCCATGGTTCACACCATGATCAAACCCAACATCAAACCATGAACCATCATGGATCACTATCCAATGAACAACATCTAACTATCACCCCACATGAATGAAGTAGATCAACAATGATCCGCCCCTCCTCTCAGGGTCCTGGATCCTTAATTTACATCACAATATATGGTCTGCAAGGGGCGTGCCTTACCTTGTCTTAACAGCACCACAAGAGACAGAAGTATAAACCAGAAAGTAATCATAAACATGTTACCTCATCAATGATGATTGTAGATCTTGTGTCATCCCTTGTCATGGACGACCATGCTTCTACAAAGCATGCCTCCATCAAGTCTTATCACATATCTCCAGTATTAGTAAGATCCAACCAAGGGTCGTACCAAACTGCCCATCCATGGAACTCCCATGAAACCAGTTTCTGCACTGCATCCACCTTCAAGGCTGTTCATGCCTTTCAGAGTGGAGTCTGGCCTTCTCCCTTTTCTCTTAACTATCTGAGTGTGTTCCCAGACTATAGAGGAAGTCCAGGGAATGATCATCCATGATCAAAACCCATCCAAAAGTCGTTCATCACTTCCCCCTTTGTTTCCCATGAAACTGCCTTTCCACACACATCTGCCTTCAAGGCTGTCTCTGCCCTTGGAAGTGGAATCCGGCCATCCCTCTTCTTTCCAGGCTATTTGCGTGTCTTCTATGGATGTATAGGAATCTCAGGGCATGGCAAACAATAATCAAAACTCACTAGAGGGTCGTTCTCAACTCCCCTATTGATTGCCTTCAAACCTGCCCCTTTGCTGCCTTCACATCTCTCTCTCTTTTTCTCTGGAAGTTTTCTGAGTTTTCTGTCTTATCAGCATGAATATTTTCGACAGAGTCAAAGAAAATAGGAGGGAAATTGGTCCCCAACCGTCCATAACCGCCTTGGAGGCAGTTACCAATTCCTTAGATCCAATAGGGCAGTTTCTCCCTTTCTCAACCGCCCGTAACCGCCCTTTGGCAGTTTCTTTCTTTTCTTCCTTTCCACAAAATCGTCCACTGACCCTTAGCTCACACTCCTGGAAGCTTGCCAACTCCCTGGTCCGTGCCTAAGATAAACCACCTTGCACCCGTACCATCGGCTCACCCCGTAACCGCCTGACCCGACCACACTGGTCCGGACCAGAACACTTCCTCCAACTGAGTTGAGCTGAATACCAACTGTTCCCAGCTGAGTGAGCTAGTCTTCCAGCTCCTGTGAACTGATCACACTTAGGTGAGCTAACTTCCAGCTGGACCTAGCTGATCGAGTTTGATCCAGACCTCGTCCAGCTCCCGGATCACTCGTCCAGCTCCTTTACACTTGTTTCTTTCACATCCCGGTTAAGTCTCAGCTTCCTGATGCCCTTAACCTTCCTTATTGGACCATGATACACTTGTCTCAAGGTATTACGACCTGACTGGTGCGTCTCCTCGCACCATGGTCCGTCCGGACGATCCTATCTAGGATCGGGGACATGACAATGGTGACCATTTGGGTGACCAGATTCTTGAACTAAAGGTCTCTCTCTCTTCTGCTATTTCACATATCGTTTGCCTTCTTTGGTCACATTGTGTATGATGTTGGTTTACAGGAGGAACTAATCAGAACCAAGTCTGATGGAACTGAGAGTGGTGGTTACTTTGCGAGGGAGAGCTTGAGTCAACTGAGAATGAGCATCAACAAGTCTTTAGTGATGTCGTGTAATAACAAAGAAGATTCAGAAAAGGAAACAATATATGATGATGTGATGGAATTGAGTAAACATGTTGACAAGTTTCACATGTATTGTGATGATGTTGATGACTTGAGGGATTCCATGCAGTCTTCCTTTGCAAGTGCTTCGTGCTGTGAAGCAGAGTCAATGAGTGGATATGACATCTGCTCAGAAGATGTTGGGATTCACAAAGATTGTGAGTCTGTGGGAAACGGGCTTTCAATCAGCTTGCAACCACATCAAACTTGTGTTTTTGAAGAGCCAACTTTGTTAGAGTCTCCAAAGATTCGTAGTTTCAGGAAGAGCGTGACTGCGTTTACAAAGTTTTAGGCAAGTGCTAGGAATGTAACTGAGAGCTCCAACATTGGAAACAAAAATGTTGAGCAATTTTGACCTTATGTGTTCAAGAAGCCTTTGAGTCCTACAGATTCTTTGGCTGCAAGTCTCCACAGAGGAATGCAGATTATAGACTGCCACCAACGGAACTCTTTATCAAACAGATGATCTGTTTCATTCTCGTTTGGGCATCTGTCTCTGAAGCCTAGCGATGAGGGCGAGAATCCTAGTGCCTCGGTTAAACCATTACATGGAGGTAGACCAAAAGAAGGTGGATCATCGATTCTCCTCTGCTTTTCTTGCAGACAGAAACTTGACCATGAAGCTGAAGTATGTCTTTGAAACCTGAGATGCATTTTCCTGCATTTACCTTTTTAGCGGCCATCCGTACTGATAATTTATATCTTATATTACCAGGGAGGATATAAGGCAATAGGAGAAGCTTGCACAGACGAGGAACATCTCAAGAACATACATGCGGAACAGGCTACCAAAATTGAGCAGCTAACTTGTCTGGTAAACTTTTTATAGACTTGTAATTAGACTACTTAAGGTTATATATGCGTTTTCTGACAAAATGTTCTAATAATTATTCAGTTAGACCAGTACAAAAAGAACAATGTGCAAGAGCCTAGCTACGTAAGCTAACGTGTTACATTTCAAAACACAAGCAAACTAAATGATCTTTTGTTCCAGCCCTAGGTATTCACAACTTTAACTATGCTTTTTCTGTTTGTTCAACTAATGAAATCCAATGATGAAACGGAGGTCGTGAAAGAAACATATGAGACAAACCAACTTAGTGAAGAATTTGGGAAGGTACAGACTGATCTCAACGACAAGGAAGCTCTTTTAAAGGAGATTGCAGAGCTTAAGAGCAAGCTACAACCTACTAAATCAACAGATAATCTGAGATCATCTTTGCTACTTCGGTTCTTTCAAATGAGGAAAAGCACTGATCTAACCAAAAACATGGAGAACAACAACAATGGTATCCTAGAGGAAGAACGTGAAAGGTGGACAGATATGGAGAGTGAATGGATAAATTTAACAGATGATCTGAGGATGGATATTGTTAGCAACCGTAGACACGCAGAGGATCTGGAGATAGAGCTCAAAAAAGAGAAGATGGCTGCAGAGGAGTTAAATGACGCCATTAGCAGAGCCATGCTTGGTCACTGTAAATTCATCGAGCAATACACAGAGCTGCAGGAGAAGTATGATGAATTAGCCGAGAGGCATCATGTGACGATGGCAGGAATAGTTGATGTGAAGAAAGCAGCGGCTAAAGCTGCTGTAAAAGGTCGTCATGGAAAGCATTTTGCAAAAGCCTTTTCAGCTGAGCTTACTGCCATTAGAGCTGAGAGGGAGAAAGAAAGAGAATTCTTGAAAAAAGAGAACAAGGCCCTCAAAATTCAGCTGCGAGATACTACTGAAGCTGTCCAAGCTGCTGGAGAATTACTTATCAGATTCCGAAAAGCTGAGAAATATGTGCAGTCCTCTGAGGTAACTTATACTTTCACCATTTAAGAATAGCTTGAACTTTTGCATGTGGTGTTGGTTTCGCATTCAGGAACGATTCAGATCAATTGAAGAAGATAATGAGAAGTTGAAGATGCAAACAGAGAAGTTAAAGAGTACGTACAAAACAGAAATGAGCACAATGAAGCAATATCTTGCAGAAAGCAAATTACCAGGGTCTGCTTTAGAGCCATGGTTCAAGGAGAATGATGAACACTTATCAGAACACAGAACCGGTTTGGTCAAGGAGAATCAGGAACATGAACCAGATCCAGAACAAAGAACCGGCGTGGTGAGCTATGACGATTATGCAGACGATCATGCATGGAGAGCTGAGTTTGGAGCCATATATCAAGACCATCAGTATTGATGATGATTCAATCAGTTCAAGAACAAAAACATTTTATCAGTCCATCTTGTTTCAGACAAGACCCTTCTTGGGTCATCATCTCATCTTCTTTATGTTGTTGCCTACAAAATTCTTAATCTAGTCTTGTTTTTCTTGTTGTCTTTACATCTTCTATTGTTGATTGGCCAGTAGGTGTGTAACTGGTGAATCATGTTTCCTTGTATTCTGATTTTTTTTTTTTAAATTCTTCACAATGATTCACAAGAAGTTAAGTACTTTATCTAGACATCAATCATGTGAATGCCTTGAAAACAATGTTTTGATTTAACTAATTTTTTTCTTTATGCATCATAATCGTATCACGGAACCTAACACTAGTATACTTTAATCACAGTTAATTTAAAGTAAACTCCTATAGAAAGTATATCATCTAGTGACTAGTGTATTATGCTCATAGATAAGAACCGAACTGATAAGGAAAAGTAAAGGGTTGGGGCCTCTGTTTTCGGCTTTAACTTTCTGCTCCACGGACGAGTGGAGATGGAGCTTTCTGTGGTCTTGAGTGTTCGTCTCTTATGAAGCGGTTTCACTATCCCTTACTTGTCGTTCTATTTGCTCCGGGTTCGATTCCTCCATGTTGCTTTCGTGTGTATCGGGTTGTCCAGTGTGGATATTGGCGCTCCCTGTATTTTCTTATGAGACTTGATCGTGGTCTCTTTCAAACGTTGCTTTTCGGTTTGGTGAGTGGTGTTTCTGTTCCTCACCGCCTCCGGTTCGATTGAGTTTGCGTACTGAAGGCCGTTTTCTCTCGCCGGTTTCAAAAGCATAAGGTTCTCTGTGTGTTTGTGTTTGGGCTTATTCTAATGGGAAATCTCAGTTTGGTTGTATCTTGATTTGTATGGATTAGTGCGGATGTGTTTCTTGTTGTGAGCACTTGTTTATATGGTGTTGTTCTGTTTTTTTGTGAGTTAGTTTAAGAGGTTCTTCTCTCTTGTGTTCCTTTGTGTAATATGGCTTAGTTTTCGGGGAAGCTTCTTTCCTCCGATTCAGGTTCCGGTATTTTTTCCGGCTTTGTATCTATCCTTGTTTTAATCAATGTGTTTCAAAGTGAAAAAAAAGTAAAGGATTATAAATCTATAAAATAGAGAGGGTTTATACATAAATACGAGGATTCTCTTGTCTACTGTATAGTAGGCTCTTCCTAGAGGCTACAGACACAGTGGCTTTTTTTAGGCCCAACAACGGCCCATACATAATGTTTGGCAACAGGTTGAAAAGTAAACCAGAATAAAATTTTGAAGATTAGGTAGAAAGCGAAGGAAAACTATCTTCCAGCTTCAGAGAGGCTTTAGCTATGGCGGCCGAGAATCCTTCAAGCGGTGTAGACGTCGACACGAGCCTCGATTCCGATTCGAACCATAACCCCAGCGCTAATGATATGACTGACCAAGACTATTCCAAGGCGTTGACACTACCTTCTACCGCCGTTTGTCTCGGCCGTTTCGCCGGAGATGCTGCTAGCGGCGCCGTCATGGGCTCTATATTCGGCTATGGTGAGTATCTCTCTTCGTTTCTTCATACTATGTTTTTGTGTGTATGCTCATTGTGAATGAGATTCTCTGTTTTATGAGGAGGTTCTTGAGGAGTCTGTGTAGACTTATTTAGCAAGTAGCTTTTCTATACAAGAACGTTGCTCTTAGTTTTTCAGTAGAGTTAGTTTAAGTTTCTTGATTGGCTCTAGCAACTTAGGAACAACAAGATAGGGACGCCTAAATTTTTAAGAACGATAGTGGTTTGTGGAGACGTGCACGAAAGAGAGTATTCTTCAAGTCTGATTTTTCTGTGTGTTGACTTTGTTAACGAGTGGATTTAGTGACTGGAGAATCAGTTTATTATGCGCTTGTTTTGTCTGATGGAAGAACCATTATAAAGCTCCTCATTGATATAAATTGGTGGGGTTCAGGTTCTGGATTGTTTAAGAAGAAAGGATTTAAGGGATCATTTGCTGATGCGGGTCAGTCTGCAAAGGTGCCTAAAGTTTTAAATCTTTTAGAATTTGAGAGTACGAGCTCTTGTTATTGCTTTATCCTTCAGAAATCTAGCTGAATAATTGTTTTTTTATCTTGCTAGAGTTTTGCAATTTTATCTGGAGTGCACAGTTTGGTTGTTTGTCTTCTGAAGAAACTGCGTGGGAAAGATGATGGTCAATGTTTCTCTCCTTATCTGCGCATACATAGTCTAATTGAACTCTTAGCTTGTCTTTGCTTATATGTTAGCATGATCTCTATTTTTTTGCAGCCATTAACGTTGGAATTGCTGGATGCTGCACTGGCCTTGCTCTTAGTTACCCCGGTAAGTACTTAAACATTTGAGATGATGAAAGAACCTATTTGAGCTATTACCATATCACTGTACAAGTTACGTAACTTGTTTTATCAGGCTATGACATCAAAAAAAAAAACTAGCAGAAAGAGATAACTTCATGTAGAACTAGAGAGCAAAAATATATAAATGCATAGCTTAACTAACAAGAAACGTTTGATGATCGTATGTGTTACAGGTGCACCACAAGCAATGCTACAAAGCTGTGTCACGTTTGGTGCCTTTTCTTTCATCCTCGAAGGACTCAACAAAAGGCAAACTGCTTTAGCTCACTCTGTCTCCTTGAGACATGATGATCAAACCAGAAGTCTCAAAGATGATTTACCACTCTCTTTGGCTCTCCCAATCCATGAAGAGATCAAAGGAGCTTTCTCTTCTTTCTGCAAATCTTTAACTAAACCCAAGAAGCTCGCCTTTCCCAGCTCACGTTGATTCAAGTTCTTTTTTCTACCCAACTACTTTCCTTTTGTAGATGTTAAAAAGAACAGATGAAAACAAGAATCAATGTTTCAAAAGTTTTCCATTCTATGTGCTCTCCAATGTCTTTTAAAATGGCCTTTGTCAACTACCTAGCAAATGTCGGTTTGTTTAATCTATTTTGAAATCATTCACTAAAATGCAACAGCACCACCCGTAAAGCAACATGGTATTACCAAAGAAGTGGCGGTTAATGGTGATAGAGGTGTTAAATATATTATCAAAGAAGTGGCGGTTAATGGTGATAGAGGTGTTAAATATAAAAGCTGCGCCACCGATTCTGGTACGGAGCCTCAACACTATTACCGACTGATCAATGTGTATTACAAGGAGTGTGATGGATTCATCAGCCGCCATGGAAACCTCAAAGACCTTATCACGCCTTTGTTCCTCCATCCTCTTCCCCTTTGAATCACTGCACAACCTCAACCTCCCCAGTTTTCTGTTCTAATGTATTTGATTAAATTAGACATGCTTAAATAGTTATCAATGGGGATGTAGCTCAGATGGTAGAGCGCTCGCTTAGCATGCGAGAGGTACGGGGATCGATAATCTCCATGTTTTTTACCATTTTTCATTTTTCAAATCATGTACAGTTATTATTTTGATAGTTGTACTTGGCATGTTTACTATTTACGTCATTATCAAATTTGTATATCTTAGTCTATAGGGTCGTAAAACAATAAAATGCACATACTTAAAACAGAAATATCTTGGGACTAAGAAGATTATATCATTTTAAACAAGGTATGTGCTAGACAAACATGCTAGTTACAATAATTCAGAGCTTTGTAACAAATTATACTCAAAACCTTCTGTCTAGTTACAACAGGCTTCTTCTTCTGATCGGCTCGTAATCAGAGTATTAGACCCTTAATACAAACCAAAAATCATCCCGTGCGCGCTAAGGCTGCGAAATCACAGGTCAAAAAGCATGTTTGCTACCCAATGGTCCCCTTAAGGTCCATTCTGGCATTTGTTCCAGTGTGGACTAATCTATTTTATTGAACCGAACCGAAATAATAATTTTGTACCGAAATCAAGTTTAACCGGAAATAAACCAAACGTACGCGAAACGTTTCCTTATTCTTTTTTGTCAAACGCGTTCAGTTACTTTTTAATTCTAAGTAACGCATTTTCCGACAAATCGCCGACTCAAAAGCTCTGCAGTTTCTCTCTTGTCTCGGTAAGCCTTGCTTAATCTTGTATTACTCACTGTCTCATTCCTTATTTATTTTTTGAATACTTGTTATGAAGTAAGAATGTTTGTTTGAAATTATGTATACAAACTATACTTGTTTAAAGAGAAAAAATACTGTTGATAAACAAAAAAATTGCTTTGTTGTTTTTTTTTGTACATAGTTTGTTGGTTTGCCACTATGGCATAATTAACGTAGGGGTTCTTCTCTGATTCAAAAAGTAATATGACTATTTTTAGATTTCTTAAAAAAATTATTTTGTTCTTCTCCCAAAATTCCTCAGAATCTAACCATTTCATGAAATGTATTTTTCTTGCTTGTAAATGTAATTTTCTTGTTCGATTGAGAAAAGAATTGATTGTAGTTTTCCTATGGTTGTGTTTAAGACCATTCTTCGATCTCAAATTTCTTGTTTCTATTTGCTTTTGTTGTTTAATTTTATAGACACGACTTCAAATGCATGTATTAATCTCAGAAAAAAACGAAAAGGAAACTAGATACAGATTATTCCTTTATTTTTCAAAGACGTTTCTGTTAACTTGAACGAGGAATTTAATGTGTTTTATTTTTATCCTTTTTAGTGTACAGATTATTTGTTAATAATCCTTTTTTATTTGTTAACTTTTATTGACCAAAACTAGAGGAATTCATTTGCTTGCGCTCTAAGTTTCCAGATTCTCAGAACGTAACAGTTTAATTCTTTTCTCGCTGTAGGTATATCAATAACACATCCACTCGAAAAGAAGAAGATTTAACATACAGAAGGAAGAATGAATCGTTTTAACAGAAGATATCTTCTGTGTCTATTGATCATACTTTTACATTCTCCAAGAACATGTCACAGTTGGGGATGGTTCTCCTCTTCTTCTTCTTCAGGAGAAAACTCAAACCCTTCTTCCTCTCGGTCTCTTAAATCCAACGCAGAGTTCTCCATAGAAGTTTTCAGTGACCAGAAGGCGGTTCAAATCCTTGAAGATGCTAAAAACAAGCTTGCAGGTCCAAACAGCTGCTGGCAAAATGCATATGGTTACCTCATGAGTGGTTGCAAGGGCATGGTTGCCACTGAAGAGCAGAGGAAGAGGTTTGCTTGGCATCTAAGCGATTGCTTCCAGAAAGAATCAGGACGACCGGATTTTCCTACCTGTAACGATAAACAAACGATGATGAGTTGTCTCAAGAAGTTAGATGACCATGAGCATAAGATCTATCTTGAGTTCATGCTTGAGACCAACACCATCTGTCAACAACTACAGTAAGTGTTTTTAGTTTTTGTCTTTTCTTTTTTGGATTCGTGTAATTAATGGATTGAATTTGTTTTTTTCTTTTGTGGCAGGAGTCATGCACTCAAGAATGAGATAGAGAGGCTTGTGAATGATCTAAAGAGATCAGCTCAAAACACAGAAGAGAAACTCGATATCCTAGAGAGTAAATCAGATGATATACTGCAGAGCACGAGCAAGATTCATGAATCTGTAGGGTCAGTAGATGTTGTGGTTAATAACGTTGCTCACAAGACAAACACGATAGGAACTCAAATGAGTGGTTTGTCACAACAAACCAGAGATATCTATCAAGAACAGAAGATCATCACTGAGTCGCAGTTGGCGTTAAAGGAAGGACACGAGAAGATGGGAGAAGCCATGAAAGTTGGAATGGAGATGTTCAACGACTCTGTCACTAACGTCAAGGATGGTGTAGATAAGCTGAAGAATGACACAAAGCAGATCGGTGGGAAGATAAACTTACTTGGAGAAAAGATGACTGAGAAGATGACTGCTTTGGAGAATCAAACCAGTATCATCGGAACTATGACTAACAATACTTTAGATAAACAGCAGAAACTTTTGGAAGGACAATCGGTGGCTATTGATAGCATACAGTCTCTTAACCAGTTTCAGAGCGAGGCACTGCAAGAGAGTAGGAGTACACTGCAACGCTTTGCGGAGTTTAGTCAGGAGCAACAGGAAGATCTTGCGAGGCGGCAAGAACAGCTTCAACGAGTTCATGATCACCTGTTTGAGAACTCGAAGTCAATGTTGGCAGCTCAGGAAGCGTTTGAGGCTAAACAGGCAAGTATGTTTGTAGCTTTGGACAAGCTGTTTGCTTTGCACAATGCGATGCTTTTGGAGTCCCGGGTGATCAAAGCTTTCTTCATCTACTTCTTGTCCATCTTTGTTATCTATATGTTCACAAGTACAAAACAAACTTATACCATAAGGCCAAGGCTTTACATCGGTAAGCATCATATACTCCAGCTCTCTTTCTCATACCAAGTTATGAATACATTAATCTTTTTCTCATTTTCGTTGATGCAGGTTTGTGTGTGACCTTAGCATTAGAAGTGGCAAGTTTGCGTTACGTGAATGATGCAGATCAGAGATCATGGGTTATAAACCTTGTGAGGTCTTTATTCGCGGTCCTTGCTTCAGCTCAGCTTCTTCATGCTGCTTTTACATACAGGTAAAATGATCAAACATGCTCATTTTATGAAACAAACCAAAAAACATAGAAGCTGATGTTTATAATCTCGACTGTAAAATGCCAGGGACTATGAAGTACTAAACCACAACATTCTCTTGAGATTAGTTGATAAGGTTAACAGCATGCAGAGCAAAAGAGATCTCTTGTGGGATGAAGATACGGACAGCGAGGTTGATTGGAATTCTTGGATTGATACAGATATAACTGATGATGATGATAGTCTTGGTGATCCTGATTACAGAATCCCAGAACAGATCAAGGACAATATGGGTTTCACCTCATCAGTGACCAAAAGATTATACAATCTCCGTCCACGATAAACCAGAGAAGAGTTATGTGACTGCAGGAGGTCAAAACTACATTACACCCGAAGAAAGTAATGGTCTAGGGAAAGAGACTTCACATTTGGCTACGAAAGATACAGATAATCAGCTACTGTAATGGAATGCTATTACATAATCTTTTTGTTACAAAATCGTGAGACACAAGACGAGTATCCTTCAATAGCTTTTACATGTTGATGCTTGCGGTAACAAATGTTAACCACGCATTAGAAGCATTTAATCTTAGTACATATTATTATTGATCAAATCAATTAGACTTGAAAACATAATCATAGATCGAAGTTACTTCAAACTCTAGGATGCAGATGTACGATGATGTATCATGAGTGCTTGAAGAGCTTAGCCATTGTAAGTAGGCAGCAATCGTTATAACCGGGAGAGTCAAGATTGATATAGTTTTATGTATTTAAAAAATAAGACAGAAGAATCTCATAAATACTTCAAAACACACACGAGAGTTTTAAAGAAGACTAAAAGTGAATAATCTTACAACAGCATGTTCCAATGATACAAATGAATGTTTAAGAAGATGACCGAGAGAATATGAACAAACAGAAACTCATCACTGCAGTGAATCCCAATAAAACTATTAAGGAGGAAATTAAAAAATCAATGTGATCAAAGAAGTAGAAGAGAGGCTAGAACCACAGCGAATGCAGAAAGAAGCAGAGATAGAGCGACTCGGGTTTGTGCATTAGGAGCTTTTTCACCGGTGGATAAGGGTCCAGGACTGCTCGTGGGGGCTTTGGCTATGACCGGAGGTAGTGGCGGTTCAGTGACATCAGCATCTGTGAAAACCGGGTTTGGTGCTTCAGCTGGAGGTAATGAAGTGGGACTCATAATGGACAAGAGGCCAGCTGGCTGAACCGGGCTCATGTAAGGAGGCAGGTCTTTCCGTGTCAAGCACTTGTTCCCTAAGATGAGACAGAGAACATGACAAACACACAATCAAGATTCTGAAAACAAAACATAGAACATTCTTTTGGTTTTCACTTTACTTTTGTATCTCGCTGCCGTGAGAGGGAACTCAGTGATGGTTCCATTGATACCAGCTCCAGTAACGTGCGAGTTTATCTCAACAGTTGCATCAGACAAGAAATCCCACGGCTGAGACACAAACTCGTTCTGGAACAGTTCAACGTAAACAGGAAGCTGAAACTTCTGTAGCCTCTCCACTAGATTGGTCTGTCCAGTGGTGAAGCTGTCGCTGACTGGGAAGATTGATTGTTTCCTGACCACAACAGCGTCAGCGAACTTCTTTATGTCTTGGATTGCAGAGTCGAGGATGTCTCGGATTGTTTCTTCAACTTGGTATACTGTCTCGTACCGGCTCTGTTTCTTGAAGTCTACCAAGACTGAGCTGTTGGTCGACTGAATCATAACCTTTTTGGATGTTGTTGTCGCGTTGCTGTAACCAGCTTTGGTGAGTGTCTCGAGAACTGCTTTGACAACGTCGAGACCTTGCTTCTCTCTCAGGTATGCTGCATTCTGAAATGGAAACAAAACATGGTCGTTGTAAACCATTAGCATCCATATTATGACACAACATAAGTCTCTTGGTAGTAACTTACTTCAACGCTGATCAAAACACCAGCAAGAGAGCTGGAGTTCTTCGCCAAGTTGAGGAAATCAGAAAGTGAAACAAGCTTCCCCGAACTTCTCTCCTTGGGGTTCCTAAACAAGTTGAAGTTCCTGCTGTACGGATTTGTAATTGCAGCTGCAAAACATAAGAGGGAACAGATCATTTATCTAAAGTCTTACTATCTTGTACAATAGGAGCATACTTGTTGTCTGAGCACAACAACGTCTAGTTTGCAACTAGAATGCTGAACTAAGAAACTTACGTTTCAAGGTCTGAATCTCAGACCATGTCAGACTAAAGCTGTATAATCCAGCAAGAGTACCACCGATCTCAGGAACAGTTGCTGAACGGTTTCTGAAAGGACTTTGGACGATGCTCGTGCTCTCTCCAAGATCAACTGAGTTTAAGCAAAAAGGAACCCCGTCCAACGACATTTGAACAGAACAGTCGATGATATCAGCACCGTCTTTGATGGCCTTTGAATAGGCCAAGTCAGTGCAGCCAGGGAAGTCTCCACTTGCTCCATTTTTGGATATTACAAGAAAATCCACTGTGACATGAACAACCCATATAGAGGATGAAACTTTTATTACCATTAGTTACTTTTGACATGACATTAATAACATACCTTGTGTTGAAGCATTACTTCCAAGATGGGAGAAGCAGTCTGAGGAATAAGAAAAATGAGAAAATGAGAAAATGATTTCACTTGTAGATGTGAATGATATAGAAGAAGACATTCACTTACCAACAGCAGAAGATGCGGTTAGTGGAAAATCAGATAGAAAGCCATCAACAGAGAAATCTCCATTGTCCATGAAGGATAAGTACTCAGCCAATGGATCAAAACTGAAGTTGTACGCCATATCAAAATCATTTGCAAAACCTGACGCGTATACTTCTAACCCTGCTTTGTGAGCATCTTGAACAAAGGATGTATGTGGTTGCAAGTACTGGTCTTCGAGCGGCCATATGTAAGACTTTGGAACAAGAACGCCTGAAGCAAACGTCTTGATGAAAGTCAGGTTTCCCATGAGAGATCCGTAAGTTTGATTAGTTGACACTTCAACATCATCTTTCTCGAGAAACCGGAACACGAACTTTGGCCCGTTTTTACCAAAGCGGATGTTCCGTAAGAAATTAACCTCAGGGGAAGAGAGATAGTTAATAGTTACAGTTTTGGGGACTGAGAGCAGAAATTTGCTTATGCTCAGGTTATGTTGCGCATAGAAGGCGTCGTGCTGTATATAAAAAAAAAAAAAGAGCAGCCGTGTTAGAGAGTTACTGACATAACATAAAAAGAAACAAAACTTACTAACATAAAGTGATAAGAATTTACCTGAACATTTAACCAAAAACTCTTGGGTTTCAACTCCATAGCGATATCTTGTACCGTTGAAATCGCGTATTGGTTGTTATCGAATGCATCTGACCGTGATAGTATTCCACGGATCACTGCACAGTTTGGAAAAAAAAAAAATTGTAAAGAAAAATACAACCAAAGTGACTAATGCAGCAAGCAAATAGGATATTACAACATCAAATGGTTTCTCTATACACTTTATCCGAATCCTTAACCGGTTTAAAATGGATCGAATCGGTATTCTATTTGGAAAAAATGTCATGTTTTTAATACTGCGTTGTTGGATTCTGACGTCCAGTTCCAGTGTATGGTAACCTAAAGTTATGGTGTTAACTACATAATATGTGTTAGCTCATACATGTGTTATATTAACCATATAGTTTTGTTTAGTTGATGATATATTAGTATTGTCTAGATGTGTGCATGGCCTATATTTGGTTCAGATGACAATCAATGTTCCAAAATCAAAAGATACACATGTTGAGATCAGAGAAAATTTAACCATGAAACATATATAAAACCAACAATCAACATAAGACACTGCTAAAACTAGAATCATTAATAATTTGATATTGATCATGAGTCATGGCCTATATTTGGTATATAGCTGAAAATCAACATAAGACATTGCTAAAACTAGAACCATTAATATTTTGTCTAGATGTGTGAGCATGGCCTATATTTGGAATAGCTGACACTCAAATTTTTCCAAAATCAAAATATACATATTGGGATCAGAGAAAACTAAAACCATCAAACATAGTATGTAAAACCAACAATCAACATAAAACATTGCTAGAACTAGAATCCAACAATAGTCACAATCTCCAGTGGATTGGAAAAGACACAGAACAGAGATATATAGCAACAAAACGACAAAAACAAAAACAAAGAAAAGTCCGAAAGTGACGGTTTTGAACTTACAGAAAACGGTTCCGAGATCTTTCAAGGTGAAATCAATGGTGAACCAATCTTGAGTAGGGACTCCATTAAGCAGGTAAGAGTTTTTCCGTTTAGGGTAAGCATCTTGGATACTAGAAGCATTCATCATTTTCACATCAGGGAAGCAAATCCCAACTCCATCTTTGGTAAGTTGCACATCACACCAGAGAACAGCAGCGGATACACTTGTCTGAGATACGATACTGTAAGCATCAACGCTTGAATCTGGCAATAACCCAGAAAACCCACCACGAGCTATGATAAGAGGAGCAGATCCTACACACACACACAAACCAAGAAAGAGGGTGGTAATCAAGAAATGGATCAAAGTTAGAAAGCTAAGTCTATGAAACTGGATCCAGAGTGGAAACTGTAAATTTACAAGTGAAGATGAAGAGAGAGAGAGGAGTTTAGTTACCAGTGAGTGTTTGCCATGGAGATTTAGATCTTTGAGCAAGGAGTTGAGTAGGTAGCAGGTGAATTAAGATGAGAGCAGAGAGTAGAAGAAACTTGGAAGCTCGTGGCCCGAGCATTGATGGTTTGTCTCGCATGTATGTTGTCATCGGTAAACCTGAGTTATCCAGGCGGCGACTTCACCAACTTCGTTCTTCTCGGAGAACGAACGAGATTTGTTTTGCTGTGAGGAATAAGAGAGAGAGAGAGGTAAGAGAGCTTTTTGGGGTTTGTGGGATTCTTCTACTAATTTATATGATAGTTATTTATTTAAAATGGGTAAACAAAAAGACCTATCCAACTTTTCATTTTCTTATTTCTTTCGACACTTTTCACTTCAAAAGGAAAAAAAAAATTAAACATCCACTAAAAATAAGTTTAAATGTCTACTTAGCTGGCAACCAAATTTTATTTTTATCGAACACCGAAAACGTATCTTATTATCATGGCCTCTATTATTATTACAACCAAAAATCTCTGTTTATATTTCAAAATAGAATCAATGTTGCGCGTAAAACGATCCACGCCCACTGACGATTACAATATTAAAAGTTATTTTTTTTTTCAAAGGGTTTAAATTTTGGGAAATTGGCGTAGATAACCATGAGAAAAAAATTAATTAGGGAACTAACCATATAGTATAGGTGTTAGAATATAATACATATTAGTAGGAGAAAGAGACATAAATACCCTTAAAAAAGACAAAGTTTCACTTGCTGACTCTACGACATAATACAAGCAAGCGGTGGTGGAGAGCTATCATCATCTTCCTCCATGACGGCGATCAGACCGGTAGAAATAAAAATCGTGGTGAAGAGTTTCAGTTGAAACATGATGATGAGAGGATAATCAAGTAACTAGAATCATCTAGGGAGATCGGTGTTGACATTAACAAATATATGTAGAGCACGAGGTGAATCGCACAAGCTTGTTTGTGGTTAAGGATTTGAATATTCGTCAATCAACAATGAAGATGAATTTCAGATTCGGAGAAGATGAACAGTTCGCGTTGTGTTGTACTATTCTATTTGCGAAATATAGAATATAAGTAATTTCATGAATGTTGCAAAAAAAATATGAATATGATATGGTAAATGTGTTTGGTTTCCTTATCTTTCTCCTCCTCCTCATTCTCTTTCTTCATCCTTCTCCTCCCCCCTCGCCACTTTCTCTTTATCCCCTCTTCATTCTCTCTCCTTTCTTCTTCCTCCTCTTTTTTGTGTGGAATATGTTCTATTCTATTTTATAATAATAGTATAGAACTGCAATTCCCATCTCTTCTTCCTTTGTTTTTTTTTTAATTTCTTCATCTTCACTATCCTCAATTTTCTTCCCTTTCTTTCAGTCTCCTCCTTTCTCATGTCTTCACTCCTCTCTCTCCTTTTCTCGTTCTTTCCGAAGGTTATTAAATGATCGGTCTATGTTATATATTTAATTAATATAGTATAGTACACTATAATTATGTGTTTTGTTGCACGCTCACACGCAAGAAGGAGAATTTTGTCCATTTCAGTGCAAACTTGTCACATCCTTCGATTACTTTAATACATGATCAATTTTCTAATATTTGTCTTCAATATGTATATTCCACCAATTCACCCTTAAATTTTATGTTATTATTTTGAAAAAAAAAAAATCTGTTGTCTAAAAAACTTTGAAGTTCGTGAATTATTATATACTTTCTCCGTTTTGTAAAAATGTCATTTGAACATATTTACATAGATTAAAATAAATTGCGAAATATCATTTTTATTTTTGTTTAGCTTACAATTAGTTAACTAAAATTATTTAAACGAAATATAGTTATTTAAAAATATAAAGAAAGGTATATAAAGTCACTTTAAAATAAAAATTTAAAATAATATGATAAACTTAGAATGTTTTATGATACAGAAAAAGGACTAATAGATTTTGATCATGTTAAGTGTTGATAGCTTTATACTTAGGTCCTGATTGACAAAGTAGATGAGAAAGCAGTAGCTGTACGCTATAAAAGCAGTATGCTGCAGAAGCTGTATGGTTTTGCTAAACTGTTTAATAGATTGATTGGTAGAGCAGTATGGACATGCTATTTAAAATTATTATTAAAATTAATATATAATATATAATATATTTCTAATATATATATATATATTTATTTTATTTTATATAAATATAAATTATATTAATATATAAAAGATATTAAGTATTTTCATTTTATTTACATTGAAAAAAATTATGTTTTGATATCGAAAACGTTATTTTAAAATAAATTTACAATTAAAATATATATTTTAAAAATAATATGTTTGTACTTTACAAATATAATACTTTATGTGATTAATTATTATAATATATTTTAAAATATAATTTATTTCTATAATTAAGTTTAAATATAATTTATATAATATTATATCCCTTATGTGATATTATTTAATCACTTTATTCATATTCTTTATAAATTAATTTAAATATTAATTTCTCACACTCATTTAATTCACTATACCTGCACATTCTCTTTTCCCCTTTCCCTGTTCCCTATCTTTCCCCCCCTTAGTTCTCTGGGTAATTTATTTTAGAAACTAAAATTTCATTTTCTGGATATAAAAATAATTTTATGATATTATTAAAAATCAAATAAATGAACTAATTATATATTATTCTTAAATTTATAAATTATAAATGTAAATGCTCTTCCAAAAGCTTCATATGAGAGCATTTGCCAGAGAGCATTTGGAGAGCATTAGCATTTAGTAAATGCTTTTCTAAATGCTTTTCTAAATGCTTTTGTAACAAATATTGATTGGATAATGTAGAGCATAATGCTAATGCTCTACCAATCAAGGCCTTAGCATTGTTGTTGTTATTGTAAACACTCTGCAGGAAACAGAGTCTCTAACTAGTTCAATTATGTTATCCGGTTATGGAGTAATTGGATTAGTTAGTTGCTCTGGTTATTTCCAGTTATTGTTCATCCTTGAGATATAAAAGGATTGCAGAGTCGTTAGTTGGCTGTAACAGATAGATAGCGTTTACAGAGCGTCGTCATCATCGATCGAGTATCTTGTATCAAGAGCTCAAGTCTGATCTAGTGGATTTGCTGGATTGATTCTAGCTCCAGTAATTGACTCTACACATCGTAGAGGAACACTGGGTAAACAAATCTCTGTGTTGTTTACGTTTCTCTGTTTTTGTTCTTGATCACCATTGTTATCGAAGAAGAAAGCTCGAGTTCTCCAAGACGAAGTTGATCTGATCTTGTTTCCGCGCAACAAATGGTATCAGAGCCAGGTTATCGGCTTGCGATTACCTTGGGAGGTCAGATGGCGAGCTCGACTTCTCGATCGGAATCTGGATTCCGATCTGATTCGGCGTATCGATTGGAGGTGCAGCGATTCAACGGAGAAGGCGATTTCTCGCTCTGGACAATCCGTATGATGGCTCACTTCGGTGTCTCCGGTTTGAAGGAGGTGATTCTCAGTGATAACTTTGAGATCGAGGTTCCGTTGACAAAAGAAGAAGGAAAGAAGGTGACTACGGACGACGATGACGACGAGTCTGAAGAACCGCATACTAAGAAGATTATGGATCCAATCAAGTTGGAGAAAGATGAGCAAGCAAATGATATGATAATCTTGAACATCAGCAATCAAGTATTGCGCAAGATTAAGCATTGTACCACGGCTGCATCAATGTGGACATTGCTTGAGAAGTTGTACATGTCCAAGTCGCTACCAAATAGAATCTTTGTGCAGTCTCAGTTCTACACGTTCAAGTGCGATTGTAACAAGACGATTGAGGTGAATTCTGATGAGTTTCTCAAGATTGTAGCAGAGATGAGTAGCCTTAATGTCAGTGTGACTGATGAGATACAGGCAATCGTGTTCTTGAACTCTCTTTCGATGAGTTACGATCAGCTCAAACATATACGATCAGCTCAAACATACTCTGAAGTATGGAAAAGACTCACTCACACTAGAAGAGGTGTGCTCTGCAGCAAGGTCTAAGCAACGTGAGGTTAAAGAATTGAGTAAGACTGAGAAGGGCTCAGGTACGGTCCTATACACGGAGGACAGAGGAAGAAACTCCAGGAGGGACTCGCGTGGAGGAGATAGGCAATGAAGCAAGTTAAAAGGGAGGAAGATAGTGTGTTGGTATTGCAAGAAAGAAGGTTATGTGAAAAAAGATTGTTATGCCAGGAAGCGGAATATGGAGAGTGATAATGATGGTGAAGCTGCGGTGGTTATTGAGAAACTGAAGACTGGTGATGCCTTGAATGTTACAGTGGATAATTCAAATGAAGAATGGGTCATTGACTTAGGGTGCACTCATCACATGACTTGTCGAAGGGATTGGTTTGTAGAGTTCTTTGACAGAGGCTCTAGCAAGATTCTTTTGGGAGATTATCATACTGTTGAGACGCTAGGCATTGGAACAATCATAGTCAACACTCATGGAGGCTCGGTTAAGATCATGAAGAATGTCCGGTATGTACCAACACTCAGGAGGAATCTCATATCAACTGGAACGTTGGACAAGCTTGGGTTTACTCATTCGGGTGCAGATGGGAAGATAAAGTTTCACAAGAACGGCAAGCTAGCTCTTCAAGGCACTTTGAGGAATGGTTTGTATGTTTTGAATGGTGAAACAGTCGTTGATGAGGTGTGTCAAGCTGAAGCATCAACGTCATCACAAGTGTCTATCTGGCATAGCAGACTCGGACATATGAGTTACAAGAATATGCAAGTGTTGGTAAAGCAGGGTTACTTGAAGAAGAGAGATGTAGGTAAAGAAGTGTTTTGTGAACATTGTGTAGTTGGGTAGGCAAAACGTGTTAGTTATGAAGCCGGGAAGCACGATACTAGTAGCGTCCTGCAGTACATTCATGCTGACTTGTGGGGTTCTCCAAATGTTGAGCCATCTATGTCTGGAAGTCAGTACTTCTTGTCTTTGATTGATGACCACTCGAGAAAGGTCTGGCTCTGTTTTCTTAAAACGAAAGATGAAACCTTTCAGAGCTTTTGTGAATGGAAGATTCGTGTAGAGAATCAAGTCAACAAGAAGGTGAAGTATCTGCGAACAGATAACGGTCTGGAGTTCTGCAACAAGGCTTTCAACGAATTCTGCAAGAAGGAAGGGATCACCAGACATCATACCTGCATGTATACACCACAGCAAAATAGTGTTGCTGAGCAAATGAATCGAACTTTGATGGAGAAAGTCAGATGTTTGTTAAATGAATCTGGTCTTGATGAGAAATTCTGGGCATAAGCTGCAGAGATTTCTGCTTACACGGTTAACAGATCCCCAGCGTCGAGTATTGGTTTCAAGACACCAGAAGAAGTTTGGTTAGGCAAAAGGCCCGGTTACAAACACATGAGGAAATTCGGGTGTGTGGCTTTTGTGTACGTTAATCAGGGGAAGCTTCAGCCTCGTGCCTTGAAAGAAATCTTTATTGGTTATCCTGTTGGTACAAAAGGATATAAAGTGTGGATGATGGAGGGAGATATGTGCTTAGTGAGCAGGAACGTCAAGTTTCAAGAATGTTTGATGTATAAAGATGCTGAGAAGAAGCGTGAGGTTGTAGAAGAAAGTCAGCATGGTGATGATTCGTATGCAGAAGTTGAGGATATTGAAGTGGAAGCAGTTAGAAAACCTGAACATATCGTTCAAGGTGGAGCTGTCTCGGTGGATACGGAAACGTGTGTCGAAGATGTTTCTGAAGATTTACCAGACGAAGCAGCAAGATCAAGTCTATCTAACTATCAACTAGCTAGAGATAGACCAAGAAGAAGTGTGGTACCTCCGATAAGGTACAACGACTATGATTGCACATATGAAGAAATTGCGTTTGCATTGTATGTTGCGGAGGTGATAAATGTTGAAGAACCACATGATCTTGCGGAGGCAAGATTGAGCAATGAATGGAAGAAATGGAACACAGCAGCAGATGATGAGATGGATTCTCTCAGGCGTAATGGAACATGGGTTCTTGTTAATAAGTCAGTTAACAGGAAGATCATAAGCTGCAGATGGTTGTTCAAAGTAAAGCCAGGAATCAAAGGTATTGAGCCAGATAGATATAAGGTGAGGTTAGTTGCTCGAGGTTTCTCACAGAAAGAAGGAATTGATTATCAAGAAGTGTTTGCTCCGGTGGTTAAGCATGTCTCTATCAGAATGCTGTTATCATTGGTAGTGAATCTGGATCTGGAGTTGGAGCAGATGAACGTGAAGACAACATTTCTTCATGGGAGTTTAGAGGAGGATTTGTATATGTATCAACCTGAAGGATACGAGGTCAAAGGGAAGGAGCATCAAGTTTGTTTGCTGAAGAAATCCCTGTATGGCCTCAAACAGTCTCCACGACAGTGGAACAAGAAGTTCGATCAGTTTATGAAATCTCAGAGTTTCAGTCGAAGTGAGTATGACATGTGTGTTTACACAAAGGAGTTGTCTCAAGGTGATTGCATTTATCTACTATTATACGTAGATGATATGCTTATCGCAGCCAAGAAGATGAGTGATGTGAAGGCTCTCAAAGATCAGCTGAGTAGTGCATTTGAGATGAAGGATTTGGGAGCTGCAAGACGTATACTGGGTATGGATATCATATGGGATAGGAGAGCTGGCACTCTAAGACTATCACAGTCAGTGTACTTGAAGAAAGTGATTGAGACATACAGAATGTCAGAAGCTAAGAGCACTCAAACTCCTATTGGGGCTCATTTTAAGCTCACTGCAGTCAAGGATGCCAGTGAGTGTGTGTGTTGATACAGAGGTGACTCCATATTGTTCAGCCATGGGGAGTGTTATGTAGGCAATGGTTGGTACTCGGCCAGACTTGGCTCATGGTATTGGTCTGGTTAGTCGTTACATGAGTAAACCAGGAAAGGTGTATTGGGAAGCGGTTCAGTGGCTGTTGAAGTATATTAAAGGATCTCTAGATATTGGGTTGTTGTATACAAAAGCTCAAAACTTAGAGATACAAGGTTATTGTGATTCAGATTTTGGTGGTGATTTGGATAAGAATCGATCAACGTCTGGTAATGTCTTCACAGTAGGAGGAAATGTGATCAGTTGGAAGTCAAGTCTTCAGCTTGTGGTGGCCTTATCTACAACTGAAGCTGAGTTTATGGCTCCCGCAGAAGCGGTGAAGGAGTCTATTTGGCTAAAAGGGTTGCTAGAAGATTTTGGGTTTAATCATGGAGCTATGAAGATTTGGTGTGACTCACAGAGTGCAATCTGTTTGTCCAAGAATAATATCTACCATGAAAGGACGAAGCATGTTGCTAGGAAATTCTATTTCATCAGAGATATTAATGAAGCTGGAGGAGTTGATGTACAGAAGATTCATACGAGTCCGAATCCTGCAGACATTTTGACAAAAGGAGTTCCAGTGAGCAAGTTCAGGTCAGCATTGGACTTGCTCAGAGTCCTCAAAGCCTGAATTGGCCAAGGCACTAGCTAGACGAGTAGATCCAGAAGGTGAATCCACGGGTAGAGATCATGACTTGTGTTGAAGGTGGAGTTGCAGTATTTCAGCTAAGGTGGAGAATTTTAAGTGTTGATAGCTTTATACTTAGCATTGTTGTTGTTATTGTAAACACTCTGCAGGAAACAGAGTCTCTAACTGGTTCAATTATGTTATCCGGTTATGGAGTAATTGGATTAGTTAGTTGCTCTGGTTATTTCCGGTTATTGTTCATCCTTGAGATATAAAAGGATTGCAGAGTCGTTAGTTGGTTGTAACAGATAGATAGCGTTTACAGAGCGTCGTCATCATCGATCGAGTATCTTGTATCAAGAGCTCAAGTCTGATCTAGTAGATTTGCTGGATTGATTCTAGCTCCAGTGATTGACTCTACACATCATAGAGGAATACTGGGTAAACAAATCTCTGTATTGTTTACGTTTCTCCGTTTTCGTTTTTGATCACCGTTATTATCGAAGAAGAAAGCTCGAGTTCTCCAAGGCGAAGTTGATCTGAGGTTTCCGCGCAACAGATCCTTTTTTTGTCAACGGTTTTCTTATAAGTTTAACTGTTTAATAGAGATTTATGTTGTGTATTTTATTGCGTTACCCATTTATTACGACATACCCTCTGTTTATCATTATAAGCGTGCACTACTATAATATGCATGCAATTGAAATGTACAACGGATAATTCACTCACTCAGCCATTGTTGTAAACCTTTTAAAAGTGTTGAGATGGCGGTGGATGGTTGATTAGAATAAGGCGGGTCCCACAACATGTTCGGCCTTGAACACACATGGCACGATGGATTGGTCACTAAGTTGTGTGACTCATGACAACGTTCAAAAGACAAGCATAAGAACAGTCACGTGCCGCGTGCGTGGACCTATACCTGACTGTAGCAAATTGCTACTAGTAATCCATACCGAACACTTTTGTAATGAAATCGTTTTTCTTCGCCTTATTACAATTGGTTCGAGTTTCAGTTTCTTACAAAACAGCTCTTGTGTAATAATTAGCGACTTTCTGAGTCTTTTTTTTTAAATAACATGAACCATAATGGTGGTTGTTGAATATATAATAAACAATTACGTTAACAAAAGTGTGGGCCTAAAAGCCCAACATGCAATGTAGCCCAAAAAGAAAAAGGTCCCACGTTTTACTCAGCCTGATGACGTCAGGAAACAGCAACGTGTACATTTAGCGCCACATGTAACCACCGCCTTGTTTAACGCAGTTTAAATCTCTAACACTCTGACTCTGTCTCTCTCTAGTTCTCTGTGCCTGCTTTGGTTTGCGATTGGTGTGTATAATCGACGAAAGCAAAAAAAAAAAGGACAAGAAGAAGAAGAGATAATCATTGCAAATTTCTTTCTTTTTTTTTTTCTTTTTCTTTTGCGTGTGTGAAAATGGGTATTGCGTTAACGGAGTTACTATCGATAGAACTAGCCACTGAGCATCCTCAGGTGATACCAATCTCAGTGTTTATCGCCATCCTCTGCCTCTGTTTGGTAATTGGACACTTACTTGAAGAGAATCGATGGGTCAATGAATCCATTACCGCCATTTTAGTCGTAAGTTGCTTCAAGATACTGTTTTAGTGTCGTTTTCTTTGATGTTATTGTCACTATATTTTTGACTGTTCTGATGCAAACAGGGAGCTGTGTCAGGAACGGTTATATTACTTACTAGTAAAGGAAAGAGTTCTCACATTTTGGTGTTTGATGAAGAGCTTTTCTTCGTTTACCTTCTTCCACCAATCATTTTCAATGCCGGGTAAGCTTTCTCTTGATTGGTTTACTGTGGACTAATGAGACTCGGCTCTATAATATGGAGATTTTGTGAAGGTTTTTCTTTTTTTTCTTTTTTTTTTCTTTTGGTTTGTGGCAGATTCCAAGTCAAGAAAAAGAAGTTCTTTCACAACTTTTTAACTATCATGTCGTTTGGTGTGATTGGTGTTTTCATCTCCACAACCATTATTTCGTTTGGTAAATCTTTTTACATTAAACAAATGTTGTATGACTTGACAAAGACCATGATTCAATCTTCAATCGTGATCTGAACCAGGCACTTGGTGGCTGTTTCCCAAGTTGGGATTCAAGGGATTGACTGCTCGAGACTATCTTGGTGAGATCTTATTTTATTGTCTTTTTACCTGCATATGTTCATCAAAACTATGTTTCTTTTCATCTACTGTTTGAGAGTTATAATGTTTTCCTTTCTTGATTCAGCCATTGGAACGATTTTCTCCTCAACTGATACTGTTTGCACTCTACAGGTTCTTGATTTTTTTTTTAAAGATTATCTTGTCCTGAGATCCCTTCTTCTAAAGCTTGTAACAGAGTTTTGGTTTTTACATTATATCTTAAACTTTACTCTAGATTCTCCATCAAGATGAGACTCCGTTGCTGTACAGCTTAGTCTTCGGAGAAGGAGTGGTGAATGATGCAACCTCAGTAGTGCTCTTCAACGCCGTTCAAAAGATTCACTTCGAAAGCATCAATGGTTTGACGGCTCTGCGAGTATTTGGAAACTTTTTGTACCTCTTCTCCACTAGCACAATCCTCGGAATCGGTGTAAGCTATAACTGAGTTGGCTTATTATGACTTTCACTCTCTTTGAAGCATGTCATCTACCTTCTTAATTAGTGTGAATATCTTGCAGGTGGGACTAGTAACGTCTTTTGTCCTTAAAACTCTGTATTTTGGAAGGTAATAAAAAAAACTACACCAAAACTTGCAAACTTATTCATCTCATCCTTAAGATGTGACTTTATATTGATCTCGCTGATATATATGGTTGCTAGCAGACACTCAACCACACGCGAACTCGCGATCATGGTCCTAATGGCTTACCTTTCATATATGTTGGCTGAGGTATTGATCTTTAACAGCTCAGGCAGAAGTCTTTGTAATGCAGGTTTTTAAATGTTTTTTTTAACTTTCTTGCAGCTCTTCTCATTAAGTGGGATTCTCACTGTTTTCTTCTGTGGGGTTTTGATGTCGCATTATGCATCATATAACGTGACAGAGAGTTCAAGAATCACTTCCAGGCATTGTTTTTATTCCTCTCTCTTTCAAGTCAAAGTGGCAGGAAAGGCTGTTATTGTGAATGTTCCATCTCTGTTCTTGCAGGCACGTATTTGCGATGCTTTCCTTTATTGCGGAGACATTCATATTTCTCTATGTTGGAACAGATGCTCTTGATTTTACCAAGTGGAAGACTAGCAGCTTAAGGTATATAAGGGAGTTCTGTTAAAAACAAGAACCTTTTCAGCGGCTTAAATCTCTTCCTATCATTCTAATGAAGAATTCTTACCTACTTTTTTTTTTTAATGAAAAAATATTTTTTTAAAAATTGGACCATGTCTCGATTATTACCTTCTTCTTATAGTGTTTTGAGTACTTTGGAAGTCTCCAGTGTCATAACCGCATTAGTATTGCTCGGACGAGCCGCGTTTGTGTTTCCACTCTCTGTCTTTGCTAATTTAACGAATAGAAACACTCAAAGAAGCGAGTCTATCACATTCAAGCACCAGGTTCAACATTCTTCTTCAGTTACATTATTATCAGAAAAAGTCTTAAAATTATATATATGGACTTAGAGGAACAAAGATTCGGTCTTGAAGTTGTGCCCCCCTATGCATACTTTATAGGTAATTATATGGTGGGCGGGGCTCATGCGAGGTGCCGTCTCAATTGCTCTTGCTTTCAAGCAGGTTTTTGCTCTTTGCCCATTCAAACAATCTCTACGGTAGTGCTTTCACATTAGATTTTAGTGATGGTTGCATTATAATAATCTCATTACGGTAAATATGTTTGATGAGCCAAGTTCACATACTCGGGTGTTACATTGGATCCTGTGAATGCTGCCATGGTCACCAACACCACCATCGTTGTCCTCTTTACTACACTGGTACAACAAACACCCACTTCATTAGTATATGCCCATGCTTCTGTATAAAAAGAATCATTAAGACTGTCTTCTTCTCATGTAACGAAAACAGGTCTTTGGTTTCCTCACAAAGCCACTTGTGAACTATCTTCTTCCTCACGATGCAAGTCACAACACCGGTAATAATAGAGGTAAACGGAGTGCGCCAGGTTCACCGAAGGAAGACGCGACCCTTCCTCTGCTTTCCTTTGACGAGTCTGCTTCCACCAACTTAAGCAGAGCTAAAGATAGTCTCTCCCTTCTGATCGAACAACCTGTTTACACCATCCACCGCTACTGGAGAAAGTTTGATGATACATACATGAGGCCTGTCTTCGGTGGACCTCGTCCACTAGATCAACCAGAATGCTAGGTATGAACTCTCCATTGTTACCACAAGTAACTACTCAGATGATGTATTCATCATGATAACCGAATAATTTTTTTTTTCTTTTTGCAGTTTATTATGACTTGAGTTGTCTGCTGGAAAGGGGCATGATGAGTTAGTGTTTTTTGGGATTTTCTAGAGAGCATGTAGTGAGAAAGCAGTATTGTACTCCCTCCGTTTTCTTTTATAAGTCGTTTTAGAGGAAAATTTTTATTCCAAATTATATGACGTTTTCGATTTTCTATGTAAAATTTATTAACAGTTAATGTTGTATAATTAATGATAATATGTCTTCTATTTTTTTATTGGTTGATTTGTGGTTAGGTAAATAATTAATGATGTTTTTGTTTAGAAAATATAAGAAATTTATGTTTTTCTTAATATATGTGTAAGGTTCTAAAACGACTTATAAAAGAAAACAGAGGGAGTATCGTTTTCTTAAATGTGTATACAATGGTTCTTCTATAACACAAAGTGATCAAAGATCGTTACAAGTTTATGATTTATCTGGATCAGAACATTAAACTATATATTGTAATTCAGAGACTTCAGATTAGTGGTAGGACAAGATGCAGCAGAGTCCGAGGCTGAGTGGTCTGTCTCCACCTCAGTTCTTCAAAGCTGCAAAGAACAGCCAAAAGAAATGCAGGGCTTTCCTTCTTTGCTTAATATTCAGATACTACTAACTAAGCTAGTGGTTTCTAATACATCTATGGTACTTAAATTTTTGCCTTGGCATGCAGGAGGGATTGTTGTAATGCTACATTTTCTCAGAAGATCATGGACTTTAGATGATTTGGTCGCTAAAATTGGGATATGAGATTTGAACTTGCAGACACATTCGAGATCAGCAACTTGGAGGACTATGCAGCATGCATCACCTGGAGGCGGCGGGTTGTTTCCTGTGACTGCTGGACGGCATTTCTCCAATGTGTTTGCGTTGATGTGTTACATATGGGAATGCTTGTAGGTTCTTCCATTAAAACTAGGGCGGCGAAAACAATCACCAGAGCTGCTACAATGGTTCTGGTATTGTTCTTATCCATTCTCTCTTTTTATTCCTCCTCTCTCTTGACTCTAGTACTCTACCTTGGAACCCTTAAATTTAAAGAGCTTAATGTAACAAATTGATTCTAAATGAAACCTAGAAAGAGCGTGTGATGTGGGTCGTTGACTCTCTGGTCCTAGTCAAAGTGGTCTTGAGTTGAAACGTATGCAAATTGCAAAGGGATACTTGTGGTAGTTATTGGTTTCTTTTTTCTTGTTTCATACATTGAATATTGAATGAAAATTTGATAGGATTGATTATAATGATTTTCTATCTGTGATATTATGTAGTTATTTTTCAAATAATATTCAACTACAGATGCCTCGTGTGTCATTTTGTTCTTGTTTTATCACATGTATATATTGATTTATTTTTTTTTTTGGTTCGGTGGGAATTCACTTACCAATAACCCGCTTAGAAGAACAATTTAAAGCTGGATAAAATATGTGTAAATTTTGACGTAATTCGTTATTCGTTTTTATTTGAACAAAAAACTAAATATCCGTAATTTTACGTAACAAAACAAATATCAATATGATTGTAAAAAATAAAAGATTCCTAAATACTTATATTTTTAATAATAGATATATCTATATGATATATTATATACATATATATAATAGTTATATATATATTGTATGATAATTAAATTTATATAAATTTTATGACAGATTTGTTTATTAATTAATTCTTTTAGTTATTAAAGTTCTAAAAGGTAAAACATTTTATTTCGTAATAAAATGTTATAATTTTATAGGGTCAATTAGCAAAATAGTCATAATAAAAAAAAATTAAGCAATTAACCATGCACATAGTTCTAAAAAAGGATGTGAAAGTCGTGTCCTAGTTGGACAAAATTAACCTTACTAACTGCGATGCGAACTGCAAAAATTAACATTGAACACCTATCTATACTACATATCAAGGACATGTAGTTTACACTGTTAAAGAATGTAACTGCGAAAAATAAAAAGGAGGAGGTGGACTAAACAAGAGAGTAAGGTTTCATAACATTTTATCTTAAAACAGGTTATATTTTTCGAGAAATATATATCAATTTCAGATAAAACAAATTTGGGTAATGTGAAAAATATAAAATATTTTTAGCATCCTTAATTGTTTGTAAAAATATTTATTAAAGTGATTAAAGATAAATCAATTGCTAGGGGAGGATAAAAGAATTTGTAACCAAATAAAAAATAAAAATAAAAAGAAAGAGAAAGAAGAGAAAAATATGTTGCTCAAATTGTCAAAGGTAAATACAGTAATTAATACATAATAAACTTTCTGTATTTTAACCATGACACTTAGGGATGTTAAAATAGGTTTATGTTCGTGGGTTTTTAATGGGTTCTTAAAAAAATAAATGCCCATTTAGACCCATTTAGTTTAATGGGTTCTAGATGAGTAGTTCTGTTAGGACTCATTTATTAAATGGGTTCTACTAAAAATTAGCGGGGATCCTTTTAACCCATTTAACTTAATATAATAAATTAATTTTTTGTTGGAAAATGTGATTTTGCGGTTTTGGCGGGAAAACTTAGTTTTGCGATTTTGGCGGGAAAATTCGATTTTGCGGTTTTGGCGGGAAAATTCGGTTTTGCGTTTTTGGCGGGAAAACTCGGTTTTGCATTTTTGGCGGAAAAACTCGATTTTGCGGTTTTGGCGAGAAAACTCGATTTTGCGGTTTTGGCGGGAAAACTCAGTTTTGCGGTTTTGGCGGGAAACCTTGATTTTGCGGTTTTGACGGGAAACCTCGATTTTTCGTTTTTGGCATGAAATTCGATTTTTGCGGTTTTTGCGGGAAAACTCGATTTTGCATTTTTGGCGGGAAAACTCAATTTTGTGGTTTTAGCGAGAAACCTCGATTTTACGGTTTTTGGCGGGAAAACACAGTTTTTCGGTTTTAGCGGGAAAACTGATTTTACGGTTTTGGCAGGAAAATTCGGTTTTGCAGTTTTGGCGAGAAAACTCGATTTTGCGGTTTTGGCAGGAAAACTCGGTTTTGCGTTTTTGGCGGGAAAACTCGATTTTTCGTTTTTGGCAGGAAAACTTGGTTTTGGGCAAAAAACTTGATTTTGCGGTTTGATTTAATTATTTGTTAATAGATCATAAAGTTAAAACAATTCAAAATTAAATCAACAAAGTAATAGTTTAAATGGGTCTAAATGAGTTTAAATGGGTACATATAAATTTCGCGGGTTCTAAATGGATACCCCTAATAGATCTATTTTTAAATGGGTTTAAACGGGTATAGGTTCTAAATGGGATGAGTTTTAAACGAGGTGAATTTAAATGGAGTGGGTTTTACCATTTTAATTTTGCTAACTATAATTTTTATGGCCATTGCTCGTAATTTCCTAATTTTTTATTTTCTATTTTTATTTATTTATAATATATATTTTATTTTTACAAATTAGATATCTAATTTTAAATATAAAAAATGCGGACACCAAATCGAATCAGATCATTGTCACATCGGATCACCATTATAGTGAGATGTAAACTTATGTGACTATTTTCTTCGGTGGCGCTGAGATGTCGCATCATGCATTATTGAATATAGCAATGTTAAGAGCATCTTTAATGGAGATTCTAGGCATTCTAAACATACATATATGATATATGGATATGTATGTATATATTATATGTGCATATATAATCGTGGGAATGGGATGCATAATTTTATAGTGGGGTACATAATTTTATGGGAAACTCAACCCAAAGTTTTTTAAAACATTTGAGTTAAAAAAATTTGGGTTGGATTTTCCATAAAATTATGGATCCTACAATTACATATGTATATATAATATATACATACACATATCTATCTATCTATCTATACTAATAAAGTAGGCTTTTTTATCTCTTTGGGGGAAAAAATGCCATGTGACATTTTCTTTTTAATAATTAAAATATTTTCTCAATTTAAATTTAATGAATTTTGGTATTAATTGTGAAATAAATTGGGGGGTTTTAAACTTTCCTTCATACAGATCCAAACGTTTATAAAAGTGTTTTGAATCTGACCCGGACCCATAGTTGAACCGATAAATCCGGTGACCCAATATAAATCGGATTTAGGTTTTGTGAAAAATTCATAAACACACACAAAAACTCACTAAAACCCGATAGATAATTTTTATGTTTTACTATTTTTAGTTCAAGTTATGTTTTAAAATTATTTCTTATATTCTAAATTTCTAATTAAAAATTTAAATTCAGTTTTATTGCCGTCTTCCTCTTCGTCTACACTATAATTTACGTTTGCAAGAAAGGTGAGTCATGATTATGCTTGAGCCGCACGTCCGTAAAACAGACTAGAGCACGATGATGCTTATTATTCCTCTAATCTACAATTTACGTTAGCAAGAAAGGTGAGTAAATTATTATTTTTTATTTTTTTATTTAACTTAGTTTATAACAAATCATTACATTTTTAATTTACAGATCAAAAAGAATAAAATCATATGATTATGTGAATTACAAATCAGAGTTTTGGATTGTTGAAGAAGAAAAACCTGGCGAGCTTGATTATAATAAATTAGAGAATGCTCTTGCTGAAGAATATCCCAAAGATGATGAAATGACAAATTTAGAAAATTTTGTTGGTAAGTTTTAAAATTTAGAGAAAACCAGATGTGATATGGTGTTAGTTTATTTTTGTTATTGACAATTTATTACAATGATGGTTTAATTTTAGTTTATTTTGGATTGGAGGTTTAATTTTATGTCTTGATTTTTTTAGATGTCATAACTTTTATGTTACAAATTTTTTAAATAGTCTAAACTATTTCTTAATATTTTGTATGTACACTTAAAATACTTAACTTTAGTTTTTATATATATTTGTTTTCATAGATAATATATTATTATATAATAAAACTAATCATTTATTAACCCGCGATATTATCATATAATAAAACTAATTCATTTATTAACCCGCGATTCATCCGCGGTTGATCCAATGATCCTGTGATCCCGTAAATCATCCGATTCAGTGTCTGGATCGGGTTTCAAAACACTGGTTTATAGGATTTCTTTGTATTTGATGTTGACGATGGAGAATATAGCCTCTACAATTCTCTTTTTTAATGCAATCGACGTAATCGTTAATATAATCAATCTAGAAATCCCACTCATCCTACTATCTCCTATTGAATGCTTCTTTAGTTCCTGCTTTCTCAATTTCATTGTATATGTATAGACGGTGTGAGAGTTCGGACGATAATTCCTTTACTTTTCCCAATTTAATCATTGTCGAATTCCCAGTTTCATTGCTCGGAGTTGAAGACAAATCGGTGTAGAGATATTCAGACTAGGCTACAACAATTTTAGCAAGCTGAAAGAAGAAAGGAGAGAATTGGGGGTTGGTGGCACTGAGAGAATGAGAGAGAGAGAGGATAGAGAAGATATTGCAGGAGAGAGGGGAGAGAGAGAGAAGGAGTGAGAGATGAGTCGGAGCTCAAAGGTGAGAAAGTGTTAGAAGAGAAGGAGGAGGGGTTAGGAGGCGAGAGAAGAGGAGCGAGAAGGAGAGGAGAAGAGAGAAAGAGAGAGGGGAGAGAGAGAGAGACGAGAGGAGAGAAGGAGAGGAGAAACGGACGAGAGAAGAGAGAGAGACGAGAAAGGCAGAGAGAGAGCGAGAGAGAAGAAGAGAGAGAGAGTAGGGAGAGGAGGAGAGAGAGAGAGAGAGAGAGAGAGAGAGAGAGAGAGAGGAGAGAAGAGAGAGAGAGAGAGCGAAGAGAGAGAGAGAGAGAGAGAGAGAGAGAGAGAAGAGAGAAGAGAGAGAGAGAGGAGAGAGAGAGAGAGAGAGAAGAGAGGAGAGAAGGAGAGAGAGAGAGAAGAGAGAGAGAGCGAGAGAGCGAGAGAGAGAGAGAGAGAGAGAGAGAGCGAGAGAGGGAGGAGAGAGAGAGAGAGAGAGAGGAGAGAGAGAGAGGAGAGGAGAGAGAGAGAAGAGCTTAATCTCTCTCTCGCTCTCTCTCTCTCTCTCTCTCTCTCTCATCTGCTCTCTCTCTTCTCTCTCTCTCTAATCCTTCGACGAAGGCGATTTGTTTGGCGATTTGATCGATTATGCATGTGATTGAGCTTCTTCTTGTTCTGATCGGTTGTTATATGTTGGTTCTCGTCGAATCTGTCTCTCGGTGGGTCTCCTCGACGGCGACGGAGCTTTCCCGCGGTGGCTTGGCTCTAATCGAAAGGTAATCCGGTTATTCTATTGTTTCATGCATGTGATTGATTATTGTTCAACTTGTTCTGATCGCAATTTCTACTTTATTTTTTGTTTGTTCGGTTCAATTTGGTGTATCGGTGGCGACGGAGCTCTCTTTGACGGCGCCGGAGCTCTCCTCGACGGCGACGGAGCTCTCCTCGATGGCGATGAAGCTGTCTCTCGGTGGCTATAGAGCTCTCTCACGGTGGCTTTCCTCGAATCGAAGGTAAAGCTTATGTTGTTTCTTGTTCTTAAATATTCTAAATTTTCATGGATCAAATTCGATTTGTTTGTAAGATTGTTTGAATACAGATGGATGGATCAAATTTTATATGTTTAAAAGTCATTGATAAAATTGTTTTTGATAAGTTCTTACTTGTTGTTTGTGTGTTTGTGTTTCTCAAGTACATTAATACTTCAAGTAAGTAGTCTCTGACTTTCTGTTTGTGTGTTTGTGTGTTAGGCTGCGTGGATCCACGGTACAAGAGGAATGAACCTCAAAGCAGAGGAGTGCAAAGCAGAGCAATACAGGTAAATGTCTACCTCTGTCAAATTTTTTGAGCGCTTTAATGTCGAGTTAGGTAGTTAATGTTTTGCTTAGTTATATATTATGGTTGCGTTAGTAATAAATAGGTGTAATGGCTAGGTTGATGGTTAGATAGAAAGCGCTGTTGAAGTGTGATGAATCTGTTAGATTGATGTCAACTCCATTTAGTTGTTTGATGTATTTAAGATAGTGTTCTTCTCTTTCTCTCTTCTGTCTCCAACATTGCTTCTTCTTCTCCTCCTTCTATCTGTTTTACCTTCTTCTTTTCTTTCTATCTTTCTGTGACATTCTCGGGGATGGATTCCCCATACCGACAGAGTACTAACTTTGTTGATCTTCTTACGAGTCAACAAGAAGGTGTCTTTAGTTTAGTAGAAGATAGTGTCCAACTATCTTCATCGCAAGTCCTTGTCTTTGGCACTCAAGGAGCTGAAGCTTCAAGCTACCTCAAGACACTCCTGCAGAGCGTAGGGAACGCAGGATGTGGACGCATGTAGAAGATAATGTGCTCATCAGCTCCTGGCTTAACACAATAAAAGATCCAGTAGTGGGAAATGAGCAACGGTCTGGGGCATTCTGGAAAAGGATTGCCGCTTACTTTGTGGCAAGTCCCAAGGTTGCAGCCACTGAACACCGAGAAGCAAGTCATTGCAAGCAGCGTTGACACAAGATCAATGATCAAGTCAACAAGTTCTGTGGGGCTATTGAAGCAACAACTAGAGAGAAGACTAGTGGGCAAAATGAGAATGATGTTCTCAAGAAAGCTCATGAAATCTTCTTCAACAACCAAAAAAAAAAATTTATCCTTGAGCATGCTTGGAAGGAGCTTCGTAATGATCAAAAATGGTGTGACCTTACTACATCTAAACAGGAAGGAAGCGCGAAAAGGAGGAAGTTTGACGAGGGTTCATAGTCAAAGACTTCACACGCAAATGAAACAAGGACTGAGGAGGAGCGTCCCCCACGTGTTAAGGCAGCAAAAGGGAAGAAGAAGAAGAAGAATGTAGAGGGGAAGGAAACGCTGTCAGAGTTTCAGACTATGTGGGAAATTAAACAGCAAGACTTGGCCATGAAGGAAAGGCTATCAAAAATGCGTCTACTTGACAGCTTACTTGCAAAGAAAGAACCCTCAGCTGAGTATGAAGAAACTCTAAAGAAAAAGCTCATAAATGAGTTGTTGTCTAACTAGTTTAAGTATGAGTTTAAGAGTTTGTTTAAGTATCAGTTTAAGAGTTTGTTTTAGTTGATCTTGTTCTTGTTGTTGTTCCTCTGTTTTATGTTCTTAATATATCAGCTTCTGTTGTGTATATTGCTCTTGACTTCTGATGCGTGAGTTGTGTTTCTTAACTTCATAATGTGGACTTCTGATGCGTGAGTTTTTATGGCTCTTGACTTCTGGCTCTTGACTTCTTGACTTGTGTTTCTTGACAGACTGGAGCATTGGAGCGGAGCATCACGGACTTGATAGTGAGAGCATCATTATCACATGTCAAGGAAAAAGACAAGAGAGACAGTGCTTGGTTTTACTCTCTTGTTTTGTCATGTGAATAACTATGATCATGTAACACGGACTCTCTTGTACACACAAGTCTTGTAGTATTGTAATCTCATGTATATCACAGACTCTCTTTGTTTAGTAAGGACAGTGTAATTCAAAACCTGTATAAATGAAAGTGTATTTCACAAGATCAAACTTCCATCTCAAGTTCTTCTATCTCTCGCAAGTTCTTTTTTTCTCTCTCAAGTTCTTTCTTATTTCAGAAGCTAAACTTCTTAAGTTCTTTCTTCCTTCACAAGTTCAACATCTTCTTAAAATCAACTTCACAAGTTCAACCTCTTCTTAAAATCAACTTCACAAGTTCTACCTTTTTAATCACAAGTTTATAAACAATTCATCTTCTCTTTTTAATCACTTTAATGGCTTCTTCTTCTCAAAACACTTTCGATGAAGCTTTTGATGATACATTTGATGAGCTTTTTGATCAACATTTTGATCAAACCTTTGAGAATTTTACCATTCATGGTGATCAAGAAGAACGAAGAAAAAAACGAGCTTATATCGAAAGAAATCGCGAAGAAGGGCATATTTGTTTATGGAATGATTAATTCAGTGAAACTCCAACATATCCTCATAATTTCTTCTGACGATGTTTTAGAATGAATAAGCCATTGTTCATGCACATTGTTGATTGACTCTCCAACGAAGTTCAATATTTTCAGGAAAAGAAAGATGGTCTCGGAAGGATTAGTCTCTCTACACTTCAACAGTGAACTGCTGTCATTCGTGCCTTGGCGTATGGTTCTGTAGCTGATACCGTCTACGAATACCTCCGGCTCGGTGAAACAACAACTCGGTTATGTGTGTAACATTTTGTGGAAGGAATAATAAATTTTTTAGGCGATGAGTATCTAAGAAGACCAACACCGGCTGATCTTCAACGTCTACTTGATGTTGGAGAGCATCGTGAATTTCCCGGTATGATAGGAAGCATCGATTGTACACATTGGAAGTGGTTTGAGTAAACCAACAATCGTTTTAGAGGCGGTTGCTTCGTACGATCTCTGGATATGGCAAGCGTTTTTTGGACCTCCAGGTACATTAAATGATATCAATGTTCTTGATTGTTCACCTGTTTTTGATGACATAATAAAAGGTCAAGCTCCAAAAGTCACTTTCTCTGTCAATAGAAGAGAGTATCATATGGCTTACTATCTCACCAATGGTATTTATCCGAAATTGGCAACTTTTATCCAATCTATTTCTTTACCACAAGGGCCGCAATCAGTTTTATTCGCTCAACGTCAAGAAGCTGTCCGAAAAGATGACGAGCGTGCTTTTGGAGTCTTGTAAGCTCGCTTTGCCATTGTTAAAATTCCAACACTATTTTGGGATAAAGTCAAAATTGGAAAGATTATGAGAACATGTATCATACTCCATAATATGATAGTAGAAGACGAACGAGATGTATACACTCAATATGATGTTTCAGAGTTCCAACAAGGAGAAGACATCGGAAGTTCACATGTGGATCTCACGTATTTTATAGATATGCCTATAAATATCGCAGATTAGATGGGTGTTCGAATTAGAATTCATGATAGACAAACGCATCAACAACTGAAAGCTGATTTGGTTAAACATATATGGCGTAAATTCGGACGTGATGAAGACAACAATTGAGCTCGGATACTTCTTTCAAATTATTCTCGTTTATTTTACTAATCTTTTTTTATGTTTTTATTTAAAATTTTATGTTTAAAATGTTATGTTTAATTTTATCAATAAATTTTAAGTTTAATAAAATAATGTTTTTTAAGAACCCTTACATAAGAGACTTGCAATGGATCACCCAAATTATTATTATTATTATTATTTTTGATAATCCAGGTATCCGGACCTCTCACTTAGTCCGACTATCCCACCGCGTCCAACCAGAACTGGCGAAGAAGGTCCTGGAGGCCAAACGGAAACCATGTTAAATCCGCTGTGGCTGGGACTCGAACTTGTGATGGTGGACACCTCAGCCGAGGTTCCTTTACCACCAGACCACGAGGCCCGGTTTGACCACCCAAATTTCCCATCTCTTAACTAAGTCTTTTAAACTCATTTTTCCAACTAAAAATATTAGAAAATGTTTAAGAGCCCATTAAAGCATGATTAATGGGGGTTCGTAGAGTGAGATTCTTAGCGGGATATAAGAACCAGTTCTTAGTGGAATATAAGAACCGGTTCTTAGCGGAATATAAGAATCGGTTTTTAGTTTTTTTATTTAAAAGTTAAGAAACGATTTCTTATATTCCGCTAAGAATCTCACTCTAAAAATCCCTATTAATCATGTTCTAAGTGTCTCTTAGGCATAATGATTCTCTAAGTGAAAGTTAACAAATGCGTAGATTCGTGGCTCTCTTAAGTCAAGTCATCGTCCAAAATGTGTAAACAAACGGACAAATGTGGGGACCTTAGTTGCATGGCACAAGTCTCCGGTTGGCGAATGATAGGACTTTGTTGGATATTATTTAATGTCAACAGTTTTCCGTGTGCTTTTTCAAAAAAAAAAAAAAAAAACAGTTTTCCGTGTAAAATAAGTACAACTGTCCAAAAGACTATTCTTGTCATGTCACAACATGTCTTTGGTTTTCTGAACCATCTGCTACCTATGTTGCGAGTCACAACAGTAAAAGCAGAGATAATTTCACTGGAAAAAATTTTCACGACTTTTACGATATCAAACACAAAACTATGATTCATAATCATGATAGAGTGAGCAGTTCTCTTCTCTGTTTATCAGATTTTTAGTTTTGTTCTCCTTGGGAAAGCCATAACGATTCAAAAACTGGTAGTTTGCCGTTTTCATTCAATGTGTACAACATAGAGTACAAGGATGACTTGTTCGAGACGTTTTCTTCCTTTACGTCAAGCTTTCGCAAGAAACTTTTTTAATCTGACTTCATAAATTCTGCAGGCATTTGTGAATCTGTGATCATGTAAATTTATTAGAGATGCATGCATATTTGTATATGTTGCAACAGAGACTTTTAATTTTACGAAGCAGTTAAATTTCAAACGTTTACGCAACTATATTTTTTTTCTCTCTCTCTTTTCTTTGCAGTTTTAATTATGATTTTGAGTTCTTTGCTGGGAAGCGGCATGCAGAGTTAGTTTTTGGATATTCAAGAATGTATAACACAATGGAGGAAGCCAAAAGCAGTGCTTTATTGTTTTTCATTAATACATTGAACATGGTTCTTTTATTTAGAAAAGGTGACTGAAAAATAATTGCAAAATCTGGTGGTTTATTCGAACATATTATAACTTAGAGACTTAATCTTGCTGCAGGCCGGCATGTGGCCATTCCAGCTCGGTTCTTCAATCTGCGTTTCAAAGAAAGAACAAAAAAATAAATGTAAGACGTTCTCTCTTGCTCAAAACAGGTTAGAATATTATTCATGCTACTTGAATTTTACCATGGCAAACAGGAGGGATTCTTAGTAATGCCACAATTGGCTCCTAGAGCCTTGATTTTTGATGGGTTAATCCCGGATCTGGAGAGGAACGGGCAGAGACATTCAAGATTAGCGGCTTTGGCCACCTTGCAGCACTGGGGAGTGGGAGGCGGTGGGTTGTTTCCAGTGACAGCTGGACGGCATTTCTGCAAGTCGTTTGTGTTGACGTTACATATGCGAACGCTCTTAGCTTCTTCAATCATCATCGCAGCGGTTACAACCATCACAAGAGCTGTGATGAGGATTTTGGTATTGTTCTTACCCATTCTGTCTTTTTTTTTTTTTTTGTTTATCTTTACCCTCTTTTTCTCTCTTATAACTTCTCAACTCTGTCGTGAAACCCTTAAATCTAATGAACTTCTTATATAGCAACCGTAGAGCCATGTCACGGGCCTTTTGCGACAAAAATTTGTAAGCAAACGGAAAAAGGTGGGGAGACCTTAGTTTATGCATAAGTCTCCGGTAGAAATTTCTTCTTAATTTACGCGTCTCAATGGGGTTTCTTTAACTAACTCTTCAATATTAAAAGCATAAGAAAAGAAAATGTTACAAGCCAAAAGGCCTCAATTTGTTTTTAGAGCACAGTCCAGTTAATTAACAAATCTAAATCAAGAATCATTAGACAACCCTTAAAAAGCTCAAAGAGTTTCATAGATAGTAACGAAGAGTCAAGTAAAGTAGAGGAAACGGGGGATAGATCGAAGGATGATGGTAACGACGATCAGCAGTTGAGGAATGATCAGCAGTTTTGAACTGTAAAGCGATATTAATAATAAAAATAATTAAGCCAACCATTATTATTATTATTATTATTATTATTATTATTATTATTATTATTATTATTATTATTATTATTATTATTATTATTATTATTATTATTATTATTATTATTATTATTATTATTATTATTATTATTATTACTATTATTATTATTATTATTTTATTTTTTTTAATTAAAAGTATATTATCAGCTTGAAAACCAGAAATTACAAGGTCGACTCGGAAAAAATTTCTCAAATCCTACTATTCCTAACTAGCTTCGTTCGATCCATGTCCTCGGCGCGTTCCGATAGCTCGGATTCGTAATCCTTGAGAATCGAAAACCGTTCTTAACCATCAATGACAACCACAAGAAGGAGAGATTCACTTCGTTTCCTCAGATATCGGGCCGTTAAAGCACCAGCAGTAGAGATGGATGGTTCGAGAAACATACCCCAAGATAGTTCCGGAAAGCACTTTACTCCCTCTACTACCACCACGAACAATGCAAGAAATTGGGTTGAGGACGCAACCGCACTAATGGCCAAATTAAACTCTAAACATGCACAAGGAAAATAGAGGTAACACTACCGACAAGGTCAACAGACCAACCTCCAGTACTGGAATATGCTACCTCCAACAAATGAAGTCACCGCCGAGCATAGTCGGGGTGGTCTACGGTTCCTAAGCTAACCATTATTACATCGTGGAAGAAGACGCAATCAGGTTTGTTTCTCTGAAGAAGAGGATCTTACCTCTTTTTTGTCTATCTAGCAGTCGAGTCAAATCATCAGGAGAGCGATATGTGTTTCTATGCAGTCAGACATTCCGTTCAAACCATGGCCAAAAGAGGCAACCTTACCTAAGCGTCAAGATTCCCTTTTGATCAGACGATGAAACGGGATGAGACCTCATAAACACCGAGCTGGCTCACGCTCATATGCTAGGGTTTCAGACATATTGGTTAGACACTTGTATTTTATATGTATTTTCTAACATTTCTCTTTTGTAGAAAGAAAAGAACGGAGATGCATCTTACATTGACATTTTCCTTGAGACATACAAGAAATCAGACGGGTCATTTGTAGATGAAAGGGCAAGGCTAATTAGTGAAGGATTTGAAAAAATGTAGCTGATCATATGCTTGAAGATGATATCCTAATTACTGAAGAGCTAACTTCTGAGAAAAAGAATGAAATGTATTTAAAGGTAATGCAATAGTTTTAAAAATCTTTTTATTTTCCTAAATTTCTTCATAGATTTTTTTTTTGTATTACATATATTATATTCTACAGTTGGTTGATTCTATACAAGTTCGTATGTTTGGTCTAGGAGTTCTTCTTAGTGAAGTTTCAATCAATGGTAAAATGCCGGTCACCACTGAAAGCCACTTAGAAAATGATGAAATTTTCAAAAAAAGGTACAAGACATTTTTGAAGAAAATGCAGATATCAAAGAAAGGCTGAACAAACTTGAAGGCTTGGCGAAAATGATAGCGATCCTTTGTCCAGCTATTCTATCGAGGAGTGTCAACAATTTAGTTTTGATTGGCTGTTTTAGTTATTTTTCTAAGTTTTATTAGTTTTTTCTAGTTTTAAATTATCGCTGGTTTTTCTTTATTAATGCATTGTTGAACTTTTTAATAATTTATTTATTTAATAAAGTTGTTAATTTGACTTTTGTTTATTATAAAATATATATAACGTAAAAATAAATAACACATCTAATATTGCTTAGAATAGAATACTAAAATAATTAATCTATGCAACACAATTGATATCTACTAATTTTATTTAAATATTAATTAGTAACCATATAGTAATCACCGTAAAAAAAATACTTGTACCAAATGTATTATTTAAAAGTAATTATAGGAAAATTTGCAACATTTGCTATTTATTTTATATAGAAAATTTCGTAACAATTTTAAATTGCAACCGTACGTTGCAATTGTACCAAAATACTTTTATATACTTTTTGTTGCATTAATATTACTAAATTTCAGAAAACTGTAATTGCAAATTTACAATGTTTTTTGCTATATATTTAACCTAGCAATGACTTGTCGTCATTTATGGTTACAAAAATATATTGCAAATATACGTATATGCGACAAACATGAATATGCAACATTCAAACTGCAAGAAGTTAAAATTTGCCCTATTTTTATTGCAATTTCATATTTGCAACAGTATACGCATATTGCAATTGCAACAATATATCACTATTGCAATATGACTATTTTCAGTTTAATAATGTAACAAGTTGATTCTAAGTGAAAGCTAGAAAGAGCGTGTGATGTGGGTCGTTAACTCTCTGGTCCTAGTAAAGTGGTCTTTGTAAACGGCTGGAAATTGCAAAGGGAGACTTGGTAGTCATTGGTTTCTTTTTTCTCGTTTCATACATTTAAACTGAATGGAAATTTTGATAGGATTGATTGTTTTGATTTTGTATCCGTGATATCATGTAACGTTATTTTTCAAATAATTCAACTATAAATGCCTCGTATGTTACTTTTGTTCTTGTTTTGTTCAGTGAAATATTTTAATTTATCTTTTCCTAAATGTTATTTTATATTTGGAAGGCCGATTAGAATGAGATGGTAACTTACATGACTAAAATAAAAATATAACTTTATTTTTTTACTTATTTGTGACACTGAATTTTTGAAATGAAATAGTAATTTCTAAACGAAGTATAAACTTCCGACATATTTTTAAAGAGGTATTTTTAAAAGTGTAAATTGGGAGTGAGATTTTGAAAGCTTCTACAGGTTTTTAATTTGGATTCCGGTTCTGAAATGGAATGAACTTCTGATGAAAATTTCGTGCTACCTAAGTTAGTTCTTAGTGATAGTCAATAAATGAGTAGACTCGTGGTTTTGATTAAAAAACAAAAAGAGTAGACTCGTGGTTCTCTTAAGTCAAGTCGTCTTTGAGTCAAAAATGTGTAAATAAACGGACAAATGTGGAGACCACAGTTGCATGCGCAAGTCTTACGATTGGTGAATAATATAACCCTTTTTCGAATTAGTCATATGAATAATTTTCCTTGTAAAAAAAAGTCCAAAAGACTATTCTTGTCAGGTCACAACTAAGGCTGGCCATATTGTCTGTTAAATTTGATCTGATTTATTATCTCCCAGTGGATGTTTGGTCCTGAAAATTGAAAATGGAACAATGGAGCACAATGACTTTTGGTTCATTCACTATTAATCAGTGGTGGAGCTAAGTAGGGGAGAGCGAGTGTACATGCACTCATAACATTTTCAAAAGAGCTATACATTTCTTAATAAATTTGGTGTATACACTTACTGTAATACGTAAGTTTACACATATTCTTGACTTGTGTTCCTATTTAAAAAATCTTTGTATTCGTCCCTAGTAATGAGTCTTAACTTCCTCCTACATGCTGAGTTCCATACCATGCTACACGCTAGGTTCAATACTTTGTTGTGAGCGATGAAATCATAATTCAACTGGATCAGCTATCAATGATTCTCGAGACAGATTATCTGCAACAGATCATAAAACTATTAGAATAAAAAGACGACTGTGTGACCATTTTGTTGGCAGAAATTGATGAGTTTTATCTTTATTCATTCTATGTTTAATTTTTGCTCTATATCTCTTATATTTAAGTCACTAAATATTGAATTAGTAACCTTTCAAAGAATTCGTTTTCCTGGTAATTTCTTCTCATATAAATATATGGTTTTCTAAAATTATTAAAATATAACAAATAAATAAATTACCTAAAATTATGGAAAATATAACAAATAAACAATAAACAATGACAAGTAAGCAAAAGAAACCTAAGATTATGGTAAAGCTGACACATAACTAAATCACTTTATAAATAATAGTATAGACTTGGTAAGATATTTTTTGTATTTGAAAACATAATAAAACTAACCATTAAAATTACGAGAGAAAATGTAATCTATTTATTAAATTTATACTAAAATAAATAGATTACATTCTTAAGAAAAATATTCTAGTGCTCTGAATCTTGAGGAAACTTAAGAAAAATATTTAAGATTCTGTGCTTTTGCGGTTTTGTGGCACACCCGTAGAGCCGGGTCTTCTCATCTTATTTACCCTGTGTCGGCTATACTCATGTCTTGGCTTGTGGGCCTTTCGGCTGTTTAATAATGATATTATAAAAAAGGAAAGCTACCAAACATATTTAAACTTTATGTCATATCTTGTGGTGATACTTCAATCATGGACCACGTCAAAATCCGATGGTTTCACAGAATTAGCAAAGGACAGATCTAAGAAATGGAAGAAGAGTTGAGAAACTTAAGCAAGGTATGGATCTATGCCTTGATCTCCATCTCTTATTGTTATTTCATATCATCTAGAATCTCCAAAGGTGTTCTTCGTCTCCTCTCCATTATTCCAGTATGCATTCTGTTTCTTGTTCTTCCTTTGTTCCTCTCTTCTTTGCACTTTAGCGGCAGTTCAACTCTTTTCCTCTCATGGCTCGCAAATTTCAATCTTCTTCTCTTTGCTTTTGATCAAGGACCTTTGTGTCCACTTCCCTCAAATCTCTGCCGCTTCTTCTGCTTCGCTTGTTTCCCCATCAAAGTCAGACAAAAACCATCTCCAAATGCGATCACAAATCGTAAGAATGAACCTATGCCTGAATGGGTTTTCGCTGTCAAGGTTTTGGCCTTTGGCGTCTTGTTACATGTCTATGAATACAGGGACATTTTGCCTCGGTTTGTTGTTTTGGCTCTATATTGTCTCCATATTTACCTTGAGGCGGAACTTGTTTTGGTGCTTGTCGGAGCAGTTGTATCTACTCTTCTCGGATGTGACATTGAACCGGTTTTCAACGAGCCCTACCTAGCCACATCTTTACAAGACTTCTGGAGTCGCAGATGGAACCTTATGGTATCAGCTGTCCTACGCTCAGCCGTCCACATTCCAGTTAAGAGTCTTTTCACACGCTTTTTCAGTCCAAACATAGCTGTGTTGGTCGGGGTCATGGCCTCGTTCCTTGTCTCGGGATTGATGCATGAGTTGATCTACTTTTATGCAATACGTTTACCTCCAACTTGGGAGGTAACTTGTTTCTTTGTGTTGCACGGTGTTGCCACTACTACAGAAATAGTAGTGAAGAGAACACTGCGGTGGAAGCCACCGCACCGGGCTGTTTCGGGTCTTGCGGTTGTGGCGTTTGTGAGCGTGACAGGCGTTTGGCTCTTCCTCCCTCAACTGCTGCGAAACAATGTTCATGAGAGAGTGACTAGTGAATGTTTATTGGTTATTGGCTTTGTCAAACGCAAGTTGTTCATTTCTTCTTCATGATATCTTTTTTAATATAGATAACTACAAATAGTATTAGCAAAGCAATCAATAATTAAAAATTCTATTCAATGTGTGAAATTGTATTTGGAAGTGTGAGACGTTGTGTGCTTGATATCAAATTCAAGTCCAAGTGAGAAACATTTTTAACATGAGATCAAATTCGATCAAGCGCAACCAATCTAATAAATGGTTTGCAGAAGTTAAAGAAACCTCATGAAGTCAAGAACGCGTACGTAAACCTCCAAAGATTGAAACATAGTATTGTTTCTCGAAAGTTATCTAACAAATTAAACAAAGATTTTGAAGTACGAAAGATTGTCTAAGATTTGTTTATTTTGTTTGACTAGAGACAGTTCGATCTTGAAAATCATCCTTATATGTTAATTCGAAATCATTAGATCTCAAGTTATGCCCGTTTTATAAAATTTCATTTAAATTTCCATGTTTGAGTAACGCAGGAAAATTGAGATGTCCTTTTCTCTAACTTTTGTCCTTTTTAACTTTCTTACAACAACTGATGCAACTTTTTTTTTTACCTTAACGGATTTTGACATGTTTCATGTTGTGGATATTATGTTTATAATGCGGTCCACCGTCTCCGCTTGACCGAAACCAATGCTTCATCTTCAAATAGCGTCGAAGTTGGGTCTAAATGTTAGAAGTACCGAGCAAGCTTGCGTTTTGTTGGTCAGCGTCCTCCTCCAGCGGAGTTCCGGGATGGAAGCCAGCCGTCGCCGTCAATGTCTGCTTGGAGCCACTTTGGTGAGACCTGACTATACTTCTCTTATGGCTTTACTCTTGTTGTTTCTGGTTGCTCCAGTTTTCGAGAAGTACTTGGAGGGGGAGATCAATTGTTAGTCTTTTGTTCTAGTTTGTATTATGTTTAAAGCTTCCATTGTTTTGGTTAAGATTTGATCATAATTTCTTTGTGGTTTATGGGGTTTTTAAAACTTTTTGCACCGCTAAGTTTTCAGAATATTTGAAAAGCAGATTGTGGTTACATTAACATGTAACCAAACCTTCATTCTTGCGACGATAAATACAATCTTAGCAAAAAAAAAAAAAAGAATGCGGCACCCAATTAGCAACCCACAAAAACAGGGAAAAACTTAACAAAGGCTTGGATCTCTGCCTTCGTCTCAATATCTTACTGTTGCTACAACTCTTCAAAAATCTCCAAGGGTTTTCTTCTCTCTTCTTCCCAGCTTCATCACCTTTCGGCTCATTCCTCTCTTCCTTTCCTTCTGCTCAATTCTGCGTTTTCATCAGGGGCAGTCCGAGAAAAAAAACTGTGGCGGTAAGTGTCCCGTCAACTTTTTAATGTTCCTTAAGTGGCATGAAGTTTGTATTGGAGCTATGGTGGTACGTGTCCCGTCTATTTTTTTTTTTAATTTCCCGTCTTCATCACATTAAAGATTGAACTCAGAGGCAGTTCATGAGTTTATTTTAGAGTATTTTACATCATAAGGCAGTTTCTAAATTTTTATTACATCAAAAGATAATTTCAGCTACTAGGGTAGTTTATTTTGGTTGTTTGCTTTGATGCTCTCAACTAAGACCAAACCAAAATTACATTTTCTAACTAGTGGGATCTATCATCTTCACTCTCCTAACTTTCTTCTCAATTAATCTTATTCTTTCTTTCCTTTCTAGCAGAAAATTGATTTTAGAAAACTCATTGAAAAAACTAATAAAAAAGTCAAAGAGTATCTCTTGGCGAAAATGCTCTCTGCTCCGGAACCCGATGAGAAGCTTTGCACACTGGATATTGCACTCCACTAGCTCTTTGTCCAAGAGTTTCTTTCCTGTTTTGGAAAGTTGACTTCTGATCCACGCTCTGCGATCTCACCAACCTTGCTCCCCTTTTCCTCTTTTGTTTTTCAAATCGGAAGAGAACCTCGAAAAACTCCCTCCTCGCCGGTCTCCACCGTCTCCGGCGGGTGTCCGACCATGGTAAGCATCACGCTCTATCCAGTTCCGGTCCCCACTCCAGCAAAATACGCGACCTCCCCTGCTGCCTTCTGAAAACACGAAAGAGCCGACTAGAACTCCTCTTAGTGTCAGCTTCTGTCCGTTGTTTTGAGTCCGTTGGTTTCTGTTTCTTAAAGACATCTCGCTTTCCCTTCTACTCTACTAGTTTAAACCTCACAACTTGACACATTTCGCCTGCCTCCGCCAGTGCTTCGGTCCCGTCTGTTCTTAACGCTTACCTCGAGTCCAATCCTCCGACTCCAGCTTCACTTGTCTCTCTATACGCCTCAGACTTCACCGACCAACGATGTCTCGCTACACAGCAGAGGAAAAAGGAAAAGCGATTTCTTATCAGCGGACTGAGCAGCCTCGTATCCGCGTCAGAGCTCCAGACTTCGACCCATCGCAACTCATTAGAGATAACGCTCTGACTCTAGTAGGCCGTTTGACAAACCCTAAAGAGCAGAGAATGGCTGCAGTCCTCTCCTTTTTACCAAGACAGTGGAATCTGGTAGGACGTACTGCAGGTTCGGATCTTGGTAATGGTTGTTTCCAATTCCGGTTTGACGACGAAGCAGACCTGCGAACAGTTCTCCGGGAGCAACCCTACCAATTTGGACGCTGGATGATCCTCCTCCAGCAATGGGAACCTATCATCTCTGCCTCCTTCCCATCACAGTTACGCTTCTGGATCAATCTGAAAGGTATCCCACTCCATTACTGGCATGAAAAGTCGTCAAGAATATAGGGTTGGAGCTTGGGCATCTTGAAAAACATGAAGTGACTAGATCTGCAGCCCGGGTTCGCGTCACAGTAGACGGCCTGAAAACCTTAATCAAATCATTGGTCCTAGAATTTGACTCGGGGGAAGGAAGTGTTATCACAATGGAGTATGAAAACCTTGGCAACCACTGCTCTATTTGTAACCGTTTGTCTCACCTCCGGTTCCAATGCCCTGATAGACCTCTGGAAGGCTCTGGCACCTCAGAGATGCAGGCATACGGAAGAGTACCACCACCCAAAAATCACACAGATAGAGAGCGTCCGGTTCATACCACCTCTTCACAGCGTGCTGATCGCCTACCGGAGTTTCAACAAAGACTTGACAGACACGGTAGCCCCTTTGGGGAAAGAGTGTCAGCATCTACGGTTGGCGTTAGGGATCCTAAAAACAAAATCACACCAGCTTCTGGAAGAGATAGTCACGACCGCAAGAGATCCAGCGACATTGAGTTGAGATTGAAAATAAGGAGGTTTCCCCTACGCGGAGACAGGACAAGGACGACCATCGTTTCGGCCATCACTCTCCTCCTTATTCTATGTCGCGAGCACGGAACTCGGCCTCTCATGAGAAACGCCGTAGGAAAATCTTCCCACCTCCCCCACCTGAGCTTCAGCACCCGGAACGAGGCAATTTCCACAGAGAAGATCGAATTGAAATAGCACCAAGAGCAGGGTTTGAACCAGTTCCAAACACCGCTCTCAACACACGCACTTCCGGAGCAGAGTATTCCACCGGTCCCCTCTTTGGAGATGGTGATGGACGAACTGCGAGAAGCAACACTTCAATATACTAATCATCCGGATCCGATTGAGAGTGCTGCCAGGAGACAGCGTGTGCTCGATGGAGAAGTACATGGACTCATGGAGAAGACAGCAGCGAGCATTATTGCTGCGGCTTACGAGCTCCACCAGCAACAAAGCCTAAGGAACGCCGTGTTACAAGTAACCATCCTTTGCAGACATGTCTCAGGCTGTAGCAGCATCCACAAACCAAGGAGTCGTGCCACCTCCCAACGTCATTCTCCTCCCTGCATCTTCGTCAGCGCCTGTAACGAAGCGTAGAGGCAGACCTCCGAAGGCTAAAAAGCAGAACCCCAGCCCGGGAACCCTTGCTGGTGTGAGTTCACGCAAACGAAACTTAGTAAGAATCCACGCATCACCAGGAGGACATTCTTCGCAGAAATCGCAGTCTTCAGGGTCCCGGTCTCCTTCAAGGAATGTGGATACTCCAGCACCTCCTACTAACAACTCTCAGCTGTCTCCACAAGATGAGGCTCAGGTGGATTTTCACCACAGGCGTCCTCCTCTTCCTTAGCGCTGCTGAGTTTGAATTGTTGTTGGCTGGGGAACCTCACAACAATTCCAAGATTGAGAGATATACAGCGACGTATCTCTCCCGACGTGTTGTTCCTCATGGAAACAAAGAACCCGGACGAGTTTGTTCTTAAGGAACTCCAATTCCTGGACTATGAGTCACATTTCCTTGTATCACCTCACTCCCCTGGCGGAGGAGGACATTGCTCTATTCTGGAAAAGTAATGTGAATGTTTCTATTGTTTCCTCGTCTCAAAATGTCATCGATACTGTTATAATTTTCACACAACAACGCTTCTTGGCCTCCTTTGTATATGGTGAGCCTGATATCTCTCTCCGACCTGCATTTTGGGAAACACTGTCGTCACAGTTCTCTGAGAGAGACACGCCCTGGATAGTCACTGGTGATCTAAATGAAATAGTAGACAATAATGAGAAATCAGGGGGGCCTGCTAGAGCTGAGAGTTCCTTCAGCCACTTCCGGAGCTTCCTTTCTCGGAGTGATCTTTTCGACTTGCGGCATACCGAAAGCTTCTTATCGTGGCGTGGACAACGTCATACACATTTGGTTCACTGCCGGTTGGATCGCACCCTCATCAATAGCTCATGGCATGACGCCTTTCCCATGGGACGATGTCACTATCTCCGATTTGAGGGTTCAGACCATAGTCCCCTCCTCACCATGCTGGACACGAAAAAGAAGAAATCTGCGCGTATTTTCCGCTACGACCGACGACTCAAGGATAATGAAGACATCAAGCACCTCATTGAGACAACCTGGAACTCCGACTCGACTCTCTCTATTATCCAACGTCTCGGTTAGTGCAAAATTTTTTTAGCTTAATGGTGTAGGGAGAACCATATTAACAGTCGACTAACCATCGAAAGATTGAAAACCGAGCTTGAGGAAGCTATGTCGGTTACCACAATGGAGGAAACCCAAATAATACGCATCAATGCGGCTCTTATCAAAGCTTGCCAAGAGGAAGAAGCTTTTTGGAAACAAAGAAGCCGTTTACTTTGGCTGACGCTAGGGGACAAGAATACGAGCTATTTCCACGCAGTAGCTAAAGGAAGAAATAGCAGAAATAGATTCTTTGTTCTTGAAACTGAGCAAGGCGAGCCTACATTTGAAGAAAATCTTATTGGTCTTGAGATCTCTAAGTTTTTCCAGAATCTTTTTACGGCCTCGGAGACTGTGATTGCTGATAGTGTATCTACTGCGTTGACACCCCGAGTCACCCTGAGTATGAATGAAGCACTGACATTCATTCCATCCGCAGCTGAGATAAGGAAAGCACTCTTCGCCATCCACCCTGATAAGGCGCCAGGTCCCGATGACTTCTCCGCTAGCTTCTTCCAATCTCACTAGCCGACTATCAGCTCAACCATTGTTGCGGAGGTCCAACACTTCTTCAGATCAGGAGCAATGTCACCAACCATCGATACTATGTACGTCCGCCTGATACCAAAAGTATTGGGAGCTAAGGTGGTTTCAGATTACAGGCCGATCGCCCTTTGCAGCGTCTACTACAAAATCATCTCCAAGATACTGTCACTACGCCTCAGACCAATCCTTGGAGATATAATCTCGGAAAATCAATCGACGTTCCTCCCCGGAAGAGCTATCACCGACAATGTCTTGATTACACATGGGATTCTTCACCACCTAAAGATCTCAGAAGCTAAGAAGCATTGTTTCATGGCGGTTAAAACCGATATGAGTAAAGCTTATGATCGGTTGGAATGGACTTTCATCCGACAGGTCTTTGAGCAGCTGGGTTTCAGCGACATTTGGACGAACTGGGTCATGCAGTGTATTACGACAGTCTCTTACTTTTATCTAGTGAACGATTCGGCATATGGGAACGTCACTCCGCATCGGGGAATCTGTCAAGGGGATCTTTTATCACCGTATATTTTCATTATTTGCGGAGAAGTCCTCTCTGGCCTTTGTAAAAAGGCGCAAGAGAACGGACTTATGACAGGACTACGACTGACCCGCAAATGCCCTAGGATCAACCACCTTCTCTTGGCAGATGATAAGATGTTTTTTGTCAAAGCGGATGAACAGAGCTCGGGAGCACTCAGAGATATACTTCAGCAGTACGAAACTGCGTCCGGACAGCTGATCAACAACGCCAAATCCTCTGTATACTTCTCTTCGAAAACACCACAGGTGACCAAACTATGTGTCAAACAAATCCTTGGTATCGAAAAAGAAGGCAGAGTTGGCAAATACGTCGGATTCCCGGAACTCTTTGGTAGACGCAAGAAAGATCTCTTTGCATCGATTGTTGACAGGATAAAACAGAAAGCAGTCTCATGGTCAGCAAGGCGACTCTCCTCTGCAGGAAAGCTTACGATGCTCAAATCGGTTCTTTCAGCTATTCCAACGTATTCCATGTCTTGCTTTGAAATGACGCTAGGTCTTTGTAACCAAATTCAGTCTGCCTTGACACGCTTTTAGTGGGATGATAATCCCTCAAGAAAGAAGATGTGCTGGCTCTCATGGGATAAGCTCACGGACGCAAAATCAGCGGGAGGACTGAGCATCCAAGATATCTACGATTTCAATGTAGCTCTCTTGGCCAAGTTGGCTTGGCTTATCTTCACCCGACCAGACAGTCTTCTGGCTCGTCTACACCTTGGAAAGTATTGCAACAATTCTCCCTTTAGCCTGGTGAAGTGCTCTTCCTCAACTTCCCATGGTTGGCGAAGTATTTTGGTTAGGAGAGACCTCTTAATCTCAAGGATGGGTAAGGTTATTGGGAATGGAGCCACGACAAAGGCGTGGAAAGATACTTGGTTCTCTCCGACGGTTGCTGCTAAACCTTTTGGTCCCCCTCGTGAATGTGACCAGGATTTAATGGTTGCTGATTTCCTGTCGAAATACGCCACTCACTGGATCCAGAGCAAGATCGAGCTGGTTTTTCCGGATTTTGTGCAGCAGATTATGAGTTTTGTACCAAGTTCGCTGGGTGCGGAGGATTCTTTTGTGTGGTATGGAACAAACTCTGGCCAGTACTCTGTTAAGTCTGGATACCTAGCACTCCAGGAACAAAAGTGACGCCAGATTACAGAGCCTCTTCAAGGAGAGCCTCTTGACTGGCATAAAGCTGTTTGGTCGATTGTCTCATCACCGAAGATGAAGCTATTTTACTGGAAACTCTGTCGGGGAGTGCTTCCGCTGGGAGCAAACCTGGCGTCTCGGGGTCTCATGGCAGCTAGCTCATGTCCCTATTGTGGTTTGGAGGAGACGGCCCTGCACTTATTCTTCCTTTATCCATTTGCGACCCAGATTTGGAGCTTAACTCCTTTCACCTCCCTTCTCAGTGCTTCACCCCAGCTATCACTTCATTCTGCTATTAAAGAAATCTCCGGAAAGATCTGTTTACCGCCTTGTGGAATCATTGGGGATCTGGCTTCATGGATATGCTGGTCTATTTGGACAGCCAGGAACCAACTGATTTTCGAGAATCATCACATCTCGGCTCAAACCACGGTGAGTAAAGCTCTCTCAAGCGCACGAGAATGGCATGCAGCAAACAGAGTTTGCCAAGACAAAAGGAATTTTTTTCACTCAGCGACGCTCCAGCGAAAGTGCCACCGGATACAGTTATTTGTCATACTGATGCAGCATGGGCAAAGGAGACAGGAGCGGCTGGTTTAGGTTGGTTCCTCGACAATACTCGGAGCAACCAAGGAATGGTTACCTCGAAGTTTCTCCCTCTGGTCTTGTCGCCTCTAATGGCCGAAGCACTTGCAATGCATGAGGCAATCATCTTCTCCCAGGAAAGTCTTCTCTCCAACGTCTGGTTCCGTTCCGACTCTCAAGGGCTCATTAGAGTTATCAACTCAAAGACCTATCCGATGGAGCTCTATGGAGTTTTGTCAGATATCGAGTTTCTATCATCGCACTTTTCTTTTGTCTATTTCTCCTATGTTCCTAGGGATCAAAACTTGATGGCTGACTCTCTGGCACAGAATGCTCTGCAATCTGCTCTCTTGTACTAACTCTTTATGGTTTAATCAAATTGGTGTTCAAAAAAAAAAAACTCATTGTCTCTCAATCCTTCCAAAATACAAATCTTAGATCTTTTGATTCATTTCTCATCGGATATCTTCTCCCATGAGTCAGTTTAAAAAAAATCAGTAAATCATGAGTCACGCAGCTCCACTTGTAAACAGTCCAATCGTTAGATTCTTAAAACCCATTATCATCCCTAAAGTGAATCCCGTATCTGTCTCCTATGCTTTTCATGTCTCTGGTTCCTTTTTTGGTCAACTATATCTCTGGTTCTTTTTGATTGATGATTCATGCTTTCTTTCTTCCTAAGTAATTAAAAGCAATTTATTTATCTTAACTTCACATGGCTATTTCGAAATTCACTATCCGTAGATTTGGATATGGGACACTAAAACTTGTTTCTTTCTTGGTTTTGGGTTTTAATCGGTTAGTCTATATAATATTTGTAACTTCCGAAGGTAAAAACACCCCAAAGAGAATGAAGATTGCAGGTTAAAAATCAATGGCGCTCTGAGATATATTTGCAGGAAACACTAATACAAAAAAGATGAAATTATCACAAAATTGCCACTCATTAAAAAAAAAACTAAAAACAAGCCTTGTAATTGTACACTCTCACATAAAAATGTATTAATTGTACACCTTCACTTAATTGTACCAGAAAACTTAATTGTATTAAAGAACTTAATTGTACACATTCACAAAAACACTATATTACATATATATGAACAAGACAACTCAGATTTACAACTCAATACCCCCTTATAATAAACCCTAAACATAAACCATAAACCCAATAAACTAAATCCTAACCACTTAAACTTAAAGGCAACTTTTAACCCTGCCACATATATGTAGATTTAGTGTACATGTAAACATCATAACTGTGGACAACATATGGATTTAATGCATATGTGTACAGCATAGCCCTGTGGACACCAAAACAAAATGATTATACAATATATATGTTCTTTTTTACAAGGATCGAATTTTCTCGATTCTTCGATTGGAAAAAGATGAGAGCATGATTTGGATAACTCATAACCACCATTCGTACTATCTGAGATACTCTATATCACTTTCTATTGATTTTGTAGCTCAATCTCTTATCAGATTTAGGTGTACACATGGTTTTCTGTACACATGGATAATGTTAAAATTTAGCGTACACATGTACATACATAAACAATAGAAAAATCCAGCGTACACATAGACTCACAAATGTTTTACAAAAAATCACATGTACACGGGTTCATTTGCGTTGCACAAGTAATAATATTCTAATAATTTTAAGAGATGATTTCGAATATCTTGTTTGAGTTTATTTGGATCATTTTAGGTTTCATTTTGGTGTATATGTTGCATTTGTTTGTTTATTGCATATCATAAAGGATAAAAATGCAATTTTGAAAGTTTTGGGTTCAAAAACAAAATGCTGCAAAAATTGAGGGGTCAAATGTGGAAAAAACAAAGTTCTCCATCAAAATAAGAGCTAAATGTATATATGGAAGTCTGGGGTCAATTAGATTGGATGTATCTGCAAATCAAAGAGTTTGGGACAAATCAAATTTAACTTAAAAATTAAAGGACAAAACGTGCAAATACAAGAGAGTTGACCATTGTTGCTTGAGTTTTCTTTTTGCGGTTGCAATTAGAGCTTCACGGCGGTAAGGAGTGAAGCGGCTCAGACAGGTGGTGTCGCGGCTTGATACTACATACAGTGAAGCTTGCCGTGGTTATGGTTACAAATGTGGATTGAGCTTTTGACTCAATCATAGTCGCCGAAATAAAATTGTCGCGATGGAAGAAGGGTTATTGATTGGGGCGTCTGTGAATGAAAGAGTGAAGGGAGACTGGAACTCGCTGCAACCGTAGTCGTTGAGAGCAGTTCCAGTGCTCGTGAGTGCCATGGCGTAAGCTGAGTGTGCGGGGGGGAAAGTGGTGGGAGAAGCTCGCCATGGGAACCTGACGCAGATGCAGATCGTGGAGGAGAAAAGTCTGTGGCGAGAAGCAGGTCGAGGCATAAATGAGCTACTGATGAGGATTGGAGTTCGCAATGGTTGTGGTTCAAGCTTACATGATGAGGAAGATATAGAAGCTCGAGGAAGATGATGTTACAAAGCACTTTGTTTGTGATGAATCTTGAACATTAAAATAATATATAATGAAAGGTTGTGGTAAATCCCAGCAAAAAAATGAATATATATATATATATTAAATTTAGTTAGTGTGTGTCATTTGGTTACAAAGCTATTTAGTTAGATTTTAGGTAAAAATGAATTTGGCTAGAGAAAACTAGCTTAGTAGTAGAAACTGCCTTCATGTGTAAAATAAAGAGTGATCTACACTTTAAGTCACATTCTGAGTTTATGTTATATTTCAAGTCACTTTCTACTGCAAAGGTAGTTTTTTACTGTTATTTTACAATCTTAACCTCCAACACAAACAAACACATCATGTGAAAACATTATGATTAAGTGGTCAAGATTTAATTTTTTACCCTAGGTTTGGAATTCAATTCCCAGAACTCCAGAAGATACAATTTCTTATTTATTAAAGGATATAAGACTATCGAAAAGTTTCAAAATAATATAAGCAGTTGTGTGATGCAAAAGCATGTCTATTAAAAATATCATACATGCTGAATCTTCTTTCAATCCGAGTGTTACATAGAAATTTTTATCGTGAAATTATCCACAAAACTGTTCATCAAAATCAAATATGTTGGAATTTTTTATTATATATTATATAATGATTTATTCAGTGTTAACAATAAATATATACATATATATCACTAGTTATCTAGAAAATTAAATTAAATAATAAAAAGTAAACTACATAACAGAAATGTTATGAAATATAAAATTTAATAAACTTGAAAATGCCATCTAATTTTGAACAATTTTTATAAAGTTATATATTTAGAAAAATGTAAAATATTACTCAATAAACATGCTAATGAGCATCTCCAAAAGACACTCTATAACATCAAATTTTAAAAAATTTCCTCTCCAAAAAATAAATTCAAAACTTCAAGATTTGAAGTTTTGAGTAGTGAAACTTCAAATATAGAATGTCACTATTCAAAAAATTCAAATTTCAAGTTTCATATTTTTATTTTTATTTTGATCCTTACCATTACATATTACGTTGTAAATATTTTGACGTTTATCTTTAATCCTTAAAAGTTTTCTATCTCATAAATATTTCAAATTTTCATATATAAATTTAAATTTTACACATAAAATTAAATAAAACTTTAAAATAAGATTTAAAATATTTTAAAATTAATTTAGACAACAACAATATTACAAAAGAAACTTAACAAATGAACTAATTGATCATATATGGTAATATTACAAAAATAGTTTTATAGAATAATGTGGTATTTTACTAGTAATTTAATATTTAATTATGTATTTATATGTAAAGTTTTATATTTTAGTGTAGCATTTTATTAATTAATATCAACATAATATTTATATATGTACTGTTTTTATAAATTTTTATGAATTTAAATTAATTATGATAAATATAATGACCATAGTATGAAATATAAATATTTTTGAAGTTAAGTTTGAAATTTTCTTTTTGAAGACTACCTCTAAATTTCAAATATGAATTTTTGTAAATTGTAAAATAGAGTATCTTTTTGAAGATGCTCTAAAAACTTCTAGCATGTGCATTTTGAAAATTACTAATGAGAAGCTTTTGTTTGTTGGTTGCTTCAAATGCAAACGTCCACATTTTGTTCCTATTTATGTTTTATCTTCATTGCCAGTTATAGATATGCATGGTTCCCAAGTTTTCATTTCAAATATTATTTAATTTAATAAAATAATTCGAAGCAAAAATCATTATCCCCAGTTTTACTGTTCGTATCCATTTGCATTTTTTTTTTGCATTTTACTTTGTGTTCCTTAATGAATCCTATATATATTATTTGATAAATATTTACAATATTTAAATGATGCCATGTATCATCACTAGAATGAGTTTTAGAATCTTTAGAAAAGTAGGTTGGTCCATCTAAACATATATTATACTATTATTAAACTAACCATAGAATTAATTATTAATGTATAAAAATTACTTTTTCAACATAATTACCAAATATGATTAAAATATATATGACAATTAATTATTTTGAATAATAAATATTTGATAACAATTTATATCATCTATCATTTTTCAATTTTTTTTTATATTATTAAAATAAATTAAACAATCACATTTAACTTATAATAAAATTTAGATTTTTCCATATATGTTATATCTTGAATTTTAAAAATGTTTATAAATTAATAAAGCTGCTAAAAATCCCACATTAAAAATTTGTGATCAAAGATGGAAATTTTTATAACAAGTACAAAAAATCATAAAACTATGTGAGTATGAAGTCTCATTTAATAGATCTTCAGATTAAAGTATATATTTATTTTAATATTGTTTACATTAAGTTATATACCATATAAAATACATAAATATATAGTTTCAAACTTTGCATTGAACATGTATTGAGAACTTAATATTTAAATATCAAAATTTACATTAAATTTTTAAAAATGACTATAACTTACTAAGAAAATTAAAATTTTCAATATCAATGAGTTAAAATTTTTGTTAATAAAAGATACAAATGATCATAAACTATATAAGTATGGAGCTTCAATTAATAGCTAACCATATTAAAAATATACTACATATATATATATGTTAATGTCATTTAAGTATAATTATATATCATATAAAATAGATAAAAGTGATTTATTGAATTTATTTACCATAAAATGATCGTAAATAAATAACAATAACTGTTTTAATTTATGTTTTTGCACCAATTTAATTATCGATTTAATAGTTATTAATTTTTCAATTATTCAATATATATATATATATATATATATTTCATAATTTGTAAAATTGTAAATAAATAAAGTATATAAAAGTATGTATATATATAATTATCATTCCGCCTAAGACGCAGTTCTATATAAAAGTATGTATATACAATTATCATTCCGCCTACGACGCGGTTCTTAACCTGGTAACATGTAAGAAGCTGTTACTATAACAACCAAATCCCTGTTTTCCATCTCCTAGAGTAGAGATAGCTTCCCATAAAATTTGCAAGTCAAAATGTCGGAATCTGCTAAACAATGTGTCTAGCTGTCAAATCAATTTTCACTGATTTTCTATTAAGAACGTGCATGATTCATCTGGTAATGTAAGAACATTTAATAACCATACCAAAATTTAAGTCAAAGCCTCGGTGATCGGAAACAAAAACAAAAAAGAAGATCTAGAGAGATGGAACAAGAACTCAAGAACTTCATCAAGGTTTGGTTTTCTGCAATCATCTCTGTATCTTATTGCTACTACTTATCAACCAGAATCAAACCTGGTGTTTTACGATTAATCTCTGTTCTTCCAGTTATTGCTCTGTTTCTTCTTATTCCTCTGTTTTTCTCCTCTGTTCACTTCTCTGGAGCCTCAGCGTTTTTCTTCACATGGCTCGCCAATTTTAAACTCATCCTCTTTTCCTTCGACAAAGGTCCTCTTTACCCACTTCCGCAAAACCTCCCCCGGTTCATCTTCTTCACTTGCTTCCCCATCAAGCCTCTGCAAAAACCTAAATCTCAAAACCAGATCCCCAAATGGGTTTTCGCCATTAAAGTTGTCATCTTTGGTGTGTTGTTACATACCTATGATTACAAACAACACTTGTCTCCCACTATGCTATTGGTTCTATATTCTCTGCATATATATTTGGAGCTTGAGATTCTCTTAATGCTCGTCAAAGTTTGGGTCTTTATCTTTCTTGGCTGTGACCTCGAGCCACAGTCCAATGAACCATACTTAGCCACTTCTCTTCAAGATTTCTGGGGTCGCCGCTGGAACCTCATGGTCCCGGCGATCCTCCGGCCAGCTGTTTACAACCCGGTGCAACGAATAACCGAAGGGAAAATGAGCTCTGATCGTGCTAGGTTTTTGGCGGTTTTGGCGACATTCTTGGTCTCAGGTGCAGTTCACGAGCTGATTTTCTTTTATATTAACCGTGAGATGCCTACCGGGGAAATCACTTGGTTCTTTGTGCTACATGGAGTTTGCACGGCGGCCGAAATAGTGGCGAAGAAGAGGACGTTTGTGGGGCGGTGGAAGATGAGTCCGATGGTTTCACGACTACTTACGGTAGGGTTTGTGGTTTTGACCAGTGGATGGTTGTTTTTCCCTCCTCTTATAAGGGGTGGCATGTTTGTGAGACTCCCTAACGAAGCCTTGTTGTTCATTGATTCTGTCAAGCACAAGTTCTTTAGGTTTGGGTCATAATTTGTGGATGTTTTTTGTTTATTGATAGCTGGATTATCGAATTATATTGCTTTGTGAAATTTCATAATAACACTAATTGTGATTCGTGGTTTTAGTTGATCATCTAGTGTAGACGTCCTGTCGTGGAAACGTCTCTGTCTTCAATTATATAATATGTAAATTTTAATGTCAACACATGAAAAGTTATGTTTTAAACTGAAAATCATCCCTATATATTAATAGAGGAACATTTGAAAAGATGTAACATCAATTTTGTAATAATTAAAAAAAAGTTCAATACTTATGTGTCAATCAATTAGGTAGTTAATTGAAAAAAAAAGATCCAATTCAATTAATATGTCTTGCTAGATATATTAAAGCATTAGTTATATAATATAATGTGTTAGTAAACATTATATTAACCCAAAATATTAAAAACAAGTATACCTTCCTTACATAAAAACTACGGAGTTACCTAATATGATTATATATTTATGACAATTAACGATTATAGATAATAAAGATTTGATAACAATTTGTGTATCATTTTTCATTTTTATTTAATTTTATATTATTAAAAGAAATTAAATAATCATATTAACCATATAATAAAAAATCAGATTTTTTCTTACATGTTATATTTTGAATTTTTAAAACAGCTATAAATTACTTTGAAAATTTTGTGATCAGTGTCTTAATTGTTTTTATTATAACAAGATACAAATGATCATAAAATTGTATTAATATGAATTTTTATGTAATAGACATTCACATCAAATTATATATATATATATATATATATATCTATTTTAATACCGTTTATATGTACCATTTAAAAATACATAGATATGTTAATTTTGGAATTTGCATTGAAAAAGTATTGAGATCTTAATATTTAATTTTGAAATTTTCATCGAAAAATATCACATCAAAAATTTTGAGATCAATGGTTTAAATTTTTTGTTACATGGAATATACAAATATTAATAAAACCATATGAGTAGGAAATCGCAATAATAAATGTTTATATTCAAATATACTATATATTTATGTTAACATCATTGAAATTTAATTATATACCATATGAAATAAATAAAATGATTCTTTTGATCTATTTACCATAAAAATATTGTAAATAAGCAAGATGTATTGTTTTGATTTATGTGATTACTCTAATCTCCTATATATTAATTGAGAAATGATTGATTACTCTAGCAAGTGTAAGATTTTATTAATTAATATTTTTCAAAAATCTTACAAGAGATCGATACAACGAAGATTTATTAATAAGCTATTGAAATCACCTAACGAGACATGAAGTGCATATCAAATTTGTTTTCCTAACCCTAACCCCCTTTCTATTCATCACAACACTAAAATGGAATATTTGGAAGTGTCGATTGACAATCTGAAATGGTAATATTTTTTTAAGTTCAGTCCATCGTTTTTCTCAAATTGACATAGAACAGTTTTTAGTGATTAACTAAATGGATCACGTGCATAGTAAAATGTGTTTTAGTTTAAAAATTATTGCACATCCAAAATCAATATGAACCATCATCATTTTCGTTTAAAATTTTGTTACAATAAAAATACAGGGTTGGGCAAAACATCTAAATCTAAAAAACGAACCAAGTCTTATCTAAAAAATAGTACTGAACTTTAACCAAAACTGGTTAGATATCCGAATGGGTTCAAAATTTTGGTATTTAAAGAACCGGAACTGAACCCGATCCGAACATAAATATTCTGGGTATTCGAATATATCTGAACCAGATTTATAAACTTAAATATATTAATTATTTTTATATTTAATATCTAAAAGAATATACACAAAATATAAGATGTTTTTAAGTTGTCTAATACTTGGAAATATATACAAATAGTAATAAGTACATGTTTAAAATAACTAATTGATACTTAAAATACCAAAATACTTAAAATATCTTTTGTTTTCCTATCTAAAAATTTAAGCTAAACCAATTTTTATGTTAAGTTTAAGAATTTTGGCATACATTATTCAAATTTATATGATATATTATTTTGATTTTTAGGTTTTGAAAATTTTAAAACATATATGAACTTTACCTTTTTAAACTTTTTAAATAGGTTATCTGAACCCAAAACCGAACCAAATCCACGAAAATCTTAACCGAACCAAAACCACAATGATCTGGACCGAACCAAATTAAATGGTGCTCAAATGTCTATTTATAATCAAATGTAAAGAATGTTATTGATAACAAAATGTATATTCTTTATAACATTTAAATACAATATTTTTTAAAAATATTCACTCTACACAGGGCGTGGATTATCATCTAGTTCTAAACAAAGGATTTAGCATATGATAACAGACATAATAGCTGAAAAAAAAACAGACATCTTACTCTTACTCTAGTAGAACATCTAGCCCACAAAAGGGCATATGGTTCGTTACAACAGCCTTAACCTCTTTTAATACCAGTTCAGTTTCTATTTGCGCTATCTTTGAGGAATGGTCTCAACGAGATGTTTGGTCATTGAGGATACTCTTACCTCAATAAAAGGGTTGGTCCAGAAGAGTATTTGCAACAGTACTTGTAAGTTGCGCATAATGTAAGTTGCGCATAATGAAAATTACATGCAATGAAAGTCAATAAAGAAGACTTGTTCAGAATGTTTTATGTTATCGACGTAATGGTTTTGTTCAAATATATACCAAGAGACTACAGCATGATTGGGACCCTGGTTTGAAACTTTGAGTCATATTTCAAGACTTTTTTTTAGTCATGATTAAATTTGATATTTAAATTATTTCAACATGCCCCAAAAATCATTAAAAATTTGTCTTGATAAAGCGTAGCCTAGATTGGTAAATTGTACAGTAGAACTCTATAAATTAATATTCTATAAATTAATAAATACTATAAAATTAATAAAATTTACTGATTCTGAGTTGGATCCCTGTAAAATTTGACACAATTCGATAAAATAATAAGACAATAATTTTTGTAATAATCTTGTGTAAATATATGGTCTTAATATAAACATAAATTAATAATTAGTTGTCATAAAATTTATATAAATATAATCAATATATTGTATAGTTTATTTTTCATTCATAGTGAAATTAATCTTTATTATTTCTTGATCTCTCTAAATATACTAATGTTATTTTGTCATTTTACAATTAAAATGTATTTTTATTTATCTTATACCACAAATAATCAAATAAAAAAATATAAGACTTGTATCAATGAAATTTAAGCAATACATATACCGTAAAACTAAGTATTTTTCATATGTATACATAAAAACCATTTTAAAGTGTATATAAATCTAAAAAAAAATTTTGTAAATTAATGACTTTAATAAAATATCAAAGTCCCACATTATTAATTTATAGAATTTTTACTGTAGTATGAAAAAATATAGGGTGTAAGGAAACTGAAATTTTCCTGTTTATCAGTCCATACTTTTTATTTTAATATTTAATTTAATGAAATACTTTTGCTTACAAATGAAATAAATATATTAATCCGCCTATCAATTGATATTCAACATAGCGTTTTTGGAGCCGTTTTTATTAAATACTCCCTCTATTTTTAGTGCACTCCCAATGGAGTTTTTTCAATCTAAAATTAAAAAAAAATATATATATATATATATTTTATATGTATATATAACCAGGAATGTGCGTGTAGATGCTCTCGCCAAGGAGGTGAGATGCAGCGGTGTTCTCTTTTTCCATATAGATCAGACCCAGCCGGACATAACGTCATTTTGGAACGATTCAAGGTCGACTACCACTTGTTCTTCGAAGATGGCTGTTGACAAATATATATATATATAATATTAATATTTAATTGTGAATATCTAAAATTTGCAGAAAGTCCAACCAAAAATATCTTCGTTTAAAAACTTTCGATTGAGTTTTCCGTAAACTTTAGATATTCACAATTAAATACTTATATATATATATATATATATATATATAAGTTGAAAATCCCCATTGAAACTGTTTTTACATGACGTTGTATATTTTCACACAAATTAAAGCATTTGATACAATGAGTTTTCTATCATTTCATCATCAACTGACCATCATTTCTCGTGAGGCATTATTCCACATTGACACTGAAGTTTGTTGACTAGAAATAATATTCATGTCATTAGGCTATTTTCCACCCATAATATTAATTTAGTGTCAACACAATATTATTTTACTGTAATTTCAGCATTAAAAAGGTTCTTCTCCGACTACAACACCAATTTTCACATTAAAAGTTATTTTAAAATGTTATAAGTATTCATTTTTTATTTAGATTTTATTTAACTGTATATTTTATTAATAAAATAAGTGAATAGTATTTTAGTGGAGTGAACAATATTTTAGTATGGTGAATAGTATCAAACTAAATTTAGTGTAAAATTATAATGTAACATTAAGATAGTATGATTTTTAGTGTTGGATTGGAGAAAATTTTTGTTTTATAATCACACTAAAATGATGTTTTGTAGTTGGGTTGGAAATAACTTTAGTATACATAGCTTTCTGAGACGTCAAGTATACTAAAACAAAAATATTCTAAAATATCATTTAAAAAAAATAGAGGAAGTAACTTATAAGAACACGCACACAGATTAATAAAAGTTGAGGTATGTCAAGTATTAAAATTTTGCTTTGATTTTGGTACCGCTCTCATGACTTTCACTATATCCCCTATACATTATTTGAGAAGTGATTTGTCACATGTTCTCTCTACAATTATTTTCACAAAACAAATGGGACATATCTATTAAAATTGATGACATGGCTTATAGTTAAATATAACATGAAAAATTACATTCAATGTTGATTTATATTTTTAGTAAACTTTTTAAAATATGGTAATAACTCATACACTACATTTAATGTTGGTTTATATTTTTTGTAAACTTTTTAGGATATAGTAATAGCTCAGATATCATCATTAAAATAAATATATTAAAATATGACATTAAAATTTCGAAATTTGATATAATTTTATATTTTTCAATTATAAAAAATTATTACTAAATTTTCAAAAATTATTCTTCTTTTTAAAAAAACAATTATAAATTTTTAGTTGTTAAATCATTAGTTTCTTATATATCTACAAATTTTAAAAATACAGTTTAATTTTAATTTTTGATGATTAAAAATTTTTTTACCAAATTTTTTTAATTTTATACAAGCTGATTTAATATATTTAACCAAAATAGATAGAAAATATATCAATATTATAATTTTAAATATATACATACATATTCTTAAATACAATTTAAAAAACATAGTTATTTTATCTTAATTTTATGTTTAATTAAATAAATTTTATATTAAAATACTGATAAGAAAACAATTAAAATCTACAATATTAATAAATTTTATTTTAAAATACAATTTTATTTTTACTGCACATGGTGCAGGAAAACACCTAGTAACCAATTATCTAATTAGCAGTAAATAAATTAATAAAAAATAAATCTTGTATACATTTTTTGAGAAGTGATTTTGCCACATGTCCTCTCTACAATCATTTTCACAAAAACAATATGACATGGCTACTAAAATTGATGACATGGCTTATAGCTTAATATGTCAGGAACAATTACGTTTAATATTAATTTATATTTTTGGTAAACTTTTTAAACTATGATAATAACTCATATATTACATTTAATATTGATTTATATTTTTGGAAATGATTATAGAATATGTTACTCATACATCATCATTAAAAAAATATTCAAATATGACATTAAAAATTTCGAAATATCCTTTAATTATATATTTTTAAATTATACAATATATTACTAAATTTTTTAAAAATGTATACAACTTTTAAAAAAATTATAAAATTTTAATCGTAAAATCATTAGTTTCTTATATATCTAGCAATTTTATAAATACTGTTTTATTTTAACTTTTGATAATTATACAATTTATACAAGTTTATTTGATATATTTAATTAAAATAAATAGCTATAAAACCTATATAAGATTATTATTTTAAATATTTACATGCATATTCTTAAATATAATTTAAAATAAACAAAATTATTTTTATCTTAACTTTTATGTTTAATTAAATTGTATTAAAAATATTGAAAAGAAAAAATAAACTAAAATATTTATAAAATTTTATTTTTAAATATAATTTAAATTTATCTGTTAAAAAATAATTTAAATTTAAAATATTTTTACTGCACATGATGTAGGAAAACAGCTAATAGTAGAATATGGAGGAAGTAACTTATAGAAACATGCACACAAATTAATAAAATTTAATGTATGTCAAGTATTAAAATTTTGCTTTGATTTTGGTACCGCTCTCATGACTTGCACCGTATAACTAATTATCTAATTAACAATAACTCGATTAATAAAAAAATAAATAGTAGAATATTAAAATTCATGTAACACAAAAATAAATAAATTTAATATTTAAAAATGAAAACATAATATAATTTTGAAACACTAAATCTCTAAAATGTTAAATATTAAAAAATCGAAGCGTCAAATATTCATTTTGAACCCTATATGAAGATTTGAATGTCCATGCATATACTATATAGTATATACCACATCAGAAGTTGTTTCAGTACATTAAAAACTACATTTCTTTTTGTCAGCATATTAAAATCTACATAAATTAAAAGTATTAAGATTTTGATATTTATTAATTTATAAAAGAAATTCCTTTTAAAATTTAAATATTTTAAATATTTACTTTATGGTGTTGTATACTCAAAATATTCAATAGATTCAGCTTTTATCTAGTTTCTAATGTAAATAGATCTTTTTTCCTTATATCCCCTTGAAGTTGCAAGTCATAATATTAACTAGGTGGACGACCCATACGCATGTGCGGGCATAAATATTATTAGTTTATATTTACATATTATGATATATATATATATATAATATTTATATTTACATGTATAAAAATTACATATATACTATTCAATCTTTGTGGTTCAAAATTATAGGGCATCTAAACATTATTCAATTGACGATATAATCAATCTACATTGATGTTTAGATTATTATCATATACATTGGTATATAAAAAAAAATAAAAATGCAGTTATTTATGTAGTATTCGGACGGTATGTTTCGTTTTGATGATTAATGAAATATTGAAGTAATTTCATCGAAATATATGGAAATCAATAGATTGACTTAATTGTTTAACATTAAGTAAATAAAGATTTTAAAAATATCAATCCCGTCTGATGAGTATTAATCGGATTAATTTACAATAAAAAACCTGCGTATAAAGTAATTGTACAGAGGGAGTATTAAATAAGATTGATAATTAACCCAGCTGTTTAAATTTATGAATTATTATGCATTTAAATTATAAAAGAAAAATATTTAAAAGTAGAACAATAATAAGGGAAAAGATACGATTAATGGTTGTTATAAAAAATGAATGCCATGTAAGAATCTTTAAATGTATGATAAACAAAACCATTAACAGTCATAAGATCAGCATAGGAGCATGGACTTCTTATGACATGTAACATCTCACGTAACTAATAAAGTTCACTGAGACAATCATGACATTTAGCCATGACAGATCCACGTGTATAAGTCCTACGTTGAGGTCTCCAATCGCGTATCTTATTATCCCAGACAAAAGTGGTAGGAAATTCCGTATAAAGATAACGCTGAGCTTGTGGATAAATAGCGTTACACTTCATCCATGACATGAATTTGAGCTTCGAAATAGTCGAGGTTGGTACATAACGACTATCAGACTCGATAGGTATATCGGGAAGATGAAATAGCAACACCATCTTCTTGGTAGTATATGATAATATAATTAAAAGTATAATAATCGTCAAACATAAATCATATTGTTCTAAAGATAAAGAAAACACGTACAATCGAAAACCACAATTAGTAATAGAAATTTTAAAATATTTATTAAGAGAAAACAACCTTGAATTTGAAGATCATTCATATTTCGCGTTTTCCAAGAAACGGCATATACGTGATTAGAGCATACTAATATTTATATTATATATATATGGAGGAGGAAAAATGAATCGATTAGGGTATCCAATTTATAGATTAATGGTCTACTAGCTTTTGACCCGCGTCTCCGCGCGAGTGTTCGTTCATGTATTAAACTGTTAAAAAACTCATAATAATTTTTTATGTTCTTGTTATATATTCATAATTTTTGACCACTTTATTTAGTTATCAATGTATTTAGTGTTCATTTCGGTACCTATGACATTGTGTTTTTATTCTATTGTGTTTTTGATCAGTCGACATTGTAAAGTAAAATGAAATTGTAAAATATTAAAATTTAAAGTATATTTTCTTTGTTTTATGAAATTATAAAATTAATGTTCGGATTTATAGTTTATATATGCTCAATAAAATTATAGTTACAACATTTTTAAAACAAATATATTTCGTAATTAAAAGCATTGATTAAAAGTAATGAAAAACAACATACAAAATAAAGTGAACATGTTTGGTAATTTTATTAGTCAAACCTAATTTAAATTAAACAATTGGGCCATTTGGTTATAATAAAAAATTAGGTCGTTGATAATTTAACAAAATGGATCATCTTATATACAAATTATATAAAAGGTTATAGCTGGGTAACAATAGAATTTAACCTAAGCCCATAATATTGCAAGCCCAAAACAATAGAATTGTTGGATAACAAACACTGGAATATTAGGTGTAGAGAATATAAAGTTAACGAAAATTAAGATGAAAAAGGCTAAAACGACAGTGTTTTAACGGCAGTGGCATTAAGATGTAATTTTTGTAGAAAAGTCAGGGTTAAGTACTATTTGTACTTTCCTTTTAATAGTTTAGATTAACGATAAATATAATTAGGTAACAAAATCTATATTAAAATATTTTATATACGATTAAACCTTTAAATGTACTGTTAAGATATTGAATCTGTGATAATTATGTAAAGTTTCAGAAAAAATGGAAAATTTATAATGTAATATATTGATATAATAAATAACTCTGGTTTAGTTTTTGTTTATTATAAATTTTTTTTTCAAACTCATATGATTGGGTTTATTATAAAGTTTTGCTTCTAGAGAGAAACGTGCGGGATAACAGAGGGGGGAAAAATGTTACGTTTTATACAAAATTGAAAATACCATTTTTTGGTCTTAGTGTTACGACTTATACCACTTTTTTTATTTACAAAGTTTTGTATCATAACTTATTAAATAGATTATGCTATCGGAATCTTTTTTTTTTTAATAGAAAAAATCATGAATTTAAGTAAATTAGTATGTCATCAGAATCTATATAGGAAAAATCATGTATTCAAGATAAATTGTTGCTGCTCTTGATCAGTTCTTTTTGTATGATTTTTGCTTTTTCCAGTCGCATATATTCACGTGTATCAGCATCGACAGAGTCTAAATTTGTTAGTAATATCTTATCATCTCGTTCTCGTTCTTTTATGGCTAATTTTTAGCCTGATTTTGGAGACATAATTGCAGCAACTCATAATTTTTACTTCTAGTTGATGAACTTTCTTTTAAGAAATTAAGGATTTGTTCGTTTGATGAATTCACAGAGTTAGTAGATGAATTATTACCTTCAGCCATTTTTCTCTTCAATTTTGCTTTCTTTGATCCAATAGGACGTTGTGATGAATTTGATCCACCTTCTTCACTGCTTAAGTTGATTGAAAATGAAGAAAATCCAGGAGACTGTGATGTTGGAGATCCAACCGTCTCGTTTCCAGCAGTGGGAGTTTCTGGAATATTAATGTGGACGTTGTCGCTAAACCTCGGAATATCCTTCATCAAGACCCACACGTGATCAAACTTAAGACCTTTTTTAAGTTTTGGATCTTGTACCAATAATTTCTTTGCTCTGTCCATCTGCATTGATATTTAAATAAAATTATGTTTTGTAAATATTCAAATATCATATATATAAAGTAACAAATTTGTTAAATATTAACTTACTATATCTTGCTCGGATGCTCTATTTGGATGCATATTCTCCACTTGATGCACACAACTCTTCAAATTTCTAACATCATAGAGAATGACACTCATCCTACCTTGTAAAGATCTAGTGTTTCTACTCTCCCAACTCTCAATTTTTTGTTCATTGTAACTTTTTTCTATTTTCCCCATAATTTTCTCATAGCTTGGTTATTGCTAACTATTGGATCTTGTGAAATTTCTAAATACACTTGACATAATAACTCATCTTCTTTCTGGCTGAATGATGAGCCTCTATTTTTTTCCATATTTTTTCTAAAAAGAAAGAATTGTTTGAAGTGTAAATTTTTCTTTACGAGAAGTCTATTATTTATACACAAGAAAGGATGGATAAGAATACAAATACATGGACACAAATATGTTACACAGATTTCCTTATCTATAATGTTGGATATCTTGGATACACTGATGATAAGGTTTCAATCTAACGGTGGACAACAAAAGAGATGTGATGAATGGCATAGATGAGATTCACAGATTTTTCCTTATGTAAAATCTTGGATATCTTGGATAGGATGATGATAGGATTTCAATCTAGTGGTGTATAGCAAGTGAGATATGATGAATGGTGTAGATGAAATTCTCAGATTTCCTTATCTTATTTAATAGTAACATTTTATCTATAAATACACATATAGATGTTACACAAACATCGACAACTTTTTTCTTACCAAAAAATGAATTTTAATATTGGAGGTCCATCTTTTTCTCACAACTCTTCTTCTTCAGACTCATCTGAGTTTGATAAATTTTTGATGGATGACATCGAAGCAATGGATAGAGAAGAAAATATTGCTATCAATTTGTTTCTCAACAATAACCGCCTTCTTCACGAAATCACTCACGAAAACGATCAAGTAAGTTTTCGAGGGTCTATGCCTGGTCACGCCGTTATACACCGTGACAGAGAAAAAGCCCAACAAAATCTGTTCAATGATTACTTCTCAGACAATCCTGTGCACGGTGAAAAAGAATTTCATCGCCGATTTCGAATGTCGAAAAAGCTTTTTATTAACATTGCTAATGGTGTTAAACAACATGACAACTACTTCACTCAACGATGTGACGGTTTAGGAAGATTGGGCTTTTCAACCTTGAAAAAAGTAACAGCTGCCTTTCGGATCTTGGCATATGGCATGCCTGCTGATGCCACAGACGAATACATCAAAATTGGAGAGTCTACGGCAATCGAATGCATGAAGCGATTTTGTCGAGCAACTGTAGAAATTTTCTCGGAGTGGTATCTCAGGTCACCAAAAGCAGAGGGTGTCGCTAGGCTTCTCCACGTCGGCCAACAACGTGGATTTCCCAGAATGTTGGGTAGTTTTGATTGTATGCATTGGAAGTGGAAAAATTGTCCAACTGCTTGGGCCGGACAATTCGCAGGTCGCAGCGGAGCACCCACAATCATTCTTGAAGCAGTTGCCGATTATGATTTGTGGATATGGTATGGCATGCATACTTTGGCATGCCAGGAAGCAACAACGACATAAATGTTTTGAATTCATCAAATTTATTTTCAAAACTTGCTCAAGGTACTGCTCCTCCTGCTAATTACATTATTCAGGGAAATGAGTATAATATGGGTTATTATTTAGCCAATGGTATTTATCCAAAATGGTCAACTATTGTTCAAACTATAAGAGATCCCCAAGGTCCGAAGAAAAAATTGTTTGCAGCAAAACAAGAAGCATGTCGAAAAGATGTCGAACGTGCCTTTGGAGTTCTAAATCGAAGTTTGCTATTATAGTAGGACCTGCACGTTACTAGAAGAAAGAATACATGCATGATATAATGACAGCGTGTATCATAATGCATAACATGATAATCGAGGATGAACGTGATATCAACGCACCAATTAGAGATGCAAGGTCAGCGCCTGAGGTAACGGTTGAAATAGCAGTGAATGAATATACCCGATTTCAATAATTTCTAGCTCGGAATCTACAAATTAAAAATAAAGAGGCTCACTTATCGCTTCGGAATGCATTGATTGAGCATATATGGGAGTATTACAAAAATAATGTTTGAGTAAGTTGTTATTTTATATGTAATTTTCTAAAGTTTGTGTGTATGTGTGTTGCTTTTTTTGTCAGTAGTGTGTTGTTTTATTATATATGTAATTTGTATTATGTTTATTACATAATATTATAATATTGTGTGTTTTTTAATATTTAAAAGTATGTTTTATATGTCTTTGTGGAGTTTATCATTATTAGTAATTTTTGTTATTGTCAAGGACTATAATGCAAAAAAATAAATTTTAAGAATTTTTTTTGAGGATTCATGGTTGGAGTAATCAAACCTCAAATCCTCATTTTGAGGTTTTTCTCCCCTTAAAATGAGGTCTTGGGTTGGAGATGTTCTTAGCATGTTAAATTATTATGCTACTCTATAATAAGAATTTTTATAAATAATATCATAGCCAAAAACTTAAGTATTTAACATATACAAATAGAGTAATCAATAAAAAATAATCAATTAAATCAATATTGGATCGAATTCGAATGTAGCACATTGTCCTCTGTCTGTGACCAGAACTCTTCCTGAAATGACAACAATTTAAATATTTTTGTGACTATGTTAAAAGATGTCAGTACTATTAAAATGCTTTAGAATTTAACTTTTCTCAATGCAGTTAACTCGCCAAAAACGCAAAGCTAAGAAGGTTTTATGGTTTTAACTGAGCCCCTAACTTTTCATATCTAATTCTCGTGCAAGATTTCTTGAAGCTTCGCACTCTAACTCACACCTACTGTGTAGTATTGTTGATGAAATACAAATAAGAATAATGTTAATTTAGATACAAGTTTATTTGACAAATATGAGTTACTTAGACTAAGAATAGTAATTATCTTTTATCCTTAAGCATGAAATTAATTTTAGTTAGAGGTACACCAAACATCTCCTCATAAGGATCATCCACAGACTCAATTAAAGTTCCAAATATATTAACACATCCTAACAAGTCTACAAAAGTCAATAATTATTAGGATATTAAATTAAATTAATAATACATAACATATTAATTCATTATACCGACCAGCAGAATAACCAAATGAGACTACATACCGATTGAATACGTGTTATCGAAATTCATTTGGAGAACTTGTTGGAATGGGACAGCTACAAACATTGGGTTTTCTGTAAGTGAAAACCCATAATTACATATGTACTTTCGACAAATTTGATCTGGAATTCATGTGGTGTATTTCTAATCAAATCATCGCATGGTGTAACTTAAAATCGTCCGAATACCCTCCATTGATTTTCAGCGAAATAGCCAAAATATTACTTATCAATCAAACTATTAGGGATTGTAATTTCGATTCTGCAACCCTAATAATTCATTATCATAAAAATAAATTACTTACACAATAAATAACAGAAAATGAAATACTAAACATGGAATTTAACTTACATTTGGGCAAGACACAATCAGATGACGCTCTATCTGATTAGGAGCAGTTTTCGTTTCCCATACTCGTACTATTTTTGCCCAAGCTTCGACATTGCTCGATGATTCAGTGAGATCCAAAATTAGGGTATTGTTGTGTGCCATGAAATTCGTTTTTAAGATTTGCAAAAGCCTCTGCAGTTTCTTTATGAGAGAGAGAATAAGATATTTGAAATTTGATGGAGGCGTTTGATATGATCTTTTTGAACAGTTTAGTCTTTTTAAGTGGAATAATAAAATTATTGCAAAACTTTTATATGTGACCGAGTACCAATGTTCACATTATTAAGATAACGACTTAAAAGAAATTTTACTTATTATTTAAATTTTTAAAAATGAATATTTAGATAGAGTGAACATAAAATTATACATACCAAAATCTTATTCAATCATATTAACTGTGAAATTACTTAATCGATTTCGGTCATAAATATTACGAATTATGTTTTCCTTAATGACTTCTAAATAAATGATTGAAATACGATCATATTAATAATAATACATGTAAACATCAATAATATTTTATAAATAGTTTTGAGGGATTTAAGTGGACCCTAACTTACACTTAATAAGGTTTTTAATACTATTACAGACCAGATACATTAAAAACTTCACTAATCTATGGTGGATTAGTGATGAATCTAGAGCACCCTCCTGCGTCTGTAATTCTTGGTGTACCTAATAATTTTACAAAGTAATAAAGAATATCAAACACTACAGAAAACTTCATAAATAATAAACTATAGTATTACTTAATATTGTGCTAACCTCCTAAGTTGTAGTCATCACGCCAAAACATAAGAACAACATATGTTTTAAGGCCATTCATCCACCTCTGTATATTCTTGAACAATAAATTTAGTTTCAACCGAGAAAATTATAAGATATATAAATGGCAGAAGAAAATTAAATCAAAGTATTATATTTTATACCTTGAATCATTTATCTTGAAATCAAGAAAAGGGAAATAATCTCCGAAAAGAAAGATCATGCGGTGAGTCTTGAGTATAATAAGGCAATCCAACATAGGTTAGGATACCTACCAAGTTTACAATGAAATTGAGTAAATATCATCAATTTTATAGTTCGTATTACTGTATTAGGTATAGAAAGAATTTGACATATCGATGGTGTACATGGAGTTCAAAAATACCCTGTATAATCTTATCATAAGAGACAAAATCATACATGCATGTTTTACAAGAAACGTCAATCCAATCAATAATAGTTTGATCAACGAATTTGATTTTGTTGTTAATATTTCTTGTATCTCCATCATTAGGAACCACTTCAAATTTATAGAACACACTCCATTCATCCTCTGCGTGACGAACAACCTCATACTTTTTGAAATATGTTTTTGGGATAATTGCTTCGATTTTACATCCCTTTTTTATACAGAATTTTAAGAAAATAAGATAATATGATATAACAATAACGTCTTCATCATAAGAGAAAATGTAATCAAATAAAAATGGAATAAAACACATAGATTGTGGACAATAAAATCTCAAACTGCTCTCATTTGCTTTTCTTCGATCCTATATATATATATATATTTCCAGAATATAAATACCAACATTGTTTTGAACGTTGTAACTAGTTCAATTAGTAGATTGAATATTATCTCAGAGCATCCTGGAATATTTGTAATCTGTCTATATCCCCCTATATATTATACACAAATATGAACCATTGAACTATAATTTGAATATATATATAATATAAAATATGGGAATATATATGATATATATTTATCTAACCGTCAATAACTTCTATTTTCCAGAATCATAGCATGCAGATGACTATGTCATCCACATAAGATGATCAGAATGTATTCAAATGTTCTGCCGTTATTCCATATGCAACACAATTCACTCGACTGAGGCTAAAGTTAGGATTGAAAAATAATACTAGTTATCATATATATTTAACTAATAAGCGATACAAAAAATAGAAAATGTACACTTACTTGATATCAGTTAAAGTGAACGATATTAAACTAATAGGTTTGAGATATTCGGTTCCAACGGCTTGGTTAAATCCCCACTCTAGATTTCTAATGGATATCAGAGCACCTAATATGTCAAAAATTAAAAAATAATATTAAATTATAGCATAATAAAATGAACAAAAATTATGAAAAGGATATAGTTCTAACCAAATGAAAATTTGGGATGAATTAATCCCATGACCCTTATCTTTTTTGTTGTTTTAAATTTTGAAAATGATATTAAATAGGAAGTTATAATAAATATACTGATATATATCTTTCTAATTAATTATATTTCCTAAATTCTTGGTGATTTTTTATATCAAATATACGATATCGTAGACGGAGAAGCTTGTTTGACAGGACAGGAACATAAGGAGGATGAAGAAGAATCTGCCAATATTGTAGAAGATGGAGTTGTCAATGAAAAAAGGAACGAAGAAGAAGCTCTCAATTTGGAAGAAGATGGAGTTAGCAATGAGAAAGGGAACTAAGAAGAAACTCTCAATGTGAAAGAAGATGGAGTTAGCAATGCTCAAGATGATGAGATTTCTAGTACTGAAGGAGTTCAGCTACCAGGGGATGAAGTGAAAGAAAATAATAAAAGAGGACCAACAAAGATGCGTATAGAGTGGCTAAAAATCCTAATGAAAAGGTTGCGGTCACATTCACTGACTTTGGTGATCATATTGGACCTGGTTCAGTAACACTATCGTCTTTTACTGGTCCTCTTGTGAGGGAACATGTTCCGGTAACACTTTCTGATTCGAGAAAACTTGATGCAGCGACTAAAGCAACAATGTGGGAAGAAATTCAGGTTTTTATATATATGTTTTGTTGAACCGAAAGATGAAATTATAAACATGTTTGACCTTTGCTTATTGAGGTAACTTGCAAGAAAAGTGGCAGAAAGATGTTATTTTCAAGAGGCTGAGAAATTTGTGGAGGGCCGGGAAGTCAAGGCTAGTGTCACAAGTACGTGCTGCGAAGACTACTGCTGAGAGAATAGATTTAAAACCCAGCAACATCCCATCCATTCAAGTGTGGAACTCTTGGGTTAAGAGCAAGACTACCACAACTTTCACGGTTAGTTATCTACAACTAAGTAACTTTCTTGTTTATAAATCATGTCTTATAGATTTAATCACACACATAGTTATACTGTAGAAAATAAGTAACAAGTACAGAGAGATGAGAAAAAATCAGATTTCTCACACGACCAGCCGCAAAGGAATGCTTCATTTAGCTGAAGATATGGTAAAAGAGTAGTCAAACATCTATATATTGTACAGCTTGTTAGATTAAAATGGTACTGAGATATGTATGTTTTTTATATAGAAAAAAAAGAGTAAAGACCCAAGTAAGGTGAGTAGGAGTAAGGTATCGATTGCGGGACACACTCATGCTGATGGTAGACTTGTGAAGCCTCAATTTGCCGAGACTATTGTAAGAATTCTGGAAGTTGTTATATTGTGTATAATTAATGGATTATGATCAATGAATTATCTTGTGTTTAAATGTTTGTATCAAGAAAAATTACAGTCACTTGATAGTCAAATGGACTCAACATCAGCTACTGAGAACATAAGGGAAGATGTTGTGAGCAAGATTTTGGGAAAAGACAAACCTGGACGATTTAGGGGGTTTGGTAGAGGGATTACGGCTATTAAGCTAGCATTTTGCAATATAGAAACGCAAAGATTGCAGAAATGAAAATTGAGATTGAAGAGTTAAAAGGCATGGTCCGAGACTTAGCTGGAAAGAAGGTAATCCTTTTTATTACATTTGGTCAATTGGTCTTAAGATATTTACGATTTCCTTTTCCTTCTCTAAGAAAAGTAATGGTGATGCTGAAACATCTTAGAGTAGTGGTGGATTCAAAGAAGAAATGAGAGTATAAATATTGGATTAGATTGAATCAGAAGATGTTGTTGTTGGTGAAGGAGAATTCTGCTCTGCTGAACCGCAGTACAAAATTGGTCGTATACCAAATGGTCCTAATGCACTAAGCTCAGAAGCTTCTCTCTGGAGGTCTACAACAGATGTGTTAACTCTTGAGGAAGCTGTGGGATACAAAATAGCTTGGCCAATAGATAAAGTGACTTTAGATAGGGATCCAAACTTTTTAGAAGATGTATCCATGGTAAAATTTTCTAATCTTGTTTTCTTCCTATAACAGATGTGTTATCTCTAATTATTAGCTTCTTACATTTTAGCAAACCAAGGAAGATGAATCTCGAAGATGCAAGATATATGATTGGACCAATGAAGAGGACGAGGTTATTGCTGAAGGTCTCGTGTGTTCATCTAAATTCAAAGAGATGGTTAACAATATACCTCTAGGTCCCAATGCTGTTAGTATTGAAGTTCTGAAGGTGTTCAATGATAAGGTATATTTGTGGAGGCCAACTGCTGATATGTTTTTAATATCATGTTCTACTTTCCAATACATCTATCAAAAGAGGCACGTTTGGGAGGACCAGTACACTTCCGCTGGATGTATCCCTTCGAAAGCTTTGATGTACTCATTTGCTTCAATATATGTATTTCCTGCAGTGATGTTTGACTAATATTCATATTTCTTGACTGAGTTATGGGTACATGAAAACACTAAAGGCTTTTGTTAAGAATCATGCAAGGCCAGAATCATGTATGGCTGAGGGGTATTTAGCTGGAGAATGCGTTGATTTTATTTAAAGTTTCTTAAAGATCCAGTACCAGTTCAAGAAACAGTTAATCATAATGAAGATATTGAAGCTGACAGAATCGTGGTTGAAGGCCAACCTCTGCAGAATGGTATAAAGGTTATCCTTTCTGATAAAGATAGAGACATTGCATACCGCTATGTGCTAATGAACATGGCATCTTTGGATCCCTTTGTTGAATAAGTTATCCTTTATGTTTCAATTACTTTTAATTATAATTTCATTTTCAGATATTGTTGTTTAATGTAAAATCAGGATGCATTTGGAAGAGTTACAAGCTAATGATGCTCGATGTGTTAGAAATGAAACTTTGTTGTGGAAAAATCATATTGAGCACTTTGCACAATGGCTTAAAAAAAGGTTTCCAACTCCATCTTCTTTTTCTTGATTATTATTTTAATGACTGTTAGCTTATATTTTGATGACTGGCTAGCTTGTAGCTTGATGAACATGTCCAGATTTTAGTATTTTGATGACTGTTTAGCTTGTTGCTTGATGATTGGTTTTCGTGGTAAATATTGTTAGCTTCATGATCATGTTTTGATTATCATTTCAGTACCTCAGCTTGATGATCATGTTCTGATTTCCTGTGGCAGATTCATTCAGACTCAACAAATAGTCATTCAAAGGAGATAAGGTGGTTGGCATTTGGACCAAGAAATGTTGCTTTAACACATACAGGATTCATCATTAATGATCAATAGTTTTATACAGATGCGGTGAAGCGGAAGACACAAAACAGTGGTGTAGCTTATGAAGCATTTAGCATGTGTAGATCAAGTGCTCGGGATAAGAGACAAGTCGCTGATATGCTTACATATTATGGAGTGATAAAGGAGATTTTACTTACGGACTATCACATGTTCAAAGTGCCGCTGTTTAGATGCAACTGGGTCAACACAGGGAATGGTGTGAAGAAAGAAGATGGTTTCACTCTTGTTAACCTTCATATGAATCAAGCAGCCTATTTGAAAGATTCATTCATTCTACCTTCTCAAGCGAAACAAGTTTTCTACTCTAGGAAAGATGATAATTCAAATAGGTATGTTGTTATGAGAGCACCATCTAGAAATTATCATGAGTTGGAAACAGAAGAGGATTTAGGTGGTGCACCTTTGCCTGTCCAAGAAGTCAATGATTTGGGTGATGAAGCTTCTGATGATGATAGTGTTTATATTAGGGATGATTGTGAGGGTTTATTAGTTGTAGATTGATAGTTTCTATGTTTGTGTTGTGGTTTGTATGAACAAGAAAATGTTTTATGGGTTTTTAAAACAATAAAAATATTTATTGGATTTTTTAATATTACATTTAAAAAAATAAAATCAATTCGTAATTATTATTAATAAATTTTCGGTTAATTTAAAAACTAATTAATAACACGAAACATTTACTATCTTTGCTATTGCAAAAATAAAATTAATACGTTTTAATAACATTTGTACAACATTATTATAAATATTAATAATTGCATAAAAATAACGATATTGTTGTATAATTATTATAGCATAAAAATGGCTATTAAAAGTGTCAGACCTATTATGTCGGGCGCTGTCAGAGCGGTTAAGGAAGCACTACTGTATAGGAGTCATAGCGTTTTTCGTCCGCTATTACTACCATTATTTCCTGTATTGATACCACAACCGAATCCATCTTTTTGGTGGTATGAGCAAATGTTTGTTTTGCATGTTCCTCCATAAAGTACACTTAAGTGTAACCTCACTGGAAATCATTTTCTATAATATAATATATCATTGATTAGAATATATGAATATAGACACTACAAACTTTGTATCGCGTAAAATCAGTTGTAGTTTGGAAGAATTATTTGACTTTCCTTTTGTCTTCACTTCTTCAACGTTACCAACTTCAATGATTTGGCCAATGACTTCTATTTGTTACAAACATGAATGATTACGCGAACTATAAAGTTATGCGTAAAGAAAGATTATTTTGAACTAATAAATATGTAAGAATATAAAAAATGTTACCTATCAATAGGTTTCTTTCATATTTTCCGCCTAATATGTCACCAAAGTCAGTGAAATATTTTTCCGGTACATCATGAGGAAAATCTGTCAACGATTTGGTCCTAGTTGTCCTTATGATAGCCAGTTTGTAAGGAAAATAACTGGTCTTGAAGTCACCACCGTATTCTTTCAGACTGAATGCGTTTATTGATAACGTTTGACCTTCGTTTAGAAGATATTTATGTTTCTGAACCAGATCATTCTCTATAGAATCGTGCAATCTGGTACCCTGTTTTTAATTAAAAATAATCAAGTGTGGTTTAATTTGATTTTAGTATTATGAAAATAATAGATATTGGAATAATAAACTTTCAGATGAATCCACAAGGACTAACTCAATAGAGTTTCCGGATCAGGAGTTGTACAAAGTCAATTTGTTGATGATCTTCACAAGAATCTTTTAAGTCTCACTGGATGCTTCTAATAAATTTACCTGAACGTAGGCCTGAACATTTCTTGCGACTATTGACATTTTGAAGGAGAAGAGAGAGTAAAACGATTTGGTCGTAAATGAGAGGAAGTAGATATAAGTATCAGACAGCTTAACCTAGGATACCGAAAAATATACCCAAGTATCTCGAATTTCCTGTATAAATAATTAACAATAAATATTGTATCTTAACAACCATAATATGAGCTATATTAATACAATTGGCTGAACGAATTATGGTATATACCTTCAGATTTTTTTTTGTTTTGGAAACAATATCAAAACAATTTTTTGACTTATACGTGCTTACCAATCTAACAAATTTAAAACTTAAAAAATATTGAAACAACGTTATATCGTGTTTCGTACGTTTGGCTAGAAACATAAACCATAAAACTATCCAAGTGCACCCTCACTTTATGGATACAAACCGTAAAACCTAAACTCTAAAAGTATATAACCTTTAAACATAATCCATAAATCAAAAACATGTAATTAAGAAATTGGAATTGCATAATATAAATCTTGTTTAACAAACCATATCATATGTGGTTAAACAATAGAACATGCATCAATTGTATAAACGAATATAACATGCATCATTGGTATTTACAAACCGAGAGAGATTTGATTAGAGGATATACAAACCGAGATTATAGCGAAACCAAGAGTGATCTAAAGCGGAAACAATATCAAAACAGATTTTCAAATCATACATGCTTACCAATCTAACAAATTTAAAATTTAAGAAAATATGGAAATGACCTTATATCATGTTTCGTACGTTTGGCTAGAAACATAAACCCTAAAACTATCCAAGTGCACGCTCACTCTATGGATATGAACCCTAAGCTCTAAAAGTATACAACCTCAAAACAAAATTCATAAATAAAAGACATGTACTTCAGAAATTGGAATTGCATAATATAATTTTTGTTTAACAAACCATATCATATGTGGTTAAACAATAGAACATGCATCGATTGTATAAACGAATATAACATGCATCATTTGTATGAGATTAGATCGTAATATACAAACCGAGATTAGAGGTTTGATTAGAATATATACAAACTGAGAGAGATTTGATTAGAGTATATAAAAACCGAGTGAAGTTTGATTAGTGTATATACAAACCGAGAGAGGTTTGACTAGAGTATATACAAACCGAGATTAGAATGAAACCGAGACTGATCTAAAGCGGAAATTTAAAACAAAGCTTCATTAACTTTAATGACCAATTAAAAAAAAGACACATCAGCATTATAAAATAGACTAATCAGCATTATAAAATAGTGATACAATAAGATTATAACATTTTCACTTAAGTGTGTTCTCGAATAAGAGTATGATATTAGACATGACCTCAAAATTTTACTTATTAATTTTGTTATATATATATATATATATACTAGATGATGGTCCGCACCTTGTGCGGAATAATATATATCCAACTAATTCAATTTTTAATATAATTTTAATCTCAATTTAAATTATTAATAAGTTTTAAATATTAATGAATCAGAAGATATAATCTATCTTTTTATTATAAGACAACATGAATAATTTTTTTGGCAAAACCTTTATTTATTCTATCATCAAACCAAACATGTAAAAATATCATCGTCATAATAAACTAATAAAACTGTTTTAATATTTTAAAACAACATAAATATAAATTTACAAATTAAACCATAATTACACAGGAAAACCTAGAAATTAAACCCTCTTCATCAAATTATTAATTGCATTTTATTTGAATTTTCCTAGTCATCAGATTTTATAATGACACATATTAACAAAATCTATAATAATCAAAAACTTATTTCTATTTAATTAAAATTTTCTAAAATAAAAGTAATAAATTATATATATATCTAAAAAGCTAGATTTTTGAAATTATAATAGCAATAATTGTATTCTTTTGGCTCGTATTTTGTTTATTGAGAAGATAATTTGGTAACATAAAAGAGAAGAAAGATAATTTTTATAAGATGAACATATATATAATATTGTTGTTAAAATTTGATAATGCACGTTAGAAATAGTTATCCATGAATATAGTGAAATTATTCATTAAGTTATCACTAAAAATGTTTAAAAATAACAATTTAAAAGTGATTTATTAAACTAATGATTCAATCTAAATCATAAAATATAACAAATAAGCTTTTAGTAATAATAAAATATATGAAAATAAATAAAATAACCTAAAATCATAAATAACATGACAATTAATCAAAACTGAAATTATTTTAAAATATGTCGAATAAATAAAATTACCAATTAAAATTATTAAGGTTACGATAAATATATAAATAACCTAAATTATGGAGAATATAAAAAATAAACAAAATTAAAATTATTAAAAACATAACAAATAAGAGAATTAACTAAAATATTATGGAAAATATGACAAATAAACAATAAATAATTATAAATCATCAAAAATTAGCTAAAATCATGGAGAATCTGACACGTAAGCCAAGGTTTGACTAGAGTATATACAAACAGAGATTAGAATGAAACCGAGAATGATCTAAAGCGAAAATTTAAAACAAAGCTTCATTAACTATAATGACCAATTAAAAAAAAAGACACATCAGCATTATAAAATAGACTAATCAGCATTATAAAATAGTGATACAATCAGATTATAACATTTTCACTTAAGTGTGTTCTCGAATAAGAGTATGATATTAGACATGATCTCAAATTTTTACTTATTAATTTTGTCATATATATATATATATATATATATATATATATATACTAGATGATGGTCCGCACCTTGTGCGGAATAATATATATCCAACTAATTCAATTTTAATATAATTTTTAATCTCAATTTAAATTATTAATAAGTTTCAAATATTAATGAATCAGAAGATATAATCTACCTTTTTATTATAAGACAACATGGATAATTTTTTGGCAAAACCTTTATTTATTCTATCATCAAACCAAACATGTAAAAATATCATCGTCATAATAACCTAATAAAACTGTTTTAATATTTTAAAACAACATAAATATAAATTTACAAATTAAACCATAATTACCAATTATCAGGAAAACCTATGAAATTAAACCCTCTTCATCAAATTATTAATTGCATTTTATTTGAATTTTCCTAGTCATCAGATTTTATAATGATACATATTAACAAAATCTATAATAATCAAAAACTTATTTCTATTTAATTAAAATTTTCTAAACTAAAAGTAATAAATTATATATATATATCTAAAAAGCTAGATTTTTGAAATTATAATAGCAAGAATTGTATTCTTTTGGCTCGTATTTTTGTTTATTGGGAAGATAATTTGGTACCATAAAAGAGAAGAAAGTTTATTTTTATAAGATGAACATATATATATAAAATTGTTGTTAAAATTTGATAATGCTCGTTAGAAATAGTTATCCATGAATATAATGAAAATATTCATTAAGTTATCACTAAAAATGTTTAAAATAAAAATTTAAAAGTGATTTATTAAACTAATGATTCAATCTAAATCATAGAATATAACAAATAAGCTTTTAGCAATAATAAAATATATGAAAATAAATAAAATAACCTAAAATCGTAGATAACATGGCAATTAATCAAAACTGAAATTATTTTAAAATATGTCGAATAAATAAAATTACCAATTAAAATTATTAATGTTACGATAAATATATAAATAACCTAAATTATGGAGAATATGATAAATAAAAAAAATTAAAATTATTAAAAATATAACAAATAAGCGAATTAACTAAAATATTATGAAAAATATGACAAATAAATAATAAATAATTACAAATCATCAAAAATTAGCTAAAATCATGGAGAATCTTACACGTAAGCCAAATTAATTTATAAATAATAGTATAGATTATAGAGTTTTAATGTAACTAGATGAGATCCGTATCCATCTTTTTTCTTATATCCCTAGGTGATTGGACAAAAAAGGATAATACAGAGAGATGGAAGAAGAACTCAAGAGCTTCATCAAGGTCTGGGTTTCTATAATCATCTCTATATCCTATTGCTACTACTTATCAACCAGAATCAAACCTGGTGTTTTACGATTAATCTCTGTTCTTCCAGTTATTGCTCTGTTTCTTCTTATTCCTCTGTTTTTCTCCTCTGTTCACTTCTCTGGAGCCTCAGCCTTTTTCTTCACATGGCTCGCCAATTTCAAACTCATCCTCTTCTGCTTCGACAAAGGTCCTCTTTACCCACTTCCCCAAAACCTTCCCCGGTTCATCTTCTTCACTTGCTTCCCCATCAAGCCTCTGCAAAACCCTAAATCTCAAAACGAGATCCCCAAATGGGTCTTCGCCGTTAAAGTCGTCATCTTTGGTGTGTTGTTAAGCATGTATGATTATAAACAACACTTGTCTCCCACTATGCTATTGGTTCTATATTCTCTGCATATATATTTGGAGCTTGAGATTGGTTTAATGCTCGTCAAAGCTTTGGTCTTTATCTCTCTCGGATGCAATCTAGAGCCACACTTCAATGAACCATACTTAGCCACCTCTCTTCAAGATTTCTGGGGTCGCCGGTGGAACCTCATGGTCACAGCGATCCTCCGCCCAGCTGTTTACGACCCTGTGAAGCGAATCGCTGAATCGAAAATGAGCTCCGATCTTGATAGGTTTCTAGCGGTTTTGGCGACTTTCTTGGTGTCTGGTGCATTTCACGAGCTGATCTTCTTTTATATCACTCATGAGATGCCTACAGGAGAAGTCACTTGGTTCTTTGTGTTACATGGAGTCTGCACGGCCGCCGAAGTAGCAGTAAAGAAGAGGACGTTTATGCGGCGGTGGAAGATGAGTCAGATGGTTTCACGACCGCTTACGGTAGGGTTTGTGGTTTTGACAACCGGTTGGTTGTTTTTCCCTCCTCTTATAAGAAGCGGCACGTTTGAGAAACTCCCTAACGAAGTCTTGTTGTTCGTTGATTTTGTCAAACACAAGCTTTTTAATTTTGGTTCATGATTCATGGATATATCTTTGTTTTAGTTTTATAGCTGGATCATCAAATTGTATTAATTTGTCGAATTACATAATAACGGTAATTGTGATTAGTGGTTTTAGTTGATCATCTAGTGTTGATGTCCAATCGTGGAACGTTTCTGATCTATTAAGTTATCTAGTTGATGAAGTATTAATGTCAAGACATGAAAACTCATGTTCAGGAACATCTTTCTTGTTCCTATGATTTTTCTTTTTTATCATACCGTTTTTTTACCATCACGTCTTGAGTTTTACAGGATATTTTTATAAACAAGTCTGTAATTTCATAGCATGATATTTACTAAATTTTTTCTGAAGTCTCTATAGAAGTTGGAAAGTTAGATATCTTTAGGATTTGGTCTAATTTTGATTATTTGGACTACCCGGCTCATGATGAACTGATCTAATTAGAAGTTTAATTTCAATATTTTCCCATAAACTTGATCTTGTCAACCAATTAGGTTCTCTTTTTTTTTTTTTTGAATTACCAAATGTTTTGGATCAAAGAAGGTAATCTCATGTCCGAAACTAAACCATATACTATTAGTTTTGTCCCAGGTGTTACTCAATTCCATGACCTCAAAGCTTTGTTTTGTGTACTTTTCAGTTAAATTAACAACAGATCAACTAACCAGACTCTCCAGAGCAATCATTTTTGTTTTGTTTTATTTTGTGTTTCGATCATTTAGTGAAACCGTCCAAACATGAATAAAATTCTATGAAGCTCTGGAGCTTATAAAGTGGTAAGTCTCACCACTTTATATATCAATTTGAATGAAATGTAGTTGCCTGAGACAGGGAATTGGAAAAGGAGAGCAGAACATCAAACCCACACATGGACCTTTGTTTTCTAAGTCAAAAAGCATTATTTCCAATTAAAGCTAAAAAAGGGGTTCTTTATTAGTCACTAGTGGGGGTTAGTAGATGTCAAATTGTGGACTGTTAGATCATCAAGTTGTCGTTCTTCAAATGATTGATACATATATCTACACCACGGATAGACAACACCATGATTGAAATTACCGCAAATGCACATAGGAACTAGGAAGGATCCTCAGTATAGAACACTAATTGGTTCTTGTAAAACTACAAGCCCTAGTTTTTAATTGGTTATTGTCTGTAATTCATCCTGATTCATCTCACCCAAGCAACCAGTAAGTTTGAAAACCTCAGTATAAGCAAAAACTAAGAATGCAAAAATAGAGGTCTAAGAGAGGGATGGTGAACTCAACACTTTCAAGTGGTATAAGCAAAATGTTTTACAAGTTTTTTTTTAAAAAAAAAGTTCTAGGCCATAGAAACAAAAATTTTAATCCAAAATTCTGGATCCACATCTAAAAAAACTAAATACTAAATTGAAAAGTATATCCAACATCCAAAGAAGTAGTTAACTACATAAAAAAAAAGTATTTAGGAAACTTTTTATTATGAAAATTTTAAATTCTTTTATTTGAGAAAGTGATAAGGAAAAACTGGTTCTTCCAACAACTGTCGCATATTATTTTCTGTAAATAAAGCCAAATGATTGGAAAAGAAACAGAAGATCTAGGAGAGATGGAAGTAGAACTCAAGAACTTCATGAAGGTTTGGGTTTCATCAACAATGTCAATATCTTATTGTTACTACTTATCAACTAGAATCAAAACTGGAGTTTTTCGGTTACTCTCTGTTCTTCCAGTTTGTGTTCTGTTTTTTATCCTTCCAATGTTTTCCTCCTCTGTTCACCTCTCTGGTTTCACTGCGTTTTCCCTCACATGGCTAGCCACTTTCAAACTCATCCTCTTTTCCTTCGATAAAGGTCCTCTCTATCCACTTCCCCATAATATCTATCAGTTCATCTGCTTCACTTGCTTCCCCATCAAGCATCAACAAAACCCTAGCTCTCAAATCCAGTTTCCCAAATGGATTTTTGCCATTAGAGTTGCTATCTTTGGTGTGTTGTTACATATTTATGAATACAAACAATATCTGTCTTCAAATGTGCTACTAGTTCTCTACTCTCTGCATATATACTTGGAGTTTGAGATTCTTTTAGCTCCTTTGAAAGTTCTGCTTAGTATGATACTTGGGTGCGACCTCGAGCTGCAGTTCAACGAACCATATTTAGCCACTTCTCTTCAAGACTTCTGGGGTCGCCGGTGGAACCTAATGGTCCCCGCGATCCTCAGGCCGTCTATCTACTATCCAGTGCAAAAAATCACCGAGAGGAAAATGAACAACGACCAGGCTCGGTTCTTGGGAGTTTTTGCCACTTTCATCGTCTCAGGTGCAGTTCACGAGTTAATCTTCTTCTATTTCACTCGTGAAAGACCTACAGGAGAAGTCACTTTGTTCTTTTTGTTACATGGAGTTTGCACAGCCGCGGAAGGAGCTTTGAAGAGGACGAACTCGGTGCGGCGGTGGAAAATGAGTCTGATGACTTCACGACTGCTCACGGTGGGGTTTGTGGTTGTGACCGGTGGGTGGTTGTTTTTTCCTCCTCTTATAAGGAGTGGTATGATCGAGAGACTCTGTAACGAAGTCTTCTCGTCAGGTGACTTTGTCAAGCACACATTTTCTTGTACTTTTGGTGGATTTGCGACAAATCTTTGATTTAAATTTTCTGTAACCAAATATCAATCAGATAATCATAAGAGCGATTATGCAATTATCGAGTTGTATAAAATGTCAAATTGTGGTGATCACTCTCTCGGTTATCGAATGACTAACAATATAATTTTCTTTTGAAAATTAAATTATATATAGATAAAATAATGCAATGCTGAAACAAGTGTTACATTCTTCTCTCATCACCTTTGTTTTCGTTTTTGTAACTACCCGTTCGCCAGACATCCGACCGGGATTACAGAGCTGGTGTTATAGACACGTGTCTATTCATTTAGACAATTCAATGTGTTTAGTTACTGATTCCAAGAATCGATGGACGTACTCCGTTGGTAAAATACCACTCCACCAGTATCTATATACTTCTACTTACAATTTTGTACACAGGGGAAATATAAAGGGAGGGATAAACAATTGAATTACTGTGGGAACCGAAATTCACAGTATCGATTTTAGTTGAACGATTATGGAGGAAAACCGAGTTAACCCGATCTTCCTTGAAGGTCCGAATTCTCTGCGTAATCACTTTTAGAATAAGTAGCAAAATAAAAGATGAATAGTCGCTCAGAGGCATTTTATTAGTTAAAAGTAAGAATACAAGATTTCTCCGAGAGGAGTAGAGATATGCTAACTATCGAAACAACAGAACGAGAGGCGGCCAAGACGTCCTAAGCCTTGCCGTACTAGTCTAACCAACTAAGTCCTAAGCTCTCTAAGCTAGTAGGAGTTCTCTAAGTCTAAAATCTCGGATCCCCTTCTCTTCTGCTCCAGCCCTCCTTATATAGTCACTTTAGGTCGGTGGCCCATGTAACCTTTCGCCTTTGGGCCCAAGTTCATCTCTTTTGGAAATATTCCATTTTCCGTCGATCTTCGTAGTTATCCTCGAGCATTGACATTTATCTCCGGAAACTTAACATTTATCCTACTTTAATAAGTTAGGATAAACCGTCTTAGTTCTTATTGGGCTTGGATCTCCAAAATCGGGAGTGAGCCCGTGGACATGCTTCAAGCCTTCGAACGTTTGTATGATTTCTCGGAAAGATCATCTCTTCCACAAAATAAATCGCATAGCCTGAAGAATCGATGTTCGAGCCGATCGTTCTTGTTTCATACGATACACTTTGCGGAAGAACCAACCTTCCTAGCTCTAGTCGTAAGGCTTCGAGGATAACTCTAATCGAGTTGAACCGAGGAACATTAGGTCCCTAGCCAAGGTGCTACGACTTTACGGACACCACGAGGTGCAATCTAAATCGGACGAGCTGGAAACAGACTGGATGCACTGGCGCCCGGGGCCAGCAAGGGCGAGCTGGCACCCAGCGCCCGGGGACAGCACGGGCGAGCTGGCGCCCAGCGCCCGGGGCCAGCACGGGCAGGCTGGCGCCCGGGGCCAGCACGGACGAGCTGGCGCCCGGCTCCCGGGGCCAGCACGGGCGAGCTGGCGCCCGGGGCCAGCACGGGCGAGCCGGCGCCCGGCGCTCGGGGCCAGCACGGACGAGCCGGTGCCCGGCGCCCGGGGCCAGCACTGGCGAGCAGGCGCCCGGTGACAGCACGGGCGAGCCGGTGCCTGGGACCAGCACGGGCGAGCCGGCGCCCGGTGCCAGAACGGGCGAGCTGGTGCCCGGTGCGAGCACGGGCGAGCCGGCTCCCGGTGCCAGCACGGGCGAGCCGGCATCCGGTGCCCGGTCCCAGCACGGACGAGTCGGCGCCCGACGTCCGGGACCTTGGTCGCGCCTGTTCTTTTCCGATCCAACCTTTGTTGATCCTTTTTTGCGGAAAGTCCGTAGATAGGAAATGATCTTAGCCGTTGATTTCGAGATAACCGTTTTCGACCCCAATAATTACTCAGTGAAGTGACTATAGACCAGCCTGCTCGCATGGCACTCTACACTACTCGATGTGGGAACCAGGACTGACTAGCCACGACAATCAATCAATGCAACCTACCATTTCATAGCATCGTCATTTCTATGCATCTCTATCAACCTAGCGATCAATCAATACAATGAACTCAGTCATTTTTACACATAACTCAATAGATTTGACCAACTCGACATACACGACTCCAAGCACCTAGATGTAAGGCGGCCGTTTACGGAGATCCCACTCGTGCCGGCCTGACTTGGGGAGGTGTCCCTCTTTAGACTCCGTCTCCCCCCCCCCCCCCTCCTAACCTCTTAAATGACTATCCGAGTTGCAGCACGTTGGCCCACACTGCTCTGTCTGTCCTCCGGTCGTAAATAGCCATATTTATGCCACGACTCGGCATGACTCGATCTTATGGTGCTCTTTCACATTTTATATCCCGCCTTTCACGGTCACCGTCCGTTCATGGTCTTTCACTTAACTCCCCGCGGGTACCTCTTGTTAGGCTTTTGTCCCATGGGTTCACATTGCTTCCCGTGGGTACCTTTTGTTAGGTTTCTGTCCACGGGTCGCGTCACATTTTAGACTCTAGACGCCCACCCATTCTCGGTAGTCCAAACAGGACAGCAAACACGTGCATTGACACATTCACATTCTCATTCTCTTACTCTTTCTCATACTCATTCTCATTCTCATTCTCATTTCTCATTCACTTTAACTCATTCAATTTCACTTAGACTTTTTCTCATTCACTAGACGCCACCCATTATAGGTGTATCACACAATATACTTCACATCCTCAGTCATGACATTTGATACCAATTACATGTAACACTTACATTCATCCATCACTCACATTGGATACCAATTGTAATCTCTATCACCTTAAGCATTCATTTCTTTCTAACAACATAGCTCTCATTCATCAATCATTATATGGAAGAAAGGAAACCAATCACACAAGCAATCATCATAATCATTCCACCACATCAATACAAGACAGTCCATTAAGTCCTTTTATACAGTGTGAAGGTTCTTATGCAACATGGTCCATACATCTAGTAACCTAGCAATCATCATGATCTATCATCCTAACTCACAGGGTCTAATCAGACATAGATTCAACATAGAGGAGCATAGAGGCATGAGAAGAGATCTGGGTTCGGATCATCTCACCTGGGATTACATCTGAAGAGATCTTGAACAAGGGAACAAGAGAGAGGCGAGATCTGGTCACCACCACCACACGGCTACCACCACCACACGACGCTGGCGAAGAGAGAGAGAGAGAGAGAGAGAGAGAGAGAGAGAGAGAGAGAGAGAGAGAGAGAGAGAGATCGCTGGGAGAGAGAGAGAAGAAAGAGACGGCGGCGCATAAGAGAGAGAAAGAGAGGCGACGACTAAGTTTTTCGTCTTCCGAAATTCTCTGCACAGCTCCGCTTCAATTTGTGAATGAGACAAAAGAAGGAGGATGCAGCTCTTTTTTATGGAAATGGAGGAGGAGACCTAGATTTTTCCCTAAAGAGCCGTCGAAAAACCCATCTCCCTTTAAAAAATTTGGATCCAGTGTTGGGATGTAACAGTTTTGATACTCGATTTCATTTTTAATCAGCAACTAATACACAGATCAAACTCAACCAGTAGTTATATATACAAAGAAACACATATACCAACTTTGTTACCCGGGTTTGGATTCCAATATGGAAAATCAAAACTAGTCCTCAACTATACACTATGAAATCAGATATCGATACGCTCTTCGTTTCAGTTTAAATATCGTTTAAATTCTTTAAAATAATAATTTTTCAGAAAATGAAAAAGTTAATGGGAATAGCATGTATGCTGTCGAGAAGAAGTCAATACATTCACAAATTCATGACTTAATAAAATAAAACACTTTTTAAAAAATTGTAAATAAATTTGATTAATAAGGGTGTAATAGATATATCAACATTTTTTTTATCTCGGTGAAACATCTTAGACAATTAGACCGAAATGGAGGGATCAATATAAGATTTTAGGAGTTAGATCTTCGTTGAAATAACATGGAAGGTGGAAGCTTCAGACTCTATGAAGGTTCTTTTCCGTTTTATTCGAGAATAAATTATCACTATAAGAAAAATATCTCTGATAAGTGATATATACAAAACATCTATGGAGGAACGGTGGGAAAGAGACGTTCTCGACCATATTCCAACAAAACTTAGTTGGTTCGTTTTGTCTTCCGTCTGTTTTGTTTGATTTAAATTTAAAGAACAGTGCATAGATAGAAATATGGAAGTTGTGTTACGTGTTGCGGAATATGGAGCGACCTGAGATACTTAGTGAATCATATTGGGTCTGGTATTTTCGGAGTAGCATAGCTAATGGCATTGAACGATTTTTTCTAAATTTGCTCTATATTTTCGAAAAAAAAGTTACTAGAATTACCAGAAAATGGAGAGGCCTACACCCAAAAAGACCAAAACATTATCCGATCCTTGTCACATGGGAGGCATTAGTAAGTTAATAACTTATCATCACTCAATTGCTCAACCACTACCCATGTACTCGATTTTAATGCAATCGTCATTGTACGTATTTACTATATCACCCACTTTTATGTATTCGATGCTACCACTGTAAACAGACAATTAGAACTTTACCATTAAAAGGCCTTAAAACCTTTGTGATTGCCAAAAACTCATCAACACAACACAAAGATCCGGGAAAGTGGAGCAAGAACTCCAAGACTTTATCAAAGTATGGATCTGTGATATCATGCATATTTACATATTTTTAATCATCCATTCTTATATATTTTGATCATATAGAATAGGATTTAGGTATCTTTGGGATCCATTTTGCATTCATAAGTCTTTATCAGGTGTTGAAATGTCCTATAGAATTTTTGGAGGTGTTTGAGAGCATTTGTGGTCAAAGAAGGAGTGAAAGATGAATGTTGGACGAGTTGAGCTGTAGAGCGGGTAGCTGGATCGGGGTGAGCACCCCGCTGTGAAGACGAGAGCGACCAGATGGAGCAGCTTCTCTTCCCCGTTCGAAGCTTCTTCCTCATGGCGCTAGCAAGCTGGAGAGACCCCTTGGAGTGGGGTGACTTACCCGCTGTGAAGCCTGGAGCGGGTCACCTCAGCGGCCTAGCTTCCCCACTCGCAGTTTCTTCTCTCTCGACCTTGTTGGAGCGGGGTGATGGAGAGGGGAGAGCAACCTGCTCTAAGTCTTTATTTGGCCGAAAATTAGTGTTGATTCATGGGCTCGGGTGATTAGGGTGACTAAGTGAAGATCTAGGGTATTTAGTGTTAGATCTATCTATTTTCTTACTAGTTGAGTGCTCTTGATGTTAGATTAGGGTTGGCCACTCTAATCTAGAGCTTTAGACATTTCATGCCTGGAAGGTGTTTGATGAAATGTCTGAACCAACTCTTCATAGCGCTTTAGACAACCACAACCAAAAATGTTTGATGAAATGTTCTTAACGATTGCTTGAGTATATTGGACCAAAGACATTTGATGTTTGATTTACTAAAGCAAATGAACATTTATCTTGACAAAAAATTTTTTAAGGATTGTTTCTAAACTTAAGGAAACCTTTTGATTGATAGTTTGCCACTCTAGATTGGATCTTAGTCACTTGAAGTCAAATGCCTAGTCACATGAGTCCTATTTTCTCTCATTGATTGAAAGTTTTAGTTTTGTTATTGCCTTTCTAGTTACTTGTCACTTGAAATTCAAACTCACTACCTTGATTGCACTTAGATTAAGCATTCTCTTGTATTCTCATTGCATCATGGTCACTTAGGATCGGATTGACACTCATATATACTTCTTTGATCCTTGGATTTCAGTAAAATCCATATCAAATTTGGCGATGTTGCCAGTTCTAAATTGATTGTGACATTGAGATTTAGTCATTGCTTGAGACTAAGTCTTATTTTCTTTTTTTTTTGGTTACTAATACTCCTTCTTCCTTTCCTTTTAAATACCAGGTGTATGAACTTGCGAAGTAGAGGGCCGACAAACCTTACTCCACTAGTTGAAGACATCAGGGCATTTGAAAGGGAGCTTACAAGAAAGAGAAAGAACGAAGAGCGACAGGTTCATCTAGACAGATTAGGGTTTGATATGGAACACTATCAGAAATCAACCTCAAGATGGTTAAGGAGCTGCAAACCATAGACCAAAACATCCGCCGTGCCAAGCCAGACCTATTAGCACTTATGATCACCCAACCATACATGGGAGCAGGCTGGATATCAGAGGACCAGCTGCGGTGAACAACAACTTTGAGATCAGGCCAAGCTTGATCAACATGATAAAGAACAACAAGTATCATGGTCTTGCTGTGGAGGATCCTCTGGATCACTTGGATACCTTTGACAGGTAATGTGGAACAACAAAGACCAATGGTGTCCCAGAGGATGCATTCAAGCTTAGACTGTTTCCCTTCTCCTTGGAGACAAGGCTCACACATGGGAGAAGAATATTCCAAGTGACTCCATCAACACATGGGATGAGTGCAAGAAAGCTTTCCTCGCCAAATTCTTCTCTACTTCAAGAACTGCCAAGATTAGGAATGAGATCTCTGGGTTTCAACAGAAAAATTTTGAAGGCTTTGGAGAAGCATGGGACAGGTTCAAAGGGTACTTATCACAATGCCCTCACCATGGTTTCACTAAAGCAAGTGTGCTCAACACATTCTATCAAGGAGTTTTACCTAAGTTCAGGAGCCGACTTGATACTGCTAGCAATGGTTTCTACTAGGGGAGAACTGAAGAAGATGCTTCTGAGCTTGTAGAGAACATGGCTCAAAGTGATTCAGTATACAGTGATGAGCATGACAAGAGTAATAGTGGAAGTGGAGGGGAGGATCAGAACACAAGAAGAGAGTTGAAGTTTCTACAAGAAAATATGGACATGCATGCTTCTTTCAGATAAAGCTAAACAAGAGAAGGTGAACTTTGTTGGTGAGGAAGATCAAGAGGCAGCTGTGGTTAATGAAGTTCAAGGCTTAGAAGGTCAAGAAGAGCTATGCTTGTGAACTCAAATGGCACATGGTACAAGAAGGAGCCTAACTTTCAGTACCAAAACAACACCAGCAAAAACCTCACTACAACAATTAACAAGGAGGTTACCAAGTCAAACAGAATTATCCTCCACGCTTCTCCTGCAAGGACACCCAGTCTACTCAAGCCCAAGGAGGCTCCTCACAAGCTCAGTTCAAAGACAACAATGTGGAATCCATGTTCAAACAACTCTTAGAAGCTCAGTCAAGAAATGAGAAGAACATTGGAATTGAGTTGAAGAATATCCACACAAAGATTGATGAGAGCTACAAACAGCTCAACAACAAGTTCAAAGCTTTGGAAAATCAGTTTATTTCTATGACTTCAACCTCCAAGCGCCCAATGGGATCTCTACTAGGGAAATCAGAGCAGAACCCTAAAGAGTATTGCAATTTTATCCTCTCTACTGATACTTCTAGAATTGAATTGAGTGATCATGAGAAAGAAGTGGATGAGATAGAAAGACTCTTGTATGAAACAGAAATAGTTGCCAAGGCTGAAGCGAAGATTGTGAAGAGAGCTAAGCACAAAGCTGAGAAACCGGTTACTAAGAAAGTTGTCAAGAAGTTGAAGGAAGTTGAGCTAGAAAAAACTCCTGAGGTTGAGCAATCACCATATGACAAGCTCCCATTTCCACAAAGGTTCCTCACTAAAGCTCAAAAGAAAGTTATCTACAAGTTCAGAAAAGACATGAGTTATGTGGGAGTCAAGTTTCCAGAGATCTCGAATAAGTGTGATGCTCATGTCCAAATGATGCTCATCAAGGACATTCTAGCTCACAGAGAAGAAGTAGAAGAGCTTCTAGACATCGCCACAGCAAGGCTCGATCCACCAGTCACCAAAATCCCTCCCTAACTTAGAAACCCAAGGGAAGTTCACATTGTCTTGCTCTCTTGGTAAGTTCACATTTGAAGATGATCTTGTTGATTCTGATGCAAGTGTGAATGTGATATCAATGGAGATGGTGAAGAGTCTTGGGATTGAGAACATGGAACCAAACTCCTCTTCTCTAATGTTTGGAGATTGGAGCATGCACCATTCCTATTGACCTCACTGTTCTGAAGATGGCAAATGGAAAGAAAGTTCCATTGATCCTTGGCACACCATTTCTCACAACAGTAAGAGCTTGCATTGATTTTTCCAACAAGAAGGTCACACTCCTTAATCTGAACAAAGCTGTCTCTTACCCTATCTAGTCTCCAACGATGAATGTTGAGTATTGTGGAACCATCACTTGTGGAGAACCTTCTATTAAGAAGATCAAGGATGAAGTGGTTGTTAATGGGAAAAAGTCTTGATGGAGAGTCCTCTAAAGAGATGTGTGATGAGCACTTGGAAAGTGCTAAGAAGGAGGAGGTGAGTAGAGCCACAAAGGCTGCTCATGACAAGAAGATGATGATTAAAGAACCTCACCCTCCACCTCTTGATGAAATGCCACACACTCTCACTCTTCACCCAATGAAGCTCAAGGATGGAGCTATTGAGTACAAGATCAAGTGCAAGGGGAAGTCTACACCTTTCTCAAGTGCAAGGGCTATCATCACTCCTCAGTTCCAATATGATCCAATCAAGCTTCAAGAGCTCCTCTCTCAGGTCCTCACCATCACTCTTGAAGGTGGGAAGGATTCTCCTTCTCACTAGCCAAGTGAAAAGGTAGTCAAGCTAGTGACTCTAAACAACTTACTTGGGAGGAAGTCTCATGTTTATCCTTGTATATACTCTTGCTCTTTCTTTCTTTTTAGGTTGTATAATAAGTGTGGTTGAGGTTTTTAGGTTGAGTCTAGCACTAGAGGAGAAAAGAAAGGCGGTGAAGCACCCGAGCCTTATGGTAGACATCCTGTAGCAGCCTCCTCTAGTAGCTATGAATCATACCAGCTCCTTGCACCGGCTCTAGACACCCACTGCCATACTCCAATCTCCACTTGAGGTACCATATTCCAAGCTATCATCGTAGATACATTTGCTTTTGTCATATTTTTGGTATCTCCCTTTCTCTTAGTCACACAGAGACTGTGTGATTTAAGTTTGGGGAGGTACCAAGTATATTAAAAAATTTGAAAAACGCAAAAATAAGCATTTAGTTGCATTATTTGCATTCTTAGGATTGAGTCTAGAGCATATAGGCTGCATTCACTTACTTAGGGAGAAAATATTTAAAACTTGTAAAGAACACTTGTCTAGAACTCAAAGTGACACTCTAGTTAAACATATCAAGTAGCTTAAGCATCTCTTAAAATCTTTGCATGCTTCGAGCCTTGAAAGCTCTTCTTGAAACTTGTTTGCTTGCTTGATATTGACATTGTTCTTGAAACCAGTTCCAAACTGAACCTTGACTTGAATGAACTTAATCTCCTTTGCATATGGGAGCTTGCATACTTTATCATGGATCTCATATACATTTGGGTTATCTTATTCCATTCATTACCCTTTGTTAATCCAAGTGGCACTCCCATGCCCTTAAACCCTTACCATTCTTGGAGATCAACATTGATTTTCTTGAGTGAGGCCTCTTTTTGATAGCTTTTCATGTGCAAAATCTTGAGAGTATTGGGAGCGACATATATTTTTTCTCATCTCTTGCTAGCATAGGGACCTCATTTGAGCTAGCATCTAGGATGGTGAGTGGGTTTATGTGTTCTAAAGTTTAAAATATTGGGTTTGGGAAGGAAGAAGAGTGAAAAAGATGGACAAAGAGAGTGTCAAAAGAAAAGAAAAAACCTAGGGACAAAAGAAAAGAAAAAGAAAGCTCTAGATTGTGTAACTAGATCCCCAAAATGTATTTTTAAAAAAAAAAGAAAAAAAAAGAAAAAAAAAAGAAGAAAGGGAATCAATAAGATAGTGGGGAAGATAAAAGAAAGAGTTAGAGCTAAGTTTTATAAAAAGTGAATGAAAAGTCTCTAGTTGGTTGAGTCTTTTGGAGTTGTCCATTGGGTGAGAGATGAAAGTGGATGATATTTTGGTTATGGGATGAGGATGAAAAGGGTAGAACTTGAAGTCACTTAGGAAAATGGTAGAATGATGAGAATGGATCTATGTATGCATGAATTGCTTCTAGTCTTAGATAAATTTTGTATAATGATCAATCTCCTTGTTCTTGAGTGGTTGTCACCTTAAAATGATGCATTTGAACCCTCCTCTTCATTCACATTAGGCTATTTTGCTCACCAAACCAAATGATTGAGATCATGTGCCCATTGTGAGACTTCACCTTGTGTGTGTGTGTGTGTGTGTGTGTGTGTGTGAATCAATGTGAGAGTTGGTTAAAGGAACTTGTTGGTTGATAAGCATTGCAACTTGTGTAGAGGCATAAGAGTATTGAAAGGCCTAGAGAAGCTAGAGTGTTAAGTTGAGTGCTACAAAGTGTTTCTTTTGGCTATGAGCTCCCACCGTCGAACCTCTCTTCCTTTTTCTTGAAAGTTCACTTGAGGACAAGTAAAGAACAAGTCTGGGGGAGTTAATATCATGCATATTTACATGTTTTAAATCATACATTCTTGCAAATTTTGATCATATAGAATAGGATTTAGGCATCTTTAGGATCCATTTTGCATTTATAAGTCTTTATCAGGTGTTGGAGTGTCCTATGGAATTCTTGGAGGTGTTTGAGAGCATTTGTGGTCAAAGAAGGAGTGAAAGATGAATGTTGGACGAGTTGAGCTCTGGAGCAGGTATATGGAGCGAGTGAGCACCCCGCTGTGAAGACGAAAGCGACCAGATGGAGCGGCTTCTCTTCCCCGTTCACAGCTTCTTCCTCATGGCGCTATCAAGCTGGAGCGACCCCTTGGAGTGGGGTGACTTACCCGCTGTGAAGCGTGGAGCGGGTCACCTCAGCGGCCTAGTTTCCCCACTCACAGTTTTTTCTCTCTCGACCTTGTTGGAGCGGGGACAGCAACCCGCTCTGAGTCTTTATTTGGCCGAAAATTAGTGTTTTAATGAGCTTTCTCAGACTTGTTTATGAGACCCATTAGGATTTTAAGGATACTATAAATACTTTTTAGCTCCAAAAGTTGGGACTTATCTTGTTTTCTCTCTAAACATTTTGAGATCTTGAAGAAAGATTGAATCTTTAGTCTTCTTTTCATCTTTATCTCTTGTGTTTGTTGGTTTATCTTGATCACTAAGCATGATTAACCTTCAATCATCATTGATTTTTGGGTTTATCATGTCTACTAGTGAATAGTTACCTTTTGGATTCATGGGCTAGGGTGATTAAGTGAAGATCTGGGGTGTTTAGTGTTAGATCTATCTATTTTCTTGCTAGTTGAGTGCTCTTGATGTTAGATTAGGGTTGGCCACTCTTATCTAGCTTTAGAAATTTCATGCCCGGAAGGTGTTTGATGAAATGTCTGAACCAACTCTTCATAGCTCTTTTCTTGCTTAACCAAAGACATTTGATTTTAGGAAAGCTTAGATAGTTAATAGACTTGTTCTTAACGATTGCTTGAGTATATTGGACCAAAAATATTTGATGTTTGATTTACTAAAGCAAATGAACATTTATCTTGACAAAGAACTTTTTAGGATTATGTCTAAACTTAAGGAAACCTTTTGATTGATAGCTTGCCACTCTAGAGTGGATCTTAGTCACTTGAAGTCAAATGTCTAGTCTCATGAGTCCTATTTTCTCTCATTGATTGAAAGTTTTAGTTTTGTTATTGCCTTTCTAGTTACTTGTTACTTGAAATTCAAACTCACTACCTTGATTGCACTTAGATTAAGCATTACCTGTATTCGCATTGCATCATGGTCACTTAGGATTGGATTGACACTCATCTATACTACTTTGATCCTTAGATTTAAGTAAAATCCATATCAATCTGCAGTAATCTCCATATCGTATTGTTACTATTTATCACTACAAGAAAAATGGCTTTTATTAGCGGACGAAAAACGCTATCTATCAATATGATGGCAGTTTATGAAGTGTTGTATCATCGCCCGTGATAATAGGTCAAGCACTTTAGATAACGGTTTATTGCACTACTATTTTATTGTCATATATTATAGCGTTTTTTTGTATGCAATTAAACAATCTTTGATAGCATTTATTTTTTGTTGTTATTTATATTATCGAAAATTAAATATATATATATATATATATATTATATATGTATATTTCGTTTAAATAATATAATATATCAAAATTATAATTTATAAATTATATTGAATTACAAATTACAACTGGTTTACACGGAAAAAAAAATAAACCAAAAATAAACCAAGCTTAAACCTAAACCTATTTGCTAACTAAACCTAATAACAAAACAAGCCATCTTCAAGCTTCTTAACTCCGCCGCCGGCAACCACCTCCATCGACGACTCTGCCATGGATTCAGCACCTCTTCTCACGACCACCAGCTTCTCCGTCGCGTCATCGCCGCAAGCCCCATGCCTCCACTCTGCTCACGACCACCAGATTCTCCGTCACCTCCTCGCCATAAACCCCATGACCAACACTGTCTTCCTCTTCCCCTGTCTTCTCTGTCTCGCCGGAGAGAAGCTCGAGCCGTCACCTCTGGTGCTCCACCTTGCTGTCTTCCACCTTCTCACTGACGCTCCTATGCCATCTCTGTTTATAACTCGCCATCTCTGAAGGATCTGGAAAGAAAATATATATATTATATATATCTTCCCTACAAAATCTAAAAAAATAAACAAATCTAACAGTAGGGGAAGCGTTAGAGAGAGAGAGAGATAGCAGGGGAAGCGTGGGGAAGGTCTGTTGTGAATGACAAAGCTTCGAGGGGAATGAACCAGAGGGACTCATTAGCGAAGGGGAAGAAAAAACTTTGTTAATTTAGTATCGAACAAGAGAGAGTTGAGGAAAAAAAAGAAACGTGAGAAAGAGATTGATCTTAGCCACAAGATCAAAACAATCAATGGCTACAAATTGTAATCCTAATTTAGATAGATTAGCCAATAAGGAGAAAGGATAAGGATTGAGTAAAATTGATTTGTAACCATTGGATTAAAAGAAATCAATGGTTGAAAAGTAATCAATCCAAAACTGTTTTTATTTAATAGTTGTTTTAGCAATTACAATTTTATTGTTAACTAATTTTATGTATAAAATATTAAATTATCATTTACATTTATAAAGTTAATGATATATAACAGTAACAAAGTGACTAAATTTCATTTTTATCTAAAAATCCATACAAATGCATTTTATCTAAAAATTCATTATTTTAAATTACATATGTAAAAAATTTAATATTTTCTGATTTATAATTTTAAACTTGATGCAATAGATTTTAAAAGTTTTTATTTCGAGTCTATATTTAAAGTTTGGAATTTAGAATAAATGTTTAAAATATAGGGTTTGAGGGTTAAAGGTTTGGAGGTATTGAATTTAAGATTTGAGATTATTTTTTTTAAGATTGATTTTTGAATTTATATTTAAGATTTGGAACTAAACTTAAGTTTTGATGTAAAAACATTAGAGTTAAGTTTCGTATTTAGAGTTTAGGGTTTAAAAACTTATTTAGGGTTTAGGGATTTAAAAGGCAAACATAACGTTTAATTATTTTTTGCTATTAAATCCTAAGTTTTCATAGTGTTTCTAAATATACCACTCTATCATAGCGTTTCTGAAAATATTAACGCTATATTAAAAACACAGGTATATCAACCATAGCACAATCGTAAAAAACGCTATCCTCGTCTGCTATTAAAACGCATTTTTCTTGTAGTGTATTGTTGGAACTATTTTTGAACAAATTGCTATGGCCAATATTCTGGTAAACTTTCCAGGCGATTTGATCGTCGGAGTGACCGGATCTTGGAAGCATTAGATTCCTTGTTGTGATCACTATGAGATAGTGTATTCATATGTCAAAAACGGAATTCGTTTGAATGAGAAATGGAAACCTAAAGTGGGTGACTTGAAAAGCTTGTAAAGTTTTTAAATTTGGCTAAATGTGAAAACTAGCAAATAACCACTTTATATATGGATTTGGGTTTGGAGTGTGAATAATTTGTTATTTGGATATTATATTCATTAACTTATTATTTTGTTTATGTTAGATTTAATTCACATATAAAAACAAAATCCATTTTGAAGAATATTATGATTTTGATATTGGTCAAACATAATATCTTCATATTGATAACCACAACGTGGTGGTCTAATGGTTTCCACTAAAGAAGAATTTGTCCTATTGGTCCAGGTCAAGGATGGATTTTCCTCTAGTGCGAGATTATTAGCCCCATATGTGGTCACTGTCGATTAACATGGGGTGAAAAAGGCCCCTGGATGCCTTCGGGGGACTCTCCAGCTATGCTCCGGTGGACGGTCATTAGACGCTAGTCGGATATCTTTCGAGCGCATCTGGATACCAAGATTGTGGGAGCCGAAATTCACACCATCGAGTTTTGTTAATCGGAGGAAAGCCAAGTTAACCTAGCTTCCCCTGAAGGTCCCGGTTATCTGCTGGGCCACGAACAACACAATCAATATGATGAAAAATATGAAGTAGTAAATCGTAAGAACAAAAGAGAGCAAAAAGATCTTATTTACGAATCCGCGTTTGGACGTGACAAACAGGTGAGAGCATTGGCTACGAGAGCGGTCGGAAAGTTCGCTAGTCTAGCAACCTAAGTTCTAACCTAATTGAGTCGCAGCTTTATAGTGAAAACGGAAAAATGCCTAAATTGCTCTAAGTGCTAAGTTTGCTCTGAAAAAGTTCTCCCTTTCGCTCCCCGCCTTGAGCTCTCCTTATATACTCCCTTAAGGTCGGTTTTCCCTTTTCCCCTTCTGCCCTTGGGCAAGTTTTGTCGCGAGACGGGCTTTTTCTATTTTTCGTCGATCTTCATGATTATCGGAAACTTTGACATTTAACTTCGGAAACTTAACATTTATCTTTTCCTGCAAAATAAAAATAGACCGTCATATCAATCTTGGGCCAAATCTTATTTTAAAATCTTAAGTGGGCCGTTTGGTCACGTTCAAGGCCTCCTTAAGTCGTTCTTTTGGACCTTAGCCGTTTTTACGATTTTTCCTAAGAGATCACCTTCGACGTAACCTAAAGTTTTCGACAGGACTTTTAATCCTCCGTATAGTTAAGGCGACTGGTGTCTAAGTTAACCGTGGCCGTTATATACGATAGATTAAAATCCATCCGTCAACCAACCAAATCTTTCATGACTTTTATCCAAATTTTTCCTTAACAATTCTAATCGAGACGAAACAAGGATACTAGGTCCACGGTATTTGGGATTGAGGTACGAGGACTAAGGCGAGGATGCATGGTACTGGACTGACGAACTAACCGAGACGGGACCGAGCTCGCCCTAGGGCGAGTTGGCTGAACGGGACCGAGCTGGCCGAAACAGGACCGAGCTCCCCCTAGGGCGAGCTGGCCGAACGGGACCGAGCTCGCCCTATGGCGAGCTGGACGAGACGGGACCGAGCTCGCCCTAGGGCGAGCTGGCCGAGACGGGACCGAGCTCGCCCTAGGGCGAGCTGGTCGGGACGGGGCCGAGCTCGCCCTAGGGCGAGCTGGCCGGGATGGCGCCGCGCTTGTCCTGGGAGAGCAGGTCGGTCGGTCGGTCGGTTCATCCCGCGTCTGCTCCCGGGTAGGTCCTAGTCGGGCTGGATCAATCCTCGATGTTCCTCGGGTCGTAAAGCAAAAACTATCCTTTGTTTGACTAATCACTTTTCGGAAATATCAGGTTTTTTACCAGATTGATTGGGAGTCATTTTTCCGGGAACTTTCAGGCATTGATTTCGTCGTGACAGGTTTCGACCCCAACAAAGATCATCAAAAAAAAATCTTCATATTAATCATGTAATGGAATCTTTTGTAATAATGGTGTTTGACTCACCTTTACTATTATTCAAACATACATTAAGAACTCCATTACACAACTTGTACCTCTTGGTTTTGGAAAAAGTAAAAGTATAACTTGTGGTTCTCATTATTTCTGTATAAAGGCTTACTAGCAACATATAGATAGAGGAAGAAACACTTACGAAAAATGCATACAGAGAAGAAACAATTATCCCACTAAAAATAATTATGCTAGTATTTTTTATTTTGTGTCTGAGAGTACAACAAATAAATAGGTTTGACAGGTTATACTCTCCAGTGATGGGAGGTAGAAATATATGCAGTTGTATTATGGGATTTTGGAACGCCATGCAAACTATCACACTATGGGGCGTTTACAAAATTAAGAAAGAGTGTCTCACTGCTGCAAATCCGTTTTTCTTTTCAAATTCTTGATCGGTATTTTATATTTATGGATTTATTTATGCAAATACTTTACAATTATTCAGTTCGTCCTATTGTAAAATTTTCGTTTCTACATTTAACACTTAGAATAAAATCTGGTGTGCCACGATTGCTCTCTTTTTCATGTCCTTGCTATGTTTCTTATTCTTCCTCTGTGCATCTATCTTTAATCACGACGTCTTTCCTCACATGGCTCGCCAACTTTAAACTCACTCTCTTCTCCTTTGACAAAGGCCCTCTAACCCCAATCCCTTCAAGTCTCTCCAGATTCATCTGCTTTACTTGCTTCCCAATCAAAGCTCAGCAAAAACCCTGAATCTCAAAACCACTTGACCAACTTTGTCTTTGCCACTAAAATTGCCATCTTTGGTATGTTAATACATTTGTATGGCTACAGAAAGAATATGTCTCCATCTCTGCTATTTCTCTCTATTTTGTGCACCTCTACTTAGAGATTGAGATTATTTTATCATTCGTCAAAAATGTTGTTTGTATCTTTCTTGGCTGTGACCTCGAGCCACAGTCCAATAAACCATACTCAGCCACATCTCTACAAGATTTTTGGGGTCGTCGGTGGAACCTCATGGTTCCAACAATGCTCCGACCAGTCATTTATGCCCCAATACGGCGAGTGTCTGAACGCAGAATGAGCTCCTGTTGGGATTTATTTCCGGGGATTCTAGCGACATTCATCGTCTCCGGATTGGTTCATGAACTGCTTTTATTTGACTCGTAAGATGCCAACATGGGAAGTTACTATTGTTCTTCATTTTACATGGTGTTTGCACTGTGGCGGATTTGGCCGTGAAGAAGAAGACGATAGTGATGCAGCGGTGGCAGCTGAGTCTGGCGGTGTCGAGGATGCTCACTGTCCAGTTCATGTTTGCGACAGGTTGTTGGTTGTTTGCACCTCAGCTTATAAGGAGCGGCGTGATAGAGAGATACATCAATGAAGCTTTATTGGTTGTTGATTTTTTTAGTTAGAAGTTATTTATTTTGTTGGGGATATTTATAAGGAAATTGAGCTGTATAACGGTGAAAAAACACTAATATAGAATACCTATACCTATACACGGTGTGGCTTTTATATAATAGTACCATTTTTCCTTTTCACACAACCGGTGAAATCTGCATATAGAAAAAAGTTAATAATTATTACCTGTCAAAAGTAATTCGTGGTTTTTCAATATTCACATCTTCCTCCTATGTAACTTTTTTCGTTAACCATGTAGATGGCCATGATCTCACTCACAGATTAGATCGACATTGTCATCACTACCTGAATTCTAGGAGTATTTTGTGATAGAAAACTTCTCCCAAACTCCCAACCTTCTCTGCTTCCGAAACCACCAGCGCGCCGCCGCAGTTACAGCCGAGGCGGCGAGGAGCATCACCTGGGCTGATTCACATCCACATCATCGGTCCGTTGGCATTGGGGCTCCGTGCATCCATCTTCCCAATCCGAGATTTGTTATTAAGTGAAGACAAAACGTGAATTCCTATACTATTTTATGAAATGGAACAAATTGTCTTTCCTTCGAACTCTTTTCTTATTTGCCATGTTTATTAATATATAATGTACTATTTACTATGTTATATTCTTTCAATGCTTGAAAAAGAGGATTCAATCTTGATAGTTGTTGTTTCATGTTCTATTGATATGATTTTTATATCAGTGTATATGTGTGTTTTTATATTGGTGTGTATATAATTTTGTAAAGAGAAATATTATATTAAACGTAAATGGAATAGAATTTATTATGACATCAAATAAAACATAATAGAATGTGATGTTGAATGGAATGCTATTCATATGATGTTGTCTCTTACACCTCTTTTCTCTAGTGACGTCAATCTTCATCTCTCTCTATACAGTCAATCTGAATTTGGGGTCAGCATTAACTTCTTCCATGCATTCTATTTGTGTTTAAGATTTATATTTGAAATTGGGGTTTATATTTGGGTTTAGGGTTTAGTGATTAAGGTTTAAGGTTTACTATTTGAAAGGTGGGAGTTGAGGTTGAGATCAGCATTAACTTATTTCATGCAATCATAGTCATTACATAATTTCACCAATATGTACTATGCTATTTATTCTGTTCTATTCTATTTGGGTTAAAGTTTATATTTTAATAATGCTTCATATCATGCACTATTTGCATATTTTGATATTTAGGTTAGGGTTTATATTTTCTTTTAATGTTTAGTGATTAGTGTTTTGGGTTTAATTTATGGAAGGTTTGGGTTGAAGTCGGGGTAAGCATTACCTCATTCGCTAAAATCATAGGCATTTCAAAATTTGAACAATATATACCATACTATTTTGTTTGTTACTATTTTATTTTAATAATCATATTATTTACTATTTGCATATTTTGATATTTAGGTTAGAGTGTATATTTCTTTTTAGGATTTAGTGATCGGGGTTGTGGGTTTAGTTTATAAAAGTTTTGGGTTGACATTGGGGTAAGTATTACCTTTTTCTTTGCAATCATAGACATTTTCAAAATATGAACAATATATATTGTGCTATTTCTTTTGTTAGTATTCTATTTTACTAATGCTTCATATTATATTGTGTATTGATGTATGATTGTCAATACGCCACCAAAAGAATGACATCACCTATTCTTTCATTTGCAACTGGAAATCTTTTACGCGCAAAGACAAAATCGGATAGTTTGTGACTTAAATGTCTGATATTATATTATGTCAAAATTTTTATCACTAATCTAATTTGTCTTCCAAATATGGCTATTATGCAAATAAGCCATATTTATAGAATTATTTGCAAAATATCCAAAAAAGATAGAAATTAGATTTGTAGAAAGAGGGTAGAGATAGATAGGAAGAGAAAGTAGGAGAGAGAAGGTGATTTGGATAGTTAGTGAAATTGTGTTTTTGGGGTTATTTAGCCTAATTTTTCTATTTATAAAGCAAAAAAAAAAATACGTTGTTTTTAGCCTATAGTGCTTGAATAAAGATTTTGAAATTCTGTTTATATCGACTTAGAAAACAAAAACCGATGATATGTTTTTTTGGGTAAAGATCTATTTGGTATGGTTTTAGATCAAATTTGTTTCTTAATCATAATAATTACTAGACCATTTTGGTGGTAAAACCCCAATAGATATCTCAAATCTTCTAAAAAAAAAGCTTTCTCCCTTTTGTAAACGATGTCATTTGGATATTGAAAAATTAAAAAAAAAATGATTGAAATGTATCTGTGTTCTTATTAATTACATCTATTTAACTAATAGTATTTTGAGATAAATAGAATTATCTATAAAATCAATGTATTTTGTAACTAATACTAAATTTAAAATAAATATAGATTATATTAAAATTCTAAAATAGCACTATTTTGTAACAAGAAAAAGTGTCAAAATGACAGTAAAACATATGGATTACTCGGTACTAAGAAATTAGTTGGTTGTTAATTGTTAAACACGTTGGTTCTTCCCAACAAAGAAAACAACTCTAGTTTTAGATTGTAAATTTGTTAAACTAGAAAACTAGTAAATCAGGTTGACAAATACATGTGTGAAACTTAGATATTGTGCTAAAAATAGAATTTCAGTAGTAACATTTCAGTATTAGATTTACTTTTGATAGTGCCTAAATATTAGTGTCCACAAGGCAATACACTGAATCTGAGCCATTGAGTGTAGAATGATAGCATATCTTTTGATCAATAGTAGTCGACAATGATTCCATAAGTTAACAAATCAAGCAAACATCATTTAATTTTCATTGAATTATTGAATAAAAGAGGACAGTAATATGATAGTACTATTGAGCCATTAACTACTCAACAACTGCCAATTAATTTTTCCTTTAATGTGTAAACCACACTGTGGCTGTAGTTTTTTTGTTTTTTTATAACTTTGTAGTTTGTACTTATTTAATGCGATCTTTGTCACTAAACATTTTTATTCTTCATCGGAAATATCATCTAACCATTAACCATGGAAAAAGAACTCAAGATCTTCATCCTTGTATGGTTTTCTGCAATCATCTCTGTAACATATTGTTACTACTTTATACCAAAAGTCAAAACACGTCTTCTTAGATTAGTCTCCGTTCTTCCCGTGTGTGTTTTCTTTCTTGGTAGTCCCATGTTTTTCTCCACTGTTCATTTCTCTTTCACCACAGCGTTTTTCCTCTCCGGTCTTGGAGTTGCAAAGCTAATACTCTTTGCGTTCGAAAAGGGTCCTCTTTTTCCAGTCCCTCCTAATATCTTCCACTTCATCTGCTTTGCTTGCTTCCCCATAAAGCTTCAGAAAAAACCTGACCCTGAAAACCGTTATCATTTTCCCAAATGGGTTTTCATCAGTGTTAAAAAGTTTTCATCCTAGGTGCATTGTTACTACAAGTGTATTAGGGATATTGTATCCCACATCACGAATTCTAAAAAAATATTAACTAATATATAAAGGGTTATGGCTAATCCACTAATTACCAATTGGTTTTAAGTTGAAAGTCCACAATAAAACCGAATCTAACATGGTATTAGAGTCCAAATCCTAAATACCCTAAACCCCTAATTAAATTAACCCTTCCCGACTGGGTTTATAGGTCGTAATTAACCCTTTCCGAACGGATATAAAGGTCGTAATTAACTCGCTCGACCGAGTATAACTGTTTTAAAGTTCCGAGATTTCTGGCCGATAAGAGTCATCATCTCGAGGAAGGGTATTAAGGATATTGTATCCCACATCGAGAATTCTAAAAAAAAATATTAACTAATATATAAAGGGTTATGACCAATCCACTAATTATCAATTGATTTTAAGTTGGAAGCCCGTAATAAACCCGAATCTAACAAAGTGTATGATTACAAACAATATCTTCCTCCAAATTTCTTATTGTGTCTTTATTCTCTTCATTTATACTTAGAACTAGAGATTGCCTTAACCCTCATAAAATATCTCGTCACGGTCACTCTTGGGTGCGACCTCGAGCCCCAATTCAATGAACCATATTTAGCCACCTCCTTACATGACTTCTGGGGTCACCGTTGGAACCTCATGATCTCGGAGATTCTCCGACTTTCAGTGTATCTCCCCATACGAAAATGGCGAGTCAATAGCTCCGAGTGGGATATGGTCTTAGGGATTTCCGCCACATTCCTTGTCTCCGGTCTGGCTCACGAGATTCTATTCTTCTATCTGATGCACGAGAAGCCAACATGGGAGGTGAGTTGGTTCTTTGTGTTACATGGAGTTTGCACAGCGGCTGAAGTGGTGGTGAAGAGGAAGACAAAGTTGGTGCATCGGTGGTCGGTGAATCCGGCCATATCAAGGCTGGTCACGATGGGATTTGTGTTTGTAACTGGTGTTGGGCTGTTTTCTACTGAGCCTGTTAGGAACGGCTTAATGGAGAGATTTACCAACGAAGGCTTGTTTTTGATTAGTTTCTTTAAGCGCAAGTTTCTTATCTTCTTAGGGTTGTTTACGGGTCTTTAAGCGCAAACTACAATCGTTTTATGAAGTTAATCTGTTTAGACGAGAGTAATAATCGGTGAGGAGTCATAGTCTGTCCTTAGTGTTGAACTTGCTCCAATGTAAACACTAGATAACAATTTATTTTTCTTTTTTAGTTTTTTTTTGTACTGAGTGATGCATTTGCCAAAATTAGTTATATTACATTGAGTTATTTTTTGCGACAGTTAATATAAATAAATATTTGTTTATATGACACCAATAAACAAATATTGGTGTCCTGGGTTTTTCTTTTTACTTTTTTTATAAATAAATATTTGTTTATATAAATGATAATATATATTTTAAAATTTACCCATTTAAATAATTGTTAATATTACATTTCAAAACACAATAATTTTATAGTTTATATATTGAGTAATCTTATTTTATTTTGTAAACCATCAATTGTATCATCCATATTTTTAGAATATGGTCTATATATCCGTAAAAATGTATTTTTATATTTTTATAGATCAAAATTTTATGATAATGTATAATAAAAATATTGTATATACTATTTAAAATATATGATGCTATAAAAATAGAAATGATTTGAACTGAAACTGATTCAACGCAAAGAAAAAACAAATTGAGATATGCAGGAGGAACTCAAGAATTTCAACAGTAAATATAAATATTTAGACATTCAATTACAAAAATTGTGCTAAGTTTAGTGGCTAAAGTAGTTTTAAGTGTGTTTCCACTGAGGCATTTTGGTTTCAGGGTCTTTTCTTACAATTCAAACCTCCACTGTATGAAAAAGAGAATATTTATGTAATATGAGTATCTATAATATTTTAGATTTTATTTATAAATATTCTCTTTGATACTTCCTATTATATAATTGTAGAGTATAAGTACAAATAAATCTTAAGCCGCATAACCGCGCGTATGTATGTTTTCAATTTATATACATATATATATTTATCTTAGATCATTAGTGGTATATATTTTTAATGTTTATCCTCATATAAAATTTTAAAATATATATTTTTTGTAGTTCGAGAATATTAACTTTAATTCACCTAAATATTATTATGTGAAATTTTCATATATTTCTCCTTTTAGTTTAAAATATTTTATGTATGACAAAATTATATAACCGATTAAGTATTTCTGTTTACAAATAATTAACAACCAAAATATGACCCAGAACACAATAATAATTGGGCTTTGCTGGTAAAAATTTGTGTTAATCGATTATACACAAGTACGGCCCAATGACCTTCATAAAATACTGGACTTCGATAGGCTTTAAGTCTGGTCGAGATTAATAAGATTTGGGTAGATTGTGATTGGTCTTAAAACTCTCATTTCCTACCGGTCGAAGCTATAGTTGCCGAAATTAATTAAAAATATTATAAAAAGCCAGGGGCATGACAATATAATTATCTCCAAAAAATAAGGGCAGAATCCTTAAGATATTATGCTTTAATAGTATATATATATATTTGTATTTAACATGAAAAGATATCAAAAGACATCTTGATTAAAAAGATTTGTTCAAAGATTCTATATTATTATTACTAATAAAATACATATAATAAAATTTCTAAAGGATTGTCTACATTAAAAAAAAAATCACACATGAAAACAGTCATGAATTCTATTCACATAGATAAGATATAACATATATAGATCCAGACAAAAAAAAATCCGAATCCGAAGAACATAACCGCATCCGATCAAAAAAATGTAGTACCTAATCCAAACAAAAATTAGTTAAATATTCGAATAGATTTAAAATTTTGGTATTTATAGAATTGAAACATAACCAGATCTGAACTAAAATATTTCGGTCATATGAGTCAAATTTATATATTTAAATATATTAGTTATTTTTATATTTAATATCCAAAAATATTCAAAATATATAAGATATTTTAAAATTTTCTAAAATACTTAAATATATATATATATTATATATATATTTATAATCAAAGATAAATATTAAAATAGCTAAACAATATTCTAAACACTACAATAATTGAAATATTTATTATTTTTTACCCAAATATTCAAAAACGGCCAATTTTTGTTAACTTTAGATATTTTGGCATACATTATTCAAATTTATATGTTATATATTATTTTATTTTTTATTTTGAGAAATTTATATATATATATATGAATCTTAAATTTGAAAAATAATTAAGTGGATTGCTCGAACCTGAATCAAGCTCGAAACAAAATTTATAGATACCCGAATGTGGCTGTGGTCTTTAATCTCGAAAATCCAAAACCCGAATAGGTTCGAACCGAATCCGAACAGATATCCGAACACCAACTCACTCCTATAATACTACTGTAAAGAAATTTATTTTAAAAACTTATGTCCAGCCTCTAGAAATCTTAGCACGGCACATGGAGACATTTTTCATAATTTGTTCGTTCGAGGCTTCCAGTCATAAATAATTATTAACTACTCGACCACTACCTGTGCGCTCGAATTTAATACTCGTCTCTGTTTCAAGTGTTACATTCTTCTCTCATCTCCCTTGTTTTCGTTTTAATACTCGATTTCATGTTTAATCAACAACTAATACACGGATCAAACTCAACCAGTAGTTATATAGACAGAGAAACACGTATACCATCTTTGTTAGCCGAGTTCGGATTCCAATATGGAAAACCAAAACTAGTCCTCAACTATCCACGATGAAATCAGATATCAATATACTCTATTGTTTCAGTTTAAATGTCGATTAAACTCATTAAAATAATTATTTTCTCAGAAAATGACAAAATTAAAGGGAATAGCCTGTATGCTGTCTAACGATAAGAATGGTGACCAGGTAATGACGGGGAATAATACATTCCTCAACATTCCTAAAAAAATCCACCATTCACAAAGAATAAATTTTCCTTCTCATTTCTTTTTTTTTGTAGAGAAATAAAAAACAAAAATATTCCTTTTTAAATTTGAGGAGGAACAACTATTCCTTTTCATTTCTGCCATTTTATTCCTCTACGTTCCTTTCTTATTCATTCTTTTTGTTATTAGAATGGTCACCAGTCGGACCCTAAGAAGAAGTCAATACATTCACAAATTCATGACAATAAAATAAAATACTTTTATAAATTTGATAGATAAATCAACATTTTTCTTAATCTGCTAGAAACCTTTTTTGACAATTAAACCAAGCGGAAGGAGTATAAGATTTTAGGAGTTAGATCTTCGGTTAAATAACATGGGAGGTGGAAGCTTCAGAGTCTATGAAGGTTCTTTTCCGTTTTATTCGAGAAAAAATGATCACTGTAAGAAAAACATCCCTGATATAATACAAAACATCTATGGAGGAACGGTGAAAGATACGTTCTCGACCATTTTCCAACAGAACTTAGTTGGTTCGTTTGTCTTCTGTCTCTTTTGTTTGATTTAAATTTAAAGAACAGTGCAAAGATAGAAACATGGACGTTTTGTTACGTGTTGCAGAATATGGAGAGACCTGAGATATTTAGTGAAGCATATGGGGTCTGATAGCATAGCTAATGATATTGTACAAAAATTTTCTAAATTTGCTCTATATTTTCGGAAAAAAAGTTATTAGAATTACCAGAAAATGGAGAGGCCTATACCTAAAAAGACCAAAGCATTATCCGATCCTTGTCACATGGAGGCATTAATAAGTAATAACTTAATAACTTATCATCACTCAATTGCTCAACAACTACCCATGTACTCGATATTAATACCATTGTCATTGTACGTATTTAGTATTTCACCCACTTTTATGTATTCGATGCTACCACTGTAAACAAACAACTATAACTTTACCATTAAAAGGCCTTAAAAACCTCTGAGATTGCCAAAAAACTCATTATCAACACAACACAAAGATCTGAGAAAATGGAGCAGGAACTCCAAAACTTGATCAAAGTATGGATCTCTGCAGTAATCTCCATATCGTATTGTTACTATTTAACACCTAGAATCAAATCTGGTGTTCCACGATTACTCTCTCTGTGTCCTATCCTTGCTTTGTTTCTTGTTCTTCCTCTGTGTTTCTCTTCTGTGCATTTATCTTTAATCACAGCATTTTTCCTCACATGGCTCTCCAACTTTAAACTCATTCTCTTCTCCTTTGACAAAGGTCCTCTAACCCCAGTCCCTGCGAGTCTCGCCAGATTCATCTGCTTTACTTGCTTCCCAATCAAAGCTCAGCAAAACCCTAAATCTCAAAACCACTTGCCCAAACTTGTTTTTGCCACTAAAGTTGCCATCTTTGGAATGTTATTACATTTGTATGGCTACAGAGAGAATATGTCTCCAGCTCTGCTATTTGCTCTCTATTTTCTGCACCTCTACTTAGAGATTGAGATTATTTTATCATTCGTCAAAAACGTTGTTTGTATATTTCTTGGTTGTGACCTCGAACAACAGTCAAATAAACCATACTTAGCCACATCTCTACAAGATTTCTGGGGTCGTCGATGGAACCTCATGGTTCCAGCGATTCTCCGACCAGCCGTTTACGCCCCAATGCGGCGAGTCTCTGAACGCAAAATGAGCTCCCGTTGGGCTTTGTTTCCGGGGATTTTAGCGGCGTTCATCGTTTCAGGGTTGGTTCATGAGCTGCTCTTCTTCTATTTAACTCGTGAGTTGCCTACATGGGAAGTTACTATGTTCTTCGTGCTACATGGCGTTTGCACTGCGGCGGAGTTGGCCGTGAAGAAGAAGAAGAAGGTGATGCAGCGGTGGCAGCTGAGTCCGGCGGTGTCGAGGCTACTCACGGTTGAGTTCGTGTTTGTGACAGGTTATTGGTTGTTTACACCTCAGCTTATAAGGAGCGGCGTTATAGAGAGATACATCAAAGAAGCTTTATTGGTCGTTGGTTTCTTTACGCAGAAGTTATTCATTTTGTTGGCGATATTTACAACGAGTGTTTTCGTTTGATTTCTTTAAGCAGAATTTATTTGATTTGATCATTTTTAATTAATTATGGATAATGATATTCAGTTCAATTCGATTTTGATAAAGACAGGTACCAAAGATGTAATTGTTTTCTTTTAACGACTGTCATATATTTATTAAGTGCCTTCTTTGTTTCTAATATAGCAATAGATTCATGCTTTTCCAGATTCTCCACATAGTCCAGGGGAGTGAGATTCTGAATGTTTTTTTTCTTCAAAAAGCAGATTCTGATTGTTGCTACAAGATTAAATTCCTTAAAATTGTTCTTCAAAGTCTTGATCTGGATCTACTAACGTGAGATTGGGCCTAGGCCTGGGCGTTCGGTGGCCCCGTCGGTTTCGGTTCGGTTAATTCGGATTTTCGGTATTAGGCTCACAAGTCCCATTCGGGTATTTCTACTTATCCGATGGGATTCGGATCGGATTCGGTTTGGTCCCTTTCGGATTCGGTTTGAATCGGATTGTAACCAATGTTTGAAATCGTCCAAAAATATTTTTTAAAACCTGAAAAAATTGACCCAAAAAAATTCAAAATATATATATTATTCACAAATGTAATTTAAAATTAGTTAAAATATCTAAACTAACTAAAAATATTCAAAATAACATATAAAACAAACTACAAAAATCTTTAGAATACTATAAAATATCTAAATTATCTTAACATATATAAAAATATTAACATATTTAACTAATTTTGGATACTTTCGGATCCTAGTTCGGATTTCGGTTCGGTTCGGATTATACTCAAACTCCAAAGTAATAAGCTTATAAGTTCCATTTGGATATTTTTGTATAACAGTTTGGATCCGGTTTCGGTTTTTTCGGTTCGGATTTAGGTGGGTACTTCGACTTCGGGTAAAAACGCCCAGGCCTAATTGGGCCCTTGCATACCTCTCGATTCAATATTGATTGGGCATATCGGTATTCAAAAATAAGTGTTTCTTTGTTTCTTTTGCTTCATAGCAGCTGCACTTGCAAATAGTACTACTTGAAATACCTCTATATCTAAGAACATGTTTAATGCAGGCTCTTAAGTGGGATTTTTAACCTAATCTATTATATTAAAATAGAAGTCACATGTGTGATTTTTTTTAGTGAACTTTCACTAAAAAATTAGTTATATTATTTCTGGATTTATATAACTAAATCCTATTCCTAGAAAATTGATTATATTATTTCTAGATTTATATAATTAAATCCTAACAACATACTGAATTTGTTTTTTTATTCACCAATATTAAACAAACGTAAAAGACAAATCCAACCAGACTATTTTAAAAAAGTCACGTCCTCCTAACAATAGACCATTTGTGTACATTTTATATATGTGAATCATATATTTACGAACATAGATATGTTACCGAAAAATACAAACATAGGTCAAATCTAATGGTTTCGTTCTTATTTTATAGCACATGTATTAAAAATTAACAAATATTAATTTTTTACATATAGAATAATATATTAGTAAAAATGAATATACATATAAAAATTACTAAAAGATAATCCATCGTTTTGAAGGATAGGTCTGAATCTAACATAAATTAAATATAAAATCATTTTCAAAAATATTGTTTCGTCTAAATATTATTTTGCGCATTTTTATCAGTATTAAATATTAATCCACAAAACAAAAATTAGATCGATATATGAAAAGCTATATTGAGCATATTTAATAATAGGACGTTGTCACAATTCTTTGAAATTGATCTTTCAAGGAATCATTTGCAGTTCATCAAGTCGTGGCATCGAAATCATTAATATTTACTATAATAATGGACCAAAGATCATAACTTAAAAATGCAGCTACGTAAAATACAGTCAAAGATCCTAAAATCTTAAAACAAAACTAGAAAACTTGAAATTTTCCTTTAAGCCATTTTAACTTCTAATTTTAAAATTTCTCCGTTTTAGTCTAATAGTCTTTATATTTTATTAATTGAATCGTTATGGATGCAAAAGCCATCTGTTTAATTATATTAACGGTTTGGTTTTCGTGGATTTAAAATGGCTTAAGCAACAAAATTCATATTTAAAGAAAAAATATTTGAAAGTTTAGTATAAAATGATATAAATGAGAGTTACAAGTTTTTTTTTTTTTTTTTGCTTTGATTTGAAAGCTTAAAGTTTTAATGGAGGAATGTAATAATCATATTATTGTTTTTAACAGAGTTTGCGGCAAAATTTCTCCAATTATACAGTTGACAGGATATATGAAAAAAAAATATACAGAAACCTAAACCATTTTGGTTCCCGTTTACCCACGGCCGGTGCATAAAGGTGGAGAGATTTGAAAATCCCAGTTGTGTCAAACCAGCTTCAAGCTCTCGATCAATCTAAGAGAAGCTCATGATGAAAATTACAACAAACCGATCTGTTAACTATAAGATAAAAACTTACTTCTTGGTTCACTTAAATACACCATTGCGATGCTTTAAATCGGAAGCTAAAACCTCACCTCGTACAAGGCCTAAGCCCAAATTTATATTGACTATGACAAAATTAATCACCGCCACTTTGAAAGTGTAACATCCCGATTTGTGGTATATGGAAATACTTAAAAAATGATTTGGCTACTATATCACTGCATTTACCTTTTTAGGCATATATCCATTTAAAATTCCAGACTTAAATGTACTTTAACTAGAGTGGTGGAATGATGGATGACCTATCGGAAAGTGATTCGCGATATCGTGTAGTGAAGAAAAAACACAAGGAAAGGTCATGTGTTGATTGCAAAGTCATTAAACAAGACTTTGAGCCTCCGAAAAATTTATGCACCGTCTGTGATGCAACCCTGGTTGAACCTATAGTGGGTTCGGAGATGGACGAGCTGGACGAGACTGGTTCAGGAGCTGACTTGGACGAACTGGACGAGAATGGAACCGGAGCTGACCTGGACGAGCTGGGCGAGAGTGGAACCGGAGCTGACCAGGACGAGCTGGACGAGAGTGGAACTGGAGCTGACCAGGATGAGCTGATCGAGAGTGAACCAGGAGCTGATTCAGGCGACTTAGACGAGCTGGACGAGTGTAGCTTGGACGGACCGAACGAAGGAGCAGCTTGGCCCAATCTGGACGAGGATCGACCCATTATCAGGCCTAAGGTTTCTTCTCCTATTTCAGCCCATTCTGATCAAGACCAAGACCCATTCTCTTTGCATCAAGGCCCAATCACTAGATCACAAACCAGGAGACTGAGGGAATCGATTTCTGCCTTGGTTATCTCTGAACCAGACCCAAATCCACAATCTGATCAAGACCTGAACCGAGTCAAGCTTTACAATTATTCAGTCTTTGGTCTTGTCTAGTTTTCTTCTTTCTTTTTCGTAAACTACAAGTCCTTGTTCTATTTCCAAGGAGTTTGCGTGTTCTTCTTTATACAAAACATTCTGTTTTGTTTCTTATTCAATCCATTCACTCTTTTGATTAAAAATCTCTTTTCAATCTGTGAATTCTTTGTTCATCTTATGAACATCGATTTCTAAGGAGTTCATTCTCCAAAAGCATTGTCTTTGGCTGGAAAACAGAGTTCATTCTCTTAGCCATTGATCTTCTACACAAGTTGTGATCTTTCCATCGATCATCAACTGAAGAACCACCTCCATCTCGACTTCTATCCCCTGATCCATCATCATCTATCATCCATCAAGCACATTCCGCAACAAGTTCAATCAGATCATCACTAAAAACCCATCGATCAACCTTCAAGAGACATGGACAATAAGAATCTCTTCACCAGGGGTTCATCAGGTGGTATCAGAGCAAATTGAAGGATCTTGATCTAGGGTTTGAATCTTATAACTTTTCGAATTCTCTTTCTTTTTGGGAACCTTGTTTGATCTTTCTGTTTCTGTTGAATCTTTTGATTCTCTTTTCTATCTATCCAGTAATCAAAAAAAAATCAAGGAAAGTCGAGGAGAAATCCGACTGAGGCTGAAGAGAAAACCGGCCTGGCTGAGAAGAAATCCAGCCCTGGTGGTAAACCTCTTGCAAAACCAAGTTCTTTATTCTTTCTATCTCCTTCTTTCTGTTTTGGGGTGGGGATTGTTCTCTGAAATCTTGATTTTTGTTCTCTGCTGAGCTATTGGATTCACAAGATAAAACTTCACAAAGAAACCTTGAGAGAAACACTTGTGAGACTTCGGCTATCTTATTGCAGAATGACCTTGTCTTGTTTAGTTCTTAACAGGAAATCATGCCTGATCGAGATGAGAGACCTGTTGCTCGGATTGATCAAGCTCAAATAGATGCCTTGAGCTCAAATAGATGCCTTGCTGGCTACCATGAGATTAGAAGTGCAATAACAATTTGAGTTTGAGAGAGGTTCTTTTGAAACTAACAGAAATTTGAGTACTTCTTCACAGGTTAGGAGAGCAGCTAGGGAGAAGAGAAAAGGTAAAAGACATGTGACTACAGATCATGAAACCTCCTCTGGTCGGGGCACTGATGAAGAACGGTCTGTAAGTTCAGAGAGGTCTAGACGAGCAGCTTCTCCAACTAGGACTGAACCACGGCGTGCTCCCAGGAACAGGCCTGATGATGATCTTGGAAATCTCAAGCTTCGGATACCTATCTTCAGTGGAACCAGCAAGTCAGATGATTAACTTGATTGGGAGGAAAAGATGGAGCTTGCCTTTGACTGTCAAAATTATTCTAAGACAAAGAAGGTGAAACTTGCTGTGACTGAGTTCAAAGACTATGTCTTGCACTGGTGGGATCAGATTGTTACTACTAGGAGAAGGACAGGAGAACCACAAGTCGCCTCTTGGTTTGAACTAAAGACACTCATGAAGAAGAGGTTCGTTCCAAGTTACTATGGCCGAGATGTTCACCAGAAACTAAGGAGGCTGACCCAAGGAACCAAGAGCGTGGAGGACTACTACAAAGAGATGGAAATGCTCATGGCTAAAGCAGCTATAGATGAGGATTCAGAAGCCACTATGACACCCTTTCAAGCTGGCCTTAACCGCGACATCCAAGATAAACTGGAGCTGCAGGAGTATGTAGATATCTTTGAGCTTCTTCAAAAAGCTATTCTTATTGAGCAGCAGCAGAAGAGGAAGACCAGTAACAAGGGAAACTATGGTAGCAACTTCAGGTCATCTAAGGAAGATAAGGTGTTTATCAAACCAAAGGAGGAAGCAAAGAAAGATGACAAAGGAAAATCACCAGCGACCAGAGCTAGAGATGTGAAGTGCTTCAAATGCCATGGGTTTGGACACTATGCCAATGACTGCACCAACAAAAAAGTAATGATCCTTTTGGACAGTGGAGAGATGGTTTCTGAAGAAGAGAAGGAGGAAGCTTCCGAGGAGGAAGCCATAGACTATCCAGTTCGTGGGGAACTACTTGTGACTAGAAGGTCCTTGAAGGTTCAATCCAAACCAGAAGAAGATGATCAAAAGGAGGATCTCTTTCACACTCGTTGTACTATCTATGATAAATTTTGTAGCTTGATTATAAATGGTGGGAGCTGTACTAATGTTGCTAGTGAATCTCTTGTAGAAAAGTTTGGACTTAAGACAGGGAAGCATCCTAGACCTTATCTCCTCCAATGGCCCAATGAAGATGGCGAGCTCAAGGTCACATAACAGTTGATGGTGCCTCTCAAAATTAGAAGATACCAAGATGAGATTGTATGTGATGCTCTGCCAATGGACTCGAGTCATATCCTGCTGGGAAGGCAATGGCAATACGACAAGAAAGCCATCCATGATGGGTTAAAAAACCGCCATTCTTTCACCCACAGGGACAAGAAGATTGTTTTGGCACCACTGTCACTTCAGGAAGTCCATGCTGATCAGTTACAACTCAAAGCCAGACGACAAGAAGCTAAAGAGCAAAAGCAACCGTCTGATGGTAAGAAAGGTAAAGAAGCACATCTCATGGCCATAGACAGTGAGGTTAAGAAAGCTATGTACCTTCAGCAGTCAATGCTTTTGTTTATCTATAAGGGAGCTTTACTAACTTCTTCTAACCATGCACCGGAGCTTCCGAGTGGACTTGAGTTTATCTTGCAGGAATATGGTGATATGTTTCCAGAAGAGAGCCCAGCAGGTCTACCTCCATTCCGTGGGATTGAACACCAGATAGATTTGGTTCCAGGCGCCTCTCTTCCCAACCGGCCAGCATACAGGACCAATCTTGAAGAAACCAAAGAACTACAGAGGCAGGTGGACGAGCTGATGGAGAAAGGACACATTAGAGAGAGCGTGAGTCCTTGTGATGTACATGTGCTCTTGTTTCCCAAGAAAAATGGAAGCTGGCGCATGTGTGTCGATTGCAGAGCCATCAACAATATCACTGTAAAGTACACACCCTATTCCTAGACTTGATGATATGTTAGATGAGCTTCATGGATCTAGTGTGTTTTCTAAAATAGATTTGAAAAGTGGGTATCATCAGATTAGAATGAAAGAAGGTGATGAGTGGAAAACTACGTCCTTTAAGACCAAACATGGGTTGTATGAGTGGCTTGTGATGCCATTTGGTCTTACCAATGCACCCAGTACCTTCATGATATTGATGAATCATGTTTTGAGGGCTTTCATAGGTCACTTTGTTATAGTTTATTTCGATGACATCTTGATCTATAGCAAGAGCTTGAATGAACATGTTAATCATCTAAAATCTGTGCTAGAGGTACTTAGGAAAGAATCACTCTTTGCTAATTGTAAAAAGTGTATTTTTGGAACAGATCACCTTGGTTTGTAATTTTTTTTAATCACATACTTAAATCTAAATTAAAAGAAAAGAAAAATTGATATAAATCTAAGACACGTCTCTTAATTAAGAGAGCTAAGGCACGTTTCTTAGGAGGCACGTGTCAAAAAATTATTAGGTAGGTGTGAGTTTCGTCCGTTTCATTCTTTCTTTTCCTTCTCTCTCTTGGTTGTGGCTCTCCTCCACGACATGTTCATCGACGATGACGAAGAACGGCTCGATCGCTCGATTTGGAAGCATCTGGTCCCGGATTTGAAAGAAGAGGAAGATTACTACGAAGGAGATGATATCAAAGGTTTTGATGAAGGTAAGATCGAGCACAAGAAGATGATGAAGGAGTCATCATCACAAGGAGAGGGAGAAGAGGAGAAACTCGCCGGTCGTCGCTCGTGCGATGTAGATCCTAGATTTTCTCTCGACTGAGGGAGGATCTCGTTCGAGAAACCTATGGCGTCATGGGATGGATGTTTGATCGAGAAATCATATAGCAAAAGAAAGCTGCATCCGTAATCCAGAAAGCTCCAACGCAAATTAAAGGTATCACCTGAGACTGTTGGTTTGTTTCATGGCATTAAGGTATTGGTTACAGAGAAGGAGCTTAGGGATTCAAATTGGTATTCTATTAAAAATCACAAACCATAGAGCAAAGAGTTAGGCTCTATAGGAAAGATTTTAGCTAGTAGTGAGAGGAAGCAGGATAGTGTAGAGTTAAAAACTTGATGAAGGAGTAGGAAGAGTAGTGAAGATAAACAATTTGTTTATATATGTTAAGAGAAATACTATTATAAGTATGAAGTGAACAACATCACATTATAAAACAAGTTACGTTTTATTTGAACTTGCAGAGGTCTTGACAAAGGAGAATATTGCTGAGCCAATGATGGATATCAGAAGAGCTCTCCTTGAAGCAGATGTGAGCCTCCTTGTTGTTAGGAGGTTTGTTCAGTCTGTTATCTATTTTTCTTCTTATTGATTTGTGTGTAAACAATGCTTCTTGTGGTTTAGCTTCGGGTTTATACTAGTATTGTTAGTCTAGTCACGGAGGTTCTCATGGTGCGGAAGAAAAGTGAGGAACTTTGGATGCTGGTTGTAGTTAGATTATACAATAACGTCGAATTACTTTGATAAGTTTCAGTGTCTTCAGGTAGTAAAATCATTGCCTTTATGCAGTTACATTGTCGTTAACAAATAAAGCCATTGCCTTTAGGTATGTGGGGGATAAATTTATGGTGTTGTGGCTTAATTTTGATTCTGTTGGAGATGATTATTTGTTTTGATTCTAATTATTTGATCTCTATTGTGGTGCTTTGCAGATATGGGTAAAGAGAAGTTTCACATCAACATTGTGGTCATTGACAAGCATGTGATCGAGAGGTTCGAGAAAGAAGCTGCTGAGATGAACACGCGATAGTCAGACCCGTGAGCACGCTCTTCTTGCTTTCACCCTTGGTGTCAAGCAAATGATTTGCTGCTGTAACAAGGTGAGCTAACTGTTTTATATTTTTTTAAGAACTTTTAATTGAGTTCTTGCATTGGAACACAAAGAGATAATTGTCTCTTAACAAAAATTCTTAATTTAATTTTATTACTTAAATATTTATTAAGAGACCCTAATGGGTCTCCATGTTTAATCATACTCTAAGTATACACCTTACATGAATCATATCTGATAATAGTCTCCAAAAAAAAACATCAAAACTAAAGTCTAAACCCTATTCCACTAGAAAACAGTCAGAAATTTCTTATGGAAACAAATATTTGTTAGAAATTTCTGATTTTTTCACAATTAAATATCCGTCTAGAATTTTTATGATAAGTCTTGAAAAATTTGTTTTTGGTTAATCCGTTGAAATTTGACCAAAAGATTTTGTTGATTTTTTCACAAACAAATTTCTGACGAAATTATAACAAATTTCTTTTTTTTTTAAAGATAATTTGTTGGTATTCCGTTGGAAAATTCTAAAAATGAAAAAAAAAAAATCGGTCAAAAAGTCTATAAGAAAACACTTTTGTATTCTTGTATTGATAGCTTGCGGAAGGCAGACCACGAGCTACCATCACGGCCTTATTTCTCTCCACTTGTCGCAACGTTCTCGGTTACTCTACTCAGCTCCCTCTTTCACAGGTTACAATCTACAAATTTATTTAATAGTAGTTATGCTTTTGATAGTTTTGTGAATTTCCGATCAACTGATATCATAATGGGGACACGATTGATTACGTAATCCAACTCGTATGCTATTACGGTTAAAGTCGCTCGGTTTATTTTTATTTTATTTTGTTTTTATTACTGTGATGTAACAACCGATACAGTAAACTATTTACGTGTCTCGTTTTGTTATAACATATAGCTTTTACATGCCAAAACAATTGGTTGAATTGAGGTTGATGAGCACCTCTATTGAGATAATCTAATATTGCAAAATGTTTACAGGAGTATCCAGGATCAGCAGTCGATTTCCCGCTAGGAAACATCTCCTTCTTCTTTTTTTCCTCGGCCACGTCGCCGACACGACCGCATCTTTGGACATAAGAAGAATGCAGCGGCTGATTCATGCGATGGTTTTTGACATTCTCAATGTATAACAGTCGATCAGGCTGCTCGGGACGAGAGGACACTACACCATCGATCTTGTGGCAGGTGTTGCCGCCGCGATTTACTTCGAGTCATTGGCTGGCAAGTACGAAGCGAATAAGAGAGAGAGACAATTGTAGGTACTGGTTTCAGTAAATGGGAAAGTTTTTGGTTTAATGCTTTATTTTTTTTTCTTCCTTTTTTGGCAAATGTTAGGTGATTTGGTGGTTTGTAAGGTAATTTCATCTGGAAGGTAGTGTGATTTAGTATTTAATTTTGTAGGTTAGAATTGCTGTGTACAAATTGAAGGGGAGTGAGAAAAGGGGCACATAAGATACATGAGTCACCTACTTCTAATAATCCGATAACGTGAAAACATGCGTCTCAACTTCAAACTCAAAAGTTATAAAAGTTTCATATAATTAAAAAAAAAACAGTGTATTTTTCTTTGAACTAATTTAACAAATAATTCTTAAAAAAAATGCTTTTCTCCAATTACTCTTCCGGCAATCTCGTCGTGGCTGTTGCTCTCCTCTTTGCCGGCGCTCTATATATCTGCTTCTCCTCACGTTTGATATCTGATCCCATCTCTGGCCTCCAACACAATTTTAACATTTTGGTAAGTTGTTTCATAGTATATTGGAATCTAACGTAAGTGTATATATATATAGCTTATAGGTATTAATATTGTAAAAGTGGTGACAGAGAACGATAAAGTTTCCCGTGGACGACCTAGAGGTGGCGCTGGACAGTGCAGCAATAGGAAACAACAAGACTGTGATAATAACGATGGTGAACAAAGCCTACGTGGAGGAGGTTGAAGGAGGGATGACGATGCTTGATCTGTTCCTGGAGAGTTTCTGGCAAGGAGAGGGTACTGTGCCACTGCTGGATCATCTGATGGTGGTGGCAGCGGACCAAACGGCCTATGATCGCTGCCGCTTCAAGAGGCTCCATTGCTACAAGATGGAGACGGAGGGAGTTGACTTGGAAGGGGAGAAAGTATATATGTCAGACGATTTCATTGAGATGATGTGGCGGAGGACTCGGTTGCTTCTAGACGTCCTTCGTCGTGGCTACCATCTCCTTTTCACGGTTAGTTAGTTGTCGATTCTGGAGCATAAAAATATAAAACACAACACACTTTAGGGTTTCAGAACCTTAGTTTAGTACTCTCTCTTTCGGATTAGATGTCGTTTAATTTTGTTCTTCCCACATAAACTAGTTAAATGTTCAATTTTACCCTTATCTGACTATTTAAATTTCATAACATTTATTATTGTTCTTAATTTAATTAATGGTAAAATATAAATTAATAAAAAATTGCATTGAAATAAAGGAAAATTTATTTTACTAAAACATATAATTTGAAACAAAGAAAATATTAATTTGTCAGGACACGGACGTGATGTGGCTAAGAAGCCCCTTCTCTCGGCTAAGCAACAACTGGACCCTGGATATGCAGATAAGCGTGGACAGCGGCATTGAAGGACACTTGATAAACACTGGCTTCTACTACGTCCGTTCCAGCAATAGAACCATCTCTCTTTTTCAGAAATGGTACGACATGAGACTCAACTCCACGGGCATGAAAGAACAAGATGTCCTCAAGAATCTTCTCGACTCGGGTTTATTCAACCAGCTTGGTCTCACCGTTGGCTTCCTCAACACCACACACTTCAGCGGTTTCTGCCAAGATAGCACTGACATGGGTGCTGTCACCACCGTCCACGCCAACTGCTGCCGTCACATCTCTGCCAAAGTCTTTGATCTTACTCTTGTTCTTCATGACTGGAAACGCTACAAAGCCTCACTTGTCAACACCAAGTGGAGCCCCCATGCTAAGTGCTGGGGTTCATGGATTGATACCCAATATACCCCCAAAACCTGAGCTTCTTGTCGTTTTATGGTAATGAGATTGCGTCTATATACGTACACACGACACGATTAATCTTTATTATTGTTCAATGCTAAGCAACAACTGGACCCTGATGGTTTCTGTTTCTTGCCCCCCAATCAAGATTAGTCCTAGCTAGCTAGAGGAGCATTGCACTTCTCCTGTGACAAGGAATTTTATAAACCATCTTCTACTCGTGCTTTAAGAACATTGTTTATCAATTATTACTTGTGTTAGAAGAATGTTGTTTATCACCTAGCTATTGGCTATAACTATATAAAATAAGAATTTATAAAATCTACAACCCAGTATAAACATTGTCAAATGGACTAGGCATACAGGTTTGGTTTTGTCTCGTGGTTAGTTTGGTTTTCTGTTAATTTGGTCATTCAAAAACCAACCAAAATAAATTAGGAAAAATTCCATAAAAATACTTCAACTAAATTTTGTTAAGCTTTTTAATATTCAAATTTTTCGCTATCTAGTTTAATATCCCAAATAATTATTTTGCTCATTTTCATACACAAACTTTTAAAACTGTGTCTGTTTTAATACCCAAATTTTATTTATTTCAATAAAAATACTAATAAATTTCAAAAATCTCTAAATTTTACAAAACAAATCTCAGAAAATTCTAGTTTTATTTTGTGTTTGAGGAATAAAGTAACTAAATTGTGTATAATGTTAAATTTTTTAATAAAAGTTTTAAGTTTTATATTGTATTTAGTTTTTTTCGAAATAAAGAAAATTATTTTTTCCTTCAAAAAATTTAAATTTTCTCCATAGTTTATTTACCTTCTTTCCTAAATTTCAAAATAAAATTAGAAATTCTTAATATATTTTTGGATTTTGGAAATTTTTAAATTTCGTTCGAAACTTATTAGTATATTCAATTAAAATAAACAAAGTTTGGGTAATAAAAGGGGCACAATTTTAAAATTTTGTGTATTAATATGAGAAAAATAACTAGTTGGAGTATTAAATCTATGTATATTACGGTATCTAAACAGATATTCGGAATCCGGATAGTTAAACCACAGATCCGACGAATCCGAATCCAAATCATTATTCGAAATGTTCATTTACCACATGTAAAAATAAGTTGCCCCATCTGTAAGGAAAAAGGAAGGAACATTGATGGAAAATACGTGTCTATCTAAGAAGAAGACGGCTCGACATAATTAATAAGCGATGTGATTAGATCTGTTTAGTTTAAGGTTTGAATCAATTTTCTTTGTGTTCTAAGTTAAATAACTAGATTTGACCAGCGCTTTAAAAGTGCGGGATATTTTACACTATAAAAATCCAAAAATGCCTGTCACTTTGTTACAAATGTTAAAATAGATAATCTGTCATGTTTAAACCCATCTCCTTTTTGACCAATTTCTTTTAAATTTCAAACCCGTTTAAATCTATTTATTTTTTTTTCAAGTAATATTAACCATTTAGTTCTGTATAAAAATATTTTTTTACTGAAAGCTTACGTATAAAAATGTTGGTACACAGGGATTAATCTTTTTTCATTTATTAATCAAACACAATATTATAAAATAAAAATAAGTACATAGATGATAAAATTTATAATATTGTTAATAATAATTTCGAATTCAAATAAAAATAAATATATTATTTAAATTATTAAAAGATCTTATAATATTTTTTAAAATAGTAATACCATATATTATTGAAAAATAAAAAATGTTATGACTAAATTGGTTAGAAATAGATATCACATTATTATCATATCATAAATTAACTTCTAAAGAGAAATATTTGTAAATTACATGATAAATTTATTTTTATAGAATATTTATGTTTCACTAAGAAAGATGATTTTTTACAGAAAGTTTATAACTTTTGATAAATAATATTTTAAATAGATAAATTTGTCATGTTTAAACCCATCTTTTTTTGACCAACCCCCTTTAAAGCGCAAGATATTTTACGTTGTTAAAATCCAAAAAATGTTTATGCCACTTTGTCACAAATGTTAAAATATAAAAATATATCATGTCTAGACCTGTTTTAGTTGACGACAAAAAAAAAAATCGTCTAGACCTGTGTACTTTTTTACCCTTTTTAAGTCTCTAACCGGTTTAGATTAAGTTAATTTTTTTCTAATAAAATTAATCATTAGTTCTGTATAAAATTTTTTTTACTGAACGCTTACGTATAAAAATGTTAGTGTGCAAGTATTAATCATTTTTGTTTAAACAAACATAATATTATAAATTAAAAAGTATATAAATGATAATAATTTTAATATTGTTAATAATTCCAAATTACAGTAAATATATTATTAAAAATATTAAAAGATTTAGAATATTTTTTATAATAGAAAACGATTATTATCGTAAATAAAATTCTACAGAAATATTTGTAATGACATATTTCGTAGATTACATGATGAAACCATTCCTTATAGAATATTTATGTTTCAATAAGAAAGATTATTAAAAAAACCGAATGTTTATAAATATATTTTAAATAAATAATATTCAAAATAGATAAATCTGTCATATTTAAACCCATTTCCTTTTTTACCGATCTCTTCAAATCTCAAACCGTTTAGATCCATTTATTTTTTTTACAGAAGGCTTATTTATTTAGATAGGACGATCTTTATAATTTTATTTTAAGAAAGAAATTTATTGTTAGTTAGCATTCCGAAATTGATGCATCTAACTGACTGCTATAAAAAAATATGGTTATTATAAATATCTTATCTACCGTTTAATTAGGAAAATATTAATTATTGTTAATGAATATTCCCGCACCTATTTCGTCATATATTTCATATTTATTGTCTATATATTCGTTTTTAGTGTGATATATTGGATAGTGTTATAGGTTGATTGTTTTCAGTTTCTAGATTAGTTTTTGGTTTTTGTTTCTTCAAAAACTATTTTCTAGCCAATCAAATTTTGATTCCCTAGAAATTAGAAAAACTAGTTTTGCAAAAAACTTCTTTTGCAACCAATCAAGATTTTGACAAAAAAGCTTTCCTATAAAATAGGGAAACTGGTTTTTACATGTTTTGACAAAATTTCAAAGAAAAACCAAAAAACCATGTTTTGGTGGTTTTGTAAAAACTGTACGATTACTTTTCATATCTATTTATTCTTATTTTTTAAATATCAATATTAATCACACGACCATTATATGTATATACTTTCTAACTTTCTGTTTAAGTAATTTTATTTTACTAATTATATTTTCAGTATGCACTATTTTGCTAATTTCCCCTTTAATAATGTGAAATAATTTATTTGTGTTTCATATCTGTAAAATAAATTTAGATATTTATGTATAATATTATCTAACTTTAAACAATTATCTATTAAATTATATATTTAGAATTCTTGAATAATTTTAATAACTATTAGACACATTAAACAATAACTAAATTTAGAAAAATATAATAAAATATAATATTTTAATCTATAAAAATAAAAAGTTGTCATTCAAGTTTTTAAAATTAAAAATAAAGAAAATATTTTAATTGTTTATATTTTAGTATAATGTAAGGCTTTAAAAAAATATAGTAATTAAAAACATGATAATGCATGTATATTTTTAAGTAATAAACACAATATTTTAATCAATTTTCACTGTAGCTTCTAAATATTTTATCGCTATTTTTTCTATTATTTTAAAGTAATATATTAGTTATTTTTCGAAAAAAAACTAAAAATATAACAAATCAAGAACCAAAAACCAAATCTAAAAACCAAAAAGCTAAAACCAAAAGCTGAAATTTTTTTTAAAAAAATCTGAAAATCAAAAACCAAAATCTGAAAACCAAAATCTAAAAACCAAAAACTAAAATCAAAAACTAATAAAAAATCATCACCTTATTTATACCAACGTCGGTTTAGTTTTCTATAAAACATCTGAATTGGTATCCTATAAGAATTGGGATGCTGTAAATTGTTTTTTTTTTTGACAAAGTAAATTGTTTGTTTATAAACTCGATATCAAGTTAAAGACTTGTATTTATTATGTTGGTTCCGGTATTTGAATATATAGAATCATGTACTTTACAATTTATACATCGATGGACTGAATCAGCACAGCACTTTACAATTTATACTTCGATGGACTAATTGTTTTACATTTTTCCTATTTAAGTTTTAACATTTTTAGTTAAAGTTTGTTAAAATATCAAACATATTGTTTTCTAAACAACATACTTCTCCGCATATTTCGCTAATTGTTTTCAAATATCAAACATATTTCTTGTAACTAACATGTTTATCTGCAGATTTTCCTAAATTCATTTTTATTTTTAAAATGATGATATATTTAAATGCGTAATATTGATTATCAAAGCTTTTTCTAAATTTTAATATTGATTATCAATTTTAAATGATGATATATTTAACTAAAATCATTTCTTATATAATATATTAAATTTAGTTTGTTGATTATCAATTTATTTATGCATTCTCTTGGTTGTATATAAAAGATGCATTTCTTTATAGTCGATACTGTCTATAATAAAAAAATTTGAAATTCACAGTCTATAATAATTTATATTATTGATTTACAGAGTAAGGATAATTTGAGCATTGACTATTTTGCAATTTTTTCAAATTACTAAATTTTTGTCATATGTAAAATTATTATAATATAGTTATAGGTAAAAAATTGGAACATTGTATCGAGATATTTCGTCAAGTACAAAATTTTATCGATACTCTTCAATACATAAAATACAAAATATATATTAAAGTGTGCTCAGTATCATAAATCAATTTGTTATGTCACATGCGTAAGTTTTTTATTATTGCTTCTCTAGTATTTTAATAAAATACTTTAATTTTCGGATGTTAAAAATATACTGAAAAATGTTTAAGTTTGCAAAATAGAACAATACAATTATACAACAAACAAATCAATCCTAAAATTAAGGGCTACTTAAAATATGAGATTCTATTGTTGTTCAGTTATTTACGAAAGCTTAAAACTAAATATTGTTGGATTAAATAGATTTCGTTAGGATTAAAGAGATTTAATTATGATTTAAATAAAAAGCATATGTTTTAAATAATACAGTGGCATAAAGTTGTAAATACTTAAAAATTCAAAGGTGATCTCAAAAAAGACCATTCAGTTTTAATAGCATTGATGCTTTGGTTTATACATTAAATTATAATTTGGTTTAACTTAAGTTGTGTTTCAAAAAAAAAAGTTTTAACTTAAGTCACAGTTTTGGTTTACACATTTAAATTATAGTTTGGCTTAAACTAAGTCTGGTTTACATGGTTTGTCACGATTTTGCTTAACTTGTTCATTTTGGTTTGCTTTGGTAAAAATTATATGTCTGTCTTCAAAAAGAAAAGAAAAAAGCTGTGGAAAAAAGTAAATAAATCTGTTGAAGTTTGTTAACTAAATCTATTGAAAAGAAATAAATTGATTGAAAAATACACAAGTCTATCAAAACTAAATGAATTTGTGGGCAAATGAAAACAAATCTGTGAAAAATAATTTTGTCAATAAATAAATAAGGGATAATTTTCAAAATACCTTATTTAGGATTTGAAATTTGATAACTACATTTTCTATTTTATTTTTTGAAAAATACACTTCCTTAACTATGAGTTGACTTTTTTATCCAAGATATTTCAATAATTAAGATATTAATTCGTAATTAATAAAAATCCCTAAAAATAATATCATTAAAATTATTTTGTTTAAGATAAATATGTGTGTCACATGTGACAGGCCATAATATTTCGAAATTCTTATACATATACCGGTTTGAATGGGCTTTCTTTGCCGATGTTTAAAGGAGCATATATATTCAAAAGGAGTTCAAAGAGAATTAAAACTCTCCAGAGAAAATAGAGATTGGTAGAGTAGTATTACCTTTTCTAGGGAGTTATGGTGGTGATGGTGATGAATTGATAATGATGAAAAAAAATTAGTGACTAAGAATAAAAGAAACATTTTGAAGTTAAGACAAGGCGTTGTGGAAGCTTGCTTGTTATGCAAGAAACAATAAATGATGTATTACAAGTTCATGATTCCGAAGGCATAGCAACAAAACTACGAAGCATGTGCAAGTTCTGAGATATCTGCAGTAGCATTGCTTCTCCTTCACTAACATCTATAACATCTGAATATGTTTCAACAGTTCACCATCTGACTGAAGTGCACTTAGCCTCTCTGTGATCTCTGAAAGTTCTTTCACCATCCCTTCTTTGCTTACATTTTCTGCTCAATTTCATCACAACAACACAAAGATTAAAAAAAGGTTAGTGAAGAAACACAGAGTAAAATTCTTAAACTCATACCTTTACCTTCTTCTGCAGATGCACCATTCACTGCAGTAGACTCCTCTGAGCTTTCCATTTGAACTAAATCTCCCGATTGATCGATGTTTTCTGCATCCTCCTCGTGGTTTGAAGAACAGTCTTCAAAATCAGAGTCTGGTTTGGTTTCTTGGCAATCATCATCTGCCCTAGCGTTACCTTGTTCCTCAAGAAACTCATCTCCTGAGGCTTCATCATCGGTTAAACATCCATATCTCTCTCTGTTAGCCTCAAATTCAGCTTCTAGTTCCTTAAATTCCTCTTCCTTCTTCGCCAAGTCACTACTCATAGACTGCAAAGCTTCTTGGTCATACTATGCTTGTTCATTGATCATTTTTGGTACTGCAAAGCCTCCATTTGAACAGCGGCTTTTTCGGCTTGTAGCTTTGTGATCATAGCCATCGCGTTGTTGGCTGCAACAGCTGAAGCGCTTCTCTCTTCATCTAACTCCATGTACAGATCTATCAGTGACTTCTTGTCCAAGCGAACCTCTTTCTTGAGCTGATTAAGGATGGATTCACCTTCTGTCTTATCCAAAGAGGGTTTCCTGAGAGATCGAACGGACCATCGTGGACTGTTTTGCGCTGAATCAGACAGAGGTACCCCAAAGAACTTGTTACCTCCTCTTACAAAACTCAGTGTTTTCTCCTCCACATCAAAGTCCTTAAACTCAGACTCATTTTCAGACAGCTTGTTGTATGAAACCCTAGGAGAAGGAGCAGGAGCAAGGAAAGAATTGTTCTTCTTTAAAAACTTTTCAGATTTCGTCTTTAATAATTCTCCACAACATGAACAATGTTGTTTCAAGCTATCTGTCTTGTAATCTATCAGATGTGTTGTTGTCTGAACAATATTATCCCCTTTCTTGAGCGCCAAGGGAAGGTCACGTTCATCGTCAATGAGAAACTCGAGATCTTTCCATGATTCGTTATTCAGCTTCCACTCTCCTAAAACTCCAGCCAAATAGAACATGATTTTCCTAAAAGAAAAACTAATATTTGATTTATGAATCAACAAACCCCTCTTAACGAGGTGAGAGGAAGAATCTGTGAAAAGAGAAAAAAATTTCAGAAATGGAGGAGAAGATACACGAGAAGACAAAGAAAAGTGTTTCTTTATTTTTTTTCAAAATAATAAAATAATTTAAGATATTATTAAAAAGACAGATTTTGTGTAGATATTATTGGAGCAAAATCAAAAGATTCAAATTTTATTCTTATTTCTTTTCTAACGATTATTTTTTTTAAATTATTTTTAAAATAATATATTAGAAATAAAAAATATTAAAAATGGGCAATTACGTAAATTTATGTATATATAAGTGTATTTTTCCAAAAATTTAAATAAGGGTATAGTTTTCAAATTTTATTCTTATTTGAGTGTATTTCTTCAAATTTTCCCAATAAAATAAATATGTGTCTGAAGAACAAATAAATCTATCAAACTTTAATTAAATCTGTCAAATTTAGATAAATATAATTAAAAAATTTAGATAAATCTGCAGCTACAAGAAATAAATTTGTTGACTTATTAATAAATCTTTCAAAATTAAATTGTCAAAAAACTATCTGCCAAAAATATGTAAGGATCAAATTAAATCTATCAAATTTAATAAATTTGTAGCAATATAGAAATAAATCTTTGTATAATAAGTCTATGTAACGTGAAGAAGAATAAATCTGTTAAATGGTAAAATTTTAATTTTTTATTTATTTTTAGTTAAAAACCATAATAATGACAATTTTGTAGGCGTATCATCTATCTATTACTATAAAGAAGAGCTCAATTCTCTTCTTAGGGCGCCACGTCATCAAATATACTCACTAGAATGCGACACGTCACCACTCCTTTTGTTTTTTCCTTGCACGATTTTCTCTTTCATTTTTATATTTTGGTCTTCTTATTATTTTGACCCACTACAAATTAGCATCTTAACATTCTTATTGGGCTCATTATATCTTCTGTGTCTCATCTCAGCAGTCGGCTCTCTCCATAGTAACATAAAACCTAGATATCACAGCGTCCCAGAAACCACCATTGTAACTCCTCATATCAACACTAACTCCAAAAAAGGAATATAAACAGAGGTCACCTGGAATGTTTGATACAAAGCCACGTCGCTTCTCTATATCTTTCTTCTACTTGCTTGGTTCGTGATCAACCAAGAGCTGATGCGCAACGCCGTTCTTAGACACCACTCCGCTTGAGTCTCCAACATTAGAGCACCCACTAGCTTTTGACCATCGATTAGAATCCCCGTCACAGCCGCTGATCCACCTTTAAGATTATCACTGCTGTTGATATGTAAGCGTTTTTTATACCATTATCTGTGGCAGTTCAAACATCCTTCTGAGAATAAACAAAAGCAACCAACGAATGGATCAGTCAGTAGAGTTCACAAAGGATTCTCTTCTTAGCATCAAATCAATATTTACCTCTTTAAGAATGTTGTCAAAGAGATTAGTCTGCAAGTACTTGGCCACATCATTCACAAAGTGAACATTAAAGATGGCAAACAAACCAAGTTCATGGCCGTCAACTTTATTGAATTCAGACACTACATAATTCTCCATTGGATGGCTTGACTTGCCCTTGGCAAAGTGAAAACCGTGAGTGATGTTCTTCCACATCTTGCTTTTGCCTCTTCCCATGCCAGGCAGCCTTTAGTTAAGTAATTCGCAGGAAAACGATGGAGTTAATACCGCAATCACACAAGATCAAAGATTCAATCGACAAAACGAAATCAAGGTGAGAACCTTCTAGATTCATTCACATACACAAAATAACTCGAATCAAATCAAATTCCTTTATCAGATTGCTAACAACATTTCCCAACAAAGAACTAAAATCAGTCTCATGGCTAAACAACAAAAAGTGTCTGAAAATAGAGTTTTTTTGAATAAAAAAAAGCTTAAACAATAAAGGAAGAACCTATTTCAAATAGCTACGTTGCAGCTGGTTTTCAGATTTTTCTTAGTTGTGTTTTGCAACACCTGAGTAATAGTGAGTTGTAACTCTTCTGCAATCTACATGTTACCTATAACTAAGTTCACCAAAACGTTACATAATCCTCTATACATTCAGCTAAATGGTTATATCACCAAGCAAACCAAATATGCAAATCTACAAAAACAAGTGAAAGCAGATGAACAAACCTGAATGATTTGGAACTCTGACATCCATCTCTGCTTGAGAACGAAGAGCACATCATAAAGGAACCCAGTCACAAACCCTCTAAACCCTATTCTCTCAATCACTCCAGTCATCAAGCAGAAGACAGCCACGGAGCAGAGGCCGGCGAAGCCTGTGGCGGAGACGAAGAGCCCGATGCGCAAAGAGACACGAGAGCGGCGGCGGAAGTCTGGATCCAAGAGGTGGCGCAGGAGGCCGAGGGTGAATTGGAGAGGAGAGAGAGGATAATCTGAGGTTGGTGAAGAGAGGAGAGCGAGTAAGATGGAGAAGATGAGCTGTGAGGCATGGAAGACGAGGAAAGTGAGTAGGAAGGAGATGTGGAAGCAGTGGCGGAGCCAAACACCATTCTCTCTGCTCTCTAGGGTCAATAAAAATATAAAATAGATAAAATAAAATATTAAATATTAAATCATCCATATATTAGCGTTAAAATACCAAATCTCATTAACTAATTTTAGTTTTATCTTTTTCAGGTGGCATAATGAAATGTATTATATATGATTTTACAAAATTGAATAAGATTAATAAATTTGATTCACAACTAAAAACATATAAAAGCATATGATTCATAAAAAGAATAAAAACACTGTTTATATGATAGACGTTAGAACCTATGTCAACTAAAACAAATGCTGTTTATTATGAATAAAATAATCAAAAATTTTAAAAGACAGTTAAGGGAATTATAGACTATATGTGGCAGTAAGAAAAAAGATAGTCTCATAAGAAAAATAAAAATTTTTAAAGTAAAAACTTAACTTCTCGTTTAGAATACAAAATATATTTAATAAAATAACTAAAAACTTAAGAAAAAACTAAATAATAATTAGTCATTGAATTATCGGTGGTTCAACCGAAAGTCGGATTGTCAGGTTTAAAGAACTTTTAACGGGTTTTATCGGATTTTTAATTAGTGGATATTCTAAAAAATTTAAAGCGGATTACTTAGAAAGTCACCGAATTTACCAATTCAATTGCATATATGGATCAAGCATAAAACACAGCTTTCAAATGGGACTAAACTAAACATTATAAAACATATATAATATACCATATACTTTTCTATTGTTTTTTTAATTTATCTACCCGCCTGTAGGGCGGGTTTACCCTAGTTTCTTATAACAAAAGATTTAAGAAAATTATAGGTATCAAACCTAAACTAGTAATTAAAATAATAGTAGAACTAGTCTACTAATAAACAAATGAATTATGTCTAAACCAACTTTTTCTTTATTTAATTGTTAAAATATTCATTGGGTATCTATAGATGGAATGCTTCTAGATCCGTTCAAAATATAAATTGATTAGTTTTAAATTTTAAAAATGAATAAAAATTCAATTAACCAATTGTCAAACTAAACAAAACCGGTAATCAAGCTTTGAAATTATTCTGATCGGTTGAGAACTAATAACCTAAAATTTTGGTTCAATTCAGCTAAGCATGTTCGGTTTACTGCAAACCCACTTGCCTGAAACAGACAGTTGGAACGTGAATTCTTTTGCTTTTTTTTTCTTTCTTTTTTGGTTTAAAAAGGCGGTTTCTTTATTCTTCCCAAAATGGGCCTTCATTCACCTAACCCAAGGAAAGTAATCTCCACTCTCGCAATATGGCATCGCATCAAGACTCGCTGAGCCAGACGGAGTCTTTCGATAACTTAGCCTCTACAATACAGAAAGGACAAACATCAAGGCAGGTAAGAAATCCGTGAGGAGTGTCCTGAGATTCATTTCATCTTCATCCCCAATTTCATCGTGGCCGAAGGTAGTTCCGTCAATTCGATCATCTATCATCCAGATTTTGATTTCAATTGAGCTCAATTTTCACAAATTCTTGTTTGATTACAAAGTTAGGGTTCTTAGTTTGATTTTGGGGATTCGAGTTATCCATCAAATCATATCATTTCTTTCCTCGCATCCAATCCATAGACGTATCAAACTTGTGAATTTCTGACTTGATTCGATTATATTAAGATGTTGCATGTCCCCCCTTCTCATTTGATCTGACCAATTGAAATGTGTTTATGTCTTTTGTTTCGGACCGAACCTCAACAGCTTCGAAACTAATCCTCTATTAATTAATTGTTGTTGCAATTTTAGGGAAAAAAAAATTAAATATCTTTCCTTTTTTTTTTTCATTTTGTTTGATTCAGAGTTGATAGGGAATAATTTGCCTTTTCGGGTATTATGGCCACTGAGGCGTTTGTGAAACCTGTGGTGGTGCGAAATGGTCATGACGGGTACGAAGATGATGATGAAGATGAAATGCCTTTGGTTTTCAAGAGAAGCAGTAACAATAATAATACATCATCTTCTTCCTCAAATCGTCCAAGGCCTAATAACAACGCTCAGAAAAGTTCTTCTATCGGTTCCACCAAGTCCCCACCTCCATCTAGGTCTCCTTTAACAAGCCCGAATAGATCAGCTTCTTCCGGAAGAAGTTCGCTGATGAAACCGTCTTCTTCTTCTTCTGTTCAGCGTTCGACAGTGAAGCCGCCAACGCCAGTGGGGGATGCTAGATCCGTTGTTGCTAAGGAGAGGAATGGTTTGGGAAAGGCTCCAACTGTGTCCAAAAGTGATGATGAGGATTCTGAGGATGATAAGCCTTTGAGTGCCAGGCTTAAAGGGGATACCAAACAGGCTAGCTCTTCTGGGCGTGGTAGCTCGCAGCAGCCAGTACAAAAGAGCAGTGTGAGGCCTCAGGGAGTGAATGATAACAGTAGAAAGAGAGATTCTGATGAGAAAGTTCAGACAAAGACCAGCGTGGGTGCATCAAGTAGCAAGCCTGTTCATAATGATCAAAAGAGGCCCTTGGTTAACAATATCAATAGGAATGGTTTAAAGCCTAAGATTGAAGGGCATAGTTCTCAGGGACCTGCGAAGAGACCTCTTGAGAAGGGAAACTCTTCGAATCAATCTTCTGTTAAAAGGCCTAAGCTGTCAGAGCCAGCTAGACCTGTGAAAATTGAGCAAGGCTCACGTAATGCATCTACTACGCCAGATAGCAAAGGGAATAATCTGGAGGCATCTAAGCCGGTAAGAGTTAACCAAGCAGCTGATAAAGAAGATAACTCAGATGGTGATGATCATGTCCCCATTGCCTCGAGGATGAGCTCGAATAAGAAACCATCGTCCGTGAAGCCAAATGCTAGTATGATAGCTTCTTCATCCAAAACGATAGCTAAGAAGCCCACCAACAAATGGGTGAAAGATTCAAAGTATTCAAAGTCGTCGAGATCTTTACCTTCTGGAGATGGGCAAAAGAAATGGAAAACACTAGAGCACAATGGTGTTATTTTTCCACCTCCATATAAACGTCACGGGGTTAAGATATTGTATCAGGGAAAGCCAGTTGACTTGAGTCCTGAACAAGAAGAGGTCCTTCCTTTTTTTCTCTATCTCTATCTGTTCCATGATAGATTCTTTGTTTGCTTACTTTCTTCAGTAATTCTATCTGCAGGTTGCCACTATGTTTGCAGTGATGAGAGAAACAGAATACTACAATAAACAAATGTTCAGAGATAACTTCTGGAATGATTGGCGGAAGATACTTGGAAAGAATCATGTGATTAAAAATTTAGATGACTGTGATTTCAGTCCCATATATGAATGGTATATGCAGGAGAAGGAGATAAAGAAACAAATGAGTGCAGAAGTAAATAATCACTTTTTCATAATATAAACAGCTCATTAGTATGATACTCCGATGAGCTGTTGTTGGTAATGTTGTAATGCTAATGATATGCAGGAGAAAAGGATTTTGAAAGAGGAGAAGTTAGCGCAAGAAGAGAAATACATGTGGGCTGTTCTTGATGGCGTCAGAGAAAAGGTGATTTTTCATTTTGTTGATACTTGATAGGAATCTATCTTTAGCTTCTCTGAATTTACTGACCACAAACTTGAAACAATTTCAGGTTGGAAATTTCAGAGTTGAACCCCCTGGCTTGTTTAGAGGCCGGGGAGAACATCCTAAGGTATGTTTTACCGCATTTATTCTTGCATTGTCCTTGAACTATATGTGTTCTGTTCTCAGGCTCTCAAGTCCACATCACATTTATTGTCTTGTTCCCCCAACTTCCATAGTTATTTCTCAGTTTAGTAATTCTCTGTTCTGTATTATTACTTTTAGATGGGGAAACTGAAAAAGAGAATTCGTCCTTGTGATATTACAATCAACATCGGTAAAGAGGCACCTGTTCCAGAATGTCCTATCCCTGGAGAAAGGTCCTTTTTCTTTCTGTGTTTCCCTTTTAAAAAGACACATTTTTTTTCCTGTAACGTGATTTTGTGAGTACTGTTTCTTTTCAGATGGAAAGAAGTTAAGCATGACAATACAGTCACCTGGCTTGCTTTCTGGAATGATCCTATCAATCCAAAAGAGTTCAAGTATGTATTCTTGGCCGCTAGCAGTGCGTTAAAGGGACTGAGCGACAAAGAGAAGTATGAGAAAGCGAGGAAGCTTAAGGTAATGAGCTTTTGATTCCGCTAAAGCTTTGTCATAAACCATCATGCTTTCTTTCTTCTAATCAGCAACCTATCATTTTGTTGCAGGACCGTATAGGGCATATTAGAGCAGCATACACCAAAGATTTTAGTAACAAGGATGTAACAAAGCGGCAAATAGCGGTTGCTACATATCTCATCGATAAGCTAGCCCTTAGGGCTGGAAATGAGAAGGTAATTTGACAAAGATAAAGCGATCCTTTCTTGATCAGTATCATTGTTTTACTCCATAAAACCTGCTCTTTATTCGAAGAACTTGTTTTTATACTTCCAAGCTATTTTCTCACCTTTCCTTTCTTGGTTCATATAGGACGATGATGAAGCAGATACTGTCGGTTGCTGTACATTGAAAGTAGGAAACGTGGATTGCATTCCTCCAAATAAGTTAAAGGTATACATACTTGATCTCAACATGAACAAAATTGACTGCAGAACGTATCTCTATCTGCAAGAGTTCTTGAATGCCTAGCTGATTGATTTTTTTGTTCAACAAGGCTTTTTGGTTGCATATTATAGTTACTCATGGTATCCGCTTTGGCATTTTCAGTTTGACTTCCTGGGTAAAGACTCGATTCAGTATGTAAACACAGTTGAGGTTGAGCCTCCTGTTTATAAGGCAATTGGGCAGTTCCAAGCGGGTTAGTTAACTACTAATTGGTTATCAAATCTCATACTTGACCTTTGGAAATTTGATAAATGACGTAAGTGCTTTTGGCTTCTATATAGGAAAATCGAAAACTGATGATCTCTTTGACGAGCTAGATACTTCAAAACTCAATGCTCATCTTAAGGAACTTATGCCTGCTCTCACAGCCAAAGTATTCCGTACGTATAATGCATCCATCACATTGGATGATATGGTATGTTGTCAGTCTCTTTGCACCCTTTAAAAAAATGTATATGTATGGCCAATCTTAGTAGTACTTTATTATATATATATATATGGTGATTTGAAACTTACTGATAGATTGTGAGAACATTAATATATCAATCAACTGTCACTTCCTGATGATACAGATTTTTCTTCCATTCTCTGGATTTTTATTTTCTTTTCCTTGAGCTGTTTTTGATTGGATGTTGTGACAGTTGAGTAAAGAAACGAGAGATGGAGATGTTCCTGAAAAAGTGGTGGTTTATCAGCAAGCAAACAAGGAGGTAATGGCGATAAACCAATCTTCTCTGCCGTTGTCATAGATTATTAAAGAGATTGTTAGCATCTGAATTGTTTGGATATATCCTTAGGTTGCCATCATTTGTAACCATCAACGTACAGTCTCAAAGTCTCACGGAGCACAAGTGGAGAAGCTGGCTTTGAAAATAGAAGAACTAAGGGTAAGATAAACATATAAGCGAATCCAACAGCTTATGATCAAAACAGTTTTAACTTTGTCAGTCTCTTTGTCTTTGTATTACTATGCACAGGAGCAAATAAAAGAGCTGGATATTGATCTGGACAGAGCTAAGAAAGGAAGAACGCCATTAATGGGCTCTGATGGAAAGAGAAAGAGGAATTTGACACCGGAGGCGTAATACTCTAACCTTTTGTTGCACGCAAAAGCTGTTAACTTATATATCGCTTAAACATACCTTTAAATCAACTTCTCTATGAACAGTTTGGAGAAGAAGATAATGCAAACGAATGCCAAGATTGAGAAGATGGAAAGGGATATGCAGACCAAGGAAGACATGAAAACTGTAGCATTAGGCACGTCTAAGATCAATTACATGGATCCTAGGATCACTGTTGCATGGTGCAAAAGACACGATGTTCCCATTGAGAAGGTATATTAAAAGCTTCAACATGGTTACAGATTTGCAACATTTGAAATTCACTTTTGTCCTAATTGTTTTTCTTCTATTGCAGATATTTAACAAGTCTCTTCTCGCTAAGTTTGCTTGGGCGATGGACGTTGATCCTGAGTTCAGATTCTGATTAAAGCGTTCGTTGTGGCCAATTTCACCTAACCATTTACCATACATTTACAGAGACATAGAGAGTTCAAAAAAGAGTAGAAGAAAGTAACCGAAACCTACAAAAGTTGTTTCTTCTCTCTTAATAGTAAAACCAAAAGACTTACCTGTGGGATGTTTTATAGAAATACAGTTACAATTTTTTACTTAATAAGGTGTATGATATCATATTAATACTGAACAAAATGTTTGCATGATAACTTTTTATTGATTAAATAGCTAAAAAGGTAAAATTATAATCTACCTTCAAATGGTTAAATGACATGTTTTGTTCAGTAACCCATCTTAATTTTTATCTAGTATCAAATGAATTCTAGGCAAGTAATTTTACATGATACATATTATATTTAATAAAATAGTAATGATTATGAGCAAGTAAATAAATATTTAAGAGATTGATTTTTTTTTTTCTGTAATTGTAGCACCAACTTTTAAAAATTCAAATATATATTGGTTTAGCAGATAATTGCATCTATGTGCGTTAGAATGTGCTTCAATAGAGGTCGTCCCTCCACGAATCTGTATGTTCCTACCATCATGCCGTTTTTAAATTATTTATCAATTTGTTGTGGTACCAAAAAGGTTAGCCTGACATTGAGTGACCAAATTAGAGTAGCTACCTGTGATTTGATTGTCGTTTGTGTGAATCTCTCAGTCTTTCTATTGGAATATTAAATATTAATGGGTACATTTATTTTTGACCAATCTCCAATTTCTGGAGATGATATCTGGCAAGATACAAGAGTAATGATTAATGAAGAGGAAAGCAGTGTCACAACACGAACAATTGCATTCTTGTACCCTCCAAAATTTAGGAATCTATTAATAATATTTCCAATCAAGCTTTTGTTATTTGAGGATCTGTGTCCCTTTATTTCTTGGCTACTTTTGCTTTGACTCTGATAATATTTGTTTTGTCTGAATCAGGCTGCACCTTACCTTGGTCATTACTGCTACTGTCTGCTGTTGGATGATGTAAGTTTTTCAACTTTTATGTTCTAAACCCTTGTCATTTCCTCTCAGTAATACGAGATCAATTCCATTTGCTTACCTTTCCTCCATTTCCCTGTGGGATATAACAAACAACATAAATGAAACAAAGTGACCAACCCTTCTAGTAGTTGGAAGCTGATGATCATTTTGGTCCTTTATCGAGTTTGTTTTCTTACTTTCTCTTGATTGTGGATAGGTGGGGGAATTGTGTATATAGCACAGATGAATCCTCTGATTGTCCCAATCCTAAGCGAAGGGGAGTGAGTAGACCAGACTCCCTCTACTCACACAAACAACCAAATCTCACTTAGACAAACTTATGATGAGCATGCAATGCCGGGTTGCTTAGCTTCTAATTCCATATATCCTTCTGTATCTTACAATCCATAAACCATTTTTTGTAAATATTATTTGTAATCCTTATTCTTGGTATGAACAAATCAAAACCTTGAATGGCGTCTTGAAATGTTCTTGTAATTCACTTCTCATTCTATTCCCAAAACATATGAGATACTCAAGCATCGTTGGTGAAATATTGGTGTCTTTGGTTAGGCCTTGGCACGGATCGGATATCCGGGGTTTTAAAGGTATTTGTGATTTGCTTCGTATGTCACGGATATCTAATTTTTCGATTTGCTTTGCTTCGGTAAAATACGAATATCCGGAAATACGGATATTCGGAAAACAAATAGATATTTGTGAATACTTACGGATATCTCATCTGTTTGGATTAATACAAATAATCTTAAAATTTTGATACAAATTTGTTTTGTAAAATATTTTTTTGCATGATATAAAAGATAAAAACTAAAATAATTAGCAAATCTACATATTTTGTAAATTTTTTAAACTTAGTTAACAATTATAATAACACAAAACTTAAGAAAAAAATTATAATTGTCATAAATTTTTTCTCTTCTTTTAAGTAATAATGTGAATAGAATTTTTCAAATGATATGTTATAACGATAATTATAAAATTTATACATTTAGAACTTTAAATATAATCAAGATATGCATATAATTATATATTGCCAGATCGGATCGGATATTCGCTTCCCAAAATTTTACTATTTGTGATTTGCTTCGATTTTAACGGATATTAAGTTTTAATATTTGCTTTGCTTTGAAAGTTTACGGATATTCGAAATTTTCGGATCAAATCGAAACGAATAACGAATCGAATCAAATTGAACGAATAAAATGCCCAGTCCTATCTCTTTGTAAATTTTATTTGATTTTATATCAACTCTGTGCAATTATGACCTGAAACGACGTCGTTGGAAACGAGAAGGGTCCACTCGATCTCTAGCTTTCCTTTGTGAGGAGTACACTCCACTGTTGATATTTTTCTTTTGTTTCTTCACTAAAACCCTAATAAAACAACCATCTTTGTTTTTTTTTTCTTTTGTGTTTCTTTCGTCTGAAATTGAGAGGAAGTAAAAAAAAAAAAAAAATGGCGATTAGTCCGTTGGCACAGCTTAACGAGCTACCAATCTCTTCCTCGTTTCTCGCGAAATCGATACCCCACTCGCTGCACAGTACCAGAATCAATGGCTGCTTCTCAACACGAAGGTCTAAGCCAACACGGCTGAGATGCTCCTTCTCTCCCATGGAGTCTGCGAGGATTAAGGTCATTGGTGTCGGCGGCGGTGGTAACAATGCCGTCAATCGCATGATTTCCAGCGGCTTACAGGTCACACCATCTTCAGTCTCAACTTCATACCTTTTGGCTTCGATTTGATTTTCAAAAATTCCCAATTTTTGATTCCTCACAGAGTGTTGATTTCTATGCCATAAACACCGACTCTCAAGCTCTGTTACAATCCTCTGCGCAGAACCCACTTCAAATTGGAGAGCTTCTAACTCGTGGCCTTGGTTAGTCTCTCACCACAGACAAGCAACGTTAATCCTCCTTATATGTTAAAGATGTGAGCTTTGACTCTGTTAACAACACAGGTACTGGTGGGAACCCGCTTCTTGGAGAACAAGCTGCTGAGGAATCTAAAGACGCAATTGCAAATGCTCTTAAAGGGTCTGACCTTGTTTTCATTACCGCTGGTATGGGTGGTGGCACTGGCTCTGGTGCTGCTCCTGTCGTTGCTCAGATATCGAAAGACGCTGGTTATTTGACCGTTGGTGTTGTTACCTATCCGTTTAGCTTCGAAGGTCGTAAAAGATCTTTGCAGGTATATATATCTTGACACCGTTTCTTATTTAAGTTAATTGAGTCTTGTCATGTCTAAATGTTTGTCTCTCTATAGGCACTCGAAGCCATTGAAAAGCTGCAGAAGAATGTTGATACGCTTATCGTGATACCAAATGATCGTCTCCTAGATATTGCTGATGAACAGACGCCTCTTCAGGACGCTTTTCTTCTCGCTGATGATGTTTTACGCCAAGGAGTTCAAGGAATCTCAGATATTATTACTGTGAGTCTTTCTTTGTATATGTAAATCTATAACAAGTTGGTTTGATGACAATGCTCACTGATTAATGATCCCTTGAAAAAAGATTCTGAGGAAACAGTATCTCATTGTTCCTTTTTTCCAGATACCTGGACTTGTCAATGTAGATTTTGCGGATGTGAAGGCGGTTATGAAAGATTCTGGAACTGCAATGCTCGGTGTAGGTGTTTCTTCAAGCAAGAATCGAGCAGAAGAAGCGGCTGAGCAAGCCACTTTGGCTCCATTGATCGGATCATCCATACAATCAGCTACTGGTGTCGTCTACAACATCACCGGTGGAAAAGACATTACTTTGCAGGAAGTGAACAGAGTATCTCAGGTGCCAGAATCTTACCTTCAGTTGTAACATATTACAATGCACACTCTTGTCATGTTTTTGGTTTTTTTTTTTTTGTTTGTTTGTTTGCAGGTGGTGACAAGTTTGGCAGACCCATCAGCCAACATCATATTTGGAGCTGTTGTGGATGATCGCTACACGGGAGAGATTCATGTAACGATAATCGCCACGGGCTTCTCGCAGTCTTTCCAGAAGACACTTCTGAGTGATCCAAGAGCAGCGAAACTACTGGACAAAACGGGATCATCAGGTCAACAAGAGAACAAAGGGATGTCTATGCCTCACCAGAGGCAGTCTCCTGCAACTATCTCCACCAAATCATCTTCTCCCCGTAGATTGTTCTTCTAGTATCTTTTGTTTTAAGCATATTCCTTTTATCAAAAATGTAACGATGCTCAAATATCAATTACTTTTTGAGTTTCTCCAGATTGTCTCCAAGTCAAACTAACATAACAATCTCATGTTATGCTAAACCAAGGCAAACCTCAAAAAGTCATTTGGTTTGCGATCTTGATGTTGATCCATTCTGAGTTACTTCGAGCTGGTCTGCAAAAGCTGAGTTGAGGTCCCAAGAACTTGACAGCCACGACACAATTTTCATAGAGTTTTGGGCTGCTTTTCCACATTAGGATCACATTCAAATATCAGTAACATCAACGCTCAAGCCGAGGAAAAATAAGATCACACGATCGAAGGTTCTGGTGAGTATCTAATAGAGGTGTCAAAATAGATAAAAATTAATGGATCAATCCAAACCATAGATCTTAATGGATAAAAAAAAATTGAGTATAAATGGATTAATGGATAAAATGGGTTAATAGATATGAATTGGGTTAAAATAATTTGGACTGTAAATGGTAATGAGTTACTCATAACCAAACCAATAAAAATTTATAACAAACAAAAACTTAAATCAAATATATAAACAAAAAATAATCAACCCAGATTTTTAAACCAATTTTACACCAAACTTTATTTATTTCCTCAGATATATAATTAAATTTTAATAAACTAAATCTAACTGAATTCTCACATGAACCAATTCCTCATATATATATATATATATATATATATATATATATATATATATATATATATATATATATTATTTATTGGTTTTTAATAAACCAAATTTAATTAAAATTTTGCCAAAGCCAGCAAATCAAGTTTTTCCACCAAAATTGTAAATTGATTGTTTCATCAAAACCGTAAAATCGTATTTTCCCCCAGCCAAAACCGTAAAATCGTATTTTCCCCCAGCCAAAACCATAAATCGTGTTTTATCGCCGAAACTGTAAAATCGAGTTTTCTCACAAAATCGCAAAAACTTATTTTCCCACCAAAACTGTAAATTGTGCTTCCCGCCAAAACCGTAAAATCAAAATTTTCCGTCAAAACCGCAAAATTGCATTTTCTCTCCAAAACCGCAAAATTGCATTTTCTCGCCAAAACCCCAAAATCGTATTTTCCCGTCAAAACCGTAAATTGTGTTTTCCGCCAAAACCGTAAAATCAAATTTTCCCGCCAAAACAAAAAAATTGCATTTTCCCGCCAAATCCGCAAAATCACGTTTTCCCGCCAAAACCGAAAATCACGTTATTCCGTTAAAACCTTAAAATCTTATTTTTCCAACAAAACCGTAAAATTATATTTTCTCGCCAAAGCATTAGAATCGTGTTTTTACGCCAAAACTGCAAAATTGAGTTTTCTGCCAAAACTGTTAAATCGTATTTTTCCGCCAAAACTGCAAAATTGAGTTTTTTCGCCAAAACCGCAAAATCGTGCTTTCCCGACAAAACCGTAAAATTTTATTTTCCCGCCAAAACCACAAAATCATGTTTTCTTGGCAAGACCGCAAAATCAAGTTTCCCGCCAAAACGGTGAAACTATATTTTCCCGCCAGAGCTGTTAAATCGTATTTTCCCACCAAAACCGTAAAATTGAGTTTTCCCGCCAAAACCGCAAAATCGTATTTTCCGTTTACAGTCATGTTTTCCGCCATAACAGTAAAATATTGTTTTCTGCTAAACCCGTAAATTTGAGTTTTTTCTCCAAAACTGCAAAAATTGTGTTGTCCCGTCAAATTGTTAAATATAGTGATTTTCACTAAAATCACAAAATTATTTTTTCCGCCAAGTAACAAAATTTAATTTTTCACCAAAAATTTATAAATGTGTTTTTTAAAAGTCTAGTCAATATTTTTATTTTCAGCTCCAAAATAATATTTTTTACTTAATTATTATTTTTCTTTTTTGTAACACATAATAACCATTTAAACTATAAAACTATTAGACATGGGTTAACCACTAAAACTATTAACTCATTAATTTAAATGGTTATGGATTAACCCAATCCATTTATCAAATGGATCGGTTTTATCCATTACCCATATAAGCTTAAAGCCATTTGGATATGGTTTGATTTAGATTTGGTTTACCCATTTTGACGCCCCTAGTATCTAATAGTTAACGTATAACAGCAACTTGGTGCTGACCAAACAGTGAATATCTGGCTATTTAACATCCATTTGTGTCTAAAAAGATAATTACATGACTAGCTGAGGTGTCTAAAAGACTTTACAAGGCTGCCGACGAAAAGGAATCCGGCACCACGTGGTCTCAACCCCCAGCCATCCACAGTATCTTCTAGATCAGAGATCTCACACATAAATATTTTCAGATCACATTCGTATCCTAACAAGTTCTTGATCTGGGCCAAATGCTTTTAAATTGGACTAACTCATTGGCCCATACATAGCAAAAGTAACTAGGTTCGATCTATACTATTAAAACAGAAGGTCATATTCTGAAGTGCCTTTCTGTTTTAATAATATTTACAATACACTGTCATTGATTTATTTTAGGATCTTTTAATTAATTTTACCCAATATATTCAACCAATGAAAATGCAGAATTTTCTTATCAACATTACTAATGATACCAAATCAAATGAAAACCCAATTTTAAAATCCAAAAATCAAAAGAAACACAAAAGATTTTCTGTACAAACAATGACGAGAATAGAAGATCAAACAGAATTTTTAAAGGACTTTAATCTGTTATGGGACAAATGGTTCAAAAAAATCTTTAACCACGTCAATTAATCTATATGTGACAGATGGGTGTTAATTATGATTTTACCCTTAATGATGGCTGAATATGACCATTAGATCAGAATCCTTCATGTTATAATATGAGCCGTCGTATGTTAAGGATGAAATATTTACAACAATGCCATTAATGAATCTTATCCCTTAATCACCGGATCTTATGATCTTGTTCTAATCTTGGCCATCAGATTTCACTATCCAGCTCCTTCTCTCTCGCCTGGGTCCCACAGAAATTTAAATCACTCTTCTTTTTCTTCATTTCTCCCTCAACCAGAGTCAACTACAACAAAAATTCATTCACTTCACTAACCAAAGCTCTCTTCTTCAACACTTCATCCACAAACCTTTACCTATGTTTTGTAGGGTCTTTCTACAGGTTAGGACCCTGTGAAATAGCACATGTGTGTCGTCCTTGGTTCTGAAATTGGGAGGTAAGTGTAATCTCTCTCTCTCTCTCTAGGGCGACTACGTCAGCGACTACTATAGGGCGGACATCTTATATCAACAATCTCCCCCTTTTAGCTTTGTGTGTCGATCAAGCATAACATCCTTCTGGTTCAACAACCACGTTCCCCACCTAGAAACTTCCACGCTAATTGTGCTTTTCTCCCCTACGAGATGTGCACCACAACATGTTTTTCTCGCCCATGAGATAAGCACCATCTACCTCAGGACGTCCATCACCATGCTCTTCTCCCTCATGAGATATGAACTCCTTGGACCAAAACGTCACCACTTCTCCCCCTGCTTGATTGCATACTAAGCTAAAACACAGATGCTTAGATGTCAAGCCTTACAAACACACTCGTCTGCTTCTCCATGAGTACTGCATCAAACTCTGACGCACCTGTCGAATTACCTTTCGACACACTTCTGTTGAGGACCTGGCTTCCTTCATGTCTCATCTCCTTGACCATAAGCCCTTCCTCATCCACACCAAGTGTCCTCTGCACTCGTTGCTATTGTCTTAGAGTAATTTCACTATCACCCTCCTGAAGATCCTCTCGCATCACTTCCTGACGCACTTCGATCTCCTTCCCCTTTGTGTTATAGAAAACTCCGTGTCCTAGCTCCAGACTTGATGCTTCTTGACCTTTCTCAAGATCACTTCTGACAGAATCGCACCCTTCTTCTGTTGTCTCTTCCTTGATCTCATCAAGTAAGCCACTCTTGGCTAAGAGCACCTCTTCAAGCTTCTTGGGTTTAGTGAACGCCTTGTTCACCTTCTTGGCCATGTTTTTGCTCTTCTCACGAGCAAAACACTCCACCTTCTTATGTCCAACCTTCCCATAGAACCAACAGCACATACGATATTACTTTTTGTATGGCCTGACACAGTTGCTGATGCACCGATCAGTCTCCTTCCTTATACCAGCTGCACAAACATGCTTCAGAACCTCCTTTCTGACTTCCATGTTGTTGCACTGATGTACCACTTTCGGCTTGTTACTCACAGCTACACGTTGTAGCACTTCTTGCCGTACTCCTTGTCGCCATGTCCCGACGTACTTCCTAACAAGCTTCTTTGGCTCCACTTTTTGAGGTGATTCCACGCACAAAGTATGACAGCCCCTTTTGTACTTCCTTTGTACCCTCAGCTCCTCGATATCCCAGTCCTCAGTTCACCTTGGCTGATTGTCCCATCGAGAGTATCTTATACAACTCCTTGGATCCACTGTTGGGCATCCTGATCTTTTTGTGATTGTCAGCCAAATCACGTTCCAGCATCTTTGCTCTCTCTTGTTCACCAATAGCAACTTCCCTCAGCTTGCTATTTTCCTGCTCAAGAGAAGAAAGCTGCCAGTTCAATGATACTCACCATGAACTCTTGTTGATCAAGAACTATTCCAATTTTATTTTTTCCAGTTCTGATGCATCGGCATGCTTCTTCAGCCAATCTCTTGGAACTGGTTTGCTGTGCCAAACCTGTTTAGTATGGCAGACAGCTTACCTGATTTAGTTCAAGTTTATATCTTGTTCACAGACAGAACAGAAAATTCAAACTACAAATCTACGACACATGCTCATAAAAAATATCGTGAATAACGTTTGCAGCCTTAACGATTCAACCCAGTGCTTTCTGATATGCATTATAAAGTTCTGTCTACTGCATAGTCAAGAAATATATCTCAAAATGCAAATATGAAACATACTACCTGAGTTTTTCACATTTAAAACAAAGAAATCAAAGTAATATATGTGAAAAATTACTACCTTTGCTTAGAGGGAGAGAGGAGAATCTATTTGGAGTTGCTTCTGCATAGACAAACTCCAGACCTCAGTGCTCAGATGGAAACTTCAACAAAGATGAAACACGATTTTGTAAGATAAGAATTTTCTATACAAAACCTGTAGCTTACCAATGGGTATGTGATACAAAGTTCTCATCTGCTCTTTGTTAATATATATCATGAAATGTTCTGACAAAAGAAATCATAAAAGATAATGTACCTCTGCCTGATTATGTAGTAGTTTTCCTTACTCTCCATTTACATTATATGGAACATAGGCAGGATCTTCCTTTGCAAGAAAGTTATGTATTCTTCATAAGGGTGTATTTACGGAAGAGACTTCCTCTATCTAATATATATATCAGCACTAAAACTTACAGGTGCGGAAGAAGAAAATTCCTTTGAATGTTTGCAGGAAAAAAAAGTGTGCAAGAACTGTAACATTATCTCTGTCGTTTGTGAATCATCCCCATTGTTGTGGTAAGCTGCAGAACATTGTAAATAAAAGAGATATTTTAAAAGAGAAAGGAAACACATATATTGACAGAAAAACATCTGAGAGCAGCAACTCTGAAACAAATGCAACTTTAGTCTTGCATGCACATTGGAAAGAAGAACCTTGCAAAGTATGACCTAAATGTATTTCTACTGTCAAAGAGCTGAAAAGAATCATTGCTATCTACATATAAAAAAAAAAAGAAGACTTGTCTAATCGAACAAAGAAGCAATCAAATTGTCATTAAGTAGATAACATGGGGACAAAGGGTTTAACATGGAAAATACATGAGCATTCTAATTATAATGGAAGAAGAAGGTCAATAAGTCATGCCACTCTCCAGATGGATCAACGTACTTTACTACTACGATGACAACACTGGCACTCTCACACCTCATAAGTGTTGTTTTGGGAAAAAAATCAATAAGAAAAGATAATTTCCAAGTCACAATTGAAACAAAGAGAGCGGCAGTAAAAGAAACATATTTGCCACGGTGATGCTCTCTATTAAACCTATTCTCCACCATGAAGTCAGAAAAGATAAGATTTATATTTCATTTTATTTAAGAACCTGAGATGAGATGTGATCTTCAGCTTAACGTCTATTCTCTCTCTTTCACTCAATTGTAGGAAATGGTTGCCAAGAGAGAAGATGAAATCAGCAAGGTATGAGACGTTTCTATGAAAAGCATGTCACATATTCTGCTGTTTCTACGCTTCTCTTCATCCTGCATAAACACTTAAAAGACAATCGTTTTTATAAAAAAATAAATAGAGCCTGATCTGAAGGTAATCATCATAAGATATGGGAGTGATGTGTTGGCACCTGGCACCATACTGTCAATGTGAATTCCATTTCGGAAACAGCCTCCAGAAGGTGTCTTTCATTGTAAATTAAAAACTTTAGAATATAAGAAAGAACATATCACGATTGTGTAAGGGAATATTTAAGTACCATGATATTTGTATATGTGAAGTTAGGTCACTAACGGAGGTCGTCAGATTGATTTGGATAAAAATAACGGTATCTTGGGGATCACATCAACATCTTTAGCCTTGATTTCATCTAATACCGAGACAAACGAAAAAGCATCTAGATTTAGACACAACTCACAAATTCATGTTCCATGTTTCAAACTCAGTAAAAGAATTATTGAATTTACTCACAGTAGCTTCTGTTCCAAGGATTTCACAGTTTGTGACTTTCCGGTGAAATCGGAGACTTTCCATTGGAATTCATAGCCGTAGCGGTAGCTTCTTCAGGGGAGGTATTTGATTACAGGGTTGGATTGAAGATCAAATTGAGCACTTTATATAGGAGGAAGAAGGGGAGGTGGAACGAAACAATTACAAAGGATTAAAGAGCATTGATGAAGAGTGGGTTACTGTAACGCTGTGAAGATTAAGTGGAAGAGACATAAGATCAAAACTCAATGCTTCCGAGACTAAAGGCTACGTACAAAGGCTACATGGGCTTGAGTTTCCATTTAAAAATATAAACACAGCCCAAAATAAGGACCAATTTTGTCTTAAAACTTTTCTGACGTGGCGAGTTAAGACACAGTGATTGGTCTGAATTATTAATCCGACGTGGACACTCTAACTGATGAGTATTATGCCATTTTAGTATTGTAAGATGTTTTAGCAATTATTACACTATCTCATAGTTGTACTATTTATTTCCATCATATTAATCTACCTTCCTATTAATTTTGTGTCTTTTAGGCTTCCTCTTCTTCGCCACGACTTCACTCTTCTTCTTCACAATGTTTTCTTTTTCTTGGCTGTGGTATCTCTCTTCTTCACAGGAGAGTTCTTTTTGTTTATGCAAATATATACTAATGATGATAACTTATCATTGCTTATTTATGTAAATATATTTTATTTAATTAAAAGTGTTATAATAAACTGAGTGGAATTTACTAATTTGCTAACATACGAATCGAAAACTATTTGAAATCAAATTTGTAGATACAATAAACATATGTGTCTCATCTTTTTATATCAAAATATGCAAGTTTCACCATGTTCTTCTTGTGTATGTGATTACAATTGCTCTATTTCTTATATTATTTTCATGTCCATATCAAGAAAATGAACCTTGGGGCGAGAAACCTACCAACCAGCACCAGAAAAACACAAATCAAGTGTTGCCACAATCAAACTAGTAATAGTACTACTGTAGTTAAACCAGTTGTACCAGTTAAGCTATTATTGTTGTAGTCTAAATACCAAACATTAATGCTTATGCATTCTTTTCAAACTCGTGATGGCTTATGCATTATTTTTTGTAGTATACTCTTACATATCTTAAACTGCAATATTTTCCGGTTTGGCAGTTGTTTTCTTTGGCTTCGGAAGCAAAATCATGAAGACGAATTTTCCTGGTATATAGTACAACTGGTACAACTAATACAAATGGTAAAACAAATCATTATCAAAACAAATATTATATAAAAAACTATTACGTATCCATGAAGATTAAACCAACATTTTCATGGGTTAGACATCATCCCTTTCCATAACATCAATCATCACTTTCGTCGGAATTTCGTCGGTATCCGTCTATTCCGATAGAATGCCGACGACAATGACCGTCGGGATTCACCTGTTTTCTTGTAGTATTTGACACATCCATGAAGATAAAACCAACATTTTCACGGGTTATACATCATCCCTTTCCATAATATCAATCATACGTTGAAAACAAAAATTAAATATAATCATATTAATTGTAAAGTTTTAGTAAATACATGTATACATGTATTTTGACAGATGCGAGCGGGAAAGATTAGACTAATATGTATTATTGGTTCAACATCATCTTTTTGTATGTGCTGAAAACAAAACTTAAAATCATCATATTAGTTACAAAGTACTAGTGATTCGAGTTCTAGTTGTACCAGTTATATTGGTTATACTCAATTTAGTTGTACAAGTTATACTTGTTTTAGTTGTATTAGTTGCACTAGTTGGAGTCGTACTAGTAATACTCTACGTGCTCTTATTTTATATGAATCTCGTATGTATATGATGAGATCTGGTTTCTAATAAGACATAATGAACTAAAGAAGACTATGGGTTAGATCGATTTGGGATACGAAATAGAAAATTGATAAGTGATTGAAGAAAATTTGACTTTGCTTTAAAATTGAAGAAGTATCAATGGAGAAGATAAGAGAAAGAAAAAAAATTAGGGTTTAAATCTGGATCGGGTTTTGGGTCGGATTTTTGGTCTGGTTCTGGGTAGGATATGAATGGCATGGATTTGTAAATATGTTTAAGTTTTTTAGGGTTTTTTATTATTTCCTCTAGTTTTCGAATTAAATTTAAATGTAAAATGGAAAAGAAAAAGAAGGGTCCATATCGGAATAATCTGAACCCTTCTGGTCCATATGAGAATTTGATCCATTTTTAAAGGATGCAAAATCTGGGTATCATGAATCTCAAATCCGAGACCAGACCCATCGAAAAAAGTTCGTCAACTCCACTATGGCTATGAAATCGACTCCTACGCTATGCGGGCCTCTTCCTGGTAAATCTCAGTTTCACCATCTCTGATTTGATTAGCTCTATTCTGAATCATCATAATCATGATACATTATAAACGGTAATGTCCAAGGAACAATTCAAGATGTAATTTAAAAGATAACACGGCACATGTTATCTACAATTAGGGTGTCAATGTGAAACAAACGAAAGATACGCGAGATGGTTTGGTGGTTGGTGAAGGGTCAAAGCTCGAAACCTGAACTAATTTATTCGATATGAGAAATACTGGAAAATCAAGATTCGAAAAGAGAGGGAGAGAGCTAACCTGAACAATGCTCATAACCTAAACCCTCATCAAAGAGCCGGTCCAAGCTCACATGGAAAAATTCGTACAAGATCATTAATGTATGCTAGGACAAGCTAAGTGAGTTGAAGTTAGAGTCTCAACGATATTAACTACACTCTCACCATCACACTGGTCGTGAACAAAGAAGCATACGAGCAATCCAGCCTTGAAAGTTAAACGAGATGATAACATTGTTTACTACCTCTACCATCTCAAGGTTTGGTTTGACTTCAACTTTTTTTTTGTAGCCTCTCTGCATTGAACCTCCTCTTCTACTTGTATTTCAAAGACGCTACAGTCAAGGTTGGTAGTGGAAGAGCTAAAGGTCGGTGTAAAGATCGAAGCAGGAGATGGAAGTGTGAAAGGGCTCGTGACAAGAGAACTTAGTCGGACATATGCATATCAAAATATTTTTAATAGATCTAATACTGATTATGGCACTAAATATCGTTGTCTTCAACTATTTTACTTTTTATTTGTACCATTTAGGTCAGGGTTAATGGAAGGAGATATGGGAAAGACTGCGAGAAAAAATGTGAAAGAGTATGCATAAATGGGAAGAAAGCGTTGGCTCTAGGGACTGGTTCGTCTTGGAAGAATTTGAATTTTCTTCTTGAATAGCTATGTGAAAGTAGAGAGACAAATGATGTTCACAAACTGTGAAGCTATACTTCAGAGAGAAATTTATCACTAGACAACCTGGTTTGTAACATAGTGCTCATAAGACTTGGAATTTTTTAATTATGTTGGGTTGGTATGTATTTATTCCTTCTTTAAATCATCATGCAAATTAACTAGGATCGAATTGTCTTCCATCTGGGAAGCTATGTATTTCCTAAGCTTCGAGTGAAATTGGGATACACTGTGAGAGAGTCTCTGTTTCGTCCTGTGTTTCTCATTTTTTCCTTTTGCTGACTAAATTTCATTATATTAACTACTAATTATTTTACTTTAAAATTAAATACTGAAAACAAAACACTAAGCTCGTGTTTTATAGAGAAAATATGTAATATATTTATCAAATATAAACTAATTGAACGAATATATTAACACAATTATATCACAAAACATTACATTAACATAAATCGATGTTCGAGAGTATGGGTCAATAGTTTAATTATTTTAAAATATAATTATATATATACCAAACTGTAACAACATATAAATTAGATATATAATAAAATATATTGCAAAAATAAAATTAATAAATATTTAAATTTCTAATATGAATAATTAAATTAAATTTAAAATTTAAAATAAACCAAAAGCAAAACATCAAAAAGATTTGAATAACATGGCAACAACAAAAGTAAAATAAATAAATAAATGGTAGGCGAAGCTATGTTTGTAATACACTGACTTGGAAATTTTTTTTCAAATCAGGATTGTAATCGGATCTTTGAATCTCCGTTCAAATCAGGTTGAATAAATTTAAATTTTAATAAAAAAATTAAACAATTATATTTTTTGCAAACTTATATCACTAAATTGTAATAGACATATATGAATCGTTGATGCTCAAATATACTTCTCTTTCTAGTATGCATTCTCTCAAATGGATGTTGATCCATTACGCTTACAACAAGACAAAAATTAGTTTGTATAGTTAACTTCTGTAAAATTGGACCATCACATTTTTAATATATCCACCATTCATCTAAAAATTCACTATATATATATATATTAGAATATTATAAATATAAAAAATTTAAGTCAAATCAGATTATATACCAGTCACTCATCGATTCAACACGTTGTTGGATCTCGCGTTTTTAGCGGGGTTTTGCGGGTCTTATAGAATTTTAAAGTTTTTTTTTAAAACCAAACCAAATTACATATCAGGTAACCAGATTTGCCGGTTTAATTGCTGATCCGGGTCAGGTTTCAAAATACTAAATATAATGCTTCATTTATGATATTTAAATTTAGATACATAATCAAAAATAGAAATTTATATTAAAAAAAAATTTGAATTTTTCGAAAATAATTCTGCAATTTGAAAACGAGGATCAAAATCTAGTTACTACTTAGATCTCCACAAATATCCCACACTTGCCAAGGATGCGTAGACATATATAACGAAATTCACCCCAATGCAGATATCAAGCTTGTTGAACAAGAAATGGATGAAGCTACTAATGGTTTAATAAGTTAATTCGGTTGAAAAACAAGCATGTTATAAAGTTAACTTAAAATATAGAATAGCCTTTTTGATGTTAAAAGAGAAAAAAAAATGTTAAACGTAAACTGCAAACAGAAATGAAGTAGATTGCTTCGCCTTTGTTGGACTGTCAACTGTGGAGCATAATGTGACGAATGAGAGAATTTTTAAGTTTTTGTGAAGTTGTGAAGGCTATAAAGAAATTATGTTTGAGAACTATAAAATTTTATAGATGATTGAAAAGAAAACTAGATCAATAATCAAGAAAGACATTTATAAATAAGCTTGTGAATATATATATATATATATATATATATATATTATTTTCAAAAAAATAAAATTGATTAAACATTTGTAAGATAACCAGTCGACTCTGCAGCCTCACGAGCTCCTCATGTCATCACCGGGTTTACTATCTGCTCCTCTCTCCATAACATTTACTCTCTTCTCCGACGGCTTCGATTAGGCTTCTTGAACTTTTACTCCAGATCCGTTAACTATGGCTCTCCTCAAGCAATTAAAATGAAGCCTGTCGCCGAAGTCCCACCGGACACCTCTCACTCACCCGCTGCAAGAAACTCTCCCCTCGGTAAAGCTCGTAGTCAGAGCCTCGACTGGGATCGACGAGACTAGCTCCTCAAGTGACATCCTCGTTTCGTCTCCGACTAGTTTCACCGGACTCTCTGATTCCTCAGACAAGTTCCGAGCCTTTCCACCTCCATCTCGGGTTTCCCTCTGCTCAGCTGTCGACAGCTACTCCGATGAGATTGGGATCCGAGTTACCTCTCCTACGTCTCCCCTCTACACGGTCACTTTATCCTCTCTCGACTTCCGCCACTCCGAGATTCACGCTGGAAAGTGTTGTCGTCCTTGGATTGGTATTCAGCCACCGTCACCCGCCGCACACATTTGTCTCATCCTCATAACCAAGCAAACCCTAATCTGTTGCTCTGAAGGTATCACAGGGGCCTGGGCTTATGCATCTAGAACGGACCTGATGCTCAACCAAAAAGCCTTGTGTGAAGTGGGCTTGGGCTTATGCTTCCTTTCTACCAGCGCAAAGACTGTACCGTCGACGATTCTGTGTGTAGTCCTATTTTGGCAGTTTCTCCGCATCTTATTGCAATATTGGGAGCTCTACGCATCTTTAGAGACAGTTTCCAATTGCTTTCAAAATCCACTAGTTGGATTCTTCAAAGTCGATTTCGACGTTTGTGCGTTTCTTCGAACGGAGTTTTAGGACTACAAGTGAAGTTTCTTTTTGGGTCTCTTCTTTCCTTAGCTACATCTATCCTTCGTCTTTCGTCTTGTTTTAGTTATTCTCGTCGAGTTCTGTTTCGGTTGTAATCAACTTAGCCCATCGGGTTTTTAATTTTTAATATAATCAATTTGGTGTTAAAAAAAAACCAATAATGGTGATAAAAATTATCTATGTTTTCACAACTCGATAGAGAGTGTATAGGTCAGAGTCAAAGGAAATAAAGCAAAAGTGTAAAGAGAGAGTGTTGAGAATCGAAGAAAAGACTTTTAGCTTTTTTGACCTAAAAAGACTTTCTATTTTTTTAAAAAATTGACATTGAATACCCCAGTTTTCTGAAAGTTTGGTGAGCATTTAATTTTCAGTTACGAGTAAACGATTTGTAAAATAAAATACTAAGAAAATCATTAGGCGTAAGAGGATAAGCCATACACAATCACAATCTGTAGTCGATGTCTTCGGGAAAGCAACATATTCTTTTGTGCCTGTTAAATTGTGAAATAATAGAATAAATAACCGTTTTATAACCTTCAAAATATCTCAATACTAATGAAACAATTTAACCATCTGGTTTTTAACCAGACCCTATAACAGTAGATGCTGCTATCGAAACCTTCAAAATTGAAACAAGACTAAATTACAGATAGCTCTTTAGCCCTTGTGATGATCACTGGTGATGTTAGTTTTAAAAGCCTCATGGGAGAAAAAAAAACAAAGCAGTAGTGCAATTTATTGTAAGTGCAAGGATATAAATTGAATTTCAAGACAGTTGGTAATCTAAATTAATCTCATCCCCCCCTAACTAACCGTTAGTCGTTTTGTTTCTTCTAATGAGCGATAGCACATTACAAATTGGACACCCGGCCTCCGTGACGTCCCAGAAGCTCGATTCAAGTCACCTGTGTTCAACCGGAGTTGGAGGCTCCTTTAGTCTTTCTTTCACACGACTGTTCATTTCTTATGTTGCACATGCTTGTAGATCTGTCTTTCTTTCGACTGTAACCTAGAGCCGCTGTTTGCTCCGGCACCGGCGTTTGTACACTGTTCCGACGACCTTCGGGGATGATTTTATATAATATAATTATATTAAAAAAATAGCACATCACAAATATTTCAATAATTTGTCCAATAATCACAAGCCAACATAGTATATTACATAGATTGATTCTCTTTTAACATTTTAAACATTATTTTCATTGCTAATCATCAAACCTTGATGTCAGATAAAGTTGTTAAATTTTTAAGAACCGTTTTAATTTTAGTTTTGGATCATGTTTGAATTTGATACTTATTTGCTACAAAAATAGGTTAAGAAGAAAACTAATAAATAGCTTAAACTTAATAAATTGCATAGGCTCAGTTCTTTGGTTAGTTTAGTTTTGAAGGCAAACAACAACATATATATGCAACTAAAGACTAAAGTAATTTAAGAGCACATATTGGGGTCTAGTGTTACGTGAAATAGCGAAGATCACGGTAACTGTATGTTAAAAGACTCGAAAAACTATTAAGAAAACAGACTTCCTGGTCTTCTGGTTATTAGTCTAATTTGCTTTCCACTTTAGGGACATAATAAATTTCACATGTATATGATCCCCAGAGTGTAGTTATATCATATGTACAGAGATTAGCATTCTTTAGATTTGTGTTTTTTTCTCTATTTTGTTAGCGGTGAAATATGGAGATCTAATTTATCAATTAAGTTTGTAAAAGTTAGTTCAACTCTTGTCCAAAGTTATAGAAGAATTGTCCTGTGGATCTAGGTTATGGATCGATTTTCTTTATTAATTGTATATGTAATCACAAAAATATGTACATATTGTTTACGGCTATTTGAATATCTGACGAGAGAATCTATCTATGTGTTGTTACTCCCTCTAGATTCAACTAGATTAAAACAAATTCTCAATATGATATAGAACCAATCTAATAGCCTAACTTATTCCGGATCCAGTCATGAATCCTACATAATTGAATTTCGGAATTCGAATCTAATTGACATCCTAATGTATATTCGATTAAAAATATAAAAAAATATGCCTAGATACAGACAAAAAATTTTAGTATTCCAGTTAGTGGTTGTGGCACAATTAGGTATATACACGAGAAACGATGATTATATCTGAGCATTATTAAATCATAACGATAATTAGCGGTTAAATATCGTTATATATCAGTTGTTACAAAAAAATATATCGTTATATATCAGTTGATTGGTCAGTTTCAAAGAAAAATCAGTTGATTGGTCTATATTAATATTAAATCATTCAGTTTTCTTTCATGTCTCCGATCAATAAGTTTTATTTTCGTTGATTATGAGGGTTGATTGGAACTACTTTTATATATTTTACTGTTAAACTAATGCTATGTATTAAATTTTTGTAGGTTTGAGGAAATTTAGTTCTTTACTTATAAATTTTTTAAAAGCTAATACATAAATGTTCTAGGTGTTAATTTTGTTTTCTAAAACTAAAAAATAAAGAAAATAAAAAATATGTAGTTTTATAAAATCTTTCTAAAACATGATTAAAAATTTTGTGCTTTTAAAAAAATGGCTGTAGGAAGATTCTACAACACTTGTAGACCACTTAATAATGATCACCAATATATTAACTCAAAGGTAACCCTAATTAAACAAAAGTTTGGTGAAGTATAAAATACTAGTACACCTTTGACACTTAATGATTAAAGGTCTCTAAAACTATATCGACATTTGAAAAAGGTAATTATGATAATTAGTCACAATGAATTAATTTTATATCGGTTGAGGAAATTATTCATGTAGGAATATTAAAATCGTAACCAACTTGTATAATTGTGACACTCTCGTTACTTGAAAGTTTGTAGTCATTGGTAAATCCAAATCCCAATTAAATATACATCACATAATTAGTCAATAATCTCTCCTCTTTCTTCTAATTAGACCCTTTTCTAGCTCATCTTTCAAATGCACTAAAAAGGAAAGATGAGTTTGTTACGTAAACAATTAGTTATCTTAAGATAAGAATTAAGATAAGAATATATAAAATAAGTACATATAGTTAGAAAGAAGAGAGAGATAACAAAAACAGTTAAACATCAAAGGAAAATGGTCTTTTTCAAAAAAAAAAAAACAAAGGAATATGGAAAAAAATCGAATGTGGATTTGGTGGAACATCAAAGGATGAAAACAGCCAAAAGATGAAAAAGATGTTCAAGAATGCTATTGCTACATTTGTTTTTAGCAAAAAAAAAAAAGAATGATACATTTGACAAATATAATTTTCAAACAAACATACCGTACACATCACGTTTATAAATTAAAATATTCAGAGTTTTAAGTAACCATTTCAACCTTAAGTTTGTGGTATTATGAAATTACTAAAACATTAAATGTAGTATTTCTCAGATTTTCTCAACGAAAAATGCCTATATTTTCTCAGATTTTTTTTCTTTTTTTTTTTGAAAAGAATGCATAGATTAGAATAGAAGAATGGAGCAGTAGGACTTTCTTTTCACGACTCTTGTGGCATGCTGGTGAAAATTTGGTTGTTGGCTTAATATAATATATATTGGACCCACTTGTATCTTTACTTATCTTTTACCTTTTGCTGATTATTCTTTTTCTTCAATCTAACATCATATTACCTACGAGTTGCATGTAGTAGCTATCCATATGTGTCTACTAACAGATTTTTATAAATACACATTAACTATCTCGAATTAAAGGACTAATGAACAACTTCAAACTTCAAATATTCATGAACGACTAAGGGTATTAGTATAACATTATTCTTATTTTTATTTTTGTTGCCAAAAGAATATTACTCTAAATTAGTACATGGCAACAGGGATGGACAATAATTTTTGTTATAGAGAAAAGGTGTTGGACAATAATCTGTAATGCTTTTATTCGATGGAGCTCGCTTCGGCTGTCTTGACTTTTTCGATATTGAGAAGATTGAATACAAATTATATAGGTAGCTGTTTCCATAATTTATGTATGACTAATTTTTGTTAGCCAGTTTTCTAAATAATTGATATTTATCCTCCACCTTCAAATTAGAAATTTAATATAAGGAATAACAAATTTTATGACAATGCAAATAAAACCCAAATCTAGCCTTTCCAGTACAATATGCAATAACATGCAAATACGCAATAACATGCAATTTTTTAAAAAACATTTTAGTACAAGAACGCTAACTAAGAGCATAATTAATGGGTTTTTTTAGTTAAAATTTAAGAGACGGCTTTTCTATTCCGCTAAGAACTTCATTCTAAAGACCCTTAGTAATCCTGTTCTAAATTACTAAACCCGTACGAACCTCAGAGACAACAAATCTAAAACCTGTATAAACTTGGGATGGGAAGTCAAACTTCACAATAAGAGCAGCATCTTGTTTTAGGTTATTTTTATTGTTTATATTAAGAGTCGTATGGTCTATTTGTTTCTATCTTTATTAGTACTAGAATATAACATTGCTTATGGGTATACCAACATTATGTTTGGTTGAAAATAAGAAAATAATAGCATCTAGTTTTAGGATAGGGATGATGAAAATGTAGAGAAATGGATAGAGTTTTAAAAAACCGGCAACATGATGAATAAACTACTCTCTTTTCTTATATTGCTTCATTCTCTCTGTTCCATTGGATTCCATGAATTCTCGGCGTCAATCTCGTGCCTTACCCACTCTTATTTCCTACATATGGTACTTTTACATCTACTCATGCACGTAACCAACAAATTATTCAATTTATTATATTACGCAATAAATCAACTAATGGAGATTTAAATCTCAAAAGAAACAAAAAGTTTTAAGCAATGGAGATTTAAACCAGCCGAGGTGTCCATTTTTTTTTGTTCAGATGAACATGCCATGTAAAATTAAGATAAGCGTTCTTAATTAAGATTACGGATAGATCACAGATCACCTGACCTGATACGTTCGATTGGTTTAATTATCTAACTCGACCATATGAACATATAGTAGCCTGGTGTCAATAAAGAGAACGGAAGTTATAATGGCATCGTCCAATTAACCATATATTGGGATAGTTGATAGAGATCACTAGCTGACAATCGTTAGGACTTGGTACCAATTCTCTTTTTCGCTAATATTAGGACCAATAGTACTTGGGATATGAATTATACGATAGTGAATAAAAAAGCAACGGATGAAGAATGTTTGAAACATGCATGAATCTAACTACGATTATATCATAGCTTGAATACTCCTAGTGTCGCCTCGGGTGGTATCAAATGGAAACACATTCATTTTCCTTTTGATTTTTCTCATCATGGATATTTAAAGCCAGCCAATAAGTTATTACTCTTAAGACTCATTAACTTACCCTAACCTTATGCCCCACTTACTAATCTTATAAACAATAAATTCTTGTTTTACCGTAGTTGTTTTATCATCCATCTTATATATTCATTACAAATTCAAAACCTTACCATATCACAATACTCTTAACTACCATTCCTTGATCTACTTATCCGCTGAGACGATTCTTCAAATCAACCAACAACAAGTTGAATTTTTTATAAATAATTTAAGACAAGAATTAACTATATTCTAATATATATCTCAATCAATAGAAACAGGTTAACTACTATAACTACCTCAAAATAGAGTTAAAATAACACACATATACTATCAAAGAAGTTTATATCACCGCGAAAGGAACAAATTTTTCAAATCACAAAATACTAGTATTTTATTACCGAAATATTTTGCTTCTATGCTTTTTATACATCAGGATAAATAAAAATGTATACTTATGTGGGCGGAGTACAAGTGCTATTTTTTAATACACATAGAGCAGTAAATAAAAATTGTCATAAGACTTAACAGAAATGTCGTTTTTAGATGTTTTCATTCGAATTACAACCGCAAAAATACTTGAAAAAAATATCATATCAAGATTCATACAATTATAGTGTGTAGCATATCTATGTAATATCATTTGAGAAGTCAGTTTCTTACGTGTCGGATTCACGTTAATTCTTATGATTGTTAATTACATAGACTATTAATACAATTAAAATATTACATACAATTACCATTATTAAATTTATTTTTCTTTTTAGTAAATATTACGTTTTTATTTTCCAAATAAATATATTATAAAAAATAAATATTTATAAATTTTAAAAATGAATTTACAAAAAAGAAAATATATTTATATATAATGTGGTTTCACGAAAAAAGGAAAGTTAACAAAAATGATATTGATATGAAAAAAAAAACGGAATGCCATTTAAAACATAATCTTAACTCTTAAACAACATAAAATATATTTTCAAAGTAATAAACCGAGATACCTTTAATTGACTTAAACTATTTAATAATTAGTATGAGATGTTTTAATCGCTTTTTCTTAATCTTTAGTTTAATAATAATATTATATAAATACAAGAATATACAAAAATATTTTACTTATAGAAATATTTATTTTACTTAATATTTAATTTTATTTTTGATTTTTCTTATTTACTTTATATTTGTGTAATCCAATAACATGATAAAATACCTAAGAAAATCTGAATTATTATGTTTAAGATGATTCAAAATAATTTCCAGTTTAATTTTTATAAATCTAAGGTATAAAATTACTTAGAATTTACAAATATTTAATTATTGTAGTATTGATATGTGTTCATGAGCTTTGGAAAAATTGTCAGTTATTTTCCTTTTTGCAACTTCCCTACTGATCATCACTTTATTTTTTCTTTTTTTTTTTGGGAAATCAATATATATATATATATATATATATATATATATATATATATATATATCAACTTATTAAAATATTACAAAAAAGATACTTACAAATATGAAAAACTGAACTGAGCTGATAAATAAAACCAATCCGATTTGACTTAATAAGAATGAAACATAGCTATACTTCAATTTGATGGAGTGAATGTAATTTTAATATACCCATGAAATGAGACTAATCAAATTTCTTGTATCCAAAATTAAAGGTCTAATTAAAAATAAAATTATATTATTATTATAGTAATAGTTTATTCATTTTGTATATATAATTTAATGGAATGTCTCAAAACATTTAATAAATATAAATAAAGTATTAAATACTTTTCATAGTTTAGCTCTTTTGTAAAATATATATACATAATATTTCAAAATATTAACTTTTTATTCATTATATACTTTTGAATTTATTGACACTTTAGCTTATTTTTTCTATATGATTCGAAAAACAATATATATATATATATATATATATATATATCATGTTATACATAATCTTACTCAAGATATTTATTTTTCTAAGAAAATAACCAACCAAAAAAAATCAAAACTTAAATCTTTTAGAACAAAAATAATATTATAGTTAAACTAGGAAAAGTAGATGCAATATAATATATTCAAGTGATAACTAAACTGATTAGATATTATATATCAAAATTACATGTATAATTAAACAATGTAATATTGTTACTATGAATTATAAAATGATTTAAAATTAAAAATAAATTTAATCAATTATTATAATATATTTTACAAATATTTATATCGGTACATGAACACGGGAGAATCACCTGGTAACTATATATATTGTCCTACTCGTTACTCCAATGAACCCTACAAGAAATGTGATGGACAAAAATAATAACCTACAGTATACAAAATGACAAACCATGTATATAGCATATATCATGTGGCACAAGTACACCACATAATTATATTTTGTTGTTTGGGAAACAAACATAATGATGCGTTGTTTTTCATGAATAATCAGTATATACACAATATGTACGCAGAGGCACATTTAATTATATCTCTCTCCATTCAACTAAATTTATATATATAATTATATATCTATTATTTCCTCTCTTTGTCCTCTTTTTCTATAAATATATGTCGTCCCTTCAAGCTTGGCTCATTCTCAAAAACAAAGTACTGAGAAAGGGAGAGGAGATAAGAAGATAGAAAGAAAAAGAAGAGAGAGTAAGAGAATGGTTTCGAAGGGAGACAACGTTGCTGTATGCAACATGAAGCTCGAGAGACTTCTCAGCATGAAAGGTGGCAAAGGACAAGACAGCTATGCAAATAACTCTCAAGCTCAGGTCTCTACATCTTTATTTATAGTTAATTCCATTAAGAAGAACTTCTAATAACTCGATTATATTTTTTCTCAAGTAATAAAATTGGAAATTTAACAAGAAATTGTGTTTTAAGCAAGGAAGTGCTTAAAGATTAGCTAAATCAATTAAATATCTTCTAGGCTTACTTCCTTTTCAACTCAGTTTAGTGCAAATAAGAAATCAAGTCTATTTTGATTTATCTGTTGTTTGTATCTGTTTGACTCGGATTGGACCATTGATTTACGTTAAATTAATTAATAAGCTGTGTATATATACAAAATGCGTATAATTTTGGCGACGTGCGTGGAAGTGTATATATTTTACTAAGTCACGAGAAAAAGATATCGATAGTTTAAACATAAATCCTGAAAAGTAAAAAAAAAAAAATTACCAAATATATGCAGGCGATGCATGCACGGTCCATGCTTCACCTCTTAGAGGAAACACTTGACAACGTTCACCTAAACTCCTCCGTCAACCCTTCACCGTTCACGGCGGTTGATCTCGGTTGCTCTTCCGGCGCAAATACCATACACATCATCGATTTCATCGTCAAACACATCTCTAAGCGTTTCGATACCGCCGGGATCGACCCACCGGAGTTCACAGCTTTCTTCTCCGACCTCCCAAGCAACGACTTCAACACTCTTTTTCAGCTTCTTCCACCACTTGTCTCTAACTCTTGCATGGAGGAGTGCCTTGCTGCCGACGGAAATCGCTCGTACTTCGTCGCTGGTGTTCCAGGATCGTTTTACCGGAGACTTTTCCCGGCGAGAACAATTGATATTTTCCACTCTGCCTTTTCTTTGCATTGGCTCTCTCAGGTATGCACACTCTACGTAACATAAAGTAGAATAGCTCGCGTTACTTACAGTTGGCATGGTTCGGCTCTTAGTATAATCTTTTAACTGTTCTATATATTCTATTTTTAGATGTAACCTTTCATTGTTTTATCAATGTTTGAAATATGGTTAGATGTTAATCATACGCTTAGCTAACGCATAGAGCATAAATACCGGTTGTTAACTTATGATTTTGTTTTTTGAACAAAAAAAATTTTATGATTTATTTTTTTACTTTGGGAACAATATTAACCAGAAAATCTACTAAAAATGTGATTAAACTGAGAAATGGGCAACTTGGTAGGTACCGGAGAGCGTAACGGATAGGAGATCAACGGCTTACAATAGAGGAAGGGTGTTCATACATGGCGCTGGAGAAGAGATGGCGACAGCTTACAAACGCCAATTTCAGGCGGACTTGGCGGAGTTTTTGAGGGCAAGAGCAGCGGAGGTTAAGAGAGGTGGCGTCATGTTCCTCGTTTGTCTTGGTCGTACTTCTGTGGATCCAACCGATCAGGGTGGTGCCGGTCTACTCTTCGGAACTCATTTTCAGGACGCTTGGGACGACCTTGTCCGAGAGGTACCATCTTTAATTAAATAGCAATCTTCCTACCAAATTACTTAAATCAATCTCATAATTCATTATTAACCTCGAGCCTCTATATCTAAATGAATAAACGCCAAATGAGAAAATTATTGAAATATAACCTAAATAGCTGCTCCTGAAAAGATTTGCAACTCTCAGTCTCAGTCGTAAAATCATCAAAGTTAGTATACTAGTTTTTGCGTATATATATATATATATATGTATGTATATAATCAAATATTATCCACCTCCAAGTTTCTTAAAATTCAGATTTTTGATATCAAGAAAATATATTTAAAGGAATTATCAAACATAGTATACTAACTGTATATATGTGGTCAAATGTTATAAACAAGTTTTTTGAAGTTAAGTTAACAAAATTGATCTTTTTGGGGTGTAACATCGATATATTAACGAAACAGAATGAAGCAAATGATGGTGGTGAATTTAAGACCACGTTAGTACACACCCTCATCACTCGTTTAAAACTTAATAATCATTCTTGCCCGTCCGATTGTCCCCTCATCGACCCCCATATAAATCTTAACCATCCACTGGGACGCTCATTTTATGAGTCGCCAAAATATCGACATCATGACCATGTCGAAACAAACAAGCCATATTATTGGACGACCACGTACAGTGGAAAAAGACATACAAAAGGATATTTCAACAAGAATTGTTACGTTGCTTTCTAACATTATCATTGTCACCCCGTTAAATCATGTAGCCACTACCAAAAAGTAAAGTTTACATGTGTTGAGTTATAACAAATATTCACACATAAAAGTTAGTGTACCCCTTTATAATTATTCACATATTTATAATTATTCCAGCTGGTTTAATTTTAGTGCGAGTATCAAAAAAATATTCACATATTTTTGGTGATGAATAGTAGGACATTACAAGAACACTTGGAAATTTAATTTCACCACATACACTAATTTATTTTAAAAAAACACCTTCACATGTTTGAAAATTAGTTTTAATATACATTGTAATCGTATTAAACATATAACTACAAAAACAAACGTCATTAATCTATTAGTACATGCGTTCTTTGATTTATTTTATCAAAACTCTACTGAGTTGAAATGTTATCATAACTTGGCTATTTCATTATCCCACCACCTACCAGTTAACCTATTTTTGTGTTCAACTGAATCATTAGAAATATTTCCACTGACATTAATTAGTTTAATTGGTTAACGTCATCATCTTATCAAGGATTTTCAGCTCGTTTCTTTCGGCAACATAGAAATAGAGAATATGACGTAGATGGTTTACAAAAATCATTGATGTTGTTAGGGTTTGGTAGCGGCAGAGAAGCGCGACGGATTCAATATTCCGGTGTACGCTCCAAGCCTGCAAGATTTCAAGGAAGTAGTTGAAGCGGATGGCTCATTCACCATTGAGAAGCTTGTAGTTTACAAAGGAGGGAGCCCACTTGTGGTGAGCGAGCCGGACGATGCATCCGAGGTCGGTCGTGCTTTTGCTTGTAGTTGTCGGAGCGTGGCTGGAGTACTGGTTGAAGCTCACATCGGGGAAGAGCTAAGCAACGAGTTGTTCTCAAGAGTTGAACGTCGAGCCACTAGCCATGCCAAGGATGTCTTGGTGAATCTGCAGTTCTTTCATATCGTCGCTTCTTTATCTTTTACTTAGTTCCAAATTAAAATGAAAAGGCCTTGTTAAAAAAGACGTTCGTGTGCTTGTTTTAACTCTCTCTTTTTTTTTTCTTTGCTTAGGGCGCTTTTTGTTTTGTTCTGTTTTTCTTCCCTTATCTGGCATGGCTGTTTGATCATGTAATCTAAAATAGTTAGGTAAAGACTTGTTTCTTCAAATCTTTATGAAAAGGAAGTCTTTGTTTCATTCTATTGTCGGTTGCCTAATCAAATCAGCTGAACCAAACGGATATCATAACAAGAAAAATCGAAATCTAGACAAAATTCGATTCACTATAACACTACAAGAAAACATATTTTTTACGAGGGCAATATACGTTGTAACTTCGTCGTAAACGGAGTGTTACGACGAATGAACTTCGAAACACGTTTCGTCGTAAAACGCCCGTCGTAACCGACGATTCGTCGTAAATGACTTGTTACGTTTACGACGAAATATATTCCTCGTAAAGCGCAGGGCAGATATTCGTCGTAAATGACACGTAAAATTTCGTGGTAAACTCCACGTAATGGATTCGATGTAAAGCACACGTAAATTGTTTCGTTGTAACACCCTCGTAAATGTTTCGATGTAAACTCCACGTAAAATTTCGATGTAAAGACCACGTAAAATCTTCGATGTAAAAGACTCGTAAATCATTTCGACGGTAATTAGTTGTAAATGTTTACGTCGAGCCTACATCGACGTTTCGTTTTATAATATATTTTGAATATTGTTTTTAACCTCAAATATATTATAATTTGAATTTATTTACAATTCAGAATTTTAAATAATTTTAATTTTAAATAAATTAAATTTTAAAACGAAATATGAAAATAAAAAACATATATAAAAAAGCATTTAAAAGTCATAATATTTAAATTCATAATACAAACCGAAAATATTAAAAAAACTACATATCATCGAAGTAGTCGGTGGGGTTGCTCGGCTGTTGACGGGTTGGATCGGACTCTTGGGGATCTCGTACTGGCAACCCAAGAGCGGCTCGTCTCTGACTCAACATTCTCTGCATAACCGGGTTTCCCACGGCCATCACGTCTAGCAAATCCTCAAGAGAGTCTAAACGAACCTGCTGGCTATCCATTCGAGCTTTCATCTGAGAAGTCTCTTCATCCCGTCTCGAAGTGTATGACGAAGTTGCCCTTGCAACTTGGTTAACGGAGCCTATACCGACTATTCGGCCCTTCTTTCTAGGAGCCAGCTATAAAATTAAAACATATATTAATATAGTTATTAAAAATAATGAAAAAAAAAATTTTAGTTGTACTACCTCTTCGAAGATTCGGTCGGCTTCTTCGGTGGACAATGTGACGGGTAATCCATCGGGAGACTCCTGAGTTAGTTGCGTCTCCCGTTCTTCAATCCGAGTAGCCACTGCTTGAGCGAGTTTCTCAGATGCAGGATCCACAAAAACTCCGTCGGATGTGGCGTGAGTCATCTTGAATAGGTCAGACAGAGATGGTAAGACTCCCGTCTTCTCCAACTACAAAAAAAAAAAAATATTAAAAGTTATATTAATTGAATATTTTAAAATAAATATTTAAAAACAAAACTTACAACGTCTAGACGGATGCCTGCATGTGGTTTTTGGCCGGTTCTGTGAAGCATGGGCAAATTACCATCTTTATCCTTCGTTCTTCGAGAAGCCGAGCACGAATTGGCCTATTTAAAAAATATATACATATTTAAAAGTTAAAATTTAATTAAATTTAAAAATCTTACCGCAAACATTTTAAACCACGTGATCTTAACGTGATTTGGAGTCTTGCTCCAGTTCGGATATGCCCCGTCGTAGTAACCCTTAATCGTTTTCGAAACGCTCCGGCCAACACGGTTATTAGCCCCAAACCTGAAAGGAAAACAATTTAACCGTTAGAAAATAAAAATATTTTAAATTTTTATGTAATAAAAATCAATAACTTACCAATAAGTTCCTCGGGGTCTATCGGGGTCTAGAACATCCAAACCCTCTCGTCCGGGCTGGGCAAGCAAATCCTCTACCGTATATCTCGCGAATGGGGCATATGAAGGCACACGCAAATCCGGATGAACTGCACCTTCTGGGACAGGCTCAGGTGCAGCCGCTGGAGGAGGAGGTGGAGGCATATGCGGTGGAGGCATTTGCGGTGGAGGCATCTGCGGTGGAGGAGGACTCCAAGCAACTCTCTGAGAAGGCTGAGAGTCTGGAACTGCGGTGGAGGATGATGGACCAGAAGACGATGGACCGGAAGAAGATGTACCGGAACCATCGTCGCCAAACAAATCTCTATAACTAGGTGCTCTGGATTTTCTTCTAGGAGCCATCTAAAAAAAATTAAAATAAATTTTATCAGTTACAACATAATAAAAATATTATTCCGTTACCTAACTAATCACCTAAACTAATTACCTAACTAATCACCTAAACTAATTCCGTTACCTAACTAATCACCTAAACTAATTTAAAAAAAAAAAAAAAGAGAGAGAAGAGAGAGTTTACCTTAGAGAGAGCAAAGGAGTTTGGGAGGAATGAGCGAGGCAGCCTCGCTCTCGGCGTCCCCTTATATAGATTAGGATTCGTCGTAAAATCGACGTAAATTTACGACGAATTTACCAGGCCCGCGTTTTTCCATTTACGACGAATTTACCAGGCCCGCGTTTTTCCATTTACGACGAATTTACCAGGCCCGCGTTTTTCCGTTTACGACGAATTTACCAGGCCCGTGTTTTTCGTGTTACGACGAAATTACCAGGCCCGCGTTTTTCCATTTACGACGAAATTACGACGCTAAACCCTAAACACCGAGAATGAAATCCCTAAACCCCAAAGTGACATATCATCTAACATCATATCTTATATCATACTACTTCTTACTCTTTCTTTTAGAAAATGTTACAATAGAGAAATCCAACATTTGATACATATATTACATCACTCTAAATCGTTTTCGTTCTCATCACTATCATTACAATCATCATCGTCGCTTCTCTCGAACTCGTCTTCACGTGCTTCATCTGTCGCATCTTCGGGAATATCTTCATATTGAAAGTTTTGCGGGTCGATCAAAAGGATTTCATCAGTTGGTTGTTACCCCACCAATTACTATTTCTAAAACAACGATAAGGAACCTGTGTCGTTCGTCTGTCTGCCAATTCAGTGGAACGACAAGGAGAAAGTGGACGGAAGTGCAGCTGGTTTGTACTTGAGAGGAACTTTTGACGATGGTCGGAGGTTTCACTCAAGTATAAACCAACTTCACTTCCCTCCATTTTCTCCTTATCGCTCTACTGAATTGGCAGACAGACGAATGACTCATGTTCGTTATCGTTATCTTCGAAATAGTAATTGGTGGTTCGAGAAGAAGAGAGTTGTGTGTTGTGAGGAAGAGAGTTGTGTGTTGTGAGGAAGAGAGTTGTGGGAAATGACATATATATAGAGAAATATGGTAAGTTTTACATGGATTTTACATGGAAAATTTACAACGCGTTTACAACGAACTTAGGTAAGTTAAAGCACTTTCAATACACGTTTTCACCTTTATGTAACGGTAACATGATTCGTTGTAATGTCGATGTAACGTTTACAACTATTTTGCATTCCACGTACTTTCGTCGTAAACTTACATTAACTTTACGACGAATACATTTCGTCGTAAATTACCATCGAGTTTACGACGAAGTCATGTCGCGTCGTAATTGCGTTGTAAAGCTCATGTAAATTTACGAGGAAATTATTTCCTCGTAAAATGCCGTTGTTACTGCTACGTTTTCTTGTAGTGTAATCCCTATATGTCTAATAGTTATATACTTATATCTTACAATACATTCTAAAATTTCTGGTTGTCAAAATATTTCTATTTATTTCACACATAAAAAGTCGAACGACATATAGGAAAATATGCATATTACCAACGTTAACGTATATAAAACATCGTGTTAAATTACAAAGAACTAGTTCATAATTTCTTTATCAAAAAAAAAAAAGAACTAGTTCATAATAAAGTCTACGAGTGTGTCCCTTAAACTACAAAGAACCAGGATCAACATCATCATCATCATCATCATCATCATCATCATCAGTAGTACGTTCTGTACTCACTCATCTCGGTATAATTCCTGACGCAATAATAAAACAAGCTCCCATCAAAACACCTCCTTACCGCTTCTTTTGATAAGAGTCCTTCTTTGTCACTGGCTAACGCATACAATACTCCCCATTCCACCTTGCTCGCTAACCTACACAGTACACACCAATATATTCACTTCTTCAGAATCCAAAGATTGGTTAATACTTAATAGTCAAGGAATTATAACCACATTTGATCAATTTAATAATTACATACCAGCCGAAAAAGTCAAAGGCGTCCCGGTTTCCTTCAGTCATGTCCCATAGTTCTCCAATACTCAATCTGTCTGGCACTGCTCTCGCGTATTTGCTAAACATCAACTCAAGACTCGCTGGTGTATACCTTCCACAATCGCCCACACACATATAAATCAAACGTTAATTGGCATACCACGTTATACCTAATATAGGTTGCAGTTATGTATACCTTCCTTCATTGTCATATGTTTTAGAATCGCTTCCATGCTTTGCCTTGTGAATGTTGTCTATATATATTGGGAAGAATGGAGACGGTATCCACCCCTATTATAATAATCAAAAACACTCCCACCATAAACGGATTGGTAGCGCTAAATTAAATTAAACATATATAATGTAGACCTTACCGGGAGAGTAGCATAGCTAAGAGCTAAGTGGATACCAGTAGCCAAGATAAGCGACGCAAGTACATTGAAACCAAGTAACCGAAATCCTGGTGGATATCAAATCGTATATGTATACACAAACAAGAAAATGTCAGAGATCTTTATAGAAGCCATGCACAAATTTTATCAAACTTGCATACATTTAAATATTCTTTTTTTTTTGAATATATGTTAAATTTATTCAAAAGAAAATAACTTTCTGACAACAAGTGTGTCATGTTTAAATATTCTTTCTAAATTAGAGTATATAAATATAGCCATTAAAGATTGGGGCATATAGGTTTACCAAAGAAGGTTTCGGAGGGATAAATGATGCCATTATCATCCAAATCGAAGAAAGCAACATGTTGCTGAAGGACACTAAGACCATTATGCCTATGCTCCTGTGTTCCTAGCGGGTGCTCCATATCTGGTGCTTGAAGTGCTCTTGGCAGATCTAGTTCATCAAACTTTATCAATGTATCTTACAAGACACGTATTATGAATAACTATGAGTGCTTGAATATGTATAGATTGAGGGTGGATAAGGAGTAGCACAAGGTTTGGGAAGTGTGTCATCCAAGTCACCACGAACACGGCGGTGATAAGTGACGGGAGCGCAAGGAGCCACCGTCTTCATTGCGTCTCTCTCCATCATCTCCATCGCTGTCATTGCTCACTTAGCTATCTTTTTCTCTACAGAGCGAGAAGAGAAATGAGAATTAGGAGGAAGAGGAGGAGACCGAAACATTTTAAAATGCTTCGTGGCGGACATGCACGCGCGACAATGCCACCGTTTGCCATCTCTCCTAATATATATCATCTTTCGCATGAGTCGAGGACATTTCAAATGTCACATTTGTCATGAAAAATGGACACTGAAACCGAACTGAACCGTAACAATATCTTGCATTAAAAGACTGAATAGAATCAAACCGAAATAAATCAATATTTTCATTAAGCTAAACATCTACGAAAACTATATATTTAATAAAGATAGATGATAATCGGACATAACTGAAATGAGCAAAACCAAAATAAACCGAATTAACGAAACTTTAAATCAAAATTACGATATGCGGAGCTGAAATATAATTCGGTAATTTCTTTACTTGAACCAAGTTACTTTCGGTTAAGTTAAGTTCGAATACACTTTCCACAAATAAATAACTGAAAAACCAGATGATGCCTAGCTCTAATGGGACGCTTTTAATCAAGTTGCTGGACAAGTTCATGCTTCAGGTTTTTATGGGCTTTAGATTGATGGCCCATCCATACTAATCACTGATTCTTAACAACAGTAAGGAGCTGATTAGAAGCTTGTTGAAGGAAGTGAAGGAGGATCTTAAGTTTATGAGTTTTAGTAGTACGAATGAGTCGATGAGAAGCTGCTCTCGCTAAGGTGACGGGGCAGGATCTTGAGGTGAGTAAAATTGTGGTGGAGGTTGGCAAAGCACTCTCCAGATGTTACGGAAGCTAGAATCATCATTGGAGTTATACGATGTGTCAGGCTCTGCTCTATGACTTACATTGTTTCCATCACTTGCACCCGAATCCTAAACAAGACTAATAAGCAGGTGCTGTCATCTATAAAAACAACGTCATAGAACAGAGCAGATTAACAAGCCATAGCTATCTGACTATCCCATGTCTGCCAATAAGTCAAGATGATACCAACTATCAAAACAACACACACACACACAACAGATACACATTCTAGTACACCATTCTACTCTCAAATGTCTTTTTTGTTTGTTGGTCTTCTCTCAACTGTTTTGTTTCATACAACCCCTCTCTCCCTAAAACAGACAAGAGTGAAAACTACAGACGTTTGCCTTTAAGGTGAAGCTGAAACATGATCTGCAGCACCAGAAACTGGAGATGAAGCAGCAGCTTCCTCTTTAGAAATGGCAACGTAGTTTGTCGGAGCAGCCGGCCTGTCTATAGTCTCCCTTCTCCCTCCTCCTTTTGCAATTGACCTGCTTCCGTTCTGGCTTGCATTCAAAGATAAACGCCGGTTTGGTGCTCCGTTAGCTCCTCCGTTGTTAGCTCGTGCCCCCACCGGTTTCTTAGCACTGACTGGTCTTGCAGGGCTAGGTCTGGTGCTAAACGCAGTGTCTTGCTCTGTGTGTGGCTGTTCTTGAACCTTCTTCTGTTCCTATTCATTAAAATATGAGTTTATAGAGTGAATGACATTTTGGCTTTATCGAGTGGAAATGATGAAGTTACCCTCAGCCTCCGTTTCTCCTCTTCTCGTTCTTGCCTAAGCATACCGTACTCATCTAACATAGCTAGCAGAGGAACCCCATCGTATGCAAAGGACATGCTGTGCTCCTCTTCCCAAGCTCGGGTCTTGGCTACCAATGTGTCAACCATGGCTTTGTTGCACAAACAAGAAACATCCAATAAGATACGAATATAAAACAGAAATTTATTTACAAAAGTCTTTCTACACATACCAGGAATCTTGCTAACCAGAATCCTGGCTTTCTCAGCTCTCTTGAGATTCAAATGTGCGCCTCTACTTGCGCTGTACCTGTTCTGATCCTGTTCTCAGAAAGCAAAACCATGTACAAGCAGCTGAAGTTAATGTGTTATGATGTATCATATACTGTGTGATTGAGGAAAATATTATGCATTACCCGGTTGTAGTCCTCTAGCCAGCTCTCTTCCTCACAAGCTGACATCCATTTCTCAACTCGGTCCAGTATATCCTTTCTACTAAACGCTTCTTCTTTAGCCTTAGCTATCTGACTATCCATGTCTGCCAATAACTCAGTAGGCTCAACGTTTCCAGAATCAATCAGCGACATGATCCTCTCACGAGCAGATTCAGGGTTTGTTTCCACGTGAGCACGAGCGTATATCTCCTCAAGCTCAGACTGTTTCTTGAAAGCAATCTCCTTCATACGGCTGGCTTTCAGCTGGTCAAGCCTATCCACTTCCACCTCGGCCTTGCAAAAGTTACATGAACTTGTTACTACAGAACACATAGGGATATAGATAAGATGTAAATGTAATATACCTGCTTGATCAAATCACGTGCAAGAGCACCTGGTGAAGTGACCTCATCGACTGAAGCTGAAATGTTACAAGTAACATGATTGAAAAGATCCCTCTCCTCATCAGGAGTATCCATCAGATTCCATAGATCAATAAGCTGAGTAGCAAGCTCTTGGAGCTGACAACAGGGATAAAAAAAAACAAATGAATCTCATCATCTTTAACATGTTTCAGCTCAGATAAATCCAAGTGTGTTTTACCTTTTGAAGCCTTTGCTTCTTATCATCTTTAAGAGTCAGAACGGTTTTAGCCAACCTCGAAAGTGTCTCATTGCTAATGCTCTTAGACTGGACACCGGTTTCTTCATCTAAACTCGGATGAACTTCTCTGACAGTGGTTAAGAAATCCAAACCGAGAACTGCACATAGATCATGAACACTGCTCACAAACTCTAGCACTTTCTGCAGCCTGTCACTCTGCCAACACAAAAAGTATGTTAGTTACATGTTATTACCATGACTTGAGATGTTTTTTTACCTTCTCTTTCTGAAGCTCTTGGAGTTGGCTCTGGAAATCGTCTAGTTTCTTCAGTGACAAATCAGACTCATCAACTACAGGAACCTCATTGCTCAAACCACCAGCAATCTCGCCACAAATCTTCTGGATTTGCGATTGGACATGAGAGAACTCTCTGACTCTCTCTTCTTTCTGTTGCCACAGTTGTTCAAGAGCAGGTGCTATAGCAGCAAGCTGTTCTTTAATCGTTCCAGAAGACTTATCCGGCTGCAAAAGAAACAAAACAAATCACTCACACACAAAAGACAATTGTAAAACTTGGGGGGGAAAGAAAGAGAAAACAAAAAAAAAAAACTTACAATGCCATTAAGAAAGGTTTTATCACCAAGAGAGGTGGTGAGGCTGGAGAGTTCAGCGTTAGCATCTGACAAGGTCTGAAGAAGCTCGGCTCGGGATTTGGCAGCCTGCTCAACCTTTTTCTTGTAAACGCCAAGACACTCTTGCTCTATCTGAAGAAGCAGTTTGTCTCTTTCCTCATCGCTCTCACCAACCTCATCCCATATTTCCTATAAGAAAAGGAAGTTGGTTGAGTAAAGAAAGCAAAGCCCTTGCAGTTTCATAGATGGGAGATGTGGTTGAGAGATTTATTTACCTGCAACTTTTGGAGTAAGGTACCACAAGTGATCTCCCCAAGAAGAGGACTTTCAACATCTGTGACCACCATTGTCTCTAAATCAGAAGGTTTTGCTGCAGAAAGGATCAAAACAAACACCAGTTAAGAGACAAAAAGTAAACTAAGAGAATATGGTACACATAACTTCACAGTGATTGCTAAAACTAATATTAGATCTTTCTTAAGCATCAGACTGCAATGAAAACGGATTAAGAAACAGAAGCTAGGAGCAAAACAACAAATACTTAAAGAAACTCTGTAAGTTGTTCTCAATCAAAGTTGCAATCTTTTTCCTAATCCAAAAAAACACTCCCTAGTCACTCTAATCAAAGATTAACCTCTAAAGACCGAACAATATATAGCCCTGTTCGTTTGGTTGCCGCAGGTTTCGGCGTCAGCGGCAGCGGCAGCGTCAGCGGCGGCGGCAGCGTCAATGAGGACAGTTGTTGTTCGTTTCGCAGACGCTGACGCTGCCGCTGACGCTGCCGCATATCATATCGCGACCGCAGGTTTTATCGGCGTCAGCCGCAGGACGCAGCGTTCAGACGCTGCCGCTGCCGCCGGTTCCTGCGTCAACGAAACGAACAAGAGTTGACGCAGAATGTTGACGCTGCCGCTGCCGCCGGTACCTGCGGCAACCAAACGAACAGCCCTATATATAAAAAAAAAGTAATTTCAATCGGAATCAAAAAGCTTGAACTTGTGAAGCTCAAAAATACTTTTTAAGCTAAAAAGCTTGAACCTACAATCCGATCAAGCGGAAGAAAAAAAAAAACAAGCAGATCTCTGTGTTTAGAAAAAACACGAACTTAAAGGGAATCAAACAGCATTGGTGATAAAACCAAAGCAATCAGAAACTAGAGAAACGAGCAAAAAACTGATCAAATCTAAACAGTTGTAGTTACCGAGATTGACAGTGAATTTGCAAGGGTTTTAGAAAGGGTTTCTCTCTCTAAACAACAACTCTTCTTCTTCTACTTGTTAGATCTGAAGCTCTGTGGCGACAATATAAACTCACTGTTCGAGAGTGAGAGGAAATATTTTTAGCATAATGAAGGTGAAAAAAAATGAAAAAAAATCTATTATGTATGGATGGAGAGAGGTGGAAGAGACGGGGAGGTGGTGTGGGACCCATAATTTCTGTACGTCAAATTAACAAAGAGTGAAAAAAAAAAACATTTAACCCCCTAGTTTTTCTGCTTTATTACCAAAACATGACACTGTTTAACAACTCACGGACTTTGTGTCTTTTAACTCATCCATGACTTTGTGCTTTGCTTGTTTGACCCACACAATTTACCCGCTTTCTTACCCCTTTTACCCCTTTTTCTTACATTTTTACCCCTTTTTCTTACCCGCTTGTTTGACCCACACAATTTACCCGCTTTTTACCCCTTTTTCTTACATCTCTTTGCTTGTTTGGTCTATTCTCTAGAATACCGCACTTAAATTATTACAACTTTCATTTTGATGCGGTTCGTTGGCGTTTTTCACTTTCACTAGCATTTTTTATTTCATTATATTTTCTTTTTATTAGTTTAAATATATAAAATTATTCTTGTTGGTTAATTTGACTAATCTATACAACGATAGTAAAAGTAATTAGTCAATCTAAACTATATGAACTATTCAATATTTTAATATCAACTACTCAAATAACTTAATATTTTCATTAGAAACAAATAAATAACATCGTCTATATTAATATTAATATATTTAAATTTATAAACATGTTTATTATTAAATGAATAAATAATGCTAAAAATCAGATATTCGTTTCTTTTTATGTCTTTAGTTTTACCATTAAATAAATTTATTTCAGAATATTAATTAGAAAATCATTTTTTTATGTCTTTTGCTTACATACTAATCATAGTATTTTAAATTAAATTGAGAGCATCACTCATTTCAATAAACTGACTTTATACTAATCATGTCCTTTTAATTTAGTTTTTTTTTTAAAGATTTTCATCAATAATTTACATTTAAACATTAATTTTTAATTAATTAAAGTTTGTTCAATATTTTTCATAAATTATAGTTAATAATACTTTTATTTCAAATTAATTTTAATAATTAAAGGTTATATTAAAAATAAATTATTATGAAGTTATTCACTAATAAAAAAATTTAATTATAATCTTATTAATAAATTAATTTTACATTATTTTTCTCTCAAAACCGCACTACTCTTTTATTAAAAACGCACTACTTTTTCAATCAAAACCGCACTTATCCCGCAAACCGCATGAACCGCAGTTGGACCGTACCGCACTTTAATTCCGCACCGCTTATATTATCAAAACCGTCGTCACCATTCGAACCCTAAATAAAAGGCTTCCATAATTGTAACGTTTTCACCACACATTATAAAAAAACAATTTTGATACATTTAATATTACTTGATAGTTTTTTCTTTTTCTTTTTGCTTAATAGATTACTTGATAGTTAGTAAAAGACAACAAAACATAATGATTTGGGATGAATGAAGGAGTCCGTGATAGAAAAAAAAATAGTTAAAAAGTAGCTATGGGAACTTGTCTGATTTCGATATGGTCTTTTGCTATTGCTGGTTATCTGATGTACGTACAGTGTTATAGTCACTCCTGTGGATACGAAAGACATACGTAAAAGTTATGAGGGCATATTTACATTATAGGTTCACTCCGAAGAATTGAAAGTTGCTAAAAGTCCGGATACCACCTTCAAGGCTTCAACCACATGTTATAGCGTGTCATTAACTACCACCAACATTGTTTACCATTTATGTTTTATGGACCATAGGTCAAAATATGGTTCATTTTTTTCTTGTTTAAAAATTACTTTAACCACTACTATACAAAATTGTAAGGCTGTAAATATATTCGGTTGCAATCAATCAATCTATGACTTTCTTGACAGATATAATTATTTCTCGAAGATGTTTAAAGTTAAACAGAATTATAAATAGTATGTTGTTTGAAAAACTCGAAACAAATAACGTAGACAACTGTGATAATACATTTTCAAATAAAAATGGAAAATTCTTTGTAGAATTGTCAAAAGTGTAAAAGCTCCATTTTTTTTTTGTTCTTTTTTTTGATAACCGAGTATCCTGACCCCACCGAAGTGGTCCAGACTAGAGACCGAAGCGAGCAAGGATGCTGCCAGGGGGTCACCATGTGGTTCACCGTGAACGGTCTTCGGTCTCGGACGCTGGGGTTCCGCATGTGAATTCCACAGTGACCAGTGCGAATCAAACCCGGGACCGTTCTTGCAGCTGCAAACCGTTCACCACCAGACTAACGCGTCCTGGTTTCATTTTCTTTTCTTTTCAAATTAGCAGTACGTTTTTATTATTATTGGAGAAATTCTGTTAATACCTACTAGTAGTTTGTAGTTAGTACTAGGATTGGTGAATTTTCAATTTACTCTAAATCATTTTTTGAGTTTGAACATGGATCGCGAAGAGAGGTAGTTTCGTAAATTGAGGCAAGACAAGCGCAAAGGATGAGGTCAGAGGGAACGTTAATTAGTCAAGCGTCAAAATAAAAACCTCACTAGAAAAGAAAGGGAGTTATGTGACAAGGAAAACAAGTCATAGTCAATGCGTTAGTTGGCAAATTAAATGTGAAATCGACATATATACTTGTATCTTATCTATGCCATATATATTGACAAAACACACACATTTTAAAATCAAAAAGTGAACACATATTACAAAAACAAAAAAATGGTGCCCTTAGAAATCATTTATGTATTAATGTCATAGACAACTGTCAAATACTATAAAAAGTAACTATAAAAAGTTTTACATTATGAAAAAATAACCATAATTTAAAGAAGTGAGCAAAGATTACAGAATTAAAAGAAAAAGTAATATCATTAGCAATGACTTATGCGCAGCTACTAATCTTACAATCATAACAAATAATCATACTTCCAAAACAAAAATGCTCACAAAACGGAACATGCCAGTCATACATACACAACCAATGCTGATCAACGAGTAATGTATTGAATATCAGCTAAATTCTGCTTGACTATTTGGTAATGCTCTCTTTGAGTTTCTAGAAACTCATTTACTGCTTTTTGACTCGAAAGAGAAGCCAGTTGATCTTCATGTTTCCCTACAGCAATATGTCAATGAACATTAAGCATCTTAGTGACAGTAAAAGAGAGAAAGAGATAGAGTTGAAATGCTTGCCTGAATCTCTAGAAGCCTAGCTCCGTAAAACTGTCTTCCTTGTTCCTCGAATAAAGATTGAGGAATCTCTACTTCAACCATCTGAAAACAAAGAAGCAGGAAAGGACAATGTTTTCAATCACACTAATGAACAATGATACTGCTTCAAAATGCTTTGTGGAATTGAATGAATATGACCTTCCGAATCTGTTCAAGAATGGCTCTGTCTGTTGCTTGCTCCGTGGCTTCCTGCTCCATCTCTTGGCATCTTTTAGTCAGAGTTTCTTCAACCTGTTTCATTAGAGAATTACAGTAAGAGAAGACAACTCCTTATGTAATAACTTGTTGAAAGTTGTTCATTACCTCCTTTAAAGTGGTGCACGGTTGAACCATCCTCATCTATAGTTGTAGCAGATATATATTTATCAATGATCTCCCACCTGCATGGTTTTATGATACAACTAAGTGAGATTTTCTAACAACAATACAAGGACATGGGAAGTTATGCATTGACTTACCTGTAGCACTCGTTCAGTCAGTTAAAATCTTCAATGCACCAAGGAAACTTATATTTCTGTCTTAGTTGTCTTTCACAACGATATTCTCTGGAACTTCTTTCCAGGACGGAATCCCGGAACCTTGTTGAATCATAATCAAGTAAGTCCAATTAAAACAACAAAGCATATCATTACATTGAACTGGTTTATAGTATCTTAACGTCTATATCCATAAAAACGCTGCGTTTTATGTCCTTCAAACTTAAAAGAGATATCGCTCGAAAACGCTGCGTTTTACAGACGGAGTAAAATAAGCCGCAGCAGATACATTAATTAAAGTAACTAAGTTTTGTCGGGGGGGGGGGGAGAGATGGAAGGCGTAGGGTCGAGATTGAGCCGAACGTCATCGAGATACAGTGGTCCGGCTGCGACGGCGGTTTTCAGCGGCCGTGTAAGGAAGTGGAAGAAGAAGTGGGTGCGTGTCTCCACGTCACCCGTCGGCGTTTTCCGAGCATCTAAATCCAACGGTCGTAGCAGCAGCAATTCTCCACACCATCTGCTTCTCCATAAGTGGACTCCACTTCCCTCCGACGCCAATGGCTCCGGTGAGACGGAGGAGCCGCCTAAACGAAGATTCAGATACGCTCCAGTAAGTTTTTTTTCTTGGCAAAATCTATTTAGGGCTTTTTTTGTAGGGAATTGAGATTAGTTTCCTTTTGCAGATTGCGATGCTTGAGCATAGAGAGAAAGTGGCTAGTAAGGATTCTGAAGTTGAAGCGGAAGAGACTGACGAATTCGACAATGATTCTCCATTACCTAAAGCCGTTGGGCTGGACATGAACTTAACAAACTCAGACCAAACTAAGGTAAAGCTTGCTGGTTTTGTAACATTGCGATGAAGTGTCTGAGTTTTGTTTCATACTTGTGACTTCCTCTGTAGGAGGCAAAAACTCGTCACTTGAAACTGGGACTGTGTCTGAATTCTGAAGGGACGGAAGAATGAAGAGGGAACCATATGCTGAATTGGGAATTGGGATAAACCAACAATCAAAGTCTCAGGATTTTGGTGTTGTTGTAGCTATCATGTCTTGTAATATAACTTGTTGTAGCCTTTTTCTGATTACAGGTTGATATTCTGGATCTGTATGTATGTACTAGTAGTGTATCTCTAGTTAGAAGAAGCTTATGTATGTTTACATGTATGACCAAAGAGCCTGGCTCCATCAGAATCAAAATCATATCATTCGATGTTCCATTTTTATAACTTCATTAAAATTTTGTGGAAATAAAAGTTACAGAACCCAGGGCTTCCCTGGAAGTGCAGCAACGTCAAAGCTACTTTATGAGATCTTGTTCATTCAATGAATTGTGAGTGTGTGTGTGTGAGAGAGAGCTATCAAGTATATAAAGAAAACAACAACATGAAGGTGTAAAAGTTCAAACAAAGCTCAACTCTTTGTTGTTTTGAGTTTTTCAAGCTTCGGCCTCTTTCTCTTGGTTCGCCACAGCACAAGTAACACCGACCTCAGCTGGTCTTATAACTCGATCAAACAACGAGTATCCAGACTGCAGATGTAAAAAGCAAAACCGTCACCAAAAAGGTTACAAATAATCCCTGTGTGGATTAGCAAAAGATAGCATATGCTTAAAAGTCATCAAAGCAAGAAAAAGTAAATCCTCTTATAGTTAAGTACCTTTAGGACATGAGCAATTGTGCCTTCTGGCTTGGAAGCATCTGGGACTTGGAACACTGCGTTATGTCTGTTTGGATCAAACAGTTCATTTACAGGATCTTCTTTCACCAACCCAGATTTCTTAAATACCTGCAGTTTTTACAAATTCTCAGAACTAGTCCCTCATCTCATCTTTTTTAACGATCGAATGTTTTTTTTTTTGTTTACCTCAGCTAGTTGTTTCTCAGTCATCTCCACTCCTTCTAAAAGGGTTTTCAAGAGTGGAGTAGCACCAGCCGAATCTTTTGAAGTGTCGATCTTGGAAAAACTCTCCTTGACAACCGAAGAAGCTCTCCCAAGATTATCCGCCACATCCAGAAGGCTTGTTGCAAATTTCTGCAACAGAACACAGTTTCCACAAATCCATTCAGTACTACCGAGTTTAGATATAGAGTAAGACAAGTTAATCAGTGAAAAAGTAAACCTGTATGGCGAACTTTTTGTCGTTCTCAGCATTACGTTTAGTCCTGGCCATTAGATTCTCCATCTCAGCATAAGTTCGAAGAACTTTATCTTGCATTTCCTTCACCTCTTCCTGCTGAACATTGACGAGTTCTTCCTTTTCCACCACAAGCTTCACCAAATCATCCCTTGACAAACTCTCAAAATCATCTATAAACCAGATAAGCAATTCGTTTAGTAACTCTTATCAAACTTTTTCCTAGTCAAATATATCTGATTCGTTTTGCGTTACCTGTTGTAGCTTTCATTGCCTCCACATCCTCAGAAGCTTCGCTGGTCAAATTTTTCTTGGATTCGGCTGAGGAGGAAGAGGAGAAAAAGCCGAACCTTTGAAAGGCATTGGAATCTAGAGATGAACGGTTTAGGAGCGACACTGGAGCTGCAACAAGCTGCGAATAGTAAAGGATCCAAATTGAGTAAACTTCCTAATAGGTTGAAGATTCATAAACAAACCAATATGCATCCAAATATAGCTCAAGTAAGACACGTAAAAGAGAGCAATAAAAGTATATATATACGTTCAGACATATAACACTAAGAAAGGTGAAATCTCTAAGAAAAGAAGCCAAATTTGGAAACGAAGGAGTTGAGATTCGTTTGAACTATAATTGCGATTAAAAAAAAAAAAAACTTCCTAATAGGTTGAAGATCTGTAATAAAGAAGTCAACTTTGGGAACGAAAGAGTTGAGATTCGTTTTGAGCAAAACCTTAAACCCTAGCAAAACCCCCCAAAGAGGATGTTAGCTAAGATTGCCAAAATCGGATTAAAACTAACCTTGTTGGGAGTTCCGTGTACGAGGGAATGAAACTGGCCGGAAAGAACGGGAACAATCTGGTTACTCGGAGGAGAAGCCAAGGAGGAGGAGAGAGACGAGCGTAAGCCCGAGGCGCGAGAAACTCTGGATAAAACCCTAGTTAACAACATCACTTGAGGAAGAAAGGCACAAATGAATTTTCAGAATCGAAACAGGTTTTATGTAGAAATCGAATCGTCGATGAGAGGAGAAACTAATAACGGGGAAAGATGTTCTTGGGGAGGAAGTAAATTTGGTTCGGATGGTTTACTTAAATTTACGAAACTACCCTTACCGATTGCTTTTGGACTTTCGGAGACGCAAAATTCTCTGTTATTTAATTGCGTATTGGACACCCTCAGAAAGAAACACTTGTTAGGCCATTTCAAAACTCGCAACAGAAAATCATTTATGTCTATTTGATGGTTTAAACTTAAAACTAATTGGTATTTTGAGCTATCAATCTTTACTTCATCATTCTTTATAGGGCCTAACATTCATATACCATGACCGAGGCAAAATCTATAGCAATATAAAGTGATCAGGATTAAGCCACATGATTGAAGAAAACAATGGTGATGATTGGTTCAATTTTCACTATAAAAATTTAGTTGTAAAAGTTAAGATACAGGTAAATTGGTTATAACTGTGAACAGGATTGGACACAGATGGGGATAGAGTGTGGCACGTGCCCTACACTGTTTTTTTAAGGTTTTTGTTCAAAAATTATGTAAATATTTTTGTTTTAAGTGTTATTGTATTATGTGCTCTATGCTTACTGTTTATATATCCTTGTATTAACATTTTCTTACATTATGCGTCTCATGTTTAATAATTTATTAGGTTCATTTTAATCAATTCAAATAATTTATGCTAATATTTGTATAAATTATCAAAATTTACTGTTATTTAAAATCTGATGTGTAAATAATATTTATGTTATTTAAAATATATTCATAATTAAAAAACTCCCCAAATTAAATTAAAATATTTATAGATGTTTTTATTATGATTATCTAATTTATTTTATATTATAAATAGTTTTTCATTTTGCAGATTTTACCGGGGTGATTAGTTGGACTTTATCTCCTTACTGTAAATAATATTTATGTTATTTAAAATCTATTCATAATTAAAAAACTCCCAAAATTAAATTATAATATTTATAGATGTTTTATTATGATTATCTAATTTATTTTATATTATAAATAGTTTTTCATTTTGCAGATTTTACCGGAGTGATTAGTTGGACTTTATCTCCTTACTTTAGCTTTATTTATTTTTAAAGCACTCAACTTTACCGATCATGTTGTAGCTTTATTTGTAAAAGTTAAAGCCTACAACAAATTTCTATTAATTTTTACCAATCATGCTTTAGATTTACTTTTAAAGTTAGCAAAAAAATTAAAATAAACTTTTTTCCTATGTATTTTAGGTAAAAAGTCTACATTTTTATTTTATAGGCTGTAGAGTCTGTAAATTGAAAAAATTACCTATAATATCAAAATAAATTAGATAAACATAGTAAAAACATCTATAAAAATTTAATTTAATTTTGGGTGTTTTTAAAATTATTCAAATATTTTAAATAACATAAATATTATTTAAATATTACTTTTAAATAATAGTAAAATTTCATAATTTTTTAAAAATATTAATATTTTAATTTAATTCATAAAAACATTTATTTATACATCACATATTTCATTTTAAAATATATACAGCCTACAACTTACGGTTATAGCAAATTTAACTACAGCAAAAATTTCTGCAAAAAATCTACAATAACAACTTTACATCTACAACCAACTTACCTACAACTAAATTATTACAGTTAGATTATTACAGTCACAGTCGAACCAATCATCACCCTTAAAAATATGTAGGTTTTTGCCTAAAATACATAAGAAAAAAGTTTGCTTTATTTTTTTACTATAGCTTTAAAAATAAAGCTAAAGTATATTGGTAAAAATTAATAGAAACTTGATATATGCTTTAACTTTTAAAAATAAAGCTACATTATGATTGATTAAATTTAATGATTTTAAAATAAATAAAGCTAAAGAAGAGAGATAAAACCCTACAAATCACAATATAATTGGTGATCCTAAAGATTTTATAAAGGGATCTGAAATGTTCAATGCATCTGCTTAATTATCTTGTTCAGACTCACCACTTTAGGTTTGTTGTATTCTCTGATTCTAACTTTATTCTAATGTGTATATATCATTTTAATGCCAAAGAGATTTTGAGTCTGAGTAATGATGATTTCATATTTGTGCTCAAAAATAAAGAGGAGTAAGCTTTCTCCTTACCCTCCTGCTTGTTTTCTCAAGAGTTTCAATTAAGAGTATTACATGTTTGAGTTTATTCAAATTTTGTTCATCACATTTCGCCAGTTTAAACTTTTTACAAAAAAATACTAAAAAGTAGAGAAGTTCTTTCTCATTAATTGGTTCTCGTAACTCATAAGTTTTGGTTATTCGGGTGGTAAGAGTCTGATTCAATAGTAGTTGCAAAGTCAACCGTGATGTTCATAAAATTACTTTCTATAGTCCAATTGAAAAAATGAAAAAGAGTTGGAAGCGATGTAACAAGATCTTAACAAACTCTCTAGGAGAATTAGAAGACAATCTCAGATCTTAGCTTAAACACTAAGAGAAAGAGCAAGAATACTCCTTTTAGTGTATCTAAAGGCTTTTAAAATTCAATTTCATGCAACTTCAAAGATGATTTATCTATTTATACAATGAAAAGGTAACTTCAAAACTCTAATACTAGATTATGAAAGATTTCATAATATCCTAATAAAATATAAATAGAAAAGAAAAAAAAAACAAATTGATACATACAAAAAGTACCAAATAAACATGAGTAATTAAGATGTATCACATTTAATGAAGTCAATAAAAATGAGTCAGTGTCGTCAATGTGGCATCAATGTGTTGGATGAAGCTATACTTGTCATCAATTGGTTGATCATTGCTACAAGTTATTGGATGTTGCAACAAACCTACATCAAAAAAAGTTGATACTTCAAACATGAGATGGAATGCAGACACATACGCAAATCCAAGTTGGATATGAAAAATATCTATGAAATATTTAAATTTTCTTATGATTTTGTTTATTTAACGGAGAATAAGCTAAAAGTTTTATACCAAACATGTTCGTATAATAACTTTATGTAACGGTTAAAGTTATATGGATTGTTAAATGGAGCTTTTGGTTTATAGTCAATTAATTGTCAAAGCCAAAATTGAATAAAATAACTTAGAAAAAAAATTGTATTTAAATCATATAACAAATTATTTTTGTTCCTCTTTAGATAACAAAGTCAATTTGTTTTGAATCACCTCGTTTTCGGTTGATTAACATGTTGATCTTTTATAAAAATTAACCATTGCCAAACTGAACAAACAATTTTTTTTTTTAAGATAGTCACCAAATTATTTGTTTGCCATGTTAGTTCCAAAATGTTTATCTAATTTATTTGTAATTCCATACATCCTAAGGAGACTAAGTTAAATGTTGCACATAAATTTTTACTCCAATTGTTTCATTCAAATTTTAATTATAAAAGCTTGAATAAAATTATATGAAGATAAAGGTAAAGAATGAAATCCAAAGAAAAGCTGAAAAAAATCAGTGGCAACATTACCAACTTTGATGAAAAAATAGAAATTCAGTTTTATGTATGAATTAATAATTTAGTGGAAAAAAGATAAAAAAAAAGTTTAGTGGTAATAGAATTTTGCATTTATAAAAAAAAAGAGAGTTATAACCTCTTACTTTATGTTTGATGCAGTGTTGCTCAATACATTCATTAATCTAGATGTTTGTATGTTCATCTCCAAGGGGATCAAGTCCAAAACTTGACACTTCCCATAAGTTTTGCTCTTTGTTTATATAGTCTTTAGTCCAATTCTCATATACTTAGGATACGGTGGCTTCTCTTGATTATAGAGATCTATGTTTAAGGATGCATAGGATGCATCTTGTGTGTTTCATTTATGTGCATTCAGAGAGTGGTAACTTATTCTCCCTAGTCTCTTATCTTTTGTATAGGAATTTCGGTGATGCAATGCGGAGCTTATCGATCATGCAAATCATAGTTTCAGGTCAACCTGGTTGTGTCAATAAGGATGATCAATAAGCTTGCGTATTCAGATTTCCCTAGTTGTTATTCTTGGGGTTTGATGCTCAAGTTTCTTGGGTGTGGTTAACGAGAATGGAAACATAACCTTTACTGGTGTTCAAGCTAGACAAGAGATCAGATGTCTGCATTTTCGTCTCAAAGTATGAACCTTTATGGTTTTCATAACTAGAATTAAAAGTTGGGACTTATACGGGAAAACACTAGTGAGATCGGCAAAAGTAAACCTCGACTTTTAGAATTCATACTCTGAACACACCACAATAAAAGTAGCACCATCAAAAAAACGAAAAGAAATGATAATACTTGTGAGGGAATCACATAGTGCGGAATTCTCTTTCTCCCTACTCGAAGGTGTCATCATCGTCATCAGGCAGTGGCTGACTTGCTGCCGCTGCAAGCTCCGCCTCGTGCCTACAGATATTTTAAATCTTTTAAGCTGAGGTAGAAAAACTTTACGATGAAATCAGATAAAAATGGGTTTATTAGAAAGCTTACTGTTGCTGAGCAGCCATGTCAATCTGGACTTCTGGAGGAGCAAGGGCCGGTGATTCCACAAAGTGAAGGTTAGGGTCACTGAAACATGCAAAATCAGACTTTATCAACCTTTTTCATCTTTTGAATTTATATCTTACGAAATTACAGTTAAAGGGTTAATACTCTTTTCTTACCCGGCGAGTTTTCTAGCAAGGTACAAGAATGGCTTCTCGAAATTGTAGTTGCTCTTGGCAGAGATCTCGTAGTACTGGAGATTCTTCTTCCTGTGGAATGTCACCTGCTTGGCCTTCACTTGCCTGTTCTTCACGTCAACTTTGTTCCCACAAAGAACAATCGGGATGTTTTCACAGACCCTGCGCATGAATATGAACGACATGACATTTCCGTTTCGCGATATGCCACATAAAACAACAACAGAGTCTAGCTGATGTGTTTGAATACCTGCAAAGATCACGATGCCATGTTGGGACATTCTTGTATGTCAGACGTGCTGTGACATCAAACATGATTACCGCACATTGCCCATGGATGCTGCAACAAAACAAAATACACAATTTTTTGTGTCAAAGCAACTATTTGCAACAGTAACTTCTTAACAAACTTTCATATTGCTAATTACAATAATGGGTCTTATTCAGCTTCACATCACAACCAAGTTAACAACCAGGGTCCAGGTATCATTAAGTGATTCGCATGACAAATAGACTACACAGAAGAGAAGACTTACTAGTAACCATCCCTAAGACCACCAAACTTCTCTTGTCCAGCAGTATCCCAGCAGTAAAAACGGATCTTGCCACAGTTAGTGAAGAAGTCTAAAGGGTGAACCTCAACACCAATAGTGGCTGCAATGCACAAAACAAAGAAACCATCAGAATCAGTAGAGCTTTCACGTCTCCCTCCGCATAGAATCAATTTTATATTACAACTTACGTTCATACTTCTTCTCAAACTCTCCAGTAAGATGTCTCTTCACAAACGTGGTTTTCCCTGCGCACATAATCACAACAAGGTTAATAAATCTCATCAATGAACTCAAGGATCTAGATGGACGCATCCCAAACATATACTAACAAGATCAAGCTCTATGTAACAAACTGTCGAAGCAGCAAAACTTTGAAATCGGAATTGAGCTGCGAGATCTACACTAATAATCAAAATCAAGCTATCGAAGAAGCGAACATTCATAGAAACTCTAGGAATCGCGTTTCTGAAATTGAGCCAATCTTCGATATATTTTTGTTTCTAAGCAAAGAGGTTGAAAAGCTAGGACGGTACCTGTGCCTCCATCACCAACGATGACGAGCTTGAAGCTAGGGTAGTCGACGGTTTGCTGGTTCGGTAAAGCCTGAGAATACGTACAAAAAAAGATAGTTAAAAATCACCAGATCAAGCGAGATCGAAGCGAATAGGATCGATCTGTGAAGGAAAGCGATAAGCAAAAGCAAGGCGAGGCGGAGAGGGACATACCATGGTTGATGAAACTGAGATCGAGAAGAGAAGCGAGTCGAAGAGTATATATGAGAACAAGACGGCGAAAGAGTTAGCGAGAGAGAGAGAGGGTTTTTAAACAGAGTTATGGCCGCTTAAGATTGACGCAAATGCTCTTACCCGGTGATCCAGAACTGGATCCAGATCCGGATCCAGGCCCAAAAATATCCTCTTGATCCATAGCCATGGGCCCCTTGTCATTTATTTTTGTTGAGCTGGTCCGAGATGGGTCCGGTGATGATGGTTTGATATCTCGTAAGAACCAACCGGATCTATATAAATGTTAAGTGCATGAAAAATCTGGAGAGCCATCAATTGGCCTTCTCACGTAATAAACGTTTATCATCATTCAATTTGAGATTACGTAAAATTCACATGCTGCTATGATTTATTGATGAAGATACACAATTTCTTTTATTATTAGTTTGATCATCAACTACTGTGTTTGTTTGTGAATGTATAAAAACTCATCTTCTCCGCACGACATCTATCACTCGCTCTAAAATGGTTTAGTTAGACTATTTCCAACTTTTTCTATATTTTCAAAAATACAAAACTATATATAATGTAATGTAGGACTGAGTTTACTACAATGTATTGTTTTTTTTTTCTTACAATGTATACTATAAGAAATAATATTATTCTAAAATAAAAGAATACAATGTATTCTTTTACGAGCCCTTCTTTTATTTTAGAATAATATTAATTCTTATTTTAAAATGGAAGAATGCAAAAACATCAAAATACGGTGTTCACCACCTCTGAGTTTTAGACATATTTATCCCGGCTAAACAAAATACTGCTTGTAAAATTTGTTATTTAGGCATTGATAAATTTTACTAGCTGGTTAATTATCATGTTGTAACCAAGTGGTCTTGACCTAGTGGTAAAGGGTTCACAGCTGTGAGTACCGTCCTGGATTCGATTTCCCATGGTCACCCGGAACACCTTAAGTAGTAAGAAAACGCAGATTCTGCGGACCTCTTAGTGATTAGTCCTTGAACCTAGAAAACCTTTGGGATCACACCATAGTTATCAAAAAAATTTTTTATCATGTTGTATTAAATATCTAATGTAAAATTCTCCCATGTTATGTATATGACTGTTTTAACATCTAGAAAATGCAAAAAGTAATAATAACTAAAAAATCGTAACCAAATCATTCAAATATCAAACATCTAAAAAGAAAAAAATATCATTCAAATATCTACCAAAATCCTATACATAGGTTATAACCATACGTCTATAAACCAACATCAGCATGGTTTAGGAATACCAAGGTAATTTGTTTTGACACATAAAACAACCAAGGCCCACAGTTTTTCTGCCTTGGATATTTTGCTACTCTCAACATTCTTATGGGGTTTGACACAATTTATTTTTATTTAGTTCGATAATATATTAGATATGAAAATAGCTGAGTTAGCCGGCAAACATAATTTCTTAATTTTGTATTTTTGTATTGTTTACATCAAGAGAAATTTTGTAGATGGTTAAGAAATGTAGACAAGAAACATATACTTGTTAGCCGGTGAAATTAATTAATACTCATATTTTGTGTTCACATATATATATATGTTCTCAAAAACATCAAAATACAGTGTTCACCACCTCTGAGTTTTAGACATATTTATCCCGGCTAAACAAAATATTGTTTGTAAAATTTGTTATATATGTGTTGATAAATTTACTAGCTGGCTAATTATCATGTTGTATTAGATATCTAATGTAAAATTCCCCCATGTTATGTATGTGACTGTTTTAACATCTCGAAAATGCAAAAAAAGAAATAATAACTAAAAAAATCGTAACCAAATCTTTCAAATATCAAACGTTTAAAAAGAAAAAAAAATCATTCAAATATCTACCAAAACCTATACACATGACATAACCGTACGTCTATAAACCAACATCTGCATAGTTTAAGAACACTAAGGTAATTTGTTTTATCACAGAAAGCAACTGGGGCCCACAATTTTTCTGCTTTAGGTATTTTGCTAATTTCAACATTCTTATGGGTTTTGACGCAATTCACTTTTATTTCGTTACGGGAAAATAGTTGAGTTAGTCGGCAAACATTATTTTTTAATTTTGTATTTTTATATTGTTTACATCAAGAGAATTTTTTTAGATGGTTAAGAAATATAGTAGACAAGAAATATATATTTGTTAGCTGCATGTGAAATTAATTTAATACTCATATTATTTTATATTTTGTGTTCACATATATATGTTTTCAAAAACATTAAAATACAGTTTTCACCACTTTTGAATTCTAGACATATTTATCCCGACTAAACAAAATATTGCTTGTAAAATTTGTTTTTTAAGCGTTGATAAATTTTGTTAGCTGATTTATTATCATGTTGTATTAGATATCTAATGTAAAATCTCTTATGTTATATATGTGACTGTTTTAACATCTAGAAAATGCAAAAGAAAAAATAATAACTAAAAAAATCATAACCAAATCTTTCAAATATAAAACATTTAAAAAGAAAAAAAAATAAAATATTTAGTAAAACCTTATACACGTGATATAATCATACTGTCAATAAGACAATCTCCAATGGTACACAATAATTTTCTCTATATTTCACTCTAAAATAGAGTAACTCTATTATATAGTTGAATTTGATCCAATAATTAATTCTATAATAGAGTTACTCTAGAATAGAGTTAAATATAGAGTAATGTTGTTTTTTACTCCAAATATAAAGTAAAAAAGAAACATTATTCTATATTCTATTCTATTTTAAAGTAAAAAATAGAGAAAATTATTATGTATCATTGGAGATACAACCGAGGGGACAGTGAGGCAATCTGTATTAATACAGAAAACAACCGAGGCCCACAATTTTTCTGCTTTGGGTATTTTGTTAATTTCAACATTCTTACGGGGTTTCGACACAATTCACTCTTTTATATATTCTCTCCGAGTCTCTCTCTCTCGCTCTCAACTCTACAATCGCGGCTAATCTCTCTCAGGACTTGATCGGGTTTTTAGCTTTTCGGGAGAATCTGATAAAAGGAAGATGTCTGCTACACAGGAAGAAGACAAGAAGCCCGGAGAACAAGGAGGAGGAGTTCACATCAATCTCAAAGTCAAGGGCCAGGTTTTCTTCACCTGTCTTTCCTTCTAGGGTTTTAGGTTTCTCTCGAAATCCAGTGTTGTGGATCTAGATTCAGTCTCTTTTCTGTAACATATGGAGAATTCTCATAGGCATGTGTCTAAAGGAATCATTTTTCAAAGTTTCTGGAAACTGTATTATTACATCGACTGATAAAGTTGTAAGCTTGTGTATGACTTGTTTACAGGGGCAGAGATTCTCGTGTAGGCGTGGCTTTAAGTTACTTAAATCGAAATTTGAAACAACATAGAGATTTCTTTGAGAGTTGTGAATAATGTTGTCATAAATTGTATAACTTGTTGATACATGCTACACTTTTGTAGGGGATGTATCATAGAGATGGTTCTTATCTGTTCCTGGACTATGTGTATGTATTTTATGTCTGTAATAGTCATTGTGTTGTTGTGTTAAAATGAAGTGTTATGAAAGCTTTTCGTCCTTAGGCATTTGAGCATGGTGCATATTTGAGCATTCGTTTCGTTAAAGCTTTTCGCTTTTTATGCAAATTGTACTGTTGTGATCGATTTTTGTCTTCTTATTTGAGTTTCAATTGTTAGGCATTCGCTGAACTTGTTGATTGGTCTGGTCGTAGTATACGATTTACTAAGATAAAATGTTAATGGTGGTGATTTGGAGTAATAATCATTAATCTTTTTTTTCTCTGTTCTTGATTTGGTGATACATAGGATGGAAATGAAGTCTTCTTTAAGATCAAGAGGAGCACGCAGCTAAAAAAGCTGATGAACGCTTACTGCGACCGTCAATCTGTTGATATGAACGCAATTGCTTTCTTGTTTGATGGCCGTCGTCTCCGTGCTGAGCAGACTCCAGATGAGGTCCTATCACACACACACACACTCTCTCTAGCTTTTTCCGTTTTTCGAATTGTTATCATTTCCTAAACCCTGAATCTTTACACTTTTACCAGCTTGATATGGAAGATGGAGATGAGATCGATGCAATGCTCCATCAGACCGGTGGTGTTGCAAATGGCATGTATCTGTTCTGATTTTAGTGGGTCTTTTGTGGTTTTCGCAAAGACGGTGTGATATATATATTAATGTGACAGTTTTCAATAAGACGATGGTGACATTATTATTATTAGATCCTCCAATACTAATGGAATGGGCTTTGCTTCTATGGATTTTCTATTGATTAAAGTAGTTTTAGCTTAAACTAAAAGCTACTTTCGCCGAGTTTGGTAGTTGAATAATATTGATCCCCATGTTTGCTTGGAGTCCGGTCATGTTGATGACATTGTGTTCTGCAGTGTCTGCTTCTCCATGGACAGAAATGGAGGCATATATCAGTGCGAACTTTGCCCGAACAATCCAAAAGCTATTCCTTTATGCAGAGCTTATCTGTTTCTGTACAACTATTGCAAGGAATACTTTGCAGAGTTGGATTACAACAAGCTGTGGGTGCTAAGACGTGAGCAACAAATATGATTTCACAATGTATTTAGAGATTTACGAGTTCATTTCAGAGACGAAAGAGTGGAGTATGGTGAGAAGTTTGAGAGGAAAATCTTTGTTCTTGAGCCCTCGGCCCCTCACGGTATATATAAGAGGTTTCAGCAGGTGAACCCGAATCTGGAGGGTTTATCAAAGACAATTCCATTTACTACATCGTCGTACTCTTTGTCTTAAGATTCGGGATGTTGAATTTGAGGTTTTTTTTTTTTGTAAAAATGGGAGGACAAGTAAATCAAGAAGCTTTACCAGTCAAGATTATACAACTGTATTCTTTGGGCCACACCTGGAGATGTTCTTCAAAGATGAAAAAGCACTGACAGATCGTAGGGTCTACAGTTTTCGTATTGCATAGTAAAGTTTCTATATTTTTGTTAAAGTTTTGATTCTTTGTTATACATTGCACTTGTCATAACAGAATCCTAAAGGATTGTTTTTGTAACCAAAATAAAGTTTTGAGCCAATTTAGCATATATCTTCTCAATACATAGTTTCATCAAACTGAAGCGTAACTTTTGTAGATTTCAACCGCAAACTAAAAACGGTAATCAATTCAAAAGCAAATCTATCTATTGTAAACCCGTGTAATTTGTCAACCTAATCACCAGTCTTACTAATCCAATCGTGGTCTGAAAGACAACCAAACCTCCACTTGAAATTTTCGAAACACACACAAAAAGTAATCAAACTGATGGATTGGAGATTGACAAAAATGTGAGTAAAAACATACACAAGTATCCCATCCAGTGTAGAGAAAGAGGCACCAAATTCACTGATAACGAAATTTCTTATCGCGTCTTTAGACTACTTATTACTTCTTCCCTCACAAACGCGAGTGGATCTTTCAACAAAAGTGACGGTTGAAGAACTTTACCATCTTGTGAATATCAAGACATGTTTGATGAGGCTGTTGCAGGGATAGAATGGCTGACAACAAGAGGCGGGCGGAGAGCTTTGTGGTTGGCTTCTGCTTCTTTGCGAGCTTTGAACATCTCCTCTGTTTCAACAACAACCATCCTTTTAACCTGCTCAGAGGGTATCACCAAAAAGAAAAAGGAAAGGAAAAAAACGTTTGAAGTCAGTACATCACACTTGAGAAAGGAATACGACAATATGAAAAATGAGACAAAAAAACATAAGAGAGAACCTGTTGAATCATTCCTCTAATGGAAGAGGTGTTGGAGTGCAAAACAGTACGATGGCATCTGCGGAGTCCCATAGCCTCGAGTGTGCGCCTGTGAAGCTTCCTGGTTCCAGGGAGACCTCTCACTAAGGTTATGCACAAGCTCTCGCTCCATTGAATGGGTACCTGTGCTTTGAAAGCTCTAAACCCACTCATCCTTTTTTACGTCTCTCCTTTGTAACTACGACTCTCTGTAAAGCTTAAAAGATATATCAATGAAACATGAACCAAAAACTTCTGCAGAATCTTAGCCATTTGGTAACAGAGATCAATCCAACAATCAGCTTCAATTTCAATAAGCAAAGATTAAATCAAACTAGTTCTTAACATTGAATCCTTTATATTGATCAGAAACGATAATCTAGAGAAGGGATCAACGATTCAAACCTAATCAGATTGATCACCTCAAAGCAATGAGAAGAGTTGAATAAAATGAGATATGGAAGAGGCAATCGGAGACTTAGGTGCTAATCGGAATCAGAGAGAGAGAGATACCTGGAATAAACAGAGGTGGAAATTCCGGTGACAGAGCTCGTCGAGGATTGGCTCAAGGCGGCGAACAGAGCTCGGAAAATCTTTAAGCTTCCCGTTTGGCTAAGGGTTTTTGGCGAACGTGTACATTGGGCTTAAGATCCAATGCTCGGCTCTATCTAGGCCCATTAACTCTCCTACAAATCCAACTAAACTGGATCCTCTTTAGTCTTTAGTTTTTTATTTTATTTTTTAATATATGGATCTTTACATTTTTTTCTATTAATCTTGAAGTAATATCCTATTTGATTTATACTGGCTTTATTTTTTTATTGGTAAGGGATTTTATTTTTATCAAAATAAAATAAATTGTGAAAAATACTAAAACTTAGTTTATTATCAGAATATACGTTTTTAACTACAGACAAACAAAAAAAAAACAACAAAAGTATTTTATAGGAGCAGCAACAAACCTAGAAGAAATTAAATTAATGAAATAAACAAACAAGCCGATAATAATTGACAAGAAAACAAGGAACATTGCTTCAATACATGAGACTACTCGAGAGATATGTACAAGAGCACACTACTATATTATTATTACACACACAAACATATAATTATCATGTGTCCATATCTACAATGATATTAACAAGTGCATGCCCTTCATCGTGTTTCTTTAGACGTGTTGATAGGCAAACCATCATCATCCTCATCATTTCCCTTCTTGTGATAGTACTCTCTACTCTCTTCCTTCGCTTGAAACTCCTTTCTCACTTTCTCCATCCCCGCCTCAGAATCACTACTGGATACGTTGGTCGCCGCATCTGCTCCGTCGTACGTCTTCTCCACGGTCTGGCTAGCAACACTTTGTCTCGTGAACTCCTCCGCTGTCGAAGGAGCTCTTCCTTCTTCCCTCCCTCCGCTCGCACTTCCTCTCTACATATAAAGAAATTTTTAAAACCCCACACAATTTAATACATATATATCTAGTTAGTTATAGGATCTTTGAGTATATATATACCTTTACCTTAAGGTAAACACATGATGATGTTATATTAGTCTTGGTAATTAGTTTCCGATTCACATAAGCCCTCAACATATTGATTGTTTTTCTTTGGAGAGGTCTCTCGCTTTAAAACTGCAAATTAGATCAGATCAAACCATAGATGGAGTTTATCTGATCGTTTATGAGTTGGGTTCTCTCCTACTACTTGGAAAATTTATGTATGATGGGTGTCTCATCAACGGGGTTGTGATTATGATGCCACGTGTGTGTCTGACGTGTTATTTTGATGGGCCGTAGTTTATATTTTGATGGGCTTGGGGATCGACCCACACAAGATCTTAGTAAATTCATGAAACATTGACCATGGTTTTGGCTTTGGGGACCGTGATATGGTACATTGACCATTCCGATTGTAATGTGTGGGAACAAAGTTGATGTGAAGAATATCTATACTATTATTTATTTATGAAGTGATCTGGCTTATTTGTCATCTTCTTCATAGTTTTAGGTTTTTTTTCTTATGTGTCAAAATTTTAAATAATTTTAATTAGTAATTTTATTTATTATTATGTTTTAATTGTTTTTAGTTAGTAATTTTATTTATCTGCTATATTTTAAAATTTATCTGTTATATTTTTAAATATTTTTTGTTGGTTATGGTAAATCATTAATTAATATAAATGATGATAAAATACATGTTTGACCAACAACATAGATTTATTGAATAGTGTTCTAGATACTACTACCGACTATGAAAATCATATACTTTACGTTCAGGTCCTTAAGAACAATATAAATTATACCGGCTCTATTACTATACCTACTCAATAGCTATATTTATCATTTAAAGTTTTTTTCGTTTACATATTTAAATCAAAAGCTACACAGAAATCTTAAAACTTCTAAGCAAAAATAATAACTTGCAGATAATGTCTTTTTTTGAAAAGAAAACCTGTTTCTTTTGTTTTTATTGAAGACATTAATCCGGCTAAAGATTATTACAAAATTAAAGATAAAGTGTTAAATTTTGTTTAAGGAATAAGCATAATTAATAATAGTATAGATACTCATAATTTTAATAAATAGTTTTACAATATTTATATAATGAATAATAAAAAGTTTTGAAAAGATTATGATAATTACATGTATAATCCACATAAATATTTGATATTATCTTATTTATTAAATTTTTATAATAATAATATATTTGATATTTTTTTATTAGAAGATGAGGATTCATGCTTCGATTGACGAACATTCTCCTGAGTATTTAGTTATCATGGGATGTATATCACAATATAATTATATAATTATAAAATATCAATAGTTTTATTTAATTTGATTAAAATAATATGTAAAGTTGGGATCGGTTTAATATTTTTGTGCTTTTGGTTTATTTTGAGATTTTTTAAGGTTTTGGCAATTCCAAGAATTTGGTTTAATAACATTATTTTATATTAACAATTATATATTTATTTATTTAATTATTTAATTGTTTATAAATTAATACATGAAAACATTGTTAAAGATAACAATATATTTTAAAATAAAAATATATTAATGTTGTTTTTTTAGAACAACAAAAAAGTATTAATGTTGTTATCCAAATAATGTTTTTAAATAAATTAAAATTTTAAAATTAAGAATTCAAAAATTCAAAAAGTATAAATTTAATATTTAATTTAAATGTTTTGATCTGTAAACTAATATTACATTTATTAATAAGTATTTATAAATAATTATGCCCGCATGTGCGGGCAAAACACCTAGTAGACAAGTGTAGATAAAGCGAAATACATTCAAGATGAACAAGAATCAGCATCTGCAATGAGAAATTACAAATTTGAGAAGCCGTTATTTTGCTACAAAACTGAATAGTTTAACGGAAAAAGCCGAACCATAATGTATTTTTTCCATATAAAAACAAAAACACGCCGTTATGTGACACGTGGGCACAGATTCAAAGCCTCAATAAAAACAGTCAACGTATTATTCCGTTGACTGACGTCGTCCTCTTTACTGCCGCTCTAGGGTTCCTCTTTGCCAGGATGGAGGCGAACGGTGGGGATTCATCGGAAATCGTCCGTGAACTGAAAGAGCTAAAGCTACAGAAGGCGGAAATCGAGAGACGTATCTCTGCTCTCGAAGCAAACCTCCAAGAGACGGCGGCGGTTGAACGCTGCGATGCCGTATCTAACGGTTGCTCTGTTCCAACGGCGATTGAACACGGGCTTGAACATGGGATGACTCCTGATCAGATTTACCGTTACAGTCGCCAATTGTTACTCCCTTCCTTTGGTGTTGAAGGTACTACTTTGCTCAAACACTCAAATGCAACTCTTATTACGTTAAAGTTTCTGTTTTGAACTGTATTTCTGGAGTCGGCTAATGATGATTGGAGCTGAAAGATGGAAACTAACTTTGTATTGGGTTTCTTTTGTTTCCCTTTGATTGATTTGATTTCACTTGTAAATTTTGGATCTTTCAGAGATAAACTTACTGATGTTTGAATGATATCTACTATGAAGCTTAGGTTTTAAGTAAAATCTGAATAGTATAAGTTGCCTCTTTTGATAGTTTTTTTTTGGGATTTATATGGAAGAAACCTTGAACTCTGGAGTATAATGTTAAGGCGATGTGATATGTTGTGTATGTTGCCTGTGGATGTCTCTGCATTTGGTCAATACCTGGTTTGCTTGTTGACTCTACTAATGTCTTTCTCAAACCAATCTTTGTTGACCAGTTTCTGTTGTGTGTATGATTTTAGGGCAGTCAAATCTTTTGAAGTCTTCGGTACTAGTTATCGGAGCTGGAGGGCTTGGTTCACCTGCGTTATTGTATCTCGCAGCTTGTGGTGTTGGTATGTTTTTAGACTCTTACCTCAAATCTACCTAACATATATATATATATCGATAGAATTAGCCTCTATATACCTTTTTCTTTCTCCCTGTATTATGATTTGCTGCTGATCATCTTTTCTATTGTGTTCTTCTAGGTCGATTGGGTATTATCGATCATGATGTTGTAGAACTCAACAATATGCATAGGCAGGTACGAGACTTGACAAAAATCTCCTCTTGCAGCTCTTTCTTTTTCTTGGCACTTTCTATGGTCCGGGGGGTGAACAAAAGACACTACCTTATACTGATTGCCTTCTCTTTTGATATGTTTATCCTCCAGGTTATACACACTGAAGCGTTTATCGGTCATCCCAAAGTGAAATCTGCTGCTACTGCTTGTCGCTCGTAAATTCAAACTCCCTGAGGATTAATATATACTTTTGAGAACTATGCTTCACCTACACTCTTTTGGTCTAATCACTCTGCTTTTTACTCTCTTGTTATATCCAGAATAAACTCGACAATCAAAATTGATGAATATGTGGAAGCTCTTCGCACATCCAATGCTTTGGAAATCCTCAGCCAGTATCCTTAGATATATGCTTAAGAATTCTCAGTGTTCTGTATCTCTTCATTAGCCTCCTCAAGTAGAATATTAAATATGGTTCTTTGTTTCCGTGACTGCCTAAATTAGATATGATATCATAGTAGATGCAACCGACAATCCTCCAAGTCGTTACATGATCAGCGATTGTTGTGTTCTCTTAGGAAAGGTGAAGCTGTCTTATGCTTTCTCTTTTATGATTTCCATGTTTCTTCATAGTCATAGTCAGAAGCATTGACGTCTGACTTGTATACAGCCTTTGGTGTCTGGTGCTGCGCTTGGAATGGAGGGGCAGGTATGTTAAATATGACAGGCCAAGTTGTTACGTTACTCATTATATAGATGTTAAGCTTCACTTTTGATTTCTTCTACAAGCTTACGGTCTATAATCATAAAGAAGGCCCGTGTTACCGTTGTCTGTTTCCAACTCCTCCACCAACAACAGCGTGCCAGAGATGTTCCGATAGTGGAGTTCTTGGAGTAGGTACGTGAATAGCGGATTTTCTCTCTTTTTCTAACGCAAAACAAGTCTCTACAGTTTCTTCATTCTTGACAGGAGTTTTTTTTTTTTTTTTTTTTTTTTTTTTTTTTTTTCTGTTCTCTCAGTTCCGGGTGCTATTGGTTGTCTACAAGCGCTAGAGACAATTAAACTCGCGAGCATGGTGGGAGAACCACTCTCTGAACGGATGCTTCTTTTTGACGCTCTATCTGCGAGGATCCGCATTGTAAAGTTTTAACACTTTGCATTTTCTTCTTCTTTCTTCTTCACTAAACTCGATCTACGGTAAAAAGTAATCAAGTGTAGAGTTTACACAGGTCAAGATCAGAGGCAGGTCAGCACAGTGCACAGTTTGTGGGGACAATTCAACTTTCAATAAGCAGCAGTTCAAGGATTTTGACTATGAGGAGTTCACTCAGTTTCCTTTATCTGCGGTATTGTTCTCTGTTTCTTTCTTTTCTCGCATCCATTTTCAACAACATTTCTTGTAACGTGCACCGGTTTGATCACAGGGCCCGTTGAACCTACTTCCCTTAGAATCAAGAATTAGCAGCAAAGAGTTCAAAGAAATCCTTCAAAAGAAAGAAAGACATGTTCTTCTCGATGTTCGACCTTCTCATCACTATAAGATTGTCTCTCTCCCGGATTCACTCAACATCCCCCTTGCAAACTTAGAGGCTCGGTTAAACGAGCTTACTTCAGCTTTGAAAGAAAAGGAAGATGGCGATGTTAACACTGGATCTTACACAAATCCGAGCCTCTACGTTGTTTGCAGGCGAGGGAATGACTCACAGAGAGCTGTTCAGTATCTTCGTGACTCGGGTTTCAGTTCAGCTAAGGATATAGTTGGAGGACTGGAGGCTTGGGCAGCCGATGTCAACCCCAGCTTCCCCACGTACTAGAAAAATGCATCACTAGTTATGTCATGCTACCCTGTCTGAATTACATCGGCACTGTTTTGATCTTGTAGTTTGATTCTATCGTACGAAAAGTTTTTATTGATGTTATGTAACCTTATCAAACCCATGTTGAAACCCTGTCTGAATTACATGCTAAGTTTTAAATGTTTTGATACATTGTTGTCTGGTTTAATCAATCATATGAAACAACGAATAGGGAATGATTCAATCTTCACAGATAATAATAGTAGAACTTTTATTGAAGAAACAAAATTAATCATGAAAAGCAAAGCAAGGTTCATACTTCATAGTGTCTTGCGTAAAATGAAAAGTGTTGAGCCTTTTTCAGATTGGTTTTTGAGGAAAGGATAAGGGAGAGCATAACAAGAGTTGGGATTACACAGTTACTTCTTCTGGTTGTCGATGTTATTCTCATGGGTAGGTTGCTCTTCCTGCTCGTTAAACCTACGCTTGAACTTGGCAATCTGACCAATGCTTTGAGCCAGTTGACGCTTAGCACCAAAGTGATAGACTTTGCCGACATGGTGGATTCTAGTCATCATGACGTGCATCAGTCTACCGCTCTGTGTCACATAAGAGATCCATTGCATCTGTGGATGTATTCCCTTCTTCATTGTCCTTACAACTCTACAAAAAAACAACAACCATTCTTTCTTCAGTTTCTGTTTTAGATCCATCCATCCATCCATCCATCTGACCCTTAATCATTCCGTCAATTCTCCAAATGAAAAAGTAATATATGACATTGTTAAGGTTTCACCAAAAATTCACGAAGCAAGCAATGCCCATATGTTAAAGATCACAATAAATGTAGCAAAAAAAAGACACTAATTTTGGATACAAATATCCACAGTGGTAAACTTCAGATTTCTTATAGGCATTTTATCGAACACCTACGATGCATGTCCTTAGTGAGTGAACTAGCTACACATTCTCGACGGTTTCAAAACCTAGAATCAGGTTTTTTTCTTTACAGTTGAGATCGGTGGGTTTAGCTCAAGACGAACGGGCCAAGGAAAAAAAAAAACAGAAAACCATAAACTTGAGGAGAACATCTAAAGAATGAAAGATGAGAATTCAACCCAGATGAATCCAACGGAGAAATGTGTGGAGAGAGTGAGACAGAAAGAAGCACTTACGGGAGTAAAGGTATAAGCTTTGAGAGTTATGGAGTTGATCTACCGCCGTGAATGGTGTGATGCCGAGGAAGGAGGAAAGTGTCTGTTCTTGCTTGCTCGCCTTTTTGCTTTCAACGCTCCAATAGATCCGATTTGGGCCTAAAATAAAGAGAGATTTGCACAATGACATACGTTGGGCCTCGGGCTTAACACTTTGACATACTTTGGACATGTGTTGGTCTTTTACTTGGCCGAAATCGTCCCTAGTTAAAAGGAGTAATTTTATTTCAATGGGTTCTCTCCAGAAACTAGTTAGGGTGTGTGCTTTTTTTATTGTTTTTTGAGCTGCAAACAGAATCGTTGGATTGTATCTTATTTGGACTATTCTGATGGTTGTTATTAAATAAACTATAACTAACATGAAACAAAGGAGAGAAGGTCGACTTTAATTAAAAGCTCGGTTTCTCTTTGAAAAAATATGGTCACTGAGATTTGAAATGTAGTCAGGGATTGTGTGGTCAACAAGCATTTGTGGTAGTGTTCTTTGGTCAGGTGTAGCGGTGGTGTGGTCAGGGATAGCATTGGTGTGGTCAGGGGACTCAGTTGGAGGATAATAGTTGGGGTCAGAGTCCGTATAGTCAGGTGTGGATGTTATGTGGTCAGGGTGTGGTTGAAAAGGGAGGGGGAAAGGTTAATGGCAGAGCTTATGTGGTCAAAGGCTTCCAGTAAAGAAGAAAGGGTTTGGTCACGAGCGGATGGCTAGGAGTTAGTAGGTTAGAGTTTTGTTTTTGGTGGAGATCTGAATGCGTAGGACCTACATGCGTAAAGTGAAAGACTCAAGTTGCTGACCAATAAGGCTTTCCATGTAGTAATTTGATCGGGAAGATTCGCCGTAAACTAGAGAAGCAGAAAGGTGGAGTACTAAAAAGGTGAGATTTAGAATTTCCAACATTACGTCGTAATAGATCTGGAATTGTAAAAGGTGTTAAAAGTTGAAACCTTTAATTTTTTAATGGAACAAGTAGACAATTTGATCGAGAAACTGAAATCGGCTGAGCAATTGTCAATCATGCATGTAGATGAGGAAGGCTCGTGTTTGTAATGCCAAGAATTAGCGGACAAGACACAATTTTTAGATATAATGAAAAGGAAAGGGAGTTCTGTTCTAGTTTGCTTTAGGTTTCTAAGAGAAGGGGTAGTATTGACATTTCATAAGACAGAAGTACTCCACATGTTGTAAGTATGTCAAAGTGTTAAAGGAAGACTAAAAAGTATGTTATGTTGTAAGTTTTTCTAAAATAAAAGCCTCGAAGTCCCTCTTATTCACTTAAAGTGTTCCTATCACAATTAAATGACCAAATAATATTTATTGTATCAACAATTGTAGATAGTCAGTCTCTCACTCCTTCCTCGAACTGCTCTTTGTGCTCAATTCTCACCTGCATTCTGCTCCTTTGTATCATCCTCGTCACTCATTGCTTGCATCTTCGAGAAACTGTTTTCAAATAGAAACACAAAGAACTAGTGTTAATGGTCACAACCACATGATTCTTCTTTACATTAATAATATATAGCTGCCACAAAAGGATCCTCTGACAAAATCATCATAACCAGGCTTATATATAGTTTCATGAAACATTTGAATGAGATCCCTCCGTTTCCATTATTTTTTTTTACATATACATGTGTGTTTATTATTTATATGTCTAATGTTTAAATGTGAAAAATAAGTTGACAATGAAACACGATAAGAAAGTTACGGTTCAGAACAGAATATTAGGAGGATCATAAACTAATAAGTAGTTACTAGATTTTGACCTGCTCTTAAGAAGCGCAAGTATTTTTTTGTTAATCGTTAAGCCAATATTAAATGAATTTATATATATTTATTAGATATCTATAATATTTAAAACCTGTTCTATTATTACTTTTCAGTCTGGTAAAATGTTTTCACTGAGTTTTCATATCCGATTCAGACTTGTGGTCGAACCGATAGATCCAGTTATTCGTATAGAGTCAAATTAGGATATAATAAAACGAATATGGTAAAAATAAATTAAAATAAAAAACCATTGTTAATGCAACGAAAAGAATATAAATTTGATTTTTGTTATAGATTTTATGATATATCAATATATATATTTGGCTTGCATAAGAATTTTTTTTTGTATGTGAATCGTGTTTTTGGTTTCGTTTCTTTGCTGGTGTTTTTTTGTAGTGTATTAGTTTGGTTTCGATAGAGTTGATGGTTAAAGGTTTCTTACAGTGTTTTGAAACCCGACCCGGACCCACAGTTGAACAGGTAATCTGGTGACCGAATATAAATGCGATTAGGGTTTTGTGAAAAACCCAAAATTTAAAAACCCACAAAACCCGTAAAAACCCACTAAAATCCGAAACCCGGTGCCGGTTAAACAACTGGTTAAAACAATAGACTTATACATTCTAATGTTTAAAATGTTTTTTTTTTATTTTTTAAATTCTAAATTTCTAATTAAAAAGTTGAAGAAGAAGAACATAGCAAGCTTGATTATACATTTTTTTGTTATTGGTAATTTATTACAATGATGTTGATCCGCGTTTCGGAAGCGCAGGTTTTATTAAGATTATAAAAAAATTTGATACGGATTATTATTTTGAGATCGTATATTATTATGTTAAAAAGTCTGTATTATATCAAAACAGAGAATTTATTTAAAATTATACGATTTATGAATTCGTTTATTTGAGATTTATATGTATATTATTATGTAACTCTTTTAGGCCTAAACATTTTATTTGGATTTAAAAAAATCTGAAACCGATTTAAAAATATATGTTTGGTTCGAATTTTGGTACTGAAAAAAGTATCTATTGGATATTTTTTGGATCCGCGGATCTTGGTTTGGTCCATATTTTACCCAAGATCCGATCGGATACTCAAAGCACCCCATATATTTTGAATATATAAGTCATATTTGGATTTTAATATATGTTTTTGGTATTACAAATATTCTTTTAAGTTCCATGTTCATTTTTTCAGTTATAGCTTTGAGTTTCAAGTAAAATATCAAAAGTTTAAAATATATTTCAGATATTTGAACAAATTTTGGCTATTTTTGAGTTCATCGGATCTTTCATGGTTAGAATAATTAATGGTAGAATAGAGAAATTATATATAGGTCCAATAACCTTTTACATTGAATTTTTATAATGATTCATTTTGGTAATATAATTTCTCTATTTGAACACTACAATTTTTTTTTCTCTACAAAATTGTTTAAATATATAATTTTTTAAAAAAAATTGTTTAAATATGGTATATTTTGTTTATAATGCAACATCGAAAGTTTTATGGTTTATTTTTAACTATATATCGGTGATTATTATTTTCATGTATGTTTGTTTTGTTTGTTAATTATTTTCTACAAATCTAAAACATATTTATTTAAATAAAGAAATGGGGAATAATATTGCTTCAATTGCCGACATTGTATTTAATGTATCATGTATTAATATGACTATTAATGATAATGTTGTATGGTTATGTATTAATATGACTATTAATGATAATGTTGTGTGGTTAAAGAAAATAAAGGAGAAGACCAAAAAGTAAAAAAAAGAAAGGGTCCAGAACAACTTTCATAGGTAGATTTATTTAAACTCCTTCCCTCTTAATAAAATAGATGATTTAAATGATAACAAAACTTCAAGAGTGTTTTTCTGTATATAGTATAGTTGTCAGATATATGAATCACAATTGTAAGAATCACACCTATAAGAATATATCTCTTCTTATTGCTTAAGAAAACTAGCTCAAAAACTTAAGCTTCTGACAATCTCTATCTCTCTCTCAACTGATAAGTTATATCACAAGTTGATATCTCCTTATATAGCAACATAAAACTCCTAAACTCATTAGGAATAACTCAACTAGATATTTTCTAATCCTTATAGATAACCATAACACACTAAGATTAGGTAGCTTGCATCTCAAGCTAATTCAAGCTTACTACAACATTCCCCCCCTTTAAGCTTGAAACTCTCTGTTGCTAGATCTCTCATACCAATGAATTCTCTCAGTTCCCTGAACCTAATCCTTCCTAGTGCCTTTGTTAAGATGTCCGCTTTCTGCTTGTCTCCTTGAACATACTCCACTTCTACTTGTCCGTTCTCCACACACTCTCGTATGAAGTGATATCTTCTATGTATGTGTTTACTCTTCCCATGAAAGACTGGGTTCCTGGGTAGGGAAATCGCAGACTGATTATCTATACAGATCACCACTTTTTCACATGTCTGACCGGTTACTTCACTCAATAGATCTTGAAACCAAATTGCTTGTCTTGCACCCTCTGTCCCAACCATAAATTCTGCCTCACATGATGATAAAGCAACTGTTTCTTGCTGAACACCATGTAATGGGACTTTCTCCAAGGTAAAAGATGTGACCAGTCATGCTCTTGCCATCATCTGGATCTATGTTGTAACTACTGTCACTATAACCCAAAAGCTTTGGTACCTTGACCGACGAGTGCTCAAATACAAGCCCATACAAACTGCTGCCTTGTAAGTATCTCAATACTTGTTTCATCGTCATTCCATAAGACTCTCTTGGACTTTGCATATATCGGCTTAATACTCCAACACTAAAAGAGAGATCGGGTCTCGTATGTAACAAGTAACGTAAGCACCCCACATTCTTTCTGTACATCGTAGCATCTACTTCTCTCGCACCCTCTGCCTTCGATAGTTTAAGGCCAAGTTCCATCGGTGTTAGACTTGGATTACAGTTGATCAGACCTGCATCTTCTAGGATCTTAGTCGCATAACGTTTCTGCACCAAAGAGATTCCACCACCATATTGACATACTTCTATCCCGAGATAGTAAGTCAGTTTCGCAAGATCACTCATGTCAAACTTGGTCGCCATCCTTTTCTTAAATTTGTCGATGACCTTCATGCTTGTTCCTGTTACAAACAGATCGTAAACATAAACAGAAACTATGAGAAGCTCACCGTTCACAGCCTTCCGATAAACCGACGGTTCTTTTGCACACTTGTTGAATTCTAGATCGCATAGTATCTGGTTCAACTTATTTTTCCAGGCCCTTGGTGCTTGTCTCAAGCCATACAACACTTTGTTTAGTTTATAGACTTTTCCTTCGTATCCTTTCTCTTCGAAACCTTCTGGCTGTGTAACATATACGATATCTTTTAGCTCTCCATGAAGGAATGACGTTTTGACATCAAGGTGATGTACCTCCCATCCGTTTGTTGCTGCTAAGTTAACCAGAAGCCGTATTGTCTCAATCCTTGCAATTGGCGGGAATACTTCGTCAAAATCTATCCCATGGCGTTGTACATATCCTTTTGCAACTAACCAAGCTTTGAACTTGTTAATGCTTCCATCGGAACTGCGCTTAATCTTAAAGACCCATTTTAAGCCAATAGGTTTACCTCCAACCGGAAGATCCACAAGAATCCATGTTTGATTCTTTTCAATGGATTCGATCTCTTCTTCACAATATCTCGTCCACTCCTTTGATTCTCTTGCTTCTGAGAAATCTCTTGGCTCCTTGTTTTTATATAGCAGCACTTCTTCTCCCTGTTCCTTGGCTAGTAATATGTAATCATCGAGATAAGCAGACTTCTTGGTTTGTCTCTCTGATCTTCTACGTGCTTGTGGTTGAGCCACGATGTCTGATTCATCCCCATCGAGCATCGAGCCAATATTTTCCTCTTCCTGTAATTTCTCTGTTTCGTCATTGGCATCCAAGATAGACTCTGTTTATCTAGGTGCCTGATCTCCATATCTTCTGAGAGTTATCACAAAGCTCCCATTGTTATTTGACTCTGAATCCTTTTCACTCCACTTACATCCTCTTATCTCATCAAAGACTACATCGCGACTTACCACTATTTTTCGAGTGTTAGGATCATATAGGCGATAAGCCTTTGTACCTGGTTTTGTTCCCAAGTGAACCAACATCCGTGACCTATCGTTTAGCTTCTTTAGCCGTGTCCCATCAATCTTTGCGTATCCTATGCAGCCGAAAACTCGCAAGTGACTCATGCTTGACTTCTTCATTCGGAGTGCTTCATAAGGAGTCTTCTCAGTCAGAGATCGAGTAGCAATTCTCTTCAGAAGGTATGTAGAGTGACGGACAACTTCTCCCCAAAGAGAATTTGGCATCTTCTTGTGCTTTAAAATACTCCTAGACATATCCATTAATGTTCTATTCCTTTGCTCCACAACACCGTTTTGTTGTGGCATGTATGGAGCAGTTAGATGTCGTCTTATTCCGCAGCCATCGCAGTATGCATCAAATTCTCGAGACACGAATTCTCCTCCTCGATCTGTCCTGAAGGTTTGAACCTTTTCTTTTGTTTCTTGCTCTATCAACGCCTTCAAATTTTTAAACTTTTGAATGCTTCACTCTTCTCGTTTAATAGCATCATCCACATATATCTCGTATGATCATCCACAACCACGAAGATGTATCTTTTTCCGGCAAGAGTGCTTGGTGATATTGGGACACAAAGGTCACCGTGAAACAGCTCAAGAGGTTTCGATGCTCGGTATGATGTAGCTTTTGGAAACGTTAATCTCGCTTGTTTTCCAAGTAAGCAGGATCCACATATCTTCTTCTCAATGTTAACTCTTGGAATACCAACGACGAGCTCCTTTTGTATCATAGAATTTAGAGTTTCGAAGTTGATGTGCCATAGACGAGCATGCCACTTGTTTGACTAGTTCTCTGTCTGTAGATGAAGGCACTTTATATTCTTTAAACCCATATGTAATTTATACAAGCGATTTTCGATGTTGTGGTTATGACGAGGAGTTTCCCATGTTGGTCATGCATTGTCAGTTGTTATCCTCTCAAGTTAATGTCAAACCCAGCCTCCGTAGCTTGTCTCAAGCTAATAATATTGCTCTTCAAATAAGGGATGAAGTACACATCAGTCATCTTCCTTGAGTCTCCATTCATGTCTGTCAATGAAATTGTGCCTTTGCCCTTTATATCGATCCTTGAATCGTCTCCAGACCTGACCTTTCCAGTAATTGTATTATCCAGCATTGAAAAGTATCTTCGATCTCCCGTCATATGATTACTGGCTCCATTATCAAGATACCACACGTCTTCTCCTCCTGTATTTGTTTCATATTTCTCGGGCAAGACGTTCTGTTTGTTTAAGAATACTATCTCATGCATCATTAGCTCATCAGCTTCTTGCGTCTCTGTGATATCAATCTCTTGAGCCTCTTGTAACTTTAATAGTCGATCAGGGCAGTTGTATGCGAAGTGATCTACTTTGTCGCAACGGAAGCATGTAGCTCTAGTCGCATCCCTTCCATTATTATAGCGTCCACGACCCCTTCCTCTGTAGTATGATCTACCACCGGGACCTCTCCATCGATAGCCATCATTATAGTCTCGGTTTGATGCCTCATTACGGTACGTTTGTTCTTGTGAAGGTCAAGTCGTTTGATTTAGGTTTCCTTCTGAATTCGCATACATCAATTTTCCTTGATCCTCTTCATTCTCTTCATCACCTTTTATACGTTCTTCGTAATCCTTCAGACGCCCCATTATATCCTCAAAGCTGGTTGTGTTTAGATCCAACACTTGCTCTAGTGATGAAACTATATGAATATAATTCTTCAGTGGAAGACTTGCAAGGAACTTTTTGACAAGTTTTGCCTCTTCGATAGATTTTCCTAGAGCGGCTGACTTTGATGCGAATTCTGATAATCTCCCCCCAAAGTCATCAATATTCTCTGTTTCTTTCATCTTCATACGATCAAACTCAGACATCAAGGTTTGTAACCTAGTCTCCTTCACTCGTTCGGGCCCCACATGTCTGGTTTTGATAGCGTCCCATACTTGTTTAGCTGTGCCAACGTCTCCAACTTGCAATACGAGAACCTCAGGTATTGATTGAAACAATAAAGCCAAAGCTAGATCATTCAACATTATCACTTGCTGTCTCAGGTTCTATTGCTTCCCAGACCTTATGTACCTTCATCATGATCTTCATCTTCATTGCCCATACGGTATAATTGCTTGAGGTAAGCATTGGGCATTGAATTGATGAAGATCCACCTCCATCTTTTCCTCTGCCGTTCGTTGGAATAAGGTCTCCCATGATCGTTATTCCAAAATGCTCTGATACCAAATATAGTTCTCAGGTATATGAATCAAAATTGTAAGAATCACACGTATACGAATATATCTCTTCTTATTGCTTAAGATAACTAGTTCAAAAACTTAAGCTTCTCACAATCTCTATCTCTCTCTCTCAACTCATAAGTTATATCACAAGTTGATATCTCCTTATATACCAACATAAAACTCCTAAACTCATTAGGAATAACTCAACTAGATATTTCCTAATCCTTATAGATAACCATAACACACTAGGATTAGGTAGCTTGCATCTCAAACTAATTCAAGCTTACTACAACATATAGAACATATTTAATAATGAGAACTGAAATCAATTGTGCTTTGTAGAACCATTATAGTCTAGTGGTTTGATATGCAGTTGATGCTGTACGAGGTCAAGGGATTGAAACTTCTTCACCGTATCATCAAAATTCTTTTAATCGGGGTTTCTAGCTCTGGTGGTAAAGGGCTCACGGCTGTGAGTACCACCATCTGAGTTCGAATCCTGGCCACTGGAGAATTAACAATTCGGCATCATCAGAGACAGAGGACTGACATGTGACGACACGTGATTAGTCTGGACCGCTTCTGTGGGGCCAGGATACTCCTGTATAATTCAAAAAGAAAAAGAAATTAATTGTGCTTCTCAATTAGTTGTGAGATAGTCTATTCAGTTTTTTTGGTTAATTAATCACAATTGTTTATTCACAAAAATGAAAAAGGGTTTAATTTTAATTCAAATTCAAATTGTAATTTTAAACAAATTCTTTTATTGTTTATTCATGTGAATTTCAACGATGCAATTGTTTTCTGTAATTGAAAGTTTTATTAGTCATTTTAATAATGTAAAAGCTAAAATGCATAATAAACTTATCTTTTTGAATAGGCCTCCTATATAACCGGACCGGCTCTGAGTATCATTATATCCATGGACCTCCTGGTCACAGTAATTCTTACTCACCATTCTCATCTTTTTCTTTATTAACAAATGGTTGATGAAACATTAGATTTTTTTTTGTTACTGGTATCTAGAGTCACCCATTCATAAATAAAATATTTGAGGACAAGGAAATATTGATCTGCTTCTTTCCTTTTGCATTTGATGTATTATATAGTAAGATACATGATGTGCATGTATCTCTAAATAATATTTAAATTATATGAAAAATGTTGAAATCTACTAAATATATGGTGTATGATTTTCCCAATAATGTTGACTGTTCTGCATGTTTTCATAAATAGATTTAACAAGCCAATAAAAGAGGAAAGTAGAAAACATCATAAACCATAAGAAAACGTAACCGCTCAAAGACAAGTATGTCTTGTGGTTGCTTATTTAAAAGAAGTCCTCAATTAGACACAGTCTCTTCTTTCACTGAAGGGCAACAAATGCACTCTTATGAAGCCAGCTCCCATCCAACTTTGCTCCTCAAGCTTCTTCACCACTAAAACCGATGGCTTCAAAGATCATACTGATAACTCCTTTGAATTCCTCCTCTGATATAGAGACTTGAGCGAGAACACTCCATGCTTTTTCCTCCGAAGCTCCTTCGTAATCTTCTTTCCTCTTCAACACCATGTGACCACTCATCTCCCAAACCGCTGGATTCACTTACGTTTCCAACAGCTCCGAGCTAACTTCCTCTAGGGTTTGTTTCTCTGCATAACACTGCAAACAAGATAAAAAGACCCGAGTTCTTGTTTTTCTTTATGTTTTGGAGTAATTCTAACCTGTGGGAGAAGAAAGATATGTATTCCTGAATCGGGAATGAGAATATTGAAAGGAATGTTTTTGTTCTGAAGGCAAAAAGATGCGTCTGATACAGCATCAGAAAGATCTTTGATGGAGTTTCCATTTTCAAAGAGAAGACCTCTCACAGGATAATTCAATAGTCCATTACAATCACAATTACATAATAGGGTAAGAATTAATGGTTGGTTCTGTTTAATTACCTGAAAGTGAAGATGGTTGATGGTAGCAAATGCACCTAAACTGTTATATCCAAGCCGGAAATACGGATTAGCAACTTCAGTAGCCATTTGAAGAGCAAGCAAAAGAATTGGGGCTTCTAGCTCAGATGGTAAAGGGCTCACAGCTGTGAATACCGCCACTTGGGTTCGAATTCCGGCCACTGGGTAATTAACATTTCGGCATCGCCAGAGACAGAGGACCGACATGTGGCAACACGTAACTAGTCTGGACCACTTCTGTGGGGCCAGGATACCTCTGTATGATTCAAAAAAATGAAGAGCAAGCAAAAGGCTTTTATGATCAATTCCATATTCTGGCACGTAAGGATCTAAGAATACTCTACCATACATACTCCCGAAAGTGGCTGCTCAAACAAGACAGCTGAACGTCTAGGTAGAGAGATTTACGAATATAACACATCACACCTAGATTTGACAGAAAATCAAAAAGCAAAGTCTCTAACTGAGCCTCCCTCGAAACACCAAACACTATAGGCAGGGCCGGTCCGAATAGAAGCTAATAAAGGACCGGACAAGAAAATATATTTTATAGGGCCAAAAATTATGTAAAGTGGTTGTAGCTCTATTTGTCAGAACATCATAACGTGTACTTTAGGTGGAGGGTTTGAGTCATTAAGATGTAATTTTAGCCTTTTTCTTATTTTCTGAGGATAATGGACCAAAAAGTTTTTTGCTTCTCGGCCAATTTTTTTCAAGGCCTGGCCATGACCGTGGGATTGGCTACAAAAGGATTTGGAGAGAATGCACAACAACTTCCATCAAAGAAGGAGACAATTGCTAAAGTCGAAGCGCAGCCAAAGACTCAGTATGAGAAGCAATGGAGTCTTCTACAATTTCTTTTGTCACACCTTCTAGAACTATGTCATCTCGATCAGTTTGCGCAAATCATAATTACTTTTATGCATATCTGCAAGTGTCGAGATGTACTGAGAGGAAAGAGATTTTATTTTATGTATTTATAAGTATATATAACAACATTATTCATGATACTATTTGGAGTGTATAAAATACACACTCTATTATAAACTTATTAAAAACAGCAGAGGACTGGAAACGAGGATGTTCCATTTTATTCGTAGACATAAGTAGAAAAATTATCTCTTTTTATATACCCCTCAAAACATTATGGGAATCCAAAAAAAAAAAACACACAACACTTATTAATTATGAAGTAAATAATTAATTGGACCGACCTTTTAGCGTCCATGTAAATAAATCATCCGTATATTTTACTTTTTTTTTTGTTTTTTTTCTTTTTTAACGATAATGAATGATTGATTCATCACGCGTAGTTACAGAGACCGTAGACGCATAACTTGCCAAGATCGCAACTATGGTTACACTCACCGCAATGGCGTTTATCGTAAGCCACGTAAACGCACTGACCGCGACAACATGTTTGCCCGAATTTGCACTTGTTCTGACACGCACCGCAGTTTTTGTCGTCTGCTGATAAATCCATACACTTGTTTTTGCAACAAGCCATTGTAGAGTTTACTCCGGTGCTGTAATAGCTGCTACTGCAGATCTCTGGGTTCTTGTTGCAATGATCAGCTGCATTCGGGTTGCGGGCTTTAGGTCCTTGGCCATTGTCGACTTTTTGGGCCAAGAAGCGACTCGGTCTGGTCTTAACCGTTCCTGACGGTGTAAGGTCCTTAAAATGGTCTTCGAGAGAAAGTCTTGCGGTCGTGGTGCTGATGACGGCGAACGTGATTGCGATTGTTAATGCCATTGCCACGAGTATCTTCATGAATTGAGCCATTTTCTCTTGATGTATAAGTGTGTTTGGTGAGTTAATTAGAGCTCGAGAGATAGTTCTTCGTTTCTTCTTTGTCTCTTTCTTCCTCTTCTTCTTTTGTTGTTTATGTGAATGTGGAGAGGAAGAGATCGAAGTTGTGTTGTGAGAAATTGAGGAGAGGGTGGACTTAGGGTTTATAGCTGTGATCGAGACAAGTTGACGCGTGAAATGTGGTTAAAAAGGTAAAGAAAGGTTTCAAGCGATCTTTTTTTTTTTATCGGGGAGAGGGGCGTATCATTCTTTAATTCTCATTTCAGTTGAAGAGGCATGTACATGCACATGCTTATTTGCTTACGTTGAGGTACATATACGCGTTTATAAAAGAAACTAAAATGCGATTACTTAGTAAAAACTTGCTTGGTATCTTCTTATATAATAAAGGAGGCTTTTTTCCCTTTGGGGAAAAAAATACCATGTGTCATTCTTTTATTAATAATTAAATATTTTTTCAACTTATATTTAATAGACTTTGGTGTTAATTGTACAATAAATTAGGTTTTTTAAACTTTCCTTCATACCGGACCAAACGTTTATAACAATGTTTGAATCTGACCCGACTACGTAGTTGAACCGGTAAATCCGGTGACCCAATATAAATCGGGTTTGGATTTTGTGAAAATCCCGTAAAACACACAAAACTCACTAAAACAAGATACGGGTTGCAGCACTGGTTGAACCAATAGATAATTTTTACTTTTTACTATTTTTCAAGTTATGTCTTTAATTTTGGTTTATTTTGGATTGAAAGTTTAATTTATTGTTCCCATTAGAAATAAATATATATATGAATTTTATGTCTTGGATTTTTTAGATGTCATAGCTCTTATGTCACATTTTTTTTAGATAGTCTAAACTATTTCTTAATATTTTGTATGTATATTTAAAATACTTAACTTTAGTTTTATATATTTATTTTCATAGCTAATATATTATTATATAATAAAACTAATTCATTGATCCAATGATCCAGTAAATCATTCGGTTCAGTGTCCGGGTCGGGTTTCAAAACACTGGTTTATAGGATTTCTTTGTATTTGATATTGACAAGAATAAAGCCTCTACGATTCTCCTTCTTTAACGCAATCGACGTAATCGTTCATATAATCAATCTAAAAATTTCACTCATTCCACTATCTCATTTTGAATGCTTCTTTAGTTCCTCCTTTCTCAGTTTCGTTGGAAATGTATAGAGGGTGTGAGAGTTCGGAAGATAATCCCCTTACTTTTCTCGATTCAATCATGTCGAATTCTCAATTTCATTGCTCGGAGTTGAAGACAAGCCGGTTTAAAGATGTTGTTCAGACTAGGCTACAACAATTTTGGCAATCCTGAAATGTTAAGAAATAGGTGAGATGTTGGGGTTGATATGTTGTTGCTTGATGGAAAGGTAAACCGGTTTCTTATTCAGTTCAGGAGTTAATGATTGCTTACTTTTAAAGTAGTAGTTTTCTTATGCATCATTTCCTTTCTCAGATGGTGCTTCTATATACGTCAATCGACTTTCTCAGTTTTAACACCTTCAAACATTTCTTGAAAGAAAACTCATTCTATGACATAAATATTTAAGATTCCAACTAAATTAACTTTTTTAAGACTGTCGATTTTTATTCTATTTTTATTAAATCGATTAGTAACAACTACTTATGCTATTCTACTTTGAATTAAATAACTTCAAACAAAATAATATACTACGGTCGCTAACCACTATAAAAAGATCACATAAAATATCAATTTTTACATATTTTCATTTTTCATATTTTCAACATATTTTCTTTATTAAGATCATATAATAAATTATAAATCTAAGCAAAAATACAACATACGAATCCGGCACGTAGCGCCGGAAAACCACTAGTTTGAAATAAAAACGAGTTAATCTTTAGGTATACTCTCATACGAATGATAACGTAGTACTTCCAGCACCACTTGTATATTATAAAGAACTTGCACCATCAATAATTTATCAAGCATGATGGGCTTGTGCAATTTTGTTCTTTCTCTTGCTTTATATTATTGAATGCCTTTTGATTTGATTTGTGTGGAGTTTTTGAATTCATCGTAAAATCACTGTGTTTCTCCTTAGAGAAAAAAAAGAAACACAAATCAGTTGTGTTTTAGCATTCCATTGTAGAATACATTGATCAACTGATGATCACTATGTTTTTACATCTATAAAAAATGGCTATCCGATTAGAAGATCTACTTTTTTCTTGTCAAAGAAAATGTAGGAATATAATTTAAACTATATAAGTATGAACACGCAAAATTAGAAAATAAATCATATAAATTTTACGTTTATATGGGTGACGAACCATGAGTGAATCCCTTGCAATCGCCTCATGGGCCGGTCCGAGATGATTAAGGCGAGATGCAAGGCGAAGCAAAGGCGCTCGTTTTAGTTATATTTTTTCTAATTTTTAATATTTAAGATACTGATTTTATTTGTTGTGAAAGACTGCGAACCACAGATTTATATTTCTAAATTAAGCAAATGGCAGCTATACATCCTCTAATAGACACTTGCTTTAACTTGAATTCTAGAATTCTATCCTTATACGCCCAATCAAACACGATAGTATCCCCTATATATTATTTTAGAAGCACTCTAAACAAATAACCTTCACTTCATGTGTGATTTACATGAGTGCCATTTACACTTGTCAACTCCACAATCACTCTCAACCCCTATATTTAAAAACCCTTAGTTAACTAGCCTAATTACATCAATTGCCATTGGTAAGTAGTTTATATAGCTTAACATAATTATATGGTTTTTGACTACAATAAAGCGAGCTTCATAATATGGACGAGCTTCGTGTTCTCTAGGATTACGAACGTATGACAATATTTTCAAGACCTCACTAAACATGAACGTAGACTATATATATATTTTGTTTATATTATATATTCCATTCATCGTAGACTATATTTCATTCATCATAGACTATATATATATATATTTTGTTTATATTATGTATTCCTTTCATGTATTCGAATTGTGTCATTTGTAATCAGGATTAAATTCTAAATAACACATTATTGACTAAATTTAATAATATTAATCACTTTAATCTAAATTGCTATATGATTGCATATATTACTATGCTGGTTCTACATTATATTTTAACGACATGTTCAAATTGATTAGTTTGTAAACGTTTATGTTGTTTAAATTAGAAAAAATTAGTCAAAAAGAAGTTTAATCAAAATATGTGATTTTGATAGTAGCCTAATTACATTTCTTTTCATTTAGTTAATCAAAATATGTAGAGTAAAATATATCAAATTACGTAGAGTATATCAAATTTTAATCACATATTAAAATACGTAGAATTGTGTTATTTGTAATCAGGATTAAATTCTAAATAACACATTATTGACTAATTTTAATAATATTAATCACTTTAATCTAAATTGCTATATGATTGTATATATTACTATGCTGGTTATACATTATATTTTAACGACATGTTCAAATTGATTAGTTTGTAAACGTTTATGTTGTTTAAATTTGAAAAAATTTAGTCAAAAAGAAGTTTAATCAAAATATGTGATTTTGATAGTAGCCTAATTACATTTCTTTTCATTTAGTTAATCAAAATATGTAGAGTAAAGTATATCAAATTATGTAGAGTATATCAAATTTTAATCACATTTCAAAATACGTAGAATTAGTATATACTGTAAAATTTAATGCAGTTGGTCAAAAAATAATATAGCCGGTATTATGACATTGCTTGCCTTAATTATGCCTTTGATACCGTTAATTAAAATTTAATACATCAATTTCAATTAATTTATCACCGTGATTTGGAGGTTTTTAATTCTATTCTCTTTAAATTTATCACACATTAGGAATCTATATACCGTTATGGCTATATTTACACTCTTTTTAAGGTATTAGAGTATATCAAATTTTAATCACAATTGTGTTATTTGTAATCAGGATTAAATTCTAAATAACACATTATTGACTAATTTTAATAATCTTAATCACTTTAATCTAAATTGCTATATGATTGTAATAAATTAATATGCTGGTTTTACATTATATTTTAACGACATGTTCAATTTGATTAGTTTGTAAACGTTTATGTTTTTTAAATTCGAAAAAAAATTAATATGAAAAAAGAAGTTTAATCAAAATATCAAAATCACATATAAAATCAAAATATGTAGAGCAGAGTATTTTATATGTCATTTTGATATTTTGATTAAACTACGATTCATTTAGTTAATCAAAATGAGTAGAATTTAGTATATACTGTAAAATTTAATGCAGTTGGTCAAAAAATAATTTAGCCTGTATTATGGCATTGCTTGCCTTAATTATGCCTTAATTATGCCTTTGATACCGTAAATTAAAATTTAATACATCAATTTCGATTAACAATCACCGTGATTTGCAGGTTTTTAATTATATTCTCTTTAAATTTATCACACATTAGGAATCTATATACGGTTATGCCTATAATTTGTATTTATTCTTTATATTTACACTCTTTTTAAGGTATTAGAGATTTAATGTCCACAATCACTCTCACCAATGATTGCTGAAAGAGATTAATTTGCGATTCACATTAATCGAGTTGCTTCCGAATTTACAACTAACAATTGTATAAAATTAGGAACAAGGCAATCAATATATTCGGACAGATATTTCGATTGATTAGCTATTATTATGGGTATTAATTGCGTCGAGTTAACCCTAAGGGTAGGTGCCTTGCACATATATATATATACATGTCCCTTAGAGCTACATCTCCTCACACAAATCTCCTTCTCAATACTACTTTAGCACTACATTCTATCTATCACAATCGTCATGGCATTGTTTAACTCCGTCGCCGACTTGAAGCCCTTCAAGACCATGTGGAGAGTGAAGGTGAGTATTGTTCGCTTGTGGAAGCAATACTCTGCAGCCGGCGGACTAATCATTGAGATGGTGCTTATTGATTCTAATGTAAGTTTTCATAACCTAATTTCATGTGTCAAGCTGCGCCTGTGTTCTATAATCATAATAAAATTACATCTGCATTTGGAAAATTAATTGGGGAGCAGGTAATGTATTGTAATTTTTTAGTATCGTATATATATTCTGTAGATTATATTATCTGTTATTTTTGCTAATATTATTTTATATTTCAGAAAAAGGTCGATTAAAGAATGTTACTAACATTGATGGTATTTCCAAAATTGTCTTTGAGTCCAATGATGTTCCAGAAATCGATGCTTTCAGAATGAGGTAATTCATTTCGTTCACAATTCACTTAAATCATATATTTATTGCTGCAAAGTTGTCATTTTTTTAAATAATCATAATAGGATTGCAAATGGAGAGTTCTGAAGACACTATTCACCGCAGATATTTTTCTCAATTTTTTTTTATTCTATCGCTTATGTTTTGTTTTATCTGTACTTAATAATAATTTATATTATTTTAGCTTTGCTTTAATATTATGATTCTTATTTACTCTCTTACATTATCTCGAGGACAAATAAAATATAATATAAACAAATTATGTAATGTGTTTTTTTTTTTGAAATATGTATATTTTCTATATTTAGTATACCTTTATTTAATCTAAAAATTAAAATTAATAATTTCATCTAATCTACTCACCCCGCGCGCAGGACGCGGACTACAAATAAAATATAATATAAACAAGTTATGTAATGTGTTTTTTTTTGGAAATATGTACATTTTCTATATTTAGTATACCTTTATTTAATCTAAAAATTAAAATTAATAATTTCATCTAATCTACTCACCCCGCGCAGGGCGCGGGCGACCACCTAGTATTTTAGTATAAAGGAAAGGCCATTGTACCTTGTATTTGTAGAAATATAATATTAAGACGAAGGTTAAGTAAAAAACTTTAAAATATGACACATTTCAATCAAACAAAAAGTTTTATTTCGAGAAATATGAGCGAACTCGTTAAAAGTGCATTTCTTCATCACCACAAACCCTATGTTCATTTTTTTTTTGGACAACACCCTATGTTCATATCAGGAAAACATATTTGGTCTGAAAATTCAATTTAATATTAAAAATAGTTATAATATAAATTTAATATATGAAACCATCTAATATGGTCATGTGAAACTCGTGAAATAGAAAAATACCAAACCGAATCAAATAATGTGCGATGTAGGTAGTAAGTTATGAATAAAGCTAAAGTGAACCAAGAGATTAATGGGGGTAACCGAACTAGTGAGTTGTGGATATTCGAAGGAAAATCTTGACTAAATTAGCTGGTCAAAATACGTCCACAAATCTTAGAATCAGTGTTTGTTTATGGTTCAAGTAACTGTGGAGAGAGGTCAACGCTTTGCTTCAATTTGCTAAACTATGTACAAACTTTACGTCACGAAAGGTCAACACCATTCCCTTGCTGTCTATTGGTTATTTCCTGACCTATACGATAATCTACTGTTTCTCTACGATATCTTTCTGTTGCATTAAACTGTCAAGCGAGACGCAAACTTCCTTTTACATTAATAATATAGTATCTATTGATCGAGAGTTTATTACACACTAATTTATCATGATTATTAATACTACTATATGTTATAAAGTATATGCTATTGAAACTCGTGAAAACAATGTGTCATGTGTGATGTAGAAAGAAAAAGTTGTGAAGGTAGTTCACACAAGAGATTGCATATTCTTATTAGCCTCATTAATTTACACAAAGGGAGTTACATTGTTAGGGTCAAAATCGGTTACGACGGAATCAATGCCTCAAAGTTTCCGCAAAAATATTTCTCGTAATATAACCTTCGTATCATTTTATTAAAAAGGTCGTACGACGAGTTCTGTTGGGGTCAAAAACGGTTATCTCGAAATCTAAAGTCTAAAAATTACGTCTATATACAAAAGCTTCCTTGACACTGTAAGACCCGATCCTGGCCTCTCAGGCCAGCGGTCGATGCCTCACGTCGCTCGGTCCATACCCAGACCGAACCTCTAAAAATTTTGCCCTTTATTTAAAACATCGCCCATAGGCGAGGGCTAACTCAGATCCTAGCTCAAGACTACCTTAGTCATTTCCTAGCTTAGATCATTTCAACTTATGCACAGCGGAATAATATCTACAAAACTATTGGTCTAAAACCATTCTAACACTTGTCTGGTCAGATCACCTCAGTTACTGGTCAGTAAACACATCTGCCAGCTAGCTCCAAGGTCGATCCTGAACCTAGACCAAGTCATACCAAATCCGAGGTTCCATTCACCTAACCATTCTATCTAGATCTATGCAACATTGATAGATCATACCTTTGCCACATCCACGGAGCTTGTTAGCTCATTGTCCCAGCTGACTTAGCTGTTTAGCTAGCTCATCCAGCTAGCTGAGCTGAACCACCTCTCTTGAGGTTCCCCACTCTCTTCCAGCTAATCGAGCTGTGAGGTAGCTTTGCCCAGCTCCCTGTCCACTCGTCCAACTATTCACATACCTGTATAAACCCTTCCCCTTGGTACTTAGTCATTCAGCCAACCATCCCCACAGACTAAGTACTTTCGGGAAGTCTTCAGCTGCAAAAACGACCTCAAGCAAACATGCTCCAAAAATTAATTAAAATACATGACAATTACTGATAATTCCCCACTAAGAGAAATCCACAATCAGATTGATCAGAACCGGCCTAATTCACATAGAATTTGGCCAAATCCCACTAAACCGGCCATAACTGACCACCATCAAACCGGCCTGATAAATCCAATCAAATCACATGATAAATCATGATAAATCCTCACTAAGAGGAATTCATGGTCGGATCCCATCAATTCTATCCAGAACTATGAGATCCGGACCTAGCTGCCCAACTAAGGCCATGGAGAGTTCCACTGAACCGGCCAAGGCCTGGTTTAGTACCACCATGTCTCAGGCGTGTGCTCCCCTGTAACCAAGTCCTTTCATGGACTAACAAGGCCCATCAGATCCTAAGTCAATCAACCAACCACCCCACATGACTCAGAACTGATAAGTCTTCACACTTCCTAACCGGCCATGGAACCATGTCCCACTGAACCTGATTAGTGTTGCTCTTACCACCGATGCATCCTTTGATCAATCAGATCAGACACCTTGATCCACCATCCATGGATCAGGTCGTCCATCCTTGCCCATGATCAGATCACACACGGCCTTCCTTGTATAAACACACCAGCATAATACTTGTTGTCCACACCAACAAGTACTAGCCTTACTCCTCTCCTTTGCTTGCTGTTGGATCCAAACGAATTGGACCTTACACTCCACATGGTTCCTACGGTACTAGGACCCCCATGTGTCTCACCAATGGGTCGGATCCATGGTTCACACCATGATCAAACTCAACATCAAACTATGATCCATCATGGATCACTTTCCAATGAACATCATCTAACTATCATCCCACATGGATGAAGTAGATCAACAATGATCCGCCCCTCCTCTTAGGGTCCTGGATCCTTAGTTTACATCACAATATATGGTCTTCAAAGGGCGTGCCTTACCTTGGCTTAACAGCACCACAAGAGACATAAACATAAACAGGAAAGTAAGTATCAAATTTGTTACCTTATACTTGATCTTATTAGATCATGTGCCTCCTCTTATTAGACTCGGCCATGCTCCTCCAGAGCATGCCTCCATCAAGCCCTTATCACATACTTACAGTAATGATAAGATCCATCCAATGGTCGTGCCTCTCTTCCATACCATGGAACTCCCATGGAACCAGTTTCTGCACTGCATCCACCTTTGAGGCTGTGTTGGCCTTTGGGAGTGGAGTCTGGCCTTCTCCCTTCTCCTCTGTTCATTTGCGTGTGTTCCCAGGACACAGAGGAAGCCTTATATGTGTTCATCCATGATCAAACACCACCCAAAGGTCGTGCATCACTTCCCCCTTCAGTGTCCAAGAAACTGCCTTTCTACACACATCTGCCTTCAAGGCTGTCTCAGCCCTTAGAAGTTAGATCCGGCCTCCAATCTTCTCTCCAGGCTATTTGCGTGTCTTCTATGGATGTAGAGGAAGCCCAGGGCGTGGCAAACAGCAATCAAAACATACCAGAGGGTCGTTCTCAACACCTCTCTTTCTTGCCCACAAAACTGCCTCTTTATGGCCTTCACACCACCATGGGTCTTGGATTGGGAATCCGACCAACTCTCTGTATTTTTCTCTGGTTTCTTTGTGTTTTAGGAAGAAGAATGAATGTCTGGCGTGCCTATAAAGGCACGGACCTGCCCTCTTTTTATAGAAGAAAGAATGGTTACTTCTAACCATTGCATCCCTTCGGTTTCATTTCTGGCCATTGATTTCATCAATGGTCCAGATCACACCCATTCGCCTATGGCAGTTATCTGGACGTCCTGGGCTTGTACAACCACTCCTGGGCATGTACAATACAAGCCCAAACCGAATGCCAAGCCACTGGCCCAACCCCGAGAGCCCACCGGCCCATCGCCACATATGGGTTGCCCGCATGGCCCGGCCACTGTCCAGACCCGGCCCAACTGTCCGAGACCCGAACACTCAGTCAAGCTGAGTTGAGCTGATCCCCAGCTGAGTGAGCTAGTCCATCCAGCTCAGGGAGCTGACACACTCTACTTGAGTTCCAAGTGAGCTCCGTCCAGTTGGTCGAGCTTCTTGCTCGCATCCCCCAGCTGTGAATCACTTTGTACAGCTTGATATCTTTATCTTATTCAATCCCTCTAAGTCCCTTGGTCTATTTCCAGACCTAGACTTAGTTCTCCCATGATCCATTCTGATCATGCACTACATCACAGCTTCACCTAGCTGATCGAGCTTCGTCCATACCTCGTCCAGCTATCGAAACACTCGACCAACTTCTTTAAGCTTGTCTCCATCCTATTTTGGTTAAGTCTCAGCTGTCTGGTTCCCTTAACCACGTTCTTGGATCATGACACACTGGTCTTTAGATCATATGACCTGTCTGGTGCGTCTCCACGCACAATGGTCCAACCAGACGATCCTACTCAGGATCGGGGACATGACAGACACACTCTCGACAAAATTTACCAAGCAAAAGACTCGAGAAAAATGGGTCATGGAACCAAACAAGCAGTCCAACTTGCCGAACGGGCGAGTTGGATCGAGCACACCGTCCACCTCGCCGAACGGGCGAGTTGGATCGAGCGCACCGTCCAACTCCCCGAACGGGCGAGTTGGACCAAAGGCACCGTCCAACCCGCCCATTCGGCGAGTAGGACCGAACCTTATGCTTTCCGTTAAACCTTGACGGGTTAATCCCTCATTTCATTTCGATCGGAGTTACCATTGGAGCCTTACAATAAGAACCGCGAAAACTCATTTTCCCGTTGAAGTTCATGGTTATCGTATAAACGACAACGATTAATTTAAACACTTCAGTTGTCTAAACTATACGAGAAGTGCGAACTTTCTCGTCAAATCGACGTCGTACAAAGAAACATTCTTTCAAAGAAATCGTAAAAACGTTTAACCCAAAAATGGCCCAAATAGGCCCAAAAGAGGCCCAGAACACGCCTAAAAGAGCAACTAATGATTTCACTTGAATTGAGCCCAACAATGCTATGACGGTGTATCTTAATTGCAGAAGGAGGTAAATCTCGCGAAATCGGAAGATAAATGTCAAGTTTCCAAGATAATGATGAAGATCGAGAAGAAAAGGAATACTTCCGCGTAACGATAAATTCGACCTAGGGCCAAGAAAGGAAACGAGAACCAAACAAGAAGGCATATATAAGGGGAACTAAAGCTAAAGACACAAGGAGAACACTTTAGACTCTAGAACTCTCTGCACTTAGAAACTTTAGGCATTATACTCAAAATGCCTGTTTCTATGACTTGCACTCATACTAGACAAACTCGTCCAGGCAGTTCGATCTCTTGTTAAAATCTTTCAAATTGAACTACGTTCGACTTGATCCTCAAATGGGGTACGTAGGCAGCCTTTCATAAGGTCCAGTCCTAAATCTTCAAAACATTTTTCGTCTTTTTCGTTTATTGCTAAGCGAGTTGCGGCCACATAGGTTTTTTTTTTCTTGACATAGGTGGTACTGATGATAAACTTAGTCTCGTTTTATTGCTTTTGTCATACGATTCCCTTTGTAATCTCGTTTCCAGACAAGCTTCTTGTATGTTTTTGTCTCTGGAACGCTCATACGCAAATTTGAAATAAAGATTTACTTTTTCTAAACTCGATTTATTGTCTTTACATATTTTCCACATTTATTTGGTCACTTTTCGTTGGCTCTCGCAGAGAATCCGGACCTCACGGAAATTAGGATTTTCCTTACTTTCCTAATTTAAACGGAAATCGATGGTGTGAATTTCGGTTCCCACAGTTTGGCACTAGAAGGAGGGGGGGGGGTACGGGTTTCTCTTACTCGTGGCCGCAAAACGCTTAATCAAAACGATGTCTGGAAATATGAAAGAAAAACTCGCAGCACTGACTGCTCCTATGGCCAACGCATACGCAAATGCCGTAGCACTCGAAAAAATTTAAAATCTTGTCGCGACTTTTTACCACATGACGAGCATCAAAATGAGCCACGATTTCTCTGTCAAAACAGAAAGGGCAACGATAAAATCTATCAAACCCCATAAATATCGAGTTGTAGAAATCTCAGCGAGCAAAGGTTCGACCAAAAGACGTTTACCAGAAACTTTTTGGAAAGATAAAACTTGTTTTCTTCGAAATCGCTGAAAACCTCAAGTTACTCTCGGAGAAACAAGCATAGCAAATCGGTTTTTTTGACTCACCGCTGTACTTCTGAAAACCATCAGAGAAATAAAACTCTCTTTAACCTTTCGAAGTGGCGGAGAAAACTAGATTACTCTAGGAATCTGAAGAACGGCAAATCGAGTTGCCAATTTCCCACTGCCGTATTGCTTCCGAGCAACCATCAGGAAACAAACTACGCAACGGGAAAAAGGCTTACCAACGCTTCCCAACCGTCCGAACCCGAGGAAGGCCAAACATCCGACTGTCCCGACCAGCTCGCCATATGGCGAGCTCGGTCCTATTTCCGACCAGCTCCCCATATGGCGAGCTCCGTTCTTCTCCACCAGCTCGGCATATGGCGAGCTCAGTCCTTCTCCACTAGCTCGGCATATGGCGAACTCGGTCCTTCTCAACCTTTTTTGTAATTGATTTCTTTAAAATCGCTCGAAACCTAAAAACGGTTGATGAAGATTAAACAAAGCATAACGGGAGATCGTATCTCTCACTGCTAAAACATTTTCTGAAACCTAAGCCTTCGTAAAAAACTTACGAGTCGCTTCTGTAATAACATATTCAGCGAATTCTCGATATTTGCCTACTAAACTTATTTCGGAAATACTACTCAAAACTCCCTTAGATCGATCCTACGGAAATGAGAAAATTTCCAGTTAAGTTTGACCACAATAATTAAACTCGTCATAGCCAAAGTTTATGATACGTTAACCCAGAAACTTAATTTGCGAAACGGCCTTAAGAACATGAGTTTTCCAAAAAATGGCTCTCGTACAGCTAAAACTCGAAAACATCTTTACAAAACAAATCTTGTAAAATTATGCTCAACAATATCTCACGAAATAACTTACGTAAAATTAAGCTTGGAGACATTTTACAAAACAGCTTTTGTGAAATGAAACTCGATACCATTTTGCGAGATAACTTTCGTAAAAATTAGGCTCGATAACATTTTACGAGACAGCATTTCTATAGCTAAAATCGATAATATTTTGCGGAATAACTTTTGTAAAATTAGAGTCGGCAACATTTTACAAAACAGCATTCGTAAAATTAAACTCGACAATATTTTACGAAACATCGTTCGTAAAGTTAAACAGTGTAGTATTTTATGATACAACTATAGTGAATAAATTTGACGAAGCGGCTCTCGTGAACAAAACTCAGAACAATTCGACAACCTTCGAAAATCGAACAGAGATCGTACAAAAAAGAATCTCGGAGAAAGAAAGAGATGAACGAGATCTGAGAAGTAAACTTCGCACATCAGCCTCTGTCCATGATCTCGCCATCCTCTCTCTCCGAACTCATCGCCTATGACCTCTGACCAAAGGCTCATCGCCATATGAGTCTTCCTGGTCGCCCTTGGCTACTCGTAAATGCCAAAAGACTTTCGACGAGGGGTGGACAGACACAAAAAGAGGAATGAGCAAGTAAAACAGAGAAGAGGAAAATTCGAATCTTCGAGAAAACTAAGGTGTGTCCGACTTGGATTCTTCGTAGGAAGGTACAAAGAACTGAAAACGCTTTGGAGATTTCCATAAACTTTAGGAAACTTAGAATCTAGGTGGATAGTCTAGCGAACTAAGTCTTAGGCGATTTTTCCTATCTCGATCTATTGTTTCTTAACTGTTCGAGCAGATCTTGCTAACTGATCTAAACTCTCGCAAAATCGAGAAACGATTGCCACGCATACTTAGATCGCTTCCTAAAGAAAGAAAGAACTAGAGACACGAACATCGTTTTAAAATCGATTTGCTCCTAGTAATTTTCATAAAAAACCGACATATTCCAAGTCGTCATCCTGAAAACCACGAAGTCGCAATCCTAGTGTTGTCTTCAAACCAACTCAGATTGTCGATCATTCCAATCACAGAGAGAAAAAAATGTACAAACCCTTCAAAATATCAGGTCAACCGTTTTTCTTTCATAAAAAAGGGGAGTATGTACGAATACTATACTCGTATACTCCCACACTTCAAATTTTTTTTTTTGCCTCGGCATCAAGAAAATGCTTTTGACAAAGCAAACTCTCGCACTAACAGGCAGAAAAAACACTTAGGCAATCCAATGCCTCAATAAAATCATCCCACAAAAGCACACGACAATTTAAGATTCGTCTAAACGCTAGCAACATATCCACACCATCGCGAACAGAATCTTGAAGACTATACAACATCTCTTATCGCGATCATGCGTGTAGAAAACCTGTACCAATATCAAATTGAAACTCGACGATTAGCCAAAGTCTAGAAGATCTTTTCAACTTAATAAAATGATTTTTGTATAAAAGTCAAAATTTATACGAGAAATCTTTGAACATCAAAGCATTGCTTTCAGTTTTCGTTGAACCTAGTGAGTCACAGAAAAGCATCAAAAAAACATTCTCACGACTAGATCATAACAAAATAACCTTCGGTAAAACTCCATGAGTGATTCCAAGGAAATCTCGCCAAAGATCGAAATCAAAGTAGAAAACGCGTCTCGTGTAATCCGCGGAAACATTGCAACTTTGAAATCTTTGATTTCTTATCTTCGTAAAACTGGTCACCCATTATTTTTCGTATAAGAAAAACTTTTTATACGAAACAGCCTATGGGAAAACAAGACCGGTGTTACTACAAAACAACTTCGCAAATTTCAAGAGTAATTTACGAAAAACACTCTCCAGTTGCTTCTATGAGAAGCCCCTCTCACAATATTTTCCCGAAAAATCCTCCATATAGTCAAATCAAGTCATACGAAGCAGCTTTCGGAAATAATCATAACGGGTCTTACGGAGAACTGCCATAGATAATTTTTTGTATAATAAAAACGAAGCTCCATGAAGATTGCTGACTTCTACCTTTCACTTCCCTCGGTTACATCCGAGCAGGAAATCACCTGCAACCGAATCAGCAAGGATTCTGTGTCGAGCCTCTTAAAACTCGTCTCCCTTGGATAAAAAGGAAACAATTTTATACTACTAAAGGAAATAGTATACGAAACATTCATCGTATAACTTAAACCCAAAGTGAAAACTCGTTTTTAACAACCGCCAGCCGTAACACGGAAAACTCTTCCGTACTTTTCCTATCAATCTCGACAAACGCTCTTTGGCCCTCGATGAACTACGCCTCCCCGTAAAGCCCATACCCTAATTCAGCATCTTTTTGACGACAATCGTAAAACAAGAGTTCCATGTTCTGGTCCTTTACCAACAACGTCCTTAGTTATACGGCTGAACACAATCTTCATCCCACACCAAAACAATTGAGCGACCACCGCTCTAATCACTTAAACGGTTAAACAACAATCCACGATTTGTCGTAAAACGCCAAGTGACGATTACACAGACTATTCGTCGTATAAACCAGAGAGGAAATTATAAGATAAATTTTTCACAACAAAGCTCAGTCCTATCAACCAAACAATTAACGGAAAAATTAAACTTTTCGGTAATCGAAAAAGTTTCACACATTCCACAATTCACTTAAAGCCCGCAGCGTTTTACCTATAAAATGCGGCATGTAAGGAAAAACTCGTAACAAAGCTCCTGCAGCTATACGAATCATCTTTAAAAATGCACGAAATAAATCTCGGAGGGCCGATTCCTCACAAAAGCACAATGCTTCTTCCCAGGGACAAATCTACGCAACCCTTGGTCTTAATCCCTTTATCATAAAACAAAGTACTTAACATCGAAATTGGAACAACATTTTTGGCTGCGAACATCCACAGAAAAACCAAGACGTTTCTTCAACGTGGGGTTAAGACTAAACCCTAGCAACACCGGAACATCTTCAAACCCGCAAACATTTCAAGCACGAAAAGCGGCATACGAAAGAATAACCAATCTTCAGCATCGCGAGACGTAGCGAACGCTTGAAGATTCGTTTTTTTGATGAAATTATCTTCCTCGATAAAAACACTTTCTCGGAAGACAAGACAGTCATATGCACTAACATCTTCTGAGACACGTACCCTTCGTGAAGACCCCAACAATTAAAAAAAAACTACCACCAAGTTCGTCGCTGATCACAACGAACTCTCAATGTCCTAAACAGACTACGCCATCTCACAAAGATGACTCTTGTACATCCGACACATGGATAATAGCGGTATAAAAGAAATCCAAAACTTTGGTCAGCACTTCCAGGAGGCTTAAAAATTTTCCTTGGAGAGATGCTCGGTTCCAACCATACAAGTCATATAAGCCGAGAACCTATCGCGGAATTTAAATCGGTATGGAATCAAGTTGAAACTATAATAGGATACGTAAGTCGAATTAGTCATCGCACCCCCTAAAACAGGAGTAAACCTAGGTGTTGCCTTAAACCCAGCACACTGGTCTCTAACATCTCAAGGCATGATATCAAAGATACGCGATCCTAAAACATGTCACTTCGTCTGTATTTTAACGCTCACGAAAACTTTGAAAAAAATCAAAATTTTCGAACATTATCATCTGTAACGGGCAACGAATATGACGATCCAGCAAAGAGTTAGATGCGAGATGACTACCCGTACTCTTCCCTCTACATTCGTACGAATACAAACATGCTCTTAAAATGAGAAACACAATTCATTTAAAAAGTCGCAAAGCGGCTGGGATTCGAAGCCACACGCCGTTAGTCCCGGAAACATAAATACGGCCACATTTGGCTGAAGCAAACAGCCTACGAGGCTAGTCTCGAGGCTGACAAAAGTCCAACATAAAATTCCATCGGCAGCAACATGCCCGATAATCTCTACATAACATACAACTAGACCGTAAAGGTCTCGCTGGAAAACAGGTCGTAAGAATCTTAACTCTAAGACGAACTACGAAAGGCTTGATCCCTCCAACAAAGGTACGTAGGCAGCCGTCATAAGGCGCAACCCCAATCTTATCGCATTCCATTCTTAGGAGGGCGAAAGACCACTTACGACGGATCTTTTCAACCATTAATACCGCCTAACTTGCTTAATTTGCCTAGCCGCTTGTAGAACCTCACGCTAGAAGCTCACGGTTCTAACGAGTTGGGGGGCTACCTGTTGGGGTCAATATCGGTCACAATGGAATCAATGCCTGAAAGTCCCCGGAAAAATATTTCTCGCAATATAACCTTCGTATAATTTTATTAAAAATATTGTACGACGAGTTCTGTTGAGGTCTAAAACGGTTATCTCAAAATCAGTGTCTAAAAATTGCGTCTATATACAAAAGCTTCCTTGACGCAATCTCGACAAAAGTTCCCAAGCAAAAGACTCGAGAAAAATGGGTCATGGAACCAAACAAGCAGTCCAACTTGCCGAAAGGGCGAGTTGGATCTAGCACACCGTCCAACTCGCTTGTTCGGCGAGTTGAACCAAACGCACCGTTTAACCCGCCGATTCGGCGAGTAGAACCGAACCTTATGCCTTCCTTTAAACCTTGACGGGTTAATCCCTCGTTTCGTATCGATCGAAGTTACCATTGGAGCCTTACAATAAGAACCGCGAAAACTCATTTTCCCGATGAAGTTCATGGTTATCGTATAAATGACAACGACTAACTTAAACACCGCAATTGTCTAAACTATATGCTAATTGCGAACTTTCTCGTCAAATCGACGCCGTACAAAGAAACGTTTTTTCGAAGAAATCGTAAAAAACGTTTAAGCCGAAAACGGCCAAAATAGGCCCAGAACACGGTTAAGAGACCCACTTATGATATCACTCGAAATTGAGCTCAACAATGCTATGACGGTGTATCTTACTTGTAGAAGTAGGTAAATCTCGGGAAATCGGAAGATTAATGTCAAGTTTCCAAGATAATGATGAAGATCGAGAAGAAAAAGGAATACTTCCGCGAAGCGATAAACTCGACCTAGGGGCAGGAAAGGAAACAGGAACCGACCCAGAAGGCATATATAAGGGGAACTAAACCTAAAGGCACAGGGAGAACACTTTAGACTCTAGAACTCTCTTCACTTAGAAATCCTAGGCATTATTCTTGACATGCCTGTTTCTATGACTTGCACTCATACTAGACAAACTCGCCCATGCAGTTCTCGATCTCTTGTTCAAATCTTTCTACTTGAACTACGTTTGACTTGATCCTCGAAAGGGGTACGCAGGCAGCCTTTCATAAGGTCAAGTCCCAAATCTTCAAAACCTTTTTCGTCTATTGCTAAGAGAGTTGCGGCCACATAGGTTTTTTTCTTGACATAGGTGGTACTGCTGATAAACTTAATCTCGTTTTATTCCTTTTGTCATATGATTCCCTTTGTAATCCCGTTTCCAGTATGCTTTTGTCTCTTGAACGTTCATACGCAAATTCAAAATAAAGATTTACTTTTTCTTAACTCGATTTATTGTCTTTACATATTTTCCGCATTTATTTGGTCACTTATCGTTGGCTCTCGCAGAGAATCCGGACCTCTGAAAAATTAGGGTTTTCCGAACTTTCCTAATTTAAACGGAAATCGACGGTGTGAATTTCGGTTCCCACGTACATTATTCTACCATACGAATATCTAGACAAATTTTATTGCAAGTGACCAAACTTCGGTGTTCATTGGTCAGATTTAAAGCGCCATTTAGCCAGTAAGATTCTATGGTTTGGCTTGCTTCAGTTGCACCCTTAAAATACAACTGACTCTTTCTTCTTCCTTGATAACTATGTACACCACTACACCAGTAAATGTTAAATCTTATAGACTTCTCCTAGAAAAATGCAAATAAACAGTTTCTCTCCAGGGTTTGAGTATCACATCCAAAACAGTTGCATCTTCTCTTTGGAACTCAAATAACCTTTACACAAGTTAATACCAATAGTCTATGATGGTTTTTAACTCATTCAAATAGTAACACTTGATTTAGAATGTGACAAGGTCTCACATATTTAAAAGAAGAGGAAAAAGACCAGATCGATCGTTACTAGGGGTAAAAGGAAAATACAACTGATCTTCTTTTCTATGTTCATCAACTAGAGCTATATGTTTTATGTCAATCCACTACCATTATATACAAACTTAAGCATATAAGTTATAACGCTGACATACTCCTAAGTCCTAATGAAGAGATTCTACCTCTTCCTTCAGTATTTTTTTTTTGGGATCAAAACTCTTCCTTCAGTTAACAACAATTTATATGGTCTAACATTATACAGAAGAAGAAACGGACAAGATACATTGTTACTATGTAGTGGAGACTGGAGAGAGATAACACAAAGTTAAAGATTATGGGGCAAAAAGATAACGTTTATTTAGTATGGGTCGAAAATACAGAGAAAAAACAAATCCCAAATTTCTCAAAAACAATGCACGCCGTTTTGAGTTTCCATTTCAACAGAATGCACGTTGTTTATGTTTTCGGAACTGGAAACATCTTCAGTTTTTTGATCCATTCTTTGAAACAAACGTTTTCCTTCTCCTAAAACAAAAAGTCCATGAAAGGACGTCATTTAGTAAAGAGAGACAAGTTCAAAATCATCAATGGACCTGGAGATTGTTGGTCGTCACGCTCTCTTTTTTCAACGAAGATTCGATGGCCACCGGTACAATGTTCGTCACCTCCTCTCTTCTCTTCTCTTCTACATCCGCGTATCAAGCGCCGCCGTTCGGTTTCAGACGAACCCGACATCGGACCTCGATCATGAGCGTTATCTTGATTTACCGGCAGAATCTCCATTCTCTTTCGCATAAGGATGATGAACTTGGTAGAAATCTCCGTTTATCTTAGATTGGCAGTAGAATAGAATTTAAACGTTCTTTAGGATGTTAACACTGTCGATACTCGATACTTGATTTGTTTTGAGTATACAAAGCTGATATGAAGAATTGGCAGAATCTAGATTTACACGATACTATGAACTCCAACATTCTCTTCTACGTATCTGCAACTTTCTTCAACTGTTAGCACCTTAAATAGTCAAGATGGTATATTTTGCTTTTTTTAATGTTCAGTGGACTTGATCTCACTGAATATTTCAGTTCCGTCAACTACCGATCTGGCTAATACAGATTTTACTTTTTGTGGGCGTTATGCTGAACCGTTTCATCTGGTTGTGCGTCAAATTAATGTTTTATTTTCTGTTAGGTGATTGCGTTAGAACCCTTTTATGTGCAACTTAGATTGTGTATTTCTGATATAATATGAGAGCACTGATACTACCGTCTCATATCCCATTAGAATCGTGTACCTTATGTCAGAGAGGACGTACTTGTAAAACCATTTGTTATGTTTATTTCTGTACTAGTGATATTCCGGCGCTACGCGCCGGATTCATATGTTGTATTCTTACTTAAATTTATAATTTATTATATAGTCTTAGTAAAGAAAATATGTTAAAAATATGTAAAATAAAAATATATTTTCTGATCTTTTTTATAGTGGTTTGCGACCGTAGTATAAGTAGTTGTTACTAATCGATTAATAAATTTATAATAAAAATCGATAGTCGTAAAAAAAATTAATTCAGTTGGAATCTTAGATACTCATGTCATAGACTGAGCTTTCTTTCATTAAATGTTTAAAGGTGTTAAACCAGAGAAAGTTGATTAACGCATGTAAAATAACCACCTGAGAAAGGAAATGATGCATAAGAAAACTACTACTTTAAAAGTAAGTAATCATTAACTGGTAAATTGAAATAAGAAACCGGTGTACCTTCCCATTAATCAACAACATATCAACCCCAATATCTCACCCCTTTCTTAACATTTCAGGCTTACCAAAATTGTTGTAGTCTAGTCTGAATATCTCTACACCAATTTGTCTTCAACTCCGAGCAATGAAACTGGGAATTCAAAGGGAAAAGTAAATGGATTATCGTCCAAACTCTCACACCGTCTATACATATACAATGAAACTGAGAAAGCATAAACTAAAGAAGCATTCAATAGGAGATAGTGGGATGAGTAGGATTTCTGGATTGATTATATGAACGATTACGTCGATTGCGTTAAAGAAGGAGAATTGTAGAGGCTATATTCTCAATCGTCAACATCAAATACAAAGAAATCCTATAAACCAGTGTTTTGAAACCCGACCCGGACACTGAATCGGATGATTTACCGGATCACTGGATCATTGGATCAACCGCGGATGAATCGCAGATTAATAAATGAATTAGTTTTATTACATAATAATATATTAGCTATGAAAACAAATATATATAAAAACTAAAGCTAAGTATTTTAAGTGTACATACAAAATATTAAGAAATAGTTTAGACTATTTAAAAAAATTTGTAACATAAGAGTTATGACATCTAAAAAAATCAGGACATAAAATTAAACTTCCAATCCAAAATAAACCAAAATTAAAACATCATTATAATAAATTATCAATAACAAAAATAAACTAAAACCAGATCACATCAACTAATTTTGGTTTTCTCTAAATTTTAAAATTTACCAACAAAATTTTCTAAATATGTCACTTCATCATCTTTGGGATATTCTTCAGCAAGAGCATTCTCTAATTTATTATAATCAAGCTCGCGAGGTTTTTCTTCTTTAACAATCCAAAACTCTGTTTTGTAATTCACATGATCATATGATTTTATTATTTTTGATCTGTAAATTAAAAATGTAATGATTATTATAAACTAAGTTAAATAAAAAATAAAAAAATAATTTACTCATCTTTCTTGCAAACGTAAATTGTAGTGTAGAGGAATAATAAGCCTCATCGTGCTTTTACGGACGTGCGGCTCAAACACAATCATGACTCACCTTTCTTGCAAACGTAAATTATAGTGTAGAAGAAGAGGAAGATGGTAATAAAACTGAAAATTTTAAAAATTTTAATTAGAAATTTAGAATATAAAAATTAATTTTAAAACATAACTTGAACTAAAAATAGTAAGAAATAAAAATTATCTATTGTTTCAACCAGTGCTGCAACATGTATCGGGTTTTAGTGAGTTTTTGTGTGTGTTTATGGGTTTTTCACAAAACCCAAATCCGATTTATATTGGGTTACCGAATTTATCGGTTCAACTACGGGTCCGGGTCAGATTCAAAACACTCTTATAAACGTTTGGACCTGTATGAAAGAGAGTTTAAAACCCCGAATTTATTTCACAATTAATAATAAAATTCATTAAATTTAAATTGAAAAAATATTTTAATTATTAAAAAGTAAATGCCACATGGCATTTTTTCCCCCCAAGGAGATAAAAAAGCCTACTTTATTAGTATAGATTCCATCCCTGATATTTTTTTTTTATTAATTTCTTTGTTTTCAATGCTTGCTTGGTCTCCCTTAATAGGTTGCACATTGATGATGTTTGCTGGTTCTTTTTATTATCACAATCAAATTGCTGCCTTGATGTTTGCTGGAACCGAAAATATCATGAAACTCTGTTTTAGGGAATAGTTTTTTTTCTTCTTCCCTTCTCTTCTCTCTTTATTTTTCTCCACACTCCAGTAGGCAATGTTCAGAAAATTGATCGTATTTATTTTCACTCTTGCACCTCCTCAGATATCAAGGATGTTACAGCAAGTACAAATGCCGATGGTTTTCGCGCTGTTCCCTATTCTTACGGAAGCTCCAGTGATTTTGCTGACTAGAACATCGCTGATACAGACTCTGGGTTACAACCGCCTTTCCCCGTGCCTGATTATTTACTTCAACACTTGGTAAGTTACTGTTTTGGCAGATTGTTCCCTTTAGAGATATGCGGGCTTTGTCACTTATTTGAAACTGTATGGAAATGTAAAGGTGCATATGTTATTCCAATGTCTAAAAAGTTTCAGATGCTCGGAGAAGAGGTGGAGTTGTCACAGTCACCTTGTTTACTTTTGCTGCCATCCGAAAGAATGGGAAAGAACTTGAGGCTAATCTTGCTGCACAAAATGTTAAATACGGGATGTTTCCTTTCTTACGTCTAGCTAGCCTATACGATGCATATTATCGGAAGGTTCTTTGAGAGGTACACTTCTATTTCAAGTTCCTTCATGTTCCTGCGGCATATTTTGGGTGTTTTCATGTGCTTTGAAACCTTGTGTTTTTAACTATCACTAATAATATACAATTGCTGATTTCATGTGCAGTTAAAGTCAATGTAACAAAGGTGATATAATACAACAAAGATAGACTTGAAGCAAGAGAAGATGGGCAATGCTGTAAAAGTTGACAAACCTGCTTCTGTGAGTATCTTACCGGATGATTCTGCCAAGAGAGGGAAGCTAAAAATGGTTAGTAACAAACCAAAGATTGAGTTACAAAACAACCATTCAAGCCCGTCGAACAGCAGATGAGGTTCAATGTAGATGCAAATACTGCTGCTGCTATGCTTCAAGCTGCCAGAAGAAGCATAAGGAATCCCCAGTTAGGTATTCTATCAGGCAAACGCTTGGATGATACTTCTCGGAAATGGTGGAAGTATTACTTCATCTACGTCCCCCGATTTGGCCAAATCTACGGATCAAGTGACTTCTGGCTAGGCAGCTGCCAGTGAAGCTGATTCTTCTGAAGGAGCAGAAGTTGAAGGCAGAAAGATTGAAACGTGCAAAAATGTTTGTGGCCATGTTGAAACCCGGTGCTTAGGCTGCGCAACAAGCCGAACCTTGGCGAAGCTTATCCGTCAAACCGTTAGACTCTAGGATTTCTGGATTAGGTTCTAATGCAGCGAACGAAAGAGAAGGTAGCTCACTTCCATCTGAAGCTGAGACGAAACAAGCAGATGGTGATAACAGTCAAAGACGATCAAAGAGAAGTTACCGCTCCAGATCAGAGATAGATGAAGATGATGGAATGGGAGAAGACGAAGCCTATGTGGATAGAAGCATGGATGAAGTTACAGAAGATAGCAAGACTAAGAAGAAGCATTCAAGTAGAAAACGGCATGATAGGCATAAGCATAAGACACGATGCTCTTCCAATGACAGACATTCACGGGACAATCACAAACATGAGAGCTCCTCGGATGACGAGTATCCCAGCCGCTCCCGTCATAGACACAAACACAGAAAACCTTCAGACAGGCATGAGCTACATAATTCTTCTGACAATGAGCGTGAGCACCATAACAAAGATGTAGATTATTCTAAGGACAAACGTAGCCATCATCACAGATCCAAGCATGTTAAGTATCTTGATTCAGCAGATGATGAGCCTCACCACGACCACCGCCACAGATTCATAGAATGAAGCCCGAGGGACTCTTCAGATACACAAAGGCCTAGTAAACGAAGAAAGAGAGATGAGAAAACAGTGGAGAAGGAGAGTGTGTTTCAAAGTCTGATCCTGAAGACAGCATGCAAAACGAACCAAGTCAAGTTTCAGATGATACCTTGTAAGTTCTTATATAATTCGTTGACTATCTCTATAACATTAAGACTTTTTGGGTAATAGACAATGGTTGTACGGTATGTGACGTCTGTTTGATCGATTATTGGGGTTGGACTGGTTTTTCAGGTGAGTTGGTCGGTGTGCATCTATCTAGAAGCACTAAAGGTCATGAAAAGCGATAAAGCCCCGTTTGTTGAGATGCTTGGAAGTAGGGATGAAGTTAAAGAGTGAGTGTCTCACTTTTGTTGACGTTAGAAAGGATACAAAGAAAACGTTTTTTTATTTATAACTAGAGGTTTGCCCGGGCTACGCCCGTGATTTTTTTAATCTACAATTTAAATTATTATTCTATTACAGTTTTTATTTGAATAAATATTACATATACATATTAGAATTTATCATTAATATTTAAAAATATTTATATTAAACGTCTTTTGTGTAATAAATTTTAAATGTTATTGTGTAATAAATTTTAAATGTTAGAATTCATAATTTGTCGTGTGTTTTTAATTCCATGTTATAGATTAATGTGTATGAGTTAGAAATTAATTAAACTTTAGTTTTTCTCTAATTTTCTTTTTTATATATAATTTTATATTTTCTACTGATCTAAAATCAAAGGTGAATTTGACTGAAATTTTTTAAAGTCTGTTTTATGAAATTTATGTAAATATTTAAATTAATTATTTTATTAATAAGCAATAAATAGAACTGCTTGATTTTATTTTTTTGAGCATACTTGTCTTATTTGCTTTAGAAAATATATAGTTTTTTTTTGTTTTCACATTTTTATTTAGTTTTCATAAGTTTTAATTATCTGATTTCTTTTGTTTTTTTCTTTATTAAAATCGTATATTCAACATCATGGTCTTTCTTCTGTAGGTTTGTATCTAGTTGGTATCTTTTAATCATAAGACGAATTATACCATGTGTTCATCTTCCGTGAAAATCCATAATCTACCATAAATATTATTTTAATCACAATTAGTCTTCATAACACCAAAAATCTAGTTACTTCTCTCTTTAATAATACCATTGCTTATTGAACCTCAATTTTCTCTTATCCTTGTGTTATATTAGTTTATATGCGATCCATTGAAAACATATCTTTCTTTCTTTTTTTTTTTCCATTGAAAACATATCTTACTGTGTGTATTCAACAAAATCTCTGCTACAATCAATTCCCTTTTTAAAACAAAGAAACCGTTGTTGTAAATAGTGTTTCATTGTTTGAATAAATTCTCAGGTTCATTGTTCTAAAGTTAAAGAGAGCACTGGGGAGTTTATAAAATGTAAGAAAAGGTAGAAGGCGGATAACCCATTACATCACACTTAAATAAACTTTTATAAACGGTGATTACCATATGAGTCTGAAGTAAAGAACAGAGTAATTAAGAATGGTATAGACGAAGTAGGTGCGAAGTGTTATAACGCCACTGGGCTGCTTGAGATGTTCACAGTTGTTATCCACTCTCGTGGCTATGTTTTCCTTGCTTTTGTATGCTTAGTTCATGTATTCCCCTTCCTTCTGCATTGTACAATACAACCAATCACACACATAGGCAAACATCATTATATATTGTTTAACTTTCCATATAAGATGGTAACCTCTATTGAGTTCCACCTCTCCTGAAGTGGGGCAGGTTAGCTCTGTTTCTCTGCAGTAGGTAATACTTTACACTTCTGTGTAGGTAGGGAAGTTTGTATATATATTTTTGAGGTTGTATCTTATTGTTAAAGAAGGGATTACTTTTTCAAGAGGACCACGTAACTGCTTAATTCTTATTGATATGTGTACTTTGATGTAGAAGTTGAGAAGGGAGGGTACCTTGAGGTATAACTATAAATCAAGAGTGCAACTATGGATACCTCAGAACACCGCGTTGGAGATCTCATCCAATGCAGCATTTGTTTTTTTTTTTGGGAGCACTTGGAGCAGGCTATGTATCACACCAGCCAGTGTCCGTTTGTACTCATTTTTCCGGTCCAGCGGAACTCAGTTGACTGTGTTAAAATGTTAGCATTGCAAAACAAATTTAAAATACTTCTAGGATGTAAATTGACAGATTTTGAAGCTAAACCTGAGGTTGAGAGGCTATCACATATTTGTTCAATTCAACATCTGTTAGAGGCTCGATCTTCTCGTAACCATGGTAGAACGATGAAGCTGATAGGTTAGTGTAGTGAGTAGTATAAGAAATGTTAAGTAATGAGGTTGAGTATTTCCAGCACATATTGGATTATGGGAAGGAGACAAACCTCTATAAATAGGATCATTTGGCTGACTCGGGATCGAGCTGAGCACTGAAACTTCACATGTATTGGCTCTCTCTCTTCTCTATGGTCTCGTGGCGATTATGATCCTGTGTTTATTGAACTCCAAACTGTTCTTACCTGATTAATTTGTTTACAGGAAGCAAAATAGGCTGGTGTACAGGTTAATAAATCTTCTTATAATGAGGGAAATCCTCCTACAATTTTGAGGGTAAGGCTTGTTGCCACAGTGACCTTAAGGTCCACGCTGAAGTTGTGTAACATTTCATTAAATATTACGGCTAGTGCGTCGAACACACTCATGCAAACAATAGATACATCCCTATACAGGTGTAATGATAGAAGTGGAGTTAATCGTTTTAATGTTTATTAGAGATGAAACCAATGAAGAAGTGGCCACACAGGACGTTTTCACTGACCTTTGAATTCTAATAGTTTCCATAACACGTTCTTTGTCGTATGCGGCATCATTCAACTTGTGCTTGACTGCATTCAGTTCGCCAATAATGTCTTCCCAAGAAAGAAAACGAACATTGTCAATAGCATAATGGTATTTGAATTCTCTGTTTTAGAAGAGAAGGATAAGAGTATTAGGGACAAAGGTCCCACATCGGGTATTGGAAGGGATCGTTAGTAATATATAAGATAGATGGACCACTCCACTTATAACCAATTGGTTTTAGGTTGGAAGCCCATCTAGCTTAACATGGTATCAGAGCCCGATCCGAACAATCCAACCCGACCCATTATCGATCCAGCCCAAAATCGGCCCATCGATCCTTGCCCAAACATTCCGAGATTGATGCTCAGAGAACCATCATCTCGAGGGGGCGTATTAGGGACAAAGGTCCCACATCGGGTATTGGAAGGGATCGTTAGTAATATATAAGATAGATGGACCACTCCACTTATAACCAATTGGTTTTAGGTTGGAAGCCCATCTAGCTTAACAAAGAGACTAACCAGAAAAATGTGTATTGGTGTTTGCCAAAAAGAAATTATTATTCATTTCGGAACCGGAACAGCTCCATCGGGATTGGATTAACCGAGTTAGTTATCTCAGCAAAGGCGTTCTGGTCACTGAATCATATGCAGAGATTAGAGTTCGAGAACTTGAAATTACCAGTGCTATGTGACAGGTCAAACCAAATAACATAGTACATTGATCCCAATGTAAGTTTTCTTCCGATAATAATGATTGAGAAGTAGTAATCGATGAATTTTACAGAGTCGAATACCCTTATTTATAGGTCGAGATTCGTAACCCTTGAAGAAGGAGAGAGTGTATTGAATGAGACGAAGTGGGGATAGTGGACCGGTGGTGTTAAAGGCTACGTAAATAACGGTTACTCCACCGCGTTCCATGGAACATAGAGTGACACCACGCCGGTGAGTCCATATCAAAGAAGATGATGTGAGTAGGGTTATAATGGGCTTTCTCTTGACATATTTTGAGCCCATCGGTACAGAGATCAATTTTATTATTTGAGACCAACTAAATAATAAACCGGCGAGTGAATTTTTTTAGAAATTCGGTTTAGATGTGCCACGTGTCTTTTTTTTCCCCTATGGAGGGAAAAAAGTCTACTTTATTATAGTAGATTGTTGTCAATGTCAGTGGTATTACTTGGAGCTTACCCTTATTGGACGGACCTTACTTTACTAATACTTAGCCCCTCTTCTCGATTGAAAAAGGCAAAAAGACAATCTTTTTGGGTTCGAATCTCTCTTTTTTTTAAAAAAACTTTGTATATTTCATTTCTTGAATTTCATTGGTTGGTGCTTTGTTGGAGGTGCCTTTTATTTATTTTTTAAACACCGACCCTTCACATAGTTCTCAACTTCTCATGAGTGCTAAAGAATCTTTGGATTAATAAGGCATTTACTTTTAAATCGATCAAAAAGAAAGATCTCTAAAATATCTCGTGTTTTCTTTGGTGTAGAGCAAATCGGGATAAAATTAGAAGAAATAGTTAGAAAACAATCATGAAGAAGAACAAAAAAGAAGAAAATAACTACGCTAAGTAGTAATTAGAGTTGAGATTTAGTGGGAAAGATTCATAATTTGTATTCTTACTCCTTTCTGCATAAATAAAGAAAATGCGTTCTCGCGTTATTTAAATCATCACTAGCACATCTGTTTGTAGTAGGGTTTAAAGTTTAAACAAATGATATTGTCACAAAAGTAGTTCAATTCTGCAAAAATTATACAAATATCAGATTATCTCTAACGTATTTTGTTATTTTTATTTCTAAAATAGAGTAATTCTATAATAGAGATAAAATTTACTCCATTATATTCTTCTAATATAGTAATATCTAATTATAGAATTAAAATAGAGAATTGTTTCTTCTCCTATTTATAGAGAAAATAACAATTTTCATTATAGAAGAAGAAATAGAGGTGAATTGAAGCAATTTCACCTCTAAATGTTATTATAAAGATGAAAATAACAATGAATTGAAAAGATGTTCTTATCAGAGCCGGTCTTGAGATTTTCTGGGTCCTATCCGAAATAAAAATATGTTTTTGATTTTATCTAAATATTAAAATATTTTATTAATTTTTATCAAAACTTAGTTTTTATTCACTTGATAAAAAATCAAAGAAGAATTTTAATAAAAATAATATTTTCCTTATATTAGTAGTTTTATTATAAACTTTATTCATATATAAATTATAGAACCTAAATCTGCTTGATATCTTATTGTTATTCATATAAAATGTTTTTTTACTTTTATTTATTATATATTTAACACTTATATAACTATAATTAAATATATTAATATATATAATTATTTTTTAAAATAAAAATTTTGGAACCCCATTCAAATGTTTCACATTCCTTCCTTCAAACCCGGTTCTAGCTCTTAGTTAATGCATACACAGCTATATATTTTTAGAGCATTTATGATAATTCTAAACCAATAAGAAAATATATGTTTGGGTCTATAATCATTTTTTTTTGAAAACGTGAAATATATAAAGCTTAAGTTTTCAAGGTACCTTAGCACCATTTGTTGTAAAATTGGCTCCTAGCTTTTATTTAAGTCTCCTCTGACCCCAAGTTCATGTTTCATTGATTTTTATCAATGGGGAACAACACTACGTTACATAAGGGGAGGGGCAGCTGCCTACCATGGATTTTAAAAATTATTGTATTTTTGTACTAAGTTTTAAAAATGCTAACGTTAATAATTCAAATTTATAAATATATTTAACACTGTTTTATATCTCTGCCCGGATAATTTGTACTGAAAATGTCAATGTCACTTGCTTAAGCCTTAGATGCTATTCTATCATTCGATTAATAGCTAGCCTATTTAATTTTTGCTTGTTTCTGATAAATTCAACAGTTGCTGGTATTCATAACCAAAGGTTTTACAGTGTTAGATATACGACATTCTAATACTTTCCCCCTTTTACGTTTCCAAAAGAAAACCTGCAGCAGAAAAAGATGCATCAAACTAATAGTAGAAGTGGGGTTAGCAGAAGAAACTGTAAGAGCATAAAACAAACGAACGTCTCTTCTAGAAAGAAACCTTGCTAATAATTCAGTTCAAAAAAAAAAAACTTGCTAATAACGCTAATAAAAAAAAAACATAGCGTGATTTCACTTCTCACTTTTCACTTCACGCTTTGAAAACCTTTTGTTTTCTTTAGATCTCAGTCACATGTACGAAGGCGCGTTTGTTTTAGCCGTCCATTCCCTGAGAGGCAAAAAAAAAAAAAAATTGCAATTATTAATAAAGATCTCTAGCTAGATTTCAAATACTTAATTTCTATTTAGACTTTTTAAGAATAACGATTTGAATTCAGCTGTATCTCTAAGCAAAGTAGAGATGCGAATAATGTTCCCAGCTGTATCTCTATTATTTTTTAATCTGTATGAAAAATATCAAACTGATGTTGTTACAAATATATCTTATAGTATAAATATGAAAGTTTGTAAATGATATTAGAGTACAGTTATCCTATTTGTATTATTGTATAAATACCTTGTGCACTCTTAATAAAGAATTCATTCAGCGTAATCTCTACCTGCTCCAGCGCTTACAACAACGTCTACCTCGCCATCTTCAAGTCAGAATGTCTCGACAGCTCCAACTGCTACTGTGTCACCGGCTGCAGTGCCTCAGCAAGTGGTACAACATTCTATGACTACAAGGTCTAAGAACAATATAGTCAAGCCAGTGACAAAGTACAACCTTACCGCTCAACTTCAGTCTGATCCACATTGGATACCTACGACTTGGCAGCAGGCTATTAAACATGAAAGATGGCGAAAGGCAATGGTAGCTTAGTTCAACTCTACTTCTCAAAATCATTCTTGGGATCTTGTTGAAGCGACAAAGCAGATGAATATTGTTGGTTGCCGTTGAGTTTTCACAATTAAGTATAACCCTGATGGCAGTATTGACAGGTATAAAGTAAGGATTGTCGCCAAAGTTTTCATCAACAACCTGGAGTAGACTTTACCGACACCTTCAGCCCTGTTATTAAGTCAATAATGATTCGGATAGTCCTGGGTCTGGCAGTTAACAATGATTGGCCGATCAGACAAGTAGAATTTAATACAACTTTTCTCCAAGGACACCTTGATTAAGAAGTTTACATATGCCAGCCACCAGGGTTTCATGATGCAGATCGTCCATCACATGTATGTTGTCTGAAAAAGGCGATTAATGGGTTAAAACAAGCGCCTCGCTCTTGGTATACTGAACTAAAGAAATATCTTCTCAGTGCTGGTGTTCAGAACTCCCTTGCAGATACCTCACTGTTCATCTATCGACATAATGGGAAATTTGTCTACTCTAGTTTATGTGGATGATATTCTTGTTACTGGAACAGATGCTGTCTTGGTTCAAGGAGTTACTGATGCACTTGCTGCAAAATTCTCTATTAAAGACATGGATAATCTCGGCTACTTCCTTGGTATAGAGACGATTAAGGACTTTGCAGGGTCTCCACTTGATGCAAAGGAAATATGAGACAGACCTCCTCCAACAGACAAACATGCTTTACTCAAAACCAGTCTCTACACCACTACCAACTTCACCAAAACTGACGCTTAACTCAGGTGCTCCTTTATCGGATCCTACGGAGTAAAGATGCGTTGTTAGTAGCCTCCAATATCTTGCTCTCACTCGACCGGATATATCCTATGCAGTTAATCACTTATCTCAATTTATGCATTGTCCAACAGTGGATCATTGGAATGCAGTCAAGCGTGTGTTATGCTATCTCTCCGGTACGTTGAATCATGGTATTTTTCTCAGGAAACAAACTCGTCCTCTACTTCATGATTTTTTTGATGCGGATTGGGCCGGGGACACAGACGATTATGTCTCTACTAATGGCTTCATTGTTTATCTTGGAACTCAACCCCTCTATTGGACATCAAAGAAACAAAAGGGTGTTGCGCGTTCTTCCACCGAGGCCGAGTACCGAGCTGTAGCAAATACAACAGCTGATTTTTGTTAGATATGCTCCTTGCTAACTGAGCTTGGTGTTACTTTTCCAGCTGCTCCGACAGGCTACTGAGACAACATTGGTGCGACCTACCTTTGCGCAAACCCAGTCTTCCATTCTCGCATGAAGCATATTGCCATCGACTATCATTTTGTTCATGGCCAGATACAGACTCATGCTCTACGTGTTACTCATGTTTCTACACATGACCAACTTGCAGATAGATTGACGAAACTATTATCACGTGCACAATTTCAAGCGATAAAAGACAAGATTGGCGTCACCAAGGTCTCGTCATCTTGAGGGGACGTGTTACGGATATATCTTATAGTATAAGGACCTCTATGTAAATACATTAGAGTACAGTTATCCTACTTGTATTATTGTATAAATACCTTGTACACTCTTAATAAAGAATTCATTCAGCGTAAGAAGAATATACCAGTTATGCGGCTAGGGTTTTAGGCGACTAGGAAGCGATTCTCAGATCTGTGCAGCCCCGTCAACAGCAGCAGATCTTGACATTCCGGTGGTCATTCTGGAGAGGGAGACTACCACACTCCTTTCCTCCTCAATCTCCTACCCCTTGCAGTGTCTTTTCTATAATCCTCTAAGCTATTTTCTTTTGGAGAATTAGGTTAACATGCCATACAAAACACAGCCACCTTTGTTCCCCTTTAATAGGGCGTATTCAAAGAGATCGTATCAACATGTATCGAGCAAAATATGAGAGACCTAAGACGGATAACCCCCGTCAAACTTGAAGAGGGATCCAAACGGAAGAAGAGATCATCAAACTCCCCGACTTTGACTACTCGGATCTGATTGAGAAGTATAAACTATCGCTGGTCGGAATGATGTTTCACCAGGATGGTAGGAGCATGGATGCCCTAAACAAACATATGCCAAAACATAGAATCTGGGACGTCGAAGGAAGAGTAAGAGGAACAAACCTTGGAAACAATAAATTCCAGTTTGATTTTGTCAAGGAAGAGGACATGGTGAGGGTACTACAAAGAAGGCTATATCACTTTAATAAGTGGAGTTTCTCTTTTGAACGATGGATCCCTACGATCAAGGAAGACTTTCCTAATACTATGCTGCTGTGGGTAACTGTTATTGGAATCCCTACCCATTATAAAAAGACTAGTCTTACAGGAGTATTGGGAATGCTTTAGGAGTAGTCGACACAGTCGATGTGACAAATGGAAGAGTTAGAGTTCGAATCGACGGGGATCAACCTCTGCAATTCAAAAGAAAACTAGATATGCTAATGGAGATGTGGTGACCGTAACAATAAAATAAGAAGAACTATCTCGCTTCTGCTATACCTGCAAGCTTATCTCCCATGAAGAAGGGACCTGCCCAGAGTTAACCCCAGAGCTAAGAGAACGCAATCGCAAAGCCAGACTAGAACAAAAGGAGAAAGAGGAACTAGCTGCGAATGAAATCTTCTTCATTTCGAATAAGAGACACGAGAATCACATGAGCTACCTTAGTGATCTGAATCAGGGGAAAACTATGGAGAGCCAGACTTGGCGAACAGATAGAGAGAGAAACAGAGGCTCAGGGGAGCAGAGAACCGAGTCTGGGGACCTCCAGAGCAAAATTGCTTGGCAGAGAGACCTTCTTGGAAAATTAGATTGGACAAGACTTATTCTGAGAAACATCCCCGGGATCGGGAGAAATATCACCCGTATCGTCGAAGGGATCGGGTTGAAAACCATATGGAGAGGGAGACTCCAAGACATATGGGAAACACAGGAAGATATGGAGATCATGGAAGACATGGCGACTCCTTGTCGTCATCTGGGAGGTACTCTCAGCATTATAACCTCCAGAAGCCGTTAAGCTCCCCAAGCTCTCGTAGAACAGAGCAGACATCAAGACCATCTAGAGCTTCGCCTGACTCCCAACGTACAATCTCCGAAATTTACCGTCCTCGTCGCCATTAACCAACAGAGACAAGATCAAATTACCCAGGAAGACATGAGAGTAGGGTGGAATGGCAACCTGTACGCAGGTCTAACAAGATGGAGGTCAAAAATGAAAGATCGCAGGTATCGGATCAGGAAACAAAGGAAGAAAGAATACGAAAAATTAAAGGAAAACAAATAGCAAGAGACTCGCCTAAGAAGAGAGATGAATATCCTCAAATTCGGGAAAGAATAAAGATACGAGAATTCTCTGGTTTGAGAGATACACTGATCCCTGATAATCAGGAGAAGGAGAATGATAATAACCAGCGCCTTAACCCAGAGAAAAGGTCCGGTCCACAAAAGGAGTCGAGATCCCAAGAAAAACTTGCTGAACAAGCAAAGAAAAATCAAGAAGCAGAGTTAGTAGTCGACCAATGTAACGCCCATCTTCAGGAGAAACAAACAGATTTGGAGGATTCTTCGCCACTTAATGAGGAAGAGAGGCAGTGGATAAATGAGAACTATACTCATGTCGATATAAATATGGATGAAGAGATGCTGGATGAAGATGACCTACTAGGAGAGGAGCTGAACGAAAAGACAGAAGGGAGAAAGCACCGCCTCTACCATCAGCGATAATTGTAGAAAAAAACCAGATAAGAGGCAAGAAAGATATACAGCGGTCCTGATCTCAACGGAGAAGACGAAGACCATAAGGAGCAATGCTGCTTATGACTCCTTAGCTCGAGGAAACAGAAGTGTGACACCAAGCTCGGCGAGGAATGGTATCCCAACCACCACAGGTCGAAGAAGAGGAACGAGGAGCCCAGATATCAAGAGTACCGCAGCCTCAAAAAAATTAGCGTCACATGGTAGAGCATCGCCAAAAGTAAGCTGATTAGAAATGGTCGTCCCTTTTCAGCAAGATCTACTGCAACGACCAAAATCCCTCGCTTTGAGTTGTACCCGGCTTCGTCGACAAGTCGGAAATCTTTTGCTGCAAGGTTCGGTGGGGTCCCAGAAACCACCTAGTACTCAGATATGAGTGCAATCGCATGGAACTGTTAGGGAGCAGGAGCTTACCTGACTAAGCAGCACTTGAGAGAACTCCATCGCTGCTTTCATCCTTGTTTTCTTTTTCTTTCTGAAACTAAAAATATTTTTTATTTTTTACAAAACTTTTAAGTTGAATTTGGATATGATAATTTGTTCACCGTAGATCCTGTTGGTAGGAGTGATGGACTGGCTTTGTTTTACATGAATGCCTCCTCTGTTAAAATTTTATTTTCGAATAATTGTATGATTGATATAGGAGCACAGATTGAAGGGAAGAAGGTGTTTATTACCTTTATCTATGGTGACCCGGCAGTGGAATACCACAAAAATGTTTGGGAGCGCTTGACGAGGATGAGACTAAGAAGAACTGGAGCTTGGCTATTAATGGGAGATTTCAACTAAATCACTAGTAATGCATAGAAAAAAAGGAGGAAGAAGAAGAGCCGATACTTCCTTTCTTCCATTCAAGAATATGCTAGATAACTGTGGTATGATTGGCTTCCCCTTCGTTGGCAACTCGTTTTCTTGGGCAGCACGGACCAGAGCTGGAAGAATGCAGTGTAGACTTGACCGACCAGTTGATAATGAAGATTGGCATCAACTGTTTTTCCACACTTATGTAGAATACTTTTTGAGATTGGGGTCCGACCATCGCCCTATTCTTGCCAGATTTGTGGCCAAAAGAAATAGTGTTAAGCGAGGATTCAGATTTGATAGGAGGTGGATCGGTAAGGAGGGGTTTACTTCGTTGGTGAAAGAAGGCTGGGAAGCTCATAGCAATGATCGGGAAAGGAGCTTATATAACAAGATCAAGAGTAGCCGTGATGCGATTTCAAGATGGAAGCGTCATAGCCAAACAAATAATGAGAAGTTGATCGAAAGTCTAAAGAAAAGACTAGAATCGACACAAGACGATGAGATATTGACAAGCGAAGAGGAGCTGGAGATTAAATGGAAGCTTTGCGCAGCTTATAGAGAAGAGGAGATATACTGGAGACAAAAAAATAGGACTCTCTGGCTCCGTGGAGGAGATCGTAACACAAAATATTTTCATGCCAAAACTAAGCTACGCAAGGTGCGTAACAGAATCACTCGTCTTAAGAACTCTATGTCTCAATGGGTTGAAACATATGAAAAATATAAGTACTGGCATGAGAAAACTTTCAACATTTAATTACTTCATCACAACCAGACAACATAGAAGATTCAATCCGACATATTGTGGTGCCAGTCAGCCAGGATATGAACCAACAACTGATGAAGATCCCTCAAGATGAGGAGATACGTGAAGCCACCTTTGCGATACATCCTGATAAAGCTCCGAGTCCAGATGGGATGACTAGTTTATTCTACCAAAAGTTCTGGAGTACGAGTGGGAGCTGATGTATGCAAAATGGTTCGAGATTTCTTTAAAACCGGAGACTTGGACGAGCGTCTAAACCAAACAAACATTTGCTTGATCCCAAAGACTGAGCGACCGTCGAACATGGCCGAAGTCATGTCTATTAGCCTTTTCCACGTAGGCGATAAAATCATCTCGAAAATCTTCTCGTCAAGACCGAAGCGTATCCTTCCGGAATTAATTTCCGAGACTCAATCAGCCTTCATAGCTAGACGTTTTATTACAGATAATATTTTGGTGGCTCAGGAAATGTTTCATGCCTTAAGAGAGAATGCGAGCTGCAAAGGAAAATTTGTTGCAATAAAAACCGATATGAGTAAGGCGTATGATAGAATTAAATGGAACGTCCTGGAGGCTCTACTTCTGAAATTTGGTTTTGTTCAACAATGGGTGAGCAGGATTATGAAATGTATCTCGTCAGTATCTTATCAGGTGCTTATCAATGGTGAGGCCAAAGGGCATATTGTGCCAACAGAGAAGACTGAGACAAGGCGACTCACTATCACCCTTCTTATTCATTTTATGTACAGAAGTTCTAATTTCACATATCAAGCATGCAGAGATGACTAAAGCGATCACATGTATCAAGATCGCGAAGGAAATCCCACCAATCTTCCATCTCTTATTCGCGGATGACAGCATGTTCTTCTGTAGAGCAGATCAGCCTCAATGCGAGGAGCTTATGCGAATTATCAACGTCTACGGGGAAGCCTCAAGACAACAATTGAATAAAACAAAATCTTCAGTTATGTTTGGTTCTAAGGTCGTAGTGTCTATTAAACATGATATGAAAAGATCACTTGGAATCTCAAGAGATGGAGGTATGAGAATGTACTTAGGGATACCTGAAAAGAATTGTGGATCGAAGAACCAGGTCTTTACATTTGTGCAGGAAAGACTGAATGGGAGGATTAACAACTGGTCGGGAAGATTGCTATCCCGGGGAGGAAAAGAAGCACAAATAAAATCTGTCGCTCAAGCCACTCCGACCTACGTCATGTCTTGTTACTTACTGCCAAAAGGAATATGTAATAAGCTTTCCGCCGCAGTGGCGCGATTCTGGTGGAGTACAAAAGCTAATAATCAAGGATTACATTGGATTCCTAGGATAAAATTTGCATCCCTCTAGAACAAGGCGGACTGGGCTTTAGGGATTTTCGAGACTTTAACCTAGCCTTGTTAGCAAAGCAAGTATGGCGACTTTTGATTTACCCGAATTTTCTCCTAGCCCGGATTTTAAAAGGACGCTATTATCGACATTCCAATCCTCTTTGTACCGGAAAAGCTTATAACCTATGGATGGTCAAGTTTGATGGCAGCTAAACAGATCCTAAACGGAGGGATCAGACGCACTATTGGTACTGGGGCAGAGACAAATGTCTGGACGTACGTCTGGATACCATCCTCACCGGAACGACCAGCGATACAGGCACAAGTTATCATCGACCAGGACCTCAAAGTCCACCACCTCTTCAACTTCGACACAAAAGAATGGAATGAAGAGTTTATTTATGAGATTATCCACGCCAGGGACATCCCGGCAATCCTCAACTTGAAGATCAGTAAGTCAGGAAGGCGCGATAGTTATTGTTGGGAGTTCTCTAAATCAGACCACTATACAGTAAAGTTGGGATATGACATCGCAGTTGAACAACGAAGAAGCATGACGGCCTTGCCGTTTTCTGAACCAAGTACTACAGGTTTAAAGAAGCAAGTATGGAAGCTAAATACATCGAGGAAGATCAAACACTTCATATGGAAAGCTATAGCGGGATTCGTAGCCTCATGAGTAAGCTGGTGGAGAGACACTACAGAACCGATGCCTCTTGTCAACGGTGTGGAGCAGAAGTAGAAAATATAAACCACATTCTCTTCGAGTGCCCACCGGCTCTACAAAGCTGGGCTTTGTCTGCGATACCATCTCCTCCGGGGATATTCCCGTGTACTTCTATTTACGTTAACTTTGAATACCTCTTGAAACAGGCCAAATCGAGCAGCAGCAAATCCGATAGGTTTTCGATGTTCCCATGGCTCCTCTGCTACATCTGGAAAGCTAGGAACGAGAAATGTTTCGATGGAAAAGATATTAGTGTTGTGGATACTTTGCAACTATCCTGTCAAGAAGCTGAATCTTGGAGACGCGCGCAGCTGGGAGATGAAATCGATGAGGGAGAGGAAGTTACAAAGCAGATAGAAAGGAACCAAACCCCACAAGCTCAGGAATGTATATGGAAGTGTCAAGTAGATGCCTCCTGGTCGGAATCGGATCCATGGATGGGACTTGGCTTTGTCTTTCTGGAGGCAGAAAGAGAAATCCTAGTTGAGACAAAATGCAGACGCAAAGGCTCTTCCCGTTGCAGACGCAAAGGCTCTTCCCGTTGCAGGCAGAGGCTGAAGCCATAGGATGGGCTTTGAAATAAGTGGGAGACCGAGGTTTCCAGATCATCAGGATGGGATCAGATTGTCAACAGTTAGTTAACCTCATCCACAAAGAAAAAGACTGGCCTGCAATAACCGTAGAACTTGATGACATAAAAGCTTTTAATTACTGTTTTCGAAGTCTTGACATCATTTTTATCCCTCGTTCTTCTAATAACCGTGCGGATTCATTTGTAAACGATTTGGTTCAAGGTGGGTTAACTTGTAAAGATAACCTCAACGAATCAGTTTGATTATTATAAAAGTTACTTTTGATACCAACAAAAAAGAAAAAAAAAACCAGCGTAATCTCTACAGATGTTTTTAAAAGAATGGAAGGAGTATCAAGTTTCAGTTTCAATATTGTTGTTAGGTATAAAAAGCATTTTCCTCAACAAATGACTAATCTCCCATGCTAATCCCGCAATTAGCTTGTGCTTCCGCCACGTGGCAGCAGATTGTTTTCGGCTTATTGGTGGATCAAAGTTACGGCGCCGTCCACTCAGGCGATCATGGAGTTATTAACATTGCAGGTCACTTTTAAGATTTTATTGTCACTCTCGGACACTTATAGCTACTGGGGTACTTTTTGAGTGGTTAATTACACCAATAACCTCCTAGCTGTTGCAAACTGAATTGTGGTATTTTTTTTTTTTTTATGTTTCCCACTTATTACGTTTTCTTCTTTTTTGGTAAAATATTTTGAATTTTAAATTGACAAAATCACTCTTTCTCTCTCTTTGTGTTCTCTCGTTTCCTCAATTTCTCAGATCTGTGTTAAACTAAACATGGAACCTTTTTTGGCGAGAAACTTAAACCTTTAATAATTTATACAAGTGAGTTTTATGGAGTCTTAGGTTTGATGTTGCCTGAATATGTAAAATACTATGGAACCAATTGACACAAGATAAGAAGAATAAGATGACGTTTTACATTTGTCTCGAATCTTCCAAGGTTCGTCATTTTGGTTTTGTCTGTATTTTGAGTTTGGTTTTGTTTCTCTTGAATTAGTCACTAGTTAAGATAAATGTTTGGTTTTCTTTTTATTTTGGATCATTTGTTGCAAGAGCCATCTGAGTATGAATCAGAAACTCTGTTTTTTCAAGGGAAACAGAGCACCTTCACAATCACACTATATGTTCATAAATATCCCAGAAATTTATCAGTTGGTAACACACAGTTATATGTTTCAATATATGTACGGCGAAAACTTAATCCACGTGTACACATTTTTCAAAGTCTACATGTACACCAGATCACAAAGCTTCACTATCGTATCCACATGTACACCGGCTGGCAAGATCCATGTGTACACCACAATTATTTTTAGTTTTGGTCATGAAATATGAAATACTTTTAAAGAAGATTTGTTCATTATTAGAGATTACAATTAAATTAAGGTTTGATGTTTGAGGAAAATGGTTTGATATGAACTCACTTAAAAGATGAATCCTTTTAATGACTGGAGATGAGGAGTGGTGTCCATGTGTACGATATGCTGGAGTGTACATGTGGACATTTTAATGACTAGAGATTTACAAATATATAACCCTAACGCCATGCGTTCATATACCATTCTGAGTTTAGTGATGTACAACATTAGTTTCTCGATCTCCTCCATAGGAACATGATGAGAACATGATTTTCAACTCACAACCATCATCCGTACTATTGGAAAAAGATTCACAATGACATGCATGTTTTTGGTTATTAAAAGATGACCGATACAGTTGAGTGTTTGTAAGCAATTGTAATTTTAAATGTCAATTTTGATAGTTTACGTAATGGTTGCACAATGTTGTTTAAATGTTAAAAATGTATATATGTGTACATATGTACACTATGAGATTGATGTACACATGAAATATGTACAATGGACACATTTCAAAAAGGTTACATGGATATTATGTACAATGCACAATGGACCCAAGCATTTTTCTAGCTTTCATCCACCTCTGCATGAAACTCTCTTTATCTCTGACCACTCGGTCCACTCCCAACTTTCAACTATTTCACAACAACTTTTTCTCACTAGGGAACACACCTTTGTGTACGTAACCAAACTTGCCTTGTCCTAACAAGTTTGCCTCAGATAAGCCATTGGTGGCTCTAGCTAACTCCTCTTATGTGAAAGTGCTTTGGAGAAGCGTAGCACAAGCCATGGAAAGAGTGGAGAAAGTTCTAGACAATCTGAGTAGTTGGAGCTGCCGCTTCTGCTCATAAAAGGCGGTGGTGGAGATGGAGGCTTACGTGGTGGTGGTGACGACATCAGAACATGATCTTACGGCGGAATTGCATTTTGTTGCCGCCATTTTGTTGATGTCCATCGTAAAGTCCTCCAACTGAGAAACAAAATAACATTCCAAATCCTAAAATAAGATTTTCAATTTTCGAAAAAGATTGAAATGTTGTAACCAGTTCATAACAAAAACAAAATTGCAATTCTCTAAGAAGCTAATACGTTTGGGGCCAGGAGGATGTGAAGGGAAGCATAGTAAGCACCTTATCGTCGCTTTTTCGTTTCTTCTTACAAATAAAAACCAAAATCACTATCACAAGAAAAGAGACTCCTCCGATGAAGTTACCAACCACCACTCTTGTTGATAATCCATCCTAAGAAGGAGATAACGAAGATGGAATTCAAAGATATTTTCCTCCGTCGCCGCCTAAAATAATCAACGGTGGTTTTGATACCAGAGATGAAGGGTATCAAATAGGGGATTCAGGAGGTAATAACATGTGTGGGAGGAGACAATTGAGGAGAAAGAGGAATACAAGAAGGCTGAGGAGATCTGGGATTAGTGGTTGGTGGCAGAGAAGAGATTGTGGTGGGACGAGACGTAAAAAGTAATTAAGATTTTTTTTTTTAACGTTGAGAAGAAGTAGGGTATAATTGACATTTTATCTTTTCACTTATGTTGAAAAGCTTGGACAAAGTGTCCTAGTAGTAAGATGTGTTCTATTGTGATATTAAAAAGATGAAAGTGACTTAGAATGTAAATGTTTCGGCGATCATGCCGTCAAAGCTGTCATCCTCCAATCCTTTTCCGCCATGTTTCTTGATTCACACAATACGCATCAAATTGCCTCCGCCACACAAAATGTTTGAGAAATAAATAAAAAGTATGAGCTCCGCCCTAATTATTTTATGTTTCTCTTTTTTTTCTTTTTATGTTTCATGTATGAATGTATTACATTCGTGATTAGAATATTATAAGTAACAGTGTTCCAAAGAAAAAAATTATAACTAACAAGGGTTTTATTAGAAGTTAAATAACTAGACGAACAGCGATACTAGTGATTTAGTTTAATTATTCATTTGGATATACAATGCATCTGTCGTGAGAGAAATCACCATATATATAATGACATGTATTTATGGTTGAATCAATCAAGCAGCTAGAGCATGGTTATTGATTTTTCTTTATTAAATACGACCTTGCAGAAAGAGATTATCTATATTTATATGAATCTGTCATAATTACTCTTTTTTTTAACCCATCCATAATTGGTATTTTAACTAATATTATTTGAAATTTACTAAAAGACTAGTTCCTAAAATTACATTGGTAGCTTATTAAGCCCTTGAAGATGAGTATATGCTGCAATGAAATGATTAATACATCACATATGTATCACAAGGATCTTGTTATCTTTTTCGTACTTTCACCAATACCATAATTTGTTTAATGTAAGAACGTACCAATGATCAAATTCATATTCTATTTCCCTTTTAACGACTCGCATTTGAATTCGAACTTAAACGGCTGTATTAGATCTAAAAAGACAATAATCTAAAATTAAATTAAAGTTGGAAGATAAGGTAAAGTTTTGGTGCATAATAATTGGAGGAGGAGAAGAATATTAATTTCAAAAGAATGTCACAATCTCTATTAGACACCATAAAACCTCATGCCAAAGTCACACATACATATATATACACATAAAGTTGTGTTTGTGTGAGTGTATATATACACAAATCACATCATAACTCTTAACCTAAACATTTAAAACCTCTCTCTTTACTAGTTTCTCTCTCTACCTAACCTACATCCTCTGTTTTTTTCTTGCTCTGTTTCAATGGAGGAACAAAACTGGACAAGAGGACCAACCATAGGCCGAGGCTCAACCGCCACTGTCTCGCTAGCAATCACGAACTCAGGTTAACTCTTCGCCGTCAAATCCGCCGAGTTTTCTTCATCGGCGGTTTTGCAGAGAGAACAATCTGTTTTATCGAACTTGAGCTCTCCTTACGTAGTCAAGTACATTGGGTCCAACACGACGTCGGAGAACGGCGAAACGATGTACAATCTCCTCATGGAATATGTTTCCGGCGGGAGTATTCACGATTTGATTAAAAGTTCCGGCGGGAAACTACCGGAGACGGTGATTAGATCCTACACGCGTCAGATACTGAAAGGTCTGACGTATCTTCACGATCGAGGGATCGTTCATTGCGATTTAAAGAGCCAGAACGTTGTGATCGGAGGAGAAACCGCGAAGATCGCCGATCTGGGATGCGCTAAAATGGCGGGAAACGGGAGTTTAGAATTTTCCGGTACACCGGCGTTTATGTCACCGGAGGTGGCGCGTGGTGAAGAACAGAGTTTTCCGGCTGATGTGTGGGCTCTTGGGTGTATGGTGATAGAGATGGCTACAGGTTCAAGTCCTTGGCCGGAGCTAAACGACGTCGTCGCTGCGATTTACAAGATTGGTTTCACCGGCGAGTCGCCGGAGATTCCGGAGTGTTTGTCGGAGAAAGGGAAAGACTTTTTGAGGAAGTGTCTGAGAAGAGATCCGAAACAGAGATGGGCTGTTGAAAAATTGCTTCAACACCCGTTTCTTGATGAAGTAGACAAAACTCAAACTCAGTCTTGTTGCTGTCTGAATTCTTCTTCTCCTAGTACTGTGTTGGATCAAGGTTTCTGGGATTCATGCGAAACCACGAGAAGTCGGTTAATTCAAGACCCATTTGCAAATTCCACTAATTTATGGGATTCTTCAGCTTCTGATCGAATCAAGAAACTCGTCGGAGGTGAGAACTCCGGCGTACCGGAGTGGATCACGGCGGAGGATGGTTGGATTGAAGTTAGAGACAACGGGGAGATACAGAAACGTAACGAAGACGAAGAGGAAGATGAGAATTGCGTTGAAGCAACGTCATCGGAGGATGACGAAGATGGAGGATTTGAGAATTGGATCTGGGATCAAGAAGACAGCTTGTTCTTGGAATATTCTTCCACTGAGAATAACGTTTTTTATTTTTACTCTAATAACCTCTTTGAAGAGGATAATATTATTCTGTATTATGATCATCTTGAGTATGATTTTGTAAAAAAAGATGATGACGTTCTTGATAATAATAAAAATCATTTATTTAGCCACGTTACAATTTTACAAGTTCTAGTTTCCTTTTATCAGAATCGACACCGTTACAATTACACCTAAAACTATAGTGGCAGTGTTATTGACATTAAGAAAATGGGTACTTAGCAAAGGTTTGACGATGGTTAATGTTGACAAGAATATACGACTATGTCATCACCCATGACTTGTCATTGCTTATTGACTACTCCTTTATTGCAGAATTTGGTTCCACAATGTCAACTAGATGATGCTTTAATATATACTACTAGAGTTACACTTTATGTTAATAGAAATTATTATATTACAATTTAGTAGTAATCTTGAGCTTAGACAGTTAAACTTTGGAAGGTGATAACTGGTATACGGGAAAGTCATCGTCCGTTGATATGTGTTTCTTCTGGTAAGGAAGTTAAGTTCGGAAACCAAACCACTCTACGTAATGAGAGTTGACTTTATGCGAAGTCTAATTATTTTAGTTTGGTCTTACATTTATGTATTACTTTCCTTATAATTTAATATTTTCTTTTCGTGTTTACCAGAACCACCAAGGGAGGTTCATTCAAATGTGAAAGCATAAGACTTTTTTGGGGGTCTACAACCAAAGTTGGCGTTTACTTTCTACACACTAAGCAAAGTTTGGTATTACCGGCCAAGTTCATTCACGTTGACTTTTAACTCAATTCTCTATGTCGATGCTTTTCCTTTAGTTATATATAGTTAATAGTTTTTTGTCAACTAGTTTACTTATACATAGTTTAAGATAACAGAAGTCTTCTCAAGTAGCTTTTTCTTACTTCATTTATACACGTTCGGAAAAAGTTATATTATAACTTGTTTTTAGTTAAATAAGGTAGATTTAGTTCTTAAAACCGATTTTTTCAACTGTAATAATTTATTGAATAATAACCAAAACTTACAAATCAAACTTGTTAATCTGATTTAAAATCATATTTGCGTTAAAAGATCAAGACCTAGATGTAAGTCAATTTTAGACAGAAATTTTCTGCTATCTTGATTTTCAAATCAAAAGAGAGTAATCACACATTTGATCCGTAACTATCTTAATCAAACACCGTATAAACAAATAAACTATGAAAAGAAGAGTAGGTTTAAGTGTCCCACTTAACGTCCAAAAGGTTGTTGATGGTGAATCGGTGACGAAAGGATGACTCTATGTAGATGTCAAAAAGACCTCATGCATCTGAGTCCAAACATCTTATTTATATATAAGAGAACAAAGTCAAAACGTTGTAGATCATTTCTAAGATTAATGATTGGTTTAGATTTTGATCCAACAAATCTGATCAAAGTTAAAAGACAGCATCATCAATTGCTTTCATCACATAAAGACTTGTAATTTTTCACCGTCTCTTTGAAGCTTTTGGGAAATATATAGTTTTACAAAAGTTACGAACAAGTAAAAAATAAGATTTATCCCCTGATTTTGCATGACTTCTTATTTTTTTTCCAAAATTCATTTATAGAAATAGCACGAAACACCAATCATTTTGTTCAGAACAATTTTTATATATAAATAAATTAAAAGGTTGACTTTAGAAAAGGTGGAAGTGTTGTCGTTGGCTCACACTCACTACACCATGAAGCATCTCTAACTATCTCATTTTTCATGCATTCCACTCGGATTGCATGAGTGGGGATGTTTATAGACCCTAAACTCTTATCCATTTCAACAAACCGTATTCTTTTTTTCTTTTTGAGCATTAGTATATGAACATATATGAACAAACGATAACACTTTTTCTTTCTAACGAACCTATATATTTGAACGATATTTTTTTATGTGGTTATATTTAATTTCATGTATGTCATTGGCTCACACGCAAGACTCAAACGAACCATTATCGGTATAAGTGTGGTTGGTTAACTAAATATCTTAATACTGAGGGCAAATGCTTAGTCTATATTGCTTTTTCTTGCATACAGAAGATGACAACAAAAGAAAAGATGATATTACTATGGCCTATTTTAAGAAATCAAGTCTATATATAGAATTTTTACCAAAAAAAAGAGACATAGAATATAGATTTTGATATGTATACAAAAATCACTGAGGAGTCACACTTCACGGACTGCGAAGTTGACGTAAAGAAGCAAGTTATGCTGGAGGTTGGACTTGGTTTATACTATTTAATCGTTTTTCCATGAAGAGGTTATAATTCCCCTTAATGCTAACTTATTTGTTACTTAACTAAGAAAAAAAGAGAGCATGATACTTGAATACATTAGTGACGTTCATAGAAGCATCTCATATAAAATATAGTTTTACAAATCTAGGATCTTTGTCAGTGATATTATTCTTCCAACAATCAATTACCAAAACATTGTGGTGGCGCTGCACTATCAGATCCACCACCAGCATAATTATATGACCTTAAAAATCTTTTAATGTATACAAATAAAAAAATATTTAAAAATATTGAGCTAACTTTAAGCATAGGCCCATTTACTAGAATGATATTGATAATAAGGCATTTTAGTGAATGCAGCAAGTACGGTGGAGCAAGAACTCCCAAACACATCTTCCCAAGTATAAGACTTCTTCATATACTTCTAATGTTTTCTCTTGTTTGATCATGTTCGAATACTAGAATCTACACTTGCGATTGAATGATTTCTCCAAACACTAAATAAGCTAAAACACGGTTTTGGTTTTGTTTCCGATTTCTTTAGGTCGTCTCAGTTTCCGAACGAAAAGTTCTTATCCTTTGAATCACATCATGAACAATCTCGAAGGAAATGAAGATCCTTTTACCCAATAAAAAAATCAGTGGCATTATTTTAATTAAAAACCGAACATTTTTGTTTTAAACTGTATATGAATAGAAAAAAAAACTCGATGCACCGGTGCTTTCCCTGCCTGGCAAGAACTCTTGGAACTATTAAAAAACTCTTCTTCAGAAGTATCATTCACAGATTGCAATATCTGTAACGGTGTACCGGAAAGGAAACTGGTTTTTTAAAAAAAGGACAAAGAGACTTGTCATCTCTTCTGGTGTCTGATCTTTTTTTATTCATCATCATATGTCGAGAAGAAGCCTCTGAGGATCTTCCACAACATCCTTGATGCGGCGCAAGAAATACACAGCCTCTCTTCCATCAATCAGCCTGTGATCATACGTCAGTGCGACGTACATCATTGGCCTTGGGACTACGCTTCCTCCCACAACCATTGGACGTTGCACGATTGAATGCATTCCAAGTATAGCAGACTACAAACGTTTAGATTTTGTTTCGTTAGTTAAGAAGAAAAAAACCGTTCCTTTGTTCAGGTTTTAGTATCGTGAGGATTGAACCGAACCGAACCTGAGGAGGGTTGATGATAGGAGTGCTTATGAGACTTCCATAGACACCACCATTTGATACTGTGAATGATCCTCCAGCCATCTCGTCGATTGATATGGTTCCTTCATTAGCCTTCTTAGCAAGAGAGTTTATCGTTTTCTCTATGTCCGCAAAGTTCATCTGGTCAGCACCCCTGATGACTGGAACCACAAGACCCTGGAAACAGAAAGGAAAAAATTCAATCAATACTACCGCCAATTCATAGGACAGTTTTATATAAGTATATGTTTGGATCTCTCTATTAAGAGAATAGCGGAAACAAACCTTAGAGGTACCAACAGCAATACTGATATCTACGTAGTCTCTGTAAATGATATCATCTCCATCGATAACTGCATTTACTACTGGTTGGTGCTGGAGCGCACTAACAGCAGCCTGAAACAAATGGCTTAAGAAGATTACTTTATCTGTAGAGTTCTGGTATCATAATTAGCTCAGAAAACTTTTCACACGTACTTTGATGAAACCAGACATAAGCCCCAATTTCACTCCATGCTTCTCAAAAAATGCATCCTTGTACTGAGATCGGAGCTTCATCAGATTGGTCCTACGTGAGAAAGCAAGATCATGATTGTGAGCTACGAGTAGAATAATAATTAGTGTACTTAAAGAATTTCATATTGATAAAAAAAAAAAGGGTTTCAGCTGCTACTCACATATCAACTTCATTGAATGTTGTAAGCAATGCGAAAGTGTTTTGAGAGTCTTTCAGCCTAGTTGCCACACGTTTGCGAAGCCTGGTCATAGGAACCTGCAACGTTGTTAAGATACCATATCATCAAATCATGTGAACGTCAATAGCTTTTCTCTCACAGGGAAAAGGAAAGACAAATTATAGAAGTATAGACTAAATGACACAGTTAGCATACCCGTCTTTCCCTATCCTTAGGAGGAAGCTGCGGTTCTTTAGCTGATTGTTTAGTCGGCGGTGGTGGCGCTGATGATGCCTTGGGTTTCTCCGCAACTTTAGTACTTTCAACCTTGGGTTCCTCAGCAGGAGGAGAAGGCTTGGGAGCAGCTTTCTCTGGTATCTTTTCAGAGGGTGCCACATGAGAGACAGCATCTGCAGACTTTGAAATAATAGCTACCTTATTTCCCGGTTCTACAGTATCTCCTTCCTTGACAAGAAACTGCATAAAATGATAAAATCAATGAGGCATAGGAAACAGGAGAAGAACCACAGGAACTAAAAACAACATCGATATTTTACCTCTTGGATCACACCACTTGCTGGGCTAGCAATATCTATTGTCACCTAAAGCACAGAAAAGAATCAAACCCAAGTTATAAAAACCACACCAGAAACCTGAAAAACATTAAACATGTAACAGGGAAGAAGCGAAGAACATAAGAGAGAATAAAGCAAGTAATTGTTTGACACCTTGTCAGTTTCAATTTGTGCAATAGCCTCATCAGCCTCTACTCTGTCACCAGGTTCTGCAAACACAAAATCAGAAGCACCAACAATAGAATATTATTAGATACATACGCTACATGCACTGGAAAGAAACGACAAGATGATAAAGCAAAGAAAAACAAACTCTTGAGAAAGTTGGCTAGGGTTCCATCGGTGATTGATTCACCCATGTGAGGCACAACAGCTTCAACAACATCTCCTTCAATAACAAATACAAAAAGTATATAAAAAAGCCTAGAAACACAAATTACGGTAACAATAGAGACCAAAACACAATTAAATCACACACTTCATAAAAGTATGGATCAGGAATGAAATGAAATATTGTCGGTTAGCTGAGATATATCATTCATCCAAATATTGATAGTGCAGTTATAAAGGGTCACTTGGCTAAGTTACCTGATGGGTTCCAGAGCATGGGAGACAAACATAAAAAGTCGAAAAATAGAAAAATCTTAAGCAAGAGTGTAACCATACCACTTTCAGATGAAAAAGGCCTGACCCATGTTTGCAGCGTTGTGCCTTGGAAGTTGCTAAAAACAGTCCTACACACATGAATATAAAAATCGTTAGAATGAAATTATGTGGGAGATGTTAATTCTATACATGAACAAAAGAAAACCGAGGTTCCCAACCTTGAGCACTCCGAACACCCTGAAAAAGAAAGAGAAGGAATGCTAAATCAAAGAACCTAAACTAGCCAAAAGAATGACAACAACAAAGGTTCCGTGATAAAAACCTGGACAAGAACGATGATGAAAGCTACGAGCGTGGCTTCGACGAGGCACAGGAGTCTGTAATATTCAAATTCAAATAAAAACTAAAATGAAAAGCTTGTTTATGGAATAGAGCACATGTACAAAGATAATCAAGTGATATGTAGCAAACATACAAAACATAATCTGGATATAAAGATGAGAGACTGGATCAAGAAGAAACGTTACCTCTGTTGCTGAAAGAGAATGAAAGCTTGGTGAAGATGCTGCAACACGAGATGATTGCAGTGATTTCCCCAATCCCTGAGAGATTGACCAAAACTATTATCATATTCGAAAAAATCTAATCACAAAAGATGGACGAATCTGAAAACAAAAAGGAAGACTAACCGATGCAGAAGAGCCTCTAGTGGAAGCTCTCCTTACGACAGCACGCAACATCATCTCTCGCACCGAATCTCTATAAATGTTTTCGAAAAGCGAAATCAATAGATGCCGGTGAGATTCAATACTTCTTATCGCACAAACAGACGAACACAACAAAATAAATGGATTCTACAATCCTATTCAATCGTTTCTCAGAAACCTCAGATCATGCCAAAGCCGTTTGTTGAACCAAACTAATTTTCTCAGATTCGTTCACTACGCAAAATCCAATAGAGAGAGAGAGAGAGAGATAGGAATCTAACCAAAAGAGATAGAGGGAGAAACTTCAACGCCGAGTTAGAAAGCTAGGGTTTGCTGAATTGAATGACGACTGGGAAATGCAGATGACTTTTCTCTCTGTGAGAGCTTTGAGCAAGTTACAAGAATATGGCAATTTCAGCAGATTGTTACACGTGTCCTATTTCCATTTTTCGGAGTTTTTCCACTTAATGTATATTTAGATCAGTACTTTCAAGTATGAAAACAGAAAGCTTCATAACGCTGCCGTTTCAACAACAGCAACCGGCCCATGGGCTCAAAACCTCATCTTACCCACACAAATTGCTAGGTCACGCGCGTTCAGAGAAGCTTCCCGCACACACATACATTTTCAAACACAGAAACACCAGAAGCTTTCCTCGCTTTCTCAAATCTTATTCATTCTCATTTTATCAACTTTAACTTCCCATCTGAAAAATGTTTTGAATGATATAAATTTACAGTTATCAACCAACTGATTAACTTAACAACCTAACCCCAGAGCCAAAAAAAAAAAGAATATTGAGAAATGTACTCAAAAAACAGATGAACCAAATAAAATAAAATATGAAAAGGATTCAGACAAGAGTCCCATTTTCAGCAGTAGGTCTAGGTGGTTTCTTTGCAAACAGAGACGACTTTCCATCAAAAAGACTCGAGAAAGACTGCCGCGGGCTCGGTTCCCTACTTTTCTGTCCAGTTTCTGATGGAACTCTGTTCTTGTTTCCTTCTTTACCACGGAAGATGAAGCTCAGCCGCCTGAACCGCCGTTTTGTTTCGCTCCCACCTGACGGCGACTCCTCTGTTTGCTTCATTGATCTCAACACTTTTTCTGGACGTATTAACATTGTTTCCACTGTTTCGTACACCTATTAATATCAAAGAAAACCAAACCAAATCTATCAAGAAATCAAATGGACTTGGAATGCTTGACTAAGTTGAATCCACATAGCCTTTACTGTGTCATCTGCTAAAACATTCTTATTTCTGTTAAGGTCACAGCTTCGTGAGACTTTCAAATATTTGTACATGTACAGGGTTGTGATGAGTATGTGCATAGAGTTAATAGTACGTACCTGGCAAAGATCATCAAGCTTATCGGTCCATGCGTCTCCTTGGCAGGTCGCGACTACATAATCCTTGCACTCGAAGAAAAGCTTTGACAAGTCATCGTTTGTGGCTACTACTGGCTCAGCCATTACAAATCCCAGGGCAACCTGTACATTTTAGAACCAACCCCAATCGTCTCAAAAGTGCTGTTTATAGCTAATATCTTAATTGTAAGTTTTTTTGTTCAGTCGATTCTTCACTCTATATCACCATCTGTGGAACACAGTAGATCATGTGAGACTACTATTTTTTTCATTTTCTTGGAGTTCAGATAAAATACTATAAGACCTGACTTCAACGATTCAAGCAGTTACAAAAATGCAAATTTTGGACTCTTCTTGTAAATAATGCATACTGATCAAAGACTCTTCTTCTAGACAAGGGCTGCACAATGATCTTACAAATACATAAGATAAGAGAAATGATAATATGCAATTTGATGGGGAAAACTTACAAGAGAAACAAACAGCTGCTGGAAAAATTCAGCAGGCGGAATGTCTTCCAAAGAATTCAAGATTCCTTCCCTGTTGTAAATTTTAATGAGGAACGGACAAGATCTCCATGAGCTATCAAACACAGGATCCACTAACCACCATGACTAAGACAACATATTATTGACACTTACACAGCTAAATCTTCATCATAGAGAGGTGTTTGCTTAACCGCAGGCAGTGGTTTAGCTGTTTCCCACAGCTCGCGCCACAAATTACCTAATAAACCATAAAAGTTGCAAAGAAAATATGAGAGCTAGACTTGAAAGATGACTACTACTATGTTTTATCCACAGGAAGAACTGAGAGATCGAAAGAAAAACAGGGGAAAAGGTCAAACCTTCTTTTTGCATCCTGATGCTTAATTGACCTCGTAGGGGAGAAGAGTCATCCCCAGATGAAGTATCATTTTCAGTCCAGTCTGGAGGAGAATGCCATCTCACAAAATCTTCCAAAATACAGCCAGGATTTGCTGCCTAGACGAGATACATACACAAATCAAAATTCATATCAGTAACAAACTTTTCCTTACATGAGCACTTGTACTCCAAACATCACATCACTAAAAACATCAACTTTGAAACAATCACCTTGAAAGCCTGCATGTCAGACAAGAGTTGAGAACACCCAGCCCCCATGCTGAACCATAAGAAAGACAAGAATCCAAATCTATCAAGGGAACTGGATATCTAAAAAACGTCTGAAATGTTAATGAATAAAAGAGATTGCTAAACACGATATAACGTCCATTATTTTTTCATCTAACTTTGTTCCAGGTCTTTAATCGCCAACTCAGATAAAGAACTAGGTTGATTAAGTTTTACAATCCATAGAAATGATGTTGCTAACTAGATGGAGTGATCATTTGCACTCACCTCCCTGTCCGCAATACTAGTTCCTCTGTTTCTTTAATAAGATCTTCTGTCAACAACGGACCCTCCTACATGGATATAAATAAACAAAAGGACTTGTGAGAGGAGAAGATAACTACAGTTTCTTTCAACTACGACGGAAGTTACGAACCTGCGTTATTGGAGCATACACAGGTTCACCAGTTTCCAACATTGTTAAGTTCTGAACTTGGTGGTGGACGCCTAGGCGGAGTATGAGTTCTCCGGTGTTATTTTTAGCATACAAAAGAGAAACTGGAGAACCCATCGCTTCCGAAATATTTGACTTTTCATTGGCTAGACTGGCTTGGCTCATTACAGCATCTAATGCTTCCGAAGCAGCTATGCAGCGTGCTTTCCTGGCAAGACAGCAGTTTATAACTTGTAACCATTGGTGAAGTAGGCAACTTTTTAAATCCGGATTCTCGTCTAGAGGTATCCATGGTATGTTTTTCTTTTCATTCCAAAATCTCCTCAACTGTACATGTAGATAATTTGAGAGAGGTTATCAAATAGCTACAGTATAGTACATTTGTTGGAGTGAATTAAGGAACATACACCAACATAGTAAACTATCCATCTAATGCAAAATACATACGCAACTTTCATACTAGAAGTGTGAAGAGTGATAATTTAAAGCCAAACATATGCAACAGAGTAACTTACTTCATCAACAACCCTGCACCAGAACAAAGCCATTCTGCTTGGTGTTGTAAAACTTCCAAGTACTTCAGCTAGCTTAACAACAAAGCTACTAGGGGGAGCAACATGAAGATCTTTTGCAAAAGATGCTCTGTTGGTAGGAGACTCCAAATCAGAGACAATCATTCTGATGAGGAAGTTACCATCTGTTAATAACTTGCCAAAGTTAAAAGCAGCAGGAAAATAAATTAACTGGAACAGAGTTTGATATTTTTCCCCATGTTAGGTAGACCTACCAACATTAAACATGGCATTTATAAGAGAAACAAGCTTTTCCTCGTCTTTTGAATCAAACCCAAATTTCTCCTCTTTTTCACCAAGAACCATCGATTTCACCGCAGAGAGGCTCAAGCCCCCTCTCTCCCTCACTGGTGATGAACTTCCAGAAGATGCAGCAAACTCTTTCATAGTCTTAGCCATTTTTCCCGCTCTGGAAAAAAATCCATAAGGACATAAAAAGAAAGCAGAGCAAGACAAAGCAAATATGCTTTAGCCCGAGAATACAAAAAATTTTGTAAATACATTACATATACTTAAACCTTATGGATCACTTACATATTCAAACCTCAATGAGTATAGTTGATTTTTTTTTTTTGAAGACTTAATAGCCAGAAACTACATGAAAAAGAAACGATTTATGTATCAGACTCACTCGATGGCCACAGCCAGCTGCTTCACAATAGATGCGCGAGGAATGCTGTTCACATCAACAGCATTTAAAGATTCCACCAGGTTACCAACATCAGATGCCTAAAGATTTCCATTGGAATAACAGGTTAATCACATTCTTAACTAAAGAAAAATTCCATTCTTTGGCAACAACTGTAGCAACAAAAGTGATCTGATAATGTAGACACTGATACCTTGGCTTCTTGTTCTTGCGCTTTAAGAATGAGCGAGTTTTGGTCATAGAAAGGTGCAAGCATGGTTGAATCCTCAGCCTTATCTTTATCTTCAACGATTTCTTTCCTCCCAATCCTCAAGTTTTTGAGTTTATTTTGCCACTCTTGCTTTTTTCTAATATGTGCAGTTCTCCATCCCTGTGGCTTCACTTCATTCTCCTCCTGTGCCCAATTAGCCGAAATTAAAAAGATACACCTATGGACAATACTCACATAGTCCACTTCACGTTTTAGGCATACATCACTTTAACAGTGTCAAAATGGTTCAAGTAAGCTACTTTTATATCTTCACATCATTGCAAAAGAAAACATATCTATGTGACTACTTTCCAATTCTAAAATTCAAATACCATGTAAACTCCTTGAAATGTATATAGTTTTATTATATATTCGTTTTCTACTAATTTTCTCCAGATTTTTCTTGTGAAATTGAATCTATATGGGTTACCGTATGGCCATTCTCATTCCTCGTCGATTGCTGCTCCTCCTCTTCAACGATTCCAATTATAAAAGAACAAAATAAAGCACTCCAAAGTTAATCAAATGAACATCACCAAGAAACCGAAATAGATTTTGAATTTGACAAACTCGAAATAGAATTTTTGATCAAAAACGAAAAATAGAAAAGGATTTAAAGAGGAGAAAAGGGATACAAATCAGAGGTCGAGAGAAAAGCGTCTACGCATCAGTCAAATTTTAGTAAATGGAAAATAATTTAGAGGAAAATTGAAGCGGGACCTAAGGGAAGAGGGAGAGAGAGAGATATATATAACCTCGATCGGATTTGAGATCAGTGAAGACGCGCTCCGCCTTAGCCGCAGCGGAATTGAAGGCGGTCCTAGCTTTCGAAACGAAGGACAGCGGCGGCGCATCCATTATCGTGCGCAAGTTAAGAAATTTTGCGCCTTGTCAATGACACGGCATTGAAAAGCTTGAGGAAAAAGAGAAGAAGATGAGATGACAATCGATCAACGAGGGGAAGAGATTCTATGGAAAGTCGCCGTGGGGAAAGCAGAAGACGAATTTAGGAGGAAGACACTGGGAAAATTGGTATTTTATTCCCCAACTATTTGAAATCAGCACTTTTAATACCTAAGTATTGCTTGCGCAAATTTATTCCCGAACTTATTGTTTACTGTGCAAAATTGGCCACAAAATAGTCAACAGTTAAAGTCTAAATGGAAAGTTAACGATTTCCGTCTAATTTTTAACGGTTGAATATTTCAAACCCAATTTTGCGCAGTTAACAATTAGTTCGGGAATAATTATGCATAATTAATACTTGGATATTAAAAAATACAGATTTCAAATAGTTGATGAATAAAGACTATACTTTTATTATGAGTTTTTAAATTAAAATATCAATCAATTTTTTAAAAATTCAAGTTAAATTTTTTTTTATCAAACTGGATAAAAATTTATAAACTAATTAGAAATGTTGCCAATGCACAACATTGACTGTCTAAAGCAGAGATCCATAAACAATACATATATATATATATATATATGTGATTTTACATCATTTTTGGTTAATTTTGAAGACAAATATTTAAATTGTGAAAGCTTATACACATTTATTTCATATATAAATACTGCAAAACATTTAATATTATCAAAGTTAAATATAAAATTCTTGTTAATTACATTTATAAGATTACTAACTGATCATTTTGGATATTTGTTTTAGATATATGTATGTTGTACATAAGCTATACGATATATATATTCGTAATAATTTATATGTCAATGCACAACTAAAAAAACATTTAATGGGTTTTAAATCTAGATTTTGTAACTAAATATTACAAAGATGTATCCAAAAATAAATTTTAGAAGGATATACTGGTTTCATCCAAATTGATAAATTTTATTAACTCGTATTTAAAAAAACTAGAATATATATATATATATATATATATATATATATCTTGACTGAAACTTATATAAATCATAATAAAAATATATGAATGATCTTACAAACTTATAATAAAAATATAAGTTTTTAGTATGGTCTATATAATTTTTATAATGATATACAGTTTTTTTTACTATGACCAATACATATTTTTATGATTTGTATAACCTTTTACAAAAAAACTACAGTAATAAAACACTTATATAGATCATAATAAAAGCTTATAGACATTGAATGCGAATAAATAAAAATCTATATTTATCCAATTTGATAAATTTTCTTAACTTAAATTTTTAAAAAATTGATTGATATTTTAATTTAGAAACTACAGTAATAAAACACTTATATAGATCATAATAAAAACGTATAGACATTAAGACATTGAATGCAAATAAATAAAAATCTATATTTATCCAATTTGATAAATTTTCTTAACTTGAATTTTAAATGATTGATTGATATTTTAATTTAGAAACTTATAATAAAAGTATAGTTTTTTATTCTTCAACTATTTGAAATCAGCATTTTAAATATCCAAGTATTAACTGCGCAGAATTGTTCCCGAACTAATTGTTAACTGTGCAAAATTAGGTTTGAAATATTCAACCGTTAAAAATTGGACGGAAATCGTTACCTTTCCGTTTAGACTTTAACGGTTGACTATTTCGTGACCAATTTTGCGCAGTCAACAATTAGTTCGGGAATAAATTTGCGCAAGCAATACTTGGATATTAAAAGTGCCGATTTCAAATAGTTGGGGAATAAAATGCCCATTTTCCCGGAAGACACTTGTAATTATTTAAATGTTTTTATATTGTTTTCTAGATTTAGTTATCCCATAGATTAATGTTTTTGCAATGTATACAATTAATGGTAATGGAATTTAATTTGGTGAGATTTGACCAATCCATATGTAAAACCATTTTCATAAAAATCCGATTTTCATAATTATCTCTGTTCTTTATGACTAGAAATTCAAATTCAGTTATACATGAGACGATTTCTATTAGATACCTTTCTTAATGAAGCACATGATATTTTATCTCATGTTTTATATGCATGAACTTTGATGTATTAAAATGATTATTTTTCGAATTGACATTTTTCATTTCTAATGGTTTTAACTTTTAACTAATCATTTTATTCTTTTCTCTAAAAGATAATATATTGAAAGATGAAAGTACAAACATAGGTTTTTAGTAATTAAACGCTTCAACTAAAGATGGATCCTAAAACAAATCTCAACTAAAATTTCGATGAAAGAAACCTTCAATTTTAATTTTATTAACATTTATCATCCTTCGTCTAAAATACTGTGACAGAGCATGACAAACATTAACGATTTATAAGTCGAGAGTTTATAATGTATAAAACTTAATTGATGAGTTTTCTTCTGATTCAAAAATAATTGAGGAGTTTTATCCTTAAAATAATTAAATATTTTAAATAGTTTGTTATTACTTATGCATTGTTTATACCCCTTACAAACGATATATATGCCTCCATAACTAATTTATAAATCTTTATATAGTAATGTTTGCCAAAGTATTTTAGACAAATGGTGATATACATTAACAAAATTAAAACTGATGGGTTTTTCATTAATTTTTTTGTTGAAGGGTTGTTTTCAGTTCATTTTTAATTGAGGGATTTTATTACTAAAAACTCCACAGCAGAGATTACACAAGATCAAGACACTAAAGCCAATGAATTTTACCAAACCTCTAAAGATAAAAGCCAGCAGAAGATTAACAATCTCTAAAACCAAAATTTAGCTTAACTAGAAACAAACTGAACTTACAAAACCAACTTAATTAAAACAAAGCGCAGACTTAAACCAATATCCAACAGAGCTTTTTAGGAAAAAAGAAGAGGTAAAATATGAGGATGGGGCAAATAGATTCATAGTGCAAGAAGCACTGTCATGAATGGATTCATAGGATGATTCGGGGTGATGCAATCAGACGTGATCCTCATAAGGCAGGTAGAACTGTTAGCTGTAATATCGTCTATGTAATATTTTTCATAATTTTTAATAGCATAATAATGTTTAGAAATTATGTAAATAAAAGTGTGATTAGATGTTGATTCATGATGCTTATGGCCCCTGTTCGGAAACTCGCTAGACGCTACGCGTGCGGTGAGTCTGAGCCTAGCGAGTTACTAAAAATGCGGGGAGTACGCGGGATTTACGCGGGGCGGAATTTTCTTATTAATTTAATATTTATAATGTAATATACCTATAAAAACTATACATACCAGAAATATTATAACAAATGCCGTAGCCCAGCTGTCAATTACGGTTTGTTGGACTTCCCAGCATTGGTTCGATGGCCCAGTAATGCAGATTTTAAGTTTTTTAATAAATAAAGGGTAAAATTGTAATTTTCTTTGCACCTTCTTCTTTAACCTAGTTTTTACAGGTTTTATGTTGCAGACGTTTTTTATTGTTCTTCGTCATAAATCACTGTTTTTGGGTTGATTAGCTTCGATTCGACTTTATTTCTTTGTTTATACCACTAAAATATGATAGATCTAAAGTGTATCTACCGATTTCAGACTCGAAATCACAAAAACATAGATGTATTTTTTTCAACCGCGTTTTTGACCGAGTTCACCATAATCGCGGCGGCGGAGCTCCGCCGAGCGCTTCACCGGCGCGGAATCGGTCACTCCGGCCGCGTTTTCGAACAGGGCTTATGGCATAGATTTTAATTTATAATGTTCTTAATATTAGATTAGTTTAGATCAAATTAATCCGACAATATGTGTAAAAATGTTTGATGAAATGTGCAAATTTCCTAAACATCATTTAAGAACTGATTTGTTTATTATGTTTCATTATCATTTTCATTCTAAAAAAAAAGAAGATATGTCTTTTGAAAAATGTGACATGGCATCACTTAATTGTGACATGTAAAACTTCGTTAATAATGTTTACTATAAGTTTTCATGTGCCATCCGCTGAACCAATAATTTTAAATATATTTTATTTTAATATTTAAAAAATATTGATTTATATTTAAAAATTATTATTTCTATCTTAATTTTATCGATGTAGAGAAAATAAAATAACAAATTTAGTTATATGTAGTTTGTTTTCTTTTGATTTGGTTTAATTATTTTTATTTTATTTAAACTTCGATAAATTTTATTTGCTAAGAATAATATTTATTTATAGGATAATGACTATTTATTTAAATATGTATATTATCCCCTAGATTTATAGGTCTATATATATATATATATTAAAGTTTTTGATTTTTTATTATAGTTAAATATATTAAATTGGTAATAATAAATATGTTAATTTACTTAATGAACCGATAAATTTAACTAGAATTCCAATCAAATTGGTATCAACTACAAGATTATTTATTAGTATTGTTTTAGTTTTATATTTGTAGGGCACACTTACAAATAATTTTTATTATATATAAATATATATATATACTAATTTTTAGAAACATAAATAAAAATATTAATTATTACAATATTTCAAAAATCTTGACAAAAGTAAATCTTTGTAAAGAAAATATACGTTAATGGTTTTGATGTAGAAGTTATTAGTTATTATCTTATTTTAAAAAATCTTGCCAAAAATAAATATTTATAAGGGAAATTATATAAATCATAATTAAGTGATGTTTTAAAGCCATGTCATATTTTTTAGTAACATGACATCTTTTTTAATGAGAAAGAAAGTGGTGATGACAGATGTCAAAATCACTTCTCAAATAAAATGTATATATGATATTTTGACAAATTTTTGAAATATGGTAATGAGTAATAACGCAAATAACACCATTAAAGTATTTTTTGGTAAGAATTTTTAAATATGGCAATAATTAATAACTTATATATCACACCATTAAAGTAAATTAATATATATATATCATCAAAATTAATTGTAAGTGTGTGTTAACAAATACAAAACTAAAACAATACTAATCAGATAAAAATTTATAGACAACTAAACGATTGAAATTTTATCTAAATGTATCAATTCATTAAGTTAATTAACAAATTAATTTTACGAGTTTAACTCATTTTAACTAACACAAAAACCAGAATTTAAGATATATATTCTAAGACAAATTAAATATATATAAATAAAAATGATATTTTTATAAAATATTACTTTTATTCTATTAAAGTTTAAATAAAATCGAACTGAAATAATTAAAACAAATCCAGAGAAACAAGATTAATATACTTATATTTATATTTTTTTGAACTGAGGAAGTTAAAATATAAAAAAATAACATCAAAATATAAAGTAAATTTTCATTTTAAATTAACATAACATTACATATAAAAGTTATTATCTTTCTGTACGGAGTAGGAAAACTATTAGTATTCTTATAAGTGTTTTTGGTGCAAATTTTTCAAAATACCCTTGAATGGGGTTTTGATCGAAAGAGCACACAAAAATAGGTTTCACTAAAGAGGTAAAAGATTCTCCAACTCTTATTTTATAGATATATAAATAAAAATAATACTAATATTTTAAAAAAAAATTGAAAAAGAAAAAGAAATTTATTCGAACTTTTCAATGTTTTTCACGAAAAATTCTTTTTTCAAAACTTTTTTCTCAAAATTTTATTTTGAAATCCAAAAATTCTTTTTGAAACTATTTTTAAAATTATAATTTTACACATTAATTTTTTTAAAATAATCATAAAACTCCACCCTGAAAACCCACCTCTTAGATCTTAATTTTAAGTAGATTAGTTAACTATATGAATATGAGTGTCTTTTAAATATTTATGGGAAAAATATTTTAGTGATATTTTAAAGAATTTCTCTTCTTTATTTTTGACAAAATATTCCTTCTAAGTGTTACCCCGGAGGATCTCCATCTTCTGCAAAATAAATAAATACCATAGCTAGTGTTTTCATACCCACCCGATAAACTTTTTAGTGTTGACATGAAGTGATAAATAACAAGAGAAGAGAGTTCAAGAAAATTCAAAAGAGTTCAAAAGATTTCAAGAAACTAAAAGTAAACAGGAAATTCGGTGAAATATAACTCCGTGAACAGTAACTATGTGAACAGTAACTTCAATTGTTTTGGTTTTCCTGTATACAGTCATGACCCGGATTTATAAGGGAGAGACGTGACGAGCCGAGTTCATAACTTTACCATATTATAATATATTTTTTTTCTTGGGACCAGTGTGAACCTTCCTCTTGAACTTCCAATGCTCATGGCCTAAGGCGGGAAAAGGGTGCATGGAAAAAAATTAAGTGAGTATTGCTGGAACCTGCAGCAGCCTGAAGGAAACATGGATATTAAACAAATTGTTCATTTGAACCAATGGGGGAGCTTGATAGCGGACACGTTAACAGTTTTTCTGCTGGCTTTTTCTATTAGATCTATGATCAATCAATTTTGTAGATATTGGTTTACTAAATTAAATTTTTAGATAGTATTGGCATTCAGTGACTTGTTGAACCAAATCAAAAGCGAGGCAGGAGAAAACAAAATAGCCATATGAACTAGGACAAAAGGTAATAGTTACCACTTTATCAAGTGTTTGAGAAGTAGGTTTTGATCACTGGGATCTATCAACATCACTTTCATCGTTGAAAACAGTCTGCACTTTATATATGTATGTGTTTCTCCATTATTGGTTATCTATTTTATTAATTCAGAAGTACACATATAAAATGTCCCAAAATTTTTCAACTTATTTACAATGGCATGCCACTGAAGTTATTAATTAACCTACCTTATAGAATTCTTTGTCTTTTCACTTTAATTAATGCATTTCCAAAATCTAATTCTAACTAAAACATTATGGCAACAATAATTAATAAGCCTAGCTTTTAATATTCTTTGTATTTTCCTTATATATATTTCGTAATTAAATACATAAATTATATGGTAATTATTTTACTAATTCCATATATACATAATAATTAATTTCATACTAATTAACATATCTTTTAGGTTCTTATTAATTCTCTACCTATCTTTAAATAGTTATTAAACAATATTGTTTTCAAAGACATATAATTATATTTTTATTATTTATAAGTAATAACTAAAACAAAGGTCACAAAAAGAAACATTTATATAATATATAGATTAATATATAAATATGTTATGTTACATATATTTTCATATAAATAATATCCAATGTAAATTCAGTATAATAAATGTTAAAAAGTAGAAAATATATAGGACCATATATTTAAATAGTATATACAAAAATTTAGTTATACATTTTCATAAAATTTTGATCCATACAAATAAAAATACATTTGTGCAAATATACGGGTCATATTTTAAAAATAAGGATGATACAATTGATGGTTTATAAGATATAATACAACTACCCAATATAAACTATAAAATTAGTGTGTTTAAAATATCTTTTTAAAAATAATTTAGACAGATAAATGTTTTAAAAATATATATATTATCGCTTATAAAAAATAAAAACAAACACTTGCGCGGATGCGCGGATCAAACAACAAACCTTTCGTTCTTCTTCTATCAAAATTAAACCCATAAATAATTTGTAATAATTTAAATTAATATACTTTCATTTTATTATTTTACAAATTTTAATCCAAATTTTATATATATATAGAATTTGAATAATAATCTTTTTCTTAGAAATGTCATAACTAATTTATTAATTTTGGTATACCATATTAACTCTTACTTCTCAAGATCTAATATATCTTTAATATAAAAATTTATTTTCAATATATAGTATACATAATTTTGTTATATATATATGTTGGGTTTGTTTATATGATACCAAATATTTGTGATACAATAAACTGTTTACATGCACAGAAAAATACTTATTGTAATATAATTAATTTTGATAGAAACATCATTTAGCACAAAAAAAAATTAAAAAGAAAAAATTAATACCCGTGCGACCGCACGGGTCAAGGTCTAGTATTGTTTTGAAACATTGAGCAATTAGGAACTTAATAACAAGAATACATAAGTAAAAAGTTGAGAGAATCACTAGTAAACTGATAATGTTTATTTCATTGCTAACAAATTTAGTACTTATATACTTTGATTTGTAATCAAGTCTCCAGAGTCTATTTTCTGCGTGATGATCTAACCTTTTGAAAACAAAGCCTCATATAGAACCTCATGAAGAGACTAGTTGAGTGAGAGATAAAGGAGATGAGAATTGTGAATCATTAGATAACATAAGGTCGACGAAGGTTCGAGACGCAGCTTCCGTGGGATGACCAAAGCGATCCCAGAAGAGATATTTGGTTCGGTCTGGACAACACTTCGCAATCAGTTGACAATGCATAGCCGCGTTCAATTTCCCACTTCCACAACAAGCTGATGTCACGTTTGTAAAACCTAAAAAGTCATAGAGAAAAAAGACAGGTGGTTTCTTATATAATCTCATGACATGCAATAGGAACGGCTTGATTTGGTTAAGGCTCACGATTGTTGTATGAATTCGTCCTAGTTTCCATTAGTGGTGATAACAACATTAAATACTCCATCATTTCCAAAATAGATGATGTTGAAAGAAGTTTATGATGTTTTAAAATAGATGATGTTTTTTATTTCAATGTAATTTTTAACTTTATCAAAAACTGTGTAACCAATAATATTTTACTGTTTATTTTATAATTGGATGAATAATTTTAAATTTATACTCCCTCCGTTCATTTTTAAAAGTCGTTCTACACTTTTCGCATAAAACAAGACACTTTGTACAATGTTTTTACTATCCTCATTCACTAATTGACGCAAATAGTAGGGAAGTTGAATTTGTTAACTAAAAACAATAGTATAAAGGGTAAAAAAAGTCATTATCATTATATTTTACCTAGTTTTTTGAAAAGCGTTATCTATATTGGAACAAAATATGAGTCTCAAAACGTCATTTAAAAATGAACGGAGGGAGTATTATAATGATGCTTTTAGATTAAAATAAATTTCATGTATTTTGGAAATATGTACCGTAGCGGGCAGGGTTGGAGTTAATGTCCTGCAAGGATTTGAAGTTGTCAAAGTAAGAGTAACTCATTGAGTTTCGCAATTCTTGTTTGAGTTGTTGCAACATCTTTACTAGAGCTTCGTTGTACAAAGAGCACGATCTGTTTGCCTCTTCGTCGCATTCGTGGAGGTCCGAGTCCGTGTCTCTATTCCCCGGTATACAACCAATCTGTGCAACTCCGACTACTAGGAATCTACGTGCTCCAGTTTTGTAAATTCTCTATTAATTAATATAAGTTTTTTAATTAGTAAAACAAATCAATTTCTAAGAGTTCATATATGTAACCATAAGTACTTAGATATTCAAACGTTTATGTTAACCTTCATTTGCTCTTTGAGTTTATCAGCCATTGATTGTGTATATTGTCGAGGATCGTTCTTTTCTCGCATTTTAAATGATCCGTAATAGTCGAAAAGGTCATTGCTGCCTATGACCACAATGAATAGAGATTTTGATAGATGGACTTGTGCTTCGGCTGGTCTAATCTGACCCGTCACTTCGTCATGAATAGATAGCCAATCGTCCACTTGATGTGACAACGGAATAGATTGTCCCTAAACAATAAAAGTAATACAAACTATGGAGTGCAATAATCTTTTTCATTCTTTTCCAAAATATTTAAAATAATATATATATATATATATATATATATATATATATATATATATATATATATATATTTGCACAAATAGTATTAATATATCATGAAAGAGAATACATATGAATAACTCACATGTTTTCTATCGGAACTGTTGAAGATTCCGGCTCCGCCTGAAGCAAAATTCACACCGGTCAAAGCTGCGGATTCTCTCTTTTTGTCTTTAAGTGGGCCTTTTAGTGAGCGATACGGCGGTGGTAAGGACAAACCAAATTTCTCAGCTAATTATTAATCAACCAAAAAAATAAATAGAGTTAAAATGAATCCCTCAAAATCAAAATAATAGTCCCGTATATGAAATTTGGAATGTCATAAAATAGTTAGGAGGATTACATGTATAACTTTTCATTCCATTTATTTTTTAACCACTCATTTTATGATTACTAGTGAATATATAAGGAAATATATTCTCTAAGAAGAATAAAACAAATTTCTGTCTCTAAATAACGGTTTAAATCAAACAAATTAATATATTTAAAACAATATATCAATAACTAATTGTTAGGAGAAAACTTTTCTTTCCATCTATTATTTTAACCAATCATTTTATGATTACTAGTGAATATATATAGAAGAATATTCTCTAAGAAGAATAAAAAAATTTCTGTCTCAGTTACAGTTTAAAATTAAATCACGTAAATATAATAAAAACAGTGTAGTTAAGCACTCCATAGAAGATTAGTGTATAACAGATTATTCCGAGTCTAACGAATTATCTATTTCTTTATTTATTATATATCTTATATATTTTAAATATTTGTGTTTACTTAGAAAATACTTTGATGAAATATCAAAAACTGAATATATTAAAAATGAAATTGGAGAGAACATTGATCACTTGTTTATAGAAAGTTTGATCGTGAAGATGCTATAATTAATTAAGTTATAGTTCACTATGAGGTTAATTGATTTAACTACCTTTGATAGATTTAGATTGCTTTAATTTTTTAGAACAATTTGAATCGGTTTAAAACAATTTAAACCGACTTGAACTGTTTAATTCAAATTCAAAATAATCATTTTGGTTATAACTGATTTACCATATTCACAAGATTTGTTAAAAGTATAGAGAAAAATAAATCATTATACATAACTATATCACTAATTAAATATGTTATGAATAAATAAACATAAAACTGAAGAAAAATTAAATATTTTCCAAATAAGCAAATAGTAAATTATAATATATATATATATATATTATATTTAGGTTTAGAATTTAGGGTATTGTTTTAAGAACTTAAGGTTTTTGAGATTTATGGTCAGTATTTATAGATTATGATTTAGGATTAACGTTTAGGGTAATATTGTTTTATGAATATTATTTTGTGATTTTTAATGAATAATATCTTTAGTGTATCTAATTTCTTTTTGCCAACACGTTCAGTAGGCCTGGGACTTATTATCCGGGATCCGGATTCGATCCGAGATCCGTTCCGAAAATAGGATATCTGGGGCGTCCGGATCCGAATCCGGATAGTAAAATCAAGGATCCGTCAAAACCGAATCCGGATATCTTAATTTTTAGGTCCGGATATCCGGATCCGGATCCGTACTTTTAAAATATATTAAATTTTTAAATTTTATTAAGAATTATATTTGATATATTAATATTTATTCATAAAATTAGTTTTATAATACTATATTTTAAATTTTTAAATATTATATTAATATTTATATTTATAAATCTTGTATAAATATTTAATTTATGTATTATTTTAGAATTTTCCTATTTTTAGAATATTATTTTTTATTTTATTAATTATTTTTATGAATCCAGATCCGGATATCCGCGGATAGTAAGATAATTAGACGGATATCCGGAAACAGATATCCAGAAACCCCGAATCCGGATCCAGATATTAAATCCACGGATCCGGCGAATCCGGATTCGGATACCCCAAGTTTTCCGGATATCCGGATCCGTTCCACCCCTAACGTTCAGGTATCTAATTCTAACAAAACGTGGCCTGACATAAACATGTCAACCATTATTAATTTCATTTCATACCCAACATAAAACATGATAATTTGACACTCACCGATAACATCGGCGGCATTTTTGCCGTTAGAGAATCTTCCGGTGGCTTTCTTTTTAGGAAAATCGACGCCGTTACGTGGATAGTTAGCTTTGGCTATAGAAATTGGTAAGTAATTATTGTTTCCGGCATCAACCAACGAATCTCCAAACACGTATAGTCCCGGTATCGAAGATAGTTTTCCGGCCGCTGCTTCTAAACCGGGAAATGAATCGAACCAAAGTAAACCGAGGAAGAGTAACCAAATGGCGAGGGAGGGTGTTTTGTTCTTCGGCATGTTCTACTTTTCCCGACAAAATTCTTTAATTTGGTTTTGTTTCCCCCTTGGAGTTGTAAGAGAGATGTAGGCCGTCTTCGTCATTATTATTTTTTTGTTTATAATAATAACCTATAATATATAATAGCAACCCTAGATTTTAGTCGGCCAAAAAATTAGCAAACCGAGATTCTGTGTCCGTCATCTTTTTTTTTTTTTATAGGAGAATAGAAGTTAAATTTTACGGTCACGATTGTTTTAATTATGCAACCATCCTATCATCATTGTTTTCCTTCCATTCGTGTGGAGTTGTTTCAATCTCATAAAACAGGAGTATATTCTTTTCCAAAAACTCATAGATCTCCTCTCCTAACGCTTCCCATCTAGAATTTCAGAGTCAATATATCTCCAAATCGAAAAGTACACTTCTATCGCCGTCGAAACGCCAATGAAAAGTATCATTTACAACATCTAAAATCATCTAATTTAGCAAAGTGTCATGATTTTCTGTTCATATGTTTTTCCCAAGCTGTTTTAGTTTCCATAGCATAAGTGTACGGCTGGTTCTGGGTATATATAAAAGGATAATTGGTCTCCAAACTTTAAGGAAACACAAGCGGTCTCACTTCCAAATTATCAAAAGAAAATATGAAGATTAATTAAGAATGTTTACGATCCTTTAAATTTCAAATCAAGCCCAGCACAAGTATTAAGTGCTAACCACAACATTCTCATCTCAAACGTACCCGTCAGCTCCCTCTTATACGGTTTCATTATATTGCTGCATCTATCTACAAAGCCAACGAAACCCCCCAAGATAAGATCAGTCTTGTTTGACTCAGCCTTGTGTATTGGAAGAGATTGCTACTTCAAAACATTTGTTTTTTGGGGGCCCTGGATCCTTGTTCTTTACTGGCCTCGTGTTTAGTCTTTTGCTATTTTAAGAACCAGATCCGTTTATATTACTCGTTTAGCATCGTTTGAACTAAAATCACTGGTAATCTGAGAACAGAAGTTTAAATGTCATTCAAAACATAATCATTTATCCTATTCGATCAAAAGAAGATGTTTTCTCCAAATTTCAACTCTTCTCTTCCTATGTTGAAAATCATTTCAAAACTCAGATCAAATCTTTACAATGTGACAATGGAACAGAGTATAACAACTCGAAATTCCATAGCTACTTTGCTGCCAAAGGCATCACATTCCGGTTCTCATGCCCTTACACGTCCCAGCAAAATGGGCGCTCCTAGAGAATGATTCGTACAATCAATAACTCTATACGCTCTCTTCTCTTCCAAGCAAAGCTTCCTTCGTCGTTTTGGGTTGAGACTCTTAATGCTTCTGTTCATGTCCTCAATCTCCTACCATCAAAATCCATTGCCAACGAAACTCCATACAAAAAGCTTTTCAATAAGCCAGTCTCCTATTATCACTTAAGAGTTTTCGGCTGCCTCTGTTACCCCAATCAAAATCACTCGAATGCTTCAAAACTTTCTCCACGTTCTTCTCAATGCATTTTCTTGGGCTACCCTCAATTCCAACGTGGATATCGTTGCTTTGATTTGAACACGAGAAAGATCATCATATCACGCCATGTGATATTTGATGAAACATCTTTCCCATATCGCGATTCAATTCCTCATTCTGAATCAAAATATGAATTTTTCGAAGCAGACAATGAGCCATCTCCATCTCTAAAGTCGGTTCTCATTAACCCTGCTTCTACTCCTCTTTCTCCGGCAGCTAATGCTCCACCTCCTACGCCAGTGCCAACTCGTGCTGTTCAAAGAGCCGAGGCTCCAAGGCACTCAATGGCAACTCGATCAAAGAGTGGAATTCACAAGCCCAAACAGGTTTTATCTCTTCTCACTCAAAATCAGTCTCCTCTACCAAAAAGCTATAAACAAGCTCTCTCTGACCCCAATTGGAATCCGTCTATGCACTGTGAGTTTAATGCTATTGTTAAGAGTCGTACTTTTGATTTGGTCCCTCGACCTAAGAACACTAACATTGTGCGATGTATGTGGCTGCACAAGCACAAGTATGATGCGCAGGGAAATTTCAAAAACCACAAATCGAGACTCGTCGCAAACGGCAAATCGCAAGAAGAAGGGATTGACTTCTCAGATACGTTCAGCCCTGTCGTAAAACCTGCAACAATTCGAAGTGTTCTTCACGTAGCTTTGGCAAACGACTGGCCCGTTCATCAATTAGACGTACAAAACGCCTTCCTCCATGGCACTCTAGAGGAGACAGTCTATATGTTTCAGCCTCCAGGGTTCGTTGACCACACTAAACCGGACCACGTTTGTAAGTTAAACCGATCTATTTACGGATTGAAACAATCCCCTCGTGCGTGGAATGCTCGTTTTGTGCGCTTCATCACATCACAAGGCTTCAAGCAAAGCAAGAGTGATGCCAGTCTGTTTGTTTACAAAAGAGCCAACGATATCAGCTACTTATTACTCTATGTCGATGACATAATTGTCACCTCGTCTTCATCAGCACTAACTTCATCAATAATTACTGCTATGAAGAAGGAGTTTCCCATGACTGATGGTGGCCTTATAAACTCTTTTCTGGGTGTTGCAGCAATTCACAATGACAAAGGCTTGTTCCTTAACCAAAGTCGATATGCAGAAGACATCTTGATTCGAGCTGGAATGCAAGACTGCAAACCCGTAGCTACTCCAGTGGATTTAAAATCAAAACTTGCAGATGATATTGGCAAGCCAGTGGACAATCCAACTGAGTATAGAAGTCTTGCAGGAGCATTGCAATATTTAACATTCACAAGACCTGATATCGCGTATGCAGTACAGAAAATATGTTTATTCATGCATGACCCGAGGGACTTACATATGCAAGCTCTACGCCGCATTCTACGCTACATACAAGGCACAAAAGACAGAGGATTACAGCTACTTAAACATCAGAAGTTGACCTTAACGGCTTATTCAGATGCGGATTGGGGTGGTTGCCCCTCTACTAGGCGTTCAACATCAGGCTTCTGTGTCTTCTTAGGCGACAATCTTCTGTCTTGGTCCGCAAAACGCCAGCCTACGGTATCCCGATCGAGCGCAGAGGCCGAGTACAAAGGAGTTGCGAACGCAGTGGCTGAAACTTGCTGGCTAAGGAACCTCTTCTTCGAAATGCATTGCCCTCTTCAACACGCGACAATTGTGTATTTCGATAATATAAGTGCCGTCTATCTCTCATCCAACCCTGTGCAGCACCAACGCACAAAACACACTGAGATAGACATACACTTTGTTAGAGAGAAAGTTCAGATGGGACATGTTCGTGTGCATCACATACCAGCTGCGTCTCAGTATGCAGATATATTCACGAAAGGCCTCCCCACCACCTTGTTCAACAGTTTCCGTTCCAGTCTTGGCGTCAGCAAGCTCGATGCTGTGACTGAGGGAGGGTGTTAGTGAACCAAGAATATTCTATTCTGGTTTTGATTTACTCTCCTAGAATCGTGGACATATCCCACATATCTTGTAACTGTATAATCTTTATATACTGATGTAAATCACGTAAATGAAATCAAGGAAACACTTTCACTTTCATGGAGGCGTTGCATATATTGTTTTGGTCACTCTTTACCAAAATTATATACTTCTTTTTTTGGTCAAACTAAAATTATATACTTTATGACTATGTATTTATGATTGTTGCATATATATCTTCTATTTTTATTCGTGCGTACACTAAAAAACAAGGCCATTTTCTACGGAATTCATATTCATGAAGAAATCTTCAACAAATTTTCTACGGAATTAATTTTAATGAATTCTGACAGTTTTAAATTAGTGTAATAGGCGGAGTTAATGAGTAGCATCATTTTACATTTTTCTTTGCCTCTTAATTTGTTCCCTCTCATTCGCAACAACTTTAAGCTCTGATTCCCAAAAAAAATTGTGAAGAACACAGCCAAATCGTTAACTGCAAAGATCTCCGTTTTGTGCAAATGAAGTAAATCCCATAGTGTTTGCAATCTTGCATGCTCATCTGACTATTTAGGTCTATAAAAACTGAGAGAAACTAAATTAATAAAATTTATTTCATTGATATACTTGATTTGTCGTCAAGTCTCTAGAGTCTATTTTCTGTATGATGATCTAATCTTTCTCAACGAATCCCCATATTGACATTATGAAGAAACCAGTTGAGTGAGAGTTAAGGGAGATGAGTATTGTGAGTCATCAGAAAACATAAGGTCGATGAAGGTTCGAGCTGCAGCTTCCGTGGGGTGACCATAACGATCCCAGAAGAGATATTTGGTTCTGTCTGAACAATATCTCGTGATTGGAAGGCATGGAGTATCCGCGTTTAATTTCCCATTTCCACAACAAGCTGATGTCACATCAGCAAAACCTAAAATCACAAAGAAAAAAAGACACCGTTTTGTTTAATTATGTATATATCAACAAAAAATTAGGCTAATATTTTTAGATCAATCTCGTGAGATGCAATACGAACGGTCTGATTTGGTTTTCAGTCTCATGATCGTGGTACGAATTCTTCCAAGTTTTCATTAGAGGTGATAACAATTTTTTGGACGTACCGTAACGGGCAGGGTTGGAGATAATGTCATGTAAGGACTTGAAGTTGTCAAAGTAAGAGTAAGTCATTGAGCTTTGCAACTCTTGTTTGAGTTGTTGCAACATCTTTACTAAAGCTTCGTTGTACAAAGAGCACCACGTGTTTGCCTCTTCGTCGCATTCATGGATTGCCGAGTTCTTCTCTCTTTTCCCCGGCGTGCAACCAATTTGTGCAACTCCGACTACTAGGAATCTGCGTGCTCCAGTATCGTGAATCCTCTGTTAATAATATTTTAAATTAGTAAATCCAATCAATATTTCTAGGAGTTTAATATATATAACCACAATATCACATGTATTTAGGTGCTCAAAGGTGCATGGCTTACCTTCAATTGCTCTTTGAGTTTATCAGCCATTGATTGTGTATACTGTTGAGGATTGTTTCTTCTTCGAAGTCTAAACGATCCAAAATAGTCAAAAAGATCGTTACTTCCTATGACTACAGTGAATAGAGATTTGGACAGATGTATTTGTGTTTCGGCTGGTCCAAGCTGATTCGTCAATTCTCGATGAATGGAAAACCAATGGTTTACTTGGTGTGATAAAGGAATAGCTTGTCCCTGAATCAGTTACAAAATAATGCCAGTTATCGAATCAATACTCCTTTACACTCATTTGCAGATTTTTTAAAATAAGATTAGTATATATCATAGAATGGAATATTTATCTACAAAAATAACTTACAAGTTTTTGGTCCGAGCTGTTGAAGATACCGGCTCCACCTGAAGCAAAATTCACACCGGTCACAGCAGCAGATTTTCTCCTTTTCTCTTTAAATAGGCCTCTCAGTGAGAGATACGGCGGTGGTAACGGTAAACCAAATTTCTCAGCTAATTATTAATCAACGTGAAAAAAAAAGTTGAAATGAATTCCCAAATAATTATACTCTATCGTAGCGTTGCAACAATTTCGAAATATATATCTAGTAATTAGGATTACATGCAACTTTCCGTTTCTGTTTATTCTCGAAATATATTAATAAATATGTATTAATAGCTAAAGTTCAGAAAATATATGAATACTCTATTATTTATTCCTAGTTTTCTGATAATTTGCTAGATCGATTCGGAGTCGCTGCACTGATAACACGTACGTAGCGAGTTTTGGGACAAATATTAATAATTTCATTTCATATGCAAACAATAAATTAATAATTTCATTTCATATGCAAACAACAAAATAATGATAGCGAAAAATGAAAAAAAAAAAGAAAAAGAACACACTCACCGATAGCATCGGCGGCGTTTTTACCATTACTGAATCTTCCGGTGGGTTTCTTGCCAGGAAAATCAACGCCGTTATGTGGATAATTAGCTTTGGAAACGGAAAATGCTAAGTAGTTATTATTACCGGCATCAACCAACGAATCTCCAAACACGTATACCCCCGGAACCGAACCTAGTTTCCCAGTTGCTGCTTCTAAACCGGGAAAATAATCGAACCAAAGTAAACCGAGGAAGAGGGAAAATATGGTGAGGGATGGTGTCTTGTTCGTCGGCATTTTTTTTTCCCGACGAACTTTTTGGTTTGGATTTTGTAACTCCGAGGCTCTTGGAGTTGTTAGAGAGATATAAACTTACAGTGGTTTATATAGAGAGAAGTGAAATGTGAATACTGACTGGAAAAAATCTACAAACTTAGAAAAATCTATCAATAATTCACTAACGATGATGTGAAACGAGGAAAAAATAAAAATTCAAGAAGAGTCAGCTTCTTTTTTTGTCCTTGTCAGACTGATCATGGCTCTATGTGGTATGTCTTACCACTGTTATGCCAATTTCATTTTTGTTACATCAAATCATCTACTGACTTTATAAAATCAAATGCGACATTTATTTTAGAATATGTTAAAAGCATATTTTCACAGCATACGATTAAATATATAAAACGAGTTTGTTTCTGTTCTCTTTGGAAAAAAAAAATTAGCTTCCATGATATGAGATTTTGAAGTATAGTGGGAATGTGGGATTTTAATATTGCGTAAATGCGTGAGGAGTTCATGACTTTATTTTACGTTATTGTTAGTAATGAAATAACACAAAGCTTTCTCTCTTAATCCATTATAACCACAAGGTCCACAGTTCCACAATTCCACATCTAAAGCTACTTCAGTTCATTCTGAAGGACAAAGTATTTTCACACATAAAGACACGCAGTTCATTTATTGCAATTTGAGGTTTGAGTTATCCGTCCACTCTACGGAATCGCCCGGGACATCGATCTTCTATCCTCTATGTTTGATTTTTATGCTCTGTCTTTTTCCATGAACTTTGAAGTAGATTGTCTTGCTAAATCTGCGCTTTGTAATGGTATCTCCTCTGGAGGTTAACATCTGACTATTTGCAGTTTAATTAAAGTATGTGTTAAAAAAAAAGTTATCCGTCCACTTAATTAAATGGCCACTTACTCAGTAGTCCTTTTTGTTATATTTTCATTAATTCGAACATAACTACAATCGGATACACCAAAAATTTAGCCCAAATTTTTTACAGTTAAAACAAATCGAGATAAAAACAATTGGAGCCAACACCCCAAAGTGAGTGTTGGGGATGGATCCTGATCCTCCAACAAGGCCCATAAGACAAATAATTAGGTCTATTTTACTAAGGAACTAGACTTTATCCTTGTATAAATAAAGAGACACTTTTCCTTACCAAGGGATCTTCTTCTCTTCTTAGATATAAAACACATTTAAAGATAGATTTTATAGATTCTAAAATTCACTTTACACTTGAAATCATCTTTGCAATGAATCTTTGATCAATAAAATCACTTTGATCTTCTTCTTTCTATTTGATTTCATGAAGATTTCTCTTAAGCTTCCATGTATTTTCTGAATCCAACAAGCATACCGTTTTTGGTTCAAACAGTTGGCGCTAGAAGGAGGGGGCCAAGGAGATATATCTTCATAGCATATCAAACTTGAGAAAATCTAGATCTAGCTTCACCTCAAACCATGATGGTCTCCGGATAAAGGAAGAAGCTTTTGTCATGAAAGCTTTGTGTCACCAAATACCGACCAAAAAGCCCAAGATCTGCACAACTTATACAAACAAAATCATCGCTGCAAGGGAGCTTCGCAACCGCTGTTCCGTTCCTCCTCTCTCGAAAAGGTTCAACCTTTCGATCCACAAATCAAATCAGAGTTGACCTCCATTTTCCATCTCTTCTCCTCTTCGTCAAGCCTGATCTCTACAACAAAGTCAAGAACTTCTCGGCACCTCGTCACCAGAAGATTCGATGTCAGCAACTCCTTGTCGGGTGGTTCATGCCGGCGCGGAAACCTCGACCGAAGACAAGCTAGGCTTCGTGAGGGTTCTGGTAGAGAGCGTTCATGTCTCTCGGAATGTCTGTCTTCCTCGTACTCCTCTTGGTGATGCGTGAAAACAGAATCTCTGAACCAGACAAAAAGATTCTAGCTCTGCTCCTCTCTCTCTCTCTCTCTCTCTCTCTCTCTCTCTCTCTCTCTCTCTCTCTCTCTCTCTCTCTCTCTCTCTCTCTCTCTCTCTCTCTCTCTCTCTCTCTCTATGCCTCCAGCTCGTGGTTTTAGAGATTCGGCTCGGCTCCAGGCTCGTGGATCAAATCTCTGCCTCTCTCTATCAATCTCGAACTCTATTCCTCGTCACCATAACCATCTTCCGCTTGTCATGAGGTCTCGGAGACGAAGGATCGATCTATGCAATCACTCGGGACAGTTCAGTTGGTCATGATCTTGCCGACATCAAACTCTCCAACAAGGTCTTCTCTGGAGCTCTCCGACGAGCTTCGCAGCTGGCACGAACATGAGAGAAGAAGAGTCCGAGAGGAACAAGCTCATCTTATCCTACAAATAAAAACATAGAGTTGCTTCTTCAGCTATGTACAGATCCGTGCATATGATCTCTAGTGGAAACTTGAGGTTGTGATCGGGAATTTTAAGAGGTGAGAGCGGACTCAGGGCGAGTTAACTGAATTGTGATCTGTGTCCAGAAGCTTCTCTTCATCTCGATTAGTAACCAACTCCCATACCCGATAGGATAAAGTCATCAGCTTTAGTACCAAAACAATGGCAAGCAAGTCTATTTGATCTCCAGCGCAAACTTGTCTCTCTCTTGAACCATAACTTCTCGAATGTGATCGAATCTTCTCTAATAATAAACAACGCGAAAGCTGCTGTTCCACTCAGTAAACAGATCGAAGAGATGCTCCTATCACCACACGGGGCGGGAAACTCCTTCGTCTCTGGTCTTGGTTCAGACACTAGTGTCACTGGTTCTTCTTCTTCTTCTTCCTACAGATGTGGAAAAGTAGGTAAGCACTTGTCAAAGAGAAAAACAATCGAATGGAACCAAAAGCTGAAAGCTTTTGAGATGCTTAGAGCTGCTAGTGAGATGTCTAGATCTAGTTATTACAGCCTTCACATGGAGGTTCTGAGGTGGGAAAGTAACATCACTTTCTGGTCAAGCGGAAACCAAGATGCTGTGAATAAGGAGGAGAAGATTGGTGCTGTTCTTAATCTGGAGGGAGCTCTATCTCTTTTAGAACAAAAAAAATGATGAAGAATCCGACCGTTCGGCGTCTTCGTCAACCGAGCCCCCTTTGGGTCTCTTCTTCCCCTCCTTCTAGCGCCAACTGTTTGAACCAAAAAGGGTATGCTTGTTGGATTCAGACAATACATGGAAGCTTATGAGAAATCTTCATGAAATCAAATAGAAAGATGAACATCAAAGTGATTTCATTGATCAAAGATTCATTACAAAGATGATTTCAAGGCTCTTAACCTTGTGTTCGTGGGTTCGAGCCCCACGGTGGGTGCCAATTGTTTGAACAGAGTTTGGTCGGGTCAAAAAGAGTAAACAAAACTCGTTTGTGGGTCGAACAAAGACGTTTTATTGATCAGGAAATGATGGTTTACACTGATTATAAAAGGAAAATGACGACAGATCGGTGCTCGGAGAGCTAGCCGGGAAAAGGTACAAAATGGCGAGAATGAGAATAGCTAAAACCCTAGATCTAGCCGCTCAGTCTATGTGTGTGAAAATCTCCCCCCTCTTGTCGTTAGCCTTCTCCTCCTATTTATAAGCCTCCATCGCCTCGTAGGCCCTACTGCTTAGGGGTGCCCATAGGCTTTATCTCGACGGGCCGAGTAAACAGGCCGTCGGGTTGAACGTTAGAGCCGAAAACTTTGTCGTCCCCGTTGGCCGGCTAAAATCACTCAGGCGCTGAGCCTGGTGAATCAGCTCGTCGGGCCGAATTGATTTCCCAAGCACGGGCTGAATCCTGCTATTTGGTGAGCCTTGTGGAGGGATGTAATTCATCTCCTATAATAAGTCCCCCCCAGTTCACTTGTGGGCGGCACAGCCGGTCTCAGTGAATTGGAAGATTGGGTTTGGTAAATAGCGGATCCGGTGTAGGTGGACTTGGGGATTCGGTCGCGCCGAGAAGTGGCACTGACCTCTTCGCTTATAATTTTCTCGAGATAAATTGTGATTTTTGTCGCCCGGCCGTTCGCCTGAGACAAGACGCGAATTCTGCCGCTTGTCACTCGCTCGAAGCCGAGAGCGATTTTTGTCGCCCCATCGGTCGCCCGGGACAAAGTACAATTTTTGTCGCCCCATCGCTCGTCCGAGACAAAGTGCGAGTTTTTCGCTCGCCGCTCGTCAAAGGCTGATTGCGACTTTTGTCGTCTCATCACTCATCCAAGATAGATCGTGATTTTTGTCGCCTGGCCGTTCGTTCGAAGCCAGGTGCGATTTTTATCGCTTGGCCGTTCGTTCAAAGCCGGGTGCGATTGTTGTTTTCTTGCTTTTCTTGGAGTGGGGAGGTTTGTTTGGCTGGTTCACTGGTTTGACCTAGGTTTGATGTCGATCAAATTCCAATTTGAACCGGATCGGGTTCCGGTTCGGATGAGAAGCGGAACCGTCACGGGTTCGTGAATGATATTGAGGCCCAATTAGACCTCTTTAGGCCTAATGATTGTGCTAGGGAAGCGCGCCTCCTCTTTTTGCTATAAATAGGTGGCCAGCCTCTGCCTTCTTCACTCTTCTCTGCATTCTCAGGTATTTTTTTCTCTCTCCCTTCTCTTTAATATTTGTTTCTCTCTCTAAATCCGCCGTAAGATGAATCGCACTATTTTCCTTCTGTCGTCGACTGTTCCAAGGAGTAAACCCGGGAAGATGCTGCCGAAGAGTCGGTTGTCGTGCGAGGAGAAAGGGAAAGCTTTCGCCGTCTCGTCGAGTCCGATGAAAGACGTGACGGCGAACGCGAGCCCCTTAGATGATTTTAGCTTACTTCACTGTGACGCCTTGAGGGATACGGAGAATCTGAGTTTGGACCAACGTCTTTTAGTCGCTGATGCTCACAATCAGTTTCGCGAGGATAGGGATGACGATAGTGAGGAGAGCGATTGTGGGGACGATATTACCGACCGAGAGGGTTCGGAGAGCGATGACTCGGCCGGTACAGTATTGAACCAGCGGGTTTCGAGGAGGAATATCTGTGGAAAACGCGTTGATCTGGAGGACTGCAGATCCGTCTGCTATCACCCGGGCGGGATATTTGAAGAGCTTCCTGCTCTCGCCCCTCACATGATGCGTGATCCGAGGGTCGAGGAGCAGTCGTGGGGAAACGTATTCGGTTCCTTCTCTACTCACAACAGCGTGAGGAAGCTGCTGAGAGAGTGCAGAGGGGCCGGTGTGACGTACATCAACCCCACAAGCGAGAAACGGCCGTGGTCGCCTCCCGTAGGATATCAGTGCTTCTACAAGTCGTACTTCCAGAAAGATACGAAGCTCTGGTTCCTGATACCTCGATTGGTCACATCTTATACGTTTTGCAGAGGTGTGGCGATTAGTCAATTCCTAAACGGGTCGTTCCGTATTGTTGTTGCGCTGATGGTGATGGCGGACGAGATTGACATCTCGATGAGTGTGAGGATTTTCGAGGAATTGACTTTCCTGAAACCCATGCCTCAGGGATTATTTTCAGTGAAGATGCAGCCGAGCTAAAAAATACTTACCGGGCATCCCAACAAGATGAAGCATTGGCAATGCTTATATTTTTATCTTAAGTCGGACGAACATGCGTTCGAAGAGCCGTCGAAGGACGACTTTTGTGTCCTTTGGGACAAAGAAATTGGTAGATCGTAGTTGTCGATGATTTTTCTTTCTCACACTGTTGTTAACCGGATCTCGTTTGCTTTTGCATTTCGCCACCCGAACACGATCGCATGCCCGGAGGATTTTTTCGAGCACGTTCAGGCCATCGCCGTTGGCCAGATCTCAGTCTTGATTGGATACGTCGTTTCCAGGTACGTATTGAGAGAAGTACTTCAGCTTCTTTATCTTCTTTCCTCTTTTTTTGTTTGTGGTTTATGTCATTCCCCTTACCGGTTATTCTTGTTGCTCGATGCAGCTGATTTGTTGTCTAACCAGTGGTCTTTGCAAAGTTCCGGTAAAAAGCGTTTTGTCGCTCTTCACCAGGAAACAACAGAAGATTCTAGACAAAGCCCGAGAGATGGATAGATTTCCCGACCTTAGCGCTCTTCTTCAAGGACGGCTTAAGCTTTTGTCAGCCAAGAAGCCGAATGCAGTCGACGGGGCGGACCCTGCTGGGTCTAAGGTTGCCAACTCCTCTCTCAGTGTGATTGCCAGCCCGGCCGACAAAAACGACGATCGTGAACCGGTCACTGCCAAGTCTAAGAAGAAGAAAAAGAGGAAGAAGCCTGTCGAGGAGGAGCAGGAGTCTACCCCTGCGGAGGAATCTGTTCCTCCTGAGGGATCTCCCAAGATGCCAAAGAAAAAGAAGGAGGGGAAGATTGGTGCTGTTCTTAATCTGGAGGGAGCTCTATCTATTTTAGAACAAGACATGATGAAGAAACCTTTTCTGTCTGTTTTTAGGGGAGATCATAACGACACTGTGAAGTTCTGGTTTCTCAGGCTTGACAAGAACCTAGAGACTTGTTTGAAGATGAGAAGAGTCTGATTCTTCTTGTATCCTCGATAACCACCTCCCAAGAAGCCACCACCTGTTGCTCCCTGCAACTCGACGAAACTCAGCAAATTCTTTGGCTGCTTCTGTTTCCTATGGCAAGAAGGAAACACTGAAACATGACCAGTTCGATGTCTCTTCACGGTTAACTAATGGTCATCTACTTCAAAAGAAAAGTCTCATCTCCAACAACTTGTCCTCAAAGATAAATGCTTTACAAACTTTATGAGTTCTTGTTGATTGCTGTATTGTTTGCAACATGTGTATATTGCTTAGTGATTAATAAATTACTACTATCATATGCCACTCGTGAACACTAAGTAAAAACAAGTTTGGTTGCTTATCATTTACACAAAGCTTGGTTATTTCTTTTGGTTAACTTGATCTGATCATCATCATGTTTTTTTGTGAGACAGAGTAAATTGCCATTGTTGAACCAAAAAGGAAAAATCAGAACCGGGGACAATGCAAAGTCCTCAAGCCACCTCGTCACAAAGACGGCTGGAAGCGCGAGATAAAACCATCTCGGCAATCGAGCTACTTATCTATGGACGTATTAAAGCTCCACCATGGACAGCTTATTGACGACTTGAGCTCCGACGTCAACAGAGATCCACTCATCTTCACAAGATCACTATGTGAGACAGCTTACTGCTCTTATTCGAAGTTCTTCAGTAACTCGGCACCGGTTCGATCTCAGCAGTCTCGGTGTGATCTCGCCAACATCTTACATGTTGACCACACCAGTCACGGCAACATGCGGATCAACAAGACAACTCGACCCATGGCGATTTGATTGTGACGGTTCGTTATGACGGTACTTCATGATGATGTCTATGGCGACTTATCCTTGGCAGTTTGTCGATTGACGTTTCATCCATGACGACTCGTCCGGGTGGTTCAGAACACTGTCCACACAGATCGTTCGCGCAATCATCCCCGGAGCAAGAAGTCCGATTCGAACCAGAAGTATGTCGATGACAGCTCACCCAGGACAGTCCATCCATGACACTTCGTTTATGACAACCTAACCATGACAGCCCGTTCATGAAAATTCGTCTGCGGCATGAGTATGTGCCTAGTTCATTGTCTCATAAACCCTATTCGTAAAATTCGCAGAGATTGATTTCATCTCTCTCTACGAACTGGGGGACTTACTGTTGAGGATGGATCTTGATCCTCCATCAAGGCCCATAAGACAAAGAATTAGACCCATTTTACTAGGGAGCCCTAACCTTTATCCTTGTATAAATAAAGAGACACTTCTCCTTAGCAAGGGATCTTCTTCTCTTCTTAGATCTAAAACACATTTTTAGATAGATTTTATAGATTTTAAAATTCACTTTACACTTGAAATTATCTTTGTAATGAATCTTTGATCAATAAAATCACTTTGATGTTCTTCTTTCTATTTGATTTCATGAAGATTTCTCCTAAGCTTCCATGTATTGTCTTAATCCAACAAGCATACCGTTTTTGGTTCAAACAGAGAGGACTTTTAGTTAGGCTAATGTCAGTATAAAAATGATGAAATAAAAGTTGTAATGGTATTGTTGAGAAAAAAAAATTGTAATAGTATTATTTTATTCTTATTTTTTTGGTCAAACATTTTATTTTTTCTTGTTGATATATAATTAGGTTAAATCCTATATCGAATTCCACAATAATCATCGGAACATGCAAAACGTACGATATCATTGTTGCCATTCTAAAATATACATTGACCAGGTAGACATCTAACGATGGAAGTCGAAAGCAGCTAGGTATTTTGTTGAGAATCAAAGAACCTTCGGTTGCCATTGATAAGCTTCAAGAACCACAGATCGAGCTTGAACCTGAAGAACACATCGATATGACCCGGTTCCCCGTGTTAACTAACGGGTATATCCGGTTAGGATCTTGCGGTCCCCAACTTCGATAGATGAGCCGCCTCCGGCGTGGTTTTACAATGCATCACTCACCACAGATTACATACCAATTGGTTTACAAGGAAGAAGAAGAAGAAGATGAGAAAGTAATTGAGAAACCCTGAGAAACCCTAACCCGAAAGTATCAACCTTTTCAATACTCTCTGAGCTCTCTCTGACACAATCTGTTTCTCTGTCTCTCTTGCAGTCACACTCCAACGGAAGAGACGAGATTTTTATCACCGGACTCGCACACAAGAAGATAAATTTATAACTCACGTGTTTCTCACGTGAACCACTAAAGCTTCCCTCTTTGAAACCTTCTTGTTGGAATAGAGTGTTTGGCACATGAGACGGGTTCTTTCCTTGTGTCCTTCTATGTTTTCTTCCTTCCTTTAAAGTTCTTCTAGTGAATCTATAAGACGGAGAATTATCAGGGAATTTATTCTCTCTCGACCCTTGCGACGCTCAAAGCGATAAGAAAAAAGCTCAGTTTCTGTCAATTCATCCGGCCGACGCCGGCTCCAGCGTCAGTACGTACTCTTTTCTTTTGTTGTTTTTGAATTCCGTGTCATAGTTTATTATGTCAATAAGTATGGTTTCGTCAAAATCATCATCATCGACTTGTTATCTAATCAAGCGACATGTCTTCTTGTTATGATGTCTCTTCTCTTCCGGTTACTGGTATGTGATAGATCCGTCATGGAAAATGAATTTTCGTTTGTTAACGGGTTTATTGTGCGGATATGGGTTGGGATCAGATTTTTGAAAAATCCAGTTTCTCCCTTATCGGTGAGTATATTATCTCCTTAATTGTTGAGTATCATCTTCGGACAAACAGAATTCTGGGATTCTGGGTTGTTGGTGTTTTTCCGTGGCTGGTTTGGCACAATGGTTTATCACTTTATGCAATTTTTTAAAAGGATTGCTAGTTCTTTGGGACAAAAAATGAATCATAAACCACCATGGTTGTGGAGAAGATTTCGGATGGTATATGCACTTAACAGTTAGAGGTGAATGATTGCAAGATTTCTATTCCAGAGAGTTGTTCTTCATCTTTATTGGATAATAGGAGAAAAAGAGAAGCCTGTATGTGAAGATATGAAGTGGAAAAAAATGGAGTCAGATGATTATCAAAGTCAATACGAGAGGTATCTCAGGTTTTGGATAGAGATTACAACAAAGCATGTTATCTCCTGCAGCGGAAGTGTATGGAATAGGCAACTATGTAACAGATGGATCGTGCCTTCTGATCTATTAAGTGATAAAAGACGTTGGATCACAATGGATGATAGCCGAACACAAGATCATATAAAACCGAGAACAACGATAAAAAGTTAGCGAATCAGTCTATCCTGCAAAATGAGTTAGGAAGCATCGTGTTATTATTTTTCTATCTTCATGTTCAGCTTAAAAATGTATTTGTTGTATGTTTCGATTCTGATACTTTGTTAAATCTCGGTTGATATTAATAAAATTAAGAAGTTATAAAAAAAAATTTCTTCTAGTGAATCAAATCCAACATATTTGATCTCTGGCACAGATACAGAAGAATTCTTCACCCTTCTAACTCAATAGTTTGTAATATTTTCTTACTAGTGTAACTTTTCTTCTTATCATATTATTACAAATTTTTTTAGTCAAAAGAAAAATTATTACAGTTTATGAAGCTACATAGTGAAATTAAAACACACGGGTCCATGTTTTCTGAACATTGATTTGTCTAGTTTCGGCTTGAAATGAACGAAATCAAGTCACTGTCATGTAAGCTTAGTCCCCACTATGCAGAACTGCAGAGAAACATAAATAGATGGCCTGAATTAATTGAGTACGTTCACATAAGGAAAAAAACAATAGTCAAGCACCTTTTTCTGTATTATACAGACAATCTTTTTTTTTTCTGTAAAACAATTTTTCAGATAATCAAACATAAATCGTTGCGCACATCAATAAGATTAATGTTACTATAAAACTCAATACTATTGAAATTCTTCATTCCTAAAAATAAGATTACCTGAGTTTTAATCTTGTTCTAAAATGAATTTTGTACATTAATGTTTTTCCTTAGAAGATAAATCAACTAATTATATTCATTTTTACAATAATTTATTCAAATGCAAGGTTTTGGGTAAAATTAAATTTATTTTTCTAGAAACATGAATGGTTAAAAAAGAGATGTGAATATTCGGTAAATGGGAAAGGTTTAACTACAACAATTAAGAAAAAATAAAAAATAAAAATTCTAACAGTACAGATGACTAGTAAAATAGAGTAAACACTAAACACGTAATGATTAGAAAAATGTGTATTTATTGTTTCTTGATCTCTGTTAACATCCAAAACATCCAATATTTGAGAACAGAGGGAATATAAAATTGCATTTTTGAAAGCAAAAAAAAACGGTAACCTCACAATTATGCATGCATGACACATTGTCCCGTTGCTTGACACGACTTTTTGTTTGTGACTTATGAATACGTATATTCATTCATTCTCGACAGCTTTTTTTTTTTTTTTTTTTTTTTTTTTTTTTTAATTTAAATATTATATTAAATTTAAAACCCGATGAACGGGGATACAATGATGATTACAGACTCGATTTCGACCAAAAGTTTATCCAGAATCAAATATCATAAAACTAGTTTCGCATCAACCACCTAAACCGACGCTTTCCGCTAGCCAATTCTAAAATCACTAGATAACCGATTCCCGTTCTCAACTGTTGTCGTTTACCCCCGTGAATGGTGGGTTTAACCTCATTTCTTCGGCTGTCGGAATCCCCGGGACGACGCCTAAGGTAGCTGGGTTTCGGGATCTCGTCAAAGCCTATAATCTCCATGTTCCATTAAGCGCAAGACAGTCAAATGAAGAGGGGGTTACGAACAGCCATACCTAATGGCGAGCCACCCGCAACAAGACTATACACCCTCGCCAATGACGACGCGGACAGACCGGTACAAGCTACACAGGACCAAACCTCCTGCGAACAGAAGACAATCGCTGGACAAAGCTGAGCACCTGCCAAAACCGCAAAGGACAATGCAAGAACCGGGTTGAAACACCACTACTTCCTGACCGTTGAGCCTCTAAACCTGCACAGAAAAGACTAGCTACACCACCGAACAAGACCAAGTGAGCTTGCGAGGCGCTGGGATGTGAGCATAGACCAAGGGCGACCACATGACGATCAACAACTCGGAGAACCGCCACACCACTTGAAGTCTTCGAAAACCGAAGAGCAATTAACTGAGCTGTTAGATTCCATCTCCGAAGTCGACAGAAACAGAACAAATCGAACACCAGAAGACTCCACTCCAAACACAAAAGCCGTCGCTCTTGCTCGGAGGTAACGAGAGAGGAAGCAACGTAGAGGAGTTACAAAGCGAGGAGGCACCACGAGCAGCAACCAAAGAGCCATAGACGACCACATGTCGAGCTACTCGCAGAAACCTACGCGAACCTGAACAGAGCCCCGTACCATCCCGCCTGCGTACTAGGAGTCACGGCTCGCCTCCGTGTTAAAGGGAATCACCGGAGCACACTTGACTGCGGTTGGGTAGACACCGATGCTCGACGACGCCGCCAAGAACCTAAATGTCACCGCCGGAGTCACTGGGACACCCAAACAGGCACAACGGAGACCCTCCGCCGAACCATCGAGAAGACCAAGCCGCTCCTCCTCCGCGCTTGCAGTGAATCCGGAGTAGATCTAGATCTGAAAATTGATCTAACTCCTTAACCCAAAAAGCCGACTGACGCCAAGAACCAGCACTCCACAACCTCGCCGAGAATCCAGAGAAAGATACGCCGCCGTCAGAGCCATAACTCGTCGCGAGCGAGCACTTCCCGGAGCGACGTTCAAACCCAGATTCACGAGCATACCGGAAGAGAGTAGTGAGACGATGGCGCAGCAAAGACGAAAAAGGCTATAGGCCGACAACGGGACCGCCGGCACCGGCACGCGCGCGTACGCGCCTCCGGACGCCGGAGGTAAATTGATTTGAGCTTTTGATCGCGAGAGAGAAGGCTGAGAGGAGAGAGAGTACAAAGCATTCTCGACAGCTTTGTAATATCTATACTATTAAAAGAGAAAAAGTTCTAAAAAATCTACTTATACAAAGTTGTTGCACCTATTTAATTTTGACTCAATCTATTATATACAACCAATTTTACTTATAAACGTAATGCATTATAATAGAGCCGATCAAGATAAGAAACCAACGACTATTGTTTCTAAAACCAAACATATCATAAATGTAAATTTTACGACGGCATACACCAAATTAATTGCGTTTAATGTTCTTAATTATGTAATAGGATAGACATGCAATATTATAACCTCTCAGCTCCAGCTCCCATTGCAATTACTTGACATGCAAACATATTTATGTTATATATGATTAAGTGTATCTTTGATAGAAAAGTACTATGGATTCTTTCTTTAAGTGTTTCAGAAATGAGTTCTAAAAAACAATTTCACAGTTTTGTTAAATATCTCAATGATCGGAAAATGATTATCTAAAATTACATTGTTATTAAATTTCGAATACTTTACATAAGTAGATTAATATTACATTTTCAATTGAGATATATGAACAACTATATTTGAAAAAGAAAATCATATTTTTAAAATTTGTATATCTCCTCAATCATAGGAACCACTATATTTGAAATCTATATTTATCAAAAAATTATATTTTTGAGTTATTTTTTTTGTTTTGGTTCTGATTCACTGTGGTTCTCCGTTTATAGTTCCATGATGCTGAAATATTTTTTTTTGGTTATAATTTTCACAATAAAACGTCATAAAACGGGTTATAACCTATAAATACAAATAAAGCTTTGCAGTATATATTCCAAATATTTTCCTAAACTCAAATGGTAAGTATCGGATATGGACATATCAGTTCAGGTATTTAGGACTCATAAAGATTCGAAATATCCAAAAATCTGAAAATACTCAAAACACGAGCAAATACTTGAAACTCCAAAAAAAATATCCGAAAATATTTAAATACCTAAAATCCAAAATTTTATTCGAAATCTGACCCGATGAACCGAAAATACCCCAAATTTTATCTGAATATCCAATTTTTTCTTTAAAAATTTGAAATTTTACTGAAACACAAAACCATATCTGAAATTTTACCTAAAACTTAAAAAATATCTGTAATACCGGAAACATATTTGAAATACCAAAATATACTTAATATACACAAAATAATTTTGATCAGGTCTCGAGTAGAACCCGAACTCAAACAAAAACTCGCGGGTCCAAAAGAAATACCTAATAGGTAATTTTCTCTGAACCCAGACCCAAACCAAACCTATGTTTTTTAGTCGGTTTCAGTTTGTTTTTGGTCCGGATAAAATGTCTAGGCTTTAGAGAAAATTATATAAATGTGTACATATAAATCTCAAATAAACTACTCATGGAATATATAATTTTCAAGAATACTCTTCTTCAATATAATACGACTTCTTATTATAATATAATCCCAAAAACCCGCGCTTTCGAAGCGCGGGTCAAAATCTAGTCTTTAGATATTAAAAGAGAAGTCATGACTTCTTTTATGTATGATATTTTGAAATGGACTCTTTCTTAGAAAATCATTTACATTAATATTTTTAATTTGCATAATCAAATCCTAACATTATATTAATTCCTTCATCAAATAAGTAATAGAAATAACAGACATATGTAACTGAACTATTTTAACAAAATCATAACATCTAACATGATCATATGTATACATTTAGTATACGTTAAACATACTCATTTTGTAGTTGTTTATTCTAACAAAAATAAAAACATACATATATATTTAATTCTTGATCATTTCATTATGTAACTTATTATTCAAATAGAGACTGGCTTTCTTGGTTCATATTATTATAGAAAAATCGTAATTATCATGGTGTATCATCTTGTAGTATCATACTATAGCAAGTTTTGTACCAAAATAAAAAATAAAATAAATACCGTAGCAATTTCTTGATTACTATTCATGGTGTATACCATGAACCAAATTAATAATGAAAAACTATAGGACCGGTTCGTTTAAATAATTTATAAGTAAATCAAAATCAGACATAACCGGTAATAATAAGATTGACTGCATTTTCTGAACCTAACCGGTTCGTAATAAGTTGGACTGTATTTTCTGTACCTTCCCTCATATATTTTTTGAAAAGCATTACAACATTTGAATGATACTATCTCTTATAACTTGAATGATTTTAACTTGAATGATTTTTAGAATCTTTAGAAAATATGTTGGTTCATGTAAATATTACTATACTTTTCATTAAGCTAATCATCAAATTAATTCTTAATGTATAAAATTAATTTCTTCCTTAAATAAAAATCACGAAATTATCTAATACGATTAAAATATTTAACACAATTACTGATTATAAATAATAAATATTTAATAATAATGTGTGTATCATCTATCGTTTTTATTTTTTTTTAACAATATGTATTAAATTTATTAAAATGATAGATGTTAAAGCAACACGAAATGAAAATATAAAATTTCTTTAAAAAGTATTCTTTCTATAGTATAACTTAATTTTAAATGGTTTGTATGCAAACTGTAGAAATTAAAAAAGAACATATTTTGAAGGAGAATTTGTATTTGACTATTTCAGATTATGAATGTATCATGGTCAGCTCGAAAAATATATTAACATTTAATAACAATGTAAACTGTATAAAACAAATCGTTATAATGTCAAATAAAAAACATAAACAATAAATTATAGAGTTCTACGATATAGAACACGAAAGTGTAAAACATATATTCGAAGCGTTTACAATAATATCAAAGTAACACATTTATAAAATGAATTAAACATCCGCGTAGTTGTGCGGGTCGAAATCTACTTATATTTATCTCACAAGTTTACATGACTGTGACTGTAAAATACACTAGAATTTGATCAGATTTTGATTTTTGTTTTTTTTTAAAGAAATTGTTTAAAAATATTTTTAAACATATAGATTATTTGGATATTTTTAAATTCCTATGAACCTATTCGGATTCGGAAGGATCGGACTCTAACCATGTCCGAGAATTTATACTATCCGAATGAAATTTAATTTTAAAATCCAAAAAATCGATTAGGTATTTGGATGTCTATGTCTAACTGATACTGTAAATTAAATTTTTTTTATAACCAGTTTATATTTTTGTTACAAATGAATAATTTCATTCAAACCTGTAAAATTACTATGGTTAATACATAAAATAAATGATGTCGGATTATTATAGTAAATACAATTACTGAAATAGTTAGGAAGAGTGAAAAAAAAGAGGATGGAACAAAATATTGAGTTAATTCGCTTAAAACCAACGAAAGATAGTGATATTAGGAGAATGCCAAAACAGTGAAAACTCAGATGTTGTTGCAGTGTCAGAACATACAAAATTACCTTCAGAGCCCTCGCAAAAGTTTCTTCTAGTTTATATGTTGTAGGTTTATAGATAGCATGGAGATCTATTAAAGATTTTCTGGAGATATTATAAAGATTTTGTCAGAACAAATTCAACCATTTAATTCATAAAAACGAAAAATTATATTTTTCTATCTCATCATTGGTGGTTTCTATTTTCACTTTCTTCTTCTGTTTCCTTTTTATTCTCCCAATTAATCTAAACAAAATCAAAGAAAATATGAGTTCCAAACAAGATCATGAGTTCATAAGTTTCTCTATTTTTGTTTTATTTTTTTCTTCTACATAATCACTTGATCACACCCAACCACTCATCACGACAATCCCAAACAAGCTTAAGAGTTCTCTCTCCCAGAGGTCATCCTTCAACATTTGAAGATTCATCGAGTGACTCTCCAACGATAAAGATAAAGACGGTAGCGGCTCCGAACTAGTTTGCGCACAAACCGAGCAGAGATCCCATGTCGTGTTCATTACAAATAAAAATGTTTTCATTCTGCAAACTGTTATTTTTGGGAACAGAGCCACCGCAAGCAATTTCAGTATCGAGGTGTGAGTAAATTTTTAACTTGGATAGTTTACAAAATGTGTATTTTTCTTTGGTCTTTGATAAAGATACAATTTTTTTTCAGGAGATGGAGATGGTACACCCTGTTCGTCTTTGGAAAGGTGAGTGGAAAAATAATGGTCAAAATGAATGGCATCTGCCGAATGAAATCAAAGGTGACATGTGCCACTTAGATATAATTTATGTTAGCCGGTTAGAAAGCATAATGCAAATGTTACTTATAATTATAACCGGAAAATAATATTGCTAACCTGTTAATTGTCTATTAGCCGGTTAGATAGCATAATGCTGCTACTCGTTTGGACTTAGCCTCTAGAACAACAATTGGGAATATTTTTCTAACACCACAAGAGCAAGAAACTTCAACAAACTATGATAAGGCTGACATTAGGATGTGGATAGATGGGAAAATGGAGAAAGAAAGCAGCTGCAAAAAGGATGGACACATCCTTGGAATTAAGTGAGAAAGAAAGTGGGTGTTGAATGTAGGCCTGGGCATCCGGGTCCTCGGGTCAGATTTGGATCGGGTCATTTTGGGTCCGGGTCCTTCGAATCTTAGAGTTTAGGACCCAATAGGATAATTTGAAATTCTCGGTTTGAGGTCGGTTCGGGTCTTGTCGGGTTCGGGTCGGGTCGGGTCGGGTCTTAAATAGTTGGACCCAATAGGTTAATTAAAATTTACCGGTTCGGGTTCAGTCCGGTTTCGGATCGGGTTTGGTTCGGGTCTTGTCCAAAAAGACCCAAAATACACAAAAAATACTTGAAAAAATTTAAATATCCAAAATTTTATCCAAAATCTAATCCGGAGATATGTAAAATACCTGCAATTTTTATCTTATTATCCGAATTATATATTTGAAAATCTAAAATTTTAATCTAAACCAAAACTATTCCCAAGAATTTAAATCTAGAACTTAAAAATATCCATAATACCACAAATATATTAAAACACCCATATATAGCTAATATATACTAAAAGTTTCGGGTATTTCGGGTACCCGTCGGGTTCTCGGGTTCGGGCCGGGTCGGGTCCAAGACCCGCGGGTCCTCCACAACAAGACCCAATAGGGAAAAAACATCGGTTTTGTTTCTACCCGGTTCGGATTTTTTTGGATCAGTTTCGGATCGGGTCCTCGAGTCCGGGTAAAATGTCCAGCCCTAGTTGAATGAACGTGGAGCTGGAAAACCAATGTTGCATACTAATGTTATATATTAGTCTATATTTAAGAGTCAGGGCGGTGGGTGCAAGATTTTGAAAACGGTTATGAGAAACTGTATCCGGGTTTATTTTGTTTTTGGAGTGTTAAACTATCATGTAACCATCTATTTCATCTTGAGATTGTAATGGGAATTTCGAAAGTGGTTATATGATAGTTTAGCTAAGGGTTTGAGGGGTTTTGGATTCTTAAACTATATTGTAACTGTTTGTGTAAGATAAAGCACTTTATGAAAATGATGTTTGTCGAAGTGTTATGCATTAACCAATAACATTTACTAGAGGCTACATAACTTGACATGATATTAAATGTAAGACAGAATTATTAGTCAAATTCTGAAAGGACGAGATTGAAAATATTAACAAACTTGATGTTAATTTAAAGGATTTTAGATGGTATAGACTTTATTGGATGTGTATTAGCATGTTGGCGGTATGATCTATCCTTAAAATGTGCCATTTATATTTAAAGACAAATGTCTTAGTACGGTAGCCCCTTCCCTCGTAGATTGCCATCAAAGGATTCTTTGGAAATACATAACGAATTTGTCTTGCTACTATATTTTTTTGACACCAAATGTTGACATAGCCAGCTAACATGCTTTCTTAAACACGTAGAATGGCAATACCTCACACTCATAATATAATTATTCTTAATTACAAAATATGTCAATTATACATATAGCTGGCTAAGATAAGGTTCTGCAGTGTATATTTTCATTCATATGAGCATATACATACTGATGTCAATATTCTTAAAAAAGTAAACACATTTTGTACATTTAAAACCACAAACATGCTATATGATTTCTTAACTCCAGCTATATACAACTTTGCATGGTCAATAAACTCGTTTTAAATATTTAATTCCATGTGGCCCAATAAATATTTAAGTAACCAACTAAATATTTTTAAGTAGCCACTTGAAATCATATACTTGTATGATTTCAATATCTGACCCATCAGTCTACTTATATTCATAATTCTAAAATTTACCAAATATATATATATATATATAGTTGGCTAAGCTTGAAGAGTTAACTTGTATTTGTACGACCATAATATAATTTGGCTGGCTAAAAAGGATTTTGTATATTCGTGTAGACTAATTCCATATTCATCTTGAATATAAATCTAGATCTCAGCTCCAAATGTTAATCAGCTAAATGCAATCATACACATGTACAATGTCAATATCCTACCGATATTCGACAGTATGCTCAGTACCAAATTTGTCCAAATATACATATCTGGCTAAGAGGATGAAAACATCAAGAGTGTACGACAACAAATATCTCGTTTCGCAAATAGTATATACAGTATATGACCAAAGATATCCGGAAACAAAAAAAGTTATCCCATTCATATGGAGGTTCAATTTGTGTCCTGAAAGGATTCATCTATGGGAATTCAACATATGGAGGCCCAATTTTCGAAACCTTGAGCTGTCTGGAGATAACAAAACGACCAAACCTACCCGAGAAAGAGGGCTTATCGGCAATCTAGACGAGTTTACCAAACGGTGATATAGGAATGACATATACTTCTTCGACGTCTAGGGCTTTGATAATATGTCTGATTTTGCATGGTTTGTGCTACTGTGTGACTCTAACTCCGACTGGTTCATCATCTAAAGCAAGAATTCTATTAGAAATGGGACATGGGGGACACCGTTTGCTTCCATTGAATCTGTTGGCAACAGTACCAAAGTTTTTGGATTTGTAAACGGTGATATATGGAAATATAGAGGGACTGAGAATTTCACAGTTAATTGCAAGAATTTTGGAGGAGAAAGAGAGATGAAGAAGGTTTTCAAAATTCAGAAAAAGGATATAATTACATGGAACTAGCAAAGGTGCTTAATGTGATTTAAGATAAAATCTTCGAAGACATGGGTACATAGGTAAAATCTTCAAAGATCTTTAGGAAGATATGGTCTATTAAACAATCTACGCTGGTTACTCATTAGGGGTAACATGGTCATTAAAAATTATGAGCAGTTAGGGTATAGTGTCTATTGGCATGGACCTAATTACGTTTTATATCGTTGGTAGGGAATGCAAGTTTTCTAAAATATTTTAAAATAAATAATTTATGATTTATACTTTTTAATAAATGATGTATAATTGATTAGAGAAAACAATAAGTGAAATGATTAAAATTAGTTAAAAAGAATGAAAATCTTCAAAAAGGTATTTAAAAATGGGACAATTAGAAGATTGGGCAACTTTTAAGTTTGAATTAGAAAATTGGGCAAGCCCAAGTTTTAATTAGGTTGTTGGACAACCTAGTAGGAGAGAGAAGAAAAAGTGGACAATTTTAACCTTTTTGCCTAACAATCTTGAGCTGGAAATCGTGGGACCAGACTGTCTTTTGCCCACAAAAACTTGCCTCAGGATGACCGACACACGCGTCCTGGATGTGCGTGTAATAGACACATTGAATATTATATTATTTTAATTTCAGAAGGAAACATGCTTTTGGGCTTCGTTTTTGGGCTATTTGACCCCAAAACATGAAGGCCTTATATGTTCTTATTTTTCCCGGGAAACAACGGCTCGAAGGTGAACGAATGACCATTAATGACTGGTGACTTTGGAAAACATGTGTTTTACTTTAATTTATTAATTAAAAACAGGGCAAAAACTAATTATTTAATACACAAACGTACGAACCCTATCTCTTTGCTTGTCTCCTTGTTGAGGAGTAAAATCGGCTACCGAACAAGGGAACTTGAGTTAACGATTTTGGAGAACTACGCAGCGAATTTTTACACACAGAGGCATGAGCTACATCCGATATGATGAGAGAGGAAATGGTATGGCGGATGGTGGGTCTGCTGTATCTAGCATCGAAGGTAAATCACATATAAGCCGTACACCCATGCATTTATGACATCATAGTTATGGCTGAAATCATTTATTACAGATTTGTGTTCGGAATTCAGGTGTTTGTTTGTATGAAACTATATTTATTGCTTCTGATTAGCACATTGAATTCAAAAAAAATTTAAATTCAATTTTTGTAGGTGTTCACGATTCATACATCGTTGTAATCTCTGGACGGTGGATTATGTACGACACTGGTGACTGGGATTTTAAACTTGATAGCGACCGTATGGGGCTGTCTATGCGAAGTTGATAACTTCTGTTGAAGGCTTGAAGCGGGCCATTATTGAGTCATACGGTCTAGTTGGAATGTCTGTTGTCGTTGAGATGTCATATTGGCTTGGTGAACACGGATCTTGTGCTATTGGTGAAAGAGAAGTTCCTATTCAAATTTCCAACGACAAGGATTTCGAGTTCTTTACTTCGGCACGTAAGGTGGACAAATACATCAACGTATTTGTCACATTCAAAGAGGAAATAGATGGGAAAATGAATTTTCTGAGGCCAATGGGGAATCTTTTGAAGTCCAAAGAAGTTACCAACAACAGCAATATGCAAGTTGGGAGTACATCTGCTGATGTGCACACCCAGAATGAAGTTAATGACGTGAGACTGATTTGACCGAAGATGAAATAATTCTGATGCGAGTTGCGGAAATTGAAGCAGTTTATGCTGCAAATGGTCTTGGGATGCGTGAAGTGGATGGAACTGCATGTGAAGTTCAGAATAAAGTGGACAAGACTGAAGATGCTGCGTTAGAGGAAGCCGAGGATGACGACGATGAGGATTATGGTTTCAATTTATGGCATGATTTTGTTGGACGAAATTGCGAATGGGACGATGATAAGGATGAGGATGGAGGGGTAGGTGGTGGTGCTCGAACGAACGTAACATATTGAGGTGTACGTGGTGAGGTGGCGACTAAAGCGAGGAGTGGACGAACTAATCCTTCTTCAAACAAAGGCAGTGGTTCATCCACAAACAAACAGCGTACCGCAAACCCACCATCAACTTTTGAAGATTACGTAGATGAGGGTAGATATTACATAGGCTCATATAGGTATTCGATGGAAAATACTGAAGAAGAAAATAACAATTCAGGTGTCAAGTCAAGTGATCAAGTGCCCGACACTAAGAATCATTCAGATCCTAATCAAGAAGAGGACCCAAGTGTGGACAGCAGCTCCCAAATTTTGGTTCTCGTGACTCCTCCAAAGCCGTTCAACATGCATACTCGGGAAGTTGACGACAGTGATGATTTCGTTGGGCAGGTCCCTCAGTGTGTTTCGTCAAGGCCGAGACATGATACATCTGATGGAGAAGACGAGGAAGACGATTTTGAGGAACCGGTATCTAAGTGTGTTTCGGTTGGTCAGACACATGAAACTCCGGATGGAGAAGACGAGGATGACGACTTTGTTGAACCGGTACCTCAGTGTGTTCCGGGTGGTCAGACACATGAAACCCTGGTTGGAGAAGACGAGGATGACGACTTTATCGAACCGGTAACTCAGTCTCGAAGCCGTGAGGAAGACGCAAGAAGACGTCGTGAAAAGGATAAGGCTGATGACGAATCACTCATGAAATCCGTTAGAGCCGTTGAGCTATATGGATTTGAGGATGTAGAACCTTCGTCTAACAACGAAGCAGTTAACGATTATACTGTCGATGATATTGACTTCAGTCTAGCAGATGCTGATATGTACGCTGGGAAGCTATTCAGTAACAAGCAAGAATTCAAGATCAGTTTGCACATTTATGCGTTAAAGCAGGTGTTCAGGTTCAAGTTCCACAAACATGCGTTTAACTACGTCTCAGCGAAATGCATTGATAAAAACTGCAAATTTTATGTTATGGCTAAGCAATTGGGGGAATCTTCGACATATCAGGTGAGGAAGGCGAAACTGAAGCATATATGCACTTCTGATGTTAAAGCGCAATATAAGAAACATGCGACGTCGAAAGTAATAGATGTACTAATGAGATCGAAGTATGAAAGGCTCCAAGCTGGACCGCACGCATCTGAATTACCAGAGATGCTCCAGACTGAGTTCTTGTTTACGGCCACATATTGGAAATGTTGGAAAGCCAAAGAGTTAGCAAATGTTGCTGCACAAGGAACAGAAGAGAGCTCTTACAAGCTCCTGCCGAAATATTTTTATGTTCTAAAGTATGCAAATCCTGGTCCATTACTGATATCAAAACTGAAAAAGATGATAAGGGAAAGACAAGGTTTAAGTACGCGTTCATGGCGCTGAAAGCTTGCATTGACGGGTGGAAGCATCTACAGAAGGTATGTTTGGGAAGTACAAAGGGTGTTTACTAACTGCAAGTGGGCAAGATGCCAATTTTCAGGTATTCCCCATAGCGTTTGCTGTTGTAGACAATGAATCAAATGAGTCTTGAGAGTTGGTTTTTTGAGAAGCTGACACAGATCGTAGAAGATGGCTCCGATTTATCTATTGTGTTTGATAGAGCATCTCAAATATGTGTTGCTAAAGATCAGTGGTATCCTCTTTCACACCATGGGTGCTGCCTCGTACACCTACAGAGAAACGTCGACGAAAAATTCAAGAAAAGGAATCAAAAGCAAATGGTTGGCAGGGCAGCTGAGGTATTCAAGGTATCCCACTTTAAGAGACTTTACGCGGATATCAAACTTACAGATAAGCGTTGTTGGGATTATCTTGAGAAGATCGATCCTAGACATTGGACAAGGGCACACTTTGAGGGCGAGCGGTACAATCTAATGAGCTCGAATATAGCTGAGTCTCTCAACAAAGCACTATGCGCGCGATTCCCCGATAATGGCGCTATTTGAGTTCATCAGACGCATGATTAGTCGTTGGTTTGTGAGTAGACAGCGAAAGATATCGAGAATGAGTGGTGAGATCCCCCCGGCTGTTGACGAGTTGATGGAGAACAATCTAGAAGACGCAAGAGCGTACGCTGTGATGCCTCTGTCTGCTTTTGAATTTGAGGTAACTCTAAAAACTACTGGCTTTGGGAGTTCTGGTAATTTGGAAACCAGGTCTTGCACATGTCTTGAACTCCAGAAAGTTGGAATACCATGTCGACATGCCATTGCTGCGGCTATGTTTCGGGACTTGCAGCACTCAGAGTTTGTTGCAGACGCCTATCTAAAAAAGACATGGAATGAAACAACAAAGGGTGTTACACTCCCGGTTCCAGATCCGCAAGATGTTTTCATACCTCCGTAGGTTAGTGATCTTGTCATGTTACCACCAAAGACGAAGAGACCACCAGGACGTCCACCGACCAAGCGTAAACGTTCTGCAAGAGAAATACCGGTACAACCTAATCTCATCTGAGTGTAGCCATGGATATTTTCTGAATAAAGTGTGTTATGTTTTTTACATGAGGGGCCGAAGAAGAAGGAACAAAACACATGTAGTCGATGTCATACCTCAGGTCACAACAAAAAGTCTTGTAAAGAACCGCTACCATGATGGGTTATGGATGGAGGAAATTATATGTATTGTTGACAATGGAGTTCTTGTTTTTTGGAAATTTGGCTGTTTAGGTGTTTCCTAATAACACATCTATAATGTTATTTTGCGAACTGATGAGATATGGATTACGCAGTGCTTCTTCTTGAATTTATTAGATATGTATGGTTTTATTGTCATTCCTTAATATGGTGTTCATGTTTATAACTTGAGGTGTACAAAGTCACTACATCGTATACCTAACATGATTTGATGTAACTTGTTTATAACTTGAGGTGTACGATTTATGTGTATCCAATCTAGCCGTTAGAAAGACATTTTAATACAATGTAGCCGTTAGAAAGACATTTAAATACGATTTCTGTGTATTCCTCTCAAAACAGCAAAACTTAATTTGGCCGTTGTTCAATAATATAGCCGTTGGAGCTACTTACCGTTAGAAATGCTTTTGAAATAAAATATAGTCGTTACTATCTTACCCTATTTAAGTAGAATTCACAAGACTCAACAATCTCTCTTCACAACACTCAACAATCTCTCTTCACAACACTCACCAGTACAACAAAATGACGGATCCTTACTATAAAGAGATGAAGCATCAGAAAAGGGAGTATGACTGGATCAGCAATTGTGTCTATGCCAATTACAAAATTCCAATGAAGTGTATCTGCGGTGGAGCTATCACCGCGGAAACTGATGAGAGAGGAAGAAACTATTACGTATGCAAATATTTTAAGGTAATATTGGAGTTCAAAATAGGAAAATTTGTCTCCATTGTTAACGGAAATGGTTTCTTTTAAGCCAACAAATCTTATATATTTTTCTTGTAGAACGATGGTTTGCACATCCGACATGACTGCCTTGCCGCCCTCGAGGAAGAGCTGGATTGCTTGAGAAGTCAGTATGCTGAGGAGGTGTCGCTCCGCCGTGAGCTGCAATTTGAACTTGCGCAAATGCGTGAGGAGATCAAAGAGCTTAAGCAATTAATTATGCTTTAATCTTAAGTATGCGTGAGGAGATCAAAGAGCTTAAGAAATTAATTATGCTTTAATCTTAGCATTTCTCGGATCTCGTCGTTGTCATGTGCTTTAATCTTAAGTAGTCTTCTATTATGTATTTTTATGTTGTGTCTTTCCATTATCTTTTCTATTTTTGGATTTCGTTATTGTGATGTGGTATCTTTGATGTACTATTATATCAAATTTGAGCTGTTTATCTCATCATGAGCCTATCCATTTCCAATAAAAGGTGTACATAGTAATCTGTACACCATAGTGGATAATATTGTGTATACAATTTTATACAGTTAATGTATAGATTTTAGGGTTAATTTTAGGGTATAGGGTTTGATGTGTTAGGGTTTAGGGTTTAGGGTTAGATGCGAACATTGATAGCGTCTTTATACCCGACAACTGTTCAGATCTCCCATAGATGTTAAATTGCTGTTTGCATTAACTGTTACAGTGAGGGTGTTAGGTTAAAAATGTTTGTTGGAACATTTACTTCTGCAATTAACACCTTCTTACCTTCTTTACTAATATCTTTTATATTAGGTGGAATTATAACTGTACTATCAACTAAACTCAATAGCCACTCTCAAAAATAGTATGGCAGGCCAAGCACTCCCAAATCTTCCCAACGAAATTATGTGTAAAATCATTGAGTTACTCGCTGAGGAATCATTTTACAACCTCGCTACTTTTTTGCGTGCTGGCAAACGCGGTTACGCACTTGTCCATGAGCAGTCGGTCTTAAAGATTTGCGATGTTACTGAGATGGTTACCTTTGTTACATGTCAAATCAGCCAGGATGGTCAATTTCGCCCTTTCTTGCTGAAGTACGTCGATGCTGGGAACATAAATGCAATCTACTATGAAGGTATCCATGCAGCCTCCAGAATAGGACTTCAGGAGAGTATTCAAATCATGGAACCAAATGTGCCTATCCATGGACTATCAACCTTAGTTGTGGGCATATTCAACGTTTGTCTTGGCAACGTGAAGGAAGCCAGCAAAGTGTTTCAGCAGTTCACTGCGTATCACCATGACCTAGGGTCGGACGCGACATATGAAATGGGAACTGACCTTGAGTGGCGATTGGCATCGTTTGGAGCGCCATACCTCAACGAATATGGTGAGTCCTTCAAGTTTCCTGACGATGGGGTAATATCTTCACCAAAGTGCCTTTATGGCCATGATTACACAGTAGATTCTGAAGGTTCTTGCAAAAAATGCAGACTCTTTTGGATCTGCTGCAATATTTCTCACGTGCTTTAATGTGATCTTATGATGTTCGTCAATTTTAACTTACGTTATGTTAGCCTTCAATGTCATCTTAGGTTAGCCTTCAATGTCATCTTATGTTAGCCTTCAGTCTCATCTACTGTTAGCTTTCAATGTCATCTTATGTTAGCCTTCAATGTCATCTTAGGCCCATAATATGACCATCTTCAAATATTCAATTATTCATTGAAGACATTTTTGAACTTAGATATATTCCACTGCTTTTTGGTGAATTATGAAAAATGAATATAATAAAGGTGTACATAGTAATCTGTACACCAGAGTGGATAATATTGTGTACACCTAAATTTTTCTTTTTATATTTAATATGACCCAATAGTTGAAGACATTGGATAATATGATGTACACCTTTATTTATCTTTCTATATTTAGTGTGGGCCAAAATAAAGTTCATAACATATTAAACATAATAAAGTGTTCGTATTAAACATTTGTCCAATTTTTTTGTGATAATCATATTATCACAAAAACATTTGTCCAATTTTTTTTGTGATAACATATTTTTTTTTGCCAGAGATATTTGTCCAATTTTTTTTTGTGATAATCATATTAAACATAAAATTCATAACATATTAAACATAATAAAGTGTTCGTATTAAACATAATAAAGTAGAAAAATTAAACATTAATAAAGTAGACGTTAAACATTTAAATAGCGGGTGGGAGGGTTAAGCGTCCGAGCCGGAGTCGGAGCCGGTGTCCAGATCGTCATCGGATTCCGAGTCCTCATCTGGGTACTCGTACATCCTGAACTCCCCAGATGAAAGCGTATCGTCACTCATGTCTCCTTCATCCTCGTCCTCCTCCTCTTCCTCATCTTCCTCCTCCTCACGGCTGTACCGAGGGCGTTTGTGAGGGCGGTTGTCATCGCTGTTCCGAGGGCGTTTGTTCCCAGGGTGTTTGATAGGGCTGCTGGGAGGTGTTTTGTCCATCTCGAGAATCTCTTCGACTTCCATTGCCTCTTCAAAAAAGGCTTCAAGAGTTGGAAATTCTGGTGTTTCCAAACCTTCTCTGATCTCTTCATTCAATCCGGCCTTGGCAATACTGATTAAGTACTGCTCGTCGTTTTGTTGCCGAACGAACTCATGCGAGTAGAAAAAGTCTTCGTATTCAGCCACGGTCATTGTTCCCTGCTTGATATTTGCGACCATCTTTCACAACTGTTAAAGAAAAATATGGAAAGGGGAAAGACTAAAATTGATTTTTTGTTTTTTTAACAGTGAAGATCAGTGATATATAGATGAGGTAATTTTCTTGGAAACAGATGTTGCGTTTAATTAAAGTTGCTTCTCACCGTACACCAAACAAGAGAGAGAGGACCGAATACATTTAAGGAAATTTAAGTTGAGACGGTAACTTTAGTCATCATTACTTAACAAGATGATAAAGATCACATCTTTTCTTTGTCAGTTTGAAGTCATTGGCAAAATTAAGATGAAAATGGTGATACAGTAATAAGTGCGTGCCCAATGTTGAAGGCCCATCACAACTACTGGCTCATTTTCGCTTAATTATTAATATATTAATAACAGACGTAGGTGTACAAGTTGAGTTGTACACCGGCGCCAAATGCCAACCGTCACTTCTGAACAGTTACCACATTACGCTGGCAGTTTTCAACAGTTACAAAATGACCCTATAAAAGTATCATTATAACACAAAACAAAAGCGGATAAATCATTTTAATACATCCAAAATGAAGCAAGGTGATTCTTCTGTTAGAGAATACAATTCATCGTTTCTGGCAGCGGGTCTTCTTGATAATCATGACCAAAGAATGTTGGTGAAAATGTATCGAGATGGCTTAAAGGAGGACATACGGGTTGCGCTCGGATCAACGGAGTTCTCGACCATCGACGACATAATACAGGCAGCATTAGACATAGAAGAAGGTGCTAGGTCGTCTTCATCAGATTCTTCGAATGAATCTGATGATTCAGAAAAACGCCCGAAGAAGAAGCCTCGAACTTAGATGCAACCGGAAGATGGGCACTCGGGCGAAGAGCCTTATAGTGATAAAGATACATCCAAAATGAAGCAAGGTGATTCTTCTGTTAGAGAATACAATGCATCGTTTGCGGCCGCGGGTCTTAAAAACAATCCTGACCAAGGAATGTTGGTGAAAATGTATCGAGATGGCTTAAAGGAGGACATACGGGTTGCGCTCGGATCAACGGAGTTCTCGACCATCGAGGACATAATGCAGGTAGCAATAGACATAGAAGAAGTTCCTAGGTCGTCTTCATCAGATTCTTCGAATGAATCTGATGAATCAGAAAAACGCCAGAAGAAGAAGCCTCAAACTGAGTTTGAACCGGAAGATGAGCAACCGGACGAAGATCCTTATGGTGATAAAGATGAGACTGACGATGGCGAGAGGTCTACTCCAAATACGCGTAATGAGTCTGAGTCGGAGTCAGACAGTGCTGTAGATCTTAGAGACTATCAGGAATATCTCTAGAATAACCACTTATCGTGTTCTGAGTCCAGTGAAGAATCCGACTAACATTGTGTGACATTTTCGTACAATTTGACTACAATTTTCTATTACTCTGCCCCTGTTTTTACAATTTCATACAATTTTCTACAATTCTCTTCTTGTTTGACTACAATTTTCTACAATTCTCTTCTTGTTGCAATTTTCTACGAAGTTGTCTAGAATTCGCTACAATTGGTAATTAGGGTTTAGGGTTTAGGGTTTAGGGTTTAGGGTTTAGGGTCAATGAATCGAGACCAAAGTCTAAGATATGTCGATAAATGTGTTATAAGGCTCATGAAATCGACTGGCCTATAATAACTTCAACATTAATATATTGTTACTTTTTCGAAATTGGACTCAGTACAACAACAGCTATTCAAAATTTGAAATCCTTAACATGATACTTTTATTGAAGTGGGTACATAACAGAAGAAAACAACCAACACAATATCTTTGATCTTTGATCTCTGATCTCTTTGACTAATTATCAGCGACTCTCCATAATTAGTTTCTTAAGCTCTTTGATCTCCGTAGACATCACCGCAAGCTCATATTGCAGCTTGCATCGGAGCGAGACCTCTTCACGATATTGCTTTTTTAACTCATTCAACTCTTCCTCGATTGCAGAAAAGCAGCCATGTCGGATGTGCAAACCATCGTCCTACAACACATTAATTTGACAAGTTAGTTTAATGAACTAAATTCGTGAAATATATTAGGAGAACCTCAGATCTAACCTCATAAACTTTGCAGGCGTAGTAGTGTCTTCCTCTGTCGTCAGTTTCCACCGTGATAGGTCCACCATAAGCACACTTTTTGGGTATGCAGTAGTGGGCATATGCGACGCATTCAAGCCATTCATAATCTCTTTTGTGTTGCTTCATTTCGGAAGTGGTGCGGATAGACTACGACTGAGCCATTCCATCTTAAATAGACAACAAAACGTAACGGCTATATTCATTTGAAAGCTCTTCCAACGGCTCTAATCAATTCGAAATCACTTTGCGGGTTATGTAGAGAGAGAAGAAATCACTTTCCAACGGCTATATTCATAGTAAAACATTTAGTGGCTAACGGTGTAGTAATTTAGTTAACTGTCATATTTATTGTACGAACATAATAAGTGGTGTTCAAAGATAATAAATGGTATTCAAGGATAATAACTGGTGTTCAACGATAATAAGTGGTTTATCTCATAATGGGCGTTTGAGCTATTTATCTCATAATGGGCCCCGAATACCGAATGAAAATGACCCTAATTTGTTATATATCATAATGGGCCAGCCTGATGTGTGAAAGTAATTATGGGCCAGCCTTATTGTAAATGCATATGTATTTAGTCATCTCTCTCTCCTACGGTGTACGAAAGTCATTATTATTCCTCCTCGGTTACGTAAGATTCAAGATGTTTTTTGAAAACATTAGCTTTCTGACACGGAGAAGACATTAGCTTTATCATGCTCTAAGACATTAGCTTTATCATGCTCTAAAGACATTAGCTTTATCATCTCTCTCTTCGTTGGTGTACATCACTGACGTACACCTTTTGTAACGCCACACGCCACTTCTGTAACAGTGTAATTATTTATTACTTGGCATCGTTTTAGTGATATATTACATCATTTATTGCCCTGTTATCATTTATCTCATGCTCTAATAATACTTATTAATGCATGGACTTAAAGACATCATGCACAATACCCATTGATGTGTAAAGTCATCATTATACCCCATCGGTTACGTAAGCTTCATAATGTAGTTTGAAATTGCTACCTTCTGACACGGAGAAGACATCATCTTTATCCATATTTATACTAATTAATGTATGAACTTAAGGTATTCTCATCTCTCTCTTCGTTGGTGTACGAACACGCGTACACTTATTGATTTTATACGAAAGAAAGTTTCCTACTTTATTTCGCATGGCCTATAACGAGATGTTTCAACCGAGGAGTCCCCATGGCACGCCGCGTCTGTTACCAAATAATTAATGATAATTAATTATCTGGTAAAATATATACTACTCTTCAGCTCTGTTATCATTTAATATCTTTCTCCTTCAGTTCTCTGCAAACCTCTTATCCTTTCTTTTGCTTCCCAATTTCCAAAATGGTGAACGATATCAGGCAGGAAAAAAGGTCTGTTAAAAAATACGAGCGCTACTGGTCTGCCTATTGTCCGCCAACGTAGCGAGCAGGAGTTGATCGAGATGGCCAAGAACGGGTTAAAGGAAGAGATCCGAGAAGGTCTGGAAACTGAGGAGTTTCCCACACTCGAAGCCCTGATCGAAGAGGCAGAGGAAGTCGAGGAGATGTTAAAGGAAACACCTCCATCCAGCCCTCGCAAACGCCGCCGCAGAAGCAACGATCACCGCCCTAGCAAACGTGCTCGCAAGGCGGATGACAAAGGTGACCCGGAGGATGAGGGATATGACTACGTGCCTCCACCCAATCCAGACGAATCTGCCTCCGACGAGGATGTGAACTCCTCCTCCGATGAGGATGTGAACTCCACCTCCGACGAGGATGTGAACTCCACCTCCGGCTCCGACGCTTAAATTCCGACGCTTTTAATCTATTTAATATGGTTAATATTTTATAAATTATGTTTATGTTATATTTTAATATTTATGTGGATTTTAATATTTGGGGATTTGATTTTTATTTTAATATTTATGTGCATTTAAATATTTATATTTATGTTTACCTAAGGTGTACGAATACCGAATGAAAATGGGCCCCGAATACCGAATGAAAATGGGTCCCGAATACCGAATGAAAATGGACTTAATATGTGTAATTTTAATGTTAAATATTATATATATTGAATTTTTAATATTTATATATAATCTGAATGTTTAGACATAAATGTTTAATATTTATATTACAAATACATAAAGTGTACGACTACATAAGGTGTACGACTACATTTGGTGTACGACTACATAAGGTGTACGACTAGATAAGGTGTACGAATACCTAAGGTCTACGAATACGTAAGTTCTACGAATACCTAAGTTCTACGAATACATAAGGTATTCGAGAACATAACGTATACGAATACCGAATGAAATTTGGCCTTATTTGTTATATCTCATAATGGGCCCGAATACCCAATACCGAATACCGAATGAAATGGGTCAAATTCATTTCAATTTTTGTTTATTTTGTTGTTATTGTTATAAATATTTCCGATTAAATGGGCAATCGTAGGAACTTCATTCATATAAAATGGGTCATCTTATAAATAGTAAAACAAAGATAACATAGAGGAAAAACAGAGATGCACCATATCTGTTCATGTATGGCGCTCCAAATGAGCAGATTCATCTCCTGGTCTAGCACAAGTCTGACATAAGAAACAGGTCTCAACAAAAGATATAAGAAAGACGATGTTTAACTATTGTTTTGAACTTTTGCGTTTCCAATAAATTCTTCATAGGTATCCATCGCGTATTTCTAACGAAATATGTCCACCTTATTGTCATCGATCTGTCCCATATCCTCATAGGAGTATCCCGCTGCATGCATTTCCAGAAATTTAACCGCGCATGGTCCACAATCGCCAGACCTTTCGTTGAAGTAAATATTGTCTGGACGCACCCATGAAAATGTTTGGTCTTCTTCAGGATGACTACTATCGGAAGGAGGCAAAAATGCAGCTAAGACATGAGGCAATGCGCGTAGAAGATAAGCCATGTGCTTGTTCACCTCATTATCGGACTCATTATGGGGAATGTTGCAATCAAAAATCTCCACTTCTCTGGATGTCAAGTTGATCACAAGACCAACACAATGATCTATTCCCCACATCATTGGGGCGTACACCCTGTCCACATCAACCAACAACACCTTCTTGTCATTCCGACGCGGCGTTTTTCCGGTCAAACAGAAACTCACAAGCCCTCCCCACTTGAATCAATTTATATGAGGCCTTCTCGAACTCTGCGAACTTTGATATGATGCCCGCGATATTGAAGTAGTCTACAAATCTGCACCTCCCTCTCAGATAATTGCCTCCATGTCGCCTTACTAGCATACTAATTAGCACAGACATGTGCTGAAGAATATGTACAAACCATTAGAACATTAAATTGGTGGAAATCCGTGTTGTAACTTGAATAAAACGGGTTAAGTTCAGATGTTTTGAATACCTCGGTAGTGACCCAATTCGTTGGCCTCGCCAACGACAGGAAGAACTGATTTGAGTCATGGATCCCAATAACAATTTCAAATTCCCTGCAATTTGAAAACAAACAAAAAGTCAATATTAGACAATATTTTTAGACATTTACACAGTATAACCAAACAATTTACTGTTCCGGATTCTCGCGGAGAATTTTTTGAAACTTTTTAAACTGCGCTTTCTCCAACTCTGCTAAGGGCGTATATTTGGGTTTCTTGCAGCTTTGGAAAAGGGTCTTCAATCTCTTGTCTGGGTGTATACTCCTCCAATCTTTATTGAACGTCTCGGAATACATTTCGTCTGGAGGTCATCTTTTTTGGTTGAGCTTATTGGAATACATTTCCCTTCTAGCTCTGCTTTTTTGGATGACCTAGTCAGATATCGACTCCGCTTCGTCATCCCAACGTCTGGTGTGCGAGATTCAGTCATCGGATCATCCTCTGGCGGTGTCTTGTAATCTTCAGAATTTGTCGGTGACGCTTTACCAGCTTGTTCCTCGGTAACATCCTGCAATGTCATGATTTCAACCAGTTCAAACGCACGGAAGGACATATGCTATAAAAACATTACAATCGCACCTCCGGAAGGACATAAGATTCAGGATGAGGCCAAACGGTAAGCATCCTACAACTGTTCTCCTGTGGATCTTTATAGACATTGTCACTCCATGTCCCCTTTTCAACCTCTTTTGCTAAAAAATTTAGCCCTGATATTGGAGACTCATCTTCCCCCTCGCCCTGACAACGTTCAGATAACGCTCATTCAAATACTTAGAATCAGATGTAGTTTATATGTAAATCTGTACACCTAACAACTTGGGTGTATACCTGATTAAAAACCTGAACACCTAATCAACCTAATCTGTACACATGGCAAAATAACCTGAACACCTGACTAACTAAGATGAATACCTCAGAAACTCACATGAAAACTTGACCAAACAAATCTGTATACCTGACTACTTAAGCTAAACACCTCATAAATTCAACCTGAATACCTTACCAAACAGATCTTTATACCTGACTACTTAAGCTGAACACCTCATAAATTCTACCTGAATACCTGACCAAACAGATCTGTTTACCTGACTACTTAAGCTTAACACCTCATAAATTAACTTGAATAACTGAACTATTAACCTGAATACCTCACCAAACAAATCAGTTTTCCTGTACACCTCATAAATTAAACTGAATACCTGAACTATTTAACGTGAATACCTGACCAAACAAATCAGTATTCTTTACACCTTACATTGTTTATCATTAAAAATTGTAGGAGCAGTTTGATTACCTTTTCCCAGAAGCGATCATTTGGCGTACGACCATCACAATGATTATCATGCATTCTCATTGTCGCATCGTCGCTAAACCCATCGCCGTTGTTCTTCTTGTGTTTCTTACTATCAGACCCACATTTTTCAGCTTCATCAATACCATCACCACTGTACGGACGTCGCTTCTTTGGAACTTCCATGCCGGTAGGGTCAGCATGACTGTTGTCTCTGTTTGTTTTACCGTCTGCTGTGTTTTGCGGAACCGTGAACGAGCCTCCCCTATCATGATGCAACCAGTCAAAAATCTCGTTCCGCAATTTACCCAACTGGGTTTTCAGTTCAACTCGTATCCACTCTTTCAGCTCTTGCTCCTTATCTGATAAGTTTCCTTGTTCAGCCTGTTTACGAATACCACGACGAGGTTGAATAGGACGCTGAGGCGTCTGAGTCAAACATCCAGGTTCATCAGAGGCTTTCCCAAACTGCCTAGACGGCTTTAGACACTTCTTTTTGACACCAACACCTTCACCCTTTTGGTTGGCTTCAGAGGTGGGAGGGATGAATCACCTCCTCTAAAGTCTGTTGCTCTGAACTCGTGCCCTTCCCGCATTCCACGAACCAAGTTATCTATTCGGGGATCAATTACTTCTTTCTCCCACTTTGGATCCCCACCTTCATCCGGGATTGAATACGTAATAATAACCTCAAACAAAGAACACAAACATTCATAAGTACACAAAGTTTGAGCGTCTTTACTGCCGTTTTGCAAATAAGATAGACAACGGAATTGCACCTTAGTTTTGGTTTCCACTAGAAGTATGTCTTCAAAATTCAGAAGTGTATTTGTTGAGTCGCATCCTTCTGGTTCTTCCAAGAAAGTAGTCGTTTTATTAGGTTCAGGAATTTTCTCAAGCAATGAGGGGATAGCTTTAAAAGCAAAAAGTTGCAGCGCCAGAGGGAACCCATAACACGCTGTTGACTCCTGTTTCAAACGAAGCCGCATGACCGAAAGGGATTTATCCATTTTAGAAGGATCAGAAGGTTGAGGTGGTGTCAATCTAGACAGAGTGCTGACGAATGCCTCTCTCCCCCATGGATATTGAAGAAATGATCCGGTGTCTTCCAGCATCTCGACGTAAGTAGGCGTCAAACGAAGAAGTTTGTGACCACAAACCTGGAGACCATCTACAAGCGCAATGAGAGCTAGTGGCAACCGCTTCCACTCAGGAAGACTTGGCTGTTCAAGCATACAAAGAACATCTGGTACAGTCACGTCTTCATCTTCAGATTCAAACAACTCTTTCCTCATACGTCCAGGTGTGGCATCGCTAGATTCTGAACCGTTTCCAACTTTTTCTCTTTCAGGCTCGCATTTCAGACCCGTGATGTCTCCGAACTCACGCAGAAAAAATCGTAGTGGCTTGTCTGCAAACAAGAACCAGAGCTCATATAGGTGGATCGTAACCAGCTGACGGCTGAGGAGAGAATGTACAAGTTTCGTAGAGTTTGAGCAGCGCGATACAGATAAGTGGAACAGAGCTCCAAACTGACTTCCTAGCAGACAGTTCATTTCAGGGGAACCTCTAAGCAACTTCACTAACGATCCAATGATACTCGCCTTTGAATAGATGTTCAGTCGAGGTTTGCCAGGATAGCAATTACGTGCGAACAGTCTTTCCGGGAAAGTCGCCGTGTTCCCAACAAATTCCGGCTCGGTGGATGCAGCTTCGTCTTCTTCGGTTAATGTAGCTTCGTCTTGTTCGGTGGATGCAGCTTCTTGTTGGTCGGTGGATTCAGGTTCCTCTAGTTCGGACTCCGTGCTCATCTCTGAAATACAATGACCAAATCCAGACATTTACCCAACGCTTTATTTTTCTAAACTTTTCCATAAGAATTTCAGAGAGAAGCTTAGCGAAAGGAGATACCTGCATAACGAGGCGCAGTTCTGCGTACTCGGCGAGTTTTCTTGGGATTTGGTTTTCTATCACTGGCGGATTGACTATGAGTCACCCTCCTCGAGGGCGTTACGCTGGAGGGGGATACCATCTCTACCGGGGTCTGCTCGCAGTCTCTAATTCGTCGTCGTCTGTAATCGGTGTGTCTTATCTGGTCGCAGTCTCCAATTCGTGTCTCGGATGTTTGGTTTTCAATTGTGTCTCCGATCTGGGTACAGTCGAGGGTGGTTCTTATGTTTGCTTTTCAATTGCAGCTGTTTAGAGGTGCTTTTGGTCAAACGACAAGATGACCAGAAGTTTTGAGATGACAAAATGAGAGGTGATTTTTATTATTTTATGATAAAATAATAATAAAAAGCACAATCGCAAATTGGGCAAATCGCAATCGCAAATTGGGCAAATCGCAATTTTATCAGCTCTTTTTCTTATTTTAAATTAAAAATGCGTTATGGCACGATTGTAATATCAAGAACCACGCGCGTCCTCTGTCGACATTTCACAAGTCTGGAAAATGTGATTTGCCCAATTTGCTAATTTAAACTTGAGGTCGCCCAATTCTCTAATTTCAAACTTGCGATTTGCCTAATTTGCCAATTTTTTCTTTAAAAATAAAAAAATATTATTTTGTACCTCAATTTTAATAGAATAGATTTGAACACTAACCTAAACTAACTCACCTAAACTAACTCTGAATACGATATTATGAAGCACTGCGTGTATGTGGCAATGTGGCATTATCTAGATAAACTACCAGTTACCATGTAGTCTGTGCAACAATTATTGTAAATCTATCCTTTTAAATATCCCTGTAATTGCGACTTCGACCTTCAACCTATGAATGAATATAGGTTACAATAGATGTTTTGTTTTGTTATTGTCTAACACGGACTGCTACTCGACCTTCAACCTACTGGTTTTTTTATTGTAAGACTAGTTGTAGTGATTTGTTGTAAATCCTTTTAATTCATATCACTGCAGCTATATAAGATACCATGACAGCCAAATAAATAACATTTATATCGTAAGTCATAATTGTAATCCCAGGTTTGTTTAACGTCGATGGACAGACTCCCAGAAGATTAGTCAACTGGATTTCAGTTTACTGGACATCCCTGATTATTTAAAAAAATAGGGTCATAATTGCAATCGCAGATCATATTGATATTCAAATAGACAAGACATGCGTACTACCATTCTACCAATTATTACATGTATATACATGTACACGTAAACACAAATAAATACAGCCTACTTGTAATTTTAATTATTATTTCGGTTACATAAAGATAAATGTTTTGGAACAAATATAGAAATTTTTATCAAAAAAAAAACAAATATAGAAATTTTATGTTTTCTTATAAATTTTATATTATTCAATAACAGTAAATTCTAGTTTCAAAAAACTAATTGAACTATTGAATTACCACTGATTTAATTTCATCGAAAATTAATAATTATAAAAAATAAAGTATTTATTCTATAAATATAATGTGTTTTTAAAATATATGTAAACAAATAAAAAAATGTTCATAGAACGGAATGAGTATCTAACAGTGATTTATTTAGCAGACACCAACAATAATTAAAACTCCAACGAATGAACATATTAAATAATGGATCGATATATATTATAAATAAAAGTGAATATAGATAAGCTAGTTACATCGACTAGCGATAGTAATCACAATTCTCTATACAAAGACGAGAAGAATATAAACATAGTCAAAGCCACAATGAACAAGCACAGCTGATGAGAAACTTCAATGAAGAGGACAAAACACAGCACGTCACCAATGCTCGATCGGATGTCTCATTATCACAATCCACAAGAAATGAAGATGTGAGCAATGTGAAAAGTGAAGATGTGAGCAATGTGAAGATGCAAGAAGAGCTTGTAGATGTCAATGATCTTCCATGACTAACTAGGCGACGAAGTCACTGATGTTGGATGTATTAGTCGTTACTACACAAGGCATGCGAAATGGTGGGTTACCATGTGGATGCAGGATATGCTGAGATGGAGAAAGATAAACTGAGGGTTTATGTCTTGACGAAGTCATTGAAGTAGTTGCTGATGCAGTGTGTGTCAGAGAGTGAACCATGAGGCATGCAGAGTGGTGGAGACCATGTGGATGCAAGATGCTAAGCTGACGTGGGATAAACTTGAGGAGAAAGTTTATACCGTGGAGAAAAGGCAAGAGATAAAATTGGGGAGCACGTTTATGCCTTGAGGAATGATTTTTTTACTTTCTAAGACACATTGTGTCTTACAAATTACACATTCAGTCACTTCCCGCTTGCTAGACATATTACGCATGTCTAGTCTTTCATACCTTCAATTTTGACCAGCCCAAACTAAACTAACCAGAGACAAGTAACTGTGGTTTCATTTTTTAAATCAAAAATAAGTTTCTGTCAGACAAACCAAAACACGTGTTATCGAATAGATCCAAATCATAGATCCACTTTCACTTTCCCAAAATCAAAAACCTTTGTTTCGCATTGCGAAGAATAGAAGGCGGAATCGACCAAGAACGATGGCGAAGAAAAAATCCAAGGCGTCTCAGGCGAAGACGAACAAGAAATCCGTTGCGTCTCACGAACCAGAACCACCGCCGACGGCATCAGGTTAGCATTTGGTCCTATTTTCAAAAGTTTGAATCTTTTTTTCTATTTTCGAAAGTTTTTATCTTTTTTTGTGAGTTTTGGTTAATTTTCTTGGATTCTTACCATTTCAGGACACATGCAACCGGATCTCCGTCTCCCGCTGATAGGTTCCCCATCAAGTGTCTTAACATCTATTCTTCACCGGAGATCCTCCCCTTCCTTCATCATGTTCTTAGAGACACTCCGGAGTTCAAAACCATACGAGAATCTTGTTTCATAAAGCTTTTCGACATCCCTGCCCGACAATGCCCAGTATCTGCAAAGCTAATTCAATCTTTTCTCACTCGTCAACTTCTATGTCAGCCTAAACACACACTTTGGTCTGTGTTTGGTGGGGACCCTCTCCGATTTGGTCTCCAAGAGTTTGGTACTGTGACTGGTCTGAATTGCGCCTCCTTTCCCGAAGGATATCATCCCGACACCGCCAAATCAGTTGTTTCTGGCAAAGACGGAGTCTGGAAGAAACTATTTGGGAAGAAGAAGATTGTAACTATTGCTGAGCTATGTCGTATGCTTGAGAAAGAGAAGAACATGTCGGGTTGGAAGAAGATCCGAATAGCTCTCATTATCATCGTCGACAGCGTTCTCATTGCTCACAAACAAGAAGCACGCCCAACCCCTCGATATGTTAGTATGCTCAACAATCTCACAACATTCTTTCCCTTTCCTTGGGGTAGAGAATCATTCTTGAAGACCATCTCATGCATGAAACCACCCAAGCCTTCCCCACCAAAGATCAAGGATCATGTTGCTTGGCTGGTGCGCAAACTCAAACAGCACTCTTTCAGACTTCAAGGCTTTCCTCTGACACTTCAATTGGTGGCATTTCGCGCCATCCCAAAGCTGCTGTCTTTTATTCCTGCTCCTCTCGACCAGCGCACACTGATGGACCTAGAAGATGGTTATCTACCCCAACATGGCTCTATCAATTCCCTCGACATCCTTCGTGTTGAATTCTCACCGGATGTAAGTAATCATGCTATTATATCTCATTGGCAGTTACCGAGCATAATTGATTAATTTACTTCTGGAACATCTTTTGTCTCAGCTTGCTGTCTCACCGGTTATACCTATTGAAAGTCAAGTGCAGCCTGGCTCGGGAGAGGTGTCCAATGACCCCAAGGACGACAGTGTCATATACATGGAACAGTTGATAGCTGATCGCTACACTTTCACCAAAGCAATGTGGCCTGGTGGGGTCACAACGGAGCCTTTGCTAGAAAAGCCTAAAGATCGTGGACAACGAAACGGGAAGAAGGATTTCACTCGGGTCAAGCAATCTCTCAAACCAAAGCAGGTCATCAAGAAGGAGACGTCTTCAAGGAAAAGGCGCATAAGTTCTTACTTTACACCCTCAAGTGTCACCAGTTTCACAAATGCACAACTCACGGAGATTGTCTTGGGTCTACAAAAGCAGATGAAGCAGATGCACAAACTATTAAAGAAGAAGAAATCTCATGGAAGGCAAACATCTTTTCATACACTGCTATCTCGTTGTAAGAAACCTGGGACATCTGATCACGTTGAAAAGGAAGCACCAATCGAGCAGGTGAATATTAATTCACATACTTTGATCTTGTTTTATTCACGAAGGCCTTTACAGGCGACCAAAGAGTTCCATATGGACTTTATCTTCTGTTTTTTAGGATGTTCCTGTCACATACCAGAGCGGTGCTGAGTCTGAACACGTTAGACCTCTCGATATCGATCCTCCAACTGATCAGGTGATTTTATAATCATCCTCTGTTTCACATACAATTATAAAAACCAATTTATTTTAAAATGAACTTCATTAAGACACTCTGTTTTGTGGTCCTTGTAGGATGTGGATGCTATGGAGGCAGATGAGCATCCGGATCCCCAGTCACCTATCATAAGTCAGTATGCAGCTCATCTCCACCGCCAGGCTCCTGAAAGCATGTACACTCCTCTGGTTCCAAACTCTAACGAAAACATCCACACCACATCTGTCCATAACTCTGCTGACCACAGCACAAACTTTGTCCACAAATCACCTAACCATATATCAGCTAGCGACCAGGTGGAGCATGTTTTGATAACAACCATACGTCCTCCACCACAACACTACAAGAGAACAGGGCTTTAACAACTACACAATTGGTAGTAACTTGGTCGTAAATAGGGATTTACGACCAGGTTACTACTAATTGTGATTGGTCGTTATACGCTGGTCGTAATCCCTAATTGGTAGTAACTTGGTCGTAAATGTACGACTAACAGTATTGGTCGTAATGTAGTTGTACATTTACGACTACCACAGTTGGTCGTAAATTAGATGTACAATTTGTAGTCGTAATCTAGTAGTTAGTCTATAGTCGTAAATTAGATGTAATATAGTCATAAATTTACGACTAAATTACATCCACTGTAAAGGTAAATTAGTCGTAAATTAACGACTATTGTGCATCTAATAGAGATGTACATTAGTCGTTAATTTAAGACAATTTACTGAATTTATTTACGAAATTTATTATTTAAATAAAATAAAATAAAAAATTTGTTTTTTAAAATTTGATAAATTTTATATGAATTTGATAAAATTCCATAAAAACATAATATATGACATTCATAAAATTAATATATTCAAAATAAAAAATAATTAAAACCAAAAAAACTAAGAATTTAGGTTTATTTCATCGAAAAGTTTAGAACTCCTCTCTTCCGCACGCCGATGCAAATCCGCCTGCTCTTCCGGAGTAGGGTCGGAGACGGCGAAGCTCGAACGTATGGTCTGCCACGCTGACGTAACCGACGGGTTGACGTTGGGGGTTGAGCCTAGCATCATATCGAAAATGCTTGCCATAGCCTTAAATTTGTCGTTGTGGTCGGCTATGACTCGGTTCGCAGTTTCCAAATCCCTCCGGATCGAAGACTCTTCTTCCCTTCTAGAAGCGTATTCAACTCTCGCCCTGGGGACATCGTTCACACTCCCGATTCCTGGTATACGTCCCATTTTTTTCGGAGCAACCTTCAATTTATAAATAGATATTAATTAGTACATATGGAAAAATATATGTAAACATAAATTAAAAAGATCGAATATTTTACCTGCTAAAAAATTCTGTCTTGTTCGATGGCAGAAAGCTGGACCGGTGCACCGTCCGGATTTTCTTGCGTCAGCTGAGTCTGGATCTCTTGAATCCGAGCCTCTACATCGTTGCATAGCTTCTCTACTCGAGGATGAGAGAAAGTGCCATCGGCATGCTGGTGGGTCAACTTGTAAAGCCGGGCCGGAGTCGGTGGTGCTCCTTCTTCGGCAGCCTATATTGAAAAATAAAATTCAAATGAATTAAACTATAGCATTTAATAAAAACTTAATTATTATATATGTAATAAAAATTAATAAATGTCTAAAACTTACAATTTGCAGTGCCCTTTTGGCGTGTGGAGTCTGTCCGGAAGTATGAGGTATTGGCAAGTTACCATCAGCATCTCGGGTCATCCGGGCCGCAGAGTAAGTGAGAGACCTTTGGACTGAGTCAGGAAAAATCCAATAGGCCTTCAAACCAGTCCAAACGTCTTCGCTGAGGTAGGTTTCTTTTGCGTCATCCCCCAAATACTTCCACTTTTCCTTCCAGTCGCCAACAATGTTCTTGAGGCGAGCCATCGCCTTTTTGTTGAACGCTGCCTTCACCGTCTCATTGACCCCAATAGACCAATTCCATTTTTGCTACAAAAAAAATCATGAAAAAATATTAATTAACCAAATTATTATTATTTAAATAAAAAAAATTAAATTTAAAACTAACCGCGAAGCACTTGAACCAAGTAATGCGAACGTGGTCCGGTGTAAGAGTCCAGTTCGGATGCGCTTCCCGGAAGTTTGATCTGATGACATTCCTAACGCTCTGTCCCACCGCATTGTTCGCTTTAAACCTACAAAATTTGAAAGAATATATATATATAGAATTAATTGTTATATATAAATTTAAAATTTTATTTAATTAATTTAAAATTAATTACCAAGTTGTGTCGGGTCGTAGATCTGGATCAAGGATTGGTAAACCTTCTCGTCCCGGCATCTGGAGAATGTCTTCCATGGAATATCTTGCATACGGTGCATTCGGTGGCACCAACAAATCTGGATGAAGACCTGGAGCTGCAGGAGCCTGGTGTGGAGACTGATATGCAGCAGACTGTGGGACCTGGTGTGGAGGCTGGTATGGAGGAGGCTGTGGAGCAGGCTGTGAAGCAGACTGTGAAGCAGGCTGTGGATGATACTGATCATGAGGCTGCTGATCACGCTGAGGCTCCTGATCACGCTGAGGCTCCTCATAAGTAAAGTATGCATTATCATACTGCGGAATGTATGGAGCTACAGGATCGACAGCTTGCGGACGCACATACGAAACGCTAGGAATTTGGCTTTCGGGGACATTGTCTGGGGTGCGGGAGGTAGAAACTGATGGATCCGTCTGACCGAGAAAGGTACTCCCGTAAGAGGTCCATCTGCCATGGTTTCTAAGTCTCTTTCTACCGCCAGCCATAACAATAGCGTCAATCTGAAAAAAAAAAATTTAAAAACAAAGATGGTTATAAACAATTCAAATAATTATTATAAATAATCTAATCACCTAAACTAATTACATCCTAAACTAATTCCAAACGTAATCTAATCACCTAAAATAATTTCAAACCTATTCTAATCACCTAATTAACCACCTAGAACTAAAACAAAAAAGAAAAATTACCTAGAGAGAGAAGGCAAATGGTTGTAAGGGAGAGGGGAGAGAGATGGGAGTGAGCAACCAAATGGCTATGAAATGCTTGGTTTATATAGGATTTCGTAATGGTCTCTCATTGGTCGTAAATGTACGACCAATTAGGGACTATTGGTCGTACATTGGTCGTACATTTACGACCAATGAGAGACTAAAACAAAATTGGTCCTAAATGGGTTGTTAATTTACGACCAATGAAGGACTATTCATCCTTCATTGGTCGTAAATTAACAACCCATTTACGACCAAAACCTTTACGACCAAATTGTGACTAAAATTGTAATTCGAAAAATTAGAAGAGGTTTATCAAAAGTTATGATAAACCTCTATGAACAATTTGTCTAATTACGGTCCATTTTAAATCTTAAGAAAAAAAAGAGAAGAAAGATACTGGAATCACAAGTGGAAATAGAAAAGACGAAATCTAAGTACGTGTCTCTTTCCACTTATGATTCCGGATCTTTCTTCTCTTTCTTTTTTTTTTTTAAGATTTCAAAACATTTTTCTATGATTTGAGAAAGTAATTAGTGGGCATATATAAGAAATTTAGTAAAATATTACGACTGATTAAGGACTATTATAGAGAAATTAGTCGTACATTGGTTGTACATTGGTCGTAAATGTACGACCAATAAACGACCATGCATGTGATTGGTCGTACATTGGTTGTACATTTACAACCAAAGAGCTTCATTGTCTTCCAAACCCCAAATCCCAAACCCCAAACCCTAAACCCTAAACCCCAAACCTCATAAGTTTTATACACTTTTGTACATTAAATTACGACCAATTAGCTTCATTGTCCCCTAAACTCAAAACCCCAAACCCCAAACCCCAAACCCTAAACCCTAAATCCCAAACCCCAAACCTCATAAGTTTTATACACTTTCGTACATTTAATTACGACCAATGAGCTTCATTGTCCCCTAAACTCAAAACCCCAAACCCCAAACCCTAAACCTCTGAGTTATAAACACTTTCATACCCCAAAATACAATTAAAAAAAAAAAAACAAAATTCATATATAATTGAGCAAACATGATGATAAGTTATATATATTATTTGAAATGCAATACAAAGAGTTTGATAATAGTAAAACACAATGAAACTTGATCACTCGTCATCATCAGAAACATCATCCACTTCATCATTTTCTTCAAATTCATCTTCGTTGGCTTCGTCCGTTGCATCATCTGGAAGTTCTTCATATCCCGGATTATGCGGATCAATAAGTAAGATAGCATATGTAGCTTGTTCGCGTACTTCTACTTCATTCACGTCATCTTCTTGTAAAGGCGGTTGTTCATCAGTACTCAATACTCGGCCTCGTGGTGTAACTTCTATAGCGGCTAACCAAGATATTCCAGATTTTCTGATCCCCGGGTATGGAACAAAACAAACTTGGTCTGCTTGAGAAGCCAATATGTATGGTTCAAATTTGTTGTACCTCCGTGTAGCATTTATATCAACAACACCAAACTTGTTATACCGAACATCTCTATTGACGGTGGGGTCAAACCAGTCACATTTGAAGAGAACGCATTTCAGCTTTACTACGCCGGGAAACTCCACTTCGATGATCTCTTGTAAGATTCCATAGAAATCTGTTTCACCTTTAAAACATACTCCATAATTCATTGTTGATCGCCGACTTCCATATTCGTAAGTGTGAAATGTGTATCCTCGTGTGAAATACATAGATGCTGTGGTGACCTTACCGACCGGACCTTGTATCAATTCGTGAAACCACTGAGGATAAAATTGATCATCATACTCAACCTGGAACAACAACATATATATATATATATATATATATATATATATATATATAACTTCACTGAATATCTTTGTTAATTATATATATTGTGATATGTATACCTGCGTTTTTAACCATTTCACAAAGTGTTGGTCTTTCCTTTTGTTGAGATCATTGGTTGATATTCCTGGAATAGCTTCTTCGACTTGGACAACAAAATCGCTGTTTTAAAACAAAATGATCATTAAAGTACGTATATATGTGTGTGGTAAAATTTAATAGCAAAATAATTAATTTAATTACCTTTCAAATAATTCAATCTCCTCGCAGTTAAGGAGTATATATGTATGGGCACTATGAGCGTCTTCTGAACTCGACCACCAAACTTCTTTCAGTTTTCCACCTAGACGTCCAATCTGACAGAATATGTCTGGAACATCTTCACCAAAATATGTCGGCATAACACCACCATCATCATATCTGCTTGTAGTCCTTTTCCGTGTCCGGATTGTGACCCAAAGTAGTAGGACGTAAAGTGAGATGTTTCCTCATTCAAACTCCCAGCAACTATTGAACCTTCCACCCTTGCCAGATTTTTTGCTTTCCCTTTCAAATATTTCATATCTCGCTCGTAAGGATACATCCATCCATTATGAACAGGTCCACGCAGCAGTGCCTCATACGGAAGGTGGTAACCAGATGTTCCATGACGTCAAAAAAGGACGGAGGAAAAATTTTCTCCAAATTGCACATCAAGATCCGGATATTCTCATCAAGTTGTCTGATGACATCTACAGTTAAGGTGTGTGCACTAAGATCTCTGAAAAAGCTCCGATGCCTACAAATAATTTAAAATTATAAGTATTTTTCCATCAAGAAGAATTAATAACTTTAATTATTTGTTACCTGCAAGTGCTTCGTGAACATTTTTTGGAAGCAACTCCGCAAATGCAAATGGTAGAAGTCGTTGCATAAAAACATGACAGTCATGACTCTTCATCCCTGAAAACTTTTGTCCCTGATGATCAACACATCTTGATATATTTGAAACATATCCATCAGAAAACTTCACATCTGATGCCACCCACTTGAACAACACCGCTTTTGCTTCTGCTGACAATCTGAAAATGGGAACTGGAATTCTCCCATCGTTTCTAATATGCAGCTCAATCCGAGAACATAATCCAGGCAAATCCAACCTTGAGTTCTTGTTATCTTTTGTCTTGCCGGGGACGTTCAACAATGTATTGATGATGTTGTCAAAGAAGTTCTTCTCTATATGCATCACGTCAAGATTGTGGCGCAAAAGTAGATCTTTCCAATATGGAAGTTCCCAAAATATACTCTTCTTGTGCCAATTATGCTGAGTCCCGTAACCATCAGACATATTTGGAGGAGTATGCCAATTACCGCCTTTGCTGACTGTGCTTAGTCCACCATAGTAATCAATATCCTTCTCGATTTCCTCTCCAGATAAATATGGTGGAGCGGTGTCCCGTACAACCCTTTTTGACCGAAACAATTTCTTGTTCCTTCGGTACGGATGGTTAATGGGAAGAAATCTCCGATGAAAATCAAACCAGGACGTCTTCCTACCATTCTTCAACTGAAATGCGTCTGTGCTTCCCGTACAATATGGACAAGATAGCCTTCCATGCATCGTCCAACCCGACAACATCCCATATGCAGAAAAGTCATTAATAGTCCACAATAGAACTGCTCGCATTGTAAAGTTTGTTCTCGTTGAACAATCATATGTCTGCACGCCTGTTGACCACAATTCCTTCAATTCTTCTATCAAAGGTTGTAGAAAAACATCAAGGGACCTCTTAGGATGTTTTGGCCCAGGTATCAATATACTCATGAAAAGCAATTATTTTTCCATACACATCTCTGGTGGAAGGTTGTATGGCGTCAAGAAGACTGGCCAAAGCGAGTATTGTCTTCCAGACATTCCAAATGGACTAAAGCCATCTGTGCAGAGCCCAAGATAAACGTTGCGGGGGTTGCTTGCAAAATCAGGGTACACCGAATTCAAGTGTTTCCACGCTTTTGCATCAGAGGGATGATTGATCTCTCCTTCCTTCTGATCATGTTCTGCATGCCATCTCATCGATGCTGCCGTCTTCGCAGATTGATATAATCTCTTCAGTCTATCCTTAATAGGTAAGTACCACATCCGTTGGTACGGCACCCTATTCCGCCCACGTCCTTACGGTTTATATCGTGGCTTCTTTCAAAATTACACTCTAACAATTCTACGTCTTTTCCCCAGTATATCATACAGTTGTCTATACACATATTAATCATCTCTGAAGGTAAGCCAAGACTATGAACAAGTTTCTGAATCTCATAATAAGATTCAGCACACAAATTCTCTTCAGGCAAATACTCTTTAAACAACTCAGCCCATGCATCCATACAAACTTCAGGTAAGTTATGATCAGTTTTAATATTCATCATCCTAGCTGCCAATGATAATTTAGAAAGACCTTCTCTACAACCTTCATAAATTGGCTCATTAGCTGCTGCTAGCATTTCATAAAATCTTTTTGCATCCAAGTTAGGCCCCTCTACATTTTCGACCTCCTCTATTACTGATGTTGTTTCACGAAATGCATCTGTAACCATATCATGCATTCTATCATGATCTACCATATGATCTTCTTAAATGACACTTTCAGAAGGCAAATGTGGTTCATCTCTGTTACGAAAATTTTCAACCTGATTACTACTACTAGCTTCATTCCTATTATCACCCTCTCCGTGGTTAAACCAAATATAGTAATGTGGAGTAAATCCTCTACTTACTATATGTTTCCAAACAGTTTCACTAGCAGCAAACTTCGTATTGTTGTATTTACGACAGGGACAGAACATTTTACCTATTTCCTTTGTGAGAGGCGTCTGTCCGGCCTGGTACATGAATATCTCTGCTCCATTGAGAAATTCGTCTGTTACTCTTCCCCTTGAATCTTTATGCGCATACATCCAACTCCGAACCTCATAAATATTTTCAGAAATTTTTTTTACTCTTTTCGTTTTTTTTTTGCTCTTTTCATTTTTTTTGTGCATCTTAAGAATGAGGGAGAACATCATATTTATAGAGAAATTTCGATTTTGGTAGGTAACAATGTTACAACGTATTTACGTTTAATCATATCTTAACTACCAAAGTGCAACTAAATTGCTCGTACATTAGTCGTTAATTAGATATAAAAGATTGGATGTAAATAAGTCGTAAATTTACAACCAATTTACGACTAAATGAAACATTAGTCATAAATTAGATGTAAATTTACGACTCAGTTACGACTAGCCTTTTTAGTTGCAAATTTACGACCAACTTACGACTAATTGTGTTCCAGTCGTAAGTTGGTCGTAAATTAGACCCAAAATTACGACCAACATTTTCTGGTCGTAATTGTTGGTCGCTAAAACAGCGTTTTCTTGTAGTATAATCACCACAAATCACCTGACCACATATCATCTCTTTTGTTCTCCTTTGTAGGATGTGGATGCTATGGAGACAGATGTGGATGCTATGGAGCACCAGTCACCTATTACTCAGGGACTTGATGATCATAAGACCACCAACAATCATCCTGACGATGAGATAAAGACAACTCCTCCTCGTCAGACATCCTATCCCGGTCGTCCAGACCCGCCTTCTGTCATCTATGATAAATCTGATCAGCCCGACAGTCCCGAGATTAAGCACATACTCTATCATGGCCTCAAGATCTACGATGCCACTAGCCCAGACCCACCTCTATCCAACCCACCAATATTCGACTCTACGGTTGGTCCATCCTCTCCGCAAGGCATTCGTTTACACTTGTCACCACTTCCTTTTACTCCATTTACCTCACCGATCATAATACACAAAAGTTCACAAATTTCACGACGAACGTTAGAAATCTTGTGAATTAGAGAGTGCATAAGCAATGTCAAGAAAAATCTGAGAAAAGGAAACAAAAAAACAATACCTTTCTTCTCCTCCCAGCTGCAGCTCCTTTGTTTCTTCCAAATCACCGAAATGCATTTATTAGCTGACCTACTTTTTTCAAACACCACAGCCCCTGACCCTTGGATCATTCTCCATCCAACGGTTGTTATGTGTCCCTCAAACCAAGACACCAACCTTAATGACTCCTCTAAGGAAACACGTTTGGTCCCCACAAAGTAGACAACATTTTATATTATTAAAAACTAACCACACTCTTCTTTCCTTTAACCAAGCGAGAGGGGTAGTCGTGTACAAACACATGGGGGGGGGGGAAGAGGAGAAAGTGTGCCTCAAGTAGGAAGTGCCTTATCTTGACAAAAAAAGAGAAAAGAGTGTCTGATGAAGTAACCAACTCTTGAGGAATAAGTACAATTACAAGAAAAGGAAATTGTACATATTAATAGGAAGTTGTCTATATATTCATGTTGCCTTGGAGACTAGGACTTGACGAACGTGGAGATCACTATAAAAGAGCTATGGTGTCGTGGGTATTCCAATAAGATATTGTGGGCTATTATTATAGAGGAAGGGTGAAAATCCCTTAGGGTGTTTTTGGGTCGTACTGAAGCAGTTGCTGAGGTACTGACGATGGAGAGACAAGTTTGGGTAGATTAGGAATCGTTCAGTAACAGCTGTTAGGGTGTTAATAGGCTGTGTAAAGCTGATAAGCAAGTCTTGTAATAGATTGTTAAGGCGATTTCTAATAAAGCAACAAGTAACATCTAACGAACATGAACCTCAATGGGAGCTGGAGGGAATAATTATAACAAACAGACATTTGAAAATCTTGGAATCCTGAAAAGCAGCCAGATTTCTAAAAGTTATAGTATAATCCATCAAGGGACTAAGTCCCCAACAAGCTTTCAAACTGAGGAGCCTGAAGGCATACATTTCCATACTCAAAGGAATCGTTTCTCTTTCCTAGCATTTCTGAACCAGCCGGTTCTGGTTCACGGGCGATCAACGAAGGATCACAACCATTTTATAACAACCAACCACCGATTGTTTTTCATTAGATGGCCGGTTCAACTTCTGACTTCACAAGATTCCATATCCTGTCCCATGGCAAGGAGGTTTTACTCCACATGTCTAGTGAAAACAGAGACAAGAGAATCTCAATCTCCCACCATAATTGAACATGGGAGTCCATTCGTCTGATTCTCCAGCAAATCAGTGTCCTGGTGTTTGTGTCAATTTCCAGCAACCTGATTTGGCTTTGTATCTCTAAATAGTAGTTGAAATGCAATATTAATCGTAGATTATATTTCAAAAATCTACATAATGGATTTGAAAAGTGTTTTAAAGTAGATTTGCAAAAAACTAAATCCGTTGGTGAATCTTGTTATTTCTAGAAACCAATCTCATATTACAAATTTACAATTGTCTTTTTTTTTTGGGAGAAATCTTAAGCGTTACAATTGTCATTTTCTTAAAATAGAAAGAGAAGTGAAAAAACAACAAATCTTGTGAGTTGTCTACAAAGACTTGTGTTGTGTCCAGAGAAACAAACACTGTCAATTTATATCTGTCCCCTCTATTTTTATTTATATCTCTTTTATTTCTTGTTTTTTCGGTTGTAATTTCACACGGAAAATTACCAAAGTTGTATCTTCTCTTCTTTTTGTTACTTTTTCCTCTTCCTCACCATTTGTCATAGAGGAAACAATAAATAAAGAGGGATCAAAAAATATTTTTACCATGGCCGAACTTGGGGGGTGAAAATCGCTATGTGGATCTCACCTTTCTCAAATCCCCCCAAAAGCCAACAATCAATAATTACGTTATTTTTTTGTTCTTTTTCCTTGAGACGAACTTGAAAAAAGAGAACACATAGTGAACATATGATCATGTACGGAGGAGTAGTAGAGAAAGAAGGTGGATCGGCCAATCACATGTCAAATGGAGGAGTGGTACTGAAGAAAGGGCCATGGACGGCGGCAGAGGATGAGATACTTGCTGCGTACGTTAGAGAGAATGGTGAAGGAAACTGGAACGCTGTTCAGAAGAACACAGGTTTGGCTCGTTGCGGCAAAAGTTGCCGTCTCCGTTGGGCCAATCACCTCCGACCTAATCTCAGAAAAGGTTCTTTCACAGGAGACGAAGAACGTCTCATCATCCAGCTTCATGCTCAGCTTGGTAACAAATGGGCTCGCATGGCTGCCCAGGTACAAAAAACTAATATCTATATTTAGAAACTAGTTGTTATTAATTCAACCTATACGGAAAAAAACATAGAAATACAAACTAATGTTTTTTTCTTTCTTGCAACTTTTGTAAAGTTACCTGGAAGAACAGATAATGAGATCAAGAACTATTGGAACACGAGGTTGAAACGCCTTCAACGCCAAGGACTTCCTCTTTACCCTCCAGATATCATCCCTAACCATCAACTCCATCAACATCCACATCATCATCATCATCAACAACAACAAAACCATCATCATCAGCAGCATCAACATCAACAAATGTATTTTCAACAACAATCTTCACAACCAAACACACCATCATCTTCTCCTCTTCCATCACCAACGCCATTAAATGCCAACCCTTCATCATCTTTCACTTTCCACACCACAAACGCATCGACCGCTTATCTCCTCCATCCTTTAAGCCCTCACACTCCAACCACACCGCAAACTCCTTCTCAACTCTCTTCCACACCGCCTCCACCGCCGTTATCGTCTCCTTTATCTTCTCCTCGAAACAATCAATATCCAACTCTTCCTCTTTTCACCCTACCGCCTTCCCAAATCAACAACAATAACAATAATATGAGTTTCACTTTCCCTAGACCCCCTCCTCTCCTCCAACCACCTTCATCACTCCTTTCCAGACGCTACAACAATTCCAACACTCCTCTCAACTGCATCAACCGCGTTTCAACCGCACCATTTTCACCTGTTTCTAGAGACTCTTACACTTCATTTCTAACGCTACCTTACTCTTCCCCTACTGCTCCGACCGCTCAAAACGCTACTTACCATAACACTAACAACAACTACTCTTCATTCTCTTTAAACCCTTCACCTTCTTCTTACCCTACAACAACTTCTTCCCCAAGCTTTCTTCACTCTCATTACACTCCTAATTATTCTTCCACCTCCTTTCACAACAACCCGGTTTACTCCATGAAACAAGAGCTTCCTTCAAACCAAATCCCCCAGATAGGTGTCTTTAATAATGTCAACAACTCCACAGACAATGAGAAACAGAACAACACCAATCTTCACAGAAGAAGTATTAGCTGCAGCCTCTTGGAGGATGTCCTCGAAGAGGCCGAGGCTCTAGCTGGTGGAGACGGAGGCCGACCTTCCAAACGGAGACAACTCACTGCTTCTCCTCCTAACCTCCACAACAACAATAACGACGATAATGATAATTTCTTCTCAGTTAGTTTCGAACAATATGATTCTTCTGAAAACATATGTTCCTTACAAGGTAAACTAAAACCGCTCAAAACGCTAAAAACTTCACCTACACTTCTCTCTGGCTAAATATTTCTTTTTGTTTTTTGTTTTTGTTATTGGAACGCAGATTTGAAACCAAAGGAAGAAGAATCCCTTCAGATGAACACAATGCAAGATGACATAGCTAAACTTCTTGACTGGGGAAGTGATAGTGGAGAGATCTCTAATGGACAATCATCTGTTGTCACTGACGACAATCTTGTTCTTGATATTCAACAACTGAATTCACTATTCCCGGCTGACTCCACGGCCGCCGAAACAAGGACCAACGACGAACAGAAAAATAACAATAACATTAACTGCTCATGGGACAATTTGCATGGAATCAGCTAGAAAATGTCTGCAGACCAAGTTCAAGAACTAATTAAGACCAAAGTCTTTAATTAATTGTTGATTGTTTGTATCATTAAAAAGCTATACTTGTATTTGTTACAGATAGTCTGTTTTCTGTTTAATACTATCTGATCCCTTACTTAATTGTGATTATGGATATGTTCATGTATTGTTCTTTAAACTCCGGATTCTTCCCTACTTTTCTTTGATTTCTGCGAAGGATACATAAATCGTTAAGCATAACCACAACTAACGCTTTCAAAAAGAATTGGCAATAAATAAACAAAGACTAAATCTGAACTAACATTTCAGTGCATAACATATATTTTCCCTACAATAAAAGAGAACTGCATGTAATAGAATCAGGCATCTATGCAAAAGCATTTTGATAAAATAAAAACTAAATCATAGTACAATTATATAATAGTTTAAACGAATATTCGTGAGTGAAATCTAAACCCTAAAGCTATTGGAAGGAGAAACCCAAGAGAGCCCATAATCACTTATTTAGGATTGAATTTTATTTAAATCATAAATCTATTTGGATAGGGGAAAAAAAGGGAAGCCATAATCGCTTATTCATGAATGAAACTTAGATCCTAAAGCTATTCTGAAAGGGTAAACCTAAGAGAATTCCATAAGCTTCAGCAGCAAAAAATGAAAGCTTTAACTGCTTTCTTATATGTCGACTCGTCAAATATTAGCAACAAAAGGTCGTTCTAGTCGACATGACTTGGGGACTCTAAGCACAACGTCACACCACTTAACCTTCCCATAAATCTCTTGACTGTTACGTTTTTCAAGCGCAATCTCAGCACACCATATCATCTTCTCCTTCGTAGAACAAATAGAACGCACATTTTCCTCCCACAAAAGCACAATCTTTCCGCCACACTACTCTAAGAGAACTCCAATAAGCCTTTGGTAATTTAGGCAATTCTTCCATACCCTTCAAAGCTCCCCGAATATTTCCCACGTAGTCACTATGAAGCAAGGGGACGGCAATTCACTGCCGTCTCACGTACCAGCGGCGTTTCCGGGACGGGGACTTGGTGGGGACGGTGTGGGGACGTATCAGAAACGTTTCAGAGTCGGTGGGGACGGCAAAGATTTGTGGAGACGGCGTACTTAGGTTTTGGAAACGTTTCTAATGTAAACTCAGTATATTTTTTTGTTAAAGATTTGGTAATTTGCTTGTTCTTTTTTTTTGTCATTTCAGTTTTGGAAAACAATTGAAAAAGTAAACACGTCCTTAGTTAAACGATTAGGGTTACAAAGTTTTAAACCATTTTCTGATCTTAATCGTAAGCAAACTGTTATTGTCTTCATCTTCTTTCTCAATTGTCAATTCTCATCATCTCTAAGAAAAACACTGTAAGTACTATAATAAACTCTGTTTTTCGGTTTGCCAAATACGTATGTGTGTTGTTTCATGTTTTGTAAATCATACGTACGTAAGGTATTATACTGATGTTTTATTTTTATATGATAATTATGATTTGGTTTTGTATTTATGAATATATATATATATATATTATTTTTTATAAACGTATCCATACCGTACCCGCACTACAAGAAAACATCACTATTCTGAGGGACATACCGAGGGAAAATGAGTTCCTCGGAAATTTCTGAGGAAATACCGAGGAAATACCGAGGAAACCAAGAAATGTGGTTTCCTCGGTATTTCCTCGGAAATTTCCGAGGAAATACCGAGGAAGTATGATTTCCTCGGTAAATTCCGAGGGATTACCGAGGAAACAGTGTCCGTCGGAAAAAACCGACGGAGATTTTGAAAATTCCGACGACTTTTTGTAGCCGTTAGAGAGCCGTTGGAGAGCCGTTGGGGGATTCCGAGGAAATTCCGAGGAAGTGTCTGTTTTCCTCGGAATTTCCTCAGAATTTCCTCAGTATCTCGGCAGGATTTCATCTATAAATACAGCCACCCCTCTTCACCTTCATTCACTCCATTTCTTCTCCTTCCCTCCTACTATCACGAATTTTATTTCAAAAAAACATGTCTTCTTCAAATTATTTTCGTTCTTGGATCGATCGACCTCATTTGGATCCGGACACGAGATTGCTTACAGAAGAATACCAACGAGGTATAACCGAATTCATGGGGTTAGTTCGCCGACAACCGGAAGCAGAAACAGGTAAGTTAAGATGTCCTTGCTCTAATTGTAAAAATAGAAAGGTTATTAAAGAGTGGGATGTTTGGACTCATCTATATTTGAGTGGGTTTACACGAAGTTACAAAATTTGGTATCATCATGGGGAAACTAATTATGAACTTGGTAGTACTAGCGAACCTCAGCCGGCGGTTAGATTAGAAGAACCAATTAGAACGGATGTAGATTATGGTGTAGGTACTGAGCAGATGGTAAATGATCATTTTAGAGGGGAAGATTTACCCAATGCAGAAGCTAGGAGATTTTATGATATGTTGGATGCTGGAAAGCAACCATTGTACGAAGGTTGTAGAGATGGTCATTCAGCTTTATCATCTGCTACAAGACTGATGGGCATTAAAACAGATTATAACTTGGCTGAAGACTGTATGGATGCGATAGCTGATTTTGTTAAAGGTATTCTACCTGAGGAAAATGTAGCTCCAGGTTCATACTACGAGGTTCAGAAACTCGTAGCCGGTGTTGGTTTATCTTATCAGGTAATAGATGTATGCAGCGATAACTGCATGATTTATTGGAGGGCGGATGACCAGCGGATTTCATGCAAGTTTTGTGGGAAGCCTCGTTATAAAGATACGAGTGGAAGAGTTCCAGTGCCATATAAAAGGATGTGGTATTTGCCTTTGACGGAAAGATTGCAGAGGTTGTATCTTTCAGAACGCACAGCGCAACGAATGAGATGGCATGCGGAGCACTCAACAGATGGTGAGATTAGACATCCTTCAGATGCAAAAGCGTGGAAGCATTTCCAATCAAAGTATCCCGACTTTGCGTATGAGAGAAGAAATGTCTACCTTGGATTATGTACTGATGGTTTCAGCCCGTATGGGAAGAGTGGAAGACAATATTCTCTATGGCCAGTCATTGTTACACCATACAACTTACCCCCAAACTTGTGCTTGCGACGAGAGTTTCTGTTTCTCTCCATTCTCGTTCCCGGACCAGAGCATCCTAAGAGATCGCTTGATGTGTTTCTTCAGCCACTAATATATGAGTTGCAACAACTATGGGCTGAAGGTGCTGAAACATACGATATTTCGTGTAAAGAGAACTTTCAAATGCGGGCAGTACTAATGTGGACAATAAGTGATTTTCCAGCATATGGTATGTTATCTGGATGGACAACGCATGGGAGGCTATCATGTCCATATTGTCAAGATGACACAGATGCTTTCCAACTAAAGAACGGAAGAAAAACGTGTTGGTTTGACTGTCACAGACGATTCCTACCACCTGATCATCCATACCGTCGGAGTAAGACTTTGTTTAGGAAGAACAAGCAGGTGTTTGATGGTCCACCTGAGGAAGTTAGTGGGAAAGGTTTGAAGACACAACTAAGAGATTTTGGTGCAGCAAGGACGGCAGACGTCGGGGGACATGAGCAATTTTCGGTAGATGCTGTTGGAGAACTACATAACTGGCACAAAAAAAGTATTTTCTGGGATCTGCCATACTGGGAGGATCATCTGCTAAGACATAATTTAGATGTCATGCATATTGAGAAGAACTTTTTTGACAATCTAATGAACACTATCCTTAACGTTCAAGGTAAAACAAAGGATAATTTGAAGTCAAGACTGGATTTAGTCGATATATGTGCTCGTTCAGAACTTCATGTTGATGGGAATGGTAGGGCTCCTTTTCCCATATACCGACTTGATGGAGAGGGAAAAAATGCGTTCTTTGATTGGATTTCAAACGATGTGGAGTTTCCAGACGGTTACGCATCTAATTTGCGTAACTGTATCGACAGAAAGGAAGGAAAGTTTATTGGCTTGAAAAGTCACGATTGCCATGTGTTGATGGAGCGCCTCCTTCCGTTTGCCTTCAAGGAACTATTACCACGAAATGTTCATGAAGCAATTGCAGGGATAAGTGCTTTCTTCCGCGATTTATGCACCAGATCAGTGACTCTTGAAGGTATTGAAAATCTGAAGACTAACATAGCCGTGATTCAGTGCAACCTTGAGAAGATATTTCCTCCCTCATTTTTTGATGTTATGGAGCATCTTGTTATTCACCTGGTAAGAGAATTGGAACTTGGTGGTCCTGTGCAGTATAGATGGATGTATCTGTATGAGCGGTATATGTTCCATTTGAAGAAGATGGTGAAAAATTTAAGTAGGGTAGAAGGTTCTATAGTCGCACAGATGATCAATGAAGAAATTTCAAACTTTGCCGAGTACTACTTTCCAGCAGAAGTTCAGACCAAAAACAGAAGACCTGCTCGGCATGATGATAGAGGCGAACGAGCAACATATCATGTTAAGGTTCCAGATATTTTCACAGATGTTGGACGACTTAGCGGAAAACCAAAGGACCGTCGACTTACTGAGCAGGAGCGAAGTCATTTGCAAACATATTTGCTCACCAACTGCGAAGATGTTCTTCAATATGAGAGGTAAGTTTATTATCTTACAAATTTTTATTTTAACAAATTAACATTTATATCTTAATTAATTACATTATTGTCATCACATGTACAGGATTTTCATGGCAGAAAAGCGGTTCGGATATAGATACGCCACAGAGGAGGAACTAGAAGAAATGAAGCAGAGAGAATTTGCTGGATGGATGTTTACTTATGTGAGTGCCTTAAACAAATTAAAATATCATTTATCACATATTTATACAATTTTATCACATATTTATACTAATTCATTATATATGTGCTATTAATAGGTGTCTGCTGGTTTAGCCAGAGGTGAAACATTTGACGATTGGATACGCGAAATGGTGGTTGGACCAAACTATGTTGTGAAGTCATATCCAAGATTTTGTACTCGAGGATATGCATTCACAACTGAAAAGAGGAGACGTTCGCGTACGACCTATGATGCTGGCGTTTGTTCTGCATCAGGAGATGATGTATACTACGGACACATACATGAGATTATGGAAATCAAGTATTTGGGCATGCTTGGATTGCGCTGTACTGTTTTCTATTGTGATTGGCACGACAACACTCCAGATCGAGGTGTGAAAACAGATGCATTTGGTGTTACATCAGTACATTCGAGGCGAAAGCTGCAATATTATGATCCTTTCATTCTTGCTTCTCAGGCCGATCAGGTAAGTAAATGTTAATTATTCGGAATGGTTGATCATAATTTATACTTTTACTAATAATTTTTTAAATGTTACAGGTTTGTTATATCAAGTACCCCCGGGTAAGGAACAAAGATGATCCATGGGTTACTGTTACAAGACTCAACCCGAGAGGCCGAGTTCAGGGAAGTTCTGAGCTGGAAGACCCACTACAACCAATCACATCCGGCAACTTAAGTGCAGCAGAAGATGTAGCTGAAGGTGGCCTTGTAGTCGATTTTACCGACTTCGCAGAGGAAGCCGTCGTTCACACAGAGGATGAACCAGTTATTGGAGAGTTTCACCAAGACCCAGATTCAGATTTATCTGGTGATGATGACTCGGAAACAGAGTAGTTTTTTTTTTTTTTTTAATAGAAATACCGAGGAAATTCCGAGGGACATTAGGTTTTCCTCGGAATTTCCTCGGAATTTTGTGTTTTCGGTAAAGAAACCCAGGTTCCTCGGAATTTCCTCGGAATTTTCTGAGGAAATTCCGAGGAAAATCATTATTTTTTAGTGTTCCTCGGAATTTCCTCAGAAAATTCCGAGGAAATTCCGAGGAACTAGGGGTTTTTGAACCGAAAACTACGTTTTGCGGATTGAATAACACATATATAACCTTCATTAAGTGTCTTAACCAGATTATGAAGTCAAACTTTGGTGTTTCAGATGATAACAAACACTTTTACGATTGCATGAAAGAAAACCACACAACATAAGAGAAACACTTATACACTTTAACAAACGTTAAAGAGAATACGTGCAATTATTGTTGAAATATTTTTATTACATAAATTATGATCATTTATACAAAGAATATTCAATAGTATGCATTACATTTGTATAAGAAATGAAATACGGCAAAAAAATCGAGGTTTTGAAACCCCAAACCCTGGTTCCTCGGAATTTCCTCGGAATTTTCTGAGGAAATTCCGAGGAAAATCATTATTTTTCAGTGTTCCTCGGAATTTCCTCAGAAAATTCCGAGGAAATTCCGAGGAACTAGGGGTTTTTGAACCGAAAACTACGTTTTGCGGATTGAATAACACATATATAACCTTCATTAAGTGTCTTAACCAGATTATGAAGTCAAACTTTGGTGTTTCAGATGATAACAAACACTTTTACGATTGCATGAAAGAAAACCACACAACATAAGAGAAACACTTATACACTTTAACAAACGTTAAAGAGAATACGTGCAATTATTGTTGAAATATTTTTATTACATAAATTATGATCATTTATACAAAGAATATTCAATAGTATGCATTACATTTGTATAAGAAATGAAATACGGCAAAAAAATCGAGGTTTTGAAACCCCAAACCCTGGTTCCTCGGAATTTCCTCGGAATTTTCTGAGGAAATTCCGAGGAAAATCATTATTTTTCAGTGTTCCTCGGAATTTCCTCAGAAAATTCCGAGGAAATTCCGAGGAACTAGGGGTTTTTGAACCGAAAACTACGTTTTGCGGATTGAATAACACATATATAACCTTCATTAAGTGTCTTAACCAGATTATGAAGTCAAACTTTGGTGTTTCAGATGATAACAAACACTTTTACGATTGCATGAAAGAAAACCACACAACATAAGAGAAACACTTATACACTTTAACAAACGTTAAAGAGAATACGTGCAATTATTGTTGAAATATTTTTATTACATAAATTATGATCATTTATACAAAGAATATTCAATAGTATGCATTACATTTGTATAAGAAATGAAATACGGCAAAAAAATCGAGGTTTTGAAACCCCAAACCCTGGTTCCTCGGAATTTCCTCGGAATTTTCTGAGGAAATTCCGAGGAAAATCATTATTTTTCAGTGTTCCTCGGAATTTCCTCAGAAAATTCCGAGGAAATTCCGAGGAACTAGGGGTTTTTGAACCGAAAACTACGTTTTGCGGATTGAATAACACATATATAACCTTCATTAAGTGTCTTAACCAGATTATGAAGTCAAACTTTGGTGTTTCAGATGATAACAAACACTTTTACGATTGCATGAAAGAAAACCACACAACATAAGAGAAACACTTATACACTTTAACAAACGTTAAAGAGAATACGTGCAATTATTGTTGAAATATTTTTATTACATAAATTATGATCATTTATACAAAGAATATTCAATAGTATGCATTACATTTGTATAAGAAATGAAATACGGCAAAAAAATCGAGGTTTTGAAACCCCAAACCCTGGTTCCTCGGAATTTCCTCGGAATTTTCTGAGGAAATTCCGAGGAAAATCATTATTTTTCAGTGTTCCTCGGAATTTCCTCAGAAAATTCCGAGGAAATTCCGAGGAACTAGGGGTTTTTGAACCGAAAACTACGTTTTGCGGATTGAATAACACATATATAACCTTCATTAAGTGTCTTAACCAGATTATGAAGTCAAACTTTGGTGTTTCAGATGATAACAAACACTTTTACGATTGCATGAAAGAAAACCACACAACATAAGAGAAACACTTATACACTTTAACAAACGTTAAAGAGAATACGTGCAATTATTGTTGAAATATTTTTATTACATTAATTATGATCATTTATACAAAGAATATTCAATAGTATGCATTACATTTGTATAAGAAATGAAATACGGCAAAAAAATCGAGGTTTTGAAACCCCAAACCCTGGTTCCTCGGAATTTCCTCGGAATTTTCTGAGGAAATTCCGAGGAAAATCATTATTTTTCAGTGTTCCTCGGAATTTCCTCAGAAAATTCCGAGGAAATTCCGAGGAACTAGGGGTTTTTGAACCGAAAACTACGTTTTGCGGATTGAATAACACATATATAACCTTCATTAAATGTCTTAACCAGATTATGAAGTCAAACTTTGGTGTTTTAGATGATAACAAACACTTTTACGATTGCATGAAAGAAAACCACACAACATAAGAGAAACACTTATACACTTTAACAAACGTTAAAGAGAATACGTGCAATTATTGTTGAAATATTTTTATTACATTAATTATGATCATTTATACAAAGAATATTCAATAGTATGCATTACATTTGTATAAGAAATGAAATACGGCAAAAAAAACGAGGTTTTGAAACCCCAAACCCTGGTTCCTCGGAATTTTCTGAGGAAATTCCGAGGAAAATCATTATTTTTCAGTGTTCCTCGGAATTTCCTCAGAAAATTCCGAGGAAATTCCGAGGAACTAGGGTTTTCACAATTCCGACGGAATACCGACGAACCGGTTTCCGTTGGAATTTATAAATAAAACAGCTCCTCTCTCTCGGCCGCATTTCTCAGATCTCTCATCTCTCAAATCTCTCATCTCTCTCCCTCTCTCCCGGTCGCACTCTCTCCCTCCGGTCGCCCACTCTCCCTCCGGTCGCCCTCTCTCCCTCTCTCCCGGTCCCCCTCTCTCCCTCTCTCGCGGTCCCCCTCTCTCCCTCTCTCGCGGTCGCCTCTCCCCCTCTCTCCCTCTCTCGCGGTCGCCTCTCTCCCTCTCTCCCTCTCACCCGGTCGCCTCTCTCCCTCTCTCCCGGCCTCACCTCTCTCCCTCTCTCGGAATCATGTAAGTATATAAACCTTAGTTTTTCTCAATGGATTAGGGTTTGTTAGATTATAATTTCGGATTTTAGGTTGTTTGTTAGATAGTTTAGGATTGAATGGATTGAATGGATAGTTTGGAATTTTTTTTTGGAATTTTTTTTTGTTTTGGTTAGAAATCAAAACGTTTTTGTATTTTAAAAACGTTTTTTTGATTTTAAAAATGTTTTTCGATTTTTAAAAACATTTTTCATGTTTCCAGTAATAAATTATATATAATAAAACGTTTTTAAAATTTTTTTAAAATATTTATAAACCTTTTTTATGTTTATAAATGATTAATAATTTTTTATACATATATATATATATAAATAAATCATGTATAATAACAATTTATAATTTTTTTATTTTTATGACTTAAAAACAATTCTTATATATTAAAACTATTTTTTTATATTTAAACTATTTTTTATGACTTAAAACAATTTCTTATATATTAAAACTATTTTTTTAATTATTAAACTATTTTTTATTTAAACTATTTTTATGACTTAAAACAATTTCTTATATATTAAAACTATTTTTTTAATTATTAAAACTATTTTTAAAATTATTAAACTATTTTTAATTATTAAACTATTTTTTATATATTAAAACTTTTTTTTTAATTATTAAACTATTTTTTATATATTAAAACTTTTTTTTTATTATTAAACTATTTTTTTATATTTAAACTTTTTTTATGACTTAAAATAATTTCTTATATATTAAAACTATATATAGGTCTTATGGTGATGATCAGAGCCGGTCTCGACAGCGGCGTGGTCGTGGTGGTTCGGGAAGCCACTCCATTCAGGGTTCCGCATCGTCGCCCCACAGCTCCTACCATACATCTCCCTCTCCATTTCCCTCTCCTTCTCCTCCCGCTACCGTTGCTGCACCCGCTCCCGCTCCCGCTTCCGCTCCCGCTCCTGCTCCTGCTCCTGAGGGTCCTCCGGGAGTGATGAGAGTTGCGGAGTTTGTTCGACAGCCCGGTCGTGAGCATCTTCCCTATCTCACTCCGTATCCACATGGACGGGGTCAAACATGGTAATTAAAACTTTTTTTCATTAAAATTTGATTCCTTTTTAATAATTTGTTCTTTTTATTAGGTTCAACCGATCCTCGAACGGGATCAGCGCATGGATCAACCGTATGATGTACTCGGCCCTCGACAAGGGACATCCGACTTTCACCGACTTCCCTACCGACAAGCAGCATCTGTGGTTTCAACAGTTTGCGGTAAGTATTCTAATTTTTTACTTATATTTTTAATCTCTAATATAAATTTTATACTAATTGTGTTTTATTTTCAGCAAGAATTCAACTGGAATGCCGATGATACATTGTATATCTATCACAACTTCGTCCATAAAGTTATGGACAACTATGGGAAGCAGATCCACGAGTGGAAGAAGAAGTGGGAAATAAACAAGGTTTGTTTTTATTTAATAAACAATTTTTTAATTTATTAAATTTTTTTTTAATTTATTTAACAATTTTTTTTAATTTAAAGGTCCCAAAGTCGATGAACCCCACGGTCTGGTTGGAGTTGGGTGTGCATTGGAGTAAGGATGAGACGAAATCAACTTCTTCCACCAACTCCACCAACCGCAGGAGCGACCGTAAAGGGAAGGGCGTCTTCAAGCATAACTTGGGTGCTCAATCTATTGCCACTCTGGGGGATCGCATGGTAAGCTAGTCGCTTTTTATTCTATTATTTAAGTTTTTAAATTTTATTTTATGTGCATTTCTTCTAATTACTAATGTTTGTTAATTTATGTTTTTTCAAGGCGGAAGAAAATGAGGGCGAGCCGGTTGATGATCTCGCCCTAATGAAGAGGGCGTATACCAACAAGAAGACCGGCCAGATTGATGATGGTGTTGTGAGGGATGTGGTCACCCTCATCGACACTCAGGTGGAAGACGAGGTGTCTCAGATTCAAACCGAGGATGACGATTCGACGGGTTCTACCTACTTGCCTCGGGTTCGGATCAACGAAATCGTTGAAGAGGTAAGTTTTTTTTTAAAGTTCAATTCAGATTTTCTATTATTTAACGTTTTTTCATCTTTTCTATTATTTAATATTTAAATTTGACAATTTTCTATTTCAGTCGGTTCCAAAGAAGAAGGGACGTTTGTTCGGTTTGGGTCGTCGGTCCCGGTCAGTTCCGTCTTCTGCTGCACCACCGCCCTTTGTTGATCCAGAAGCACTTATGGGTCAGTTGCAGGACAAGGATGATCGCATATCTGCATTGGAGACCCAGATGGCGACTCAACAGGCGAGCTTTGAGGCACAGAGGAGGCTGAACGAGCAAATGATGGAGATGATGAGGAGGTTGCACCCGAACGAGGTGTTCCCGAGCATGCCAGACCCGAACACCCAAAACCCGTAGTTTTTTTTTCAAAAACTCACAATGTTTTATTTTTATTTGTACTACTTTGAATTTTATATAATATGTTTTTATATTTTAATTTTTATTTTATATTTTCGAATTTTAATTTCAAAAAATTAAATTTTTATTTAAAAAAATTAATTTAAAAAAAAAAAAAAATTTGGGATATTCCGAGGACATTGTCCCTCGGAAAATTCCGACGACAGTGATCCTCGGAATTTTCCGACGACCTCTTCCCTCGGAATTTTCCGAGGACATTGTCCGTCGGAAAATTCCGACGACGGCCGTCGTCGGAATTTTCCGACGGACAATGTCCTCGGAATTTTCCGAGGGACACAGGTCGTCGGAAAATTCCGACGACCACTGTCGTCGGAATTTTCCGAGGGCTTCGTTCCTCGGTATTTTCCGACGACTTTTCCGAGGAACAGTTGTCCTCAAATTTTCCTCGGAATTTTGTTTCCTCGGAATTCCGTCAGAAAATTCCGAGGAAATTCCGAGGGATATTGAAATTCCGAGGAGTTTTTTCCGAGGAAAATTTTTCTCTGTATGTCGTCGGAATAACCGTATTCCGACGACATACCGACGATTTTGGCCCTCAGAATAAACCTGTTTTCTTGTAGTGCCGTATCCATAAATTTTAAGTTTAGCCGTTTCCCGTCCCCACCCCCGTCCCGGTATCTGTTCCCGTATCCGTCCCGGTGCAACATAGCGTAGTCATACCATTCAAGAAGTCTAAGCGATCCGCCTCTATACATATAGAACATGTTATCTGTCATGCAAGAAAAAGAATTACACGACAAAAGCATCTTGGGTTCGATTGCTACCACATCCCATATATTTTCTTTGGGATTGTAAACCATAGCCTTGTCCTTAAACAAGAGGTAAAGATTTCCTTTGAAGGCGCAACATCGGTTTAAATTTGTCTCGTACATCTCTGCGCTAGGGCTTGGCACGTGCTCCCATATATTCTTTTCAGGATCGAAAAACTCTATAAAATTTGAGAAATCGCCATCTGTGCTTCTCTCTACTACATATATTTTCCCATCAAAAACACACACGAGGGGGTTTTTCTTGGCCACCAGCATGCTAGGAGCTTCATGCCATGTGTGAACCTGATAGTCCATAACAAATACCCTAGAGGAGGGCTCACCGGTGTACATCATCATGTAGATATCAGAACCAACTATTGTAGAAGTCCACATATATGGACCAAGACCGGAAGATTGCCACTCGACGACATCCTAGTGCGATTCCTTACGATTTTAAACGGATTCCAAAAAGGAGCGACTCGAGTTGGTTTCCGGCCAAGATTAACCCAATGTAATTTATTAGAGATAAAAGGGGACATTAAGCAGGCATAGACACAATTCTCGGCGGTGCCTAACAGCCTTCGGGTCCTGTAAATCTCAGTCGAAGCAAGCAGAGAATGAAATCTCTTGGAGACTTACGAGAGAGTTGGGTAGTATAACCTTGAGATGCGGGCTAAGCAGTTCAACAGTAATTCATCAGGGAGATTTGGCAAAATATTATTATTAACCGGTGGTGACGACTCTTTTCTGCTCGTTAACGTGGGTAGAAGATTTCTTGAACTTGACGGCATGTTATCAAAATTTAATTATTAACCTATCGATCTCCACAACCATAATATACTACTATATTGGAGCGATATTTCCTTTTTTTGTGAGCGTGTTTCCACGTTTTCCATCTCTGCTTTCGATTGGTTGCCTTTTATGCTTCTATCGTTTCTTCTATATATTTCATAAACGTGTTTGTTTATTTCCTTTTTTCTTCTCCAATTGTACTCCTTTTTCCTAAATCAAACTAACACTCGGATAGCATATATAAAATATCAAAGGAAATTTTCCGCAAACTGCCATTTTCTTTTCATGCATTGTCACTTAACCTAATTCTTCCACTAAATGCCATACACACTGTTTTGGTCAAAAACTGTGCCCTAAAATTAGGTGTGAGTTGAGTTGAGTTGAGCTGAGAAAAATCAAATATTTTTTTCGTAATTTTTTCATCTATGTATACACATTACCATTACCGTAGATCTGTGTTTTTAAAACCGGACTGACCCGATGATTAGACCAAGTTCGACCACGAACCAGTCATGTACCCAGGTTAGATCTAGTAATTGGTTCGACCATGGATCAGTCACATAGGTGGATTGGATCTCAAACTATTGAAATGAATAAAAAATCACTAAAACCATCAAAAATTCAGGGAAAAAATGTTTTTAGGCAAAAAACACTAACATTGTCCTATTAGGCTAATCCCAACCTATAATTATCCTATTAGGATAATTTTTTTTTGAAATACCACTCGAAAATACAATTAAAAAAACTAATTGTGAAATATACAAATATAAATTAAAAATTAAACTAACTAAAATAAAATGAAAAAGTCAGAAATCCTTAAATAAGGAAACTGAATATTTCCAACTATTTTTGTGGAACAAAAATCAAAATTTTCAAATATAGAAACTGAATAATTCCAAATATTTTCTTCTCATATTTTCGGAATTGTTCATACTTACCCATACAATCTACACTCTACTATATGTAGAATACAGTAAACATGTTTGAACTCAATTTCGATCTATTTTAAATTTCTAGTAACGTGTAAATTATGGGTTCTACTCGTTTTAAAGCGATAGGTTAAACGCAGAATGTATATTACAAATATTTTTAGATTACTATTATTTACGAAAGATGACTTATTATAATCCTATTAGATTCAATGAAAAACGTGGATTTCATTTTCCACTTCGTAAAACGTCAATTCTGTTGTCCGTACAATGAAATTTGTAATTTTGATTTAAACATTTTTAGAACTGAAAAAAATATCTCTCATTTGATATAGCTAGGTATTTCATCAGTAGTTCATATTTTCCAATTTTTTTTGTTTGTAAAATTATTTATTTGATTTATTTGTAGAAATAAAAAGGGGCATTATAGGTAAAACATTATACAAATTTGAAACTAGTCTAATAGGACAACATACCTGTTTATCTTGCTAAAAAAAACAATTTTCCCAAAATTCATAAACCAACTGTATAAGCAAAAAATTAGTTTATATTTACAATGTTTTGTATTTGATATTTATTTATGTTTCAATTATGTAAAATTTACTAACATTATTTAAAATTTATATAGTATTAAAATATATTAAATTAAATTATAGAACCAGATTGGATCCGGTTGAACTATATTGAACTGTGACCCAAATATTTTTCGGTTTAACTTCCGGTCCGGTTTAAAAAAACTGTTGTGGATATATTTATTTTGTACATATTGACATACACATAATTAAATGGGCATATGTGTAAATTCAATTATAAATAGAAACTAAATTCAAATAATATTAGATGAATAAAAATTAAAAACTAGCAACCATATCAGAGATAAAGGAAACAGAAAATGAAAAAAAAAATCTTGAATGAGAACATTAAAAAAAGAACAAAATATGTTTTTTTCTATGATTGATCTTAATATATATTTCTTTTTTCTGTCAAAAATATATATTTCTTTTAATACTTCAAATATTGTTAGAACATGAGGAATGACTCAAACTTGAGCTGCATAAATTTTCATCAGTATTTCTATTCTAATAGGCTAATTTTATTTCTGCTTTCGTGATTATGGATATCCCCCTTATTATTATTTGAGGAGCATTAGAAAAAATTAACCTTCACTTCATGTGTGATTTACAAGAGTGTCATTTCCTAGGTGACATCACCACAAGCCCTCTCACAACCTAATTTCAATAATCCTTAAATTACTAGACTAATTACAATAAACTGTCATTGGGCATTAGATAGTTACTTAACTAATATAATCTAAGCTTTTACTTATTGACTAACCAAATAAATCATGTCTATGAAATTAGGTTGTAGCCTGCGGTTGTGACCCGGGTCACGGATAATATGTTGATTGACTATTTTTATCATGTTTACATGGTTATTGTATTTATTTTTACATGGCTATCGTATTTATTTTTTGTCATGTTCTGAAATATGGTTTCGAAGTATAGTTTGTCTCAGTCTTACCATGTACTATGCTTATGGATGAACGACTAATACGACCGTTAAACGCAACACTAAGTATATAATATACACATTCGGACCATTGATGCTGACATGTTATAACTTAGTTAGTCATAGTTGCTGTAAGTTATTTTTACTAGGATATTAATTATCATCATGCGACCCATCAATATTTTGATAATATAAGCCATTATAGACATGATTTATTTGGTATGATTCGATACACTGGTTTATATATCAAACCGTTTTCATGATATATTACTGTCCGATTTTTCTGACATGTTGTTACTCAACTCGCCAAGTTTGATGATATTTATTTTTATTAGAAATTTGATACTAACTATCGTGAAATAAATATGCCCAATGGTTTGATTTGGCAACACAAATAAATGACGTCAAACCTTTAGAAAAATAATAATTATGAATAACATTCATCGCCATCATATATAGAAAGTACATGGAATTTGGCACTAATTGGTTTTAAAGTTTAATTTTTTGTGAGAATTATATTCTCGGTTAGTTTCCTTTGTTACAACAAACAGATAGTCAAATCAAATGAAACAAGGAAATTAATATAGGCGAAAATATAGAATGTGAATAATTAAACGGAACAAGACAATTCCTTGTGTGAGAAACCACATGATTTGATCAATCATCCTACGTTAATCATGTTATTTATAAACTTAATTATGTCTTTGATTCGTATATAATAAATTAAAGATCTTCAATTTTTAATCAATCAAGTAGGAATATTGCTGGTTTTAAATTGTATTCTTATCTATTTATCACACATTTGGTATGTGAATACAAATATGACTATAGATTGATTATATTCGAAAATGTAAACATAATTTTAAAATGGTATTATTAATACATATGCACGTCGATTAATACAAAGATGATAAAGAAATGGATAACTAGCGTTTCAAATATATATAGTACATATTATTTTTTTAATAAATTATTTTAGGAGCATTAATAAATTGTATTATTTAAGAACCATCACACATTTGGAATGTGAATAAAAATATGACTACAGATTAAAACAATACTCTAAAATTTAAACATAATTTTAAAATGGTATTATTAATACATATAACATATGCACCGTCGATTAATACAGAGTTGAGAAAGAAATGAATTACTAGCGTTTCAAATATATAAAGTAGGTTATAGTTTTTAAATAAATTTGACGGTAGGTTATATCTTTAACATTTAATCCCGTACATATGATTATTTAAATAAATTATTTTAGAAGCATTATAACTCGGTTAGTTTCCTTTGTTAACATTAGAGATCGTCAATATGGTAAGACTGAGGCAATTATAGTATTTCTGAAATAATCTCGATTGCGAAATAACATTAATTGCCATCAAATATAGAAAGTGCATCGAATTTGGCACTAATTGGTATTATTTTAATTTTGTGAATGTCATATTCTATGTTAGTTTCCTTTATTACCAAATTATGATCGTTAGTATCAGACGGAACACAGCAATTATTATATTTTCATTAATTTCTTGAATATGAAAAATCGTTCATTGCCTAAACGTGTGTCGAGTTGACCATAACAGTATTCCATTTTCTAATTTTTTATAACATACCTTACACATATGTATCTGTTCACAATTAATACGTGAGTTAATAGAGCATAAATTTCTCCTTTATTTCGAAAATTTTGAAAATTATATATTCATTTTACATATATAAGATGCATACGCTTCGATTACGAAAATGTAATATCAGTTATAAATTAAATTAATAATATATTTCTCATAAATGCAGAAATATACTACTCATATCACTATAAAACACCTATGTGCCATGAATAAAAGACCACACACACACTCACCCTCTAATAACAAGGAGAACGTTAGCTCTCATGTATCCCTGAATCCTCCAGTTTTAATTGTTTTTCTAACTTTTGCATTGTTTTGGTTTGTTTGTTTCCGTGGTATCCATAATTAACTTCGGTTTTGCTTTCTTTGGTCGACTTACATGTATTAAATTAGGGTGGGTAAGGTTTTAATTATTGTAATCAGGTTAATTTTGGGTCTGAAAGGCGTCTAATGGTTAACAATGTTTTGGTATACAGTAACCAAAGTTAATTCTGGTTTATGTGTTACTAGATTTCGATGTATTGATTCGGGGTAAATAGATTTCAAATCTTTTATCTATGGGGAAACAGGTTGTTAATATTCGTTCGATAGACATCTAGGACGAGGGTTAAATTTTGTAGAGAATTGGTGCTATATGAAAGTTCTCGGGAGGAAATAGATCGTCAATCCCTCCTATTATTGTATAGGGTTTGATTGGTAGAGCATTAACATTAGCATTATGATTCTTATTATCCAATCAAAATTTTATACCAAAGCATGTAAGGAAACGAAAAGTACGTTCAGGCAGAAGTCTATCACAAAATATTCTCCAATGTTTTTATATGAAGTTTTTGAGAGAGCATTTGCATTTAGAATATATAATTTACTTTAAAAAATGAATTAATTAATTAATTTATTTTGATTAATAATATCACAAAATTATATATTAGGATCCAAAAATTAAAAATTTATTTAAAAAACATTTTTAATTATTATAAAAACATTTTTAATTATAAGAGTACATCTTAATTATAAAAACAATTTTTATAAAACTACGTTGTTATAAAAAGTAAATTTTTAATTATAAGAAAAATAAATTTTTATAAAAATTAAATCTTATTTTTTTTTAAAATAAGTTTTCTTTTTCTAAATATTTTTTTTTAAAAAATATATATTTTTAACTTATTTTAAAAGTTACACTTTTTATTTTTAGAAAAGAATTTTTTTAAAATAAAGAATATATATTAAAAGTTAAATTTTTTTATTTTAAAAGGATAAAATCAAAAATATATTTTTTATTTTTTAAAAGTATAATCTACTTGCAAAATATGACATATACATCCTGGTGGAGAGTTATCAACGTCTACCTATCCAGAGAATATTGATGAATTTTCTTTCCCACCCCTAGCTACCAAAAAAGTATTGGAAGGCCTCCAACAAAGAGGATCAGATCAGTTGGCGAGTTTGGTGTTCCTGGTTCTAAATCTCAGTTATACAAGTGCAGTAGATGTTGCATAGGAGGACATAACAAGAGAACGTGCAAGACGGCAATACGATGAAGTGTGTGTGCCTATTCATATGTGATTGGAAAACAAAAACAGAGAGTTTATTTCATTTGTCTTATGAAGATTTTTCTAAAATGTCATTTAAATACTTCCAGCATGTTCCATTCTTTTTCATTTCAATGGTTAATTGATGATTTACATGTTTTCATGGACAATTAATAGGTGTTATTTATTTAATGCTTACGTGATATGTACCAGACCACTTTTTTTTTTTTGGGAAGCCTATCCTGAATAAGTTGGATGCTTTCCAACTTTTGTAATATACAATTAAGGTTAAAATGCATTTTTATCAAAATTCCAAATCACAATTTGAAATTTCCCAAATATGCAGATATCAATCCTTAGTTTTTGATCTCATCTCATTTTTTTAGTTTAACCTTCTTAGCTAGAGAGAAACACAGTAATATTCAACTATTCTGGAAACCCATCAAGAAATTCGAAAATTCTTTCCAACATTTATAAATAAAATTTACGGTTAAATACATTTATGTTTTAGCTACTACCAGATGATTCTCCTCAGCCTAGCGGCTAAAACTCATTTCATATGAAACTTAAAAAACAATTACCTAAACTCGCATTCGATTCCCAGTAGAATCAGATTGCTTTTTTATTTTTTGATTGAATAAAAATCAATGGATTATATTCTTTTACTTACATCAACAAACAATTGAAACACCCTTGGCCTAGCGGCCATACTTTATTCCCCTTTTCCCAGAGATCTCGGCTTCGAAACCTGGCACATGTATATTTGTTCTTTTTTTTCCTCCTAAACTCCAAATCACAAATATACAGATTATTCATCCGTGAAGTCCTTTATTCATTCCAATTAATTTATTCCCTTTTTCCCAGAGATCTCGGCTTCGAAACCTGGCACATGTATATTTGTTCTTTTCCTCTTAAACTCCAAATCAAAAATATACAGATTGTTCATCCGTGGAGTCCTTTATACATTCCAATTAATTTTCCAACACGTGTCGTGTTGTATTCATGCATATATCTCAGTAAACGAAGAGTAACTTCCCAAAAGACATCTATATCTTCCAAACGACATCAATAGGTCTCTATTTTGATCTATAAATACAATATAAAATCTCAGTAAACGAACATTTGTTTCTTTCACTTTGTACTTGTTTTCTCCTTTTGCAATCTTAAATACAAGTTAGTTTTTCCTTGTTCTTACATTATATGTTGTTCACCTTTTTCGCATCTCAAATAGAAGTTACAACTTGCTTTGTTTTTCTTTGGTTTATTGACAATTTTTCTTGTGGCTCTGAACCAATAGGGTACTTAAGCCTTGGCAGTGCTATTTTGAGAAGTAATGAATCTCCCATCGTGTTACTATCCTGCGTAACCAAGCAAAAAAAATTCAAATTTGTTACCATTGGATTTTCAGGAAAGCTTTCCTGAAACTACTCAAAACCTTCCTGAAATTTTAAAAACACTACACAATTTCACAAGCACAAGCAAGAAGAGACTAACAATATCATAAGAAAATTCACGAGGCTACCAAAGATATCAACATATGTAAGCCAAACAAGACACCAAGACAAAAATGTTTTCAAATTTGCTAACATCAGATTTTCGGGAAAGCATTCCTGAAACTATACAAATTCTTCCTGAAAATTTAAAAACACTCAGTTTCACAAGCACAAGCAAGAAGAGACTAAAAATGTCATAAGAAAATTCAAGAGGCTACCAAAGATATCAACATGCGTAAGCCAAACAAGACACTAAGACATCAAGACAAAAATGTTTTCAAATTTGCTAACATCGGATTTTCGGGAAAGCATTCCTGAAACTATACAAATTCTTCCTGAAAATTTAAAAACACTACACAGTTTCACAAGCACAAACAAGAAGAGACTAACAATGTCATACGAAAATTTAAGAGGCTACCAAAGATATCAACATGCGTAAGCCAAACAAGACACCAAGACAAAAATGTTTTTAAGTTTGCTAACATCGGATTTTCGGGAAAGCATTCCTGAAACTATACAAATCCTTCCTGGAAATTTAAAAACACTACACAGTTTTACAAACACAAACACGAAGAGACTAAAAATATCATAAGAAAATTCAAGAGGCTACCAAAGATATCAACATGCGTAAGCCAAACAAGACAGCAAGACAAAAATGTTTTCAAATTTTCTAACATCGGATTTTCGGGAAAGCATTCCTAAAACTATACAAATCCTTGCTGAAATTTTAAAAACACTACACAGTTTCACCAGCGCAAGCAAGAAGAGACTAACAATGTCATAAGCAAATTCACGAGGCTACCAAAGATATCAACATGCGTAAGCCAAACAAGACACCAAGACAAAATGTTTTCAAATTTGCTAACATTTGATTTTCGGGAAAGCATTCCTGAAACTATATAAATCCTTCCTGAAAATTTTAAAACACTACATTTTCACCAGCACAAGCAAGAAGAGACTAACAATGTCATAAGAATTTGGTGTAGCTCAACTGGTTCTCGAGAATAGCATCTGATGAGGTTCAACTGTATGTAGAAAACAACAAAATCAAAAGGTACATTACCTCAAAACCTTGTGTTCCCACAATTTAACAGCCTTTGATTTGAGCTCCAACAACTTCCAAGGAACTTTTCCTCGCTGGATAACAAACACAACAGAGCTTTGTCTTTACCAGAACAACTTCTCGGGTTAATAGTGGTTCTCTTCAGCTACAAACAGTACCAAACGCACATTACATTTGGGAATAAAGAAAACATGAAAAAGCTATAACTTTCGTGTGTGTTCTTAGCAAGAAAAAACTATAACTTTTAGAGGAATAAGAGAACTAAAATATCGACACACATAGGTTTGAAACAATATCATATCACCAAACTTAACTAACAGAGATCCCTTTTCCTAAACATTCAATAGATGCAAATAAACAACAAATGAATATGTAAACAGAGATATAAAAGTAGAAACTAAAGCAGAAATCAAAATCAACCTGTCGATTTGAAAAGCTAAGCTTAAGGCAGTAAGAGCAGCAGCAATGATGGCAAGAGATTGGGAGATAAGCGCAAGACCTGAGTGTTCAACACAGGTCAAGAGGATCATTAATCATATTTCTCAATCATTGCTTTAAAAATAAGATAGAAAGGCTTTGACATATACCCAGCACGAAAATCAAGAGGATAAAGCTCTGTAGATGAAGCTTCATGGGATTCCTTCTTTGTAATTCTGATTATGTTCTATATGTTCGATTTGAACAACAAAACAAGCTCAAATATAATTATCTGAAGAACAACAAATCGAAACCCCCAATTTTCAATTCGAATACCCTTAGTTTTTTTTTTGTGAATCTAATTGAAATCCCTAAACTTTTAATCAAAAACCCTAATTTCAAAAACTTACATCGTAATTTGTTTCCGGCGTGATTAGTCATTGATTTCAAGTGTAAAGAGTGTGACAGTGGTGGTTCAGCTAATTTGTCTCCGGCGTCGAGAGAGAAGGTAACGAGAGAGAAGACGACGTGAGAGAAGACAACGAGAGAGAAGATGAGTCATTTTCTTTTCTTTTTTTGTTAGTTGTATTATTAACTGAGGGTGTAGTGTCTTTTGAACAGTTAATGAATATTATTTTGTGACTTTTAGCTTCTAGTACTATTTTTGAGACAAAAATTAAAAAAAAAAAAAAACTATTATGGAGAATTGCCTATTTTAGAATACTTTGAGTCCATTTGTAGTTAAAAATTGTCCATACGAAATACACACCCTTATTGGTGGTATTTTGAAAACATTACAGAAAAAGAATTTCAGAAATATAGCAGTTTATTTCACTATCCATCGTACCCAATTATGCTCTCGATCAATCCCTAAAACATCTTAACTTCGTGCACATGAAATTCTGTTTCAGCTTTTGATTACACTAATCATATAAATAATTTTGCTCTCTTCTTATCTCCTCCATGAAGAAATAAAAGCTCTTAAGATAGAAAAACTCAGATTTTGTTTAATAACTTTCATTATTTACAGAATTCCTCACTTTTTATGATAAAATCTGAATCAAATTCTTCTTCTTTCTGTAATCAATTGTTTTCATTCTAAAAAGTGATTTATCTCCCAATGGTGTCGCATACTTGAGGTGATCTCTCGCTGATTTTCTTGAGGTATTAGTGATTAATTGCACAGAATATGTAGTATATGTGTATGTTCTAGTTCTGAAAATGGGTTGTTTTGGTCAAGCGTAGTGGAATTTGTGTAACCAAGTATTTGGGATCTCTACCAAATTCTTGCATCATTTCTTTAATTTTCTTTTAAAATCAAGTTTGCTCGTTTGCCAATTTAAATCACCCAAAGTACTCTGCAATTTTTTTAAAAAGAATCATACAAAATAACCGATATATTTTCATTTTTACTTTTAAATTCCACCAAAATCACTCAAGTATCTTGAAAACCACTCAAATCCCACCATATCCAAACAACCCCACAATCTCTTAAACCTCCTATTCCAATACATAGACGCAGTCGTTTAAAACAACAAAGCAGAAACCTGGTGTCGTTTTGGTCTCCTAAACTTCTACTTTAGAAAAGAATTGGTGTATTCAATCTAACATTTGAGGTGATTTGATTTTTAAATGGGTTTTAGATGAATTTAATAAGTTGCAGAGATTTAGGTGATTTTTGGTAAACCATTCAAGAATATCACCTAAAACCAGGGGATTTGAGTTTTGATTTTTTTAACTAAGAAACTCCACCCAAACACAATAAAATCACCTGAAAACTTTAAAACTCCATAACTTAAAATATTTTCAATAACAATAGATTTTAGAATACTTTACAAAATGTCAAATTCAATAACAAGGGATTTTAAATGAATTTTTAAAATTCATATTTGAATAGCAGTGGATTTGTCATTTTAATACAAATCATCTAAACTCTCAATTGAATACACCCCCTTAATTTATGCGATGTCTCTTAATCTAATGGCTAACCAATAACCATAAATTATTTTTTAACGCTGATTTATTATGATATTACAATTATGAGAAAGATTACATAGACGATTCGACAATACTACCTGCTTTATGAAGATCTACGCCTAACTGCATCATCCGAGCCGTTCTATTAAGATCCATGTCTCACCATATTTACTTTCACCATGTTGAAGATCCCTTGCAAACCTTCCTTCCATATATTGTCTACATAATTGTCTAATAAATCGCTCTCCTCCGGGACTTGAAACCTGAATTTCAAATAATCTGCAATAAATTGCATAGTCCGGGAATTGAACCCCAGACATGGGTGTAGAAGCCTTTAGACCTTAACCACTAGGTTACGGTGCTTCCACCCATAAATTAATTTTGTATACTTTATACTTTTATCTTAACAAGTTAACATATATAAATTCTTAAAAAATTCTTAAAAGTTAATTAATATCATGACATACATAAAATTTATAGTTTAAATTGATAAACTTCTCTTACAAATTATAAAATTTGAACAAGGCACATCTATATATTCTCCATCAAATTAATCTTGTATAAAAATAAGAGTTTTAAACATAAAAACTCTAGAATTCAGCATATTTAGAAATTAAAAAAAAATTCTGAATCTTTTTTTCTGAACACCACACAGACTTAGATTATAAGGAGAATAGTTCAGTACGGATTCAAAATAAAAAATGAAAGGAATTAACTTTGCATTCAAAATTAGAATCACCAATTTAGATAATGGAGAGTATGCTACATTATTCAGTTTATTAGAATTTAGGAACGGACTGGAAGGACTAATCACCATGATTCACGAACCCTAGTTACCAATCAGAGTTTTACCAGCCAAATTAGCCAAATTCTCAACAAATTAAATTCTAAACTCATCTATACTATTAAAATAAAAGCACAAAATTAAATCTAACTTATTTATAGGTAATTTATTTATTTTTAAACTATACTCTACATATTTTTCCATAATTTATATTATTAACTAACTACCCACCCTAAAATATAGTCTAATTAAGGTAATACTAAATCTAATAAATATCAATATCGACCAAACTAATAAATCTCAATCAACTTACCCATATTTTTAGCGACTATTTAAGAGACAAATTACAACAGAAGAAAATCTTTAAAAGTATTTTTTCGAATCAAAATTAGCATTTACAGATGCTTACCTTAGTGTTCACAAAATCCAAATAAACAATAAGTAAAGAAATTTTGCATCCAAGAAAAGCGCCATTTGGACATATTTTCAATTTTATTTTCTGGTGTAAATTAGGAAAAGTAAATTGTTGTTTATTGAAGAAGGATTGTCAAAATCGAATATATCTTAGGTTTGATTGGCAGAGCATTAGCATAAGCATTATGCTCGTGATTATCCAATCAACATTTATCACAAAAGCATTTACAAGAGCATTTACAAGATGCTAATTCTTTCTAAATGCTCTTTACTCAATGCTCTTTATATGGAGCTTTTGATAGAGCATTTGCAATTAGAATATATAAAAAAATTTAAAATAATTATATATAATTAATTTATTTTATTTTATAATATTAAAAATTATGTTCATAATAAAAAATAAAATTTATATTTTAAAAAATAAAATTTGTGATTAATTAGTTTAGCTTTTTAAAAAGAACAATATTTCACATTTGAAATATAATATAACTTATATAATTACACATATCATTCATTATTTTTAATAAAAATAAATAAAATAATATATATATTTATATATTATATATTAGAAATTAAAAATATCTATATTATTTATAAAAAATAAATTATATGTCATATATTAATTTTCTTGATAATATTATATATGAATCATTTACTGCTCTACCAATAGATAAATAATGATAATTTATATATAAATTATATATAATTAGTTTATTTTATTTAATAATATCAAAATTATTTTATATCCAAAAATAAATTTATATTTAAAATAATATTTAAATTTATTTTTAAATAATAATATTTTATATTTAAAATTTAATTTAATTTTATAATTAAATAAGATTCATTATTTTAATAAAAATATATTGTTAATATATATTATAATTTAATATATATTATTTTACAATAAATATATTATATACTATATTTTATGATAATTTTAAAATTGTATACTGCTACTGCTCTACCAATTAATTTATTAAAAAAATTTAATGAGAGCATACAGCTTCTACAGCATACGGCTTCTACAACATACGGCTTCTACAGCATACGGCTTCTACTTCTTCATCTGTTGTACCAATAGAAGCCTTAGTTTATTATTTGGGTTTGTTCACTTAGATAAATAGAAGACTGGTTTGCTTTTGATAAGAGATCATGCATTTGGTTTTAATATTTTAAACCGGGTTGGGTAATTATTTGGGTTAATTAGATTAATTTTTAAGAGCGGTAAATTTATTCTAGATTCTTACCGGATAATAGTGTATAGCATGAACGGGTTTGGTTATTGTCTACTTGTGATTCATTTCCAAATGATAACAAAACCTAACTATCACATTGACTTGTATGGTGTATGCAAGGGTAAGGCTTTGTTATATATTTGACAACAAACCGAGCTGAGTTATTGTTTGATTCTCATTCATGTTCCAAATAATAACCAAACCTCTTATAATTTTGTTCAATATACCACAAAAGCTTATCCGCTCATGTCTATTCTATCAAGTCTTTTTATGAAAAAAAAAAACAAAAATCAATTCAATCCATATAAAAAAAATTATTTTAAAGAACTATTTTTGCCTCATAAAATTTAAATGTTTAAGCCAATTTATGTAGATTAGGAATATACCTAATCTTAGACTATACCATTATATTCAGAAGCAATGGATAAATAATATTAGCTTTTAGAAAGACAATTAGTATATAAATTATATATCATTTTGGTACAATATAACAAAAATGTATATAATAAGAAAAAAATAAATATGTATATATTAATGTTATTAAACCAACCAACACTGAACTGGACTGTTTTTGGTCTATGCGTTATTGGATCAACCACGGGGTACGTCATGGTAATAGGGCTGGGCACGGGGCAAGTACCCGGGATTTTTGATATACTTGTAACTCGACTTGCCTTGTTCGAGTATTAGAAAAATTGCCTTGTACTTGTACTTGCTAATACCAAGTACTTGATTAAACGAGTACTCGTCTATATATGAGATACTTGCGAGTAACTTGTTATACTTGTACTTGCTTATTTAATTTATTTTTTTTTGTATTCGAACCTTTAAAATATAAATTCTATTTTAATGATTTTAATTGTCTATATTTATAGCAAAAAAAATGCTTGATTCTTATATTACAACCAATGTAAGATAACATAGGTAGAATTTTGATGAAAAAAGGAGAAAATTATTTGATCCCACATGTTTGATATATTATATAAGTATTAATCTAGCTGAAATAACAATGTAAATGTTAAAACATATTTTGAAAGTCAAGTAACGGGTCAAAACGAGTCGAGTATCTATTTTAAATTTAAGACTTGTTACTTGGTTTGAACTTGTAAGTATTTAAATTTTCTAACTTGGTACTTGCCTTGATTAAGACGAGTACTTGTGTTTACGGGGCAAATACAGGGCGGATAACGAGTTTAAGGCGGGTAACGGGTATTTGTGCCCAGCCCTACATGGTAATAGTTTAATTAATTTTTAATTGATAACATATATATATATATATATATCAATATTAATAATGCAATCAAAAATCATGTTTAAAATATAGTAAAGTTGTAAATCTATTTTATTTTTCATTTCACATAAAAATACAAAAGGACAATTTAAACAATTTTTGTAACAAGTTAGAGTTTCACATATAATTAAAAAAATACAATAAAACTAAAATTAATAAATATTTAAATATCTAATGAAAACATTGAAATTATATTTTAAATATAAAATAGCAATTAAAATCAAATTGATTACATATCAATTATCCATCAGTTTAATCGGTAACTTCAGATTATAGCATTGTAAGTTTTACTGGGTTTTAAATAATAGATATTTTTTAAAAATCCAAACTAGATTATATACTACAGGATTTACCGGCTCGGCCAAAAATACAAGTTAAGTTTAAAAGTACTGACTTAGATGCAGTTTTTTAAATAGAAAAAATTCTTCTAAATTAACAAAACGTTTGTAATATTAAAAATACGCTTTGAAAACTCAGATCAAAATCTAGAAACTTATTAAGTCAACAGTAGTTACCAATCAGAGTCTATATTTTTCTTTTCCATTGTGTAAAAGGGCTTAACACGTACACCAAAAAATAAACAATCTTGGAAATCCATATTTCTCTCTCTAATGTATTACTTAGTAAGTAATTAAAGAGTTCTGGAAACTCCAAAAGAAAATAAGATCATTTCAATGTGGTGATGATCCTAAGTTTCTATCACTATAGTTCACAAAACGAGAACCTCTCGATAAAAGTACACTTAATTTCGGGATATGTATTAGGAAATATCTAGATCATATTTATCTTTTAGCATATTTCTTTATTTCGGTTTTGTTAACTTTCGTTATGATGATAGAGTTAGGACCTTATGGCTTGTATATAAAGAAACCTTATGGTCATGAATGAATAACACAGAAACGATTATCGATTATAGAACTTCTCATGGTATCAGAGCCTAGACACTGATACACGTGAGAATTTTTTTTCCGACCTCTCGAAATTTGATTCGCAAAACCGACTCTTCCTAACTCGAAATCCTCGACCATGGCAGGAAGTAATTCTGCAAAACCTCGACGTACGATCTCTCCATACGACCTGTCAGCTAATGATAACCCTGGAGCGGTTATTTCTCATCCCTTGCTCAATGGACGAAATTATGATGAATGGGCACAGAATCTATGCGTTGCTTTAAGCGCAAGGAAGAAGTTTGCCTTCATCGATGGAACCATACCGAAACCGACAACCGAATCTGAAGATTATGAAGATTGGATGGCGAACAACCATCTTCTTGTTACATGGATAAAATTGACCATCGAACCTAAGCTTCGTTCTAACATCTCTCATAAAGAACAAGCTAAGGATTTATGGGATCATATCAAACGACGATTCGCACTTAAAAGCGGAGCTAGATACCAAAAGCTACGCGCCTCTCTTGCAACCTGCCGCCAATCTGGATCCTCGGTCGAAGATTATTTTGGTCACTTGACTAAAATTTTGGATTCCATGGCTGAATGTTTGACAATTACAACGTGCAAGTGTGGCAAGTGCGACTGCAGTATATTGGAAGCACAGGAGAAAGAAAGAGATCTTGTTCGAGTTCATGACTTCCTGTTCGGTCTCGACGATGCAACTCATGGTGCAGTGCGATCACAAATTTGTGCTCAAATCCCTATTCCGGATCTTGACACTGTATACCAGACCATAGTTCAGAACGAGACAGTACAGGTTAATGCAAACAAAGAACCACCGGCTGTCCTAAGCTTTGCAGCTCAAACACCGGCAAACTCAACATCTCGACAATCGAACTCGAGCCATGACAGCTCTCGACAATCGAACTCGAGCTATGATAGCTCTCGACAATAAAACTCAAACAACAATGGTTCCCGACTGCGATTCATCAATCCCGACGCAAACGTGACCTGCACTAGCTGTGGCCGCCTTGGTCATAGAGCAACATCATGTTTTCGTGTGATTGGATACCCAGAATGGTGGGGAACCAGACCTAGAACTCGAAACAACTATCAAGGAGGACAAAACAATACACAATCAACGGACTCGACGAATCCTGCATAAGTGAATTCGACTCAAATAGCTGCTTCAACGTCTCAGATTAGAGCTAACTCTGCTGTTACTGAAACCGATCGACAAGGCCTGGCTGGTCTCAACGACGCACAATGGCATACTCTAGTGAATCTTATGAACTCACAAAAGACACGGACAGACACTCGACTCAGCGGTAAGAAAGATGAACCCCTTTGGATCTTGGATACAGGGGCTACACATCACATGACCGGCCGACTGGATCTTCTCACAAACATACGACCAGTCCCACCAGTCTCAGTCACGTTACCAGCCGGAGAAAATGTCTTGTCTAACCAACAAGGCACCATACGATTGACATCCCATATACACTTGCAAAACGTGTATTATGTGGATGGGTTTCACACAAATTTGATTTCTTTCGGCCAACTATTAACTGATCAATCCCTTGTTGGACAAGTTACTGATAGATTAGTGGTTTTGCAGGACCGCGCCACGAGGACGCTGATTGGAGCGGGTGAACGTGAGAGTGAGGGACTGTACCACTTCCGAGGGATTGAGACTGTGACTGCGTTTCAGACAACTACAACAGACGAAGGAGTTCTCTGGCATCGACGTCTTGGTCATCCATCATCTCGTATTGTGGGCTTGATTCCGGGTTTTCAGCTGAAATCTAGTAGTATACTATGCTTATCAAATTGTGATGTCTGTTTTCGATCAAAACAAACACGAGACTCGTTTCCTGAGAGTTATAATAAAGCATCTAGTTCTTTTGAATTGATTCATTGTGACCTTTGGAAAGGGGGCCTTATCGCTCATCAGCATTCTGTGGATCACGTTATTTTTTGACTATCGTAGATGACTACTCTCGAGCTGTATGGCTTTATCTTCTCCCTGACAAAACGGAGGTCTCAGCTCGTTTACAAGAATTTCTAGCTCTTGTAAAACGTCAGTTCAATTGTGATGTCAAAAAAATCCGCAGCGATAACGGAACCGAGTTCATGTGTCTGACAAAATTCTTTTGAAAAGAAGGCATTATTCATGAAACATCTTGCGTTGGAACTCCCCAACAGAACGGACGAGTCGAGAGAAAGCATCGCCACATACTAAACGTCGCTCAAGCCTTGAGATTTCAGGCCGGTTTACCTGTAGAATTCTGGGCAGAATGTGCCTTAACGGCGTGTTATCTCACCAACAGAACTCCAGCCAAGCTGCTCAACGACAAACACCTTTCGAGTTATTGTTCGGCCGATCACCGGTGCTTGATCAAATAAGAGTGTTCGGCTGTCTATGTTATGCTCACAACTTGAATCACTATGGCGATAAATTTGCTTCTCGCAGAAAACGTTGTGTTTTTCTCGGATACCCATATGGCAAAAAGGGATGGCGACTTTATGACCTTGACAAAGAAGAAATTTTCAATTCTCGGGATGTTGTGTTCCAAGAAGATACCTTCCCCTTTCTTCAAACTCCGAAAGATCAGACAACTTCAAATGCTGAACCAAGCTTGACTCCGATGCACATTGATGATGACCATGAGCCACTTACCAACGATGACCAGACCCCGACTCCCGATACTGAAACGACACAAACAGACAGCAACAACAGCTTGGACGAGGTTGTCGAATCAAGAAACCAGCAACACGTCTCACTGACTTCGTTACTGATACTATCAAACCGGTCTCAATCAATACAGTCACCATCACTCCTCTCGCGACATCCTCTCAATCATCGACCTCAGGTACGGACCATCCACTTTCTAACTATCACATATATGATCGTATTTCTCAGTCTCATCGCAGCTATTTACTAGCACTTTCCATCGCCATTGAACCTCGCTCTTATAGAGAGGCTATGCAAAACAAAGTATGGAGAGATGCTATGCGGTTTGAGATAGATGCTCTGGAACTTAACGGGACTTGGGAACTCCAAGAACTACCACCTGGAAAAATCGTCCTTGGATGCAAGTGGGTTTTTCGAATCAAGCTTAAAGCCGATGGAACTCTTGAAAGATATAAAGCACGCCTGGTGGTACTTGGAAACAACCAAGTCGAAGGTATTGACTATGCCGAGACATTCGCTCCTGTCGCCAAGATGACTACAGTTCGGATTTTTCTCGACATAGCAGCCAAACAAGACTATGAAGTCCACCAAATGGACGTTCATAATGATTTTCTTCATGGTGATTTAGAAGAAGAGGTTTATATGAAACTACCTCCTGGTTTCCGATCAGAGAATGATAATCGAGTTTGTCGACTACGGAAATCTCTTTACGGCCTTAAACAGGCGCCTCGATGTTGGTTTGCGAAGCTCACAATGGCGCTACGAGTATTTGGTTTTATTCAATCCAGGAGTGATTACTCTCTCTTCGTCTACACCAAACTCGGAGTCACATTGCGTGTCCTAGTGTATGTTGACGACTTAATAATTGCTGGAAATTCAGCTTCTTCGATTGCAGATTTCAAGACATATTTATCAACATGTTTTCACATGAAGGATCCCGGAATCTTGAAATATTTCTTAGGGATCGAAGTGGCTCGTAGCTCAAACGGTTTCTATCTCTGCCAAAGGAAATATTGTCTCGACATAATCAGTGAAGTTGGTATGCTTGGATGTAAACCTGCGGGCTTCCCACTCGATCAGAAACATCATCTCGCTGCAGCTGATGGAGTATTTCCACAAGACCCCGGGACATATCGTCGCCTCGTCGGCCGTCTGGTTTACCTTGCCTCTACATGACCTGACCTCGCCTACTCCATTCATGTTCTTACACAATTCATGCAGGAGCCACGCATTGAACATTGGGAAGCGGCTTTACATGTGATTCGCTATCTCAAAGGCACTATCGGACAAGGGATCCTGCTACGTGCGACTTCACCAATCCACTTAACTGGATGGCCAGACTCCGACTGGGCTGGTTGCTCTGGCTCTCGACGATTAGTTACAGGATGGCTTGTCCAAATTGGCACATCTATTGTCTCTTGGAAATCCCCAAAACAGGACGTTGTTTCCCTATCCTCGACGGAAACAGAATATCGCGCAATGACAGAGGTTCTTAAAGAGCTTTTATGGATCAAAGGTTGTTATTTGACTTCAGCATCGAGCATACTACACCAATGACACTTCGCTGTGACAATCAATCTGCCATTTATCTCAGTTCCAACCCTATCTTTCACGAACGAACAAAACATGTTGAAGCAGAATGTCATTTCATACGCGACTACATTATCAAAGGCACGGTCAAGACAAAACATGTCTCTTCTGCTGAACAGTTCGCCGATATACTCACAAAGGCTCTAGGAAGAAAAGAGTTCGACATTTTTCTCTACAAGTTGGACATTCGAGACTTGTATGCTCCAACTTGAAACGGGGTATTAGGAAATATCTAGATCATGTTTATCTTTTAGCATATTTCCTTATTTCGGTTTTGTTAACTTTCCTTATGATGATAGAGTTAGGACCTTATGGCTTGTATATAAAGAAACCTTATGGTCATGAATGAATAACACAGAAACGATTATAGAACTTCTCAGTATGGGCCGTATGTCTGTTAAGCTGGGTCGATAAAACACCTTTGCACCATGCCCTGAGGTCCACAGAACACTTTACAAATTACATAGTGCAGGCCATCACCTTTTGTGAAACATTGTCAGATTACAAGATATTTTTATATACACCCATTTGAATAATAAAAACAACTCATATTACTTTGAGAAGAAAGTAAAAACACTAGCAACATCGAAATAAATATCGACTCCAAAGCTGCAAACACAATTCAATACTGATTAATTAAGCATTACCATTGGTTTGAGAATCACCAGGTGGATCAAAGACACTAAAAGCTCTATAAGCAGAAATAACAGAGAGAAATAAGAAGGAGAAGAGAACAAAGACATGAAGCCCCAACGCAATTGTGAGTTTTGAACAGAAGTGTGGATAAGAAGAACAAACTTCACTCCATGTCACTGTTTTGTCTCCTTTGTTAAGTAAATACACTATCTCTGTTGCTCCTGCTACCGATGTTGTCATCAAATAAGCTAAGACCTTTACACACACAGAAATTTTCACTTGTATAAGAAATCGAATACTGGATCGTATTAATGACTGGGAGAAATTAGATTTAAGAAGTGGAAAAACCTGGTCAGGGACGAAGAAAAGCCAAGCTTTGGAGACTAAACGTGTGACCCACGAGGAAATAGTAGAGAGCAGAGCATAAATACCACATATGGCACTAACACCAACCATATATCTGCAGATAGCAAATCAATTAGTCTAAATGACAAACTAAACAAAAACAACTAAATAATAATAAAATTGCCATAGTGAAAAATGAAAGAAATCAAAGAGTACAGTTGAGAGTCATGACGGAGTATACTTGATAAGAACTAAATGATAATAATAATAAGATTATCACTCCAAAAATGAAAGAAATTAGAGAGTATGTACTTGAGACCCATGATGGAGTTGTAGTCTAAATTGCCATAGTCAGGGTTGGATTGGTGAATAGTGACAGTTAACCAGATGGTTGCAACACTGAGAGGAATCACACTTAGCCTCAGACATGAATCTATGAGCTTCAAAGACATAGGAGCTTCTTGTCGTTGGTGTTTTGAAGAACCGTTTCTCTCTCCTTCTCGTGTGTTGTTGTTGGTGGTGTCTCTCATATCTGTTTGGATCTCAAAATCTATGTTCTTTTTTGGGAGAGGATGAAAACTAAGAAATAGTTTGTTGAATCCAAGTGGGTTCCTCTATTAGATTATCATCTCTTTTATATATGAATATATGTAGATATGTGTGTATTTGTAGTCACATGACAAATAAGAACAAATCATAATAGATACAAACAAAGGTTGCTTTCTCTTCTTTTCCGGTCCAAAATTTTATTTTATCTCCTTTAATCGTCTTTTCCTGTACAAATGTGAACATGGTTTAAGCTTCCTAGATTCACATAAGGATACATGTTGTAGAAATAAGTTTGCTTAAGAGTTTTCACTATTGGATTTTACCATTTTTATATACGTGAAGTATAATGAATAAGAATGTAAAGATTATAGAATAGTAAAATTTAACCCGACTTCTTTTATATTTATATTTATGTTTTCTCTTGAGAGAGTGACACCGAAATTTGGTAGTGGGAGAAGTCATAGAGACGAGGCTAGTGCGGTGGTTGTTGGGAGCGAGAGAGACAGACATCTGGCTTTTGTGTTGGGGAGCTTTATATTGGCTCCGATTGGTAACTATTGCTTAATAGCGGAATCGCGGAAAAAAATAATTAAACTGCAGAAAAAATTAAAATTTGCAGAATAATGAAATAAATGTTAAATTGATCAAAATATTTAATATGCTATTCACTTTGAATAAGAAAAGAAAAAACAAATATCAATAATTAAACTAATTATTACTTAATATGAAAATAACTAATCTTTTAAAATTACTTTAGTTCTTATTATAAATATTTAGCTTATATTTCAATATGTTTTAATAATATATTGAAATCTAATAATAATTTAAAACAAATTATAATATAACTTTATTTACAACATAACCATGTATTATGAAAAAACTATTGTTATTTTATTTATAATTTATAAATGATTTTAGCATATAATCTTAGTAATATGATTTGCTCAAAAAAAAATCTTAGTAATATGAAAGTGTTAAATTTATAAACTTTCCACCATAATCTACAACTCACTTTTCCACTTAATGAAAATTCCTTTTATATTTTTGTTAGCAAAAACATAAACCTGCATTTTTTAATTTTTTTCTAATTCTGTAACTTTTCTTGATTGGTAAAATATTTGCGGAATCGCGTTTAAAATGTCATTCCACCATTCCGCCATTCCGCAAGGTTACCAATCAAAGCCATTTTTTGTATTAATACTTTATACTTTAACAAGATAAAGTAAGGAATGAGGCGTTACATTATTTTGCAATGTGTTGTAAATTGTTTTCTTAACAACCATATTTTCAAGGGTACCCTATTTTCAATCAAAAGTTCAAAATTAATCTGCAAGCCCATAGCACTTTGATTAAGACTGCTCGGTAGTGACATTTTTTAGTTGGGACATAAAAGTGATGACACTAGTATATGTCAAGGTGATGTCACATGATCCCATCATAGTTGGAAGAACCTAGTAACAACTCTCTATGATCGAGCATAGGATTCCGCTTTTCACTTTATTTTCATTTTTGTTTTTTGGTCAAATATTTTCATTTTTGTTCTTCGGTTAAGTTCAGTCTGAGAAAGAAACTTCTAAATTAAACAAACGATTCTTTTTCTGGTTTCGGTTTGAGACTGAAAATAAGAAATAGAAAAATCTACACTACTCTATCATAAGAAACATCATTAGTCTCTCTAGAGTCTAGACTCTTAATCCTTTTTATTCAGCAAAATATATTTATTGGGTCCTTGGCTTCAACAATCTTCTCTCGAGGATTCAGAGCAACATTACTGCTGGGACAAAAATTAAGTCTCTTAATATTTTTTATTAATATTTGAAGATTAAGAGACAAAGTTAAGAGATTTGAACATTTAAGTGGTTTATTATAAGTCTCTTAGTTATGGTTCTTAAAAAAAATATGAAACATTCTCAACACAAGTTTGTTTTTAGAGATCATAGTTGTTGTTACTCACTCATGTACACAAAATAATCTAAGAACACAGATAAATGTATACATAAAAGTAGACGTTATCATCATTTGCTCATAAAAATGCAGAAACAGACACAACATCTATCTATCTACGGAAGCAAGAAATGGTACTTACAAGATGGGCAAGCATTTCACAATCACTCTCAGTATGGTACTTGTGAGACAATCATGGTCAACGACAGTCTTGTCTTCGTTGTAGAGAGGTTGGTCTCCAGAGATGGGGTCAATAATGGCCAAACGCTCATGAGCCAAGTAACAATCTTCATTACAATGAAGCCCGCTCCAGTCAATCTACACAAACAAATTTTAACCAATTCAATCAATCTTTCACGAATACATGCATTTCATTTAACAACAGTCTCATCATTTTGTCCATAAAGTTTGAAACTTTCCTCTTCCAAATCAAAAACCCATTAACGTTTACAACATTACACAGTCCAAGGAGATCGAAAAAAAACAAATGGAGACACGATAAAGGAGAGGACTTTCAATCCTATTCAAATTCCTAATTGAAAAGCTTACTCCTTGAAGCATCAAACTTTCAATCCTATTCAAAACTACAAGAACACCCGCAAGTTCGATTACTTCCAATCTTAACTCTTTCAGAGATTTCTTTGAAACTCATTTTGATTTACACAAAGACAATCAAGGGAAAGCTAAAAAATAAGTAAGTAAACTATACTTCTTTCTCGTTGCCGCCGGAGAAAAGACAATAGAATTTGCCCTTGCTTTTGGTAATAGAGGTTCGCAGAGAGAAGACAGAGTTTGAATCGAGAGTAGTACGGCACCAGAGAAGGAGCAAGGAGGTGGAAGAAGGAGGAGAATCTATCAGTAGCCAGGATCGAAAGGAGGAGGATCAAAAGATGAGAAATCTCGAATTTTCATCGTCGAAAAAAATGAATTTTCTTCTCCCCTCGTATTCTCCTCCCAAAACCATATCAACGTGACGCGTGTCCACAAGAGATGGCCCTTCTCGTGCCTTAATTAAGCGGCGTCCTTAACGTAATTCTCATTTTTCATTTATTTTTTATCCTAGTCAGCAACTAAAAAAACGCCGATAATCATACTCTCAGTTCCCGTTATCCGAAATCACGTTTCATTTTTTAATATTTTCAAATGGGCTGCCATCTGGGCTTTTTCTCCTTTCTATTTGGTTCAAATTGGTTTTTGTAGGATTTTTTTTTGATCATTGGTTTTTGTAGGTTTTTTTTTGTAAACTACTACATTGATAGTGATCTCTTGATCTATTTAAATGACGCATAATTTTTTGACTAGTGATGAAAACTGATCAACTGAGGAAATGCTGCTTGAAGGTGGAAATATGGATGACACTTGTAAATTGAGAAGTTACCGTCTCAATGTGGGGAAAAAATGGAAGGTTGAGAATGGGGGATGATACTGCATGTATTACTTGGCCAAAATGATTTCACCGATACAACTATAATTCTCATTCTTAAATAACTTTAGAGTCTGATTCAAAAAATTTCTTGATCATCTTTGTTCCAAGTTTGAGCTTCCTACGGTCCATAAGGCCATAACCCAATATTATTATGATTTGGCTCCAACCCAAATTTACTCCTAGGACTCTTTCTCATGAACAACATATATAACCATTCTTTTCCCTTATGACCACCATCTGTTTTTGTATGATTTGTTTTTTCAAGGAATGTTGACATGAACTAAGCGTTGAATCTTTAAAGTAATAACCGATTGCATAATCATAGGGTGGACTGTGGAGCTGGATCGTTCAACCATATGTGCTGATATAAAGAGAAGCATTGATACCTCCGGTTAAAACAAGCCAATAAACCAGATAATATAAGAAGTCAAACATATATTGACAATCAAATGATTGTTGTAAATCAAAGTAAGCTACATTACCTATCAGTCCATGCCTTTTGACTTTGATCAAAATTCCAGTGCTATGAGACTTAAGCAGAGAAATGTGTGAGGTAATATAGCTTATGTCAGTTACAATCTTAACAAGATGGAGCAAAGTTGAGATAGATATATGTTATAGACATATCATTGGAAAAAGATGTAACTTCTTAATGATTCCTATCTAATTCTAGCTGTTTTCAATGCGGATGGCCTTTATATCTATTGATGATCATTCCAAACGGGAAATATCAAACCAACAAAAAGGTAAAATCTTCAATCTTTGTATGATATAAACAAAATGTTATGTATAGCTTACAGAAGAGGAAAACTAATCTGCATGGTAAAGGGAGTAACAAACTAGTTTAATAAGTCAATGAGAAATTAAATCACTACTCAACACAATCAAGCACTTCATTCAATCACTGTATTCAAGTTCACCACCATCATCATCGAAATGACGGATCTAGCCGTCGTTAATTTCTTCCTTTGGTAATTGTAAGGACCATAGATCTTTCTCAGAAGATGTGGTACCTTCTCTATCGTCTGATAAGGAGATGACGGATCGATTGGATGCGATAATGAGCGAGAGACACGAGAGAGAGATAGATCTAGTGTTGTCGATTCTCGTGTTCCAAATCTGAACAAGCGCGCCTGGCTTCAAGTAGCGGTGGAATCCGTCGTTCCTTCTCACCGAAGATCTAGATATATCCTTCATGGCTCTGATTAGGCACGTACCAATAGATGGAATCTGAGGATGCACATAGAGATTTTGGAAGATATGTCAAAATATGGAGTCAATTAGGATTTTTAAAAAAAAAGTGGAAGCGCGGGAGTTTTAGGTAGTCATGTGGTAGTCACGTGATGGCTTTTTCCTACTTTCTTTTTAAGATTTTTTTTCTCACCGACGTGTCTTCTTTGCCTTCACTATAATCCAAAAAACGGGTCGGAACCTTGACCGTCGCGTTTTCTAGTAAACCACTAGCCACCTGGGGGGTTTATTAGCGAGCCGTTGTTTTATCTCTCGCTCTCGTGGGGGCCCAAGGGTGAGGGCTTCGCACATGAAAGTAATTACTCTCTGCTTCTATTTACCTAACTACTCCACACGTGAGCCTTCTTACTTGTTCTCCACGATCTAATTAGATTTATACACGTGTCGTCCTTCGTTACCTACAGATATTTCTGCGGCTGAGATGAAACCGCTCTCTATTCCACAGTTGTTTAATCACTTTTTGCCACCGTTGTTTTAGTGTCTCTAATGGCGGTTTCAGTGTCCTTTATATTCCACTAATCTTCTCCAGCAAAAAACTCACAGTTTCACTTCTTCTTCTAAACTAAAAACAAACAAGCAACTACTATGGACACTGTGATCGGATCAATCGACGCGTGCAACCCAGACACCGGCGATATCTGCCGTCCACCAAACGGCACCGTCTCCACCGTTCAAAACTCGAGTCCCCCTCACTCCACCACCACCATCAACCCCTGCGAAGCGACTCTCGGCCGTTACCTAGCGAGACGCCTCGTGGAGATCGGCGTCACCGACGTCTTCTCCGTCCCCGGAGACTTCAACCTAACGCTCCTCGACCACCTCATCGCCGAGCCGAGCCTCAAGCTCATCGGCTGCTGCAACGAGCTCAACGCCGGATACGCCGCCGACGGTTACGCCAGATCCCGCGGCGTCGGAGCCTGCGTCGTCACCTTCACCGTCGGCGGATTGAGCGTCCTGAATGCGATCGCCGGAGCTTACAGCGAGAACCTCCCTCTGATCTGCATCGTTGGGGGTCCGAACTCGAACGATTACGGCACGAGCAGGATCCTCCACCACACGATCGGTTTACCTGATTTCACTCAGGAGCTCAGATGCTTCCAGGCCATCACTTGTTACCAGGCCGTGATCAATAACCTGGAAGAGGCGCACGAGCTTATCGACACCGCGATCTCCACTGCTTTGAAAGAGAGCAAACCTGTTTACGTCAGCATCAGCTGCAACTTACCGGCGATTCCTCTTCCTACGTTCAGTCGCCATCCTGTTCCCTTCGTGCTTCCTCCCAAGGTGAGCAACCAGATGGGATTAGACGCGGCGGTGGAGGCAGCTGCTGAGTTCTTGAACAAGGCCGTGAAGCCGGTTCTCGTCGGCGGGCCGAAGATGCGTGTTGCGAAGGCTGCTGAGGCTTTCGTTGAGCTCGCTGATGCTTCTGGGTATGGTGTTGCTGTGATGCCGTCTGCTAAAGGGCAAGTCCCTGAGCATCATAAGCACTTCATTGGGACGTATTGGGGAGCTGTGAGCACTGCGTTTTGCGCTGAGATTGTTGAATCTGCTGATGCGTATCTGTTTGCAGGTCCTATCTTCAATGATTACAGCTCCGTTGGGTACTCTCTGCTTCTCAAGAAGGAGAAGGCAATCATCGTGCAGCCTGATCGTGTCACCATTGGGAACGGACCTGCTTTTGGATGCGTTCTGATGAAAGATTTTCTTAGCGGTTTAGCTAAACGAATCAAGCATAACAACACCGCTTACGAGAATTACCACAGGATCTTTGTCCCTGAAGGAAAGCCTCTGAGAGAGAATCCCAAGGAGTCTTTGAGGGTTAACGTGCTGTTTCAACACATTCAGAACTTGCTCTCTTCTGAAACAGCCGTGCTCGCCGAGACGGGGGATTCTTGGTTCAATTGTCAGAAGCTGAAGCTCCCTGAAGGGTGTGGTTACGAGTTCCAAATGCAGTATGGGTCTATTGGTTGGTCTGTTGGTGCTACTCTAGGCTATGCTCAAGCCATACCTAACAAACGTGTCATTGCTTGTATTGGAGACGGTAGTTTCCAGGTTACCGCACAGGATGTGTCGACGATGATACGGTGTGGGCAGAAGACCATTATCTTTCTCATCAACAATGGAGGGTATACCATCGAAGTGGAGATTCATGATGGTCCTTACAATGTGATAAAGAACTGGAACTACACGGCTTTTGTTGAGGCTATTCACAATGGAGAAGGTAAATGCTGGACTGCAAAAGTGAGGTCCGAGGAGGAGCTTGTGAAAGCGATTAGCACGGCAACGAATGAGGAGAAGGAGAGCTTTTGTTTCATTGAAGTGATAGTGCATAAAGATGACACAAGCAAGGAGCTTTTGGAGTGGGGATCTAGAGTCTCTGCTGCTAACAGTCGTCCTCCAAATCCTCAGTAGAGTTCAGAGATGCCCACATATGTGTGTATTTCCAGTTTCGTAGTTCCTTTATTGCTTTATGAAAAGTAGTTTGTATCCTGTGGAGAAGAGCAGTGTGAGTCTCCTTGAGGATAAAACTTTTAGTGCAAAAATAAAAATTCGGTTAAACTTTGTGCACTTGTTTGGTCTGTAAATGTATTTTTTTTTTAACGTCTGATAACAACTGAATAATTCAGTAAAGCAAAAACACAAAGGCTAAACAAGAAACCACATAATATAAGTTCATTCTTAAGGGAAAGACTAAAGAGCTCAAAATGCACTTCTTGATGAATACGATAAAAGCTCAATCTTAAGGGAAAGACTAAAGAGGTCAATTTCGTTTTGCTTATTTTTCTTTGATAATTTTGATTTTTTTGAATAAGGACATCAATTCCATCTTATATAAGGACAACATTCATCAGTTAGTTTGAACGTCACATCGTATAAAAGATTTCGTTGATCCATTTGAATTCATTTGTCTACAGTCAAAGAGGAATCACCAACCGTCTGTTCTGAGTCTATCCAACGGTTCACGAGTGATATTTAGACGTAATGTGTTTCTTGTTGGTAGACAATTAATACAAAGCTTTTTTTTTTAAGTAAAATGTTAAATTTATACCATTTTCGAATTTTTTAGACTATTGTAGACAATTTATTTAAAAGAATAACAGAGAAAACACAGAAACAAAAACAACCAACTACTCAAGCGAAAGGAGCCTCATGGAGAAATAGAACAGCAGCAGGGACGGGGAAGAGTCTGGAGACGGGAAGGAGAGGAAACGGTCCCGAATTTGACCGTCTAGGGCGAGACAGATACTTGAAGCTGAGGAAGAGACAGAGGTGAAGATGCGAGCATTGTGTTCCCTCCAGATGAGATAGGTGGCAGATTGCAGGATGAGCTTAATGAGAGGACGAGCTTGTGGAGGCAGACGATGTCGAGGTATCATAGCAGCTGCTGAGTGGATATCCAAAGCAGTGTCCAGTAAAACATGTTGCGCAAAGTACTTCCATATGCTGGAAGAGAACTCACACTCAAAGAATAGATGGTGATGTGTTTCTATTCCGGAAGAACATAACACACATTCAGCAGGAACATTTAATTCCCAACGTCTTAGACGATCACGCGTAGGGAGTCTCCGGAGCAAGGCCAGCCAGGCGATGAATGCATTGCAAGGAATATTTTCCTTGAACCACAGGACCTTATGCCAGAAGACTGTCGGCGAGTGGTGCCTAATATGCTCCCAAGTAGTCTTGGAAGAAAAGAGAGGGCTGAAGCTGCCATCCTACTTACGCGATAGGTACTGATCCCTCCCAAGGTTTGGAGAAGGTGGTGTCATTGTCGTTAGAACAATCTGAAGAGACTGGGCAGCAGGAGAACAAGCAGGAGGGAGGAGCCAGGAGCCATTTACTGAGGCCTCTGAAACCTAGCAATCTTCCTTACTCTCAACATTCGGGGGCCGGTGTCTCCAAGGACAGAAATCAGCGGTCTCATTAGGGTCCAAGTATCAAACCAGAAAGAAGCAGTGGTGCCATCTTTAACGAGGCAGCGCAAGAAGTCATTCAGCGTTGGCTTTAGCTGAAGCATGCTTCTCACTGTAGGAGAGCGGGTTGAGTCTTGTGTTAGCCAATACCCTTTCCTGCCAAACACATTGTCCTTTAACCAAGCAACCCACAAGGATCGGAGTTGGAAAAGAAGTTCCATACTTGCTTGAGTCTGAAGACAAGTTGAAAATCCTCCAACAAACGAATTCCCACACCACCCTCTGATTTGGCTCATAAACATCCCCATGCCACACGGGAACCCGAAGCAGATGAAATTTTGTTCTTCCAAAGGAAAGCAGCGCAAAGGGAATCAATCTTAGCATAGAAAGCTTTCGGAAGCACTAAGACCGCACTCCAAAAGTTGACCATACCATATATCTAAGAAGCAATCAACCTGATTTTTCCTACAAATGAAAAAAACTTGACAGTCCATGAGTGTAGTTTCCCAGTTATCTTGTCAATAAACAGTTGGAGAGAGGCCATTGTCATCTGGGATGGATTGAGAGGGAAGCCAAGATAGCGAGTTGGAAAGCTGCCAATCTTGAAACCAGATATGTCTGCAAGGACCTGAGCAGCTATTTCATCATACCCGCCGAAAAAAATCTGAGACTTGTCAGGATTCATACACAGACCACTCAAATGCTTGAACTTCTCCATAACAGTGCAGATTCCACTCAGTGACCATCGAGATCCATTTGAGAAGATAAGAAGGTCATCAGCGAATAGTAAGTGAGTGAGCTTAGGGTCAGAGCATTTCGGATGGGGTCTAAGACCAGCGTTTGCTGCTTGGACGAGGAGATTAGAGAGTACTTCCATCACAAACAAGAAAAGGTATGGGAGATAACGGGTCTCCCTGACGTAGCCCTTTCTTTCCCGGAAAGAAACCAGCAAGCTCACCGTTAATAGCCACAGAGAACCTCGGGGATGAGATACATTCACTAACCCAGCAACGGAAGATCGGTGGAAATTTCTGAGCTTATAGTAATTTGAGGATAAAGTCCTCATGAGACAGTATCAAATGCCTTCTTGATATCAACCTTTAGCATTGAACTTTTCTCACATCTTGCTTTCCCATAGTCTCCGATTAGTTCCGATGAAAGGAGCATTTTCTCCTAAACTTCTCCCTTTAAGAAAAGCAGATTGGCTCGGGCTAATGCTGTCTTGGAGAACCCCTTTTATAAGGTTGGATATAATCTTGGATATTATCTTGTAAATCAGGTTACAGCAGCTAATAGGACCGAAATCGCCTAGTTTACATGCTTGAGGCAGCTTAGGGATCAGAGTAATGGTGGTGTTGTTAAGGTCTTTCAAGAGCCTGCCACTTGTGAAAAATTCGCTGACTGCTGCTATTACATGAGGTCCTACAGTACTCCAAGCAGACCTGAAAAACTCAATAGAATAACCATCTGGTATGGGGTTTTTACTCAGTGGCATTGCAAAAACCGTTTTGGTAATCTCATCTGCAGACACATGTTGACTGAGCATCTCACATTGTGCGCTGAGCATCTGAAAGGGATAAGTTGCTGGAGATCACTGACAGGAGACACTGGTAAGTCAGTGTGGCCCAAGATATTCTCAAAATAAGCTGCCGAATGAGACTTAATATCCTCAATTGATCCAATGTATCTATCATCAGTGTTTGAGGTGAGTTTGGTCGAAGGAAATATATAAACTCGAGAGTGGGATGAACAGAGACGTTTATTAGAATCGAGATGAGGAGATTACAAAGGTAAGAAAAGTAGCGACTAGCCGGAGCTCGGAGAGCTTTCTACCGGAAAAGTACAAGGCGACTGAGATACAAAGGAATAGTAAAACCCTAATCTAGCCGCAGTCTATCGTGTGTCCCTTTCTCTTTGCTCTCCTCCCTTTATATAGTCTTCGAGTCGGTGATCCTTGACCTAGTTTGTTGCCATGTGATTGGGCCTTTCATCCTATCGGACCTATCGGATCGTTTGTCTGATTCGAGCCGCCGAGTTGATCCTCGGCTACTCGGCTAAAAGTAGTCTGGAGTCGAGCCGCCAAGCGCCGAGAGATGGCTCCCAAGTCGTCGACCAATTGATCTGTGGGATTAGGCCGCTGTCCGCTGGGCTTTGTGGATGGGTACAATCCATCCCCAACAGTAAGCCCCCCCAGTTCATTGATGATTCGAGTCGTCGATCTCAATGGATTTGTTGATTTGGTTCGGAGGAAAGGAGGCCTAATTTCAAGTGATCGGTGCTTCGCTTGCTCGGCGAGACTTATGTGGTACGTCGAGCGAAACGACTCCCGTATCGATGGGTCGTCACTTGAGGGTTGACTCGCTGCGAAGAATTGAAACATCGCGGCGGGAAACGACGCACCCGCGAATCATCGCGAGAAACTGGACCGGCGCGATTTAAGACGACGCGCCCGTGAATCATTGCGAGAAACCGAACCGGCGCGATTTGAGGTGACGCGCTTGTTGGTTCTAAGGCCCTCCTAGGCGTAATGATGGTGTGTTGGGATGTGCGCTTCTTCTTCCTCTATAAATAGAGGTGTCTCCCTCGGGTCTTTTATTTCACTCCGCATCTTTGAAGCACGCTCTCTCTCTCTCTATCTCTTTCTCTCTCTTAAATTTTGCTGCCTTGTTCGCGAATTGTCGAATCGAGAGAAAATTAATCAAGTTAGAGCGATGAAAGCATTGCCGAGGGAAATCTGCGCGACGCGTTTGAGGAGCGCGACGCGTTTGAGGAGCGCGACAATTCCACTAAAGGGAGTCAGGAGATCTTTGAGAGTACCGCGAGAAATCCTCCTTTCGATCGGTCAAGGCGTACGTTGGCTAGTTTGATGGCCCAAGCTCCTCGGAGGTCTGACCCCCTTCTGTCCGGGAGTTCCCGGATGGCTGTCCCATACAAGGTTAGCTTTGAATTCGGTCGTGAGCTGCCCCTGTCTTCCTGTCCGGGAGAGTGCACGCGCTTGATCCGCCAGATCAGAGGCGGACCCGATGACCTGCCATCGGTGGAGGATCTTGCATTCAAGGATGACTACGAGCGTGCCGCTCGTTCGTCTGTCAGGGTAAGTGGCATTTTCCTTTCTACTTTATCTTTCCCATGTCTTTTGTGATCCCATTTTTGGTCGCGTCGAGCAGAGTCAGGGCGATTGGAACATTTTGGTTGGAAAGTACGACGCGGCGTTGAAGGGGGCCCGCGAGAATCTCAGGAAGTCTGAGAGACTGGTCAAAGAGAGGGATCAGTACGTCGCACGAGCGGAAGGAAAGTTTCGGGTCGAGCTTGATAAAGTTACAGTTTTGATGAATCGTGCACTCTCTCGCCGAGACGCAGTGAAGGGCGAATTGGCGACCGCTCGCGAGGTTATTCGGGAGCTCGGACAGAAAAACACGGACTTGGAGAAAGGGAAGGTCGCCGCTGCCAAGTTCCATAGGAAGGAGATGGCCCGGTTAAGAGATTCGAGGGTCATCGAGGTCACCAAGGAGAGAGTCAAAGTCTAGAACAAGATGATCGCCAAGGCGGGTAGGTGTTTTGGCTGGATACTCGCTCGGGAAGAGCGTCGCGGTCCCTATGACGATGCACGACTGTTGCTCAGTCAAGCCTCTGGGACGAAGAAATGCCTGGAGGTTTTGAAGGAGGGGGGGATTGATATTCTGCAGGCGACCATAGACGTGTTTGGCGGCCACGAGAAGAGGCTTGAGCAAGAGGCGCAGAAACTGGCTGTCGGGGAAATTCCCGAGACCGACCTCAAGCTTTCCCCACTGGTGTTGAAGTCTCAGTTCTTTGACGAGCAAGTCTTGACGGGTTTAGACCCGTATGACTCGAACGTCACTTTGATCGACTCCCAAACCGTCGTGAGCCTTCAGACTCCAAACGATCGGGGGAACGGCTCTTCCGGGGATCATCATGTGGATCCTTTGGTTGTCGCGGGCTTGGTGCACACCCCTGAGAGAGGTACTCCCGGCCATGATTCCCGAAACGCTGAGAGGGTTGCCACCACCGCTTCTGTCGGCAAGGTTCCTCCTGTCCTTGAGATTTCGGACAATTCGGCGGAGGATCGCGGTAGCTTGGACGAAGGGGAGTCGGGGCAGCACCTGAGTAGGGACGTGGTCGACCCAGATGAACGACCTGCGGCGTCGCGGATTCAAGGGACTGAAGAGGCTCTCGGGGAGAACAGCGAAGGCACTGGTCGAGCGCTCGGAGAGACACGGAGCCTTCCAGTTGATGAACAACCCTAGGGGCAGGAAGTCCGGTTTTATCGCCTTTTGTTATTTCTTTCCTTTTTTGTTTATGTTTCGTTGAACTCTTGTCTGTCTTCTTTTGACTCGGTGAGTCGCACTTGTAATCCGACTCTAGAACATAATCGAATTTCAACAAGTCTCTTTCGGCTTTAGAGATATATTTTCGAGTATTTCGTATACCAAACAAGCGATCGAGAAGTCGTTTCCTCTTGTCAAAATAAAAATAAACATAGAAGTGGTATGTTATGTTTTTACTCGTGTTAACCAAGACAAGGACATTTTATTCTTTTTGTAAAGAAACTTTAGAGAAGGCTCAGAGGAAAAGGTTTTCAAATTCCTCGCGGTAACCGAGAGAAATTCTGGTTGGCCAAACCTTTTTCTTCGATTTGTGAGATGGTTCGAAAATTTTGCTCGTTAGTCGGTCAGTGCAAAATACACAGGTGACGCAAGACTAATGGTTCCCTCAACTGTCGTCTGATCGGGACGTAGCTGATTTATTGGGACGAATACTCGTGCTCCGCCAGTAAATAGGGGTGCTGGTATTGTTCTTTCGTCGTCGATAGACGAACCACGAAAAAAGAAAGGTTTGGATTTTGTTTTGTTATAGCTGGACCCCATAGAGGGGATGCCTACGTACCTCGAAGAGGATCAAGCCATTCGTACTTCGTTTTGTCCGAGTAAAAGTGGTCATGATGGTCAATTTACTCGACCGAATATAAGTGATTGTAGGGTGCATCTACTCGGGTTTTTTTTTTCAACTTGGTAGTCGTTATCTCGTAAAAAGAAAATGATGGCCGATCATCTACTCGCAAAGGGGAATGATCTTGGCTCCGGGGAACGAAGGTGCCTACTCGGGTCTGAGTCGTCGATCGGTGTTTCAAAGACTTTGTCCTTTGGCGGATGAGTCTTGTCGATAGTTGGAAAGATTTGATTGACGAGCGACGGCGAACGTTGGATTTTGACTGTTGCGATTAAGAGATCCCTCGCGGCTTGCTGGCGAGGAAATATATAAACTCGAGAGTGGGATGAACAGAGACGTGTATTAGAATCGAGATGAGAAGATTACAAAGGTAAGGAAAGTAGCGACTAGCCGGAGCTCGGAGAGATTTCAACCGGAAAAGTACAAGGCGACTGAGATACAAAGGAATAGTAAAATCCTAATCTAGCTGCAGTCTATCGTGTGTCCCCTTTCAGCGTCTTGATCATACCGTCGGCTCCAGGGAACTTGACACATTGGTGATAGGTGGATGCGAGTGCTCGCATTGAATGCAGCCAAGGGGTGCCGAGTATGGCATGGTAGGGTGCTTTTTTGCTGATCACGGAAAACCGTATCGTACGAGTGACCCCACACGCATGGACCGCGAGACGGATCGTTCCCAGTATAACTTCAGAGGAACCATTGAAGCCGGTCAGAGTTCTGGAGGATGTTTGACGTTGCCTAAGTCGATTCCCATTTTGACGAGGGTTTCGCGAAAGATGATGTCGACGGAACTTCCGGTGTCGATAAGTACTTTCGTGACATCGTATTTTTCAATGCCGAGGACGACGAGGAAGGGATCGTTATGGGGAATGTGCACGCCAAGAGTGTCGTCGGACGAGAAGATGATCGGGGGATCAGTCGGTGGCTTTTGGGGCCATCGTTGGGAGGTTGTCGCCTGTCGGCGATAATCTTACGGTCCGGACCGAGTTGCCGCAGGGCAGTGATCCGCCCATGATAACGTTTATCTGAGGTCTCGACTGGGGTTGCTTTGCGCGAAGCACTGTTCGGAGGTCGTAACTCGATGCGGGTTCGTCTGCCTTTTTCTGGTTAAGTACCATACGTAGGTCGATCACCTTAGCATTCAATTTATCTCGCAGATCGCCGTCGAGACCGTCAGTTGGTCGCTTTCGGTAATACTCCTCCATCGACGCTCGCCTGGCCTTGTTGGAATTGATTGTGAGACGAAGGTTGGCGGAAAAGTTTGCGTCGTTGGTAGTTGGAGCAGATTTTCGTTTAAGGAGCGTTCACAAGTCGGTCGGTTCGGGGGTTGTTTCCTCGGATGACGAGCCGGGTTGCACGCGGATGACTTCGATTCTCTTTCGGTTCGAAGGCTGCTCTTCATTCGCAGAAGCGTCCTCCTCGTCAGTTTGTTGTGGAGCTGGCTCCGCGTCCTTTTGTCGTTGGTCGCCTTTACGATTTTTGCCCGGCGGTTTGCATTGAACTTTCTTATCTTTATTCCGGCTCCAGTAGCTGTCACCTTTCGGCTTTGCTTTTGGTTCGATCTTGAAGTCGCCGCTTGCAACGGACGAGAGGAACTGCGCGTAGAGCGACTTGCATTCCGTCGTATTGTGCCCTTTGACATCGTGATATTTTCAATGCTTGGAGAGATCAATAGACGGTCGAGCCGGTCCGGTTTGCGTATCGGGTTGAGCAAGGTTGACGGCATTGGTCGCGACGTCGGGCGAGTCGCTTTCTCGGGTGTACTTGTTCCAGCCTTTCCCTCGGACGACCAAAGTCGAGACAGGCATGTTGTGCTCGTCGACGACATGGAGGAGACTTTCTTTTTGGTTTCCTTTATCTCTAGAAGCGTGTTGGCGGGGCTCGGCGCGAGTATCGGAATTTTCGGGCATCGGAGGCTTAGTTGCACTTTGTTTACTGAGGATCGCCTTAGTGTCCTCTTCCATACGGATGAAGTTGTGAGAACGAGCGATGGCATCCTGTAACAACGAGGTGGGGTTACGATACAGGTCTTCGCGGAACTTCGAGTTTAGGTGGAGGGTGTTCATCATGGCGTCAATGGCGATGTGATCAGGGATATCAATCCTTGAGACTATGGCTTTAAACCTCTCCATGTAGTCACGCAAACTTTGCTCCTTTGATTGAGTTAGGTTCCACAGGCTGGAGGCTGTCGCTTCTCGTTTCGCGAACATGATGTAGGTCTTGAGAAATGCAGCTGAGAGCTCACGAAAGCTGCTGATTGAGTTTTCCTCAAGTTGAGAGAACAAGGTCAGGGCTTGTTCATTTAGCGTCTCGACGAACAGTTGACAGTAACCCGCGTCTTTTTCCTTGTCGGAGAGTCAGGCTCTGGCCATTGCTATGTTGAAAGCTGTCATGTGCTCGACATGGTCGCCTCCTAGTTTGTATTTAGGGAGATGCTGCTTTTCTATCTTCCGGAGACGGACGTTAGTCAGCGCGCTGGTAAAAGGAGTACGAGAAGTGGCGGCGAGTACACTGTCAATTTGAGGGGCTGCACTCGTGGCCCGGTGGATCTTTGAGCTCATCTGCTGAAAGTTGAGTTTGAGCTCGGCGATTTCGCGAATCGTCACCAAGTCTGAGACTGCCTGAGGAACACCGCTGGCGATGGGCTCGTTAGCGCCAAGGTTAGGGTCGAATTCATCTGAGGCATGATCCTCCACTGGTGCAGTAGGGTTCGTGTTGAAGAGTTGACGTCGTATAGTCGGAGGTCGGTTCTCGGGTCCGACAGGAGCGGTGAGGGCGGCCACGAGGGCTGCGAGCTGCTCGGTTGTTTGCTGGACTTCCTCCTGATGAGCGAGGCGCACCATGATAGAGCTCATGAACTCTTCAGAGATTGGGGGTGCGGGTGCAGGTGTACGGTCCGGTTCTTCGCCAGAAGCACCGGGATGTGAGTCGCCAGTTGTCATATCGGTCTAGAAACGCTACTCTGATCTAGCCCCACGGTGGACGCCAATTGTTTGAGATGAGTTTGGTCGAAGGAAATATATAAACTCGAGAGTGGGATGAACAGAGACGTTTATTAGAATCGAGATAAGGAGATTACAAAGGTAAGGAAAGTAGCGACTAGCCGGAGCTCGGAGAGCTTTCTACCGGAAAAGTACAAGGCGACTGAGATACAAAGGAATAGTAAAACCCTAATCTAGCCACAGTCTATCGTGTGTCCCTTTCTCTTTGCTCTCCTCCCTTTATATAGTCTTCGAGGTGACTGAGATACAAAGGAAAAGTACAAGGTGATCCTTGACCTAGTTTGTTGCCATGTGATTGGGCCTTTCGTCCTATCGGGCCTATCGGATCGTTTGTCCGATTCGAGCCGCCAAGTCGATCCCCGCTGGTTGGTCCCTACTCAGCTAAAAGTAGTCTGGAGTCGAGCCACTAAGCGCCGAGAGATGGCTCCCGAGTCGTCGACCAATTGATCTGTGGGATTGGGCCGCCTATCCGCTGGGCTTTGTGGATGGGTACAATCCATCCCCAACAATCAGCATCTCTCAAGTAGTGTATATGGTTGCTCGCTGCTCGCTGGATCACTGTTTTGTGGTAGAAGGGTGTATCTCTATTGCCCAAGTGATGCCACCGAACCCGAGATTTCTGCATACAGAACTTTTCCTCAGCTCCGATAAGAGTATGCCATTTATCTCTCTCCTCATGCTCAAGACGGGCAGTGAAGGGATCCAGGTTAGAAAGAAGTTGGCGTTGAAGTGCAGAGACCTTAGCAGTCTGATCTTTTACTCGCTGCGATATTCCACTGAAATGAGTTTTGTTAAGGCCCCGTAAGACTCCTTTCAGAAGTTTCAGCGATCTCTGGAGCTTAAATTGGAGGGTGCCTTGTATAGTGAGACATTTCCAAGCTTCTCTGACTGAATCAAGATAACTAGGATGGTCCACATCATGATCGAAGAATTTAAAAGGTTTGACTATCCTGCGCCGTAGAGAAGGCATAGTGACTGAATAGCAATCGACGCCACACTTCGGTCAAGCAGTGGATTAATACACGCGGACCTCTTTTTGGTGCATGTTTGGAAACACACATACAACTTATTAACTCAAGACGGATATCTAGTGCTCTTCCAGTCGGTTGGAAGTTTTTTGAGAACTCAGCACATCACGGGACGGCTAGGATTGTTGTTGTCTGGCATCCTTCGGTGATCATGACGGTTTACCAAGTTTCAGTATTAATACAAAGCTTTGCTGACTTGCTCTCTCGCTCTCTTCCTTCAACCATGTTTTAGGTTTTCCATTGATCCTTCTTGTTCTCCTCCTGAAGTTTTTTAATCACCTATGCCGTTTTGATTTTTTGTCATGTTTAGGCATGCCCCATCCGGTGTGCAAGTAGCTTCTTCTTCCCCATCGAAAATCTCCTTTTTCTCGGCTCGGCTCTCTGCTCGTTTCTATTGTGTTCTGTTGCTGCAAGTACAAGGTGGTGTCATGGGGCTAGTGATAAGTCATGGATTTTACCCACTTTTGGAAACAAAAGGACACTTTTGGTGTCTTTTATGAGCATTTACAGGTTCAGGTACTCTTTGGTGAAATATGACCATTTTAGAGCAGAAATGGATACTTTAAGGAGGGTTGTAATGGAACGCTAACTTGAGCAAAATCGACCGATGATCACCATGATGCAACGACCGACGAGACACTATATTCATAGATCGATAGAAGATTGTGACATCGATCGATATGAAAGGCCTCCAAGAATTAATGACGAGTTTAATGAGCTAGACATCTCATTAGGGTTTCACTTCTACCAAATTAGTCCCTGGCCGCCTGTTAGGCTATATTAATAGGGTTTTGTATTATTTAGAGGCAAGACTTGCCTAGAGAACTTTTAGACCTAATTTTGAGAGAAGCTTCTTCCTACCTTGGAGAGAGAGCTTAGGAATGGAGAGATAGATCCAAACTGCATACAGAGAAGATCTTGAACTCCCTTATTTTTCTCTACACTTTTACTATTTCTCTTACTATTCTATTTAAAAGTATTATTCAAAGCATCATGATTTTGTCTTCCATGAATATGTTTGAGTAGTTTCTCTTGTTAGATTTAGGCTTCTCATTAAGGGTAAACATGCATTGAAATTGATTTAATGCTAGGGTGTTTAAAATATAGTTCTTCATTCTAGTTGTTCTTAATGCTAAGTATAGGATTGATCACCCTTATCTTAGATCTTAGGATTAATTTGGATAAGTGAAAACTTAGGAAATCCCTGAAACCCAAAGCTGGTATGTTCCAACTTACCTAGAGTGCACGAAAGTAGCCTCTTTGTAAGATTGGAGAACCAATTCAAATCCGATCTTAAAGATCACTAGAAACGATATCGATCGATAGAGCAATCCACTTGTCGAGCGATACCACGAAAGGTGTATCGATCGATATTCATATAGAATAATCGATCGACACTTTCTTATACTCATCAAACGATAGTTGATGACTTAAGATCTAGTTGAAGATAATCAATCATTGATTTAACCTTAAGGTTTGAGTTCAGAACTATGAATACTAAAAACCCTATATATCCTGCATGCTAGTTACACCTGAGAAATAGCCTAAATCTAGCTTTCTTTCCTCTTGCTTAAAACCTAAACCATTCAATCAAGCAATTACTTGCTTACCCCTTTATTTACTGCTTTAAACTTGTTTGTCTAGCTTTATTTCAAAGACTAAACAATCTATTGTGTAATCCTAGAGTCTCTGTGGATTCGATCCCTAAGTACTACAACTGAACCTCTTATTTGAGAGAGTAAAGTCACTCCTTAGGGTAATTTGAGTGATATCAGCTAGTTGGCGATCGCCTGCGAGACTCCGAGCTCAAACCAGGATTGCTGCTCTGGTATTAGTGAAATTTAAACGGAAGTTTGCTACCATTGGTAATTACATGGTGGTTATCTTTGTTTATATATTTGCTTCTTTAGCTTGCGACAGAAGAATCCTTGTTTACTTGTGTTGTTTTATTTTGCATTTTGGGGATACGGTAGTTCACTTCAACATGGCTAAAGTATTTTTCGGTTTTTATTTGTTCCTCAAACAAAAATTAGAAGCAAACTCATGTGATGATGTTCCTAATATGTTTACTTTTGTATCAATTTCTAACCTGACAGTTAATGTTATGAAAATGTAGCTTGTGAACATGCCTACAAGGATATCATAACAACGCTTCACAAGCCTGATGGTGGAGAATATGGGAACTTCTACTCTTTACTAGCTTTAAACGATCCAAGAATTGGTAAGAAGTTTTTGTTGTTACCTCTGTTCTCTTCGTTGTCATGTTTTTCTCATTAATATATATATAGCACGTGTTTTTCAATGTCGCAGATAGGTTACCGTATTCTATCCGGATACTACTGGAATCAGCTATTCGTAACTGTGACAACTTTCTCATCACAAAGGATGATGTTGAGAAAATAATTGATTGGGGGAATACACATTGTAGGAAAGTTGAGATCCCCTTTTAAGCCTGCCCGTGTTATTTTACAGGTATATTCTCTCTTCTTTATAAAAGATAACTTTCAAATTTACATTATTTGATATAACATTTTATTGGGTAGGATTTTACTGGAGTACCAGTTATAGTTGATCTTGCTGCTATGAGAGACGCCGTGAAGAATCTTGGTAATGAATTTAACAAGATTAATCCACAGGTTAGTTAACTGTTTTTTTTAATGCTTCGGAATTGATGTGTCTCGACTATCATCGAGCGAGCATGTTTCGTTTTTTTTTATATACTTTATGCGTACAGGTTAACATCAACTCTGAGACAGAGCTAATAAGAACTGGCAAAGATGGAAAGAATGTGTACTTAAGTGACATATGGCCAAGCAGCAAAAAAGTTACTCAGGTACATTTTTAAAAAACTCTCTTGAGGCTCTCTGTATTCACTTGGTGAACTTATTTACTGGATGTTTTCAATAAGTCCTTCAGAATAGTGTGCTACAAAGCATGTTCAAGAGCACTGAAATTCAGAGACAACGTAACCACAAACCACATTTCACCGGCAGGAACTATCCACAAAGACAGCCCTGCTGCAGAATTTCTAAAAGACCAATACTCTACGTCTTATTTCAACTCATATGGAAGCCGTAGAGGAAACCATGAGGTGATGACACGTGGTACATTTGCCAATGCCCGTATTGTTAACAAGCTCTTAAATGGGGTAGTTGGCCACAAGACAGTTCACATTCCTACGGGAGAGACACTTTGTGTTTTTGATGTAGCTAGTGTGAGTCCAATTCTCTTGCAAATTTCAAAAACATAAACCATGACTTAGGGGTTCATTTAAACATACATGCAGACTTGCAGAGGTACAATACCGCTGGACATGATACAATCATACTAGCTGGTTGTTGGGGTCAAAAACGATTATCTCGAAATCAACGGCTAAAGATCTTTCTAAACTCGAAGATTTCCTGCACGAACGGTCAACGGAGGAAGGATCGGGCGCGCAGAACCCACGGGCGGCAGAGAATCCCTGGCGCCGGCGGCAGGTGAGACGGAGCCGGCCTGGCGCTGGCGGCAAGCCCCCTGGCGCCGGAGGCAGACGCGACGCAGCCGGCCTGGCGCCGGCGGCAAGCCCCCTGGCGCCGGAGGCAGACGCGACGCAGCCGGCCTGGCGCCGGCGGCAAGCCCCCTGGCCCCGACGGCAAGCGCGACGCAGCTGGCCTGGCGCCGGCGGCAGGTCCCCTGGCGCCGGTCGACGATCCTCGTCCTGGTCTCGGTCCTCGTCCTGGTCTCGGTCCTCGTCCTGGTCTCGGTCCCATCGTGCTCGGTCTGATCCCGTCTTGGCTTGCTTGGATCAATCCTCGTGGGTTTGATACAATCACGGCTACGGAATTAACATCTCTCGATTCGACTCGATTGGAATCATCCTCGATGTTTTATGACAAAAATTAGAAAGGTTGGATTTCTCGTAGAGGATATCGTGTAAAACAAGATCGATTAACTCGAACATCGATCCGAGAAATCGTATAAAACATTCAACGACTTAAGACAAGTCCAAGGACTTACTTACGATTTTAAGAATTCTGGCCCAATCAGACTATGACGGTTTATCCAATTTCCCGAACATCGGATAAACGTCAAGTCACCAAAAAATAGAGGAAAACTCGAGGATAATTACGAAGATCGATGAAAATGAAATATTTCCTGAAGAGATAAACTTGGGCCCAAAGGCGAAAGTCCATCATCCTAAGGCAAACCGACCTAGAAGTGAGTATATAAAGAGAGCAAGAGCAGAGGAGAAGGGGATCTGAAAAATCCTAGAATCTAGACTTAGAGAACTCCTGCTAGCTTAGAGAACTTAGAACTTAGGTGGTTAGGCCAGCGAGGCAGGACTTAGAACGTCTGGCCGCCTCTTATTCTAGTTTTATCTTCTCCGCAGACCCCTGTTCCTCTCGGAAGGATCTAACAATTCTTTGACTCAGAGCTCCGCACATAGAAACCCTAGGTATTATCTTCGACATGCCCGTTTCTATGACCAACGCTCATACTAGACGAACCAGGCATAGACTGTTCGATCTCTTGTTCAATTCTTTCTAACTGAACTATGTCCGACTTGACCCTCGAAAGGGGTACGTAGGCAGCCTTTCTTAAGGTCCAGTCGCAAATCTTAACAAAACCTTTTCCGCATTTATTCGGTCACTTGTCGTTGGCTGTCGCAGAGAATCCGGACCTTCAGGGAAAGTCGGGTTAACTTGGTTTTCCTCCGTTTTTATTCATTAAAATCGATGGTGTAAATTTCGGTTCCCACAGTTTGGCGCTAGAAGAAGGGGGGGACGGATTACTCTTACTCATACGGCCGCAAAGCGCTTGATCGAACCGATGTCCGAAAATATGAAAGAAAAACTTGCAGTTTGCGTCAACGATGGTAAAACAACTCCAGCAGCGACTGTTCCTACGGCTAACGCTTACGCAAACGCCACGGTGCTCGAGCAAATCAAAAACCTAGCCGCGGCTTCCCGCCACAGGAAGAGCACGAAAACGAGCTCGCAATTTCTCTATCTAAACAGAAAGGGCAACGATAAAATCTATCAAACCCCAAAAATTCGTCTTGTTACCAAGTTAGAGAAATCGCAACGAGCAAGGTTTCTACAAAAAACGTTTCTTTCGAGAACCTCTCGGAAAAATAAAACTTATTCTCCTCGAAACCTTGGGGATCCGAACAACTCTCGGGAAGCAAACGACGAAACGGGAAAAGAGCTTACCAATGCTTCCCAACCGTCCGAACCACCCAAGGGAGGCCAAAACTCTGACTGTCCCGACCGGTTAGCCATACGACAAGTTCGGTCCGTCTCGACCAGCTCGCGGTACGACAAGCTCGGTCTCTCTCGACCAATTTGCAATATGGCCAGCTTGGTCCTTCTTGACCAGTTTGAGAAAAACAGAGTTGATTTCTATAAACCTACTCAAAACCTAAAGCGGTTAACTAAGACGTTTTCTGAAATCTAAAAATTTTCGCGCCATTGCGAACTCTCGACTTTTATCCGCTAAGATTACTTTCGGAAAACTACTCAAAACTCATTTGGATCAATCCTACGGAAACGAGAGAATTTCTGATTAAGTTTAAGAACAAAATTACAGCTTTCCACAGCGAGAGTGTCGGATATTAAAATTCGGTAACATCTTACGAAAACAACTTCCATAAGATCAAACTCGGCAATATTTTACGAAACATCATTCATAAAGTCAAATTAAATCATATCAAACAACAAGGTCTGAGACTTGCCAGTTCGCTCAAGGCTTGACGAACTAAGAACCTCACCCGAATGACATCCTGTCCATTGCTCCCTCTTAGCCTGCTTCTCCCTCTTAGCCTGCTTCTCCTTCTTTTGTTTCAACGATTTCGTAAAATCCCTTCGGTACATAAAACGCAATCTGATTCTGCCATATTGAGTCGGAAACATCTATTCATAACGCTTGATAGACTTTTCAACAATATACAAAGCGCACCTGTCAATTTAGGGAAGTACGTAGAAACAGAGACATGAGCTTAGACGTTGATATCTCTCGTTCGCTCCGATATTCTAGTCAGGATTTCATCAAAAATCAATTCATACGCAGTATCAGACTTTTCAAAGTCTTTGTTGGGGTCGAAAACGGTTATCTCGAAATCAACGGCTAAAGATCTTTCCAAACTCAAAGATTTCCCGCACGAATGGTCAACGGAGGAAGGATCGGGCGACGGAGAACCCACGGGCGGCAGAGAATCCCTGGCGCCGGCGGCAGGCGAGACGGAGCCGGCCTGGCGCCGGCGGCAAGCCCCCTGGCGCCGGCGGCAGACGCGACGCAGCCGGCCTGGCGCCGGCGGCAAGCCCCCTGGCGCCGGCGGCAGACGCGTCGCAGCCGGCCTGGCGCCGGCGGCAAGCCCCATGGCGCCCGCGGCAAGCGCGACGCAGCCGGCCTGGCGCCCGCGGCAGGTCCCCTGGCGCCGGTCGACGGTCCTCGTCCTGGTTTCGGTCCTCGTCCTGGTCTCGGTCCCATCGTGCTCGGTCTGATCCCTGTTGAGGTCGAAAACGGTTATCTCGAAATCAACGGCTAAAGATTTTTCCAAAATCAAAGATTTCCCGCACGACCGGTCAACGGAGGAAGGATCGGGCGAAGGAGAACCCACGGGCAGCAGAGAATCCCTGGAGCCGGCGGCAGGCGAGACGGAGCAGGCCTGGCGCCGGCGGCAAGCCCCCTGGTGCCGGCGGCAGGCGCGACGCAGCCAGCCTGGCGCCGGCGGCAAGCGCGACGCAGCAGGCCTGGCGCCGGCGGCAAGCGCGACGCAGCAGGCCTGGCGCCGGCGGCAGGTCCCCTGGCGCCGGCGGCAGGTCCCCCGGCGCCGGCGGCAGGTCCCCTGGCGCCGGTCGACGGTCCTCGTCCTGGTCTCGGTCCCATCGTGCTCGGTCTGATCCCGTCTTGGCTTGCTTGGATCAATCCTCGTGGGTTTGATACGATCACGGCTACAGAATTAACATCTCTCGATTCGACTCGATTGGAATCATCCTCGATGTTTTACGACAAAAATTAGAAAGGTTGGATTTCTCGTAGAGGATATCGTGTAAAACAAGATCGATTAACTCGAACATCGATCCTTTAGGCTATACGGTTTATTTTACTAGAAAGATAGTCTTTCCGAGAAATCGTATAAAACGTTCAACGACTTAAGACAAGTCCACGGACTTACTTACGATTTTAAGAATTCAGGCCCAATCAGACTATGACGGTTTATCCAATTTCCCGAACATCGGATAAACGTCAAGTCACCGAAAAATAGGGAAAAACTCGAGGATAATTATGAAGATCGACGAAAATGGAATATTTCCTGAAGAGATAAACTTGGGCCCAAAGGCGTAAGTCCATCATCCTAAGGCAAACCAACCTAGAAGTGAGTATATAAGGAGAGCAAGAGCAGAGGAGAATGGGATCCGAAAATCCTAGATTGGAGACCTAGAGAGCTCATGTTAGCTGATAGAACTTAGAATTTAGGCGGTTAGACTAGCAAGGCAGGCCCTAGAACGTTTGGCCGCCTCTTGCTCGCAAATCTCCGCTCCTCTCGAAAGGATCGGACAATTCTTTTACTTCAGAGCTCCGCACATAGAAACCCTAGGCGTTATCTTCGACATGCCTTTTTCTATGACAAATGCTCATACTAGACGAACCCGCCCAGACGGTTCGATCACTTGTTCAATTCTTTCTAAACTGAACTACGTCCGACTTGATCCTCGAAAGGGGTACGTAGGCAGCCTTTCTTAAGGTCCAGTCCAAATCTTAACAAAACCTTTTCCGCATTTACTCGGTCACTTGTCGTTGGCTGTCGCAGAGAATCCGGACCTTCAGGGAAAGTCGGGTTAACTTGGCTTTCCTCCGTTTTTATTCATTAAAATCGACGGTGTGAATTTCGGTTCCCACAGTCCTTTGACGTAGAATCGAAAGTGGCCATTTTGAAACGCCGAAGAAAACCTTCGATGGAATACACATTCCTTCTCGTAAAAACTATCACTACGGAAGGTGAAACACAGTTCAGAAGACAAAAGAAGAAGAAGGAGGAAGAAGGGGCAATCTCGAATCATCGATGAGACTAAGGTATGTCCGACTTATAAAATATTGTAAAGGTTTTAATTCTTCGTAGGACAGCAACAAAAACGTCTTGAAAACTGCCGTTGAATTTAGGGAACTTAGGACCTAGGTGGATAGTCTAGCAAGCTAAGTCTTAGGCAAAATTTCCAGTCTTGTTCCATCGTTCCTTGATTGTCCAGGCAGAACATGCAAACCGATCTAGTCTCTCGAAAAACCGAGAAACGATCGCCACGCGTTCTAAAGCATAGTTATCCCGCTTCCTAAAAGAAAGAAAAAACGTACACAAGCCTTCGAAAGAACGGCTAACCCGTTTTCTTTCGTAAAAAGAAAAGGGAAGTAGGTACGTATACTATACCCGTATAATCCCATCTTCGAAAACTTTTTGCTTCAGCATCAAGACAACGCTTTTGACAAAGCAAACTCTCGCAGCAATAAGATTCATCTAAAAAACGCTAGCGGCATAGCCCAACCGTTACAAACATAGTCCTGAAAACTCTACGTCACCTCTCGTCGCAAACTCGCGACTAGAAACGTGTACCAACGTCAGACTAATAGCACGACGATGAACTACGAAAATAACGAAATAACCTTCGGTAAAACTCCATGAGTAGTTCGAAGCAGCTTTCGTCCAAAGGTCGAAATCATAGCGGAAACATCTCCCGTGTAATCCGCGGAAACATCACTACTTTAACAAACTGCGATTTTCTATCTCCATAAAACCGGTCATCCATTACTTTCGTATAACAAGAACATTTTAAAACAAAACAGCCTATGGAAAAAAACATGATCGGTCTCATGCAAAACGATCGCAGTACGCAAAAGTGAATGAGGAAAACATAATCCGTGGTCGCGAATATCGCAAGTAATTTGGTAGAAACACTCTCCGGTTACCTTTGCAAAAACCCCCTCTTACATCACTTTTACAAAAAATCCTCTGTATGGTCAAGTCAATTCATACAAAGCAACTTTCGTAAAATAAACATAATGGGTCCAACGGGTAACTGTCATAGACAGTTTTTGCTCCACAAGGTTTCTGGCTCCTGCTTTCACTCCCCGTAGCTACGTCCGAGCAGGAAATAATCACGCAGACGAACCCGCACGTGTCCTGCGTCGATCCCTTAAACTTTTTCCCCCACGGATAAAATGAAACGATTTTCATGCAACAAAAAAAATTTTATACGAACCATTCATCGTATAACTGAAACCTAAAGTGGAAGATCGTTTCTAAAAGCCATCAGCCATAACTCAGAAAACTCCGCTATGCTTGGCATGTCTATCTCGGCAAACACTATTTGGCCCTCGGCCAACTACGCCTTTCCGTAAAGCCCGGACCTGAATTCGGCATCCCCATTAAGGACAATCGTAAACCATCATGACCTTAATAAGGGTCATGGTCTGATCGTTTACCAACAACTTTCTTGGCTATACGGCTGAATCTAGCCTCCATGCCAATCCAAAACTACTGAGCGACCGTTGCTCCAATCCCTTAACGGCTAAAACAACAATCCACGATTTGTTCATAGAACACCAAGTGACTATTACGCAAGCAATTTGTCGTATAACCCAGAATCGGAAAATCATACGATAAACTCTTCATACCAAAACTCAGTCCTAACAACCATATGGTTAACGAAAGATTTAAACTTATCGTCAATCGATTAAGTTCTATACGCCCCGTAAACACGGCATGAAAAGAAACACTCGTGACAAGGCTCCAAGAGTTATACGAGTCATCCTTAATATATACAAACAAATCCCGGAAGGCCAACACTTCACGAAGCACTGTGAATGTAGACGCTTCTCCCTGGGTCAAACTTACGCGACCCCTTGGTCCTGCGTCCAAACCGAAACAACAGTTTCTGGCTGCGAACATTCGCAAAACATCTCCAAAGCCCGCGAACATTTCAACCACGTAATGCGGCACAAGGAAAACTCGACCTTCAGCACTGCGAGACGTCACTAACGCTCGAAGGACATTCTTTTCCTCAAAACGTTCCAGACGAAATCCTCGTCTCTAGAACTCAAAACATACAAACACACCTCTAAACGGTAACATGCCTCTAAACTGGCATCATTTCGTTGTTGCTGATCACAACAAACGAACTCTAACGTCCTAAAAAGACAAATAGCCGCCCTTCAAAGGGTAGGCTCTCTTGCATCCGACAAGGATAAACATAGCGCGCTATACAAGAAATCCAAATTTTGGTTTAAATCTTCGTAAAGGAAGTAGCTCGACTCACGCCCAGAAAAATCATATAAGCCGACAACAATTCGCGGATTTTAAACGGTACGAGTCAGGTTAAAATCGCAAACAGGCAAAACGAAAGCCGATTTGTCATCGCAAAGCCTCAGTCCGAGAGTAAACCGAGGTCTTGCCCTAAACCCAGCCATGCTGGATCTTGACATCTCACAGACATAGTATGGTATACGAGATCCAAAAATTTGTCTCTTCACTTAAGCTTATTCGTTTCACGAACTTTTCGCGTAAATCGGTGAACAGCGGAAAATCTCGCTTTATGCAAACAATAGGTACGGTGATCATTAGGGAACTAGGAATGAGACGACAACTCACACCCTCTTTCTCATATTTCGAAAAAACTGAAGTTCATAAATAATCGAATAACGTTTCATAGATTGAGACCGCAAAAGTTCAAACAAAGCCCCAAAAAAGAGCAGGAATTCGAAGCCACCAACGGCCAGTCCCGGTAAATACATCATGGCCTCTTAACGGCTGAAACACATATAAAACAAAATCCCCGAAGGGATTGATAAACCTAGAAGCTCCCAGGAGCGTCACCTTCATCCTCAAACTCACCCGCGATAGGGACAGCCTCGCCATCGCCTCTCTCGGTCGCACCGCCACTACCCGCCTCGTCCGCGCCAGCCTCGCAATCCTCTCCCGCGCGCTCCTGATCTTCTGAGTCCTCGGAGGTCGGCGCAAGGGTGCATTCGGCCTGCAGGCCGGCAAGGATCGAATCGAAGTCTCCCTCGGAAGTCGCCCACTTTCCTTTATAGGACGATAGTCTGGCTTCCTCCAAGTCCAAAGACGGGGCCTCGTTACCCCGAAGCAACTCGAGCTCGCTCAGACTCCCCTCGATCCCCGCTAAAGCCAAGTCCCTCTTGCGGACAGCTATCAAGGACTCAAACAGAATGGCCATCCTCGTCAGACGACCAAAGAAGTTGTCACGAGCATCGGCAACCTCCGAGGATCTATGGGCGTCCATCTCCTCATCAGTCTGGATCTTCCGCTGAAGGCGGCGGACTTCCGAGGATTTGCTCTTCTTCTCCTTCTTCACCTAGAGTAGTGAACTCGCGGTCTTCCCAAGGTCACGCTCAAGGTCGCTGATACGAACCTCAAGCTGGGACGTCTGGGCAGCATGGGTGTCCTCGACGGTCTGCAGTGCAGCCTCAGTACGCTTCAGCGCTTCCTGCGACAACTCCAGCTCCTTCGATAGACGAATGACTTCCGACCCACACTCGCCAAGCATTCTGTCAATCAGCGACACAAAATGTCCGCAAAAGAAGGGGTAAGTATCATCATAAAAAAAAGGGGGATGATGACGTAGATTTCATGCGGAAAAGAATCCTTAGCCGAAAATTTCGATTTTCAGAAAACTCGAATCATTCTCCCGCAAAATCGTCTCCGATCTTACGAGCTGGGGGACTAACTGTTGGGGTCAAAAACGGTTATCTCAAAATCAACGGCTAAAGATCTTTCCAAACTCGAAGATTTCCCGCACGAACGGTCAACGGAGGAAGGATCGGGCGACGGAGAACCCACGGGCTGCAGAGAATCCATGGCGCCGGCGGCAGGCGAGACGGAGCCGGCCTGGCGCCGGCGGCAAGCCCCCTGGCGCCGGCGGCAGACGCAACGCAGCCGGCCTGGCGCCAGCGGCAAGCCCCCTGGCGCCGGCGGCAATCCCCTTGGCGCCGGCGGCAAGCGCGACGCAGCCGGCCTGGCGCCGACGGCAGGTCCCCTGGCGCCGGTCGACGGTCCTCGTCCTGGTCTTGGTCCTCGTCCTGATCTCGGTCCCATCGTACTCGGTCTGATCCCGTCTTGGCTTGTGTTGGGGTCGAAAACAGTTATCTCGAAATCAACGGCTAAAGATCTTTCCAAACTCAAAGATTTCCCACACGAACGGTCAACAGAGGAAAGATCGGGCGACGGAGAACCCACGGGCAGCAGAGAATCCCTGGCGCCGGCGGCAGGCGAGACGGAGCCGGCCTGGCGCCGGCGGCAGACACGACGCAGCCGGCCTGGCGCCGGCGGCAAGCCCCCTGGCGCCGCGGCAAGCGCGATGCAGCCGGCCTGGCGTCGGCGGCAAGCGCGACGCAGCCGGCCTGGCGCCGGCGGCAAGCGCGACGCAGCCGGCCTGGCGCCGGTGGCAGGTCCCTGGCGCCGGCGGTAGGTCCCCTGGCGCCGGTCGACGATCCTCGTCTTGGTCTCGGTCCCATCGTGCTCGGTCTGATCCCGTCTTGGCTTGCTTGGATCAATCCTCGTGGGTTTGATACGATCACGGCTACAGAATTAACATCTCTCGATTCGACTCGATTGGAATCATCCTCGATGTTTTACGACAAAAATTAGAAAGGTTGGATTTCTCGTAGAGGATATCGTGTAAAACAAGATCGATTAACTCGAACATTGATCCTTTAGGCTATACGGTTTATTTTACGAGAAAGATAGTCTTTTCGAGAAATCGTATAAAACGTTCAACGACTTAAGACAAGTCCACAGACTTACTTACGATTTTAAGAATTCAGGCCCAATCAGACTATGACGGTTTATCCAATTTCCCGAACATCGGATAAACATCAAGTCACCGAAAAATAGGGGAAAACTCGAGGATAATTACGAAGATCGACGAAAATGGAATATTTCCTGAAGAGATAAACTTGGGCCCAAAAGCGAAAGTCCATCATTCTAAGGCAAACCGACCTAGAAGTGAGTATATAAGGAGAGCAAGAGCAGAGGAGAAGGGGATCTGAAAAATCCTAGAATCTAGACTTAGAGAACTCCTGCTAGCTTAGAGAACTCCTGCTAGCTTAGAGAACTTAGAACTTAGGTGGTTAGGCCAGCGAGGCAGGACTTAGAACTTCTGGCCGCCTCTTGTTCTAGTTTTATCTTCTCCGCATACCCCTGTTCCTCTCGGAAGGATCTAACAATTCTTTTACTCAGAGCCCCGCACATAGAAACCCTAGGCATTATCTTCGACATGCCCGTTTCTATGACCAACCAGGCATAGACTGTTCGATCTCTTGTTCAATTCTTTCTAACTGAACTATGTCCGACTTGATCCTCGAAAGGGGTACGTAGGCAGCCTTTCTTAAGGTCCAGTCGCAAATCTTAACAAAACCTTTTCCGCATTTATTCGGTCACTTGTCGTTGGCTGTCGCAGAGAATCCGAACCTTCAGGGAAAGTCGGGTTAACTTGGCTTTCCTCTATTTTTATTCATTAAAATCGACGGTGTGAATTTCGGTTGCCACACTGGTGCAGAGTATGGTGTTGGTTATGCTCAGGATCGGGCTGCAAAGTGTCCAAAGCTTCTGGTAAGCATACATGATACATTGCTATCAATATCATCCATCTAAAAGCTCTTGCCTAGATGAGCCATCATGTAACCTTGAGAATCACTTTATTAATTAGGGAGTGAAATCTATTATCGCTTTATCAGTTCACTGATCTTTTCCATTTTCTCTCTTTCAATATTGTACAAGTTGCTTGCTTGCTTCCTTATAAAATTTTAAATTAATAAAAACCCTTTAACAAAAAAAAGAAAGCTATTAGTCTTGTTTTTTTGGTTGACGCTGCATTCAGCGGCAGCATTCAAAAAAATACCACAACGGAGACAAAAAAAACAGAGTTGAAGGTCAAAACAGCCGCCGATTGATGACGCTAAACAAATAGCGGCTGGAAATTCAAGGACTTTGATAACGCTATAAAATCTAGCGACACAAAAACTGGAGGAAGCAGGTGTTTCTTATAAATTCGGTGTATGCTGCGGCGGACAATTAGAAAGATGATTACCTTTGAGTATTTGTTTTCCTTTTATAATTTTTGACCGCCGGACGTTGCGGCCACGTCAACCAAAAGAACATGACTATTATCGCCAAGAGCTTCGATGGAGTCCACCGCATCAAAGCTAGCATGGGATTGTTCCTCTGTGTTTCAAGTCTGGTGAGGATGCAGAAATACTTGGACTAACTGGTCATGAACGCTTGCACAAAACCCGGTCAGGACATAACTGTGAAACATTGCATGCATTTTCCGGTTAGAGAATGGGTGCTTTTAAGAGAATGGGTCCTTTTTAAGTCAGCAGCATGCATTTCTATAATTACTTCAAATAAATTTTATAAATTGCCTTTTAAAAAAATCAAGTAAAATTGTTAAAATTATAATAATCAAAAAGAAAAATTCAAACCTTAGGAAATTTTAAATTGTTAAAAAATGAACGCTGTTAATGGGCCCCAGAAATCAGAGAGAGTTGCGCGTTTATTGCAAGCTGAGATAGGGGTGGGCACGGATCGAATATTACCGTATTTTTCAGTATTTGTGATTTGCTTCGGACTTTACGGATATCTGATTTTTCTATTTGCTTTGCTTCAAAAAAATACGGATATTCGGTTTTACGGATATCCGGAAAATTTATGGATATTTGCGAATATTCACGGATATTTACGGATACCTTTTCCACTATGTTTAATACAAGTAAATCTGAAAATATTATACAAATTTGTTCTTATAAAAGATAAATTAAAATATACATGAAACTGTTTATTTATAAATTCTTAAAAATTCATAAAAAATTCTTATAAATTAAATGTTTTAAGAAGAATTGTAGTTTTTATAAAGATCTTATAATTCTTTTCTTCATATTATATTTTTATAAGTAATTTTATAAATAAAATTATATAAAATTATACATTAAAAACTCTATTTAACTATAGATATATAACTATTTATATAAAAGTCGGAGCGGATCGGATATTCGTCTCTAATTTTTTTAGTATTTGTGATTTGCTTCGTTTTTAACGGATATTGATTTTTAATATTTGCTTTGCTTCGAAGACTTACGGATATCCGGATTTTTCGGATCGAATCGAAACGAATAACGAATCGAATCAAATTTAACGAATAAAATGTCCACCCCTAAGCAGAGAGGGAGAAGTAATTCTTATTCTTAACGTAGACCATCCAACTTGGTCACCAAATAGCACTTATCCATACACGTGTCGTAAAGTTAATTGCTAGATTTACGGCTACGATCGAACCGCCTTAAAAGCAAAGGTTCCCTATAAATACACACCTATCCTCTTCTCTCTTCTTCATCAATTGAAAAAACAAAAGTCAAATACTTAGTCGATCGTCTTCTTCCCCCACATCTTCAGGTACGGTTTCGTCTTTCCGATCTCGTTCGTAGTTTCATCTGATATTTAATTTATTAGTTTCTCTGCATAGACTAGCCATTCTCTCGTCACGCGAGTTGGTTTACTTGATCGTTAGGGTTTTACTCAAGTTTAATTGTAATTGATCTTAGCTCTGTTCTTGATTATTTATTGTTTGATATATTCTAGACTTTGGTTTCTTGATTATTATATTTCTTGTTAGTCATGATCTGCTTCTGGATCTAAACTTGTTGTTTCCAATTATGTGCAGAGAGAATCAAAAGAGAATTTTCCAAGTTTACATGGTTGAGATAGACATCCAGGTTCCATTAGCATATGACCCTTTCGCAGAAGCCCAAGACTCAGAGGCACCAGGGACCAAAGAGTACATCCACGTCCGTATCCAGCAGAGGAATGGGAAGAAGAGCTTGACGACGGTTCAAGGTCTGAAGAAAGAGTACAGCTACGAGAAGATTCTCAAGGATCTTAAGAAAGACTTTTGCTGCAACGGGAACGTTGTGCAGGATAAGGTGCTAGGAAAGATCATTCAGCTTCAGGGTGATCAGAGGAAGAAAGTTTCTCAGTTTTTGGCTCAGACTGGGATAGCTAAGAAGGAGCAGATCAAGATCCACGGGTTCTAGATTCTAAGCTGGATCGTTTGGTTTTTGTCTTTATCTCTATATGCTAATAATTGGACGCGGTGTGTGTGACCATTAGAAGTTCTTAAGGGGTCTTTTCTTTTGTTTTGAAGCTTTGGTTTTGTGTGTTCTCTGTTTAATAGCTGAAGAAGTTGTGTGGGATGTTTGACTTTTGCAATGATAAATTTTTCGATTGTTCTATTTTCCATCTCTTGTTCAAGTTATATTAGCTCGAACAGTCGTTGATTAACTGGTAGGAAACATTAAAATCAGAACTAGAAAAGTGACTTGTAAATTCTGATGGATATCATCGAGGGAACGGGTGAAATAGACTCGAACTTGAAAAATTTATTTTGATCCTTCCTTTGATCAAATAACTTCAAAATGTGGTTCAGAAGAGCAAGCAACACACACACACACACAAACGTCTTGTGAAAAATATTAAGTTATTAATATTTTAGTTTTTGATTTTAAAATTAACTAGGTGACCCACCCGCACCCTGTGCGGTTATAAAAGTATAGTATAATTCTGAGACAGGAGTATTGATTGAGTTCAAATGTGGGAGTTAGTGGAACAAGTGAGAGTTTCAATGCTGAGACAAGATTTACGCAAATCTCTAGGATGCAGTAGGGGTGGGCAATTTGTTACTTTTTCGGTTTGGTTTGTTTAGTTCGGTTTTAATATATTTTTTTCAATGGAAGTAAACCTTATTTAGTCTGGTTCGGTGTGGTTTATGTCCAGTTCAATTTATATTCGGTTCGGTTTATTTTGAATCGGTTTAAGTAGGCTCTTTGTCGTTTAATTTTTTTAAAAGAAAAATTATGTTTCAAAACGTATACACATAAAGTATGTGAATTAAATTCAATATTAAACTGAAACAAAAACTAAAAAGTCACAAAAAGTATATAAGAATAAAACAAATGAAAGTTTAACTAAAGTAATAAAAATTAACATCATTAGTATGTTTTTAATAAAGTTAACTATTAAAAAAACAAATGTAAGAAAAATATACAGGAGACAATGACATATTAAAAATGTGATAAAATCTCATAGATATCACAATCTCATAGAAACCTGCAAAGAAAAGTGACATCACAATCTCAATTACTTGCACAAATTTATATGATAAATTTGTGCAAGTAATTGATAGCAAAATAAGGTAACTCAAATTATTTGCACCATTAACATATAAATCACAATCTCATAGATATCACAATTTCATCATCATATTTCCGAATTAACTAATTAGGAAAATAAAGAACATACACTTTTAATGCAATATCACTTGTATATAGTTACCAATAAATGACATCATAAAAGAACAGGAAATTTACTTAATAGACATATATTATCACGAAAATTTAACTTTTAAATTTGTCAATTAAATGTATATTTAAAAAAATACTTCCTAAAAAGATTATTTCGTTTAGAATTATATATAATAAAAATTCAGAATATTTCAAATTTAAAGAATAATTACGAATTAATAATCATATTTTATCATTAAGTCTTATGGTTCCTGAAATATTTGTTATAGAAATTCTTGTAAAGATAATTCTTGAGATATATAAAGTCTTATGGTTCTTGTAATATTTGTTTCCTTTTAATAAGCATGAAGCAATTAAAGAAAGATATTAAAAAATGGCTGTCATAAATTTGCAATAATTAACATACCGTTTAAGACAAGTAATTGATGGCAAAATAAGGTAATCATCATATCAACTTGCGCAGGTAATTGATAATGAAATAAGGCAAGTTATTAATAAACGAATTAACCAATTAAAAACCTTTACCAACAAGGTATATCTTTCCTAATACCATAATATGAGTATAGAATTAAAGAATAATAAATAGTTTTGATTTTGATATATTTTAAATCTATAGAAATATATTATAATTATGTTTGATTAATAAATATTACTATAGATATTTAATTTTAATTAAAAAGATCATATAAATATGTAACAAATATGATTTTATAATTTTATAATAAATACTTACGCATATCATATCATACAAAAATGTTACACATATCACATTCTAACTATGAATTATATACAAAATTTATTATGTGATAAATTGTATAAAGTTATATTATAGTTGACATAGAACTATATAGTTTATGATGACAAAAAAAAAAGATGAGAAAAAGAACTATATAGTTTACATATATGAATTTATAGGATATACATTTTATAATATGATAAATTGTATAAAAACATATTTGAGTACACAGTTGATAATATATATAAAAAGTATATAGTATAATGGTAGACTTTACTAAAATATTTAGCTTTCACAATAAGCTATGTAACAGAATGTTCTCAAATTAATTTAAAAAATTTATCTACCTATAAGTTAGGATTATTTATGGAATATTTTAGTAAATATTTTAGTAAAGTCTACCATTATACTATATGTATAAGTGAGATTGGGTATAAATATTTTAGTAAATATTTTAGTAAAGTCTACCCACTTATATAAGCATATAGTATAATGGTAGACTTACTAAAATATTTAGCTTTCACAATAAGCTATGTAACAGAATGTTCTCAAATTAATTTTAAAAATTTATCTACCTATAAGTTAGGATTATTTATGGAAGATATTGTTACTAAAATTACATTTTAAAAATAAAAAGAGAATATCTCGGGAGTAGTTTACACTAATGATTTAATTAACAAATCTTGTCCTTAAAATTTAAATATTAAAGCATCATATTAGGATATAAGATATTACGTCCGTAGAGAAAATACCATTCTAAGCGCACATCTTTTGCAGGATCAGAATGGTGAACTCTTAGAAGTCTGAAATATGAACACTTCCCTCAAATCATCTATGAAAAAATATAAAACAAAATCACAATCAGCAAACCAAAAAATATATATGTGTATATATAAGCTTATAATTCTAAACAATAATATAAATCTACTAATAAAAAAAAAAGTATTCGCAGCACAAAAAAATGCTATTGAAATGATATAGGTGAGATATGTTATCAAATTGAGAAAATTATTTTTACCAGATTGAGGAACAAAGATGTTATCGAAATGATATATCAAAGAGGTGTACAATCAAATCATATATAGTTTCAGTGGAGAAATCGTCATAATAGTGTATCTGCATATAAACCAAAATAAAAATCAGCTCTCATGAAATATAAAAGCATAATGTTCTAAAATAAGAAGAAAAAAAAAATTTCAGAACATTATTAACATAAAAAATTTAGAATACAAAGTTCAATGATTTCGTTTCTTCTACTGTGAATGTCTTATTTATAGTAAATTGGTGGACGTTTTTCAATGATTTATGTTGCATGATAAGCTAAGAAGTAGAATATTCTCTAATAAATTCTCAATAAATCTTATATTTATAAGGTAATAGATTAAATAAAGTAAGAACTTCCGCAAGTAATGTATATTTAAAATAAGGTAAGTCAACAAATTTGATAGATTTTAAAATTAATTCAAATAGATTAAAGAAAGTAACAACTTGGCAAGTTATGTATAATTACCTTATATAGTATCTCATGCATAATATCTTGCTACATTTATTTCAAAATTATTTGCAGTAAATATTAATTGCAATAAATTAAAGAAAGTAAGAATTTGCACAAGTAAAGTATTTTTAAAATAAGGTAAGTCATTAAAAACGAATTAAAATTTTTGATATATTTATAAATTAATTCAAATAGATTAAAGAAAGTAACAACTTGCGCAAGTTATGTATAATTAAAATAAGGTAAGTCATTAAAAACGAATTAACAAATTTGATATATTTAAAAATTACATATTGAATGTTGTTTCTATATAATTTTTTTAGAAATCACATATTATAATAAGGTAAGATTTTAGCAACGAATGTATTTAAATAATTTTAAATTGAATGCGAATTTTGGTGGGTTAATATTTAATAAACAAATATAATTTATTAATCCTTCAATTCTTAAATAGCCTTTATATTTATATTTTAGAAAAATATATTTTCTGTTTGTGACCTGCAATAATGTATTTAAATATTTAAATATTTAAATATGTAGTATTTAGTGAATTTTTTAACATATTTTAGTATAAAATGTATGTGTGTGTTTTTCTAACAATAATTATATAAAGGATAAGAAATTTTATATTAATTTTTAACATATTTTAGTATAAAATGTATGTGTGTGTTTTTCTTACCAGGATAAGAAATCACATACAATTTAGGTTTATGAAAATATATTATCGTTTGTTGAAAAACATAATTATATTTTATATATACAAATATAATTTATTCGTATATATATATATGTAGTAATGTATGTGAATAGTTTATATAAGTGGTTGATAGTGTTTGGAAGCCTAAAATTAGTGGTTCTAGGTTAACTCTATCATTGAGAGTGTTTGGAAGTCTAAATTAAGTGGTTCTAGGTTAACAATTCTCTGCCGATTTAAAAATAAATCAAAAAGAAATTAGCAAAAATCAACCAATAGAATTAAGAGAAATAATCTGAGAGTGTCCTCTATGAGTGCCACATAAGCAGAAATCACTAAAATGACTTCTCTTTTAATATATAGGAGGATAAAATAAAAATGTTATTAATAGTAAAATATTTATCCTGCAGAAGTAATATATAAAATACTATTATATAAAGCACACATAAGATTTTTGATAGAATTATTTCAAAATAATACTGCAAATAAAAAATAAAACTATTGTGAATCTCATATAGAAAATTCTAACAGTCTATACTTAGTAAATTTTATTCAAAAAAAAAGAAAATATTCCTAATATTATTTATATTAAGTTAAATTTAAATGAATAGGAAATTTAGTTTATAAGTATGAAATAGTAAAGGAAAAATATTATTTCTAATCCTAGTTAATATTAAGTAAAAAAACAAATGAATACAAAATATACCTTATAGGTATCAAATAGTTAAATAAAAAAAATATATTTTCTAAATAAAATAAAAAGCTATTAAAAATAATATATATATATATATGTAATTCTTGTAATGACTATTAATAATTATATTTATTAAAAAAACAAATAATTATTTTAATTTTATTAACTAGTTTTTAAATCGTTCTTAGTATATATTATTTTTGAGGGCAATATTTTAATTTTTAGATATTAGTTTTTATTTATTCTGTAAATCTATTTAGTTTTTCGAAATTTGATTAATTATTTTTTATATCTCTTATAAAAAATTAACTCAGAAGTTAATCTCTTGTTTTTAAACAAAATAAAATTACTATTTAGAATACATCACCATTTTAATAAATAGTCAAATAGTAAGGAAATGATTCTTTCCTATATTAATGCATAAATATAATAAAACAATTTGTTTAGAGTAGTTATCATTTTTTAATTTTTTCTATATTAATGCATAATTGTAAGAAACCAATTTTAAAAAAATATTTGAAAAACCATCGTAAATTTAATAAAAACCATGAAACATTGGTTTTTGGTTTTTATGTTAAAAAGACAGTTATTTGCAAAAACTAGTTTCCCTATATTTTAGGGAATCTATTATTTTAAAATCTTGATTGGATGTAAAATAATTTTTGGAAAAGCAAAAACCAAAAACTAATCCAAAATCTACAAACAATCATCCTCTTAGCTTTTTGTTTTTGTGTTTAAAAAACAGTTATTTGCAAAAACTAGTTTTCCTACATTCTAGGGAATCTATTATTTGAAAATCATGTTTTACAGTTTTTTTTAAATGTCAGTTAATTATACTATACTACAAACTAGAAAAATATCATAAAACGTTTTAACATCCAATTTCATCTCTCTTATGAAGATTTATGCATAACTGCATTACCTTAAATCATTGCCTTATGAGATTTACTGAGATTTACGCTTTGTTTTAGTAAGCAAATCTAGACCAACATTTAAAAAACTTTTTTCTTTTGAAAAGAATTGTATTGACTTTGAAAATCAAACCGTTTAGTGTTTTTTAACCGTTTAGTGTTTCATATCTAATGCTTTCAAACTTCTTGATTTTTTTTTTTTTGCAGACACAATTTACAGCCTAATTCCAAATCAAAAGTCTAAAGCTAATATCAAAACCAACTAATAGTTAGATGAATATTTTTTCCTTTTGTAATTAATTTTGCTTAATCGACTAAAGAAATTAGTTGGGCTTAATGTTTTGATAATAACGGTGGGGTTCTATTTCTTCAAGAAAGGGGCCCATTGTTGATTCGAAAATCTCTCGAGACACGTGTTTTACACGTGACCTCCCAAAGAGTAATTTTGTAAAAGAACAAAGACAAAAAGCAAAGATAATATCTAAGCAAACGAAGATAATATCTGAAAAGCCCAAACAAAAACAAACCATCAGTTTATTACATCAAATCCACAAAATCATTTTTTCTGTAATTAAAATTTGAGGCCCTCTTCTTACTCCCAAATGTTCTTTTGATTTTGCCCTTGTTTTTGACTCATTGTTGTTAATGCCTCCACAGGAAGAAAGCTGAGGAAACGGAGGCGAAAAATCTCAGGTCTCTTCCTCATTTTTTTCTTTTTGTCTTGTCTATATGTTTACACATGAAAAGTCTCAAGCTTTTTTTGCACATGAATCCTGTTTCTTTTTTTTGTGTGGTAATAATATTTGCGATGTGTCTCCCTTTTCACTCGGATTATTTCTTTTTTTAAATCCGACAACAAACAATTGTCTTTGAATTCAATTCTAGGGCTACTCAGAAATCGCTAGTTTTTTTTTTTTTTTAATTACTGTGTCTGGTGATTAAGAGATAATTTGTGATTAGGAGTCCCGATTTAGGTTGGTTTGCATGTTCGATTACTAGTTGATCTCAACTTGTATAAATCCCCAAGTTTTGTAGTAGAATGTGTATAGTTGGCAGTAACACTTCATTTTCTCCGTCTTTCTGGGATTGAGTGAGAAACATTTTGTAGAAACCAAAAAGAGGTTTAGTCTTTTGCTAGAGTACAATGCTACTTTACAGTTTGAGATAACATTCTGATTTGCTGTGTATTGAATTATTGATGATTCTCATCTTCACTGTTTCAGATAGGATTTTAACATTTAATTCGAAATGGAGAAGGAAAGCCATGAGGAGAGCAACCACACTGTCTCTGGCGAAGTCATCGCCAAACGGAAACCTGGTCGACCCAGGAAGCATCTCAAGCTAGACCCGACCCAGCAGTCTCGCCACATCGAAGAAGACGATGAAGCTATGGTTGGACAGCATGTTACTGGCGTCATCGAGGCAACCTTTGAAGCCGGTTTCTTGCTTTCGGTTAAGCTTGGTAACTCAGATACCGTGCTTAGAGGTGTGGTGTTCAGACCTGGTCGCTGCGAGGCTGTGTCGGTTGGTAACGATGTTGCTCCTCATCTTCCAATGATAACAAGAAACAGCGACGTGATGCAGCATCAACACGGATTGCCAGCTAAACGAGGTCGTAAATCTAGGTTCCGTGAGAAGCGTGTTGCTAGTGCATTGGCTCCTGTCCCCATTCTGCCAGCTAATCCAGCAATCCCCAACCATCCTCTGGTTACTGTCTTGCAGAATGGCAGTGGGAGTGTACCTGTCCACCAGGGACATATGCCGACCGAGTCTCAAGTGAGTGGAGGTAGTAACAGTAAACCATTTGAGACGCTGCTTACACAAGTGATGAAGGAAGGTCAGGTCCATAACAGCACGCCACAGTTCACTGAACCCGAGTCAGAGGAGCAGGCTCTGTCTATTGAGCCTTTGCAGGCGATACACCCGGTCCATCCAGTACATATTCCAAAACCTATGCCGAGTTATGGACGTGGCAAGATGACAGAACTTCTTCAGGTACCCTTATTGATGATTTTATCCTGAGTTTTTTTACTTATGTTTTTTTTTTTTCTCTGTATAATTCATGTTTGATTTGTCTTAGGCCGTGCAGGAGAACGTGAGGGAGACCCATTATTCTCAAAGACAGTGATTCTGGCTGCAAATGGTTGAGAGCTTTAAAGTCTGATTCAGTCTCATTGTAATCAAAAATAGGAAAACAGAATTTAACTACTGTTTAGCTTAAAGATGTCAGCAAAGTTTATGATGATTCGTTATATAGATGCTCAGAACTACTTTTTCTTTAGATAATAGTTGGATATCAATAAGATGAGATGGATGTCAAAAAACCAAGGTCGGATCTTATATTTCTACTATGGATCAAAACTGTTAGAATAGCCATATTGAGTTGGGAGGCAAAGAATAAGGTGACTGACTGTAAACGAAAACAAGATCTTTTTTTTTTTTAATATTAAAAAATTTGAGAAATTTTTTAACATATCTTTTTTAAAAATTTATTTTCATAAAATAGCATCCAAGAAAAAAGTGACCAGAAGAAATTTTATTCAATGGTAAATATATTTTTATACCCATAGAATTAAGTAAACCTAAGTTCAGAATTTTCACCTATGCTTCTTGGAATTCCAAATCTCGCATATCAGCACAAAATGGATAGCACATCACAAGAGCACACAATAGAGTAGCTGATTTTTTAGTTAGGAATGCACGTTCATTTCATCGTGAGTTTTGTTACATTAATTGTTTTATTTCGATCCGGTTATCCAGATTACCTCAAATTTGAAGAAAAAATAAATTAAAATAGAAAATAAATATTATAATTTCTTAATTTTTCAATAAATAGTTTCAAAATAATTTATTTAAAAAAATAATAATAAAAATTTTGAATTTGAAAAAAATGATAGATGATCATGAAATCGGCCAGATCCAAGATAGTTGAATTCAAGCAAAAAAAAGTCAATTTTTTTATCAGAAAGATCTATATTAGCTATGGGTTATTTTTCGGAGGTAACAAAATTGTATGATCCACTCTCAAAAATACATTATCATCAATAAAAAGGAAAGAAAAGCCTCTGTTGGGATTTTATTGAACCTAAATCAGTTTTTTTAATGCTGATTTATTATGATATGAAAAATATTACATAGACTATTCGACCACCGACAATTGTAGATCCACATCTGACCAGATTTACTGTAGTCTGCATAATTGTTATAATAAATAATTCTCTCCGAGACTTGAAACCTGGATTTTCTATAATATACAAGAAATTACATAGTTTAGGGTTCGAACCACCGATCTGGGTGTAAAAAACTTTAAACATTAACCAATAGGTTACAGTGCTTCCACATGACCTAAATCAGTTTAGATTGATCAACAAAAAGCTTCCGTAGAGTTTGAAGACAGACATCGTACTATAAACCCTTCAAAGCCTGTCGAGGCCTCTCTCTCAAATTCTAAAACCCTAATTTTCTTAGTCCACCCTGCAAATTCTGTTTTTTCTTTTTTGAATTACAGATGATCCATTCTCAAAAAAACATTATTATTATCCATGAAAAAGAAAAGAAAAGCCAATCAATTGGGCTTTTATTGGGCCTAAACCAGTTTTGTTCGACCATCAACAAATTTTTGTATAAAAACCGTCATCATCGTACTTAAAACCCCTCAAAAAGCCTTGTTGGCAGCTGCTGCTATATTCTCTCCCTCACTCTTGAATTCTAAAACCCTAATTTTACTTAGCTTCCCACCCTGCAAATTCTTCTAAGCCTCTCAAACTCGCAAAAAAGCTTCTCTCTCTCTCTCTCTCTCTCTCTCTCTCTCTCTCTCTCTCTCTCTCTCTCTCTCTCTCTCTCTCTTTCTCTCTCGTGTTCACCGCCAAGATGGGAAGACTCAAGAAGACAAGGGGAATGAAGAAGCAGATGCGCCTCGCCGAAGCCGATGAAATCATCCTCCTCAAACAGTGGATCGAATCTCAGAAACCCGAGTCAGGTTCCAACCCCCTCGCCCTCGGCCCTCTCCCCAAAGGCGCCAAGGTCGGAAAGCTCGAAGAGGACGGCGAAAACGGCGCCGTTTTCTCCCGCTACGCCGGCGTCAGGAGGTTCGACCAGTTGCCCATATCGGACAAAACCAAAAGAGGGCTGAAAGAGGCCAAGTTCGTTGACATGATCGATATCCAGAGAGCTGCGCTGCCTCATGCTTTATGCGGAAGAGATATTCTCGGCGCTGCGAGGACTGGGTCGGGGAAAACTCTCGCCTTTGTTATTCCGGTGAGGTTTCTTTAAAATTTCTTCCTTTTTGTTATCTTTGTGTTCGTGTTATGGTGTTAATTTTGAGTTTTGATTCAGGTGCTTGAGAAGCTGCACAAGGAGAGTTGGGGTCCTGAAGATGGAGTTGGGTGTATTATTATATCTCCGACTAGGGAACTAGCTGCTCAGACTTTTAGTGTGTTGAATAAAGTTGGGAAGTTTCATAAGTTTAGTGCTGGGCTCTTGATTGGTGGTCGTGAAGGAGTTGATGTTGAGAAGGAGAGGGTTAATGAGATGAATATATTGGTCTGTGCTCCCGGTAGGCTTCTCCAGCATATGGATGAGACTCCAAACTTCGAGTGTTCCAATCTCAAGGTACTGAGAGCTTTGTCTTTTTGTTTTCTCTGTCTCTTATCTTAAGTAAAATCTGGTTGAAGGAGAGATTATTTGGCATTTAAGGCTGTTTAGTTCATTATCTTTTTGGCGGAGGATAAGATTGGATAGGATGATGTGCATTCACATTAGGATGTTTGGTATAACGCTATTGTAGAACTAGTAGACGTGCATTCCCTTTGTCTCTGTTATGTTTTTTTTTTGTCTGGTAAATTTCTTTAGTCTTCTGGTTTCAAGATCTGTAATAGATGTTTTCTTTTGTCTGCAGATTCTGGTTTTAGATGAGGCCGACCGTGTTCTTGATTCTGCATTCAAAGGGCAGTTGGATCCTATCATCTCGCAGCTGCCTAAGCGCAGGCAAACTCTGCTTTTCTCTGCGACCCAAACAAAGAAAGTCAAGGATCTAGCAAGGCTCAGTTTAAGAGATCCTGAGTACATCAGTGTACATGCAGAGTCTGTCACAGCTACCCCAACTTCCTTGTCGCAGACTGTAATGATTGTCCCAGTTGAAAAGAAATTAGACATGTTATGGAGCTTCATCAAAAATCATCTTAATGACAGGATTCTCGTTTTTCTTTCCACCAAGAAACAGGTTAAATGAGTTTTGCCTCTCTTCCTCCGTGAATCTTAAACTTGAAGATAATTTTTCTCACTTTTATTCTGCTTCTTTTGTCTAATCTGGAGATTGATGAAGATATCACTATTTTGGTAGGTCAAATTTGTTCATGAAGCGTTCAACAAGCTCCGGCCTGGAATACCTTTGAAGAGTCTTCACGGAAAAATGAGTCAGGAGAAAAGGATGGGAGTGTACTATCAGTTCATTGAGAAACAATCTGTTCTTTTCTGTACCGATGTTCTTGCTAGAGGTCTTGATTTTGACCAGGCTGTGGACTGGGTTGTTCAGGTAAAATATCAATCACAAAACTATATGATTTTTTTTTCTTGGGGGGTGCTCAAGTGTGATGCCATCATATAAATGTGATAGGTTGATTGTCCTGAAGATGTGGCTTCTTATATTCACCGAGTTGGGCGTACAGCTCGTTATAAAAGTTCAGGGAAGTCACTCCTTTTTCTGACGCCTTCTGAGGAAAAAATGGTTGAGAGATTACAAGAAGCTAAAATTCCTGTAAAATTCATCAAGGTAAGAGACCCTGTATCTTCTGTCTGTGGTAAAGAACCTTGATCCCGTATTTGACTTGAAAAATTTTGTTGAACACAGGCAAAGAGTGACAAGTTGCAGGAGGTTTCAAGACTCTTGGCTTCTTTGTTGGTCAATTTTCCGGATCTCCAAACTGTTGCTCAGAGAGCCTTCATCACATATCTGAGGTCCATTCACAAAAGAAGAGATAAGGAGATTTTCGATGTGACGAAGCTGTCCATTGAGGACTTCTCTGCTTCACTTGGTCTTCCATTTACTCCTAGAATCCGATTCGCAAACCTTAAAACGAAGAAGAAAGGAGTCTTTGAGAGTTCAATCGATCTTGAACCCGGGAATAATGATGATGAGGATGATCTAGCACCTCCCCGGGTTGTGAAGAAGAAGGATCTTCTAGGCGAAGATTTAGAGGAAGAGGATTTTGCTCTCAGACCAAATGAAGACGGCAAGGGTGGAGAAAAATCAAACAAGGACGAAGAAGTTCCTATGTATGGTTTTCACTTACCATGTATTGTTTTCTGCACTCGTTCAAATCCAGTATGTGAATAAAATCTCATGTTGAGTTGCAGGCCAGGAACTCGGGTTTCGAAAAACAAGAAGCTGAAGATCAGCCAGCACAGACCAAGTGGGACTAGGGTTAAGTTTGATGAGGAAGGCAATCCAGTGGCTCCCTTAGCAATAGTAGCTGCTGCCGCAACTGAGACTGAAGTGGCCCTTGATGAAGGTAAACCAAGCTCGAGTTATGTTCCCACGAACTATAGCATTGGTACTGTTATTTACAGTGCATGTGGAATTGGTTTTTGATTTTTTTCGCAGAGGCAAGGAAGGATTATTATAAGAAACTGGGAGAGCAACTGAGGAAAGTGGATCATGAGGACAAGAAAGTGGAGAGGGAAAAGAGGAGGGAGAAAAGAATGAAAGCAAAGATTAAGAGGAAGCAAGGAGATATGGAGGAGGAAGAGGAAGAAGAAGGAGGCCATGAAGGCTCTGCATCATCAGAAGAAGAAACCGGAAGAAAACGCAAAAGAGCAAAGAAGATGTACTTTGATGATAATGGTGATGGAGATGAAGAAAAGGAAGGTGGAAAAATCAACACAGATTCTATCTCCATAGCTGAGCTTGAAGAAATGGCTCTCAAATTGATAACGCTGTCATGAAAATCTCATACAGGAAACGTTTTTCCTCTCCTCCCTCATTCCATTTGCTGATTCTCCCAAGGAAGCATTCATTTTCTGAACCAAGTTTTGTCTGTTTCCGACAAGTTTTGTCTGTTCTTTGTCAATCAAATCGTGTTACAAACAGTTATTTATATAAATTTAATTAAAACTTAACAGTGGTGTTAGCAATTTTAAAGAATTTGCAGATTAAAATCCTTTTTCACGAGGGAAATTTTGTGTTTGATTCGAGTGAAACATCGTGAACCAAATCAAATTCCTTTGCCATGGAATCTTGATGGCCGTTTATAGGTCTGAGTGTAGCATTTCACACCCAATTATTAGTTTTTTTGACAAAAATTTCAAAAACAGAGTTTAAACATTCAATAAACTATGTCCATAGCAAATTCAACTTTTTTTTTTTTTTTTAAGAAACATAACATTAACCCAATAGCAAAACCAAACGCACGTCAATGTAAAAGACAGAAGAACACTCTCAAATCTAATTTCCTATCAAGACTTAACGATGACTGATATATTTTGTCCACTGTCCCAAGACTTTGGTAGAAAAAAGCTGGTGTATTGATCTTTTACTGCATTGAAATAAGAAAACTACAGTAAGAACAGCAAACTTACAACTTCAATCTTATAGAAAGGATTCTTATATGTTAAGTGTGTAATTGTGTTACCTGCCGTTGCTGCTGATAGTTGTTGCCATAGCCACCGTAACCGCCACCATAGTACGCACTAGGATCCTGAGGACGAGGAGCACCATGACCATATGGTTCATACCCCTGTGGCTGTGGAGGGTATCCATAGTACCCACCACCACCACCACCATTCCATTGAGGTTGATGAGACTGTGCCTGTAAAAGTTTTAAAACGTTATTACGTTTCTGCAATAAATCACTCTCTAAGTTATTAAGGTAAAAAACAAAAAAAAAAAAAACAAACCTGGTTGTTCGGACTACGTCCCCATGAAAGACGGATGTTTTGTCCACCTAATTGTGTTCCATTCAGATTCAAAAGTGCATGCTCCGCAGACGCCCTGAAGCATAACAAAGACAATAATGAAGAACGAACAGGGTTTTGTCTTCATGGCCCAAAGGCACATATGACTAGTTATACCTGGTGGCATACTGAACGAATCCACAGCGCTTCCCTGGAGGTATTTTCACGTGAATCAGTTCTCCAAATTGACCAAATGCTGACCTCAATTCATCGTCTGTAACGCTAGCATCCAGAGCTCCAACAAATATCTGAAAGTTATACGCATCAGACTTTTATTCGAACCAAAGAAAACCAAATATTTTGAGGAGTATTATTGCAAACTAAACTACTCACAGTTGTGTTACTTGGATCGCTTTCTCCAGGATTTCCTCCTCCTTGGGTGTCCTGATACATGCCTGCAAATAACAAATGAGAGAAGGCTAAAGACTCAGTTTATATTGCATAAAACCACTCAACAAGGTGAACAACTATACGAGAGACTAAACTGAAGCACAAGATATAAACTTAAATAACGAATGTAAATAACATTCACACATCAACACTCAGAGAAACCAAAAAAAAAAAACCAGCTCGAAGATCATTGATACAGATATTGATGAGAACAGATATCAACTATGGCAAGCTTTAGGAGTAAAATAAATTGAGAAAATAAAAAGCATTCTGCAAAAAGGACATGCGGCACTGTCTACCTTAGACAAGAAATATAATTTGAAGATAAAAAAAGGCTCAAAACCAAAGAAAGGGAAAGTAATTAGCGATGGAAAACAAATCAAACTGACTTGAAGGTTAAAAAGCTCAAAATCAAATACTTTCAGTTGATAAAAGCAAGAAACTGTAGGCTGATGAAGCCACTTTATATTTAACATCTTTTGAAAACATAACCAACTGACCTAAATGAAGCCACGCAATAAGGTGGGATCATTTTCAGCTGAAGTCAGTTCCAGGCTCCCCCCAAAGAGAGCCACTTGTTCTCCTGCTTTAAGACAACATAAGTTGATCTTAATACGTGTTACGGATGCTTTCATTTTATGTGCAAACCGAAAGGAAACAAAGAGAGCAGACAAATTCTCTTAATCTCAGAGCAAGCACCGACTGATAGAACAAGCTATAGCAAACAGAACACACATTCACAAAAGAAAGGCAATCAAGCATCATGCTCAACAAAAAAAAAAAAAAAAAGAAAAGAAAACAACTACTCAAGCCACCAACATACTCAATGCACACGATTCCTTAACATAACAAACGCATACCTTGCTGCATGGTAAGAGGCTTCTTGTTGGCAGCCGGACCAATACGCATAGGCCTACTCGAGCAGTATTGACCATTCATCTCCCCCATAGAACGCATCTGCTCACCTTCATCCCCAAACCTAACAAAACCATACCCCTTCGACCGTCCAGTACTCCTGTCGATCATAACTTTCGCCCCCTTGACAGACGCGTACACACTCGAAAACGTATCCGCGAGCATGAAGTCAGTGACTTCAGGAGCCAGGTCACCTACGAAGATAGTGTACTCAGGCCCTTCAGCTTGGCGTCTCTCACCAGCCCCGGCCTGAGCCCAGTTCAGCCTGTAGGTCTGGTCAGAGTTGGGCATCTGAGTACCGTTGTATGTCTGCAAAACACGCTCAGCTGCAGCGTGGGTGGCAAACTCAACGAATCCGTAACCCTCACACATTCCGGTTACCTTATTGCGAATGACTTTAGCAGATTGAACCTGAAACAACACACCAGGAATCAAGATTTACATCGCTACACGTGTCAATCTTACACAAGACTAAAACTTTTTTTTCCACACGATTTACCTCGCCGGTTTGAGCGAAGACGGTCATGATGTAGCTTTCGTCCATCCATGGCAGCAAGCCACCGATCCACAAGGAGCGAATCTCGTTATCGGATCCTGGATTCTGAGATCCGTACTGCTGTTGACCCTGTGACGGCGCTGACTGCTGGTTGTTCCATTGCTGACCCTGTTGCTGTTGCATCATCCACGAGAGTTGCTGCTGGTGATAGGCTTGCTGGTCAGAAGGGATCTGCTGCCCTGCTCCGGCGGCGTTTTGCGGTGGCTGCTGCATCGTGACGACGGGAGGAGAAGAAAAAACCTAGAAAAGGGGGATTTGTCGCTAATGCGAAAAGGAATAAAATCTCGGAGGATGAGAGAGTTTAGAGACACGTTGATTACTCTCGCTTGCTTTATATGGAGTTGCAGTCGTAGTGTGGGCTTTCTATGGGCCCAATCTTATAACATTAAGTTTGGCCTGTTAGTTGTTATACTGAATTGAAATACTAGCCGGTAAGGTTTTTCAGATGGCGGCAGAAGCAATTTTGACCTCTATTATTGTTGGCATGTTAATTAAGGGCAACCTCATTGATCTTTTTGGGTAAAAATGTAAAGATACTATTATCAATTTTAAGATTTTTGACAGAAGTACAATGGTAACAAGAAGCAGAAGAAAAGAAGAAAAAATCTAAACAACAACAAGATCAAGACAAAGTAGGGGTCAATACAATCAACCGTACCGATCCATGAGGCCTCAACCAATCCACACTTATCCTTTGCTGCAAAGAGCCAAGCCACAGTTATTCCGAGAGACAAAACCCGATAATTTTAGCCTCCAGCTAATCCACTCTTAATGATCTAACTCAACCGAGAATAGTTCGAGAAAGGCTTCCTGAGCATCCACCAACACATAAACCAATCAAGCAAGAGGGCCAAACACACCCACAACATGAAGACCTCGCTTTTTCCGGCTTCAACCACTAAGCAGTTACACGCCAAAACTATACAAACACGGGCTGAGGGAGGCAGCCACTCCACAACCGAACACTAGCCGTCAACACAAATCGGACAAACCCATCCACTAGAGGCAGAACGCAGGCGACCGACTCCAGTGCTAGGAAGATGAATTCAACCAAGGAAAACCCAAACCTCTACCTATACTGAAGACCCCTCGGAGAGAAGGAGCAGCTCGAACAAGGACAGTCCCTGAGAACTAGGATAGTGACCGACTTGCAAATCGGAACAAAAACAAAGCAAGGAAACACAACCGAGACGGACCAAGGGAGAAACGGAAGGAGAGCCGAGGTCTAAAGGGGATAAGAAGGGAGCACCACGGCCTAGGAGGAGCCGAAGCCATAGACGACTTCGAATTGAAAACCTAACCGCGGACGCACACGCCGAACGAGACACCGCCAGAGTCGACACACGACGAAACTAGAGAGGTCCCAAACACGTCGAAGAGGAAAGTCCTCACCGAACCTACTACTTTCAGGCAACAAGAGACCCAAACGTCGAGACACCTCGAACGCCGGAGTAACACGTGCCCTCGAGCCACTCCCCCAGGATACAAAAAACAATAAACCCCGGTACACGAACCCACCGACGAAACCACGCGCCGTCACTCGAAGGGATTAGCCGGAAATCTGAAAAAAGGAAAACCAGAAACCAGCGAGTCCTCACCCAAAGAGCCGACTCCAACCTCTACCCGTCACCACAACCACCTTGTAGTGTCACTAGAAGAAGAATCAACCGCCGGAGTCGGCCTAGGCTCCTCCGCCAGCAGACGACCGAGCTCCAGAGACAACCACATATCGAAAGCGGGTGAAAGAGGATGCTTGGAGCAACAAGAAAGAGGGAGAAAGAGGCCCTCCGACGGAGAGAGGGGGAGACGGCCGCCCGAGGCAAGGTAGATCTGGCTTTTTTCTCGAAAGAGAACTTAGAGAGAGAGAGAGCTTTCTTCATTGAAGATCAAGAAACCCAAAAGGTAGAACCTCATTGGTTAAGAAACTCAAAAGAGATTCTTAACTATATAATACTAGATATTTTCCTGCACCAAATACAGTAAAAAAAATTTTAAACTAAACTTTTATTTAAATATAAAATTTGATTAATATTATAGATTTTAGTATTTTCATATCAATATTTTAATATAAATTTGATTTAATTAAACATAAAATTGAGTTAAAATTATTTTTTATTTTAAATTATATTTAAGAATAAATATGTATATATTTAAAATTATAATATTAGATAGATTTTTATCTATTTATTTTGGCTAAATATACTAAATCATCTTGCATAAAATTAGAGCTTTACATTTATAGGTATTTCAGTCATTACTTTAACAGTTTAACATACTTATAGATGGTGGAGTACTTTAAGACTATCTTTTTGATTTCTGTTCCCAAAATGCCTTTGATAGAAAGTAAGCACTAGATAGCTTTTTTGTTGCAATTAATTGGTAGATTTATTGAGTAGTGTACTTAAATGGAAACTGTTAGATTAAAGTCTGTGTTGAAGAGACTCGTGTAGATGACGAATGTTGGGGTCAGACAATGTGTGGTCAGATGTAGATGTTATGTGGTCAGTGTTTGCATATACTGAAGGAAGGTTAAAGACAGAATTTTAGATTTCTACTCCACAAATCTTTAAGCTTCCTCGTTTTCATCCTCATGGACTAGTTCTTCGTCGCTGTTTAGCCACACCGCACAGTCGTCTCCATAGAGAACCATCCTAAAGTTGAGAGCTTGAACTTGAAATTGCAAAAGTGTGAACACTGACCATAAACCTTATTCTCTTTACAATGTCCATCACCTAATAACCTCTAACCACATAACATATATTCACTGACCACACGATTCATGACATTTACTTTTGTTCTTCAGAAAAGGTCTCTGGCCACATAATCTATGTTGTTAACCATTTCTCAGTTCAACCCTATGTTTGAAGGTGGTGATTGGTTTAATAATCAACCACATCCACAAGATATCCAGATAAAGGTGGTGAGTGGTTTAGTAACCAACCACATCCACAAAGATCTCAAGATGTTACAGAGCCATCAAGTTTCAAATTCGCAGGGATTTCGGTTTGAATCTAACGAAAATATTCTTCTTCATAAGTCTATTAACTTGTCTTCCTCTTGCTCTTTCTCTTAAGCTTTTAGCTTTGACATTTGCTAAATCTGAGTTACCACTCAGGTGACTTTTGTATCATGGATTAGAGAGAAATTCATCGTTGCTAATCTGAGAATGGTAGAAGAGAGAGATGAGATTAAAGTTGGTTGGGTCTGATGCAAAATCACAGAGTTAGAGAAGAAGAAAGATAATTTTGGGAGAGAAAACTACGATTGAGGAAGAAAGAGATATTTTATCTGGTTTATTTAGCTACTAGGGGTTTGCCGGCGCTACGCGCCGGTTTTTAAAATTATTTTAACATGATAATATAAACATTTGGTTTGGTTGTTAATATATATTTCATGTGCTTTCCTGATTTTTTTTTTCAAAAAGCATGGTATTTTAGGGTACCCCTTATATGTAATGTGTTTCTCTGTTTCTCGTCTTTAATGTATGTTTTTTCTTTTTTATAAGTATGTAAATATTCAGTGACACATGTACAAAGAATTTAAGGCTAAGAACATTTGTCTCAAATAAAAAGTAAGAAAAAAAAAGGCCTAGATGATTGTGACTTTATAGAAAGCTACGAACAATTATCTAAGAATGCTTTAACCAAATCTGCATAAAGTTCAATGTGTATGTCTTTCTAACATCATCGTCTTCAGTGCCGAATAAAGCTCCAAAATCTTCTCATATGCTGAACAAAACTATCTCCTTAAAAATCTTTAACTAATCTGTCTGTTAAACTCACTTTATATTCTCAGCCAGAGATCGTATATATGCTAAAGCTAGCTTGACTAATACGTTAAGATCATCTTTTGGTCTTCTTTAGAATCATTACAAAGTTGGAAACAAAAAAAAAATTAAGTTATTAATCATAGCTTGAGGATATGAAACATATTGAAGTTAACATTGCTAAAAAGGTTTGAAAGTCATGCTTGGTTCAAAAAAGCTTAGTGATATTTATAAAAAAAAACAGAGAAGAAAATTGCAGAATTAAAAGGGCTCAAAGAATATATGATCTGTGCTCCAATAATAGCTCGATATTCATTCTTCAAACTTATTATTATCACTCGAGCCATCAAGTAAATTATAGAGGGCATCCATAAACCTGTGCTTCAACTTTATCACCTCTTTTCGCTTAACCTTATGCTCTCCCTTTTGATACATCACTAACCTTACTATGATTCTCTACACCTCCATTCACAACTCATTTCTGAGTGGTGACACCAGCCATGTTTATTTCCAGGCTGTGTAACGTCTTTGGCCGTAAATTAGTCGACGTCATAATAGAGGCAATTAACTCCACTTCTTCCACTCTGTCCCAATCAATACTGATAAGATTCATCCATGGTAACCGACGGAGTCTACACCTATAAATAATCATGTCATTTTCTCTTCAACTCATCGCTCCGTGGACCATAGATCCGCTGCAAAGCAAAGCACAAAGCACAAAAAAACAACCGATGGGCGGACTTGAAACTCCAATTGTTTCAACCAAAAAGATTAGCTCGTGCTAAACGTTTGCAAATTTTGGTTCATAAGTGATATAAAGATTGATACATTGTTGGTTTCTGAAGTAATACCTGATCAGGCATGACTTCTCTGTTGATCTGCACTGGTGTTAATTCAGGCATACAAACATTTCTTGTAGTGAGAATCAACATTGTCCCTTCCAAAAGATTTGTCAGCTCCAATACTGCAGTAGTATGGTCCCTGATATATATGGTTTTATATAAACATGAAAACAGAGAATCGAAGAAGAATGAAATAAAGACCCCTAGAAAGGGAAATGAACATGAGAGGCCTTACTATAAGATCACCTCATTGTCTTTCCCAGGGGCTTCGCCAGTGTTGGCACCATCATAGTTCCTTTTTGAGAGTTTTGATGGTTGGTTGCAGGTCCAGGGAGAGTGTAAATGTAAACCAAAGAGAGATCAGTACGCTTTGTCATTCTGATTCTATTTTACAGGAAATTTGTAACTTAAAGTGTAAATAAAATAAAAAGATTACCTTGGCTGTGCTTCTCATTTCCATTCCAGAACCACCAGCCTGTTTTGAAAGTTCATAGAAACCCCAAATTAAGATGTAAAAATAAACAGAACACATAACTCTTTCATTGTTGTTCAAGATGCAATTATCAAGCTACAAACCTGTGAGAATGACAAAAACATTGTCTTTTAAATCTAGACTGCAGAAAGAGAGATGAGGAAGGAAACGTTACTTGTAACTTGGTCAACTATTACTCGGAAAGAAACCATTTCACAAAACCAGTTTGAGTGCAAAAGCCAAGAAATGGCAATAACTAATTCATGAATAGAGCATATGGTAAGTCAAAAAAATCATACAGAAATGTTACCCTAAGTATTGTTTTCACCGGATGAGCTTTTGCGCAGAGCTTAGTTTGACAAATTTGCTTCCTGACAAAGAACAATAGAATTTGGTTAAGAACATGTTTTAAAAAGTTATGATGAAACAAATAGCCATAAAAAATATTCGTCTTCTCAATTCCCAAATTGCCAAGAAATTGGTGGATAAGAAAAAAATAAAGAAGATCTGTGATCATATTCGGAGGTCTCTTACGCTGATTGTGGTTTCAGTATCTGAAAGAGCAAACAATGTGTGTGAAAGATCTCTCATCTTCTACATATATAGTCCCCTAAGAGAGCTCGATAAGAAGTAAAAAGGCATTACAGATGATTTAGTGTGTAATCATTGATTGAAAGTCATTAGGGCAAGATTATTGGGGAGTCCTTTCTCAAAGTCCTTAATACACATAATGTTATATGTAGATATTATATACGCATATATAATATCTACATACAACATTATGTGTATTAAGGACCTTGAGGAAGGATTCCCCAATAATCTTGCCCTTAGTATAGACATTTCTTAAACGCAGTAAGGGGAAGGGAAACGGAGCAGTAAATTATTGGCAGAGAAGATCAAAGATCTGATGGTGTTTTCCGTCGTTTCAGTCTGATCAGGGTGGGGAGAAATGGGCTAGATATGAACAGAAGAGGATTTGGACCAGATAATACAATCATATCAAAAAGTTGGTCCACTACCAGAACAAACAGAAAAATAAATTCACTCGAGAACCTGTCAGAAAATGAGGTTGCCAAATGATACGGCCCAATACGAATACGAATTTTGATCAACAAATGAAACACAAAGCGAGAGTCAATTAATAATATTGTACAAAAGGGACGCGCGAGATTAAAGTAATTCGCGTGAACCACACGGATGCCCCACCGCGCCGACACGTGGCGAGAAAGCCCCCACCCTCCAGAACGATGTGGACAGCTTAAGCAGATAGATAGTTGGACTTTATTTATAAAGATAAGGGTAATTTGGATAAATTACAAGAAGAAAGTATGGTCCAAGTTCAACGTATGTGATAGTGTCAATGAAGAAGGAAAAAGTATGTGGTAGTGTATTTTTTCTAAAATTAATAAAAAATTGTATAATTATCAAAAACCAAAAATAAACAATATTTATAAAATTTGTAGATATATAAAAAAAACTAATGATTTTACTATTAAATTTTATAATTTTTTTAAAACAATTGTAGGAAACTTTGAAAAGTTTTAGTAATAAAATTTCATTATTATAAAAATAGAATTAAATAATATTTCAAAGTTTATAATATCATATTTGAATATATTAATTTTAATGATGATGTTTGAGTTATTATTATTGATAAAAAAGTATGAGTTATTACCATATTCTAAAAGGTTTATTTAAAATATAAATAAATAATTAATGTAACAGCACATGTCATAATTATAAATCATGTCATCAATTTTAATAGCAACTAGTCTTTGACCCGCGGGCCCGTGCGGGTATTATTTTTTTCTATAAAATGAATAGTCTATATATTTTAATGCTATATATATAATATTTACTATGTGACATGTTTATACATAACATTTTTATTGTTTATACGTTGTAATTTTAAATGTTCCAATATTAAATTGCTTTATTGTTTGTTTATATGAATCTATTTGTACATTGTAAAAATTTAGAATATAAATTAAATATATATAGAAACAAATATATATGGAATATATTATATATTATTTTGTCACAATGGTGAAGCTCTTATTTTATATTTCATATAATTTCAATATCGTAAATCCATTTTGTATATATATATACATATATTAGTCTAATACACTGAAGTTCAATTGACATATTAATAGATCATATTAGTAAAATAACTTAATAAGTAAATAAATGGGCCAGTGTATTCATTAGAATAAGCCTATTAATATAAGCTTCTGATTAAATGGCTAAGATAATTTACAAAGTAAATAAATGGCCATGACTTTGTATTTCTTTAGGTTAGGGTTTAGTTCAATTTAAATTCAGACTCAGATTTGGATTTAGTTTGGTTTGGTTTATTTGGGTATAAAAAAACTTTAACCAAAATCAACCTAATTAATTTGGTTAATATTATTATTTTAAACATAATATAAATATAAATATCATAGCTAATTTTTTGGTTTTTTAATATCATAGTTATCTTATGTTGTTATAAATATTATAAGTTTTCAATTTTAATACCTAACTATAACTATTTATGTTGTTCACGTTTAGGTATTATTCAATAAATAATTTAAGTTATACTAATAGAGACATTTGTCTTATATTAACTCAAGTTAAAGTGGATTAAATAAGTGGGCTTCCAGCAAATGTTACATAATTTTAATGAAATTTTTTATGGCCAACAATTTTTTATTCCTGTTCGCTTGAGAATAAGATGATCAAACACAGGTTCACATAATTCGGGGCTTGATTTACACGTTCATGTTTTAAGAGTAAATACTTTAATATGACATTAGTTGCCCCAGTTTACAAAAAAAAAAAATTGGTTAAAAGTACTTAAAATATGTATAATTTTTCAGTGTGCATAATGTATGTTACTGTCTTATTTTTGTAAAACATGCCATGTAATTAATTATATTTTAGTTTTATGGAACTTTCTGTTAAGTCATTACATCTGTGCTTATATAAGTTCATAAAAATGAATAGAACCTCGCCGCGTCTACCTTTGGAAGCTCCGGCCAAATAACCCTAAAAACATCAAATCTCAATTGATCCACCAAAAAAACCAGAAAAACCTCATACATCCCAATGAATTCCTAAAAAACATACTGAAAATAGATCATTGTTGGTTTATTGGCATTAAACCATTCGCTAACTCAATTAAATGGAACTCAGCCGGTTTAGCGAATGGTATTGACGGAGAAGAAAACTCTCTGTGATTCCAATATCATCAAATCACCATCTTATTCGATTAAAATCTAGACTTTCGGTTCAATTTTAAGATCTATACGTACAATTCTTAAATCTCCATCTGATTCCACCGCTGTTGACAAAAATCAAGCATCTTCATCATGTAATTTTTTTCTAGGGTTTGTCTCGCTCCTTTGTTGTGCTGCTGCGTTTACAACAAAGAAACACACGAGTCTAGGTTCTGTCGGTTTTGTTTTGAGTTATAATCAAATTTAATTAGTCTAGTTTAAGAATATAAAACGACGTGTTTTATGTCCAGTGGCATGAAATGATAAATATTGAGGAAAACTCAGGGCTAAGTACTATTTGTACTTCACTCTTAATAGATTAGATGTCATTTTTTTTATAAAAATGATTGTAGAGAAAACATGTGACAAATCACTTCTCAAATAATGTCTAGGAATTACTATTTTTATGTACACATAAATTGTATGATTTAACTTCAATGTTTCATTAATATATATATATATGTAAAGAAGATCATTCCCTCATATTCAAGAGGCCACATCAGTAAATAAGTCTCTCTAAACGCACCATGTGTCATCTTTACTCAAACCGCCGCGTTTCATTTAAGTTATTTTTCGTACATGTGGGCTTCGTCTTATTTTGAGCCCTTATTTTTCACACTTGACCAGCCCGTAGCAATAATGAACCATTTTATATTAGGGTTGAGCCCCTTGGTTCATCTTATTCTTCGATTTTGGACCCTTATTCTTTGAAGTCCGCAGGCCTGAGTGGGTTTTGAAAAAAATAAATGCCCATTTAGAAATGGTAAAAATATATCTTTTTCTCCCTATTATAACCCCTAATTGATAATTGTTTTCTAAACATAATCAAATTAGAATATTAACTTTCCATACTACCACTAAATATTCAAACACATATCAACAACTATTTCTTACTTTCCAAAATATATAATTGATATAAATATTATTTACTTCCAAATTTATTGTATTTTTAGTTGGTTATATAAACAAAATAAAGAATTGTAATTTATATTTGTTGTTTTGTAAATACCAAAACATTAATTCAAATATAGTTATTCTGATTTTTTATAAAGTATGGACCCTCTAAAATTTTGGACCATGTTCGACCGCTCCACTGCACGTGATAAAAGACGGTCCTGGTTCAGATACCGTAGGATTGATATTGGTGATGTGATCAAAATTGCATGATTTGATTCCACGTCTTCCATACTTTCCAAAGATGAGCAGATCATGCTGTAGAGAGGGCTGAAAATTTGAGAAGAAGAAGAGTTTATTACTTTTAGACCTTAACAAATCCAACTACAGACCAAAACTTCATTTATACATTTCTCATCTTTTCTTTATTCTTTTTTCATAGTTTATTACTCCTTCCGTTTTTTATTGTAAGTAATTTTAGGGAAATATTTTTGTTTCATATAAGTAGTTTTCACATATTTAAGTAACTTTTATATTTATTGGTTATAGTGTAGCCAATCAAATAATGTCAGCTTTTTTATAATTAGTTGAACTTATTAATTAAATTTTATAATTTTTAATGTAACAATTTTTTAATATTAATACTTTTAATCTAAACTATTTACATTGTGAAACAGAGGAAGTTATAAATTTTTTTATTGAGAGATCTTCTCGAGAGATCACCACTCTTAGCTTCACGCCAATTCGTTTGCAATCACTCATCCCAACATGGGTGCAGTTTAGTCTCAGAATTTCAAATTCCTCCCTCACTCTTACAACAACGTTAACATATACACCATTCGTAGTTGAATCAGCGACTGAGGCTACAAAAACCATCGGTCAGTGATTACGATTTATGTTCGCTCAATTGTTAGCGTTCTGATGGAATAATAGAGAGAAGATGGAACCCATGTTGTTCTTTCTTACTTTTATAAATTAAAAACAAATTAAAATGTAACTAAAAATAAAACAAAAATTCAAATTAAACTCAATATTAACTTTAGTATTAAATTTAACAGTAGATACTAAATTTAATATTAAAATTAATAATAAAATAAAATTGAAATTGAAAGTTAAATTAAAATTATCGTTGAATGTTCAAAAGATCAATTTTTAATTCCATTTTTGTGTACAATAATACAAACAAGTACATAATCTGTAGTTTCATTAATAGGCTACAAACCTGATCAATATATTTACAAACAGAAACTATAAGTTGTTAAGAGTTTTCAATGGTATTACATAAACTTTTTCATTATAAACATACATACAAGGAAAGACAACAGTTGAAATTTAATGATCCTAGCAGTTATCTGGTCTGTTGTACTTTGGAGGTAGAGATGGACATTGTTCATTCATATGCGTGTATGGTTCCATAGTGTTGTAACCAGGAAGTTCCATTCTGTATTTCCCAAGTATCTGACAGTAAGGAAGCTTCACATTGTCATTGTCATTGCACCATTTAGGAAGTCGGCTTGCATTGTTCTCGAAGAAGTTGAGCATGTAAGCATCTTTGAGCTGCAAATATTTGAAATATTAACAGATAACACGGTAACACTAGCTTGCGACTTATGTATTGATTCTTACCGTGAACTCTGTGACTTGAATAGAGCTAGCCAATGAGCCGAATAGGCCAGCTTCTTTGTACATTTCAAGGATGAATGCGATGCAAGAAGTTGATTTACCATCGCTGTATATCCAGTCGTCTTGTTCGGGTACAGTTAGTAATTTGTCAAAAGAAGATCCACGTTTCTCTACTTCCACCAGTACATCTGGAAGACCAAGACCCTGCAACAATTCAGAACATGTTATAGAAGGACAAGGACACAAAGATAACACTTGTTTTGATACCTCTGTTCCGAGACGCTTGTTCAAGGCTTCATTCCACATATTAGCAGCATACTCAGGCTGCAATTTGTTCCAAACAGTCATGAAAGAGGCAACCTGAAAGAAAGAAAAAATCAGCTCCAGTAATAAAGTATCAAAACTCAAGAACCAAGTTGAGAAAGACCTACAAGATGAGCATCTATAGGAGGAGGGTAGTTTGCAGTAACGGTATCGATCCAGGCAAAAATCAAGTTGTGATAACCATATGGTTTGCCCTCCATGCTGCGAGCGTATTCCCACGCAGCAGTAACGTTGAACTTAGCACGAACATCAGGATGCAATGGCAGGAATGCAATCTGAGGATTTGAGTCATCTTTCTTTTGCTCAAACTCCCACCACTCCTCCCATGGTAATATGGCTATTACATCTTCTCCCTATGATCAAAGAACAAACAAAAAAACTTCAACAAAAAAAGTCTTCCTGTAGTTAATAAGAAATGCTCATTCCATTTCATAAAAAATGTTATTATAAAGTTCTTCGCATAAATTAAGAAAATAACTAAAATTCACTTATGCTTTTTAATAATTATGTTTGTTTAACCAATACAGTAGAATTTAGACAAATATTTTGTAATTAATATTAACTTTAGCGTATGTTATATTGCATTAGAATTATGTATTGTCATTCTTTATGTAACAAGAAAAATATGTTAAAATGATATTTCCATGGAACAAATGGAGTATAGTTTTATGCAACTTGTTACCTTTTCGTTTTCATTACCGGACTCACCAATCCACAGCTTCCCTTGTGTATCTCTCAAGAAGACAGCTGAATGACCAGCATAAGCCCCACTCACCCACTTCTCAAGGGTCTCAAAACCACCCCAACGTCCACGGATCTTGGATAGAACAAGTAGATCACCAGACTGGATATCATCAGTGTTGACTTTAGTGACCCATGGTTCAGGACGAGCTTCGAACTTAGCTCCCATATGCTTCTCGAGAAACGCGAGATTAGAGCTTTCACCCCAACCAGTATTGGTAAAGAGAGGAAAAACATCACACATCGCTTGAAGTGTTCCTAACATCCCTGCGTGCATAAGGAATATCGAAACTCCCTTATTCTTAACCTGTTAGACACAACAACCCATCAAAACAAAGTCATTGATATGATAAAGAAGCAAAAGATAAAGAACCATCTTACGTATTCATACTCGGCTTGTCCATCCCATTCAGGGAACTCCACAGTGTGTGGCCTTGAAATGAAGTACCAAGTCCATGTCACACGATACGGAGTTGCAAAGACATAAAGATCCATGCAAGTCGAGCTATGTGCTTTATCCGCCTTCATAAACACACAAACCAAAAAAGAGAAACAAAGCTTTAGAATTTTTTCCATTACAAAACAGTTTCACATCACCGACAAAAGTAAGAAACAAAAGGAGTAATGGTTCTTGATATAATGGAACGTGCCTTAATGTGAAGCGTGCCTCCGCCAAACTTGCTACCAGACTTGTTATGAAACTCCATATGAGCTGTGTTCTCATAGAAGCAAGCTCCTTTCCACTTGACGGTGTTGTTTCCTGCATTCGCTGTTCCGATGAAAGTAGGAAGAAGATCGGCGGCGCCGTAAAGGGAGTTGAGGATGGGCCAGGAGACTTGTCTTGGCAAATGTGGAAGCATGTCGCGCGGATGTAACGCCGATTTTAATGATACGGCGGTTGAGAGAACTAGAACTAGGACGGCGGTGGCGAACAGAGAGGAAACCGTGAAAGACGATAAGGAAGATGGAGACGCCATGTCCGTTTTGCGTTCAGAGTTTCTCCACGATAAAATATTTAAACAAATTTATTTATGTAAAGCAAATTATCGGTTGCTTTTTTCCCACGAAACATTTTGTTAATTTATATTTATAATAAGCTTAATCTTCTTTGAAAGTAACGTTATATCAACATTTGTCTAAATAGCAACTTTGCGAAATCCTCCCTTCCGTTTCTGTTTTATTTTACTTTATAGTTTTTTTTTTGCCTAAGTTTTACTTTATAGTTTCTTTTCACTTATTGCATATATTTTACATCTGATCGATAAACTTTATATCTATCGTGATTAATTATTTGACAAAGCAAACTCTCTTTATTAAAATCGATTATCTACAGATGGTGACAAATATACGTTTTCTGGCAAATAGATAAAGCAATAAGATCACATCATCCAAATAATATCAAATCAACCATAAACAATTAATGACAAAATCTACAACACATTATACAAAGGTTCACAAAGAGATAATCTAGCGTACACCATAACATTAAAAAGAAAATCACGAAAATGTTCCTTTGAATCCTATCATCTAACCAGCGTACATCCTTGAAGTGTGTTCTCTCGCGTATACGTCACTATAATATTTTCCCTAAAGATTTTTAAAGACGTATCTGTTACGTAGGCGTTGGAGTGGTTTATGTCCAATCCACAGCATGGCAAGATTAGATTGTACACGTTACGTAGCACTGCTGATTAGCGTTGCCTATGCATTGTTGATTAACGCTATATGTCAATAGTTCCACATTATGGCAGACGTAGCACCACAAATTCGTTTCTTTATCATGCACGTACATATAGACGTTATTCCTTTATTAGCCAGCCTATAGTACAGACGATTTTACTCATAAAGAGTGAATAGTAAGTATCAACTCCATTGGATGCATAAATAGAAAAAACACATTTAAACCAATACCGACGTTTACCATCTTTATGACCATCAACATCAATCTTCGAAAGACCCTATTGGAAAAAGTATTGAATGACAACAGTTTCAGTACCATTAGCATCGTATGTATTAAAACAAACTAAACCCAACGGAAGTAAATGGAGAGCAAAAGGCTGACATACTTATACTGCACTTTTCAATAGGTCCTCCTACTACTACTACTACAGTAAACAAAAGATAGAAAATAGTTAAACCGTATACACTACAAGAAAATAGCTCTATTGCAACAGAAAAAATGCAACATCCATTTTCGTTAATAATTTGCTACGTCTATTGCAATATTTTTGCAATAATGAATATTCGTTACAGTTTCACTACAAATTTATTGCAAAATAACAACCATAACATACGTTGCATTTTTTCATTACTAAATTGCAACTTTTTGCAACATAAACAAATATCTTGCCAGTTTTGCAAGAAAAATTCAACACTTTTGAATCATTGCTAATTTGCAAAAAGATATTTTTAAAAACATGTGGCAAAAAATGTGACAATGATTATATTTTTTTTATTATATGTTCTTTTATAGAAAAAGTTAATAATTTCGGATATTAAGTACAAAAATATATAAGATATATATATATATATATATTTTTATTGTATATTGAAACATGTACACTATATTTTTAAAGTTTTAGATTCTTGAAATTTAGTTAATAGTTTTATTATATGAATTTCATTTTCTTTTGGTCTAATATGGTATGGTTTACTTATTCCAGTTCAAAAAAAAAAAACTAGACAAACTTTTTTTATATATATTCTTTCAAAGATAATTATACATTAACTATGCTGACCAACAAGAACAGTTTGTCAACCTGCATGATGTTCTTGATGAGGAACTAGAGTCAGAACAAGATGATGTACTATCTCAAGATTCTCAATCAACAGAAGACAGTTCATATTGCTGATGACATGCATGTAGAGAAGTAACCATTTTCTATCGGTGAGCTCCTCAACTTTTACTCTTGGCTAACTCTTGCCGGTTGTTTCATGATTGTGTTTGGGAACAGACCTGTGGTCCTGACTCTTTACTGGTTTTGTTATAGTTTTTACACTCTTTTCAAGCATGTATTTGCTCTGTTTTAATTGATTTTCAGTAGATGACTTTGTTTAATTGTTTTAACGGTTTGAACTTTGCAATTTTATTAAGTTCAGTTTTGATTGTCTTAACTCTTAACAAAATAAATACATTGTTATCAACTTATCGCTAGATTGGGCCTTATTTGTCGTACAGAACATTGAGGACCCATAATATACTTTCCTTTGTTTCTTTATTTTTTGAACAAAGCTTTCCTTTGTTTATTCACCTAATAAAAATGAGAGAGAATGGCGATGGCTATTCGATAGCAGTTCAAGCTTGGATGGTGCTCTCGGACTTAAATTTGTTTTCGATCTGCAGCAGAGAAGATGAACCGACAACACATCTGAGCTTTGGCGATGGGTTCTTCTTTTCTTCTTCGGAATTCTTCTTCTCTTCTTCCTCCTCGGGCTTCTGCTGTCCACATATGAGGACGACATGAATGTACAGCGGTTACTCTTTTCTATCGGTGAACTTCTCGGCTTCTACTCTTGGCTAACTAGTTTCTGTCGTTTCATGGTTGTTGTTGGTTTTATGTTTTAGTATTCAATTCTGATGTGATTCAGATTGCATGTGTTGTGTTTACTTTTTCTGAGTTAGATCTTTGTTTGATGATGTGCAGAAATTTAAGATTACCAAGATATAGGAGTTCCCAAGATCAACGTGATCTCAGTACGTCTCGGTGAGCTTATACCCTCTCTCTCTATCTTGTTTTCTCTGTGTTTTGTGAATTGTGTAGACCTCTTACTTGATTCTCTCTCTCTCACCGATGATTATATACTCTGCATCAATACCTTTCTTCTTCCAGCTCCTGCTTTTTACTTGTCACTGATGGAAATAATACTGTTTTAAGATTGATTGATAACTTGTTATTTCTGTTTTATTTTGTTGACTGGAAGTCTAGAACTCAAGATTGTATTCTCGGGTTGCTTAGTGTTGTTGTAGTTTGGAAGTCAAGATTGTAATGACATGTGATGAGTCGGGTTTAAGGATACATTGTTATGTGTTGATGTTGTTTACTTGTTCTGTTTTGTTTTTGTAGTGATCATCAGCTACTGTTAAGTACTTAACATCAGCTACTGGTTTGAATCCACTCGTAAGTTTCATATTACAAGTTCTATATATTTGTGTTTTTTTTTGAAATTTTATTAAATAGTTCACACGAAATAAGCTTGTAACTACTAGGATATTTTCACTCTTTAGTCAAATGTTGTTCCCTCCTTATATTTCATTTGCCGCTTAGTTTGTTTAGAGAATACTATGCTAAAAAGATACGGATATATCCAATATTGAGAGGTTTAGATTTTGTTTGTTTTTCCATCTATTTATATATATATACAGCTTATACGGTGCCTTTAACAATCCAGTAAACTTCTGCATCGAACTTCTTTGAAAGCAACTCATCTAAGAGTCGAATGTCAGATCGTAACGGGCTGGGACCTCATAAACACCGAACTGGCTCACGTTCATTTGCTAGGGTTGCAGATATTTTGGTAAGATACTTGTTTTAATATGTACTACTTTAAATGTTATTTTTCTAACATTTCTCTTTTGTAGAAAGAAAAGAACGGAGATGCATCTTACATTGATGTTCTTCGTGAGACACACAAGAAATCAGACGGGTCTTTTGTGGATGAAAGGGCAAGGCTAATTAGTGAAGGATTTGAAAAAAAATGTATCTGATCATATGCTTGAAGATAATATCCTACTCACTGAAGAGCTAACTTCTGAGAAAAAGAATGAAATGTATTTGAAGGTAATGCAATAGTATTAAAAATCTTTTTATTTTCCTAAATTTCTCCATAGATTTTTTTTTGTCTTACATACATTATATTCTGCAGTTGGTTGATTCCACACAAGGTCGTGTGTTTGGTCTAGGAGCTCTTCTAAGTGAAGTCACTATTGAAAGCCACTTAGAAAATGATGAGTTCAAGAAAAAGGTACAAGAAATTTTTGAAGAAAATGAAGATATCAAAGAAAGGCTGAGCAAACTTGAAGGCTTGGAGAAGATTATTGCGATCCTTTGTCCAGCTATCCTATCCATGGGTGTCAACAACCAAGTTTAAATTGGCTGCTTTTGTTATTTTTCAAAGGTTTTATTAGGTTTTTTCTAGTTCTAAATTATTGCTGGTTTTTCTCTAATGATGCATTTTTGAATTTTTTTAATATTTTAGTTTATTTAATAAAATTGGTCGTTTGACATTTATTTATTACAAAATATATATAACGTAACACATCTTATTTTGCTTATAACAGAATACTAAAACAATTTATCTATGCAACAGAGTTGATATCTACTAACTTTATTAAAATATTAATTGTTAACCATATAGTAGTCACCGTCAAAAATATTATTTAAAAGTAGTTATAGGAAAATTTGCAACAACATTTGCAATATCTTTTATATATCAAATTTCGTAACAATTTTAAATTGCAACCATACGTTGCAGTTTTACCAAAAAACATTTTTATATTGCATTAATATTACTAAATTTCTAATAAAAAATGTGAAAATATGCAATGTTGTTTGCTATCTATTTTACGTAGCAATGATTTGCCACCAGTGATGATTACAAAATACGTTGTAAATATACAATAAAATTGCTATAAAAAAATTGTTGCAATAATATGACATATATAGCAACACTTTAATAATTTAATTTGTTGCTAATTTTGCTACATATATGCAACAAACATGAATTTGCAACATTCAAACAGCAAGAAGTTAAAATTTGTCACAATTTTATTGCAATTTCATATTTGCAACAATATATGTGGACATTGCAACAATATATCATTATTGCAATATGACTATTTTCTTGTAGTGATATAAAATAATCACCAATTGTTATTGAGGTTAATTAGTCATCATGAAACTACTACGTATACCCTTTTACTTCCAACACTTCTCAAGGTTTTAAGCTGGCAAACTGATATTTTCCCAGCTTTTAAGTTAACAGTCTGCAACTGATAGTCATTTTAATTTTATTTCTAGTTTTATACAGAAATCTGAGTAATTATATATAGATACAATCATACAAAGAACAAAGAGAGAAAGAAGAAAAGATGTTGAAAGCTCTCACGAAAGCAGCTCATCTGGTCTTGTTACACGCAATAAAAGCAAAACCAAGAGCTTAAGTTCAACCATGTCTGAACCATCGCTTCAGTTTATAAGCTAATGAAGATGAAAGACAAAAACAAAATCAGCTCCAAAACGATGGAATACTGGGAAAAAGGTCAAAATGGCACAATACAAGACAATACATATATAAATGTCTTGCTGAACCTTAAATTTGTACATAGCATGACAAAACCGAGTGATTCTGGTAATCAGACGCATATGTAACAAGCAAGATTGAAAAGATAAAAGGTGGATGTATATTATATATATAACTTTCTACTGTCTGATGTATGTCAATTTCAAAAGCCTTTAAATCAACAAGGGTGCCAAAAAATCCAAAAACTCTGATCTCAATACTTTGATATGAGAAACTATCTCTGCTTTCTAGCCTATGAAGCTGATACTCCTGTAGCTTCCTTGGGTATCAAGAAAAGAAACAATACAGGTATATAAGTGCAAAACACTTGAATGGCCAAACCCACAAACATATTCTCAAAGGACCCTGAAGAGATTCCAAGAAGTGAAGCCAATCCTGCTCCCATGAATGACCCAACTGTGTTCCCAAGGTTGTTTATCGACATAAACAGCGCAAACAGCGTCCCTTCAATCCCAGGAGGACATAGACGACCAGACAAGATCAAGAACGGCATGAACCTGTGATGAAGCCAAAGCATGCTTATTATGAGTTTACAATTCTTAAAGGAACATGTAATAAAAAGACAAAGAAGGATGGTAACAACGTACTTGAGCTGATTGATGGCATCACCTAAAGCAGATCCAAAGAGAACCATTGTCTTGTCTGATACTCCATAACCCACATTTGCTCTAGACACCAAGACCATATCGAGGAGTATGGTTATAGACAGCCCGATGTGAGCAAACCTGCGAAGATGTTTTTGTTAATTAGATCCTTGAAATGCAACGTAACTCTTGATGTGCGTGGGGGACATATTAAGACTTACAAGAGAGACTTGCGTAGAGTCATATTTGTCAGATAGCGGTTGTAGATAAAGGTTCCAAGCATGAGACCTAACCAACCAACAACACGGGCTGTTCCTAGGAAAGAAGCGTCTAACTGCAACACCTCGGTTTGGTAATAGAACATGACAGTAGAGAGATTTGGCACAGTGATATGCGCTATGAAAAACCACGCCATTGGCCTGGAAAAACGAGAGAAAATATAAAATACCTTTAAGAAATGATTAAAGCGACTAATCAAGAAAGCAGTGTGTTATTACCTCAAAATGATCGGTTGCTTGAACGCACGGCATAATTCCAAAGCAGCTGTTTTCAGTGACTGGAACAACTTTGAAGCTAAAGACTTTGATTGCTTCTTCTGTGTTGTCTCATTCGTACCACTGGAAGCTCCTTTCTTACTACCTTTCTTCTGTCCTTTCCTTCTTCTTGTGTTCGACTTCTTCGTGTATGGATAGGTATCATTGCTCATCTTGCTCTTCGCTTCAAACTCGTTCGAGTCCAGCAACTCAGGCAACGGTTCATTGCTATGAATCTCCTCAACTAGAGCACATGAAAGCAGCTGTAACGCAGGCAACACCGTGAAAAGGAGGAAGATTGTTTCTATGTTCAAGTTGTTCAGCGCGTAGCCTCCTAAGAGACTACCGCAGATTCCACCCACAGCCATAGCAAACCATGAGACAGACTGAAGATCTCCAGCAAACGAAGACCTGGTAAAAAGAATTAAACTAGTCGTTGAACTATGATCTCAAAGTGTGGATGCAGAGAAACTGGAGAAGGTAGAAAGCTTACTTTTCAATTCTTACAGCCTCGGCAATCATGGCATCTATGACAACATCAGCCATGGCTGATCCAAGGTTCTGAACGGTCAAGAAAATCATGAGATACAGGCTGGAACTTCGAGTGGTTGAGTCTAGACCGAGCAAGAGCCATGGGACAAGAGAGAGCACTGTTGATATCACCAGATACGGTGTCCTCTTCTTACCTCCGATTGGGATACAATCTGAGATGATTCTACAAAACGAATAAATAAAAAAACATGTCACTATCATTGCCGCTTAAGCTTTTAAGTTGAAGATTTTCATGATGGAGAATCATTATACCCGTATAATGGTTTAATGCTCCATGGAAAGAAGGCGACAGAAAAGACGAACTGAGAAGCTGATGGTGATAACTGAAGCCTGTCTTTGAGCTGGTACGAGACTGCTGTCCACACGAACGATCTGAACCCCTGTTTTTTTTTTTTGTACAAACACCAGTAAAATTAAACTTGAGTATCACGCATTGCATTTTCTATAGAAGATCCTAAGTTAATACAGGAATAATTCACCACTAACATGAAATTAAGATCTAAAATGTACAAATTATCGTCAAATCACCTAACCAAATCAACTGGATGACACACGAAAGTCTAAGAAAACAGAGGAAAACGTAGGGAAAATGTTGATCCAGTCATGTCTCGAAGCTTCCAATTCGTGAATCAGAAGCTTCTAATTCCCTAATCGCATTTTGATTCATGAGATTACGATTTGGTGATTAGAACGACACCGGAGTAACAGATTCTCTGCTTCTCGATAACGAGAGATCAATCGCATTTTCAGATTGAATTACTGGAAACAAGAGAGTTATACAGAGATTGAAGGATACCTGAGTGAAGTAGATGAGGCAAACGAGCCATAGAAACGCGACGCCAAACGCCGATCGCAGCTGCTTCAACCAATGTATCATCTTCTTCTTCTTCTTATTACATCAATTAGACAAAACAGTTGTTTCTGATCATCAAGATCTCCTTCGTTTCGTATTTTCTCGGGAAAATTGTGATCCCTGTTCCTTTATAACGAAATTTCTTTCCCAGATTTATGGCTTCCTCGTCCGAACATTCAATTGTTTCCGTTGACTGACGCCAAGAATGACGATAGGGCTATTCTCGTCTTTTGCTTCAACAAAAACTTCTTAGGCTTGAGACACGTTGCTCAACCTATGGCCTTTAGACACGTCATCTGTAGGACCCATTCAACATCGGCTGCTCTTCTTTCATCTCCTTCTAGTGGCTCTCTTCCTTTGACTTTCACAAAGATTTCATTTCTCAGTTAAACTTCTTATGATCCTTTACATAAAAAAAAAACACTTGGAAGGACATCTGAAAAGTAGGTTTTATTATCTCCGTAGACCTTCCTCTTATAAATTTGACACGTTATCATCTTTTTCTTTACATTAATAAATTACCCCTAAATTTTCATTTTTTTTTAATTTATATCAAATCTACTAAAATTATTTTTAGCAATCCGATTTTTCCAACCAATATTTAATTTGAAATTCAAAATGTTGACATCATTTTTCACTAAATTATTTTCATTTAAAACTATAATTGAAGATAAAAAATGTAATTGTTTTTAACGTTTCATCAAATTCAGACCAATCAAAATAAATAAAAATGAATCTCACATATTGCTTTTTCTCTTTTTTAACTATCAAGCTTAAATTTACCAAAAAATAATGAAAAACACAATTAAATATTAATAAATAATAAAAACAGAGACCAAACAAATAGTTTTTTTAAAAATAATGACATATAACAAATAAAATAATAAATATTTAGTAAAAATACATAATATAATTTCAGTTTGGTAAAAAAATATTTAAAAATTATTAATTTATTTAAACATATATAATATAATCCAAACCATATAAATTTCAAGAAAATAGAAATTAAAAAAAAAAAAACAAATTCATTCACAATATCGTTCTCACATTTACAATAGTATTCTTCATATTTCATAAATAATCCATTTACAATATAGAAGAAAATCTCATATATTTTTTGCCACCAAATTCAAATATAGAAATTAACCCCAAAAAATTATTGAAACCACAACAAATGATTAATACATAATCAAAATAAAGATTTTGTAAGATCCAGTTTAAATATAACAAAACATAACAAAAAAAAATCCATAAACATTAGTGATAATACTTAATAGAACATGAGTTTGTGAAAAAAGTCAACTTGAAAAAATAAATAGAAAAAAATCATAAATGAAATATATTTAAGATAATACTTTTCACATTTCATTGAACTTCTATCAACAAAAACAAAAAGGAGTGAATCTGACTTGCAAAATTTTCCATTTTTTGTCATCAAATTCATTTTTTTAAATAACAAAAATGATGGAAAAGAATAACGAATGATTAATAAATAATTAAAATATGCTTTAAAAATCTGTCTGGAAAAAAATTACAAAAGCTATCAAATAAAACAATTAAAAATTATACATACTAAGCTATTACCATCACTAAATGATCGACAAATATTCAAAGAAAAACTAAAATAGCACCATAACGATGCCTGTACAAATCATTTCACATGTAACATTATTTTCTCGAACAAGTGCTTATCATGGAATCATATATGGGTTATAGCAGAGGTCACACAAACCCGTGAGTCTTCAAGAATATTAACCTAAATCCCTTGATAGCCTACCCATTAGTACTATTGTCAATATATAACGACCTGATGTGTTTCAAAAAAAAAAAAAAAATACAACGACCTGATGACAAATGTCTCTCGAGCAACAACCTAGAGACTCATTATATCTCAGGTATACAAAAATATTTTCAGAACAATAACATACATATAGGTCTACAATATCTCCGCATAGCATAATAAGGTTTCTACGTCAATGACATATACTTATACGACAAATTATTGTTATGTATAGGAGAGTTTAAGATCGGTAAAGTAAATAAAACGAACACAGGTAAATGTGTTAGTGTAAAGATGACACCACAATAGTACTGCAGAAGGTAAATCAAGAGAAACAAAATACACAAGCATAACCAATAGTTTTTATTAGAAATCGCCTTGTACACTCAATTACGAGTTCTTCTTAATCAGTCTCGCTAGCCTGTTAACACCCTAACAGCTGCTATTGAAAGATTCCTAAGCTACCCGCTTATGTCTCTCCACCGTCAAGTACTTCAACCACTGCTTCAGCACGACCCAAGAACACCTCCAAGAGCTTCTCTCTCTCTATAAGATCAGCCTCTATGTCTCTGTCTCTCTACAGACGACCTCATAGCTATTTTATATTAGTCTCCACGTTCCCGAAATCCTAGTCTCCAAGGAACCCACAATATGGACATCTTCCATATCAATAAGTGCAACTCTCCTTTTCTTGGAATGCACTTATTCCTCTTCCTTTAAGTCATAAACTTGCTCCCCAAGTTTATTCCTCTTTGCCTTTTCTCCAAGATACACGCTTTCTCTCCAAGTCTACACGACTCCAGCTCAGCATCTTGACTCCACATGGTCTTCACCACTTAGCACGACGTCTGCTACAGCAACTACGTCAGCGACTACTACAGGGCGGACATCTTACATCAACAATCTCCCCCTTTTAGCTTTGTGTGCCGATCAAACACAACCTTCTTCTGGTTCAACAACCATGTTCCCCACCTGGAAACTTCCACGCTAAATATGCTTTTCTTCCCCACGAGATGTGCACCACAACATGCTTTTCTCCCCCATGAGATAAGCACCATCTACCTCAGGACGTGCATCACCATACTCTTCTCCCCCATGAGATATGCACTCCTTGGACCAGAACGTCACCATTCTCCCCCTGCTTGATTGCATACTAAGCTAAAATAAAGATGCTTAGATGTCAAGCCTTGCAGACCCAACCGTCTGCTTCTTCATGTGTACTGCATCAGGCTCTGATGCACTTGTCGAACTACCTTCCGACCCACTTCTGATGAGGACCTGGCTTCCTTCATGCATCGTCTCCTTGACCATGAGCCCCTCCTCATCCACACCGAGTGCCCTCAGCACTCGTTGCTATTGTCTTGGAGTGATTTCACTATCACCCTTCTGAAGATTATCTCGCATCACTTCCTGACGCACTTGGATCTCCTTTCCCTTTGTGTCACGAACAACTTCTTGTTCTGACTCCACACTTGATGCTTCTTGATCCTCCTCAAGATCACTCCTACCAGTGCTGCATCCATCTTCTGATGTCTCTTCCTTGATCTCATCAAGTAAGCCACTTTTGGCTACAAACACCTCTTCAACCCTCTTGGGTTTAGTGAACGTCTTGTTCACCTTCTTGGCCATGTTTCTGCTCTTCTCACGAGCAAAACACTCCACCTTCTTGTGTCCAACCTTCCCACAGAACCAACAACACATCCTATGTTGCTTCTTACTTGGCCTGACCCAGTTACTGATGCATCGATCAGTCTCCTTCCTTGTACCAGCTGCACAACCATGCTTCAGAACCTCCTTTCTGATCTTCATGTTGTTGCACTGATGTACCACTTTCGGCTTGTTACTCACAGCCACGCGCTGTAGAACTTCATGCCGTACTTCCTGACAAGCTTCTTTGGCTCCACTTTTTGATGTGCTTCCACGCACAAAGTGTGACAGCCCCTTTTGTACTTCCTTAGTACCCTCAGCTCCTCGATATCCCAGTCCCCAATTCACCTTGGCTGGTTGTCCCATCGATTCCCATCGAGAGTATCTTATCCAACTCCTTGGATCCACTATTGAGCATCCTGATCTGTTTGTGATTGTCAGCCAAATCACGTTCCAGCATCCTTGCTCTCTCTTGTTCACCAGTAGCAACTTCCCTCAGTCTGCTAACTTCCTGCTCAAGAGTCTCATTCTTCTCAAACACAGCCGCAAGTTCCTCACGAAGTTCTTCAAGCAGCTCATTTTGCTTCTGAACCACATCCTCCAGTCTCAGATTCTGATCCTTAACCCTCAACCACTTGTTAAGCAGCACGTGATACTCCTCATCATCTGTGCTGAGATCTGAATCAGAAGATTTAATAGATCCCTCCTTGCGTGCACCAGATGCAACCATATTCTTCACCACCTTTCCATCATCTTCAGACTCTGAATCATCAGACGACTGCAATGGAACACCTTTACCCTTCTTTGCGTTTGGACATTCACGCCGTGTGTGTCCAACACCTCTACACTCAGAGCACTTGAGCTTCTTTCGTTGTGCAACAGGACAGTCAGCCCTTATATGAACAACTCCTTCACACTCGTAGCACTTGAGACCTTGTCTTCTTCTGCTACTGTCACGGCCACCTCTCTGGCGACCATACTGATTCCTCTCATCAGAGTGATTCATCCCCTTGCCAAAATTCCTAGCCAACATGCCCACGACATCTTTAAGCTTAAGAATTCTATCTCCATCCTTGTCAGATACAAGCGCGATACTCTTTGATGCACCACCTGACGTAGAGACCGAGCTACTTCCTGTCTCCATCTCTTCTGCCTTCAACATACCCACAACCTTGTCAAACTTGAGCTCATCCGTGTTTGCAGTCATATTCAGGACCGCCTTCTAAGCTCCAAACTTCGCTGGAAAACAGCGTAGTAATTTCTTCACTAGCTTCTTCTCCTTGTACTTCTTTCCAAGTACACATGCTTCATGCGCCATAGCACTGAGTTTGGCACTGAAGCTTGCCACAGTATCAATATCCGACCACCTGAGATTCTCAAACTGCGACCCAAGATGATCCAAACGTGTCCTCTTGACACTATCATCTCCTTCAAACGAATTCAGCAGGATCTCCCACGCCTCTTTAGCCGAAGTACTCCCCTGAATCAGCTGAAACTGCTCTACTTCAACAGCTCCAAAAATTGCCGACAACGCCTTTGCATTAAATTTTGATGCATTGCGCTCTGCCTCTGACCAATCCTCTTTTGGTTTAGGCTTCTTCCCATCTGCTGTGACTATGGTAGGCTCCTCCCATCCATTCTCCACAGCTGTCCACGCATCTTCATTGATTCCTCGAATCAACTGCTTCATGCGAGCCTTCCAATGACCATACTGGTCCGCATTCAACATGATTGCCTTCTGAACAGAAACAACTGTGTCCATCTTCACCTTCAGGATCACACCAGTAACTTAGGTGCCCCGCTCTGATACCACTTGTTAGTGTAAAGATGACACCACAATAGTACTGCAGAAGGTAAATCAAGAGAGACAAAATACACAAGCACACCCAATAGCTTTTATTAGAAATCGCCTTGTACACTCAATTACAAGTTCTGCTTAATCAACCTCACTAGCCTGTTAACAGCCTAACATCCGTTACTGGAAGATTCCTAAGCTACCCGCTTATGTCTCTCCACCGTCAAGTCCTTCAGCCACTGTTTCAGCACGACCCAAGAACACCTTCAAGAGCTTCTCTCTCTCTATAAGATCAGCCTCTGTGTCTCTGTCTCTCTACAGACGACCTCATAGCTATCTTATATTAGTCTCCACGTTCCTGAAACCCTAGTCTCCAAACCCACAATATGGACATTTTCCATATCAATAAGTGCAACTTTCCTTTTTCTTGGAATGCACTTATTCCTCTTCCTTTAAGTTATAAACTTGCTCCCCAAGTTTATTCCTCTTTGCCTTTTCTCCAAGATACACGCTTGCTCTCCAAGTCTACACGACTCTAGCTCAGTATCTTGACTCCACATGGTCTTCACCACTTAGCACGACGTCTGCTACAACAACTACGTCAACGACTACTACAGGACGGACATCTTACATCAACAAAATGTTGGACGCTCAAGAAGTCATTTTGTGAACGAGGTTACCATGTTACTTAGCAAGTTATATGATACAAAAGAAAATTTTCATGTCATTGCAAGAACATCGAAAATATGTGTAACACCTATTACTAATGTAAACAAATAAAAAATCTTGATTTGAAGATTTAAGCACGAAGTATAAGTTAAATGTGTCTTAATAATTGTACAAAATTTATAAATGAATTCAAATTTTAAACACTAGCATAATCTAATTGCAACAATACAAACTAACGTAAATAGTGGCCAAGTCCAGACAAGCACATCAATACACAATAATCCGACAGTGAATACATAAGAACAAGCCTGATAGTGATTAGTGATTTAACGAATGATCTAAAAGAAATCAAGCAAAATAAAGTAAATATACATTCTAAATAAAAATATAGCATTGTTTCATTCAAATAATCACAATATGTTGCTGTGCAATTTAGTCAATTTGATGATTCTAACTCTCTATCCTGACATCCTATATAAATAAAAGTCGCATAGAAATAGTGGTTCGCAAATAGTATAGCCAAACCGTTGAACTTAAAAAACAATTGTCAATCCAACCCGGTGTAATCATAAAATCTAAAGAGTTGCTCCAATATTAACATTATACAAAAATATCCAAATTATTTCATATTTCAATTATTACTACAAGTTTTACAGAACTTAAGGGGTATAAAGGCTCTTTTGAATCAGCAATAAGAAGGTGCGTATTGGTGTCGATACACAAATGGTTTCACGGCGTGAAAGTAACCGGAAGGGCGGTTATAACTGAATTTGATCCCATTATTGGCCTGGTTTAGGTGGTTACAAGAAGTGTGGAAGCTGCTGATGGGTCTTGCAAGGCAAGCGTCCCAACGTTCGCTCTCTGGCATTGTCTCCGCTACTGTGTAGACACCTTTTGTGTTTGTGAAAGCTTGGTAGTTCACAACTTCTCCAGATTTGGTTATGCAGAGCACCGCAACCTCAGCTCCTGTGCACACACAAACAATTGAACACATACATTCAAAACAACTAGAAAATGCATGTGAATGATCCACCAATTGACAAAGATAATCTACTAGGAGAAAGATGATATGCCTTCAGCTTCAAAGTAGTAAACACATAGAACCGAGTTAGCTTCCTAGTGCAAGTATGATACGAGACGTATCACAGTCATTTCCACTACAAATTTCAGCAATTTCCAACTTTGAGATTTCGACAAGACATCTTGGAAAGTAAAGCATAGAATACAAAAGAAAATGCAGCCAAAACAAATACACAATGATGAACACACAAAGTACTAAGTTCAAAAGGACACAAGAGATCATAATCGCCTTTTCTACTTTATTTATGTAATTAAGAAACCCGATATTATAATCCGTCTGATCAAATTCAAACCAATTTGATGTATGAGAAAACCTATAAACAATACAGTAATCCATCAGATCAACACTCTTTCTTCACAACCACTATTAAAGCTGAATACTTTACATTTGCAAATCAGACTTATGTAACACTTAAAACAAGACATGAAGGGCAGAAAAGAGAGACCAACCTTCAAGGACATGATCCTCTGGTCCGATTGAAGAATCGGCACAGACATCGCATACAACTCTGCCGCGAATCTCCCCAGTCCACGCGTCGACACCAGAAGCTTCGAAGATCGCAACCATCACGACCAAACCCATCACGAGTTTACTCATCAGCGAATCCATGAACGCGTGAAGGTCCAATCTTTTTCTTTTTTTTTTTCTCTTCGCGCTTCTCCCTAAGATAAAAGGACACGAGAGAACTCAGAACAAAAACTTGTAACTGAGCAACACACCACCTACTTCAACATTTTGTCGGTTGCTACCAAAACGTCAGCGTTTCTATAAAACTTTTTGGTATCATTTTGATTAAATTGATAGAATAAGGCTACATCTATGATAACTTAAAGAGTATAAGCCCTCTAATGCAATATTCAGAATCGTCTTCTTTGCTGAAATAATCAAATCATTGGAGCAATCAAAACTCTTAACAGTGTATTACAAACGTCTACGTTGACTAGTCGCTGCCTTAATTACTCCGTCACGCTCCTCAAGAAAATCTCAGATTTCAAAACCAATCACAAGACCTATCGCCGAGCTCTAAAAGTTGAGAGATTTTGAATTAAGAAGAACCAGCTTCTGCTCCGCTTTGAATCGGTAAAGTTCTAAACTTTGATGAGATTGTGACCCATCTTGCTCGATTTACTTCTTTCTTGGGCGAATGTGACTAGTCAAGTGTTGGAATCCAAGAAATGTCCTTCTCATGATTGCCCTTTTTTTAAAAAGAAAAAACTTTCAAATCACTTGTCGTTTAGGTTTTGTTTTCCCCTTTCTCCCTCTCTGTGATTACTGTGACTCTCCCTCTTGCTTTAGATTGATTTTGATAGTAAAGTTTGGATTTTTTTTTTTTTTTGTGATTACATTGGATTGCTTCAAGTTCAACCTTCTATCTCGATCAATCTGTTTAAACAACGTAAAGGGATACCAATGATGGGTTACAAGTGCTTATTCAGTTGTGTCTTTGTCTCTGCAGATACTAAATATAGTTTTTGGATGCTTTTCTTCCTATGTTATTAGAATGGCTCTAGGTTTCCATCTTCTGCTGGATTTAAACATTTGATATGGCTTGAGATTTGTATATATATACATGTGGCGTTCTTGAAAGTCTAAAGAGTTTAGTTATGGTGTGCAGTAACCCTATAAGTTTCTTTATCTAGATTGTTCTTGTGAATAGCTTTGCAACATCAACCTGCTCATTGTTCAATTGGTTCTGTTTGTGGAGTTCTAAGTTCCCCATTTTCTGCTTCAAAGCTTGCTAAGTCAGAAACTTGAGCTACTAACTCTTTAAAAACCATTAAAAAATCTGCTAAAGTCTGGTGAAAAGTGGCATGTTTGTTTGATATAATAAGGTTTACTAATTCTTCTAGATTGATGCATTATTTACCTGTTTCAGATTTTGTTTTCAGACCTTTGAAGCAAAAACAAAACTCTAGAAGTTATCCTTTAAGAGAGTCGCAGAGGGAGAAAGAAAACAAACAGAACTCATAATGGCTCAGAAGCTTGAACTGATCAGAGGTGGAGGAGGATCCATCAAAATAGGAGCGACAGGAACTGTAGCAACTCTAATGACACGAGAGCTAGACTCCATGAAACAGCCTTCGCCTCAGACTCCCACAACAAAACCCATTAGAACAACTATCCCTGTCTCTGTAGACTGTGGCACATCTTCTTCCACACCAAGAAGACCAAAAGCACGAAAATCATCAGACGAAGCTAGCAGCAGCAGCAATGCTAGGACACCAAAGGGTCACAGCACCAAAAGCACTCATCAGCCTCCAAATGTTGGCTCTGATAGCGTTAGAACACCAAAGGGTCACAATGCTAAAAGCACTCATCAGCTTCCAATGCTTGGTTCTGATAATGTATCGCTGCAAGGAACTCCAAGAAGGGAGAAGAGAATGAACATTGTGGATATTGTAGACGTGAAATGCGGGAATCCAGATCGAGCTTGGGCTAATCCGATAACCAGTAGACTCAAGAAGCTTGGCTTCTCTAAACTCAATGAGAGCATTGGTTAAAGAAGCTCTCTGCTATGCAAACTTTGCCAGTTTGCCTTATTATATACTCTGGCCCATCCGGTTTGTTTATCTGCCGTATGAACCGGTTTAAACCAAAATGAGAATGTGATAAATTTTCTTCTTTCCGAACCAACAATGTGATTGTAAGCGGAGGTTTTGGTTGTCGTTGCATTCATTTAGATTTTGGCATCTTTCTTTACCCACAATTCAAAAAAAAAAAAAAAAAAAACAGATGCGTTACATCTTTATTCGATATTTCTAAAGATTGTGCGTTTACTTTATGTTGAATATCGATTTGTCAACCCTGGATTGAATGCATATTAGTTTTTTTTTCTTCTTCTAAATAGTAGTGTTAATAAGTGATCTACCTATCATTTATAAAGAAAGGTGTAACGCATGTATGTAGGGTGTGATTGGCTTAGTTGAAGTAGAAGAAAAAGGTGAAAATGGATATACGCACTGAATCCGAGTTTGTTGGTGATAAAAAAAAAATACATGTGTTTTAACTTTTAACGAAGAGTAGATGAAACTGAGCTTTCGCGTTTTGATGACTATGCAGAGAATTATTAGTTTGACAAGTCGAAATCTAGCTACGTAAAAGACATTGGCGTTCTCTTTTGTACTTTCGATTATGATTAGATTTTTCTTCAAACAAAGAAAAACAATAAAATATAGAAGTAACAAAATAGCCAGACACATCATTGAACTTGAAAGTTCGGTAACAAACACCTATCATCGTCAGTTGGGTACCCTCATCAGTTTCATAAGTTGTTCAAGTCTCTTTTGATGGGCATCCACGTGGTCCATCATCAATTGGTTCTGTTTATTTAGTTAAGATTACTTTTCAAATAATTATTTTAAATCTCTTAATGGTATCCAAAACAAAACCTTTGTAATGCAGTTTTTTTTGGCTTTGTAGTCAATTTGGAGTATATTGTTGATATCTCACATCAAAAGTTTATAAAATCAAGACTAAGACTATTATATAAAGAATTGTAGTCAATTTACTTATCACCAATAGTTCTAATTTTGAAAGTTTCTGATAAGATTGAATTTAACATGATATAAAAATCTAGTTTGTTGATCCAAATAAGATGGTCTAGAAAAATATTTATTTCGGGTCGTAAAATAAGTTTCAGTACGAATTGAGCTGATAAGAGCCATCATTTCAAAAATCGTATTAAGATAAAGCTTAAAAAAATCAATACTAATATATAAAATACAAGAATTAGTTTAAAATTGTAAATTCATAACAAATCCGAACTAAATATACTATAGGAATTGACGTATTTGTTGTGATTTTTGTTAAATCTTGTATTATGTGAATACAGTTTATTTTAGTCTCTATTTGAAAACAAAAAAAAAATATTTTAGATAATGTTTAGTATTTAAAATATACAACGATTTCATATTTTAAGATAATTTTAGTATTATTGAAATTATGTGATAACTTATATTTAATAGGTTATTTTATAATTAATTAATTAAAAAAATTAAAGTATATTATAGAATTTTTAGATTAAACTAATCTTATGATTTTAGATAAAACATCATGCATTTTAAAATTAGTTAATTTCTCTGTGATGTTAGACTCCACCAACAAATAAATAACTAGTTTATATCTTCAACCAACTCCAATACAATATAAATATATCCAAAAATTCAAAATTGCTTTTGTATTTATGTTATACTATTTGGAACAAAATTATATAATAACGTGGGTGGTTCTAGTGGTTAGACCATTATCTGTACGATTATAATATATCGAGATATCCATAGGACTCGTGTAGTTTATAAACCTACGCATAAATACTAAAAATTGTAACTTTTTTCTTTGACAAAGTTTCTGATTGAAGATAAAGATTCCATGGCGACAGCGAACACGTTATCCAGATTCTCCTACATTATTCTAAACAAAACTAACGTCTAAGAAAATTATCTAATATCTATGTGTTTACGAAAAACGTCCAAGATACAAAAGCTTTAATATGTCATGGTTTGGAAATACAAATGATTCCCATCCAACTCAACTTTGTTTTGTTGCAGAACGAAAATACACATCGGTAGTTTTAAATGTATCGACGGATAAGAAACATGATAAACACATGAAGTGTTGTTGTAATGGAAGAAGCGAGAGGGACAAGCCAACGAGTACTTATTCCTTTGTGCGTGTGCGTTAATTGCCTCATTAAGTAACTACACATATATGCCACTAATATTACCCATTTATAATCATAATTAGTTAGATTCGTCAATTGATTTTTCAGTCTAGAATTGTCATAGGAATTGACTGATGTCGCAGTATTCACCATTTGTTTATAACCGATATGCATTTAAACATTAATGTTAAACTATTAGAAGTAGTCAGGTAGAGTAGATTAATACATTTTCGTTCATAATAAGTACTAGGATACAATCCGTTTCAACCCATATAATGTTTCTTTTTCTTTTTATTTCTAAAATTGATTACATAAAATGTTTATGGTCTGTTAATTTATTCTATAAAATGTTTGGTTATTTGAGTTTGTGTTGTAAATATGGGTATCGGTCATATCTAATTTTATATGTGGTATATTTCATGGAATATACTGTACATCATTAATTTATAGGTGAGATAACCGTCAAATATTAGAGCATGTATACCTCTATATTTTCTCTAAAATAAAGATTTTTATTATAGATGTGAATTATCTCCAATATATAACTCTATAATAGAGTTCTACAAAGAAATATCACTTTTTGTCTTTAATTTTAAAGGTAAAAATACAATATCTCTATATTTTTTCTATAAATAGATGAGCTATATTATAGATGCAGACATTAGAACAAATCCACTTCTATAATATAGATTTTTTTTCTTTAAAAATATTGAGATAAAAATAGAAGTGGATTTGAGATATTTTTAATAGCCGTGAAAAGTTTAATAAAATAATTCAATTGTTGTTTATTGTTAGGATCTTCTTTCTTAAATTTAATAATTTTGAATCTAAACTAAAAAAATAGAGAAAAACTGAGTTTTATTAAATATTTTACTCCATTCTATTAGGGAAATAGAATCTATATAAAATTAAATATTTTGTAGTAGATTTTACTAAAAATTTAGAAAAATCTGAGTTTATTAAATATTTTACTCTATTGTGTTAGGAAAATCCGAGCTTTATTAAATATTCTACTCTATTCTATTAAATAATTTGGAATATATCCGGAAAATACTTAATATAATTTGTTTTGCAAATACCTTAGCAATTTTTGATGATACTCTTAAACTTATTGCTTTTGAATTTTAGTGTTAATATTTGATTTTCTTTTTAAAATAATAAACGATGCAGTCAAACGTACTTCATCTATTCTAGCTAGTAAAATACCGGATAATTTATTGAATTAAACTTCATCATAAGGAAAAAAAAAACTATGATATGGCATACTAAATAATGTTCTTCGCAAATCCTTAGATGTTAGTATAGCCTATACTTGTAAAGAAAAATGTTTAACGAAATATTTTACAGTCTTACCAAATGGAAAGACATATATTATAAAACTGTGATAAATGATTTGAATTTTTTTTTGATAACCATGGAGATTCTAAAATTTTTCTAGATCTAAATATTAATCACACAAAACCTTGCAGTAAATAACTAATCCATTAATATGGCATGACTACATAATCAAAGTAAATCAAACTCATAGCAGAAGTTCCAGCTGAACCCCTTGACCGTTAATTCAAAGTTTATGTTAAATCGGGAAATAACGTTTCAGTTAGTATCAAAATACTAGTTTTGTTAAAGTATAATTGTTGAGTGACCATAAAATAGGACATTCTGATTGTCTATATATATATATTTAGTTTAATTTGTTAAGTTAGCAATAAAATAGTTTAGCCATAGATTTTTGTATAATAAAATTTTAGAATGATTATATTTTAATGGAGTAGATGATCGAATTATAAATTTTGCAATAAAATATTGTCATATTTTAGATAGTTTGATTATATTGCTGTGACTCCAAATTAGTTTCAATACTGTATACCATGACATCCACATAATTGTAGTAAATTCTTAGCAGATAACCCAATGAAAAAAAGTTGGTAAAACATTGTACAACTTGAAATGTTATGCATGTAAGATTAAACTCTTAACATAATCCTTTTTCAATTAATAAGAATTTGAGAATTAAGAAGAAAAAAAAATAACTGAAGAAACCATTCTAAGATTAAAACAATAATAAAACATAAAGTTATGAATGTGTGTGACATAGATCCAACCAACTGGAACTACATTGATGGTTCATGGTCGACCGCACATATTTATTTACATCATTCTTTAAGAAACTACTACTACCTTTATAAAAAGACAATAAAAAGTGTTGTTTCCTTCAACAAAACGCTTCTCAAGATTCTCGTGCTTTGTGTTTCAAATGGAGTTACTATTTAGAAACAGCTTTATACTATCCAACAGTCAATTGTTACTTAATAAATGGTTTTTTTTTTTGAGAAAGGATAAATGGTTGGTTGGATGTATACGCATATTTGATTACTATTTTCTTTCACGTTAGTCTTAACAAGATTCGTATAATCGTATATTTAAATATGCTTAGCCATTATGTTAATTAATAGATTTATAATTGATTACTATCTCCTTCCTCAGTAAGCTTAATAGAATATCGTATAATGGTGGTGCTGCTACTACATATAAAAATACTTACATATATGAGGAAACACGGTAGGGAAATATTATAAAATAAAAGATAGGTGAATAATGTTCAAATAAAAACAATCTATAGGGAAATACTATCAATAAAAATTAAATTGAGATGAATAATCGAATGTTGACAAAAAAAAAGAAAAAGAAGAAGAAGATGATTAATCAAATGATAACTAGTGAGTAGTGACGCCGTACACTTGGGGTTTACTCCATGGTTCATTAATATGCTCTTCAATTTACCATGTGATCCTTTCATAGCAACATGACAAGAACTAAGAGCCAAAAGGGAATAACACATCCACTAGGGGTCCTCTCGGTATTTCAAGACACAGACCGGTCAACAACCAACCCATATAAACCGATAACCACCAGTTACACCGTAACACCAAATGAAGATAAATTTTAGAAAAAGGGGAAATAAAAAGAAGATGTGAGCTTGTGAACGTCAAAAGCACGTCAACTCTCTTTTTAAATGGCCGAGAAAATCCATGAGATCGCCGGGAAGATGACACCTTTGTGTCGGAAAATCGTTCACGTAAACGTAAAATGGAGAATCATGGAGAAAGTATCGATATTTGGAGACTTCTTTAGGTTTGTATGGAGGAAAATATTATCTTGTTCAAGTATCATCGATAGACCTGTTATCTACCGGCGAGTCGTTCACCGGATTTCTTCCACCACCGGAGAGATCTTCGACGGCGATGATGAAGCAACTGTTTCCGGTAGAGGGTTAAGTTCAGGTTCGGATGCAGATTTGGTTAGCCTCAAGATCAGCTTATTAGGCGATTGTCAAACAGGGAAGACTACTTTTGTAGTAAGTATGAAACTTGTGTTAGAGTTCATAGTATTACCATTTTATTATATTTCTTGATTAGTTCTTATATGATATATTTTCTTTCTAAGATAAAATATGTTGGAGATGAGAATCAAGGGTTCCTGGAGATGGCTGGATTAAATTTGATGGACAAAACGTTTTATGTTCAAGGAGTTACGATTTCTTTCAGCATTTGGGATGTAGGAGGTGAGTCAAATTAATATTAATTAATCAAATAAAACAATGGAGTTTATTTAGATTGGTGATTAGTGTACCGATTGCTAATTATGATATTGTAGGTGATGAAAAGAGCTCTAAAGATCATATACCTATTGCTTGTAAAGATTCTGTAGCAATCTTGTTCATGTTTGATCTAACCAGTCGATCTACTCTTAACAGGTTTGTAATATTTTTCTTTCTATCATACACTATTGTTTTGTTAATGTTTTGATTTCGCTATAGACTCAGAATAGTCTTGATTTTTTTTGGCAGTGTCTTTGGGTGGTATAGCCAGGCAAGAAAATGGAATACGGTACGTTTTATATCGTAGACTATATATTAATAAAAATCACATCAATGATTTTTGTGGATTAGATCATTGGTCAATTTGGTCTAAATCTATTTCTGTTTTTGACTGATTGTATTTCTAGTCTAGCTGTTTAATTAAGAAAGTGAGGAAACCAAATTCAAATTGAATTGTACCTAATGGAGGATTTCTTTTTTTCTTTTTCACTTTTTATACTTGGATGGTTTTCAAAAGTATCAATTCTTTTTTTTTTTTTGGATTCAGACAATTTGGTTCGACTTTTTGGTTTAATTTCGGTTAAACCGTGCTTAATACTTTATTCAAAGAGTATATTATAAAAATTTGGAATCTGATTCCAAGAAACTCCTTTTCTTAAATTCGATGAAAATATTGTATTTATCTTTTATCAGACGGCTATTCCGATTCTAATAGGAACAAAATTTGATGATTTCGTTCGGCTCCCACCCAATCTACAATGGACTATTGTCACTCAGGTAACCAATCATATAACTTAATCATAGATATAATCACTTAAGATACTTTTCCTTATATTTTACGTTTCCATGATTATGTCAAGTTGTCAATAATTTGATTTTTGGTGACAAGCTGTATATACAAAGAGGTGATGTTGCTTTTATTTGATTGTATGAATATTTACTAGGCGAGAGCGTATGCGAAGGTGATGAAGGCGTCATTGTTCTTTTCAAGTGCGACACACAACATAAATGTGAACAAAATCTTCAAATTCATTTTGGCTAAGCTTTTTAATTTGCCTTGGAAGATCGACAGAAATTTAACCTTAGGTGAACCCATTATCGACTACGATTCCTAAAATAGTGTTTTTTTTTTTCATTTGTAACGTCTGTACATAAATTTCTGAAAAGAGTTGAAAATAGTCGATAAAGAGAAATAGTTGAAAGAAAAATACCATTAGTTTTGTGCCTTTTAGATATTGTCGTTTTTCTTTTTTCATAATGAAACTGATTTTTAAGAAGATACCTGATCAAATTACATTACAAATACATCAAATTAATACTTGTATGTCATTAGGCACACTGATGAGACACGACTAAAAGAAGATAAAAGAGTCAAAACTGATTTGTGTAGCATAAATCTGAAGCTTGCTCACTAGTATACAAACTCTCATGCATAGATACAAGATGTGGAAGTGTACATAGAGAATATATGCAGAGAGACACATGAAATATGCCAAAAAGATTCTAAGCTAAGCAAATACAAGAATGATTTTGTAACTTCTAACACTAAATACAAGGTCAAAACAAAAACAAACACGTAAAGAAAAAGAACTAAAGAGTACTAATGTCAAACTAAAGACGCACAAGAATAAACCAAAGAAGAAAACGGTTATCACGAATGCAACATACTTAAAATAGACTAAGATACAAAGATGATGAATATGGATAATGTGCAAGGCAATAATATAATTTGATTGCTTAATGATGGTAAGACTTTCAATCAACTCTTTTTCCAATAAATGGGTAAACAAGAGACTAACTTACTATCACGAAACTAATCTTTTCATAATTGATGGTGAGGCATGCATTCAGAATGTAATGATGTAAAATAATCTCTTTTACAATTATTAAATTTTGTGATATATTAGATTTGAAATGTAGATGTCAATCAATTCTCGCATATATCCTCATTTTTTAGAATTTAGTATCAAAAGATTCAAATATAGGCAGGAGATAGCAAAATGTTGAATACCCTAAAATTGTCAAAAAGTGAGCTTGTGAATCAGATGTAATAAATAACTATTTGTATGTATATCTATGCAAGATAGCAAAAAAATTCATATGCAATAAATATTTATTTTGACACAATAAACAAGATATATACATAAGTTGGAAATAAAATATTTTATCTTGACACATCAACATTCCAACTATTTACATATTAATTTTTTAACAAAATATTTAATCGTACTAGGTGATTTTCCCGTGCTCATGCACGGGTATAAATATTTATAAAGTAAATATATATTATAATAATTTATTGCTATTTAATTTTGATTTTAAATTAATTTATAACTTTTATGCATAATATATATTAATAATATTATATTACTTTAATTAGATATATGATTTTAGATATGTTAGATTAGATCTAGTCGATTTAACTATCATTTGGGTATATTGGATTGCATCTATTTATCTGAATTCAACTATAAAATTTTTTTATTCTAAATCTATTAATTTTGATTAATTTTCTTATTTGTATTTAAGTTGGTTGTTTTCTTAGATATGTAAATATATATTAGAAATATTATGTATAACTTAAGATATATTGTGCTTAGAATGAAATAAAAAAATAAACTAAAATGTTTGATTCCAAATTACGTAAATTAGTATAATGATATTATTCTAAAGTCTCAGTATTACTAATTATAAACTATTTTTAGTCAACTAAACATATATTCGTTTATGTTACTTAATTATTTTATGTAATCATCTAAAACAATAGATAGATATATAGAAAATATCTCTATTACTTTGAAAATATATTATTGTACTGTTTAAAATTGTGTTTTATAAGAATATTATTTCTTTTTATAATATCAAGATTATCTGTGAAAATATAATTATAAAGAATATATTTTATTAGTATATTTTATGTTATCAAAATTGTTTATTAAAAATGGAATATTACTATTTTGTGAATTTTCCTTTTTAATGAAATATTATTATTTATACATATAATTTCGTCTTTAAATTTGTTTTTTTAACTTTATAAACGTTTCCTTTAAAAAAATAACATTTCAATAATACTAATTATAAACTATTTTTAGTCAACTAAACATATATCAGTTTATGTTACTTAATTATTTTATGTAATCATCTAAAACAATAGATAGATACATAAAAAATATTTCTATTACTTTGAAATCATATTGTTGTACTGTTTAAAATTGTGTTTTATAATAATATTATTTCTTTTTATAATATCAAGATTATCTGTGAAAATATAATTATAAAGAATGTATTTTATTAGTATATTTTATGTTATCAATTTTTTTTAAATGAAATATTACTATTTTGTGAACTTTCTTTTTTTAATGAAATCTTATTATTTATACATCTAATTTCGTTTTAAAATTCGTTTTTTAACTTTATAAACGTTTTCTTTTTTATTATATATGTTATTCGGAAAATTTTATAAAGGAAAATAAATAAAAATTCAATAATAGTATTTAAATATAATATTTTTAATTCATTAAGGGTATCAATGTAAACAACCATCGTGAGAGTTGACGTGAGCGCGACACATAGGAAACTGACTTCTCAAATAATATTATAGAGATATGTGGTTTTTACAATAGTCTTTTTTCAAAAGGTGGTGAAGAAAGTGTATACACTGATGAAATGACCGGTTTTCATTTTTCATATGAATAAACTTAGGCATTGCAAAGAATTCTTTCTTAACTTTACAATCCAACATATACAAACACAATAGTGGATAAATTATGAGAAACATTACATAAACGATATTATAATCGAAAATTCTACCTGCATTATGAAGATTCAGGTCTGTTTGCATCACACTGAGCCGTCCTATGAGATCTATTCCTGATGGTACTCCCTGCATCATGCTGAAAATCTCTTATAAGTCTGTTCTCCAATATTCTGCATAATTCGCACTACGGGAATTGAAACTCAGATCTCTTGGTGTAAAATCATTAATAAACCATTGGTCAAATCACTTGATCAAGGAGGCTTCCACAGTTCTATATAAGCTATGTCTTATATTGATTATATTTCAGCGATTTAATTTTATGAATTGGATTCTAATTTGAATTCGTCTAATAATTTATTGTTTAAAAATTGTGTTTGTTCGTGAAATATTGAAATTATCGTTTCATCTCCCAACATGTTGTTTAAATAAGATTTCTCAATTTCATCTTATAGCACTGTGCAGTCCATAACATGCCTCTCTTGATAACCATAACATGCCTATCAAAAAGAAGAAGACTACATAGCATGCTATTTTTTCTGACTATACATAGCAATATGCTATTCTGTACTCTTAGTAATCACATTTATCTAACCTAAATCCAAAACCTTAAGATTGACCAGCCATAATCATCCATAACATGTCTCTTGTACCTTTAAATTGAAAACAATACTCTTTGTCGTGGAGAACCATCAGCTACTAGGTTTCCAGAGAAGCGTCACTAATATTTCTGACGAGTCCAACCTTATTGCAACCAAATTTGAGCATCCATGGTTCTATAATTCAAATCAGACTTCGTATTATCAATTTATTACCGTGTGAACTTTCTTAACGTCTCTCTTCCCCTCCCTCATGTATAATGATTACTTCGTGGAATCTGAATTCCGATTTGAGTTATGTTCATTTTATTCAATAACCGTCAACTTTTATTTTGATAATAAATCATCCAGTCGCTGCATGGTGCATCTACATAACAAGAGAGGTCTACCTGAGCATATGATAGCAACTTACATCGAAACTCTATACATATTTCGAAGAAGAAAACAAGAGAGCTCTACCTGACCATCCGATAGAAACGAACTCTGATTTTAACTTAGGTTACTCAGCACGAATATTTTGTGAGACTGTTTTCCCTATGGATTCATTTTAAGGTTTATCGTGTAACATTGTGGTTGTAACTTATAAATTTATAGGATAGGAAGTGAGGGTGTGAGACATATTATCAGCTGATATGTCAGATAACACGCTTCCTTATACTGAGTGATAGATTCTTGTGAATGTATGTGGCTATTTTCAGACCTGCTATTGCTAACTCTCTTCAACTTTGCTTTTATCCAAGCTTGAATGAGCAGTTTATATGTCAAATAATACAATTCCTTGTATTTAGTGATAGATTCTTGAAGTTGTGTTGCCGTCAATGCCATCTCCCTTGCTCCTCTTATCATAAACTTCAGGAATATCCACCTTACTTTAACATAAACTTTGTAACATTTACTATATTTAATCAGAATAAGATATATTTATATGTTCTTTTATTGCGTTTGTACTACTGCTAAACTCAAATACAAATGTAATATAATTGTATATGTTTCTATAGTCATTCAGCACTAGAGTGAATATATATAGTTTTAAGTATTTAGAACCACACCAGGTTAAAAACAAGCTTCAACTCATGCGAGAAAGGAAATTGAACTCAGCTATGAGGTAATATATATATGGGATTAGATTCAGTGAAGCTGGAAGCAATATATGTGATGTTTATGTTGGAAAGCAATACAATGTTTGGTTTACATTTGGAGGATCTTTGGCTATGACATACCAATGTGTGTAGGTTTGGATATTGATAGAGACAACATGGAAAATCAGGTTTTTTCTTATAAGACATGCTTAGATTAATTCATGCCAGCTTGAGGACAAGCTGAATCTCATAGGAGAAAGGTAAATGATTAGGCGTTTGGACTATAAGTACGTGAAGAGCCTTTTGGATCTGAAGCTATAGGAAACCCTAAATTATTTAATAAGAGAGATAAGATACATCAATTCATAATACTGAAAAAATAAGATATATTCTCACCGCAAACGATGCAAGTCAAAAGATGCCAAAATGAGATTTGGAGAAAATTCAGCTTATGAACAAGAAACATGTACATGTATCAATTTTTAACTAATCGAAAAATTCTCCAAAAACAAAAGAGAAAAAGAAAGTGACGGGATTTGATTAGATATTGTAAATGAAGTTTTGTAAATACATGCTCATAGTACGCACTGCTCGTGTTAAACAAAACCAAAAGCGAATTCAAACTAAAAATGAAATGAACAAGAAAAACATTAACTAAATCTTTAATTTATATGTTACTCCACACATTTATTATTATCTTTGGTCCACAGAGATGACCAAGTCCTCATTTTTCAGAGTTTTTTTATTCATAAAACAAACACATTGAAACAAACATAAAAGGATTCAGACATGCACATCCATTGTTAAAGTTGATAAAACAAAAACATCACTGGAAATGATTAACATCATCAATTATCTCAAGATAGAGATACATCCACCGCTTGGAGAGAATGCTCGTCTTAACACAATCCACAAAAGGTAAAAGGGAAATGATCTTGATTAGAACCTCATCAGGCAGACTCGACAATGTGATTGGCTGAGCACTCGAATCCATTGTTGTAAGAGAAATGTAGAGACTTCGAAACAAGAGATGTATCTGCAATATGAGATCTCAAATGACTTAGATGTCAAAGAAAGTATTTCTCTCATATATATATATACCTAATTCATTGTAGGTTTTGGTCAAATAAGGAGTGTATCCATAGTCCATGATAAATCTTCTATAACAATGACAGTCTTATTGAAATAATATGATTCCATATAAACATCATCAACTTGTACAGTGTAAATCAAAATTATAAAACTTCCTTACAGATACTTAGAAAGTCAATCAAAAGATGACTCTTCGTATATTTGCAGGATGCAAACTAATAGTTTATTTTCATAAATTGACAAAATATATCATATCTAAATTTTTATTTTTGAGGTTTCTGAAAAGATATTTATATTAAAACAAATGATTTACGTTAAGAGGCATACTTATCTCTGAATTAATCGTAAATAAAAAAATCTATCCGTAAATGATCTCACATAACCATACATTCCGAGTAACTATAATGGACACACCAATAATAGAGGGATGAGAGTTTTGGATTGAAACAATATTGTATCGACTATCATAAGAATGAATGAATACACATATATAATCACAATCTCTTTGATCATGGGGATCTTCTAATAGTTTTATAGCCAATTCAAACTCAGAAAATAATAATTTTATTTTCTTCGATAAAGAATATCTAGAAAATCTATTTTTTTACTTTTGAGTTTTGAACAAAGAGTTACATTAAAATATCGGCTTTAGGTTAATTAAGAGGCTTACTTATCCCCTAATTATATCTTTATCATCCTGTCGAACAAATATATTCAGTTCTAACACTGTAAACCCTTTCATTTAACCAAAGTTAGCAAACAGCCTAAGTAACTAAAATAGCTAATGATAGATGATGAGAGTTTAGTACTACTATATTTTTTTTAGATATTATGTGATTATTAAAAAATTATATAAAACTAATATGAAAATGAATAAAAACAATTTCTTTAAAATATATGGAAATTTGAGGATTAAAAGACACATCTTTAGATATTTTGACAATCTCTTCAAACCAAAGAAATTTTTCATGTATATATATATTGCCAAATATATTTTATGAACTTTGAACAATAAATCTCTCTCATTCCTAATCTATTTGTAACTATTGTGATTTTTTGTGTTATTATTTTGGTTGTGATATAGAATTATTCACAATTCCTTCTATAGAAAGAATAATGATTACAATGATTAACACCAAACATTGCAATGGTTATCTAATGGTTGCAATGGTTAACATCAAAAGTTGAACAAGTTCATCAAAAAAATATTACAATCACTAAATGCTATAACACTAAAGACTAACATTACGAACAATTATAATGGTTAATTACCAAATATTACGATGTTTCATCACCAAAAGTGGCAATCACCAACATATAACAATGTTTTTTTTACTGAATACTTCAATGATTTGTTCTTCTCCAAAGGAGATATCGGTTACAAAGAAGATTACATAAGGAACAATTTAGTAACAAAAAACATATGAGGAAGATGGACCTCTAAACACATGTGAAGCAAAACCTTGAGAATGTAAAATGTAACTGATAAGAGAAAGGATTGTCGGGTGGAGATTTGACACTGCGGTATCAATGCTGAATGAGGTACGATTCCGATATCGAGGTCTGTCTGGATCTTGAGGCACTCCTATCAAGGTTTGCCATTTTTTCCCAAAGCAGTAATTGTATATCTCTGATAATCACATGGGCAGGATTTAACTGACCTGAGTGTAATCGAGAATTGTGCTCTCTCTAAAGATAATATTGAGTAGCTTGAAAGATGAGAAGACAGACTGCTTTGAGATTTGCTATGGAAGAGAATTGGACTACCCAAGTTATTATATCAGCCAAGGAATGGGGCGGAGACAGCGATTGATGATGAAAAAAGGATGACCATACGTCAGCCGAGTAAGGAAAAGAGTAGAAAATATGATTGATAGTCTCAGCGGCATTATTGCACAACAAGCATTCCGGCGGTACATCAAGCCCCCAGCTATGCAACCTGTCCCTTGTAGTTAGTCTTTATCTTTGTATGACCCAGCTAATGAAAGAATGCTTTGGTACCCTTTGTTTGAACCACACTACGGAATGCCAAGAGACCAAAGGAGGAGGAGGATGCAAGGCAGCCAAAGGTTTTGAGGTTAAGAAATTTTCGGGGTATCTTCAATACCATTCTGCCATAAGAACTCATCTGGTAAGGTGTTGAGAGGAGGAGGATCGAAAGATAAGATGGTCCGGAGAAGACGAGCTATAGGATGCCTCCCACGGGGCAATAACCAGACTTCATTAGACGAAGCTTCAGCCACCGTTGCATTGATTTTTATTCCTGTGACCATCGGTCCAATAGAGCCAGAACGCTGTATCAGAGGGCCCTCAAAAATCCAATTATCAAACCAAAACAATGCTTGTTCCCCTGATTGAATATTACAGTGAATATGTGGGCGAGCAATCTCTCTCAGTTTGATAAGTCTTTTCTAAATCCAGCTTCCAATTGATTGCAGATCAACATATACAATGTTTCATTTAATCAGTTGTAACTGTTCATATAAGATAATAGTAATAGTTCTTTTAAACGGTTTCAAAAATTTGTTTAAGCCTCCAACGATCCTCCTTTGTGATATTATGTTTGTGTAGTTAGAGATGCAGTTAATAGATAGTACATATATAAACTAATGCATGAATGAAAATATACATATATAAAAATTATTTATTGTTGATTTACCTTTTTTAAGACTTATTTATTATCTTTATGTTGAAAAGTAATTAAATAAAATTATTAATTGAATTGTATATATACTATGTTGCACCTATTAAGATTCCATATTTTCCAGGAGTTAAAGAGCTTCCTTTATGCTTTGAACATTGGAAATTATCATACTAAATAATCAGGAGATTCAGGTGCGTCTTAAAGCTCTTCTGCTCCCTATCATCGGATCCAAGATTCGCAAAGAGCCACCTATATCTAAACATTCGAAACAATTCCCATTCACCAGAAACTCCTCATCTCTTCACATAATCTTACTCATTAGACTTGGATTCCATCAGTGACTGATATTTGGTAGCTAAAGAGCTTAACTATCCTCTTAAAGAAGATACGATTAAGTTCGGTGAGATGATTAAGTGTTATGTGGGAGAGAATCTGTAAGATGATCGTTGTGTGATGCATAAACTCAATCATGAACCGTATCGAAGAAACTGGATTGAGATCATTGGATCTTTGCACGGTTTAGTGTGTATCTCTCCATGCAAAGGAGCTGTGTTCTTGTATAATCCAACCACCAGAGAATCAAAGAGATTTCCTGAGAAGATCACGGAGAAGAGTTCCAAACTCAGGGATTTGAATTCGATGATCTAACTGATGATTAGAAAGTAGTGAAGCTTGTTGTTGATGGTGACCATGTTCTCAACGCTAGTGTTTATTTGTTGAATTCAGACTCGTTAAGATGGATCCGTGATTTGAGTTATGAACATAAGGATAATTACAACTCTGCTGTGAGTCTCAAAGGTGTGGTCCATTGAGTGTTCACTAACCATAAGCAGAGAGTGGTCTTACCACTTGGTGTTAAAACAGAGGAGGTTCGAGAGATGTTATTGCCAAGCTGAGGATTGTTCTCATAGTTATAGAAAATTTCTCGTTTGGGATCTCAGTGGGCGTCTCTGTGTGGTCAATAGTTGGTACGAGGTGCATGATGATGTTTGGGTGATGAATGAGTATGGTGTAGTTAGTTCATGGAGTAGAATCAGGATCAGTTTTTTGTTTAGGTCGATGAAACCATTGGGTTCGAGTAAGAACACTGAGAAGATTCTTTTGGAGCTTGATGGAGCCTTTTTTGAGACCCATGCATCAAGGTACCTGGGGATTCGTGGTGTAAAGCTCGGTGATGGGTTTGAGGCTGATACATACGTAGAGAGTCTCATATCTCCTAACTCGTATGGGGCTGAGAACTGAAGAAACACTTAATAATTTACAAGTTATAATTGTCTATGTTATATCTATGAACAAAACCATTTCTATAAAACAAAGCAATGTCTGTGCTTTGAAACATTCGTCCCCTGAAGCTAATATGATTAGTGAGAAGAGAAAGAACTTAATGATGATAATACAATCCATTACATCCCTCTAAAATATCTGAATCTTTCAAAAACTCTAATTTATGGAAACAACATAAACAAAACAACAAAAGAAGAGACAAGTTGTTGTTCAAACCCACCAATTCATCATCATCTGTACAGTGTGAAACTTAGGATACTCTCTGTGATCTTTAACAATCTTTTGCTGTTTATAATATTTAGTGGATCATTGAATTTTGCAGACAAAATTTTTTCGGTTACTGCAGAATTAAAACAATCATGAAGTAGCATCCAAAGTAACTTATTACTGCTACTTTCAATATTGTGGCCACCAACCACACTGCTCAATTTTGATAGAATTATAATATATTTTGGCTTAGCAAATTACGAATGATCATTTTAATGGAGCTCTAACAATTTTTGATCACGTTTCCACATGTTTCATAACTCATCAATGATTTATAGGTTTTACAATTCTTATTGTGATAAAACTGTCATATGTGATGTGCAATTGCTTGAAGCTTGAAAATTAGCAGAATATTGTAAGGAGTTTTGTTTAACATTTCAAAAGCGTTGTTTACTAACTTGCAAGGAGTGTTATTAAATGACATTATAAAGAGTGTTGTTCAATAACATTTCAACTAACACTGATGAAAATATTCTCTTAACACTCATGCAAATATTCTACTAATAAATCATAAATCACCATATATATATATATATTACTCACACACTTACCTCCATATCCATTCCAAAAACATCTTAAAAGCAACATCACCTTTTTATTCCTCAATTTCCCTTCCAAAAACTTCTGCCATTGTTCCTTATATTTCGATACGGGTTTACAGTTAACATGGATGCTTCCCAAGCCTCATCCTCGATCACTTACAAAAACTCTCAAGGTTCAGTTTTTTAAAAAAAATTTGTAGCGGTCCCAGAAATAGTCCATGTAAATACAAAATACAAACTCGGAGACGAAGCATTCTATCAAGGTATCCTTGGCCAAGAAACATTTACATCTTGTTTATATAATGCATACTTTTTTGCTTATTTCTACATGCTTTCAAAGTAAGGAAGGCATCCTCTTTTAAAGCTAAAAAATGCTTCCCCTAATTAGTTTCATTAAAGTTATTTATGCAAATTAAATTTGTTTTACCAAAGAGTTAAGTATGGACAACTCATCCATACCTAATACTAGGCTGCTCTTCCCCAGTTAAACCCATGCCCTTGGTTTCTTCTCCAACCACAAAATATACATTTTATATCGTGTCAATCCCATATACCATGTTATATATGTAAATGTTTCTTGATCAAACATTATATATTTGGTCATGAAAAATTACATATAGCATATATATAGATATTTTTCACGATAAAAACGTATATCTTGGCGTTGGATAATAAACTAAGATCGGGTTTCAAGTGAGGACAGGAAGCATAGGATTAGGTGTGTGAGAGCTGTACATATTTAACTGTTTTGGTGCAATTATTTTACCTACATAGAGAATTTTACTGAAACGAACAAGATAAATTATGAGAGGATGCATTCCTTACTGGAAAGCAGGTACCAATAAGTACAAAGAGTCAACATTATAAAATCAATATGACTTCAATAACCATCAGTGGAGAAAATATAGGTTTACAAAATGTTTTGTCCAAGTCCATTACAATATTGGACGCATGAACTTCTAGTTTGGTCTCAAGGGCATTCAGTGTTGTCTTAAGAGAGATCAACAAGAAATTTGAAGATAAAGAAAACTTGTTTTATATCCATATCATCAAATTTATTCTCAGGATGGGATGATACTGAAACACGTGGATATAGAACTTAGCCTCAGATTTGAAAATGTAACAATTGATTTTTTTATGAAGAAGCTATTCATCTACTTAGATGAAGATATGTTTTCTAAACGTGAACGAATTAATCGTCGGAGCAAACTTAATCGGGATTCCCGCATTTCAGTGAAACAACATTGCAACTGACGTACCCAGCCAAAAGATGCATGTCAAAGCGATAAACTATGACATGCTTTTTGAAGGATATAAGGACGAGCTAACCATCATAATCCATAAATTTGAGTTTAAATTCATTGATGTTCTCTGGTGTTTCCAAATTCAGAGGTGAAACTATATTTTTATAAAGGCTACATTTCTTATGTTTTTTTTCTTCTTATTATTATCATCTATTGTTTTTTTCTTAGACAAAGATTATTATCATCTATTTTAATCATTCCTTAAAGTGAAATACAACCATTAGTTAACTGTTTCACCCATTGTGTGAATAATTTTTGAAGGTATAAATTGCAACATATGCTTTGTGGTAAAATAAATTAAAAAAAAAAACTGAAAATGAGTTTTTGAAAAGTTATTTCTTGCATAGAAAGAAACAATGTAAAGGGAAAAAAACTAGAGTTGGCGCCAAAGAACTATATTTAGCAAATCTAATTATTGAGAAATTGAGGAATCATAGAAGGGCAATTGATGTCAAAGAACTAACAGTGGCATATTGTTACAAAATAATAAAGTAATTAAGAAATTGAATAAGTATAGATAGACTCTGATCTCGTGGAGCTGATGAAATTGACTGCTAATTTGAGAATTCAGCTCCCAATATTTGTTACTGGAGGTTTTGGGTGGAAGATGTGTGAATGATGTAGATAGATATTTGAAAATATTTCAAATATCTTATTATTTATTTTATTAATTATTTTAGATAATTACCTTTATCGTTTTAGGAGTTTTTAATGGTTTTCCTATTTTACTTAAGATTAGGGTTTTCCGTGATTTAGAGATTTATTATAAATAGGCATTCAAGCCTAAAGTTGTATTCAGACTTTGATAATTGATAAACTAGCTTTTGCTTTATACCTTGAAAGAGATTTGATTCAATTCATCTTCTTTGAGAAGCCTTATTTCGATTCGATTAAATTCATCAAACAGGAAGTTGGTCTCAAGACGCTATCGAAAGAAACTCTTGATTGATCCAAGAACAGGTCTCTAGAACCCTAAAAGTTCTTTGATCGACCGTTCACCCCATTTGTCCGCTGCATCAGACGGTGAGGTTTGGAAATGAGAATTTGGACGGATTAGTTATAGACAAAAAAATAATAGACGTACGAGTTGTGAAGAAAACAAGAACATGTTTTTGATATTTGATTATATACCAATACATTATCCACATCCATAATAACACTTTGTCACATTTAAATGGATTAATCAAAATAAGTGATACATTGTATTTATAGTTATATGAAAAATGGACAAACGATACGTGGATAAAAGGTTAGTGGGTAATGAGTGAGTGGATAATCGATTCATAGATAGAGGGGGCTTCACCACATAAATTGTCGATACCCATATATCGCTTGCATTTAACTGAATATCGATCTCATAAAAACATATGAAATTAATTGCTGATTTGGGAATTTAATCCCATTAAAACTGTTGACAGAAAAGAGTCGAACAAGAAAGCTATGAATAAGAGAATTATGGTTGATGTATTATGAAATGTTGAGGTTTGGAGAATGAAAAAATGTATTTCTAATTATTATATTATTTCAAAATCAAATAAAGTTGATCTTTTAATGTTATATAAATTGTATTTCAAAATATTCGATAGAATAGTCAAACTATTTGTCTATTCGATAGAATAGTCAAACTATTTGTCTATTCTATGTTATATTGAGAAAATTTTCAAAATTTCTTGAGTTGACAAACTATTCTTTTCTTTGAAAATACTAAAATACTAGTTATCTTCCATACATTTCTTGTCTTACTTATTAGTTAGAACAAAACATTTGATATTTTAACATTAATTTTTATAAGAAAACATTTTTATAAGATTCAGATTTTTGGTGAATAATGCATAATTTCTTGTTGTTGAAATTTGGCTTATATATATATATATATATATATATATATATATATATATATATATATATATATATATATATTTGTGTGTGTGTGCGTTGGATTTGAAAATTAAGTGAAAAATAAAATATAAAATGTTTTGATTTTTTTTGAAAACATAAAGTGAAGAAGAAAAGGTAATTGTTATTTTTTTAGCCAAGACATGAAAACTAGTTGACTTAGTTGGATTTGAGAAAATTGGATGGTAGTTGTATAAAGCAAAATGTGTCACATAGTTAAATGTGTCTAGTTTTCATTACATCTATCATAGCTCACTTAACCATACTTTACCACTTACCACTTACATTCTCATCTTACTTATAACAACTTATATATGAGATCATAATACTATTTCTAGTTACATGTCTTGCATAACATTTAATAGTTTTTCAAATATTTATCTTCGATCAAAAGACTATTTTTATTTACATGCTTGGCATATCGTTTAAGCAAAGTTTTTCAAACTTTCATCTTTGCTGGTAAGTTTTCTAAATTTAATATTGGACGCATTATTTTTATGCTGTACTATCTTATATAAACTTACTAATTGAATTGTATTTATACTCTGTTGTAGCCATTAAGGTTTCATATGTCCCTAGTAATTAAAAAGTCTTATTTTATGTTTCTTATAGTTGAAATTATCGAGATCTGTTATGGAAATTAAGCCTTACAATTATTTTGCTGGTTGAGTGTCTCTTTGTTATAAGAGATCCGTGTGTATTTGAAATTTTTTTTTGTGCAACCATTGTACTTGATTTCTATCATTTTTATGTTACAATTTTTTTTTTGATCTTCAAAACCTTTTACATTCAACAAATATCTATTTAGGGAATGTAATAAGTATTTCAATTTTCTTTTTACTTTTTTTTTTCTGTTCAAAAGAGAGCAACTGATAATGAATTCTAGGTATATATATATATATATGTATATATGCGGGTGGTGATAACATGTCAAACAATGCTTCTTGAGAAACAATACTTCTTGAAATGGTTTCATTGATTTTTTTTTAAAACTTATTTATGACTTTTGAGTCCAATATAAACACCAACATTCGATGAAAATGTAGATATTCTTTGAAGGTGTAGACACCATCAAGATGGCTGGTGGAAGATATGCAAAACTTGTTCTCAATTGGACAGTACCTTTGATGAAAGCACCTTGACAATCATTCTAAATCCAAAACACGGCAGTTCTCTTATCTTTGCAATTGAGGTGTTTGAAGTGATAAAGAGAAAATTTAAAATTTCCAAAGATGAAGGTACACTCAAAGCTTGGTTTTTAGTTTATGTTTTTTTTTTGTCATTTAGTCTGCATCGTATTTTCATGTTTCAACCAATGTGTTACAAGAACTAATAAATTAAGCTTTAGGGGTTCCTTCTCACAATTGGCTCATAAACGAAAGATTTCGTAAAACAATTTGATACATGCCTCCAAGTATTCCACACGGCGGGATTCTCGAATGGTCGGCTTATCCAAAAGCTCCATTGCAGCTCTTTGGATATTTACATACTCTTTAGTGTCACCGTTTTACGATCAGAAAAGACTTCATATGTTGAACTAGTTATTTTCTTGTAACGCTTTCCAGCTTCTCGAGTAAGTTTCTGACAGTCTCGACACAACCATACCATATCACGAGACTGATCCTTGTTTAGTTTCACCGTGAAATATTTTTTTGTAGAATGGTGGTATTACTCGGTGACGATTAAACTCAATCTCTTCTTTGCTGCAACTGACACACTCATCCTTCTTCTTCTCAACTTTTTCGGGACTACCCATGGTTTCAATCTTCAACTGTAAATCACATTCTCCATGAATTTGAATTTCTTCTGCAAGCCCCAAGTTCAGATACCATTGTCCTTTTCATGTTTACAACAAAACTTCAACATTCCGTCACTCCCTTGCACAGAAAATTTAGACTTGCGTATCGGTATCGGCAATGCCTTTGGAGTTTTTATCCACTTTTCATGAGAGCGAAAAAAGATTAGTCTTAAAATTTCCCAGAAGGGAACGATTCAACATATTAATCCGGCAAGTTCTATTCATAACACTTTTCGAGAATAAGTGGAAAAATTGTGTCAAGAGCTACTGACTTTTCACTCATGATCCGCTTGAAGTAATGGTCCCGTGACACCAAAAAATAGCCGACGCGATATCAATCTCCCCCCCCCCCCTCCTTTGTTGATCCGCGTCATCAGTTGCTTTATCTACCACAGGGTGGTTGGGTCTATCTGAGCAAGTTCAAGAATAGCCTCATCTGATAACACAAATATCCTGCTTTCATCATGGATCCGGGCATGAGAAAGGATACAAATTTTCTGAATGGCGTGCGTAAAGTACAAAATGTATATACGAAATTCTGAATTGAAATAATAGTAAAACAAGAAAACTAACCATCATATATCTCCATGAGCAAAGTTTCCAAACAAGTTCACGACAATACGGTTGTTGCCAATTAACTAATTTGAAATCTTCCTGTCCTTTGGTGTATAGTGTTAAACACATTTTGTTGGACAGCCAACTAGTCTCGTCATACTTTTTATCTTTTTTGAGCTCGGCAGTCAAAATATCTGCGATCGGAAGCAAATAATGTGTTGCACATATCACAACATAATTTGTGAGAGTGGTCGTTCTTTTCTGTCTTGAAACTGCAGTGAAAAGTTTTTAGCATAAATCAAAAAGAAGAGACCGAACAAAAAAACACACAAAAAGGATTATATTATGTATTTTTGTTAAATTATTTTATTTTTAAGGAATAACAACTAACAAGGAATGCAGAGAGGCGAGGCGACGAGAGGGTGCTAGGGCTCCGATGGTGTTGAGTGGCTGGGATCCGGGTAAACACGAGGAAGGAAGATTTCGATCGGATTGTGGATTTGATTTCAAAATCCAGAGGACATGGGTTCGCGAGGGATTAAGGGAAAAAAGAGATTGGAGAGGATCTACTGGATTTGGATCATGGATCTTCAGGCGGAATAGGAAACAAGCGGATCAACAGGATGACATCAGAGGCATGCGATACACTCTCATCAAAATGAGATCGCATGTTGTCAATTTGGAGATATGGAATATACAGATCCGATTCCATCACATTGAAATTAGGAAAACAAGGTATTTGATGCGGATTTGTTATGATTGTTTGGAAAGGGAGGATCCGATAATGAGATTTTATTCAATGATATCAAGAACTAATTTTTGGGGATCTTGGATTGATTGTCTTTTGATTTGGAAAAGGGCTCTGGGTATTTGGGATGCCGATATAAGGAGTCGGAAGTTTTGTTCTCTCACCATTACAACATTTCCTTTATCCTCTCACATATTCTTTAATCTGGTATTGGTTGTGGTTCTGGTTAAAATGTCTCAGGGACAACTCGTGAACAATGGTGGTGGCTTGAAGAATGGTGATGGAAATAGGAAACGGTTGAAGATATCGGTGGCGCACTTTGACAACTCTGATTTAATCAAGAGTTACTCAAGGACCCTTATAGGTAGGTGTATGAACCCGGATGAGCAAAAGGTTTCATCCTTGTTGATTATGTTACCAAAGATTTGGCACTTGGAGGAGAAGGTTGTCGGAGTGGATCTTGGAATGGGGAAGTTTCAGTTCCACTTCGAGAAGGAGGAGGATATATTTAATGTCCTGGAGATGCAGCCGTATCATTTTGATTACTGGATGCTGGCGCTTGGTCGATGGCAACCAAGGATGCCCAAGAATTTTCCGTCTGAGATCCCTTTTTGGATTCAAGTGGTGGGCGTCCCAACTGAGTTTTGGTCAAGCGATACTTTCCAGAGCATTGGTGATGCTATTGGAGAAACAACCGATGTAGACTTGGATGCTGGCAAGATTAGAGTGGTGATTGATGGAAACAAGGAATTGTGTTTTGAAACAACAGTTGATTTCAAAGGAGGTGAATTCTATGAAGGGGAAGAAGTTCCAGTTACTTTAAAATTTGAGAAGCTGTTTGGGTACTGCCTTACTTGCTTCAGTCTGCTCCATGATGTGGATCATTGCCCACTGAACCCAAAAAGGCAGGAGAAGAAAAGAGAGTCTCGGGAGGAGACAGTAGGCAAGGGAGAGGATCGAGCAAGAAGTTACAAGGGGGTGGTGATAAAAAGCGAGGTCGGCTACCAACAGAAAGATAAGGAGTATCGCGGATATCAGGGCAAGGGAAAGGGTAAGATGTTTGAGGAGCCAGAAGTAAAATGGAACAGGATCCCGGAGAGAAGATCTAATAAATCTGCTACACACAGACGTAACAACAGATTTGAAGATGAAGGACCTCGCAACAGAAACACCCGCTGGGAACGATCAAGGACACAAGCCCAGGAGGATAGGGAACAAAACCATCGTGTGCTGAGAAGGGAAAGGAGCCCTCGGCAACATACCCGTGAGAAACCAGAGGAGGACAGGGAGATCAAAGCCATGGAGAATGATAAGCAGTGTTTACAACAGGTGGCGGGGACAAAGGTATTAGCTCTGGTTCATTCTCATCCTGTAGAGAATTTAGAGAATGTGAGGGAATCGGAAAATGGATTAGATTTGGTTAGTGAAACCTTAGAAGAGGATTCTAGGGTGTTAGAAGTGGAGGGTATGGAACTGGAAGAGGATCAGAAACGTGTGGAAAGAGAGGAGGATAGCTCTTTGATGGAAGATGGTTTTGAAAACCTAACGGATGGAGATGGGAAGGATGAGATACAGGAAGAGAATAGGGAGGTGGTTGCAGAGTGTGAACAGGGTGGCACCGAGCTGAAACAGGGGGAGGAAGATGCAGAGAAAAAGGCTGGAGCTCGCAAACAACTTTTCTTGGCAGCTGCAGGAGGAACCTCAACAAAGAAATTTGTTAACGTCCTTTTATCTCCTCGAAAGCGTGCAACCGGTAAACAGGTGGCTCGGAAAGGTGGAAGCTCTAAACAGCAGGAAGATAAGGGACCCTCAAACCCGAAACCAAATTTAAACCGTTAATTTATGTATCAAATAAAATCAATGAATGAGCTATGGGTTTTATGGGTTCTTAGGGTCATTGGGGTTCTGTTTGCAATTTTCATTTTCATAATAAGCTCATGGAGCAAGTTTGTTGTTTTTGCTGGTTGTCATTTGGTTTTGCTTTTTTGGCTTGGCTTGTCTCATGTCATCCATGTCTTGGATATCTGGAATAAAGAAGTTTTTCTGGTTTATTATGGAGCTTTGTTATTGTGGTTCAATGCTTGCTTTTGGTCCAAGATTGAAATGATTTATTATTGGCATAATATCATGGGTTGGCTTTCTTGGGTAAGGCAGATAGCATTTCTTGGTGTTGGATATGGGTCTGGTATTTGGTTCTCGCAATCTCTAAAACTGGTCTCTTCAAACCAGTCACGGAGTATGAGAAAGAACTGGTCTATTGAGGAATGTATTGCTCAACAATCATGGAGTGTGTCCTACTCGAAAGCATCGAAACTGCTTGTACCGGGCAGGAAAATTTGCACAGATTCTTATAACAAAAGGATGGCATTGGGGATAACGGACATACGTAATAAAGGAATTTGGATGTCTGCTCGTCTGAGAAGTTGCTTTTTAGGCATTTTTTGGTTACATGGTATGGGTATAGTCCTCAGGCGTGCTGGGAGAAAAGGGATTAAGGTGGGGTGGTCAAGGTTTTTTGATTACATTCATCTTAGCATGGCCATTCAAAGGTGCAGATGGGATATCATTAAATCCGACATGTTTAACTCCAGAGGAGTACTTCAAATTATTTTTAATAATGAGAGTTCTTAGCTGGAATTGTCGTGGGATGGGTGGAAAGTGGACTATAAGCTTTCTTAGGGAAATATGGCACAAGCATAAACCAGATTTTCTATTTTTATCGGAAACGAAACAAGATTTTGAGTATGTGCAAGGATTTCAATCTCATTTTGGTTATGATAACTTAGTAACAGTGGACCCTAACGGAAGGAGTGGTGGCTTAGCACTCTACTACAACAATGAATACCAGGTCAAGGTGTTATATTCGAGTAACCGAATGATCGATGTGGAGGCAGAGATGATAGGTAGAAAGGTGTTCTTAACCTTTGTTTATGGAGATCCGGTTCAGAAGTTACGAGAACAAGTCTGGGAAAGGTTAACCAGGTATGGGCTAGCGAGATCTGAACCATGGTTTATTATTGGCGACTTAAATGAGATTACTGGCAATCATGAGAAGGAGGGAGGAGACCTAAGAAATGCAGATTCTTTTATCCCTTTTAACAATATGATAAGGAATAGTGGTTTGTTGGAATTCCCAGCTCGGGGAAACAAGATGTCATGGCAAGGAAGACGAGGAAAAGGGAAAGGGGCAGTGATGATTAGATGCCGGTTAGATCGCGCTCTGGCTAATGAGGAGTGGCATACACTCTTTCCATGCTCTTATACAGAATATCTAGGGATGATTGCGTCAGACCATCGCCCAGTTGTCGCTTACATGGAAGGAAAAGTTTTTAAACGGAGAGGACAATTTCGCTTTGATAAGAGGTGGATTGGAAAGGAAGGTTTAATGGAATCAATTGCTCTAGGATGGTCAGAAAAATGTGGAGATCGGATTGAGGATTTTGTCACGAAAATTAGCAATTGCAGACATGAGATTGCTAAATGGCGGAAAGACAATCCACCATACGGGAAGGATAAAATTAATGAACTTCAAAAAGCTCTTGAAGAGGTACAAACAGACAATAATAGGTCTCAGGATGAGATTTTGGAGATATCAAGGAAATTACAAGATGCGTATAAGGATGAAGAAGAATTTTGGTATCAGAAAAGTCGAAATCAGTGGTACACGTCAGGAGATCTCAATACAAAATTCTACCATGCTCTGACAAAGCAACGACGGATACGTAACAGGATCATCGGACTCCATGATGAGTTAGGAAATTGGATTACAAAGGATGAGGGTGTAGAGAAAGTGGCAGTTGATTACTTTGAGGAGTTATTTAGTTCTACTTCCCCATCAGAGTTTGATAGTTTTTTGGAGGAAATTACACCATGCATATCCCCGCAAACGAATCAACAATTGATACGGACAGCCTCTGAGGAGGAGGTACGACAGGCTTTGTTCATGATGCATCCGGAAAAGGCTCCAGGACCGGATGGAATGACAGCACTTTTCTTTCAACATTCGTGGCATATAATTAAGCATGATTTGGTGGAAATGGTGAACAACTTTCTGGTGTCAGGGGTAATGGACTCAAGGCTAAACATTACCAACATTTGTATGATCCCGAAGGTGGAAAGACCTACAAGGATGACAGAATTACGACCGATAAGTCTATGCAATGTTGGGTATAAAATTATTTCAAAAGTTTTATGTCAGAGGTTGAAAATATGCCTCCCCGGACTTATTTCGGAATCTCAATCGGCCTTTGTGGCTGGACGATTGATATCGGATAATATTCTTATAGCGCAGGAGATGTTCCACGGGCTGAGGACTAATAAATCATGCCAAGAGAAATTTATGGCAATCAAGACGGACATGAGTAAAGCGTATGATAGAGTGGAATGGAATTTTATTCAGGCCCTATTACAAAAAATGGGTTTTGATGATCATTGGAGTCGGTTGATAATGGAGTGCATCTCATCCGTTAAATATCAGGTCTTACTAAATGGTCAACCACGCGGACTTATAATCCCACATAGGGGTTTAAGGCAAGGGGATCCTTTATCACCTTATTTATTTATTATGTGTACGGAAGCCTTAATCGCAAACATCAAAAAGGCTGAAAGAGGGAAACAATTAACAGGAATGAAGGTGGCTCGTGCTTGTCCTTCGATATCTCATCTGCTATTTGCGGACGATAGCCTATTTTTCTGTAAGGCACAAAAGGAGGAGTGTCAAACAATTCTTAGGATTTTAAAGGAGTATGAGGCTGTGTCAGGTCAGCAAATAAATTTTCAAAAATCTTCGATCCAGTTTGGGCATAAGATTGAGGAATCCAGCCGGCAGGAATTGAGAAATATATTGGGAATACAGAACCAAGGAGGAATGGGATCCTATTTAGGATTGCCAGAGAATATAGGCGGATCTAAGATACAGGTTTTTGGATTTGTTCAGGAACGTTTGAATAGTAGGATTAATGGTTGGACTTTTCGATTTTTTACTAAAGGAGGAAAGGAAGTGATTATCAAATCAGTGGTTACGGCTCTACCAAATCATGTGATGTCTTGTTACCGTCTACCGAAGGCAACTGCAAAGAAACTAACAAGTGCGGTAGCGCAATTCTGGTGGAGTCCAGGTGGTAGCACAAAAGGTATGCATTAGAAATCATGGGATAAAGTATGTCTTCATAAGGATGAGGGAGGTTTGGGTTTCAAAGACCTCACCGACTTTAATACGGCTATGCTTGGTAAGCAATTATGGCGGCTGATTGAGAAGCCAGATACCTTATTCTCTCGAGTATTTAAAGGACGGTATTACAGGAATGCGTCACCCCTGGAACCGATTAGATCATATTCTCCGTCATATGGCTGGCGGAGCATGGTCTCTGCTAGATCTCTGGTTAGCAAAGGACTAATTAAACGGGTGGGATCAGGATCATCTATCTCTGTATGGAATGATCCCTGGCTCCCAACCACTCGCCCGAGACCAGCAAATAAAAACCAACATAACAGTTACCCTGATCTTACAGTTGACTCTCTTATTGATTCAACTTCTCGAACTTGGAACTCGCAGGCAATTCGGGCTTTGGTGGATCCTCAGGATGTAAAGATCATAGAGAGTATACCTCTGAGTAGGAGGTGTATAATGGATAGAGATGGATGGCACTTTACACAAAATGGGAGATACACGGTCAAATCAGGCTACCAGGTGGAAAGGGTTTACCCAGATAAGGAAAGAACACCGATAATGCTCGGCCCCACGGTGGACTTACTGAAATCTTTCTGCTGGAAAGTACGGTGCCCACCAAAGATTAAGCATTTTTTATGGCAACTGGTAACAGGATGTATATCAGTTAGGAAGAATCTGCACGCGAGGGGGTTAAAAGGAGATCTATATTGTGCTAGATGTGGAGCACCAGAGGAATCAATAAATCATGTTTTCTTTGAATGCCCTCCAGCATGTCAGATTTGGGCACTTTCGCAGATACCATCCAATCCGGATTTCTTTCCCACTGGATCACTCTTCACAAACATGGATCATTTATTTTGGAGAGTTCAACCGAAGATGGATGATCATCAATTTGCATGGATCTTATGGTATATTTGGAAATCAAGGAATAACAAGGTTTTTAGTAACTTAGACATAGATCCGAGGGAAACGCTCAAGTTGGCGGTAACGGAATCAAAACTTTGGGCCGAAGCGCAGATACCGCTCCCTCAAAAGGAGTTGGAACAGGTGGAGGTCACGAATTTACCAACAATTCCAGGTAGGTGGTGCTTTACGGATGGTTCTTGGAAAGAGAAGGAGATTTTTTCTGAACAAGGATGGTATAGTACTCTAGAGGGTTTTGATGGCTTGATGGGAGCAAGGAATGTTCGGGCGAGCCTATCCCCTCTCCACTCAGAGATAGAAGCTTTACTCTGGGCAATGGAGTGTATGAGGAACCTACGACAATTTAGGGTTACGTTTGCAACAGATTGTTCTCAATTGGTGAAGATGGTTTCAGAACCAGAAGAATGGCCAGCTTTTGCAAGTTATTTAGAAGATATAAAGACCCTGAAAGGAAGTTTTCTCAGCTCAGAAATTATTCATGTACCACGAACGAAGAACTTGAAGGCGGATATGCTAGCACGGAGTGCCAGAAATCAAACGTCTTTTGTCGTACACATGGATGCGGAGCTACCGGTGTGGTTCACAGAGTCAGTTTGAGTCTGTTGTTTTTTAAGTTGATGACAAAAAAAAAAAGATTAATGTAAAAAATTTTAACTGGAAAATGTAAAATATTAATTAAATATTTTGCTAATAGATTTAGTTTAAATAATAGCAGAATAAAAACATTGAGACAGTTCATTAATTTTTTAAAAAGGTGTCAAATTCTTAAATAAACCTTTAATGAAGTGAAGAACATTAGAAGATATGACATCATACTTTACATGTATAAGAAAGTATACTAATTTATGTTAATTGGAAAAAAGTTTGTTTTTTTTTTTTAAATAAAAAAAGATAGTAGGGATGGATAAATAACTGAACTGAACCAAATCAAACCGATCCATCGGATCCCAAACCAATCCAAACCAAACTAAAGTATATGTCTAAACCATTTGGTTTAAGATTTTATGAACCCAAATGTTTTGGTTTGGTTTTGTTTAAACTGAACCGAACCAAAAAACAAAGTGTTTTCAATTAGACTAATTAAATATACTAGTGATATTAAGATTTAATATATTTAATCATTTAACCTAAAAATAAACATAATTTATATATTTTATTTCTTAATTGAATAAACACAACTAAAAATAAAACAAAAGAATATGAATCTCATGCATTAATTTCAAAGCCAAAAATTACCTATATTATTTATATTATGTTTAAAAATAATAGCATAAAATTATTAGATTACATTTTTATTGTGATGTTTGAATTTATTACGTTTAAATAAGAAGAAAATAATGATTTCATATCAAATAATGATTTGGTTATATTTTTGTAACTGAATTAGAATAAAATACAAAATCAAATCGATTGAACTGAACAATCACAAACAAAACTAAATCAAACCAAATTGAACACAAACAAAATGAACTAAAACCAAACCGAATTAAAACTGGATCAACCCGAACACAAACTAATTTAGATTGAATTTGGTTAAATTTTTTAAAGATCAAAATAAACTAAACCGAAATGTCTTAGACCCAAAAGAAAGATAACAGATGGTAGGTAATGACGGCTGATTCGACTATTTGTTTTCGAAACCATGTGTTAAAAATCTAATCACATCTGCTCTGTTCCTACCAACTTACTTTTTGTTTGGTAGAGAATGACTAGTTTTATTAAGTATCTTTGTTTTTAATTCCTTAAAGATCTCTATAAAAAACCTTACTTTGGAACAATTGGATATATTCAAGGGAGGGGAACATTATATTGACTGAGAAAGAGATTCGGTAATGGCAGCCTCAAGCACCGTCGCTTCTCTCAGAACCTCCGTTTCTTCAGCTCCTTCGCCATCCCCTTCCTCTTCCCGATTAACCCATTTGAGATCCCCCTCCAAAACTCTCAAATTTACGCCTCTGCCATCCTCTCGCTCAAGGCCATCCTTCTCCGTCTCCTGCACTATCGCCAAGGACCCGCCTGTTCTCATGACCGCCGGATCCGACACGACCCTCTGGCAGCGACCCGATTCGTTCGGTCGGTTCGGGAAGTTTGGTGGCAAGTATGTCCCCGAGACGCTGATGCACGCTCTCTCTGAGCTCGAATCTGCTTTTCATTCTCTCGCCACCGACGATGATTTCCAGGTACCTTGATTCGAATAGAAATTAAACATTTTGACGTTGTGGGTCGTTGGGGATTATAGATAAAGTTTGGATCTTTGTTCAATGTCTGAGTTTTGTCTTGTTTGTGTCGATGAATCTTTGTTAGAGAGAGTTGGCGGGGATCTTGAAAGACTACGTGGGTCGAGAAAGCCCTCTGTATTTTGCGGAGAGGCTTACGGAGCATTACCGCCGCGAAAACGGAGAAGGGCCGCTTATATACTTGAAGAGAGAGGACCTGAACCACACAGGAGCGCACAAGATCAACAACGCCGTGGCTCAGGCTCTTCTCGCCAAGCGTTTGGGGAAGAAGAGGATTATCGCTGAGACAGGAGCTGGTCAGCACGGTGTGGCTACAGCCACCGTGTGTGCTCGTTTTGGTCTGGAGTGCATTATCTACATGGGTGCTCAAGATATGGAGAGACAAGCGCTCAATGTGTTCAGGATGCGACTCCTTGGTGCCGAGGTGATGCGGAAGACTCATCTCCATCTCTTTTCAAATGTGGCAAATATTGTTTATTCATCCCCCTTTGTGGTGTTGTTACAGGTGAGAGCTGTTCACTCTGGAACAGCAACGTTGAAGGATGCTACATCAGAAGCGATAAGAGATTGGGTGACAAATGTAGAGACTACACATTACATTTTGGGATCTGTGGCGGGTCCTCATCCTTACCCCATGATGGTCAGAGACTTTCACGCCGTGATAGGTAAAGAAACGAGGAGACAGGCGATGGAGAAATGGGGAGGGAAGCCGGATGTCTTGGTTGCTTGTGTTGGTGGGGGTTCGAACGCTATGGGACTCTTCCATGAGTTTGTGGATGACACAGAGGTCAGGTTGATCGGTGTGGAAGCTGCGGGATTTGGAGTGGATAGTGGGAAACACGCTGCTACGTTGACAAAGGGAGATGTGGGTGTTCTCCATGGAGCTATGAGTTACTTGCTGCAAGATGATGATGGTCAAATCATTGAACCTCACTCCATCAGCGCAGGGTAAGATAAAACTTTAAAATATTTAATGATCACACTAGCCTCTCATTATCACGGTTTCGGATGCCTCTTACAGATTGGACTACCCTGGAGTTGGACCGGAGCACAGTTTCCTTAAAGACATGGGGCGGGCTGAATACTTTAGCGTAACCGACGAAGAAGCGTTGGAAGGTAATGCAGAGTCTTTTGTTCTGTATGCTAAAACATGTTCTTTAGTTTCATGTCTCACCTTTTGTGTTCGCTTTGATTTATAGCCTTCAAGAGGGTATCGCGGTTAGAAGGAATCATTCCAGCACTCGAGACCTCTCATGCGTTAGCTCACCTCGAGAAGCTATGTCCCACGTTACCGGACGGAAGCAGAGTCGTGTTGAACTTCAGCGGAAGAGGAGATAAAGATGTTCAGACGGTGGCTAAGTATCTTGAAGTTTGAAAAGAATAATAAGAACCTTTTGTTTGTTTGTTTTTTTTTTAAAAGTTTTAAGACAGTGAAATCTTTTTGTACTTGTAATCTGTTTGTACTTCTACACGGTCGGGGACGTTTCCAAAATAAATGGAAACAGAAAAGGACTAAGAAGAGAGCAAAGTTTGAATAAACTGTTCTTTAGTTTGCTGCCACCTCACTAAAACCCACGTTTGCATATACCTGCATGATATATTTTTGATATTCTTGAAAAGACATTGATCATATTGTGTATGTTCAGTTCCAGCCAGACTGCCAGTGCATCTGCTGCTGGATTGTGACTTTATTTTTTATGTGTACGACTTGAACACTATCCAATGATGTATATCAGAGGTCAAGTTTGTCATTGCTATGCCCTCTCTTCTGACGTAAATATAATAATCCATTTTGAAACCTTATAGAGCCTGGAGTTGGCTGAAATCTTCTGCTTCCAGAGGATTGTCACTTTTGGATAAGTGAAATAAAACTGCTGTCATAAATCTTCTTTTTGTATCATGAATGATCCAACCTGATCCTACACGTGCATTTGCATCCGGAAAGCCAGCTTCGTGGTTATATTATTAATCATCGAGATGACTTAAAGAACGCAAGAGCTTTGGGAGTTGAAGTTTAGTAGCGGCACTTTGGCTTGGTGACCGTTGAACGTTGAAGCCTGCAACGGAATGAACATTCATGCTTTGGTTGCTGTTACAGAGAAAACCAAGGGAGTCTGCAGACCAAGACTTCCTCATGGACGATCGATCCTGTTTTGTTTCGGCTGTTGTTGTCTTCGTCTTTCAGCACACACGGCTAAACGGATTCTTGGTCTTGAACGATTCTCTGCTACTACTACTACTACTACTACTACTACTGCCAATCAACCTCTTCCTCGGTTTCGCCTCCGCCATGAATCAGATGTGGATGAGATGGAAAGAAACGTCTTTAGTCAAATCATCTTTTCTTAACATAATAAAACGAGATGACTTTCAATGGTTTTTACCACTGAATGAAACAGCCAAATCATCTCTTCTTAACATAATAAAACAAGGTTATTTACCATAACTTTTGTTTGAATCGTATTGTCGCATATATGGATAATTGAATGTTATCTTTAACTACATCAACTCTTAGCAATATTTAAGCATACTTTATTGTTTTTGTTCATATGATAAAAGAATAATTTCAAATTAATGATCGCGATTTTCCAAAATCGAAATTGTTGTGCATTGTCGCATATTGATTTGGGAAAAATTTGGTTCCTTTTGATTTGTGTTTTTTCTTTCATATCTCTAAACGATACTAGCACACAATGTAACAAACAAGAACATCATTAAAATTCAAAAAAAAAAAGAAGTTCTAAAAAATACTTCATCAAAAGTCCCAAGAGACTAAGAATATAAAAGCAAAGCATAACAAAACAATAACCACAAAAAGATAGAAAAAAACTGACAATGTTTCAAAGAGACTGAGAGTCCGCACTATCTATCAAAAGACTAATATGATAAGCAAATGAAAGGCATCAAAAGACGATCACTTATCTAACACACATAAGCTTACATAAAGAATCTTAAAAAAAAAATGCATGGTATGAAGGTAATATGATAACATCATCCAAGTATGGCTGATACGCAAGTCCCAACAGGCTAAGAACATAAAAGCAAAGCATAACAAAACGAGAACCACAAAAAGATAGAAAAAATTGACAATGTTTCAAAGAGATTGAGAGTCCAAGAAGCACTATCTATCAAAGACTAATGATAAGCAGATGAAAGGCATCAAAAGACAATCACTTATCTAACACACATAAGCTTACATAAAGAATCTTAAAGAAAAAATACATGGTATGGAGGTAACAGTAGTAACATCATCTATGTATGTCTGAATCGCAAGTAACCTCGTGTCACCACCTAATAACCATAACCAATACTTCTACTCTCACCAACTCAGTTCTCCAAACAAACAAATGTAGTATAATAGCAATAAAAAAACATTAAACATAGCAATCAATCAACAAATTATGCAACTAGTAACATATGAAACATAAGACATATTGTAGAACATATGCCAAAAGTTTTACAGACAAATAACTGATTATGCGTTACAAAAACTTGTATGTGAGAGTATCACTCAAGAGCCACGAAATTTATTAAACTTAAGCTGAAACCTTGACTTATGTTAGAATTTTCATACCTTTTATATACAGCATTACCAATATGATAAAAACACATTAAAAGAAAAAAAAAATCTGAAGAAACTAAGTGAGACAATTTTGAATTACAAAGGGATGCAGTGCTACAGTCATTATAGCTTGTATAAGCACTCAACAATCAACTTTCTTGTGAGAGAAAATTATGTACCAAAAATATTACAAAGTTTAAGAGATCAATCCAACATAAAGAAATAAACAATAGCGTACAACCTAAATAAAGATTCGGAAAAACTGAGATGAAATTATTTTAAAGGTACTTAACATTAACTCAAGCAACGGATAAGAGACTGCATGGATATCAAGCTTCTGCAAATTGATTAACAACACTCTAGTAATATATATGTAGTTTCTTAGAGAAATAATTAAAGAAACTAAAAGAAAAAGAAATATGCATGTCTTTTAAAGAACAAACCAAAAGATAAAAGAGTGGAAAGAAAATAAACCTGAAACTCTTGGCGTGATCTTTGAAACCCAGAGGAGAACTACATGCAAAGAAAGATAGAAAGGTGGAGTTAGACGACATCTGTCAGCTTGTTCAAATGGAAAAAATAACATGAAATTCTTGTGTTGATCTTCTCTATGATTGTTCACTGGTTCTCGATAGTGTGTGTAAACACAATGAATTTTTACTACAGAGGTCAACCTGCATAAACAAGAACAGATCAAAGCTTAAAAGTCAAAAACTAGATCAAGAAATAAAGAATCATATACAGAGAGAATTAGAAATACACATACCTGAAACAGAAGAAAGAAAAAATAGTTACCTCATCCCTTAAGACACTTTGAACCAGGAAGGATTGTGTTGCTGACTAGGAACCGAGTAATTTGAAGAGGCAGCCCAACCTCATTTTCATTCTAGAAACTCGGTTTCTTTTGGTTTGAGCATTTTCATTAGATCTGGGCCGAGGCATTTGTTTTTAATCCAAAGAGGTGAGACAACCTCATCATTTTCATCCTTAAAAATCTCTTGCCTTCATTTGTCTTGAGTGATTAGGATCTCAAACAATTCCAGAGGCATTTGTGTGTTAATTCAGGTGAATCGAAACCTGAGTGATTCAATGAGGTGGGACGACCTCATTTTCATTTTAGCATCAGGGACATTCTCGATTCTACGTTGACTAGGAAACTGCTGGACAAGCTCTGTGTTCTATCATCATGGACATTTCAGAAAGGTAATTAAGATTACCTTGTTCCAGAGCATTTTGATTATAGCTCTGAGACTAGGAAACAAGTATTATTAACTGGCGGGACAGCTTCTTCACCTGTGTTCTGGCATCAGGGACATCTTAGAGAAGGTAATCAAAATTACCATGTCACGAGGCATTTGTTTATAGCTCGGTTGACTAGGAAACCGACTTATTCAGAGACAAGCTCATTTGTGTTATGGCATTAGGGACATTGAAGAGAGGTAGTTTAGATTACCTTGACTCTACGGTAAGAAACTGCTGAACAAGCTCACTTATGTCATCAGAGAGACATTTCAAAGAGGTAATGAAAATTACCTCTTTACAATTCATTTGGGTTTCATTTATCAGAGGCATTAGTCTTTAACTCAGGTGAATCGATACCTGAGTAACTGAATGAGGTGGGACAGCCTCGTTTGTATTCTAGCATCAGGGACTTTCATTGAGCTTTACATTTCACTTGAGTGACTAGGATCTCAAGTAAATCCGAAGCCATTTGTGTGTTTAACTCAGGTAACTAGGATCCCAAGTAGCCCAATTTAGAGACATCCTCATTAGCAATCTAGCCCAAATTAACTAGTAGGGACGTTTCAGAGAGGTAATTAAGATTACCTCATTACGAGGCATTTGGTTAGAGCTCACTTGATTCTACCGCAGGACAAGCTCACTTGTTAACTGTCATACGGGAGAAGTAATTAAAGTACACCTCGTTAGGAGGCATCTGTTTATAGCTAGGTTGACTTAGAATCCCTGACTTATTCAGGGACAAAGCTCGTTTATGTTATAGCATCAGAGACATTTCAGAAAGGTAATTAAGATTACCTTGTTACAGAGCATTTTGATAATAGCTCCAAGACTAGGAAACAAGTTTTTATAAACATGCGGGACAATCGCAAGTGTTCTGACACCAGGGACATATCAGGGAGGTAATTAAGATTACCTTGCTACTAGTAATTTGTAAAGCTCGAGCGACTAGGAAACCGAGTTATTCAAAGACTGTTCTTTGCTTATAGTGTTTCAGTGAATATTACCTTACTTCTCGAACGAGCCATTTTGTGTTATTCAAAGAGTCGGAACAAGCTCATCAGCGTTACAGCGTCAGGGATGTTTCAAGGTTATTAAGATTACCTTGATTCAAAGACACGAGGCATTTGTTTATAGAAACCGTGAGACAAGCTCATTTACATTATGGCATCAGGGACACTTCAAAGAGGTAATTAAAATTACCTGCAATACGAGGAATTTGTTTAGCTTGGTGGATAGTTAACCATGGGACAAGCTGTATGTTTAATCATCGGACATTCAGAAAGGTAACTAAGATTACCTTGTCTTAGAGCACTTTTTTAATATAGCTCTAAGACTAGTAAACCGTGGGACAAGCTCTGTGTTCAATAATCATCGGGGACATTTCAGAAAGGTAATTAAGATTACCTTGTTTCATTATAGCTCTGAGACTAGTAAACCGTGGGACAAGCTCTGTGTTCTATCATCAGGAACATTCAGAAAGGTAATTAAGATTACCTTGATTCTATCATCAGGGACATTCAGAAAGGTAATTAAGATTACCTTGTCTTAGAGCATTTTTTTAATATAGCTCTAAGACTAGTAAACCGTGGGACAAACTCTGTGTTCAATAATCATCAGGGACATTTCAGAAAGGTAATTAAGATTACCTTGTTTCATTATAGCTCTGAGACTAGTAAACCGTGGGACAAGCTCTGTGTTCAATCATCAGGGACATTTCAGAAAGGTAATTAAGATTACCTTGTTTGATTACCGCTCTGAGACTAGGAACAGAGTTTTAAAGACATGTGTTATGGCATCAGGGACATTTCAGAGAGGTAATTAAGATTACCTCGTTATGAGTCATTTGTTTATAGCTCTGGCAATTAGAAAAACCATGGGATAAGCTCATTCACATTATGGCATCAGGGGAGAGGTAATTAAGATTGCCTTGTTTCATTTTAGCTCTGCGACTAGTAAACTGTGGGACAAGCGTTGTGTTATATCATCAGGGACATTAAGAAAGGTAATTAAGATTACCTTGATTCTAAGACACGAGGCATTTGTTTATAAAAACCATGGGACAAGCTCATTTACATTATGGCATCAAGGACACTTCAAAGGTAATTAAAATTACCTGCAGTACGAGGCATTTATTTAGCTTGGTGAATAGTTAACCATGGGACAAGCTCTGTGTCCAATCATCAGGGACATTCAGAAAGGTAATTAAGATTACCTTGTCTCAGAGCATTTTTATTATAGCTCTAAGACTAGTAAACCGTGGGACAAGCTCTGTGTTCTATCATCAGGAACATTTTCAGAAAGGTAATTAAAATTACCTTGTTTCATTATAGCTCTTAGACTAATAAACTGTGGGAGAAACTCTGTATTCTATCATCATGAACATTTCAGAAAGGTAATTAAAATTACCTATTTTCATTATAGCTCTGACTAGAAAACAGATTTTTGTAGACAAGCGGGATAACCTCATCTGTGTTCTGGCATCATGGACATTTCAGAGAGGTAATGAAGATTACCTCGTTATGAGTCATTTGTTTATATCTCGGGCAGTTAGGAAACCATGAGACAAGCTCATTCACAGTATGGCTCAAAGGATACTTTAGAGAGGTAATTAAGATTACCTCGTTTTTAGTATAAATAGAATTAAAGAAACCTCCACGCTAAAGACATAGGAATACTAGAAATAAATCAACATATAAAAAAGAGGAAGCGAGTAAAGAGTGAAGTTATAAGATAAAGGAAAGACATATAACGAATACAATAACTAGAGACTAGTGAAAACTACAAAGACAAAAGGCTATAACATAGAACTGCTTGTTTTCAAGCATTACTCCTTATATATTAAACCGATTTTTTTTAAGTTAAAAGAAAGATGAGGTACCTGGGAAGAAAGGTGTCGTCAATGAATGGTTTGATAGGATAGAAGAATGATATAGCAGAGCCCTGTAAGGCTGTAACGATCACCAATCAACCTCACATAAGCGTACAAATAGAGGATCAAGATGAAAAGAATAAAACAAAACAACAGTATGTCCTCAACTAGTAATCGAACAACCTATTCAAACAAAGGGCTAAAGGCTAAAGGTGATAAGATCACTGTAGCGAAAGACCCAAGCTTTTGCGACTATACAAGCTTACAATGAAAATATATTCACACCAACGAATTCGAATTCAAAATCAAGAATCAACCTTGAAGAAGATCCGTCGGATAGGATATGCAGATTAATTTCTCACTTCTTCTGCGATGGCTTTTGAAGAGGACGACCCCAAAAAATAGCGTATCTGCAAGAGAAATTTCAATTTAAAATCGCAATTTATGCGGTATCAACAACCCTAAATATACACCAAAATTTGAAATCAAAAACCCTAAATAAACACAAAAAAAACTGAAATTAGAAACCATATATGTCAAAAGGCGAATGAAATAAAAGGAAAAAGGCATAAGCAAAGCAAACAGAGTAAAGCCTAGAGACGATGGTTTGGTTATTGCCTCCGAGGAAAAAGAAAGAGAGTCGAGAGAGAACAATATTTTGACCTTTAGAGAACGAATGAGAATATTTTAAATAAAATATTTTGTTAGGCGGCGTTTAAACCACACTGTTAACTTAACTCTAACGGTCAATAGTTTGTACAGCTGTACATACAACGGCTAATTTTTATTACTTTTTTCAAAGTTTAAACTTTCTCAAGTATAGGAACGTTCAATTACTTTTTTTACAAATCACGTCGCTTCTTGTTAGCTGGGCTTAGTACCAGGCTTATTTGTCTGGTAGGCCCAAAACATGTCCAGTCCATATAAAAAAGTTGGCTTCACTAGCTGACAAATCATATTTGCTACAAAAAGGAGTGTTATTATATTCAATGAATGTACAGTCAAAATCGTACAAAAACACCATTTCATATCAACGATCATCCATATTTGGAGATTGTCAATTTGACTACCACTTCAGATCGTCTTGACTACCTCTTTTTCAGAATATATCACTTTTAGACATCCTTACATTTCTATTGAAATCATTTATTTTGACAATCTTGCTTAGATGATTTTTTTTAGTTCTTGTAAGCTTGTTTATTCATTTGATTATTAATACAAAATCTCTTAACCATTCAAACATTTGATACTCTATTGCCAACTAACAATGCAATCCACACTTCTTAGCTTTCAAAATTGCCACATTAGTCCAAAAGATAAGAGCGTGTTGATTAACTCTTAAACCCTGAGACGTGTTTACTGATAACAAAGTTATAATACGTGTTCTTTTTTTTTTTTTTCTGAAATTGAAATTTTTATTCAGCCCGAAAAGTCGGGAAATCATATCCGGTTACAAACCCGCTTTGAACACAACTCCAAGATCAGACTATTACAAAATTAGCTTCGCCCGCCCACTAAACCCGGCACATTCCGCTAACCTGTTTTTCGAAATTCTTCGGAATCGGTTACCGTTCTCAACCTTTGACGAAACTCACAGGAAAGTGAGGTTCTCCTAGTTGCCTAGGATGCCGGGATTTCCGTGTCGTCTCTAGAGTAGCTGGTTCCAGATAAACTCCGTAAGGTTCATAACCGTCAATGTCTATGAAGCTCTAGACATCCAATAGGGGAGAGTTTCAGGTACTTACCTCTAAAGGCCTTGCAACCGCCACCAAATCCAGGCTTGTACACAACGCCACACAGCGCTCGAAACCGAATCCCAAACCGAGCAAGCGCCCGCTACTGTCGCCACTAAACTAATCTGCAAGAAAGCGGGCCGATTATGCTGCCACCACCAACCAAGTACTCCTCCAAAACCTGCAAAGAAAGTCAAGAACACCACACCGGGAAGTGAACGATGACCAAGCGTTGACACCAAGCCGGTCAATGACTCCCGAGAACCGGCTCGACACTTGTGGACTTCGAGAACCGAAAACCCATATCTTAGCTGTGAAACCCCCTAACTGGTGTCGCCAGCAGAGGTACAACAAGACCAAACAAAGAGGAAAAAACCATACGGGAAGCACTCCACTTGGATGAACATGGAGGGAAGCCGTGAGAGAAGAGAACGAGGTGATGCAGCTCGAGAAGCAGCCTACCAACTGGCCATAGACGACCGCCGGAGCCACCGCCTATCTAACCACACGAGCCTTAACAGGAACCCCAGAACCATATTCTCATGCGAACCGGGTCTCCAGACGCGTCTCTGTCTTCGGATCAACGACCCACGAAGCTCACCTAACAAAAGAAAGAGAGGAGGTTGACCCCTTCGACACCGAAGAGAACCAAGAGCCAACCACCATTGAAGGATATTTCCTCCACCAGAACCGCCACAGACACACGCAGCTCCGGTAGATAGAGAACGACCCGTCTCTCCTCAGCAACGACAACAAAATCCGGACCAGATCTGAGAAGAAAATTGATCTGTTCCATAGACCCAAAAGCCGACCACTCCCTAGTCCACAGCCTCCGCAGCCTCACCGCGAATCCAATAGAAGCAGAGACGTCGCCGATGACACCACCTCGCGAGCAGTGAAGACGTCGGCTAGAGACCCAACCTCGGATCCGAGATATATCGACTGAGAAACAGAGAAGTCGGAGAGAAGCAACAGGAAAACAAGAGCAAGAGGGAGAGAGAGAGAGCAGGTGCAGAGAACTTTCGGGGAGAGAGAGATTTTTTTTTTTTTCCCATCATAATACGTGTTAGAAGTATATATTCGCATACTTACGATATACCATCTGCTATTATCATGTTCAGCTTGTGATCTTTACGACTAAAAAAATAAAGTGGTGACACTGGTGAATAAAATAAATAAGAGAAATGCAATTTCATATAGAGAGAATCTTCCTTCAGTATATTCTTCACCGAACGTATCACTGCCTCTTCTGAAAACCCAAGAGACATGTCTCGTTCTATCTCTGCCTACATGAACCACAAATATAATGCCACTGTTTTATTCTCAAGTATCAACATTAATGATCTTATGTAACAAAATTCATTGCAACTAATTATTCTTTCTTTGATGAATAAAAAATATTATTTAGTTTTCTTGCTTAAAGAATGTTCTTTGCTTATAGTGTTTCAGTGAATAAATAAATAAGATCATGAACCTGAAGACTATATGAACTGTATCCATATTCCATACACATGTTTAATCTTGAAATTATTCTCTATATATTTTTAAAATTCTCCTAGTTGAAGAGAGTGTTGTTTTATTCTCAAGGGGCAATTTGTATTTCCCACTTTAGTTACAAAGAGGTAGTAATCTTCTCATTCCCCCAAATTCAAACACTTAAAATCCATAAAGCTCTCAATTAAAATAAAAGCTGCCTAAAACACACTAAACCTTGTTGTCTTCATTCTCATCAGTTCTTCATTATTGTGGACACGTATCTACATTAAGCTCTTTCCCCCGGTTTTAACCGAAATCAACGAGCTCAACATCGGACTGGAACACCCATATCTTGCCCGATCAAAGCTTTGCCTGCACGACACGCAAATAAACATGATAAAGAAACACCAGGACGAGGATTTCAAGATATTGATCCTTGATGATGTCGAAGAAGTAAAGTTAGTCAAATCACATGGCTAAAGGGTCATCATGTGGCTGTGAAATGAAGCCAAGAGACGCTTATTTTGCATATGGATAAAGGGTATATTGGTCATTTTGAGGTTATGTGGTTTACCTGGGAATACAAGAAGGTTCCAAGGATGGCAATGGCAGCTCCAAGAGCATTAACGGGCTGGACGGGAGTGCGGAAGATAATGATGGAGGAGACGATGACTGAGATACGCTTCATGGTGTTACCAACACTAAACGTCAAGGGAGAGATTTGGTCTAAGGACATGTAAGACACCTGGTTGTAGAGGTGATAGAAGACACTCTGCGCAACCACCCACCTACACATTTGATAGAACGTGGGATGGGTTAAGCGAATGAGATGGATTCATTGTCCTTATCACGACAAAGACCCAAAGGACTCTTAATAATTAAGATGAGAACAAAAAATTTTGAAAGATAAAGACAAGAACTTGATATTCTAGAAACAGGACAAGACTGCATCTAACAGGACAAAACGTCAAAAACGATACTTTTGAGTTTAAAAGAGTTTACCAGACAAACTGAGGACCGATGTCGGAGAGAGCCTTTTGCCAGCCATCGACCCACATCTGAGGCCCTTCAACGGCAATTGCAAAGGGGGTGAGGATCAAGAGTGATAGCATGGAGAGACAAGCGTAGTAGTTCATTCCGCTCACAGACTTTCCCTTCATTCCCTTCTTTGAGAAGATGTTACGGAACACAAAAGCCAGGTTCGAAATCATCGCCCCCATGAAACCTGAGAGAAAGTAACATAATCATACAACGACTTATAGAAGCAAGCTAACAAGAATTACGAAGACAAAACATAAGATTGGAGTGTCTAGAAAATATTATATTACCAATCATGTTGAAGTTAAGCTCAGTAAGAGCAGAGAGAGCACAACCACCAATGATCGGAATGAGGGAGAGGTAAACCGAAGTAGGGAAGGTTTCACCCAAAAGGAACCTCGAGACAAGAACGCTAAACGCCGGTTCACCACTCTTGATGATGTGAGTGAAGGAAACAGCAACCTTTGACATGCTCACCGTTGCAGCCACATGACCAATGGTATGTGCCACAGCAACCTTTAAACAATCCAACCAAAACCACTCTTAGTACAACAAAAATATCATAAAGTCCAATACTTTAGCCTAGACGAACTTTACTGGAAGAGTTATCAAAAAAAAAAAAAACTTTACTAGAAGCTAAAGTACAATATGCTGATATCAAATTCTAAGAATTTAGCTATAATATTTCAATTTCATATTATACACAAAAACAAAATTTAGCAGCTTTTGAAACAAACACGGCCAAAAGAAACATCTCTTTTTTCTCTCTCTCTCAATTTTATGAGGTAGCAAACAAAACTATGCATATCACTCAGGTAAGAAGAAGACAACAAATACTTATGCAAGGATCTGCATCAGTTTGACCATAAACCTCAATACCCCAACAACCCACTTACCGGAAAAAGAGTTTTCCAGAAATCGATATCCGTTTTCGGAGTCTCAACGATCCCAACAGCCCACGAGATCAACATCATCAACGAGCCAGCAGCGAGAGAGAGCGTCGAGGTAAGCCACGGATAAGGGTAAGCGTTCAACACCTTCTTGTTGTAGATGTTGAAGACAACGTTCAGAGCCCACCAAGTCGCGAAGTAGATTCCGATCTTCAGCTTCTTCGCGGCCTCCGGCTTCGTCTCCGCCGATTCGTCGATCGGCTGAGGCTCCGACTTATCGGCTTCGTAGGCCTCGCATCTCGCCGGAGACTTTGATCTCATGGGAGAGAGGTGCAGAGGCTTGGAGACGGCTAAAACGGCACGTTTCGGAATGGCCGTCGATGGGAACGAGGCGGAGAGAGGAGATCGTCGGAGCGAGGAAGATGGGTTCCGCCGCGAAAGAGGGTTGGAGAACCCGATCTTAGCGGAGAGAGTCTGCTTCGCCGCTAAAACCATCGTCTGGAACAAAAAAAGAGAGAGAAAAAAGGAAAAGACTTTTTCGTCGGATTAAAATAAAATTAAAAAACTTTGATCACGGAGAAGGCTGTTCGTTAGCAGCAAGAGTAGCGATCAAGTGTTTGACCTGGAATCTGAAACGGAGAAGAATTCAGATAAAGAGAGATCCTACGACAACTCGATGTTCTTACAACAACAACTAGATGTTCTTCTTCAAAGTGTGTCTATAGACTATAGAGAACGATTATTTATAAAAATAAAACTATGCAAGTATATAAGTAGGGTATATGCGCTTGGGAGAGGACGCTATTAACTTTATTTATTTCCTACTCCTTTAAGGAAATTCAAAAGTAAACTATTATTTATTTCTCACGACTGTATATGAACAACATTTATAAACTTTTAATTCGTAATATTTTCTGACAAAATAAAGTTTGTAACTTTTTCAACAAACACAGTAAAATTTTGTATAGAATTGGTAATTGATAAACGTTTCAAAAAGAGAAAGTTGTGAAAGAGTTAGGGGGAGTGTATTCAACTGAGAGTTTTAGGTGATTTGTATTAAAATGACAAATCAACTGTTATTCAAACATGAATTTTAAAAACTCATTTAAAATCCACTGTTGAACTTGACATTTCTTAAATTACTCTGAAATCCACTATTATTGAACATAATTTAAGTTATGGAGTTTAAAAGTTTTCAGATGATTTTAGGGTATTTAGGTGGAGTTTCTTAGTTAAAAAATTAAAATCTAAATCACATGGTTTTAGGAGATATTCTAGAGTATTTTAACAAAAATAACCTATAAATCTCTGTAACTTATTGAAATCATCTAAAACCCAATTAAAAATCAAATCACTTCAAATGTTAAATTGAATACATCCCTTAAAATATATAGTCATTTACACCCCAAGGCGGTTTCTAAGATGAGATATATACAAATACGTTACATGAGATTAATATATTTTTTAGGTTTGTTTGCAAATTGCTTCAACAGACAAACATAAAAAAATGCAAGGCAAAGTGACCAACTCTTTATGAGATCTTGTGGTTGAATGGTAAAGAAATAGGATTGCGACTCCAGTACGTTTCATATTTGTTCTATTTATCACGTGAAACTAAATTACTTTACTTATTACTTACTGTCTATTTAAGTATTCGGAAAAAAAAAACATTTTTTTTATAAATCCTATCGACTGATCCGGTCGGCTCCGAGAGAAACGCACTTAGTGTTACAGAGTGGATTAATCCGAAAACATACCATAAATCAAAAACATCTCTAATTTTTTTTTTTTACAAGCGTACCTACCCATTTTAATGTGTATTTTTTTGTCAGCTAATATTTTTTTATTCTGTAAAATTTAAAATAGGAGTGCCGACTGACACTTAATTTCATTAATATATATATGTGTGGAAAAAGATTAATAAACTAACAAATGCGTACATAAGATTGTTGCATCCAGAAAAATGCGTTTATACATTTGGTGATAAGAAAAAAAATGCGTATACGGTGATACAATTTGTCAAGAAAAAAGAAAGGCGTATCCCTAATATATATACACGCTAATACCAAAAAAATACAAATACAAATACAAAAGTCAATGGTGGTTGGACTTATCAACTCAAAGTTTTTGCAAAATATAATAAAAGTTACTTTGCTTAGGAATTAAACATTCCATTGAGTTCTCATACACTAGAACCAACGAAGAGCCCATTGCGCGCCTTCAGATTTCGTACTTTTCACACGAATACAAACGGACAAGTTTTTTAATAAATGACGGGAAAAAAACATTATCAACTTTTTAATTTCTTGTGTGAAAATTAACTTTGAAACTCTAAATAGTCAAGCCGAAAGTAGATCAACCATCGGGAATGATCTGAACATTCAGCCATGAGCCATCAAAAAAGTGTTTATAAAATTGCAAATTTTTCATTACTTTTACAATTTTCCCAGTCGAAGGGCATTATGCCCACCAATTTGTTTATGTTCTGCCATTTAGCCCACCAATTCTCATGTATATTACTCCCTCTGTCCCATTTTAAGTGAGTTTTAAGCTTTTTTCACAAAGATTAAGAAAATACAAAATTCTATATAATTTATCTTGATTGTATAAAAATGACATTAAATATAAATGTTCAACCAATTAAATAAATATACCCTATTTTGTAATTGGTCACAAATTTCAACTAACATTAAATTTTATCTAGATTAGTGGGAACATCACTTATTTTGGGACAAAATAAAAACTCTTAAAAACCACATATAATGGGACAGAGGGAGTAAATGAGAAATCACTTAATTTCTTTTATCTAAGTGTCAATCATAGAAAACATTAAAAAAATTCTTATAACTTGATTGGTTGACATATTTTTAATTTGTAATTATTTTAATTAGATCTAAAATAAAAAGTAAGTCTAAAACTAATTAATATAATTTACCAAATAACCTAAATAATATTACAAATAATAATTTATTGTAACTAATTGTCAAAATTTTAGAAAATGTAATCACGCTTGATCAATTCTTTTTATATTTATACTAGAACATTTTCCGGGCAATGCCCGGGTTTTTTTGCATAAAATATAATTAGAATATAAATTCATATGTTGTTTTTTACTATATATATGTATATTTTTACAGCATTAAAAATAAAATAATTTATGACTTTGAAACAATTTAAAATTAATTGTTTTTAGTATCTAAAATATATGTCAAATAGAAATAAAAAACTAACCAAGTCTTAGTTGCAATCCAATTCCCCATCTTTATCTATTTGAGTTCTAGAAATTGTTAGATTTATAATGATTTATATTATGTTTATGGTTTTAGTATCAATACTGAGTTTCTATTTTTATTTGTGGTTCTATAGATTGTATTTTTTTTCCTCGCCTGTTTTGCTTTTCATTATATGGTTATTAGAAAATCTATATAGATTTATTTATATATATTTTAAGACAACGATGGTAAGAAAAACAATTGTATTATTCATGCAATGATGAACGATATAATGATCATGAGAAATATGCATGAGAACCATGTTATTGCTTTGTTTGATGTGGCAAAGCGAATTCCAAACTAAAATAAAGATCATAATAATATTCTACAACATTTATTTTGTATGGTATTCCTCCAATAAGTTCACTTGCTGTGTTGGCTTTCATTGTGCACATCATATAAGTTTCTACAGGAAAACTCAAAGACATTTGTCTTTAAAAAAAACCGTTTAGTTACTGATGACAAAACTATTTGTTGGGTTTTCCTCATTAGCCAGATTAATCAAAGCACGATCAAACTTTAACCCAAGAAGTCCAAGAAGAAGAAGTGTGTAGAAAATATCAAGAGAATTTCTAGAAATAGCTAGCAGTTACCTTTCTCTAATATAAATAGGGTGCACGATCCAGGTCCCCCTGGGAACTTTCGTATAGCGCTGTGTCCACACAGACTTTAACAGTCATCCCAGATTCCCACCAGAATAAAATTATAAACCCGATTCACCTAGAAGTTAAAGTTCGAAACGTATATCACCATACCGATGAAATTCTCGGTTAATATACTCGAACCAGTCATAAACCAACTTTTTGTTAAACCAAACCAATTTTAACCATAACCGAACTAATAAACTAGGAACGATGACCCGACCCGAAATTGACTATGTTTTTTAAAAAAAACCCGTAAGCCCCAAATCTTTTACTTCGACGAAGTCGAATTCTAAAAACGAATTGGAGAATTTGAAGAGAGTTGGAGAACAGATCGTGTGGAAGAAGGATGACAATGTTTCTGGAAATCCAAGTGGGTCATCAAGGGCGAGGACAGATGGAAGAGTTGTCGGTGTGCCAAAGAAATGTTGGTGTGGATTTGAAATTTTGCCATTGATGTCGAACGTGAAGATGACGAGAAGAAGGCATTTGAGAGGATGGAAAAGAAGCTAGATTTGCTGTGTGGTGTCTTTCATGTTGTTGCTTTGTATCTTGAATGACTTTGTGCTTTGAAAGGAAATGGTGTTTGATTCCATAAATTGAAAAGAGATGTGAAACATTGATATATCCGACTGGATCTCAGATGTTCTTTTTTTTTTGGACAACTGATCTTAGATGTTCAAACATGAGAAAGACAGGTTTTAAGATGTTCACAATACATGAGAATGACATCAACACATGATCCGAAACACAAACAAAAGGATAGAAAGACACAATCAGAAAAACAAACTTTATGCACTCTCTGTATTTAACTTGAACTTGGCTCCTAGAAGTCTTGAGTAAGTGAGCCTTGGGAAGGCTGGCCTTGTGATGGTCCATTTTTTAGACCCTGAAACAAACACAAAAAAGAGTTGTGGAACCAAGAGAAAAAGATAAGAAGACAAGAGAAACCGAGGGAAAAAGATACCTTTTTGTTAAACCGAAAGTTGTGGTTAGCTTCACCACAAATACCACAATGCATTATTCGCTTCAGAAGCTTTGATTTCTTCTTTACAGGTGACTCATTCACACCTTTCTTCCTCTTTTCCTTTTTGTTTTTCTTCTTGCGACCAGGCTGTTCGGGTTCCGGAGCTGGATAAATTGATGGACCTTCTTTACTTGGCCAGACACTACAAGAAAACACAATTTTAGCGACGAAGTTTAACGAGGAAAATAAATCCTCGTAAAATAACGTCGCCTTTACGAGTTACTTACGAGGAAATTAAAAAGCAACGTCAGTTCGTCGTAAAGTAACGAGGAAAATATTTCCATGTAAAAAAGACGTAAGATAACGTGGTTCTTACGAGGAAAATAATCTTCCTCGTAATGTCGACGTAAATTTAGCGTGTCCTTTACGAGGAAAATCTTTGCGTGTAAATAACGACGAAATTTCGAGTCTACCAACTTTGTAGGTGTAACACGTTTTTTTTTCGGCTACCTAACAAAATTTTGTGGTTATTTTGTAGTAAAATCTCAACTACAAGATTCAAAAATTTCCTATAAATATGAACCTTTGAAGATCATTTTAAACACACCAAGAAGAAAAAAAAAATAAAAACGTGAAAGAAAAAAAATGTCGGGCTCCGGGAATATTTTCGAGTTGCGGAGGTGGATGTATATGCATAGAGAAGCTAACGGGAGAGTGACGAAAGAATACCTTGTGGGGTTGGAAACATTTATGCATCAGGCAGATTCCACACCGCTGGCCCAAGAAAGCGGTAAGATGTTTTGTCCTTGTCGGAAATGCAACAATTCGAAATTGGCAAATCGTGAAAATGTTTGGAAGCATTTAATAAATAGAGGTTTCACGCCAAATTACTATATCTGGTTTCAACATGGAGAAGATTATAATTATGATGAGAATCATGAAGCTAGTAGTAGTAATAGTAATTTTCAGGAAGAATAACCGGTTGATCATCATCATTTGCATAATGAACATAGTTACCATCAAGAAGAGCAGATGGTAGATTTTGATAGGGTTCATGATATGGTAGCTGATGCATTCGTAGCTCATGATGAAGATGAAAAACCTAATATAGATGCAAAAAAGTTTTATGAAATGTTAGATGCTGCGAATCAGCCACTTTACAGTGGTTGTAGAGAAGGTCTCTCTAAATTATCGTTGGCAGCTAGAATGATGAATATTAAAACTGATCACAATCTATCTGAAAGTTGCATGAATGAATGGGCAGACTTGTTTAAAGAGTATTTGCCGGAAGACAATGTGTCTGCTGATTCTTATTATGAGATTCAGAAACTGGTTTATAGTCTTGGCTTGCCTTCGGAGATGATATATGTTTGCATTGACAATTGCATGATCTACTGGGGAGATGATGAGAAGTTAGAAGAATGTCGATTCTGTAAGAAGCCACGATTCAAGCCGCAAGGACGGGGACATAATAGGGTACCGTACCAAAGGATGTGGTACCCACCAATTACAGACAGATTGAAATGATTGTACCAATCAGAGCAGACTGTTGGGAAGATGAGATGGCATGCCGAGCACACTCAGACGGATGGTGAGATGACTCTCCATCAGATGCAAGAGCCTGGAAACATTTCAACAAAGTACATCCAGAATTCGCTAGCAATAGCCGGAATGTGTATCTCAGATTATGCACAGATGGATTTAGTCTATTCGGAATGTCAGGGAGACAATATTCATTGTGGCCAGTCTTTCTTACGCCATACAACCTGCCACCGGAGATGTGCATGCAACGGGAGTTGCTCTTCTTGACCATATTAATACCTGGTCCGAACCATCCAAAAAGGTCTCTGGATGTTTTCCTACAACCACTGATAAAAGAGTTGAAGGATTTGTGGTCAACAGGGAAGAGGACGTATGACTGCTCAACGAAGACGAATTTTACGATGCGAGCGATGCTTTTGTGGACCATAAGTGACTTTCCTGCCTATGGGATGTTGTCTGGATGGACTACACATGGGAGATTAGCTTGTCCATATTGTAATGGAACGACAGATGCGTTTCAACTGAAGAATGGTAGGAAGACAAGTTGGTTCGATTATCACCGTCGATTTCTTCCCATTGGCCATCCGTACCGAAGAAACAAGAAATTGTTTAGGCACAAAAGAGTTGTGAGAGACACTCATCCTCCATATTTAACTGGACAACAAATTGAAGTGCAACTCGATTACTATGGAGCTCTGGAAACAGTTCCTCGTGGTGGTAATTGGCATGTCCCCGATAGTATGCCTGATTTTTACGGTGTTCAGCACAATTGGCACAAGAAGAGTATATTTTGGGAGTTGCCATATTGGAAGGATCTTCTTTTGCGCCACAACCTCGATGTGATGCATATAGAGAATAATTTCTTTGAGAACATCATGAATACAATATTGAATGTCCCAGGGAAGACAAAAGACAACATAAAATCGAGGATGGACTTGCCGGATATTTGCTCAAGAAGTGAGTTACAAATAAAAAGCAATGGACAAGTTCCCGTTCCGATATTCAGATTGTCTTCAGAAAAAAAGTCGGTGTTGTTCAACTAGGTGGCATCAGAAGTGAAATTCCCCGATGGGTATGTTTCAAATCTCTCTAGATGTGTTGAAAATGGTCAAAAGTTCTCTGGGATGAAGAGTCATGATTGTCATGTATTTATGCAACGACTACTTCCCTTTGCATTTGCGGAGCTACTTCCAACAAACGTACATGAAGCACTTGCAGGTAGTAAATTATAACCCAGTAATTTTATAATGGTTTAGTTTGCAATAATATATGACTAATGTGTTTATTTTTTTTGGAATTAGGCATCAGAGCATTTTTCAGGGATCTGAGCACACGCACTCTTAAAGAAGAAGTTGTGGAACAGCTTCAGGAAAACATTCCCATCTTATTGTGCAACTTGGAGAAAATATTTCCTCCGGGATTTTTTGATGTCATGGAGCATCTAGCTATCCACCTCCCATATGAGGCATTGCTTCGTGGACCTGTACATTACAGATGGATGTATCAGTATGAGCGAGACATGAAATATTTGAAGGGAAAAGCCAAAAACCGCGCAAAAGTTGAAGGTTCTATAACTGCTGGAAGTTTGACGGAAGAAACTTCTCACTTCACATCGTACTACTTTGGGTCAAAAGTACGTACCCGGAAAAGAGCTCCTAGAAGATATGATGATGGTGGTGTCGCGCCAACATACGCAGTTGCTGGTGTTCCAGACATCTTTAGCCAGATTGGGCGATTCGGTGGGAAATCAAAAGAGGTTTGGTGGTCGAGTGAAGAAGACGCCCATAGTGCACACACCTATATTCTACTCAATTGCGAGGATCCATTGATGCGTTATTTTGAAAGGTACATATGGACACTTCTAAACACACATAATAAATATAAATTATATAATTGTGAAATTAAGATTAATTGATATAAAATGTGATTTTACAGCTTATTTGTTTCTCAAGTCGAAGAAACATTCCTAGGTATATCCACAAGTGATGTAGACAAAAGGAAAGATCAACATTTTATTAAGTGGTTGAAGAATCAGGTATTAATTTTTACAGCTCGATAAAATTCTTTTTTCATGCATTATATGTACTAATATTTCAACATTCTCTTTTTTTTAAGGTTGATTATGACGACGATGCAGATTATCCTAAGTGGTTACACGAAGTAATTCAATCTCCACATGTAAAGGTCACCACATCACAGATGTATTTCACACGAGGCTATACTTTTCACACATATGAGTATGGTAGACAGCGGGCGACCAGTAACTATGGAATATGTGTGAAAGGGAAAACAGATTTCTACGGGATCTTGACGGAGATTATTGAAGTCAAATTCCCAGGGATATTGAAGCTGAAATGCGTCCTCTTCAAATGTGAATGGTTCGACCCTGTCGTCAACAGAGGTGTTCGGTTTACAAAATTTGGTGTAGTTGATGTCAATGGTGGATGAAGGTACAACAAATTTGAGCCTTTCATCTTAGCTTCACAAGCAGACCAAGTTAGCTTCCTTCCATACCCTCGGATGAGAGAATCGGGAATAAATTGGTTATCCGTGATCAAAGTTACACCTCGTGGACGAATCATAAGTGGAGAAGAACCACCATTGCAAGAAGAACAGATAAATGTAGTCGAGGAACCTGAAGCTGCCACAGACGACATACTTCTCATTGATCCACATAATCATGAGTACGAAGATCTTACCGACGATGCGACGGACGAAGCTGTTGAGGACGAGTTTAATGAAAATGATGATGTTTCTAGTGATGACGAGAATGTCGATGTATCCGATTGATGTATTTGTATTGATGTATTTCTTTTAAGTGTATGATTGATTTTCAGACTTAAGGAATTGTGGTTTTCGAATTGTGGAATGGAATAAAAAGATTGAGGTTAAAGGGAAGATGGTTAGAGTTTGGAATATATGAAGTAGAAGATAAGGAAGATGGGGTTTGGGGTTTAGGTTTTGGATTTTAGGGATTTAAACATAAACCTCGTTATTTCCACGTAATGTAACGTGGTCTTTACGACGAAAGTGAGAATTAAAAACACGGACCTCGCGATTTCCACGTAAGCAGAATTCGTCGTAAAGATCTCGTAAGCTTACGTGGAAATAACGAGAATCATTTAATTATTAAAAAAAAGACACACGTTAATTCCACGTAAGCACAAATCGTCGTAAAGACCACGCTAGCTTACGTGGAAATAACGAGGTTTATGTTTAAATACCTAAAATCCTAAACCCTAAACCCTAAACCCTATCTTCCTTATCTTCTACTTCATATATTCCAAACCCCAAATTCTAAACCAAAATCTTAAACCCTAAACCCTATCTTCCTTAGAGATTGATGGGTTGTATAAGAAGCAGAGGTTGAAGTTATAAGAAGTAGAGGTTGAAGTTATAAAGTTATAAGAAGAAGGGGTTTGGGGTTTTGGGTTGTAAGGATTTAGATTAAATCCTCGTTATTTCCTCGTGGAAATAAGCACGGGCCTCGCGATTTCCACGTGAGTTCACGTGGAACTGACGAGGAACACGGGAAACGAAGAGACTAGTCTAGTCATTTCCTCGTTAACTCACGAGGAATTAACGAGGACAACCACAACTATATATACCAAGACCATTTTGTCACAATTCAGAATTCATAAATATTAAAAAGAAGAAAGATTCTTAAAAAGAAGAGAAGAAAGGTCCGGAATCACGAGTGGGAAGACACGGTCTCTTCCCACTTGTAATTCCAGTATCTTTCTTCTCTTTCTTTGAAGAATTCTTTAAAAATAGAAGGAATATCTGGAATCACGAGTGGAAAGACACAGGCTCTTCCCACTTACGATTCCAGCAATTACATAAATCCTAAAATTATAATTTGGGATTTAGGGTTTTGGATTTAAGGGATTTAAGAAAGATCCTCGTTAGTTCCTCGTTACTGAGAAAGACGGGACTCGCGATTTCCTCGTAAAGGAAAACACGGGCCTCGCTATTTCCTCGTAAAGGAAAACACGGGCCTCGCGATTTTCTCGTTAACTTACGTGGATTTTACGTGGTAATCTATCTTATATATATACCCACGAACTCTCTCACTTTATCGTTTCCTCTCCACTTCCTCTCTAAAAACATAGTAAGTCCTCTCTCTTTCCTTTGATTAGTTTAGAGTAGTTTAGGTGGTTAGTGTAGGAAATTTAGATAGGTTTATGGATTTTAGGTTAATTAGTGTTGATTAGGTGATTAATTAGGAATTTAGTTTATAAAAATTTGAAGTTTGAGTGCTAATTTTGAATGTTTTTTTTAATAGGTACGAAAGAACAAACTTACAGCTCACTACAGACAGATGTTCGGTGCGCCAGGTAGTCGTTTACACCCTGGTTCTTCTTCTACAGCACCTAGTTCTTCGGGTCCGGATAGCGTCCCAGAGACTCAGTCTTCTCAGAGAGTCTCTCCTTCTGGTGTACAATCGGTTGCACCACCGTCTCCTCATGATCATCATGTCCCAGTGGTGCCACCTCCTGTGCCACCTCATGTGCCTCCACCGATGGCTGCGGAGATGCTGACTCAGATTCATCCCGATCTGATGGTTCCGCCGAGTGCTCCTTACTCGCAATACACTGTCGAGGACATTCTCGCTCAGCCAGGCAGAGAAGGTTTACCAGTCATAGACCCCGACCGACCGGACAGAACTTTGTGGTATGTTACATTTTTTTAGATTCTTTTAAAATTTTTTAATAACATTAGTATCTAATTTATATTTTAAATTTGTTTCTTTTTTAGGTTTGGGGTTGACGTATGTCTCGCATCAGACGTAACCGACACGATGAAGGGTTACTTCTCCATGCCACATCCGAACTGGAAGAAGACGCCCGTCTACGTCAGAAAGACGTGGTTCAAGATTTTCGCTGTAAGTTACCATTAATTTATATATATATACTATTATTTTTTATTTATATTTCAAATTTTTTTAATACTAATTATTAACTTATTTTTTTTTCTGTTACAGCAAAAGTATCATTGGTTCTTGGGGGTCAATGAGAAGGTGAGGAAAGCGTTCAACGGTAAGGTAAAAGCTCGCCTGTTGGACACGGTCTCCAACTGGAAGGGGGACTGGATCGTGAAGGGATATGACCGTGGTAAACCCGCTGAGCTCACCACGGAGGTGTGGGATGGCCTCATCCATTATTGGCAAACTCCTGACGCCATAAGAGTCGCCCAGTCTTGCTCTGTCTCCCGTAAAACGGTAGATGAGCACGGTGACGGGGCGATGCTTCACTCTACGGGCCAAAAACCCCACGCCGCTATCCGTATGAAGATGATACGTAATTAAATATTGAATTTAATTAATTTCTATTATATAATATATTTATATATAATAACTCTCTAAAATGTTTTGTAGGCCAAAGAGACGGGACAGCTCCCGACTCTTATGGAACTTTACGAGAGGACCCACAAGAACAAGTTGGGTCAATTCGTAGATCCTAGGTCCGAGCAAATCTTCAATGAAGTTGCTGACCGGGTTCAAGGGCGTCAGACCCAGCTGACACAGCAGTCTACCGACGGACTACCCGTCACCTTATCCACAGTTGAAGTGGATAGGATTTACGAGGAGGTAAATTTTAAAAAATTATAATTTTTAAATTATTCATTTAATTTAACTTTAAATTTTTACTAACAATATTTTTTTTTTGGTTTTTAAGGTTGTCCCTAAAAAAAAGGGACGTACGTTGGGGATTGGTTCCGTCAACGATGTTCCGAGAGCGACATCGTCTTATGGTCAGAGACGGGAAGACGAGGTCACTGAGGTGCGTAACGAGTTGGCCTCGACAAAATCTGCGTTCACAGCTCGACAGGGTGTAGTCGAGGGCTTCTTGGACGTCATAGCGGCCACAAATCCGGAATGGGAGTCCTTGTTGAGGAACTTGCGACGACAAAATCCAATTCCAGGGTCGACAAGTGAGGCCCATAACGAGGCGGATGTAGAGAGGAGGAGTGATGAGTTCTACCGGGCGATGAACGAGCCTTAGTTTTTTATTTCTTTTTTATTCGTTGCAAATATAAATTCTAATTATTTATGAATAAATATATTTTTCTTTTTATTGGTTGTGTATTTTAATTCAAATTTTATAATTATAATTAAAATTATAAATATTTTCCTAATTATATATTTTTTTAATTATGTATATATAAAAATCGAAGTAAATTCCTCGTTAAAACTCACGAGAAAATAACTTGGTAAGTCTAACGTGGTCGTTACGAGGATTATCTTTCGAGTACATTACGTGTCTTTCACGTGGAAAGTTTATGTGGAAATGACGAGGAAAATTAACGTGGAATTTACGAGGAAATGTTTTCGTGATTTTTACGTGTAATTAACGATAAAATATTTACGTGATATTGACGAGGAAACTTTTCATGGACTTTACGAGGAAACGTGGCGAGTTCCTTACGTGGTAAGGTTATGTGGTCTTTACGACGAAGTATTGTACTTGGTCTTTACAACGAAAACTGTTCCTCGCTAATTGATGTGGAATTGGCGAGGAAATACGCGTTACGACGAACGATTAACGACCAAACGTTTTTCCTCGCTATTTCCTCGTAATGCCTCATTAACGACGAATTCACGAGGAATTCAGCCGTCGTTAATCTTGTGTTTTCTTGTAGTGAGAAGCGTGCTCCTCTCATTGGAGTTATGCCATCTTCATAAGTCTTCCTCCAAGTGGTTGTCCGAAACCAGTGACAAACAAAGTCTTGAGCTTCTAATTTCCTATGGAGTATAACACCATATCCATGCTCACATGGGATGCCTGTGATATCCCATTTCATGCAACTGCGTGACCTCTTATCCAAACTAACCCGGAAATAACATCCTTCAAGATTCACTAACCACATTCCATTTGTGCTTCGATGAACATGACACTCTGCAGCCTTTTTATGCTCTTGTTCGAGATATTCAATCACATAAGGTGTACAAATACCTTTGTGACTGGTCGCTATAATATCCCTCTTAGCGATACGTACCATTGCTAAGCGCGTAACTGTCTCTAACATTGGCACTAAGGGCTTCTCTCTTGCTTGAACTATTGAGTTGTTGAAGGATTCCGTGGAGTTGTTCTCAACATCCTCGCAGTAGTTGCCTATTTTGTAAAACGCCCTACACCAAGATCTCGGATTTGTCTTCATAACATCCTCAAAGACAGCCGAGTCATAGTTAAACACATGGTCAAGCCTCTCCTTATACTGTGCCTCGTTATAGCTCCATGCAAGCTGCCATATTAGAGACTTCAGCTCAGTCTTCTTTCCATGCTTGCCTTTCACATTTCCATATATGTGCCTCACACACATTCGGTGCTCAATCTTTGGTAGCTCCAACTTTGCAGACTTGATTAATCCCTGTAAAGCCACAAGATATGTTAGACATAAGCAAAAAAGTTGAAACAAAACATATGTAAAATTCACCTTTTGTCGGTCTGAAATCAATATTAACCATCACCATCGTCTAAGTTCAAGTCTTTTTTGATATTCCTCACAAACCATAGCCAATTATCTATGTTTTCCACTTGTACAACACCCCATGCTATAGGATAAATAGAATTGTCAGCATCTCGACCTAGAGCAACTAGGAACTGGCCTTCTGTTTTTCCTCTTAGAAAACATCCATCAACTCCTATTATTGGTCTACAAGTCGTTTTCCATTTTCTTCTAAGCACATCAAGACATACATAGAACCGGCCAAACACCTCCAATCCTTCCTTATTTAACACAGTTTCAACTTCCACGGTTGAATTTATGTTCGACTCCATTATCTCAGCCGCGTAGTCACGTAAACGAGCAAATTGCTGCTCGTATTCCTTATCAATCCACCTTAATGCTTTGTTTTTAGCAGCTTGACATTGAGGTCTTGATACATAGATCTTCCATCTTTCCTTCACCAATTCTTCTATCTTCATAGGCATAAAATATTCTGGTTCCTCTCTAATCTTATCCACAAACAACATAGCTATAACAGGAACCTTAATCATCTCACATTCTCCATTAGGAACACAACTATGCTTGCTCTTGAACACTTTAACTTGCCATTGTTCAGATTCACTCCTAGTAGAACAGTAAATCCGCCACTCACACTCTGAATCAACATTTCGACCAGCACAACAAAATCCAAGCTTTGTTTTATCATACCTATATTGCTTCAGATTGTAACCTGTCTTCAATGCATAGTCAACAACAGCCTCCTTGAACGCCACTCCATTGAAAAACAATTGCCCTTCAAACAGATTTCCATCACTTCTTCTCACTCTATCACAATCTCGAGTTCTATGTTTCTTCTCTTTCGGCTGGCCATTTTCTTTTTCTTCAGCTTCACTGTCACTCTCGCTGTGCGGATAAACATTGTGACGGATTGAAGCCTCATCAGTGAATGCAGCAACATCTTCTTCGATTCTGAATGCATTTCGTTCCATGGCTTCTTCATCGTCAGAATCATCGAGAGGTGGATGATTTTCATGAAACGCGACAACAGACATTGACTACAGACTTTGATTTTAGGGTTCGTTCACAGGGTTTGTTCTCTCTGCATACGGAAAAACAAGAAGTCGGGTTTTAATTGTGAGATAATCGGGTTGTAATCAATGGTTTAGTGATTATCTCGATTTAATGTTGTCATCGGTTGGTTAAAGAGTGATTATTATCTTTTTGGTATACAGTAACCAATACTAATCCGGCTCTGGGTGGATTAACGTTTCAAACTTTTATTAAAGGTGTAATAAGATCTGTTACTTTAACATTGGGTGGAATCGGGTTTATAACTTTATTTTGGTGGGGATTTGAGATGACTGCTAAAGTCTGTGTGGACACAGCGATATACGAAAGTTCTCAGGGGGACCTAGATCGTGCACCCATATAAATATGATTGCTTAGTTCACTTGTAATAATCATCAAGAAATCAAGCAAAATCATACAAACATATAGACATACGTTTCAGAAAAGAGTTTCTGAGAGAATTCTAGAAGAGTCTCCAAATACAAAGTATTAGTAGAAAGTCCTTTGAACAAAAGAAAAAGTAGAAAGTCCTTTTCTTAACATACAAAGGTATCTTAAACATTAGCTGTCCATTTTCCATGTTAACCTCTTGATAAACATTATCTGTTAGTTTATCCCAACACGATTAATGTGCCAGACAAAAATTGTTTCTTAGTTCATGATGGATGCTGCTAAAGGGGAGTACATAGGCTCTGAGCTCAGCTCATGCATATTTTTCATGCAAGATCCACTCTTTCACATACTTTGCCAACAACTTGAATCTCATAAAAGAAGCAAAGAGAACAGCAATCGTTAATATGAACTTAATGATTAAAGGGTTCAAGTCATGGTTACGTTGCCAGGAGCTGTAATGGTTAAGTTCAAGGAAGAGATGAATGAACTGAACTGAATCTTAATCAACTAACATCAATGTGTAAGATTCTATACACAATCAAGTGGTCACCATTTACATTAGACTTTTAAATGTGAAACCATTAATTTTGGAAGGAAATTGGCTAAGTGATATACGTTGGGTATTCACTTATGAAAATGTTTGTTTTCTCCTCAGTTTTTTTTTGGATTCTCCATAGCGAACTTGAGAGATGGATCAAGCTGACCCAAAGTGAGGTTACCGCAGTTAAAGTGGTGACGACTGCCATGGGATTCTAGGTTCTGGAACTCAAATGACTTCAGCAGATGTGTACATCCCTTAAGCCGTAGAGACTTGAATAAGAAATAAACAATCTGCTCTCATTTGTTTGCACGGTATATACTGTTAAAACTTTGTAAATTAATAATATTGAAATTATAGTATTTTATTAATTTATAAAGTTATTAATTTATAAAAAAAATATTTTTATATTATCCTATTTTTAAATTAAGATTTTTATAAAATAAAAGTAGTTAATTTTACCTTAGACAGATTAGTCTAATTTTAGAAATTAAATATTCAAATTGGTTTTATTAGAAAATTTGTTGTAAATTAAATACATATCATAGAATTTATATATGGTTTAGATATAATTTTAATAAATACTATCAAAATATATTAAAGTGTTAAGAAAATATGGAGATGCATATTATTGTTTAAACTTATATAACTGTATATATATTATTAATTTTACAATTTTAATGAAATCATATATATATTTGTAGTATATAGAATTTAAAAATTAGTATCTTATTATTTTATTAATTTGTATATTATTTTTAACTGTTCTAACTGCCAATCAAGAATTTTTTTTTTTTAATTTATCGTGTTTATTAATTTATCAAATATTAATTTATAAAGTTTCTACTGTAAAACGCATATAAATCAGTAAGTTACTTTTAGTAGGCACATTCAAGAAAAGAAGCCATGAAACCAAATTAACAGTGTATATATAAGAAGCAAAATAGGTTGATCATATTAAACCTTTGTAGCTAAGAAGACTAAATCATTAAAGTGTAAGATTAGATATAGATAACTGGATGATTAAACAACCATTCGGTCTTTCTTAGACGAAACAGTTTGAAAATAATACTCACCAGGGACCTTTGTCGTTCAGGAAGTATTCCCATTTTGGGTTGTCCAGTTTTGCTGATGATTCAAGTTATTCCTTAGGTAGTCTTTGAAGCTGTCTTGGAGGGTGCTCTATTTCTATGTCGTAAACAATGGTGTGTGCGATATTATGTGCCTTATTGGTTTCATACCACAACGTCTATTTCTATGTCGTAAACAAAAGTGTGTGCGAACTGTCATTTCCATTTATCTCTCAAATCATCACACCTATTATTTCACCCTGTCAACGTATTTGGTTTTCTCCAAATGGAGTGTGCAGTAGAGTTACTATGACCTAATGTTATAATGTCATGAACAATAAACACTTAAGTGTAATTTGTGTGCTAAATTTGTCTTTTATATGTTTCCCAGTATTTGTGATTCTTTTTCACTTTCGATAACACATCACATACATCTATTTGTCAATTTTGCTTAGCTTTGCAAGTACCTACGTGACATCTTTGACATGAGTGTAAATACTAATATTTTTTTTTAAAAAGAACTTTCTTCTAGAGAGGCTACAAATATTCTATTTTTTTTTCTTTTGCCAAATTGGATTTAATAGTATAGAGCTTAAAATGTAATTTCAGTTTCTTGAAATACAGATTCTCACAAATTGAGTTCCTATCTTTACCACTTCCACTACAATATCATAATCATGTAACGTAACATTATTAAAAAAAAACATTATGATATTTCTCTGTCCCTTCTTATGCTACATCTCCTCTGACTACAATTCATTCTTAGCAGTATTACCTCTTGATAATCGACTAAACACAGATGAGTGAACATATCATGAGAGCGCATTCAAAACTACTCAAAACTCTCTATTTGCAACACTGAGAATGAACTTAATCGTCCGTAAATGCTGAAAATCTAGAAAAGAAAGACCAGACATAAGCCCGTAGACACAGTAAACACAAAGGAGAGACGATAGACACCACCATTGACATAAACACAAACCAGATTCAGCAAAAGCTCACCCTTTTATTAAAAACCAGACAATATAAAGACCATAGAAATCCTAGACAGTAGCCACTCGAGAAACGATAGACGACGGATAAAGACAAAAGGACGTACGATCTCTCATCAACAAACCACGTCGTCTCTTGTTATCCTGCAGTTGAGCATCTTCTCAACGACGGTGAGCTTGATGTTAACCCCAGGGATCCCACGGACAGTGATCCACAGCACACCATCGCGAAGCTTGGTGGTTGCTTCCTTGACGTTGTAAGCCACTGGGTTGAACACCATGGTTCCTCCGTATTTGCGACCGTCGTGGTCGTACTCGGACATCACTGGTTCTCGGCGAAGAAATGGACGTTGTTGCCGTCGAGCCAGTACGTGAGGTCAGACAGTAACTATTAGTATATGTTAGTAAATTATTCTTTTTAAAATAATGATTAAATAATATATAATTTATACTTTCATAGTACATATATTTTTTCAGTCAGGTAATAATATACAGAACTTATTGAACTGATTTTTTGTTTTCTTAAAAAAAGACAGTAAAGAGTGGTCAGTTATGAATCTCCATGCCGGTAGAATACGTTGTTAATTGTTATCAAATATAGAATTTATAATTAAAATAGAGAGTAAAAACTAAAAGCTAAAATTGAAAATAAATTAATAAATATTAATTAGTAAGATCTTATAAGATTTCACATTTTTATAAACCAATTTTTATTTTACAAATTCTAATTGTTCGTATATTTGTTGTAACGTGTATGTATATACTGAAGATTAGTTTCGTCATCCTGTTAAACTAGTTACTTCATTCACCTAATTTAGCATAACCAGTCTATGTAACCAATTATATATCATTATATATATATATTTTTTTTTTAATTAGGCCAAAAATTAAAATATTTGAAAACTAATATAAAATAAATATACTTTATCAAAGTTGCTTATTTTTATAATCTTTAATAATTAAATAATTAATTTAGAATATAAACTTTTGTATAACTTACAATGAAATATAATAACTATACCATATATCTATATATAATTCTTTATATACATGTATATATATATGTCAGATAAATATTTATGATTTGCTCCGTTTATAATGAATATTGGATATTTGTATTTGTTTTATTCCGTAATATTACAGATATCTGAAAATTTCATATAAAATTGAAATGAATAACGGATTAAATTAAACTCAAAAATATTTTGTCCACCTTAAAATGGAAAGACTAAGCAATGAATTTTTTTTTGGTGGAGTGTAAATATTAGCTTATAAATTTTTTTGTCCACCCTAAATACAATTAAAAGATTGTCAAAGTGAAAAACACATATCGAGCAGCGGATCTAGATCCAAAATGTAATTAAATTTTGATGTCAATTCTTCTGTGGACTAATTATTTATTTAGGAGAATAATTACTGTATTTTGATTAACGGTTTAATTCACCAAAATAATTTATATTTATTGTCAAATTTAGCAAGAAAAATGGAAGCATAAATACAATTTCCAAATCATAAAACAAATAAAAGAATAAATCAGTGAAATGAGAATAATTTTACACTGGTTTATTTTTACTGATTCTGTATGTGTGGTCATTGTCTATATTCTTATTTAAAAAAATGAATCACTAATACCAAAGAATTATTTTGGATAATCGGAGTGTTCAGCGAACGAAATCCAACCAACTCATTTATATAGGTCTGACCACCAGTATTAGATAGATATGGTTGTTCGCAATGAAAATTAAATACTCTTTTTACTTAACTTATAAATGGATTTAACTGAAATGGTAGATTTCAACTCCATAAGAGCAAGTCCATCGGAAGTCCTAAAGGAGGTTCCAAACAAATAAAGGCAGAAAAATAAATGAAAAAGAAAAAGAAAGCAGAGAACCGATCTTTAATTTGAGATTTTAAGGGGTGGTAAGAACCCATACGTGGCAGCTTCCTATTCGACGGCAATGAAAGTCTCTCTCTCCTTCGTCGGAGTTTCCGTCGAAATCCCATCTTTTCTTCCTCTTTCTTCGATCTCTCTGTCTTCTATGTCGATTCTCTGGCGATCTCTCCAAGGATGAAACTCCGGCGTATGATCGGTCATCTTCTTATTCTCACTTTCCAAGGATGAAATCTCTCTTCGTCCTCTCGTTGCCCGTCTAGACAGATCTTCACCGCACGGTCATCTTCTTCTTCTCACCGTTGAAGCTGAAACCGTTGGATTCGATCATGGATTTGGATAGATCCAAAACCAAATCTCCGGAGGAACCCACTTTGATCTGGTACGATGTAATTCCACCCCTCTGTCCTCTAAAGATTCCGTCTTTGATGTCTTTCAGATTTGCTGATGGTTTTATTTTAGCAGTATCACTTAGGACGAGGGCATATTGGGATCACTATGAAAGCTTCTCACTTTATCGTTTGTTGGAGCAATGAGAAGCCGAGTGGTAATAACAATATCATCAGCTTTGTTCTCGTCCAAATGAATCTTTTAGTTTTTTTCTTCTCTTAATTTAATCTTCTTATGTTTGATGATGTATCAATTGCAACCGTTACTTTGTTATTCCATTATGGAGAGGAAATGGTTATATTACAATATCTGCTCAAGGTTTGTTAATATGCTTTGATCTCGGAGTTAAATTTCAAACTAGTGATATTAGCTTTGGTCGAGATGGTTAGTAATATTAGCAATCGAAAAGGAAATGAGTTGTGTCGGAATTTAGTGATATTAGCTTTGGTCAAATGAGCTTTTAATTTTAATTTCATTGTTGGTTGTGCAAGGATGGGTGATGTGCGTGGATGAAAGCAGTGGCGTTTTCTTTTGCATTCATTATGGAACACACTCGCTCTCAGAAACAGATGCAACATCAACAAAGCATTCATTACGGAACACACTCTTCCATTTCACAATTGACAAGAGGTAAGTAGACTTTAATATTGATTTAGTTAGTTGAATGTGTGTTAGATATTGATTAGGTTAGAAATTAAATTGACTTTAGTATTGCTTTAGTTAGTTGCTTTGCGTTGATGTGATATGTATTTAGTTTTCGTGCTTGTTATGGTATGTGTTAGTTGCGTTGAAGTGATATGTATTTAGTTGTTGAAGTGATATTTAGTTGTTGAAGTGATATGTAGTTAGTTTTCGTGGTTGTTTTAGTTGTAGGTAAAGACATTGATTGCCATTAACTCTGAAACTTCAACAACTAAAAACTTTAAAAGCTTTAAAACTTCGCTTTAAATTGTGAACAAAACACACCATTTCTCATTAGCTATTTCCTTCTCTTTTGTTCTTTCATTCTCCTTTAGACAAGTTTATGGATCCATATAATCAACATTGTAGCTTTCAAAACCTCTTAAACAGTCAACAACCAAACACTCAACACCCTTATCAGTCTGTTCATGAACCTAGTATAGACACAGTCTTTGCGTCGGATGCCTCTGTATTCGGTTCACAATGGACTGAAGATGGCAACGAAGATGCAGATACTGTGTCTGACCGTAAAGAGAGACGTAAATGGTCACCAATAGAAGATGGTGTGCTCATAAGTACTTGGTTAAACACCTTCAAAGATCCAGTTGTAGGGAATGAGCAGAAAGCAATTGCGTTCTGGAAACGAATTGCAGCTTATTTTGCTGCGAATTCAAAGCTGGCTGGTTCGCAAAAGAGAGAGCCAACACACTGTAAACAAAGGTGGGGGAAGATTAATGAGGGGGTGTGCAATTTTGTTGGCTGTTATGATGTTGCACCGAAGCAGAGATCGAGTGGACAGAATGAGAATGATGTTTTAAAGATGGCTCATGAGATTTTCCACAATGATTCAAGGTGAAGTTCACACTGGAGCATGCATGGTTGGAGCTTCGTCATGATCAGAAATGGTGTGGAGCTTCTTCTGATAAAGTACAGTATAAAAGAAGGAAGTTAGATGACCAATCTGCACAGTCATTAACCTCTGTGCCAGGAAGCCATGGAGAGGATGAAGCTCGGCCTGTTGGTGTTAAAGAATCAAAGGCCAGAGGAAAAAGGTCAGTGAGCAAGCAAGCGACTTTGGAAGAGGAAGTGAAAGAGAGGATGGAGTTTCAGAGCATGTGGGAGATAAGGCAAAATGATTTTTCTTTGAAGGAGAAGCTTAACAAGCAAAAATTGCTTGACAGCCTCATTGCAAAGACAGAGCCACTGAGTGAACTTGAAATAGCTTTGAAAAATAAGCTTATTAATGACATGTTGGCTATTTAGTTTAATTCCGATCTTTGGCTTTGTCTCTAAGTTTGTTTCTCTGAATGGTTTGTGTCTGTGAGTTTGTTTATCTTACTGCTTCGTGTCTTAGTTTGGTTCTCATTTGCTTTGTGTCCGAGTCTGTAACATTGTGGTCTTTTTAAATTAATGGTTAATGCTTTGTGTATGAGTTTGGTTCTCATTTGCTTTGTCTCATTTGCTTTGTTTCTCTTAATGTTCGGTTGCTTTTGCTTTTGCTTATTCTATCTTCTTGCTTTTGCAGAGTACTTGTGACATAAGAAGACAGCAGCCAAACCCGAGTCTCGTGTTGCTTCTTGCTTCTTGTTTTTTTTTTCTGTCACATGGTGTTGATTCAGGTACAATATGAGACACAAAAAAATATAGCCATGTGATATATTGCTTGCTTTTCATGGATGTCTTCATACGTTTTCCTGTGGCATTTCAGGTGGAGCCAACACCAGAATAAGAAACAGAGCTTGTGACACAAAAAACAGAGCTTGTGACACAAGAAAACAAGAAGGAACAGAGCCATTACATAGATGGTAGATGTGTATTCTATTTAACATTGTCTATATAAGTATAAAATTTTTGTAAGTTAGAACGATATTATTTCTCTCCCGATTGGGTTTGTAAGAAGAACAAGTGTCTCCTTATTTTCTCTACAAGTATAAAAAGTCTATCTTGTTATTTGTCTTACCAATCCAAAATCTTGTTTATATTGTATTTCTCCTACCATTTCACCAAAATTTGTCTTACCATTTCTTAATTCTAAATTTCTCTTGACATTTCCCAATTCAAAATTACTTTTCAAAATGGCTTCTTCTGCTTCTAATAATATTGAAGACATGATGGATGAAAGATTTGATCAAATTTTCGATCAACAATTCGAAAAACTTTTCATTCATAATGAAGATTGTCAAGAAGCATCAAGGTCAAAAAAGAAACAAGCCTACATTGAAAGACAACGAGAACAAGGACACATGCAGTTATGGAACGATTATTTTAGTGAAGATACAACATATCCTTCTCACATGTTTCGACGCCGTTTTAGAATGAACAAGTCCTTGTTCATGCGTATTGTTGACCGACTCTCCGCTGAAATCCCATACTTTCAACAAAGAAGAGATGCCACTAGAAGGTCGGTCACTCTCCATTACAAAAGGCAACGGCAGCAATTCGTATGATGGCATATGGTTGCCCAGCTGATGCGGTCGACGAATACCTCCGACTTGGTGAGAGCACCGCGCTTTTATGCTTGGAACATTTTGTTCAAGGGATCATAAATTTATTTGGAGATGAGTATCTAAGAAGACCCACGCCAGAAGATTTTCAACGACTACTCGATATTGGAGAGATACGCGGATTTCCGGGGATGATAGGAAGCATTGATTGTATGCATTAAGAGTGGGAATTTTCCGACCGAATGGAAAGGTCAACATACACGTGGATCAGGAAAGCCAAAAATTATTTTAGAGGTTGTAGCTTCACAAGATCTCTGGATATGACATGCGTTTTTTGGATCTCTAGGTACATTAAACGATATCAATATTCTTGATCGATCACCAGTTTTTGATGATATATTACACGGTCGAGCTCGAAAAGTGAATTACATTGTCAACGGACATGAGTACCATTTGGCTTACTATCTCACAGATGGTATTTATCCAAAATTGGCTACTTTTGTCCAATCTATTCCACTTCCACAAGGTCCGAAAGCATCCTTATTCGCTACACATCAAGAAGTTGTACGTAAAGATGTCGAGCGTGCTTTTGGGGTCATGCAAGCTCGATTTGCCTTAGTAAAAAAACCAGCTCTTTTGTGAGATAAAATAAAAATTGGAAAGATAATAAGAGCATATATCATTCTACATAATATGATCGTAGAAGACAAACAAGATGGGTACACTCAGTTTGATGTATCAGTTTTCGCACAACCGGAACCAAACAGAAATTCACAAGTGGATTTCACGTATTCTACAAATATGCCTTCAAATCTCGGCAATATGATAAGCATTCGGGATCGAGTTTGTGATAAAACAATACATCAACAATTGAAAGCTGATTTGATTGAGAATATATGGCAAAAATTTGGAACAAATCAAGATTTCAACTAATCGACTTTTTCTCGTTTACGATTTGTATTTGTATTTTTAATATGTTTTATGTCATTTTTATTAAAAAATTTATGTTTACTTTTTTTTAAAAATCATTCAACTTTAAAAAAAAAATTAAGAACCCCTATGAGGTTCTCCCATTGGAAAAGGAAAATATTAATTACACTAACAAAGGTTCTTAACTTCTCAAATCACCAAATTAACTACTAATTTATTCATAAGAGCCCATTAGAGTCTCTTACCAATGGACTTGGTCTAATGCTTCCAAACTTATCGGACCACTAGACCATGCTTGTATGGTTTAAATACCAAAGTATTTGCCCTTCATTTCTCTTATACCTTTTTTTCCTCTTCACTAACCATTGTACTGAAATACGGTGTGAACTCGGACGTATATATGTTGTCCAGGCACTCAACGGTCAGCTACTGTACAATCGTTACTTATACAGTTAAATAATACGGTTTGATCGTAAACCAACTGAATCAATGTTAATCTTTTAAAATTAAGACATCTATATTATTAAAGCAGAAGTACATTTCAGTTTTGTTTGGATACTTGGATAGCCTTAAGTTAAATTATTGTGTTTGGAAACAGGTTTAGGTGTTTTAAAAAAATTAATTTAATTAATCCGAGATTAGTGTGTTTGGAAACATGGATTGCAGTTAAAAAAAGGTTTGTTTGGAAACATGAATAACAATATTAAATGAGAATTGTTTGGAAACATGGATAACAGTATATTTACTTTCTTTTATTTACATATTTAGTCATTGAATTTATAATAAATCAAGTATTTCCTTTTTGTAATTCTTTTTATTTACAGATTCTACCACTGCATTTAAAATCAATTTAAATTAAGTAATTAAAATTCCAACTTATCTAAACAAATCGATATTCATATATTAATCATTATTAATATTTTACAAATATCACTAAATAATTTTTTTCTATTTCACTTAATTTAGCCAAACACTTAAGTTCGCTATATTCTTTATTTATAATATTTTGATAAAATATAATTAATATTGGTAATATGTAGATATATATATATATATAACTAAAATTTAAATAAATAAATGAATCCATGCTATTATTTTGTACCTTAATATATTATTTAGCTATGTATTGTGTAGGTATCGTAAAAATATAAATTTTGATTAGTAGACTTAATAAACCGTTTTATTGGTTTGGCATTAAACCGTATTTTCCTAATTATAATCTGGTATGCATTTATTTTATTGTATATACTACGTCGTTTAAACAATTTTCTAATAAAAAATATCTTTTGATCATTGAACACATTTCCCGATTTTATTGTGATTTTTTTCCCTATTAATCTATAACAATAAATGTAAATGCATACATCCGAGATTAAATCAGATTTCAATCATCATTAAACCCAATTCTCAATCTATTAGTATATTCTTTTCAAATTATTTTTAGTGTATCAAACAAGTATTCCTTATAATAATATTTGATTCGATATCACAGAGAAGAGAATATTCTTTGAGAATGTAGCACTATTTTAATTGAATTTTGTAAGTATGGAAATTAGAGAGTGTATCTTCAATATTTTTCAACTTGGCAAGTACGTTTTATTTCCATAGAGCATATCCTAAATAGATTCCAAATTTTGAATCGTAACTACTAACTTTAAAATCCACTGAAAAAACAATCAAATATATGAAGATCTTTTATGCATATCCTAAACTAGATTTTTTGGTCATTGTTTAATGAGAATAAAATATAATATCAGTTATTTAACCTACGTGTGTTTGACCTATAAATACTACCATCTACATATCAAACTTTCACACAACTTTCGCAATTTTTCTAGAGTTACAATGGCGGCCAGAAGAAGATAACCTATCTTGCTGATGTTAAAACCATATACTGATGTGTCACCAAGGTATGTTATTACAAACACGTCATCTGACATGAATTAAAAGCTATATATGAGTTGTATTATTTCTTAAATTTAGATTCGTATAAGTATATAGTCAAAGCAATGCTGACTTATTCTCATGTTTAGTTTTGTAAGTTTTGCGAGGAGACTATGTTACGGAGTGAAAGTTTGCGTCGACAATGACATACGGTAGCTTCAGGTGTACTATATTTAGCTCTTCATTTCTATAAAATCTGTAAGGTATTTGGATTTTTCCTTGCAGTTTTTCAACTAACATTGCTAATATTTTGGTTTGTATCAGGTACCTCAATATTGACACATGTGGAAGGTGAACCCAAGTTCTGAGATCTTACCACTGCAATAAAAGGTTGCTCTTTTTGTGATGCTTCCTTTCTATCTATTTTCTGCTTATTTCGTGTGTATATGTTAATTAGCTAGCTATTTTTTATTAATCTTGAAATTTAATTTTAATATATTTTACAAGGTTTTCCTTTATACCGAGGGTGGAGAAATCTTGGTCAAAAACACCTTCTCTTCTCTTAGAAGAAGTGATTGATGATGTTCCTGACCTGTCTTTAACTCATAAAGAACAACTAGGGTATGGATTTTTTCTGTGTTTTTTTTTTGTGTTTGTTTCTGTTTCTTTTTTTAAATTTAATTAATAAGTGTATTTGATACACATGTTATTTTGTTCTTCTTACATTAGTTTCGCCTTAATAATAATATGATTGTTGTTGTATTATTTTATAGTAATTTTTTCAAAATATTAACCCAACGATAGTATAATTTATACCTAATTTTATAAATATTTAAATGTTATATTGTTATTGACATAAGTCGGTGAACTCAACCATAATATACTATAATGATTTATAGTATTGCTGGACTGTGCATTATATAATAATTGTATTTTTTTTTCTTTTTTTACATTATGCACATCCTATGATTGAGATATACTTCAGAAGATAATAGGTAACATTCATTATAATACTAGAACGAAGCCTAAAGTTAAATCTAAGTTCCGACATATATATTTTCTTGAGATTTTTTTTGTTTTTTCTTTAGGTTTTGAGATTGCTTAAAGATCTTTTCATAGAAGTTACACACTGGCCTTTTCAAGAAGAAACAAAGACAATGAAGAAAAAAAAAGAAAAAAGGATTGATGGTGATGGCATTTCGACGTAGATAACAAAAATCTTAATTATGAATATCAAAAAAATCAACAGTAAATACCCGTGCTTTTAAAAAAATTAATTTTATTTGGAAACAAAGATAATATTATTAAGAAAAATTGAAAGTCCATCATATTATAAGAAACTATCTATGTGGGCCAAATTTTAAATATACGAAAATGGATCAATCTAATTGGGTAAAACATCTTTTTTTCTAAACTAACCATAAAACAAAATTTATATACATATTTCAAATCAAAATAATAATTCGAAGTTGATTTATATCAAAAATTGATTCAAAAATATACATATATTCAAAAATAGATTTTTACTAAACTATTTTCCAATAACCATTATCAAAAAATGTTTTCAATATATATAAGAAAAATACAATACAAAAATCAATATCAAATACCAACTCAAATTATGGTTTTTATATAATATATGTAATTATTTATATGATGATACGTATAAAATACTATTAGTTATATGATTACTTATATGATGGTATGTATAAAATACGATTAATTATATGATGACACATATACCATATATAATAATGAATAGGGATGGGCTTTCAAATTTGAATAACATATGTCAGAATACCTAAGCTTAACATATAAATTGGCTTGGTTTGAAATTTTAGATAGAGAATAAATAATTATTTTAAGTATTTTTGGTGATTTGAGTATATTTTAACTATTTCACATATTTACTTTTTGACGATATGTATATATTTTCAAGTATTTAAACCAATTTAATAGTATCATTCTAGATTTTTTATATACATTAAATTTAAAAATAATTAATATATATAAGTATATAAATCTATTTTCAGATAAATTCGGATACCCAAATATTTATGTTTAGATCGGATTTGGTTCGGATCGGATTCAGTATCGGTTCGCTAAATAACAAAATTTTGAATTATTCGTATATTTAATCAATTTATGTTCGAAATTTGTACTATATTTTAGGATCGGAATCAGTTATGTTCCTCGGGTTTAGTACAAAATTAGAGTGTTTGGAAACTTGAATAAGACTATTAAAAATTTTGGAGTGTTTGGAAACATAGATTGTAGTTTTAAAAAAAAATATAATTTTGTTTGGAAACAAGGATAATAGTATTAAGAAAAAAAATAATGGGCTTATATTATCAATAAAAATTTAAAGTCCATCATGTTATAAGAAACTATTTATTTGGACCAGTTTTAAAATATACGAAAAATGGGCCAATCTAATTGTCTAAAACATTTTTTTTTATAAACTAATCATAAAACAAAATTTAAACTTTATATACATATTTTAAATCAAAATAATAATTCAAAGTGGATTTATATCAAAAATTGATTCAAAAATATTACATATATAAAAAAATGGATTTTTACTAAACTATTTTCCAGTTACCATTATAAAAAATGTTTTCAATATATATAAGAAAAATACAATACAAAGCTCAATTTCAAATACCAACTCAAATTATGGTTTTTATATTTCATATTAAGTTTTTAAAATATATATATGTAATTATTTATATGATGGTACGTATAAAATATTATTAATTATAAGATTACTTATATGATGGTATATATAAAATACGATTAATTATAGGGTGACACATATACGATATATAATAATGACTAGGGATGAGCTTTCAGGTATCCATACGGGTTTGGTTCTGATCTGTTTGCGTTTCGGGTTTTCGGGATCAAAGAGTTCAGCCCTATTAAACTATTTCTAAATTTTGGTTGTAGTTCGATTCAGATCTTTGAGGGTTTGGTTCGGGTTCAGATAAACCATTTAAATAATTTTTAAAGTTTTAAATCATTATATAGTTTAAATTGGCTTGGTTTAAAATTTTGGATGGAAAATCAATAATTATTTTAAGTATTTTTGGTGATTTGAGTATACTTTAACTATTTCAGATATTTACTTTTGACTATATATATATATATATTTATATATATATATTTTTTTCAAATATTTAAACCAATTTAAAAGTATCATTCTAGATGTTTTATATACATTAAATCTAAAACTAATTAATATATATATATATATATATATAAGTATATAAATCTATTTTCAGATAAATTCGGGTACATGAATATTTCGGTATGGATCGGGTACGGTTCAGGTCGATTTCGGTATCGGTTCTCTAAATAACAAAATTTTGAATAATTCGGATATTTAATCTATTTATGTTTGGGTTCGGTACTATATTATTGGATCGGAATCAGTTCTGTTCCTCTAATTCACTTTGCCAAACCCTAATAATTACATGAAAAAAAAATATTAACATATTTTTTTTCAAAATATACATCAAAAATTGATTACAGTGCATATATTAACAAATTGATTTTTACTAAAATATTTCCCAATAACCATTATAAAAATGTTTTAATATATATAGGAAAATGCAATTAAAAACCCAATTTCTAACACAAACTTAAATTATGGTTTTATATTTTACATAGACTTTAAAATATAATATATATGTTTATCTATATGATGGTACATATAAAAGACTATTAATTATATAATTACTTATATGATGGTATATATAAAATATAATTAATTATATGATGACACATATATGATATATAATAATGACATGAAAAATAAATAGCAGCATATTTTAAAAAATAATATGTCTAATATTATATTATATTTATAAAAATAACATTTAATACAAAATTATAATATAACATTGTCTACTTACAACGAATGTTTACAAAATTTTAGAATATATTTAGAACAGATTCTAAAACATTATTAAAAATTAAAAAAAATTATATATTGGTTCAACCAGTGATTCAACTGGTACCAGGTTACGGATTTTAGTGGTTTTGCGGGTTTTATTGCATTTTAAGTTCAGTTTTTTTTTTTCAAAAAACTGAACCAAATTTATCTTGGTTCAACGTGGATCCGGATCGGGTTTCAAAATACTGCTTACAACAAATATATATTTATTTTAAAAAGAAAGTAAACACCCATGCGGACGCACGGATCAAAACTCACAATTTTGTAATTTTACAATGCCTGCCCTTTTAAAAAAATGCATGAAAAAATAATTATTATAGTTTAATCTTCTTTTACTCACAATTTTAAAAATATGATTTAATTAATCCGACAAAAATTCTTGAATCGAAATAAGATCAAACAAATGAAAAAGCCAAACCTTTAATTGAATCGCTCGAGTATTTAGAAGACTATGCTTATATTTAAGTTCACAGAATAGTAGTATTTAGAACATTAGACTTTTAAACAAATGAACCAAAACTAACCTAAAAAATATACTATTTAAACCTAATTAAAAATAAAATTCAGAACCCGTGCAGGACGCACGGGTCAAAGTCTAGTGCACATTAAAAAGCTAGCTACAAATAGTTACACCTTTGAGTGTTTTCTTTATTAAGTTTTAGTTAGGTTTTATGTTTCCACAGGATGTGGGATACACACATATCTCACATCCTTAATGAATTTTATAACAAAATCAACCAAAATTATATATACATGAGCATAAATATTTTAATATACAACCAAATAAGAATTATAAATTTGTTTAAATTGGGGTTCATACAATAGTTTTAATTTTATGTCATATATAATTAGCATATATATATATATATATATATATATATTTTCTATAAAAAAATATTTATCATATATACTCCGCGTAAATATCCGTATATACGTATATGTAATATATAGTTGTCAACTGACCAGTGACCGACTAGCGTATAACGTATTTTAGACTAATGTTGTTCTCAATCCAAATTTCGTGTATGCGTTTTGATAATCGTTTACATCTTTATATTTTTCTACACAAATCAAATTTTGAAATTAGTTTTAAATATTGAAGGTTATAGTTTCTGCTACGATTATTAAACCATAACCATACTATGACGCAAGAAACTTTGTGTAATCGAAGAAATACATTGACCTATCTGGCGTTTTTAAGTACAAAGTAATATTCCTTTGATCTCCATTTATTTATTTTGTACCTTTATTTGGAACCCACTAATTCTTCCGGTGCCACGTAGATTTTAGCTGAAATTATAGTTTATTGATACTAGGGGTGGGAAGAATCGGGTATCCGGAGAATTTTGAGGTATTCGGATCCGGATCTTTATCCGGCAGATCCATGATTTTACTATCCTTATCCGGATCCAGGGTTCTCGGATATCCGGGTGTCGGATATCCTTCTAAAAATTATATAATCCGGCGGATATCCGGATCCGGATTTGGAACCTTAAAATAAATAAAATATTAATATTAATATATATAAAATATTAACAATAATTCAAAAATAAAAATATATACAATGTTTTTAATTATTTGTATGTATGCTTTTACAAATTTTATATAAATTTTATATATACTATTATAAAAATGAAATTATGATAAATAAAATTAGTTTTTATATATAGATATTACTATTCTAAAAATAATTATTAATGAAAATCACAGATCCGGATATCCGGACTAAAAAATTTAGATATCCGGATCCGGATTCGGGTTTGACGGATCCAATATTTTACTATCCGGATCCGGATTCGGCCTCTCCGGATATCCGAATTTTCGGAGCGGATCTGGATCGGATCTCGGATCGAATCCGGATCTCGGATAATAATTCCAGGCCTAATTGATACTACATACTAGCTTTATCATCAGAATAAACCTTCAAGTGCGGTAATAAACGTATTAGAAAAAGATTAAAAGGCATTAAGGCACATTATATAGAGTGCAATTTCCCTTATATCTGAACTAATGCGGTTGCTGTATTCATTATCCAGATCTAAACTTAGTAGAATATACGCTGCTGATGAAAAAAAGATAATTATTTTCTATATAAAATCATTTTAATTAATAGTAAGTTACTGAAACTTAAGGTTAAGTGCTGTAAATTTAGATTTTTTATGTTTTACTGATACCGATCAGATCACCATTTTTTTAATTCGTCCATAACATCAAATTGCTTACATATACGTTGTGTACATTTACATAATATAGAAATCATTTGTAGGTAAAGTATATAATATAACTATAATAAATTCCGTATTAAAATATAAATCCTAACTTGTCATTGGCCGGTGCCACATTAATAATCGTGTTAAGCTAGTATGTAATATAATTTCAATACATAATTGACATATATTATCACTGTTCTAAAATACGGTGAACTCGGACATATATACATTGTCCAGGTGCTGAACGGTCAGCTACTGTACCGTCTTTACTTGTATGGTTAAATAATGAGTTGATTACACTTAGGGACACTTTTTGACTTTCTCTTACACCTAGAGACACTTCTTACATGTAACACACTTTGTTGTGGGCCAGCGACAGATTCTGGACAATTTTACCCTTAATGAAAACGACATTTGTGGACGGATAATGGTGGATGAGTGATTTATGGACATAATATATGTGGACGAGTGATATATGGATGAATGATGAGTAATGTGTGGACAGGCGATGTTAATGTATTTTATAGTAAATAATGTGGACAAACTCTCTGTTTTGATTACAAAAAACTATATCATAATATGTGGATATGGACTCATGTTACTGAAGTTATACCAAAAACGTGGATAATGACTATGTTATCGTCACCAGCACGATCGAGTTCAAGTTCCAACTCGCTAAAGATTTTATTTTTAGTTCCGCTATACACCGATCTGTTGGAGACTTCCCCCATGATCACATCCAATCCAACGCAACTAGCGCTCTCGATCTCCGATAAGACAAATTTGATCGAGCTTTAATAGATATGACATCTTCTGATCAAGCTGTCTCATCAAAGATTGAGAGCTAGTTGCGTTGGATTGGATGTGGTCACGAGAGAAGTCTCCAGCAGATTGGTGTACAATGGTTCGAAGGATGAGATTTTTAGTGAGTTAAAACCAGAACTCAATCGTGGTGGTGACGTCAGCGGTGCCGGTGACATAACGGTGGAAATATGATTATGTGGATTTCTCATTTTCAAAGACTATGCCGAATAATTTTTTTAAAAGGTATCAACCAAGATGTCCATGTCCATAAGTAATTTGTAGTTTTACTATCCACGTTTTGGTATCTACGTTTTGGTATCCACGTCCACATTTAAGTTTGTTTATATGTTGAAATATATATAATAGATATATGAAAATAGATCTTAAAAGATAGATAATTTTATATTTAACTTATTATGATAATTACTTTTGTTTAATATATTTTAGAATTTGAAATAAAAATAATTAAAAACATTAGTGGAATAAGAAAAACAATAAAGTGGAAAAAAGTGGAAAGAGATTCTTGTGATGAGAAGAAAACGTATGACAATTCATTCTCTTTAGTTTAGGGTCATAAAAGTCTTTTATACAAGGAAAAGTGTGTCTCAAGTGCTATGTGTCTTGTAGTGTTATTGTAATGTGAGAAAGTGTATCTAGATGTAAAAAATTCTTAAATAATACAGTTTGATCACAAACCAACTGAATCCACGTTAATCTTTTAAAATTAAGACATGCACAGTAATAAGCTAGCTTCAAATAGTTACACCTTTCGAGTGTTTCCTTTATTAAGCTTTTCTTAGGTTTATGTTTCCACATAAACGGATATGGAATACACATATCTCACATCCTTAATGAATTCTTATAATAAAATCAACCAAAATTATATATACATGAGCGTAAATATTTTAATATATAACCAAATAAGAATTATAAATTTGTTTAAATTGGGGTTCATACAATAGTTTTAACTTTATAATTAGCATATATACATTTTTTAAAGAAAATAATTACCATATATATCCCGCATAAATATCCGTATATACTTTCATGTCGTATATAGTTAGTTGTCAATCATCCGACTAGCATATAGAGTATTTTAGAACCCTGTATATTAACTCTCTGATTCAGGAGTGGTTGGCACACAAGACTAACCTCTTTCTCTTGAATTAATAATACTTGGAGTTTGATGTTAAAAAAAAAAAAAAGAACACTGTATATTATATAAGCTGTCGAAATAACAATTAAAATCCAATAAAAGAAAGGACACATATTAGTATAATTAATCCCTAAGTTCGGCATCTCAATAATAGAATAAATTCATTTTTAAATGAAATAAAATCTTCCAAGATCTTCTCTTGACGTATGTCAAGGAGTTTTACAAAGTCAATGCTATCTACTTTATTAATTCAGAAGTACACATATAGAATATCCCTAAGTTTTCACTTTTATTTACAATAGTATGCCACTGAAGTAATTAAATGAACCTATATTTAAGTAATCATTGTCTTTTCCTATTTATTAAAAAATTTCCTAAATCAATTTTAATTTAATTTTCGTATTTAATATATTTCCTAAAATAAATTAGCTGATTTTTAGGAATATTCATATTTAAAATCGATTTTAACAATATATTAAACTTGGATAACATTACCATTAATTATTTTGAAAAAAAAAATCAAATTTAAATTTGATACTAAACAATATTATGAATATTCCTAAAATATATGTTTAACTTACCATTAATTATTTTGAAAAATAAAATCTATATATGCTAAGATTTTAAATATATTTAAACTACTTATAGAACAAGATGAAATATTTGTAACTGAATATTATTTTAATATAATTAAATCCCACCTAAGATTATATATTTTTCAAGAATTTCTAGAATATATGTTTATCAATTTCAACAAGAAAATTCAATACTGAAATTTAAATATCTTTGAATTACTTGTAAAACAATATTTAATGTTTATAACCAAATATTATTTTTTCTAATGTATTAAATCTTACCATATTATCCATACATGATCAAAATATTTAAATTCTCTTTACATTTGACAAACAATTTCATGTTACAAGAAATATTACTCAAATTATCAATAGGTCAATATTAATTTGTCAAAAGTTTAATAACGGGCACGTGTTACTATTTTTACAGTACATAAACTATTTGATCGTTGTGTTTATAAAAATTTAGAAATATGATATTTAAAAATATAAACCGATAGATATTTAAATAATATTCATTTATATATAAAAAATAAAAATAAGTACCCGTCCGACCGGACGGGTCCAGCTCTAGTTAGATTATTAAAGTGGAAGGTCGCCAAAAAAAAAGATTATTAAAGTGGAAGTTGACAAATTCTAAAAATTATTTGGTTGTTTAGTTATACAACGTTAACAAATAACCTAATCCTCTAGTAAATTGCAGTGTTCATTTTTTGAATTATATGATTTTATTTTCACTCTTGGATGATCAATACACACTAATTCAAACTTAATGTGTTACTACAAATCTTTCTAAGACAAAATTTTAATTGTGTATTCGTTTTAAAAAGTTTTGAACAGGAAAAGCCATAAAGTCACTATCATGGTATATATCATGTAGGCCTGACAACTAAATCAAACTCGATAACCCGAACTGAACCCAGTCTGATAAAAGTGGATCGAATCTGGATCTTGCTAAGAAACCAATTGGAGCCTTACATTTGGTATCATAGGTTTAGGGTAGATACAATATATATTCGAAACTGGATTGAATATATTCATATGCTGAGTTTATATCTCCTTTAAATCTTACTCTTTTTTTTTCCATAACTTGATTGAAGTAATAAATATTCACAAATCGCGATATTTTCTCCACACATTGTTCTTAAATATTCACTCTGATTTCTCTTTATCCTTTCAGCGATTTAAAAACCTGAAACTGTTAGTTAAGATCTTATATACCTTATGAGAACACAAAATTGTCAATCCGAGTCATCTCCTCTTTCAGATTCTTCAAGTAATCATTCACATGTACTCGTAATTCTTCTCTATACTCGATATACACACACACAAAAATCGATCACTTTTGGTCTGGGTTTATCATGTTCGATCTGTTAGTCAATGATTTTGAACTTTGCTCTTACATATAAGATTTTTTTTTGTGTATATTCTTTATTTTAAAATTTGTATATGATTTGTTGTTAACTCATTATTCTTATTACTTGGGTTCGTGTTCGTATTAGACTATTAGTATATGATTCTCTATACTTAGGTTTAATCTTCTTTGTTGTAAGCATAGTATTTTTATCTATGAGTTATCGTAAAAAGTTATGATTAATATCATGTGTATGAGTTTTGTTCTTCTTTACTGCTTAACATATTGTTTTTATATATGAGTTATCGTAAAAAATTATGATTGGTTTATAAGAGTTCTTTTACGACCAAGTCTTTGTTTTAACTTAATGACTAGATTTTGATCCGCGCAAGCGCGGGTTTTTCTTTAGATTTTATACAAAATTCATGAATTAGTTTATTTAAGATTTTGTATGAACACTCTTGTATGACTCTTTCTTAGAAATGAACATTTTACCAAACCCAAAAAAAACAAATTGAAATTGACTTGGAAATATAGGTGTGGTTTGAGTTCAGGTTTACATATTCGATTTTTTTGGATATGCAGATCTCTTTTCGAGTCAAGATCATACCCAAGACCAGGTACCTGAAATATTTTGTGTATATTAGGAGTATTTGAGTATTTTAGATATGTTTTTGGTATTACAAATACTTTCTAACTTTTGGGTTAAGGTTTTCGATTTTAGTTTCTGATTTCGGGTAAAGTTTCAATTTTCTTCAAAAAAAAGTATTTTGGGTATTCGGAAAATTGGCTTTTTTATTTCTCGGGTCAGAACGGATCAGTTTCATCTTGGGGTATTTCAATATTTTTTGGGTATTTGTTTGGGTTTTTGGGTATTTTTTCTTATTTCAATATTTTTTTTGGGGTTTTAGGTATTTCAAATCTTTTTTGGGTACTAAATAATCAAACCGATCTGGACCCGTTACGTACCCAAATATTACAGAGATTTTATTGATATTTGACTATAGATTCGAACCGACCTGGATCCAAAAGGAACCAACCCAAACTTGAACCAAAAAATTTCAAATACCTAGGTATGTTCAATTTTTTTGAATCCAAAGTGAACTTATCCGTACCTACCCAAAAACCCGATGCTCAGACCTACTCTCTTTCATTATATTTTGTGTGTATTTTATAAAAATTATATTTGTTGAGCCGGTAAAACTTAAGATTTACTTAACATATTTTTGACTAATTTAATAGTATAAATTTGTAAGGCTTTTAATAGTTTTAAACTTATCTTAAATATCAAATTTTATTATAAACACTTTTTATAAAAAAGAATTTAAATTAAAGTATATAATTTTATTTTTAACATATGGTTTGATTTATTAAGATTTAATTTTGTAAATGTTGGGAACTATATAATGTGTGACAGATATTGTTCTACTATACTAAATAATATATTAAATTAGTCTTCGACTAAACTTGATATAAATCTGGGTGTGGCATATGTCTGTTGCATGTGACATATATTATTCTACTATACCAAATAATATATTATATAAATGAAATGTTGCATGTTATGAAGAATGTGATTAATTATTTGTTGTTGTTAAATATATTATAGTCGAACATGCCATGGTCATGATATTGTTTCACACATTCAAATATATAATGTAACCATAAATTTTAGTTACTAAAGATAAGAATTATGAGCCCGAGATATTAGGGATGAAAAAGGAAATTATAATATCGTATTAGATAAAATATGGAGAATAATGGAATTTTATTTGGTTACAATAAAATAAGTTAGTTATAAGATTTGGTTATATATAATAGATTGAACTAAAAAATGAAAGAATCCAATAACCTTGTTTAAGTAAATTTTTTAAGACTCTTTCTCTTTTAATAAAATAGATTCTAGTGATCGACAGAGTCCTAAAGACATTAATTTAAATTAAATGAGTATATTCAGAGTAGAAAAGATTTTTTTGATTACTTAAATCCGGTTTGAAATTGAACCCGAAAGTTTTTGAAATGCAACCAATTTTCACATGATTTACTTAATCAAAATCAAACCCGAATAACCCTAATCGAAACCAAACCGAACATTTATAATGTATGAATAGTTATGTTGTTAAAAATTGTTCTCTCGGAAATCTGAACTTGAGTAAACTTTAAACCGAATACGATTGGACACCCAAACACTCATACCTAGTATCATGATCCATGCTCCTCAACTCATTAATTACTAGATCATCAATAATAAGCATATATTTCAAATAAACAAACTAACTGAAGTTCATCTACTTGCCCCGTACGAACAGATAGTTTGGTAGTCTTGGTTTTTTATATATTTATTATAAGTTTCAGATAATGTGAAACCGGCGCATTTGCTCGTTGATTTATTCGTAATCTAGAAAGTTAGTAAATTGATTTTTTAATTGTTGGTTTCGTATTGACCAACCAAGTGGATAAATAAGAGAATAATTTAATTAGGAATCTGATGATGTTTCAGTCCACTTTATTCATTAACTTCAATCTTCAATACTTAATAGGAAAGATTGAAAATGCCACGTAATACAGTTTACACTTGGCAACTAAAAGCATTCTCATATATACGAGACTAAATATTTGCAGAAAGTTAACAATAAATTTAGCCGTGTCCATCAACTTACTCCCTTTATTTTATAATATTTTCTGCCCCAAGTGAAAAAATAAAGTTTTGAAATTTAAATTATATTAATTTTTTAAAATTTGTTAATTTTATTATTTTCTACAATATGTAATTTTAAATTTTAATTTAATTATATGTAAAAATTAAGATAAAACATTTTTTAAATTCAAATATATATTTAATAATATATATGTATATATTTAAAATTATAATCTTGAAAAGACTTTTTATCTACTTCTTTTGGAAAAATATATTAAACCAAATTCTATAAAATTAAGAGAGAATTTTCTTAGATATATAATTATCAAAATGTAAAACTATACAATATTACTAAAATTTGTAGATATTAAAAAGAAACTAATTGTATTGAGATTAGAAAATTACAATTTTTTAAAAAACTGCATAAAGTTTTGAAGAATTGTTTTAGTAATAAAAATTATACAATTATAAAAATAGAATTAAAAAATTTTCGAAAATTATAAAAGATTATTATATTTCTATTATTATTATATTAATGATGATTTATGAGTTATTACCATATTCTAAAAACATTTACTAAAAATATATATCAACATTAAATGCAAATGTCAATGTTACAATTAGTTTCAAGCAATGTCATCATTGTTATTATATTTAATTATTATTTGTTGAAGTTTAAACTTATTTTATATAACTAGTAAAAAGGCATTGAAAAACTTCAAAACCTATCTTGGTGAATCAGATAAAACTAAAAAAAAATCCTTACTTTAGAAAAAGAGGGAGTGTGATTTGTTTGTGCTACTGCAATTTAAAAATTTAGAGGGAGTATTCCGAAATTCTCTAAAATTTAAATCTGATCTTGTAAAAGTTAAGAGTGTAATACATAAATTCATAGCTAGAATTTGTTTGTCTAATATTGCCATGAGACCTTATAAGTTGTTGACATGTCGTTTTAAACTACATCATTTCCACCGTTTAATATTTATATGGAGGAAAATGTGACACATCTTTCTTCAGCCGTCACATACAAATGCCAACTTCGCTATGTAAATACCTCCGTAATATATATATATATATATATATATATATATATATATATATATATATATATTTTTTTTTTTTTTAACTGAATACCTTCGTAATATATACTCTAGCTATAATATAGCTATAGAGATAATGCACCAAACAATTATTCGATCAAGATGATAAAGTAATCATAGAGTTGTTCAAGGGAGAATACAAGTCCAGAATAGAACCTAGGGCTGAGCATCTTTACTTAGCTATCTGTACATTAACATATTGCATACTGGTTGAAGAAATAAGGTTTTATTTTTTAAAAATAATTTCCATTTCCTTTTAACTACTCAGAAAACATTTGAAAGAAACTGAAAAAATACTATCAAACGATTCAATCTTACATTCCACAATACCTCATATCTTCTGAATTTCTGTATACATCATCACATTTTTGAAGTATAATACATCATATGCCCATTATATTAAACTTCAAAAAATTACTAAACAACATTTCTGGTATGTTGATGTAACATTTTTAATAATTCAAATATTATCAATTTGTTTAATTCAATACAATTTCATACCTCGACCTTAAATTTAATATTTTTAAATGCGAATTCTTGTTTAAATGATAAGAGGGTAACAGTATTTAATTGGTTTGAACTTTGAACATTTCAAACCAACTTTTATTCCAACCAAATAGAGAAAAATAGATAAAGCGACCCCACAAACATTCCCATCATTAGTTTACAAAAAAAAAAAAAAAAACATTCCCATCATTGACAGCAAAATAACATTCTTAAGACTATATTTATTTTCGACCAAAAAGACTATATTTATATATTTGATTTAATCATTATAAACGGTTTTATGCTTTAAGAAAATATACTTATCAAAACCTCCGCTGCGTATATAATTAACCCTCACGCATGTTTCATCTGTCACTACCAAATAACAAACCAAAAAGGACTTTATATTTCTCATCCAATTCTTCATGGAGAGTTCAATGAAAAAAGCGTTCATAACGAGCAAGCATGAGACGACAAGGTTTTCAAGCGACCAGACTCCAGAAGAAAGTAGCTGGACAATGTATTTCGAAGATTTCTTTGAGTCTTCTTCAAGTATTGTCGATGTCGGAGAGTTCAGCTCTTCTTCCGTCTCCGATGCAATGTCTTTCGTAGCGACTAAGAAGACCCTCAACATTTCTAAACAAGAAGGATCTAATTCTTCAAACAAATTCAGCACTGAGAAGACACGAAATAGAGAGATTCCTTTTGGTCGTCATCATGATCTTGAAGACACTGCCTCTTCTCCCTCACGCAGCCCTAACGTAAGAGTCGCTCTCTCCATCTATATTTGTTTTTTCTAAAGCTGTTTTTTTTTTGAAAGATTTTTTATTTTTTTAAAAAACATTTTAACTAAGCATTTCAGATATTTTTCTTCTTTGTTTTGGTATTTTTGGTTATACTATATGTCTAAGAACGTTCTTACAGATTTTTTTCTCTTAGTTTTGCACAAAACAGTCGAGTTTGGTAGAAGTGAATAAGTCATGATTCAAAAAAAATGTCATGATTCTTAATAATTTCTTATATTTATAACATGTATTTTATAACATATTAGTCATATGCTGATCATCTATTTTACTAGATGATGGTCCGCACCTTGTGCGGATTAATACATATCTAACTAATTCAAATTTTAACATCATTTTTTAATCTCAATCTAATTTTTTTTTTGATCAAAAATCTCAATATAAATTATTTAATAAGTTTTGAATATTAATGAATCAGAAGATATAATCTACATTTTTATTATAACGCAACATAAGCAAAATCTTTTCTTTATTCTATCATCAAACTACACATGTAAAAATATCATCGTCATAATAATCTAATAAAACTGTATTAATATCTTAAAATAACATAAAATATAAATTTACAAATTAAACCATAACTACCAATTATCAGTGAAACCTATGAAATCAAATTTTTTTTCATCAAAATCTTAATTGCATTTTATTTGAATTTTCTATTCATCAGATTTTATAGTGACTCATATTAACAAAATCTATAATAATTAAACATATTTCTATTTAATTAGAATTTTCTAAACTAAAAGTAATAAATTATATATATCTAAAAAGCTGGATTTTTAATTATAATAGAAAAAATTGTATTCTTTGGGCTTGTACTTTTTATTGGGAATAATGATTTGGTAACATAAAAGAGAAGAAAATTTATTTTTAAAATTAATAAATAAAAAATATTATACAATTTAATATTACTAAAGTAAACATGAGATGAACATCTATAAAATTATTGTTAAAATTTGATAATACTCTTTAGTAATAATTATTCCTTAACATAATGAAAAATAGTTATTAAATAATCACTAAAAATGTTTAAAAATAACAATTCAAAAGTTATTTATTAAAACTAATGACTCAATCTAAATCATAGAATATGATAAATAAGCTTCTAAAAATAATAAAATATATGACAAATAAATAAAATAACCTAAAATTATAGAGAACATGACATGTAATCAAAACAAAAACTATTTTAAAATATGCCAAATAAATAAAATTATCAATTAAAATTAGGTATTAAGATTATGAAAAATATATAAATAAACTAAATTATAGAGAATATGATAAATAAGTAAATTAACTAAAATTATGGAAAATATGACAAATAAACAAAATCACCTAAAATTATGGAAAATATGACAAATAAGCAAAATCACTTCATAAATAATAGTATAGATAAGACAACGATAAGGTTAGAAGCCAATGAGAGGCAAGCATTACATTTTTCATATTGTCAAGCGAGGCAAGAAATTAATTAGAATCTTTTTTTTGACTCATAATTGAAATAATTTAAAATGTGATCAAACAATCCGTGCCATTTTTAAGTTCCTACTTGACATAGATGAATATAATAATCAGCTTTAACAAGTCAAATGTATCTTGATTAATTTAGTCCATAAATAATTAAAATGTATCAACTACTAACAAATTGTGAATTGTTTTCGTTCTATAGGTCTATAGCATGATGAACTTATTGGACAACACGAGACACGGGGGTGGCGTAGTTGGTGAAAACACAAATAATGTAAGAAACACGTTAAGTATAATTGAACTTTGTGTAGTTAAAGTTGGAGTTGATTTATACAAATTATTTTCGATATCTCAGTCTTACCGTGCGGTAATTTTACATAGGTGAAAGGAGAGAGTGCAGTGCAAAACCAAGGTGGATTATCAGTAGACTTGAAGCAAAAAGGGCTTTGTTTGGTTCCTATGTCTATGGTTACCAACTTTCTTGGTTAATTATAACAAATCCTTATAATTCATTTTCAAAATTTGTTTGTAATAATTTTTTCTCTTACAAAACTATTATTTATAGATTTTCTTATTTATGTTGTTCACTTTATTGGTAATATATGCGTGTGTAACAAATTACACGTTGCACGTGATAAACTTATCTTTTGGATAGACAGAAAAAGATGGAAAAATCTCATATATATCCACCAAAACAATATATATTGAATATAAAGAAATTGTTTTCAGGGTGAGTTAAAATCCTTCAAATATATAGAGATAATAAGTAAGTTACTGTATTCATATGCATGCAGCATGCATCTCTTTGAGTTTTTTTTTTACGTTGGTATCACTCAGTGTAACTATCGCTTTGCTAAACGTTTATGTTTGTTAAAAAATCTCTTGAAATTTTTGATGAAAAATCATAAAATAAAGAAATAAAAAGAGTACAACCATACAAGTTTTTTTGAAAAAAACGAAAATTTTATCTTATAAATCGTTAACGATCTATTCTAATATGAAATACGTTTTCTAAAATAATGGTGAGTAATGATTTGACGAAAATATTGGATGCATTGTTTTTCTTGATTGATCGAGAGGAGTTAGATATTGGACTTTAATCTCTCCTAAACTCGAAACCAATCTTTACTAATATCCAAAACAAGGCGTAAATATATTTTATAATGATTTGTATAGTACAATATATATATTAATTTATGAAAAATAGAAAAATAAATCAAGTAGTTTTGGTTTAGTGGTAAAAGATAGAATGGGTTGTGACTAGTTTTTTTTAATCGACTATAATGATTTAAAACTATGTCTAGGGACATTTTTTTGAAATGTTAAATTTATTTATCAACAAAAAAAAAGTTGTTTACAATACGTTAAGAGTTTGGTAATGTTTGTAGAGCTAAAAAGGTATGCTAAGGAGCATATAAAATTATGTTGTTCTTCCCATCTACTCAATCATCATGTTGCTATAGAAAGCAACATTTTTGTGACGCAGAGAGGAGACTCTGTTTCGGATAATCTTGTCGATCTTTCAAGTAAGCTTTTGTGCAGTACGAAAGGTGCCGTTATGTTTGCGACTGTTTCGCTCACACCAAATGCTGTGTATGACAGCTTGGAAAGAGAGATGAAGCAGGCAGGTGATAGTGGCTGTTCGATGCCGAGAGAGGAGCATTGTGATAGTGATGTTCCAGTCTGGGTTTGGTCTTGGTAGCAGTGATCCTATCGTCTCTGTCCAGACCGTATACGTATATGGGAAACCAAAGAAGATGTGCTCTCGCGTTTCCTGTGGCTCACCACAGAGGCGACAGTGTTGGTGTTCACCCCAAGCTTGGGTGCGATCACCTGTAGAGAGACGGTTGCGAAAAATGAGCCATGCAATGAATAAAAAGCAAGGTATAGCTTGTGGAAACCAAACCAACTCACTCCATATCACTTTGGGGCTCCTCTCTCGTATTTGCTCCCATGTTTTTGATGAAGAGAACCATGCCTTGTAGTCGTCTTCCCCGTGTCGCCATAGCAATTTGTCTCTCCCTGCATCCAGTACCGGAGTTGGAACATCGTGGACACGAGCTATCATTGCCCGTAGGTGATAGCTGCGACATCGTCGAATGTTCCATTGTCCAGCGTGGCTGCATCAGCAACAGTTGCGTAGCGAGTGATGCCGAGGAACTGATTACCTAAGTCACCTGCAACATCAAGCAGCCTTCCCATGTCAAGCCAATTATCAAACCAGAATAAAGTGTGCCTACCGTTACCGATTTCAGATCGCAGATAAGAGGCAACCTGTTGTCGAAGCTTGAGAAGCTTGCGCCAGATCCACGAGCCAGAACTAGTGTCGTTTACATCCCAGAAGCAGCGACGATGAAGTAGATTATGTTTCGTCCATATGTCTAGGGACATTATAAAGGAAAACATGACTTTTATTGATGTAATTTAGGGTCTGACTGGTGTAACCGCATCGGTTGCAGAGGCGGTTGCGATATTTACGGATACATATGGTTGCAATTTTAAGCGTTATTAAGAGAATTTTTTTTGTTCGTTATTAACAAATTTGTATTAATGATACATCAGTTATAAGTTGGTGCGTTTGGCAGAGTGTTGGTTAAATATCAAATGTAGTTGTAGTTAAATAATTACCAATAGTTATATTTTATATAATTATAGAAATATTAAAAAGTATATTATTATGATAAATATAAAAATTATATTTATAAATTTACACTACTAAATTTTTTTAAAATTATAGAAAATATGTTTTTTTTAAAAAAAAATTATATAACATAAATTCAATAATATATATATTAGTATTTCTGTTATTTCAATTTAAAATTTTAACTGAATATTTTTATTTTTATATTTATATAGTTTTTTAAAAAAAAAATTGGTTTACCCTCCCGCAACCACAAATGCTAGCTGGAACCAGCTTTTGAATTTACGAAGTTTAGTACGGTTTGAAATAATTTATAGTGTTTTCTGTAATTGTTGCAAAACGCCAACAACCGCTGCCAACCGTAAAAATTGCATTTGCGGGTTGTAACGGAAAAATCAGTCATATCTTTATTATACGATTCTCAAAGAAAAGCATTTAATTCTAACATTGCATGCTTAAAGACATGCAGATCCATTGAATATACATGTTTAAGAACTATTAAATAGTTTTATCTGTGAAAGGGGAAATCTCCTTAATTAGTTTCTCTATAAATTACCATTCTTGCCGAGAAAAAATAGTAAGGAGATTTTCCATATTATATAGTATCTAAGCTTTCCATATTTCGAAGTTAATTAGTAATATAAAAACATCTTCGTTTCAGTTGAATCTACTTCTCATAATACAGATTTTCATTATATATATATACAAGAAGAGTAGTTCATAGACTTCAAAAGGGAGGATGCAGAGCTTGTGGTTAGTGGCTGTTATAGGCGTCTTTGGCTGTTTACTAATCATGATTTGTTTCGCAATTTATGTATATTACATAGACTTTTGGAAAAATGTCGATGATTCATAATCGTGATTGTAAGTTATTCAATGATGTTTAATATAATATCAATTCTCTATTGTATATATATTGAGCAGTTTAGTGTTTTTATTTATATGTTTGGTAGTCTATATCTATTTTTTTCTCGTCAATAGTTTACATAACTATATAATTATTTGTTCATAACGAAAAGAACATATATATGTATCGGAAGAACAATGGGAAACCATAGAAGTGTTGCCCTTAGTTTTTCTCAAACGACGAGTGATCTTATTGTCAAAGTCATCATCTTTTGAATACGTCAAAAGAAGACCACTTAACTCGTCATGTGATCTTAAAAAAGAAGAACTAAACGGCTAAACCTATCTATGATATTGTTTATGACCTAGATTACTTCATTAAATCTTCTGAAAACCTAAAGAAAATCAAAATTAGTTTTGGCGTAAACCAAACCAAACCGACTCAAATACAGCAGTAAAAAAATTTAAAATCTATTTTACAAACTAAACCGATTCAAATACAACAAACAGAAAAAGCATTCAACGGGTACGTCAACAAACGCAACTCTTTGTGTAGTCTCTGTGGAACGAGCTCGACCAAAGGATCCCAGCTCATATTCACGGTTTAAAAAAATCATTGCTTCTCCAAAGTGTAAAAACAGGATTCATGGCTAATCTATATAATCTTATGTGAGTGTGTTTGTGTGTGAGTATGTTTGAGCATAATGTAAAGAGACACAAAGACACTTTTTAACGAGGTTTGTTTCCCATATCTCCTGGATCATGTCTAAAATTCATTTACTAGAAAAGACCGCAAAAAACTATTGTTATATGGCGTCACCCATCACCCGTGCCTGACCATTCTAATCTAGATTTACAATGAAGAGCAACTACTACTCATTGTCTTCTTCAACGAGTATAATTCTCTGTAACAAAACTACCAACAGTGGTATGGTAGGCCGATGTCGCACGCAGATGTTCTCTTTATACTCACATCAACTTCAAGTCAAGTCTTCTAATGAAGTTGGACCCCGCTTCTGAAAAAGCCCATGCGACCACTTTCTTTTGTCCATAAAACCCACATCAGCATCTCGGTCATGACAACTGTAGTGTCATTATTGTGTTCCACAAACAATACGACGTCTTAGTATTTCTTGTGTAACAGACAATACCATATGTTCTTCACCTGGTCGAACCCATATGTCAACGTATCTTGTGTTGCACACAGGACCCGCCCTGAGTAAAGCTTAACGAAACATTCGTTTCAAGTCCCCGAAATTTTTGAAAAAATTTACATGGACATAAGTCCCCAAATTTGTTTAAAAAAAAAAATTTCAGCCCCCGAATTATTAAATTCTTTATTGACTCGTCTGCAGTCCCCAAAATCTCAGGACCGACCCTGGTTGCACACATATCTTAACGAATGATCTCTTTGTCTTAGCACCTCCACATCAACATGCTTTTGTATTCCAGCATCTCTTTGATGATCTATTCATACAGCTTATAAAGCTCAGTCAACACAACTCTTCAATCTCTCCCTTGGTGTCTGAGTTTTATAATCCACGCAACATCATCAGGCATCTTCATATACTGCGTAGTGCAGCTTAAGAAGACATTCAAGATGTCTTGTAACATTCTCTCCCTTTTTAGTTTAGTTTGATACTCAAGCACATTGTTCTTTAGCTACCATCAATCCACATTCCAAGAGCCGGAAAATTTCTCGCTAGTTTAGCCCGCACTCTATTAGGAAGACATACGCACTACTCCTAATATCTCCACAACACTGATGTGTTAATGTATTCTCTCCCTGCTAAAGTGCATAACCTCTCCCTGCTTGAGTACATAACTAAGTTAAAACACCAATACTGTGTAGAACAAATCCCAAATCTGCTTTTCCACAAACATATTTGTGCTCAAGTCTAGCTCATGTTCTTCCTTCGGAAATAAGAACCTGCAGCTCGTACTCAGTTTGACGTCGTATGACCATGATGAATCCCACTGCTATCTCTGAACCCCTCGGTAGATTGAATCTCATTTCATGTTTAGAATATAGACAATCTAAGTCTTTACGGCATTCACATGAAATTGAAAACAAATTCCGGATGGAAAATGTCTCTGCTGCTCTCGTGTACAAGACCACAGTCCACACAGAAACCTTTAAATTCTGAATTTGTCACCAGAGAAAAAATGTCTCTTGCAGCCAAAGCTCATCAGAATGCCCACTTTTGCGTCAGTCCAATTCTTTTTTATCTAGAACTCTCAGCTTGATACTTACTATTTTTAGCCTTTCATGTTGGTAAACAACACCATAACTGACATTTGATATTGAAGAAACAAACATGGTCTTCATAAAAGTCAGCATCTGCAATTTGCAAACTCCTTTCAAAATCCGAACAGGCTAAGACCAGATGTGAAACTGATAAACTCTCTGCTCGCTGCCGTCCTCCATTTACTTTCGACGCGAAGCTTCCAGAGACTTAAATTCATGTCGGTGAAGACTTTAAATTAAGTTCATGCCATTTTCACAAACAACTCTGCCGTGAAGCTCATCTTCAGTTCTCTTGGATTGCCCAGCTTCCATGATCTCCTGCGAATGCTTTCCAGCTTTCATGTGTTTGTGCTAGAAGATCAATATCAGGTCTCAAAAATTGTCACAAATGCTGTCAACGCCTCTGTTCTAACTTCTTTGGGGCTGCCATTGTTATGGTTTTGTAGCAAACTCTGTTGTATTCTTGAACTTTTTTTGTTCCAACAGATTCGCTTCAGAAATCTCAGTTTAGATAGCAGTTGTAAGCATGTTTCTGATCCTTGCTACTGTTCTCCTTCTTAGAATCACACACTCTTGTAGTCAATGTAGTTCTGTTCACCTACTATCTCAATCTGCGATCTTGACCACGAAATCTGCGAACCTTCAGTGTTATTGTTGTTTCACGAGGATCTGAGTTTTTCTTATTACATAGGAGAATTCTCTTCTGTTTCTTTTCACTAACTGGAAAAACTCTACTCCGATATGCTCCATATTATACGAGAATTATCAGATCATGAGGCCAACTTTTACTGCCAAATATACTTTGTTTTCCATAGATATCACCATTGCAGAAACTTGTGAAAGACGCCAGTCCCCGAGAAGCAGCTGTCCCAACATCAAACTGACACTGACACCACCTGTCGTACGCACAGAACAGTTTCTTTTTGATGCGGTAGCAGTTCTTAGAAAGACCATTCTCTGTCAGAGACTTATTCATGTTGTTGCTTCATCAATTCAGCAAAATGTTAGAGCATGACTCGTGTTACATCGCCTTCTTAAAACTTCTGTATACACATGTCTTTACCTTATACGTCTGAACCTTTCAATCCTAAAAGTAACCAAAACAGAATCAACGAAGTGAATCCTCAGACTTTTGTCTCTTGTTTCTCCAGACCCAGAGACACAAACGCTAACACATGAGACAACTTTCAGAGCCTCTTAACACCCCCAAAAATCTCCTTCGACTGCAAGCCCATAACTTGAGATACAAGCGATCAAGTACTCTGTGTTTTCAAGCAAGGTCAAACACTAAGTTCATCAAGCTGTCACTTTCATAAACCACCCGCTGACATCACCTGTACATGTTGGCTTTTACTCCTTAAAGCTTTATCTGTTTACCGCCTCCATAGATTTACACATCAGTGATGTCTTGCTGTGTGTTCTTTAGCAAACAAAGCATGACTTCTTTACTTCAGAACCTTAATGTGGATTCAAATCAGCTTTCGAACAAACTTCTCACAGGATCAGGCATGCGATTCTGATAGAGAATCCTGTAACAGATTCTGATCACGAGAACAAAACTCTGAACTTCGTTCCATGTGACAAGACGTTGAGACTCGCTTCTACAATGACAGAATCAAAGTTTCAGAACCTTCTGAGCAGAAGCTTTGTGTTTTGTAGCGATCCTTATGCCATGGTTGTACAGTCTTTGAGAAACATCTCTATGTTTTCATCCTATCTTGAGTCTTGGCCCATAAGAGATTTTCTTCAGTGTCACGTTACGTTAGCAAACATGAACATTCAAATAATATTTCTTCAGCTCTGGTAGTTCCGATGCACATGTTTTTCTCGTTATGCGTCACGAAATACTTTCTCTTTCTCGTCAACTTCAAATAACCTCTCTAGCCACAAATCCATGATCTACCCGAAACAAATAGCAAATTTGTTAGAAATTCGGTAACCTGGCTCTGGTACCAATTATATAAACAGGATTCATGGCTAATCTATATAATCTTATTGAGTGTGTTCGTGTGTGAGTATGTTTGAGCATAATGTAAAGAGACACAGAGACATTTTTAACGAGGTTCGTTTTCTATATCCCCGGGACCACGTCTAGAACTCATTTACTAGAAAATGCCGCAAAAGACTATTGTTATATGGCGTCCAACACATACCCGTGCCTGACCATTTTAATCTAGATTTACAATGAAGAGCAACTACTACACATTGTCTTCCCCGACGAGTATAGTTCTCTGTGACAAAACTACCAACAGCGGTATGGTAGGACGACGTCGCACACGTCCATGTGCATCTTCAATAAACCCTAGACGCGTAGCATTTCTTGTCACCGTCTCGTTCTCTTTATACACTAAGAGAGTAAAACTCAAAGCTCATTAAACCCACATCAACTTCAAGTCTTCTAATGAAGTTGGACCTCGCTTCTGAAAAAGCCCATGCGACCACTTTTCTCTTGTCTATAAAGCCCACATCAGCATCTCGGTCATGACAACTCTCGTGTCATTATTGTGTTGCACACATATCTTAACGAATGATCTCTTTGTCTTAGCACCTCCGTGATAGGCCATGGATTTTACTCACTTTTACTCATGGTTTATAAGTGCTTTAAGATATATTTACTACGATATAGAATCTATTTAGAGTATTTACAGGTTCAGGTATGTTTTGGAGGAAAGTGGTGATTTTGGTGCCTTTTGGAGTCTTTCGAAAGTGCAGAACTGCACAGACGCGTCAGATGTTTAGCTATGGATGGAAACCTTTCCACCGTTAGAGCTCATCTTTTGACACAAGATAGAGCTTTGAGTTAGCTTTCGAATTCCACTGGTTTGAGGTCAATCAGCATCATGTAGCAGAAGTTATGCCCGTTTTACTGAAGAGTGGTCAGTCTGCGTCGCGAGAGGAAGTTGTCGAGAAGAGGAACGTATGTCGATCGATGCAGCACTTTTGACATCGATCGACAGAGATGCCAGAATGTGGGCCGAGTATATTTTATGATCGACTGAAGCCCATAAGCCACCACAAAGTTACCAAAATACCCTTGGATGACCAGAAATCCTATTTATGTGTTTTCTAAGCCATTGTTGACGGTTATGCTTTATTCTATAGTTCTTTCTTAGTTTTAGGATTGGAGAGAAGAGAGGAACTCCTTCAGAGTCCTCTTGGAACTCCATTGATTTTAGCTTTATTATATATATTACAATTTCATCTATTCTTTATATGATTTCTGTGACAACTATCATGTCTGAATAGATCCACTTGTTAGGTTTAGGGTTTTATATGGTTCTGATGAATTAACCCCAAAATAGGATTGTTACAGAATTAATATCCATTGATTAGAAGTATTCTTAATGCATGGTTCTAGAGTAATTAACTAGATCCTGAACTTAGGATATAGGATATTGCGAGAGTATTGCCTGATAATATTCTGATTGAATTAGGTTTGTTAGAAATACGTGAGAGCTGATCGACCATTCTTAGTGGTAATCAACTCGCCACAACCATCGATCGACATCGAGAGTCGACCGTTGATCGACATCGATAATCGATCGTCGATCGATAGTGTTATAAAGTGAGCGTTGAGTCCTAGTGTATCAGCTCGCCTAAACATCCTATATATCTATTATAATTCACGTGCCTAAACCCTAAGTATAGCAACCCATCATTCCACCAAACAACTCTCGGCCAAGCTGAACAATTGTCTTGTTCAACTTGTTTACTGCTTTATTCATTGCTTGCTATATTTACTGCTTTATAAATGTATTAGCCTAGCTTAATCATATAACTATTAGATCTAGTGTGTGCCCTAGCTCTCTGTGGATTCGATCCCTAAGTACCACAACTGAACCTCTTATTTGAAAAAGTAAAGTTAGGGTAATTTGAGTGATATCACTCCACATCATCATGCTCTTGTATTCCAGCATCTCTTTGATGATCTATTCATACAGCTTATAAAGCTCAGTCAACACAGCTCTTCACAAAGACTATCCAATCAAAAGACAAAATGTAAAGGATGAACAAATGATTAGGTAGTTAAGCCATAAAGAAAAGTTCTCGGCTTTGATCTTTAATCCTCCGAAGCTGCCTGGACCCCCTCTTTAGATCTCAAAGAAAGAATCGATCTTTTGAGAGGGGTGCCAGTTTTCTTTCTTCTCCAATCTTGTTTCCTATTGATAAGAAACATCCCACATTGAAAATATAAGAATTAATCTACTACTATATAAAGGGTTAGGGCCAATCCACTTATCGCCAATTGGTTTTAAGTTGAAAGCCCATAATTAAACCCAAATCTAACATGGTATCAGAGCTATAAGATCCTTTGACCTAATTTACTACAACTACTACTATACCGATGTTGGGCCCTCTGTGAATGTTATTCCCACATTGTCCACGCTTCAGACCTAGATATCTGAGCGTGAGGGAGGGTATTGATAAGAAACATCCCACATTGAAAATATAAGAATTAATCTACTACTATATAAAGGGTTAGGGCCAATCCACTTATCGCCAATTGGTTTTAAGTTGGAAGCCCATAATTAAACCCAAATCTAACATTTCCTTCCTGTGTTCGGTGTAGAGAAACCCTGTGTTTGTAATTGTTTGTTTTCTCTGTTATTCCCGGTGAAAGTTTTAATTTTCTGTTTGGATTAAAAAACTTTTATAAAATGTGGGGAGCCGCCGCAGAACCAGCAGATTCTTATTACCAGATTCGCGCTGAGTGCACTGATGTCCCTAATACCAGATTCAAGATCAAAGTATGCTCCTTTCCCTTTATTACTTGTATTAATAGTTACGTTTCTTTGTTTTGACCAAAGCTGTTTCAAGATCAGATTCTCTTTGTGTGTGTTTGGATTCTTCTGTTATCATAAAGAGAGCATCATTAGTTATGAATATGCGAGTGCCATGTTTATATCTTTTTTTTCTGATGGGTGATTAAAATGATAATGATTATTGATCTTACTGCTCTTTCTAATTAAGTTGATATCTCATGGTTGTGTTTAGAGAAAAGCAGATTCCTCACTAGATTTGTAGCTTTTGTTTGGCATTTTCAGGTTTATATATATATATATATATGTGGGAGCATGATTATGTGTTATATTATTTGTTTTGATCTGATCAAACTAGTTATGTGCTTAAATGTTTGTGCTGCTTTAGGTTCACGGATTTAGTAGTGATCTTTTGTTGGATATTTAAGTGTATCATTGCAACCATTTAAGTGAAACATTGTAATTGTTTAATTGAATGATTGCAATTGTTTGTGTTTGTGACTATCTATTATTATAAAGTTCACTTTCCTCCCTCCTGAGCTATGCCACGTATGCACCCATGTCACAAATTCCCTATTCCTGCGACGGACACGTGTCCTATTAAATGAAACGCTGTGTATTGTGATGCGTGTGGGTTTCGTTATGGGCTCGGTGTTACGCTCTGGTTTATGGCCCAAAGAGCAGCTAACGAAACACAAACCCTAATCCATTCCCAGCTTCTCCTCCCGTTCTCTCTGTCTCACTTGGATCGGCGGCGGTGATGGCGATCCAGCTTCTGTAACGGAATCTGTTGCGAGTCATGCGTCTTATACATTAACAAACCACCCACCAGGAACTAATCCATCCTCTATAATCCTTTCCTATGTACCGCCGGCGTCGTTGTTGCCGTGACGTTCTATGTTCACCATCTCCTCCGGCCAGTCAGCGGCGTAACGTTTTGGGGTTGCATTCAATCGAAATAATCACCCTTCTCATCAAAGCTATCGATCCAGATACCACGACCTCCACTGCGCCACATTCAATGCAGCCCCTTCTTCCTCCATGTTAGCGAATCTAGAGAGAGAGCAGGCTTCGTTGATATGTGTCACTTGCCCCTTAGAGAATCACTAATGAGCGATGGCAACCTCCTCCGTTTTCGTCGTCGATTGTAAATACGGTCGCTGTAACAACATCGATGAAGTCCGATTGTTGAGGTTTTAACTCTTTTTTATTTTACGATTAACTTTGACTTATTGATTCTTTGTGATTGATGTGATATGCTAGCTTGCATTGATCACAGAGGTACACCAGAAAATCCTGCTAGGACTTTTACACTCGAGAAAGATGAAGAAGTCATAGCGTAAGTAGACATTCTTAAGTGTTTATATGATTCAAGGATCTTATAGTCTGTTCATGCGGCCTGCTTAGTTACTCACCCATTCCTAAAATTCCAATACTTTTTTGACAGTGGGGTGCTGCATTGTGTGTCAGTCGAGAACCAGAAAAAGAACGTTTGGCTATGGGGCTATGTTTCTGCATCTAACTAAAGAATATATCTTTCACATCTCTCTCACTTCGTAAGCTCCAAATCTCTCTTCCTCTTTCTGATATTAATCAGACCCTTTTTGGGTTATCATCTTATTAAGATTCTTGATCTCTGTGTCGAGTCTTATGTATCCTTTTCAAGGTTGTGCTTAGTCTCGAGGTGCTAATGGTCTGAAATTTGCTTATTCTTTTTGCTACTGAGTAGTACAAATAATAATATTTGTTGTTTTGTTGTTTTAGTTTCTTTGTGAATGTAACTCTGTAAATGTCTATCAAGGTCGGCGAGAGAGTGCTTATACGAGCTTCTTGTGGAAGTGATCAAAGCCACCACTCCTGGATACAAAATATTATAATTTCTACTCACTCAGGCAGAATGATATAGGACTCTACTAACACCGATGATGTATGTCAATTTCCTTTTCCTTTTCGCTTGAATCAGATTAGCTAACTATTAAATTATTATCAACCAATTGTTTCTTAGATAGGGTGCACATTTGGGTGCAAAGAAAGTTAAAACAACGATCAATGAAATTAATGAAAGAGCCGGAAACCCTTCACTCGAAGAGGTTAGATCAAAAGAAGTTCAAAAATAATTATAGGATCCAAGAGTTGAGTTCTTTGAGAAACAATGTTTGCTAAGGGTTAGCCATATTAGGATCTAGACTGACATAGGCAAACCTAAAGCAGCTCATGAAAACTGTTTTTTTCATTCCCTTATTTTACTATTAAAACTCATGTGTCCTGTGAATTCTGATTTAGGCTGATATTGATGGGAACAGGTCAATCTGACTGAATCAAGCTCATTACTACAACAATCCTTGAAATGAATGAGAATCTTCACCAAGCCTTAAAGACAGCAGCAGGTGAACAACACATTTCTTCTTAGCTCTTTTGTTCTTTACCGTGAGATATATATATATATCTCAAGAGTCTGAAACCTTTGCTTTTGATCAAAACGTTTGTGACACGGCTTCTCCGTTATGCTGGAACTAAGGCTTGTGGATTGATGGAGGGAGCTTCTGCTACTACAGGTGCCTTGGATGATGAACATGTCTATGGTGGATTAACTGATGATGGTTCACCACTTCGGGAGGATGAGTCAGCCGGAATAATGCCTGCAATGCTTAAGTTCCCAGCATCGTGAGTCACCAAGTCCAACATCCACCACTGCCATTCCTTATGATTTTATCTTCACTTGGGTTTGAATAAAATTATTTAGATCTCGCTTCGTCTTTGAATCCTTTTGTTGTCGTTTTTTTTTTTTAACTTTCCTTTATCTTCTTCTTCACGTTGATCATCAGCAAAACTTTGTCCCACCAGTGATTTATGAAAACATAATATTCCTCTTTCGTGCAGTCACTTCTTTGTAATTAAGTGAGACTCGGTCCAAACAAATAGATACACATAGTACTAAAATCATCATGGCTTTGATTCCAAACTTGCTACAAAACTGATAATAGTAAAATTCCAGTCGAATACCATACAATAGTTAATCACAATAACAATAACCCCAATTCATATCAGCTATGTTTTAGTTATAGGTTCTTGGTCTTTTGAGTTTCAACATATCAATCCAACCCAAGGACTATCAATTTCTCTATTACCGTGAATTATATATATTTTATTTCTGTTTTGTCTAAACTACATTTTCCTAAATGTATATAAGAAGAAAACAAACTATTAAATTTAAGAAACACAGATAACAAAAGAGAATTAATTAAAGTAAAATTTATAAACTTCATTATACTTATTATTATGTTCAAATTAGGAATATACTTAAGCAAAAAATAACTAATGCATTTTCAAGTATATAATTTAAAAAAAGAAGAAATAAACTAACAATGAAAAATTATTAGAAAATATATAGTTAAAATTAATATTATTTTTAGTTTCAAGTAATTTATTTTTAATTTGTGTTTAAAATTCTATAATTTTGACTAACATATAGATACCAACTACTTATCAAAGTTTAACGCAAATGATATATGAAACTCCCATATATGCCTCAATAAAACAAAAGTAAAAAAAATATGAAACATAAAACAGAGTTTCATACAAACTGCATAAATTGTTTAAAATTTCACATCCCGCCCGTAGGGCGGGCCGATCCTAGTTAGTAATAAACCATTGCAACATTTGGTGATAAACCATTGCAACCTTAGATGATTAAAGCCTTTGATAATGAACCATTGTGACTTTTGGCTAACCAATGCAACTATTGGTACTAATCATTGTAACTGTTGGTACTAACCATTGCAACCCTTAGTACTCTATATAAAGGAGTTGTGGGCATTGGCAAAAAAAAAAAGACTTCAATAACTTGATAACTTGTACAATTTGAACAAAAGAATATCAGAAACTAATAGTTAAATAGAGAGAGAGATTCATTGTTCAAGGATCATCAAAGATCTTTGAAGAAACACATATAAGCCTTAAATTTCTATTTATTATTCTTGTATCTTAGCCTAGAACAAGAATGAGATTTTGATTGTCTTATCCTACAAAGGGATTTCATGTAACCCAAAGGCTTGGAATATGGTCGAAATACTCTTTAAGGAAATCGACCTCGTGCACGATTCAATCATTATCCAAGTATATAGTTCACACCCATTCGGGTACCAAACCCAAGTTTAACCAACAATCTTAAAGAGTATTTTCGTTGTGAACTATGACTTATGTATTTGTGCGAGAGTTAACATCAAAGTCTGGAAAGTTATAAATGCTTGAGAATGAAGAGGTGCAATCATATCGTGATCCAAGAGGTGCGATCATGTCGTGACCCTAGAGATATGAACATGTCTTGACCCAAAAGATACGAAAGTGTTACAATCGAAGGGTGCGAACGTGTCGGGACCCAAAGGGTGCGAACGTGTCGGGACCCAAAGGGTGCGAACGTGTCCGATCCAAAGGATGCGAACGTTTCAGGGCCTAAAGGGTGCGAACGTGTCGGGATCCAAAGGGTGTGAACGTGTTGGATCTAAAGGATGCGAACGTGTTGGGGCCCAAAGGGTGCGAACGTGTCGGGACCCATAGGGTGCGAACGGTTCGGGACCGAAAGGGTACGAACGGTGCGGGACCGAAAGGGTGCGAACGGTTTGGGACCGAAAGGGTGCGAATGGTTTTGGACCGAAATGGTGCGAACGGTTCGGGACCGAAAGGGTGCGAATGATTCGGGACCGAAAGTGTGCGAATGGTTCAGAACCGAAAGGGTGCGAATGGATCGTTATTGAAGAGGTGAAAATGTATCATCACCAACAGGATGCAAATATATCTTCACCGAAAAGGTACAATATAACGCCACCAAAAGGGTATAAACATAACGTTACCGAAAGGGTGCGAGTGTAATGTCATCTGCATTATGAAGGATGTTCATCCATATGGATGTAAGTCACTTGTGGTTAAGGAGGAGTCGTCAAGAGTGGACACCAAATTGTTCATAGTCGGTTTTATAGACCAAGATTCATGGTTATGGATAAATGGTCAGAAAAAGGTGTTTAGATATATGAAGCAACCTTAAAGTTTTTATTGTATGCCGTAATAAGTATAAAGTGTATACATATCTTCGTATAGGCAATCAAAACGCCTACATAGTGACATAAAGTGTTAGATGAGATTGTCTTAACAAGTGGTTTAAGTTAAACCAGTAAGACATGTTTTGGAATGAAAGACATGTGGGAGGTGGATGTGATTCTTGAAAATTGAATCACACATACAAGTAAAAAAAACTATCTAACACAATCTCATTATATTGAGAAAGTTGTTGAGAAGTTCTATTGTGAGATTGTTCTCCAATGAGGACTCCCATGGATGCGAGTGTGAAACTTGTGCCTTATACAAGACAAGCAATATCACAACTCGAGTATTTACAGGGGATGGTTGCTAAATGCATGCCATGATGAGCAGTAAGTTCGTGATAGCCTATGGTATAGAGAGATTGAGTAGATACACTAGTAGTTCTAGTACTCAACAATGACATGTCTTAAAACGGGTGCTCAAGTATTTGAAAGAAATCATAAATTATGGTTTGTCATATGTCAGATTTTCGAAGCGTATTCAGATGCAAGTTGAGTTACCAACATAGAAGATTGTTTTTCTATAAGTGGTTGACTGTTTTATTTGGAAAGGTGCCATTTCATGGGCTTCCAAGAAAAAAAAATTTGCATGAAAAATCTGACTATTGAATAAAAATTTGTAGTATTAGCATATGCCGGTAAATAGGCATATTGGCTAAGGAATTTAATTAAGAAATTCCGCTGTGACCGAAATAGTATCACCAGTTTCTATCTAATTTGATAATGAAAAATTCTTGGTTAAGATTTATAACCAAGTGTATAATGGTAAGTCGCGACACCTGGGCGTTAAATATAGCGCAATATGTGAGCTGATCACTCACGGGATGATTACCAAAGAGTTTGTTTGGTCTGAAAGCAATGTAGCATATCATTTTACGAAATGATTAGCTAGAGACTTGGTAGTTGAGTCTGTTAAAGGGATGAGTTTAAAGTCCATTTGAAATCTTTAATGGTGGAATACCCAATTCCCCTCTAATATGACGTTAAAGGCTGAATTCAATGTGGAAAGACTAAACTTAAAGATTGAAGCACATGTTTATATATCATCCCAAGGTATGTGCTTGGCCCTGCAAGAAAGGGCTAGGTTGAAATATTATTCTTAATAAATACTTTGAAAAAGTGCACTTGCACGTGCATGACTGAAAGTATTTACCTATATGAGTGTGAAGTGATGCCGCTTCAATAAGCTGAGACTTGACTTTGGATGCGCTCAAGAATGGATAGGGACACATGGCTTATAATAGTGTCAAGTATAAACACTTAGAGTAGTGTGGAAACACGTGTGTGTATTATCTTCATGTGCTCAAAATGGGTTGAGGGATTCAATCCGTAGGACATCCAGATTCTCGGGCATTTGGAATGTGTAATACACTAAGATGAAAATTCAATTCTTCATAACATTTTCATTTATGCATGAGTTTGATATATGTGTTAATTATGTAGTGGATCTATGATTACGCTTAAATGGGGGATGATTGTTGGATATTTAAGTGTATCATTGCAACTATTTAAGTGAAACATTGTAATTGTTTAATTGAATGATTGCAACTGTTTATGTTTGTGACTATTAATAATAAACCATTGCAACCTTTGGTGATAAACCATTGCAACCTTAGATGATTAAAGCCTTTGGTAATGAACCATTGTGACTTTTGGCTAACCAATGCAAATATTGGTACTAACCATTGTAACTGTTAGTACTAACCATTGCAACCCTTAGTACTCTATATAAAGGAGTTGTGGGCATTGGCAAACAAAACTTCAACAACTTGATAACTTGTACAATTTGAACAAGAGAAGATCATAAACTAATAGTTAAATAGAGAGAGAAAGAGAGATTCATTGTTCAAAGATCATCAAAGATCTTTGAAGAAACACATATAAGCATTAAAGTTCTATTTGTTATTCTTGTATCTTAGCCTAGAACAAGAATGAGATTTTGATTTTCTATCTTACAAAGGAATTTCGTGTAACCCAAAGGCTTGGAATAGGGTCGAAATACTCTTTAAGGAAAGTGACCTCGTGCGCGATTCAATCATTATCCAAGTCTAAAGTTCTAACCCATTCGGGTACCAAACCCAAGTTTAACCAACATCTTTGCTTATCAAGCGTAACATAATTCTGTTTAGAGAATGACAGATAGTCTGTATTACTGACAAGTACCTGTCTTTCTCATGATTATGTTTGTTGCAGCCCGGTAAAACTCTAAGTGTCAGAAAATGGCAGGCTGCCTTTACACAGGAAGGCTTCCTAGATATTGGCAAGACCGTAAGTCGAATCCAACGAGGGGTAAATCTGAAGACATCTGTTCGCAGAAAAGACTGCAACATTAACTAAACTTTGTTCTGAATGTTCAAAGATACTTACTTATCATTCTCAAATCCGTTAGACTGCTTTTCTTGGATGGTTTCTAGGGGAACCATCCATCGATTAGAGGAGAAGTGTGGGAGTTCTTACTTGGTTGTTATGATCCAAAGAGCACATTTGAAGAAAGAGAGCAAATCCGACAACATAGAAGGTCAGAGATCATATTGGTCTTGCATTCAATGTGCTGCTATATCTTTCTTTATTTATTTCCTCTTTCAGATTGCAGTATGCTTCTTGGAAGCAGGAATTTAAGAAAATGTTTCCAGTCATCGGAAATCGTGGATTCATTACCGCACCTGGGATTACTGAGAAGGGCCAACCCATTCTAGATCCTATTGTACTACAAGAAACAAATTTAGGTAAAAAAGTTTGTATCTTTTTTCTTTTGCTTGAGAAAATAGTAGAACTTCATTAACTTAAGTATTATCATCATAGAGGAGGATTCTGATTTATTTGAAAGAGCTTGCAAGTAGAGGAACATTGGACAAGAAAGTTATCCAATGGATGCTAACACTTCATCAGATAGGTCTGTGATCAGTGTCACTAACTAGTTCTAAGAATATATCATTCAATTCACTTACCTAAACTCTGGGTTTTCAGGTCTTGATGTAAACCGCACCGATAGGACATTGGTATTCTACGAGAAGAAGGAGAATTTGTCTAAGCTTTGGGACATTCTAGCTCTTTACGCCTGGATTGACAACGATGTCGGGTATTGCCAAGGTAAAGCCTTTAGATTCAGAGAACAAACCCAGTATGATATTTTCATCTGTGTAGTTTCTTCTGAGCAGGAATGAGTGATCTTTTTTCACCTATGATTATGCTTCTGAAGACGAAGCTGATGCTTTTTGGTGTTTTGAACGGTTGATGCGCCGATTGGTACTGTTTTGTGTTCATATATGTCCAACACCCGACTCAGCCTCAGGCGAGACCGGCATGTTACCAAACCACAATTGTATCTTAACATCCACAAAAATGTCTGAAAGTCGACTTTCATATAAATAACGAAATAAATCCATAAATCTAATAACTCAGCTACTGAAATAATCGTTGAAAATAATAAAACGTAAGTCTGAAAATCAATTCAAAGGAAAACGCCTAAAAACACCATCTGTCCGATCGATATCCTACTCGTCAGCCTCACCTGAAAAAGGGAAAAAAGAGAGTGAGGTCCACGCGCGGAGCGTACGGCGGAGGATGGCGGCGCGTGGGCTACACGAGCGGAACGGCGCAGAAGAGAGGCCGCGCATGACGGCGAGTCTGGGCGGCTCTCCGGCTGATCTTCCTGCTCCGGACTCGTCTCGACGTCACGAACAAGCTGGTGGTCTTAAAATCACGAAATTCAAAACGGTTTGAGAGTTATGAACGATTTTCTAAAACGGCTAAAAAAACTCAAATCGGAAATGGTGGTTCCGAGTTACATTCGGCTGGGATTGGTGGTGAACTGGCCGATCTCGACTCAGGACGTGATGGCGGCAGCGGTACGATCTCAAACGAGGCTGACGGCTCAAGCTCTCCAAGGTTTCGACACTTAGAATTTCTGGAGAATAAAATAATGGGGAAATAATGGTTTATATAGGAGGCTCACCAAAGGTTTCCTACAACCCTAATGGGCTTTGACGGGCCAAAGTATTTGGGTCGTTACAATATGTTTGTTTTGACTCTCTCTATAGTGAGATTATACTAAAGTTTCATCCTTTGTTGGAAATTAAAAGCGAGGTAACTTCCGAAGCACTTCGGGAAGATCAGTTGGACGTGAAGCACAACTTACTCATTTGGCTACAATCACTCAGATCATTGACCCCAAACTTCACCATCACTAAGGTATTGACTTAGCATATAATCATTCCAATCTCTTGAGCTTAAAAGGGATTTTGAAAGGCAGAGAAACTGAGTGGAGGTGACAATCTCTTTGCCATCCGGATGATAATGGTTCAAGAGAGTTCTCCTTCTGCGACTCATTGTATCTATGGGAGGTAACGTTCTTGTAAACTCAGAAACATTTATTATTGGACCACCACACTAACTAACAAAAGGTTGTTTGTGAGCAGATGATGTTGGCATTAGAGTATGACCCTGAAATGTATTCTCTTTACGAGGAGCCTCAATTAGAAGGAGAGAAAACAGAAGGTTCCTCCAAAGGTAAACCGAAGTCGATTAACCAATGCGGGAAGTCGAGAGAGAGAACATGAAGAACGGAGGGAAAAGCAGTGCAGAAGATCCTTTGCCTATTTCGGTTTTTTTAGTGGCTAGTGTTTTGAAAGACGAGAGTTCTAAGCTTATGACCGAAGCTCGAGGACTAGATGATGTTGTTAAGGTAATGACCAGATCGTGTTTTGTTTCTTTAACACCTCAATAATCTTGTTTGCTTTTTGCTCAGATCTTGAATGACATAACCGGAAACTTGGATGCTAAAAAGGATTGTTCTGGTGCAATGAAACTTCTCAAGAAGTATCTAAAAAAGATTTACTTCTAAGCTTTGGCCTTCTCTCTTAGATTTGTTTCTACTGAGAAACTCTTTAGGGTTTGCGTCTGATCTTTCTTGCTGTCTTTTAAGCCTATCTAACAGTCCAGCGTTTTGTTATTGCAGGCCAAGAAATAGCATTGGAGAAGATTCATGAGTAGTGTTTTTCTTTTGTTATTTTTACATATCTGATAACTCTTAAAATCCTGGACTAAGAGTTACTGGTTAGAGGACTGCGATTCCTTGGGTGGCAAGCATTCTTTAAGGAAAAAAAACCATGCTGCCCTGATCTACACAACACACAACAACTCTTCGTTGTCAAGTGTTCATACAAATCCATGTTGTAAATATGTAAATAAAGCTGAAATATTTTTTCTTATATTCGTCGCGGATTTGAATTGTTTTTTCTTTTTCTAATGATAATCAAACAGAAGCAGCGACGCACAGCTTGATGATTTAGTTTGGGTTATGTAGCAGATGATTTGTCACATTGCTACAGCGTAAGATATGGCCCGTAGACCGCCCGGGTCAAGGAATGCGCTTGCTTCTACTCGCAGCAGTGGTCCGCGTTTGTATTGCGAATTTACTAGATCAACAATTTTACAAGTGAGAAAAAAACAATTTTACTAGTGTTACTAACGACTGAAAAGCTGTTCTGAATTCTGGTCAGGTGGAGCTTGTACACCTATAAGTAAACTATTATCAAAACATGTTTTGAAGTTATGTCTTGCAATATAAGAACCTAGGGATATCTAGTCAGTTTCTTGAGTAAAACAAGTATGTTGCAGACAATATTTTGATCTCCAAACTTTTGTTGGCCTGAACTTGGTATTGATATTTGCTATTGCTTTAACTTTGGATTCCTTTCACTTCAAACTTGCATTGCGTCTCCGGTAAAATCTTCAAGACACCTTAAATCTCTTGGGTGCCCATGTTCACATTTATAGGCATTGATTTGATAGAGAACGCTTGACCGCTTGAAGCGTTGAAAAAACTGTAAAACGTGTAGACAGTAGACACCGTTGCAACTTGCAATGGACCAGTCCTGGTGGTGGCTCGTCTTCTTTGTAGTATCCTAGTTATCTTGAGCAAAAGATTGTCGAATAAAATAAAGGTGGTACTAAAGCAAGAACCAGAACGAGATTAAGACTATCAGCATGTATCTTCATAGTTCCTCAGTGTTTACTTAGGACGCAAGAGAGAAGAAACTAGGTCAAAGAAGTTAGAGCATAACTATTTTCCTCCCTCTAGTTTCCCCTATTTTTTACTGAAACCAAAGAAGTGAAAGCAAAATAGAAATAGACTGATGTCTTAATTCTAAGCAGTCCAAGCTAAGAGAGCTTCTTGTACTAATAATTAAAGCCAACTCGGAGAAGAACACACATTACGAATGAACATAGCTAACGCAATTTTTACAGTGTAGCAACATTTTCATTCAGAAACAGACAACAGAGAAAGTTCATTACATAACACCTAAACTACTCCTTTATCTTTTATTTTTGAATTATACAGAGGTATTATGATGGTCCACATAAGTGGTCCAAACTAGTTACATGTTGCCACGTGTGGATCTCTTATGCTTGGCGATTCCTAAATGTTAATTCTCCAGTAGCCGGGACTCGAACCCTGGTAACCTCACCGTATTGAGCTTTTACCCTCAAGTTAATCACCACCAGACCTAAGTTCTGGTTAACTCCTCCTTTGTTTAATAAAGGAAACTCCTCCTTTATTGCAACTCCTTCCACATCAGAAAGGATCACAGGGAAATTTTCTTTACGTTACAAAACCTTTGTCCTTAAGAATCTACGGTTTCAGTAGCAGCTAAGACCAGCTCAGGGCTTAGCTCTCCGACATATGATCCATCCAAAACATTAGGCTGTCCCAATGCTTTCAGAGCTAGATGTGCCGCCTTCTGTCCCGATATCATCATAGCTCCAAATGTTGGTCCCTGCCATCACCATTTCATTCACTCAGGAAACAATCTTAAAAATACTATATCATATATTGGTCAAGGAAAATGAAAACTCACCATTCTTGGTGCGCCATCGATCTCTGCAACTTCCATACCGGTCACCATTATACCGGGAACAACCTCCCTGGTCAATCTCACAATAGCGTCTTCAGCTGTGTTCATGTCCAGGGCTTTCTGTAACATCCCGAGTTGTGATATATGGAAAGGCTTAAGAGGATTGATTTGGCTACCTATGTCACCAAAGTTGACTTACCTTTCCCGGAGCACATCCTGAAAGAACTCCAGAGTTAAGCGTGCTTGAGCTGGAGTAGTGGAAGGATGGGTGACCTATCGGGAAGTGATTCGCGATAGCGTGCGAGTGAGGCCAAAGCACGGGGAAAGGTCAGGTGGTGATTGCAGGGTCAGTAAACGATGATTTCGAGCTTTCGGAAATTTAACGACCGATCGTCGGATGGGATGGGGCCCACGGGCCGAGAGAGCGGGCGTGGGTGGCCCATTAGCCGTGGACGGGTCGGGGCGTTATAAGTGGTATCAGAGCTGGTTAGCCGTCTCGGTTCTGACCCGAGAGGCGTCTTGAGACCTGTCGTGGGACGCAACGAGGACGTTGCGTTCTTTGAGAGAGGGTGAATTGTAACATCCCGAGTTGTGATATATGGAAAGGCTTAAGAGGATTGATTTGGCTACCTATGTCACCAAAGTTGACTTACCTTTTCCGGAGCACATCCTGAAAGAACTCCAGAGTTAAGCGTGCTTGAGCTGGAGTAGTGGAAGGATGGGTGACCTATCGGGAAGTGATTCGCGATAGCGTGCGAGTGAGGCCAAAGCACGGGGAAAGGTCAGGTGGTGATTGCAGGGTCAGTAAACGATGATTTCGAGCTTTCGGAAATTTAACGACCGACCGTTCACTACAAGAAAACACAAGATTACGACGGCTGAGTTCCTCGTGAATTCGTCGTTAATGAGGTATTACGAGGAAATAGCGAGGAAAATGGTTTGGTCGTTAATCGTTCGTCGTAACGCGTATTTCCTCGCCAATTCCACGTTACTTAGGGCCTGATTGGCAAAGCAGATGAGAAAGCAGTAACTGTATGCTATAAAAGCAGTATGCTACAGAAGCTGTATGCTTTTGCTAAACTGTTTAATAGATTGATTGGTAGAGCAGTATGGACATGCTATTTAAAATTATTATTAAAATTAGTATATAATATATTTATTTATAATGAATATATTTCTAATATATATATATATATATATTTTATTTTATATATAATATATATATATATATTATAGTAATATATAAAGATATATAATTATTTTATTTAATTACTAATTTTAAAATTAGGTTATATCGAAAATGTTATTTTAAAAAATAAATTTTATAATTAAAATATCTATGTTAAAAATAATATTTTCGCATTTAAAATATAATATAATTATGTGATTTAATTTAATTATATTATATTTTAAAATTTAATTATATAATTAATTTAAAATATAATTATATAATTAATTTATATAATTATTTTATAGTAATTTATTTAATAAATTTATATAATTTAATTTATTTAATTAATTTAAAATATAATTTATAAATTTAATTTAATATAATAAAATTATATTTTAAATGTGAAATAATATTTAAAAAATATTTATATGGTAAATTTATTTAGAAATCAAAATTTCATTTTCTGGGTTATAAAAATAATTTATGATATTATTGAAAATCAAATAAATGAACTAATATATATTATTCTTAAATTTATTAAATTATAAATGCAAATGCTCTTCCAATAAGCTTTCCATATGAGAGCATTTGCCAGAGAGCATTTGGAGAGCATTAGCATTTAGTAAATGCTCTTTTAAATGCTTTTCTAACAAATGTTGATTGGATAATGTAGAGCATAATGCTAATGCTAATGCTCTACCAATCAAGACCTTAGCGAGGAAAATATTTCGTCGTAAAGACCAAGTACAATATTTTGTCGTAAAGACCACGTAAGATTTCCACGTAAAGAACTCGCTAAGTTTCCTCGTAAAGACCACGAAAATATTCCTCGTAAATATCACGTAAAGATTTTCACGTTAATTACACGTAAATGTCACGAAAGCATTTCCTCGTAAGTTCGACGTTAACTTTCCTCGTCATTTCCACGTTAACTTTCCACGTGAAAAACACGTAATGAAGTCGAAAAAAAATCCTCGTAAAGACCACGTAAAGCTTACGAAGTTATTTCCTCGTGAATTAACGAGGAATTTACTTCGATTTTTATATACAGAATTAAAATAAAAAATAATTAGAAAAATATTTATAATTTTAATTATGATTATAAAATTTGAATTAAAAAATACAGAAACAATAAAAAGAAAAATATATTTATTCATAAATAATTAGAATTCATATTTACAACGAATAAAAAGGGAAAAAAAACTATGGCTCGTTCATCGCCTGGTAGAACTCCTCACTCCTCCTCTCTACATCCGCCTCGTTATGGGCCTCGCTAGTCGACTCGCCTGGAATTGGATTTTGGCGTTGCAAGTTCCTCAACAAGGTCTCCCATTCCGGATTTGTGGCCGCTATGACGTCCAAGAAGCCCTCGACTACACCCTGTCGAGCTGTGAACGCAGTTTTTGTCGAGGCCAACTCGTTACGCAGCTCAGTGACCTCGTCTTCCCGCCTCTGACCATAAGAAGATGTCGCTCTCGGAACATCGTTGACGGAATCAATCCCCAACGTACATCCCTTTTTCTTAGGGACAACCTTAAAAACCCAAAAAAAATTATTGTTAGTAAAAATTTAAATTTAAATTAAATGAATAATTTAAAATTTAAATTTTTTTAAAATTTACCTCCTCGTAAATCTTATCCACTTCAACTGTGGATAAGTTGACGGGTAGTCCGTCGGGAGACTGCTGTGTCAGCTGGGTCTGACGCTCTTGAACCCGGTCAGCAACTTCATTGAAGATTTGCTCGGACCTAGGATCTACGAATCGATCCGACTTGTTCTTGTGGGTCTTCTCGTAAAGTTCCATAAGAGTCGGGAGCTGTCCCGTCTCTTTGGCCTACAAAACATTTTAGAGAGTTAGTATATATAAATATATTATATAAAAGAAATTAATTAAATTCAATATTTAATTACATACCATCTCCAAACGGATAGAGGCGTGGGGTTTTTGGCCCGTAGAGTGAAGCATCGGCCCGTGACCGTGCTCATCTACCGTGTTACGGGAGGCAGAGCAAGACTGGGCGATTCTTATGGCATCAGGAGTTTCCCAATAACGGATGAGGCCATCCCACACCTCAGTGGTGAGCTCAGCGGGTTTACCACGCTCATATCCCTTCACGATCCAGTCCCCCTTCCAGTTGGAGACCGTGTCCAACAGGCGAGCTTTCACCTTACTGTTGAACGCTTTCCTCACCTTCTCATTGACCCCCAAAGACCAATGATACTTTTGCTGTAACAGAAAAAAAATAAGTTAATAATTAGTATTTTTAAAAATTTGAAATTTAAATTAAAAATAATAGTATATATATATAAAAATTAATAGTAACTTACAGCGAAAATCTTGAACCACGTCTTTCTGATGTAGACGGGCGTCTTCTTCCAGTTCGGATGTGGCATGGAGAAGTAACCCTTCATCGTGTCGGTTACATCTGATGCGAGACATCCGTCAACCCCAAACCTAAAAAAAAACAAATTTAAAGTATAAATTAGATACTAATGTTATTAAAAAAATTTAAAAGAATCTAAAAAAATATAACATACCACAAAGTTCCGTCCGGTCGGTCGGGGTCTATGACCGGTAAACCTTCTCTGCCCGGCTGAGCGAGAATGTCCTCGACAGTGTACTGCGAGTAAGGAGCACTCGGCGGCACCATCAGATCGGGATGAATGGGAGCCGGCATCTCCGCCTGCATCTCCGCAGCCATCGGTGGAGGCACTTGAGGTGGCACCTCTGGGACATGATGATCATGATGAGCCGGTGGTGCAACCGATTGTACACCAGGTGCTGTAGGAGAGACTCTCTGAGAAGACTGAGTCTCTGGGACGCTATCCGGACCCGAAGAACTAGGTGCTGTAGAAGAAGAACCGGGGTGTAAACGACTACCCGGCACACCGAACATCTGTCTGTAGTGGGCAGTAAGTTTGTTCTTTCGTACCTATTAAAAAAAATTCAAAATTAGCACTCAAACTTCAAATTTTTATATATTAAATTCCTAATTAATCACCTAATCAACACTAATTAACCTAAAATCCGTAAACCTATCTAAATTCCCTACACTAACCACCTAAACTACCCTAAACTAATCAAAGGGAGGAGAGAGGACTTACCATGATTTTAGAGAGGAAGTAGAGAGGAAATGAGAAAGTGAGAGGGTTCGTGGGTATATATATAGGATACATTACCACGTAAAAACCTCGTAAATTAACGAGGAAATCGCGAGGCCCGTCTTTTTCTTTACGAGGAAATCGCGAGGCCCGTGTTTTCCTTTACGAGGAATTCGCGAGTCCCATGTTTCTCAGTAACGAGGAAATAACGAGGATATTTCTTAAATTCCTAAAATCCAAAACCCTAAACCCCAAATTATAATTTAAAGATTTAGGTAATTGTTGGAATCGTAAGTGGGAAGAGTCTGTGTCTTCACACTCGTGATTCTAGATATTTCTTCTATTTTTAAAGAATTCTTCAAAGAAAGAGAAGAAAGATACTGGAATCACAAGTGGGAAGAGACCGTGTCTTCGCACTCGTGATTCCAGACCTTTCTCCTCTTTTTTTAAAGAATCTTTCTTCGCACTCGTGATTCCAGACCTTTATCCTCTTTGGAATTATGAATTGTGACAAAATGGTCTTGGTATATATAGATGTAGATTTCCTCGTTAATTCCTCGTGAGTTAACGAGGAAATAACTAGGGATGTCTCTTCGTTTTCCGAATTTGTCGTTAGTTCCACGTGAATTCACGTGGAAATCGCGAGGCCCGTGCTTATTTCCACGAGGAAATAACGAGGCTTTGTTCTAATTCCTTACAACCCAAAACCCCAAACCCCTTCTTCTTATAATTTTATAACTTCAACCTCT